>OY968837.1:7956641-10356641 GCA_963695495.1 Hololepta plana | reverse complement strand
AATGATCGACATGCAGCGATCGATCGACAATAAGCGACCGTTCGACTAAAGCCTAGCGAACGTTTCGTCTAGAAATTAAGCGCTGAAAAAAGGGGCACAATCGCACCAAAATATATGTGATGACTGTATGATTAGAAGGGCAAAGGGACAATGATTAATACAGCAAAGAATCTATTTAATTCCTCAACAATTTTCCTCTTGACTCGACGTTACACAAATGATCGACATGCAGCGATCGATCGACAATAAGCGACCGTTCGACTAAAGCCTAGCGAACGTTTCGTCTAGAAATTAAGCGCTGAAAAAAGGGCACAATCGCACCAAAATATATGTGATGACTGTATGATTAGAAGGGCAAAGGGACAACCATTAATACAACAACGAATCTATTTAATTCTTCAACAATTTTCCTCCTTACTCGACGTTAAACAAACGATCGACATGAAGCGATCGATCGACAATAAGCGACCGTTCGACTAAAGCCCAGCGAACGTTTCGTCTAGAAATTAAGCGCTGAAAAAGGGGCACAATCGCACCAAAATATATGTGATGACTGTATGATTAGAAGGGCAAAGGGACAATGATTAATACAGCAACGAATCTATTTAATTCTTCAACAATTTTCCTCCTTACTCGACGTTAAACAAACGATCGACATGAAGAGATCGATAGACAATAAGCGACCGTTCGACTAAAGCCTAGCGAACGTTTCGTCTAGAAATTAAGCGCTGAAAAAGGGGCACAATCGCACCAAAATATATGTGATGACTGTATGATTAGAAGGACAAAGGGACAACCATTAATACGGCAACGAATCTATTTAATTCTTCAACAATTTTCCTCCTTACTCGACGTTAAACAAACGATCGACATGAAGCGATCGATCGACAATAAGCGACCGTTCGACTAAAGCCTAGCGAACGTTTTGTCTAGAAATTAAGCGCTGAAAAAGGGGCACAATCGCACCAAAATATATGTGATGACTGTATGATTAGAAGGGCAAAGGGACAATGATTAATACAGCAAAGAATCTATTTAATTCCTCAACAATTTTCCTCTTGACTCGACGTTACACAAATGATCGACATGCAGCGATCGATCGACAATAAGCGACCGTTCGACTAAAGCCTAGCGAACGTTTTGTCTATAAATTAAGCGCTGAAAAAGGGGCACAATCGCACCAAAATATATGTGATGACTGTATGATTAGAAGGGCAAAGGGACAATGATTAATACAGCAAAGAATCTATTTAATTCCTCAACAATTTTCCTCTTGACTCGACGTTACACAAATGATCGACATGCAGCGATCGATCGACAATAAGCGACCGTTCGACTAAAGCCTAGCGAACGTTTTGTCTAGAAATTAAGCGCTGAAAAAGGGGCACAATCGCACCAAAATATATGTGATGACTGTATGATTAGAAAGGCAAAGGGACAATGATTAATACAGCAAAGAATCTATTTAATTCCTCAACAATTTTCCTCTTGACTCGACGTTAAACAAACGATCGACATGAAGCGATCGATCGACAATAAGCGACCGTTCGACTAAAGCCTAGCGAACGTTTTGTCTAGAAATTAAGCGCTGAAAAAGGGGCACAATCGCACCAAAATATATGTGATGACTGTATGATTAGAAGGGCAAAGGGACAATGATTAATACAGCAAAGAATCTATTTAATTCCTCAACAATTTTCCTCTTGACTCGACGTTACACAAATGATCGACATGCAGCGATCGATCGACAATAAGCGACCGTTCGACTAAAGCCTAGCGAACGTTTCGTCTAGAAATTAAGCGCTTAAAAAAGGGCACAATCGCACCAAAATATATGTGATGACTGTATGATTAGAAGGGCAAAGGGACAACCATTAATACAACAACGAATCTATTTAATTCTTCAACAATTTTCCTCCTTACTCGACGTTAAACAAACGATCGACATGAAGCGATCGATCGACAATAAGCGACCGTTCGACTAAAGCCTAGCGAACGTTTCGTCTAGAAATTAAGCGCTTAAAAAAGGGCACAATCGCACCAAAATATATGTGATGACTGTATGATTAGAAGGGCAAAGGGACAACCATTAATACAACAACGAATCTATTTAATTCTTCAACAATTTTCCTCCTTACTCGACGTTAAACAAACGATCGACATGAAGCGATCGATCGACAATAAGCGACCGTTCGACTAAAGCCTAGCGAACGTTTTGTCTAGAAATTAAGCGCTGAAAAAAGGGCACAATCGCACCAAAATATATGTGATGACTGTATGATTAGAAGGGCAAAGGGACAACCATTAATACAACAACGAATCTATTTAATTCTTCAACAATTTTCCTCCTTACTCGACGTTAAACAAACGATCGACATGAAGCGATCGATCGACAATAAGCGACCGTTCGACTAAAGCCCAGCGAACGTTTCGTCTAGGAATTAAGCGCTGAAAAAAGGGCACAATCGCACCAAAATATTTGTGATGACTGTATGATTAGAAGGGCAAAGGGACAATGATTAATACAGCAAAGAATCTATTTAATTCTTCAACAATTTTCCTCCTTACTCGACGTTAAACAAACGATCGACATGAAGCGATCGATCGACAATAAGCGACCGTTCGACTAAAGCCTAGCGAACGTTTTGTCTAGAAATTAAGCGCTGAAAAAGGGGCACAATCGCACCAAAATATATGTGATGACTGTATGATTAGAAGGGCAAAGGGACAATGATTAATACAGCAACGAATCTATTTAATTCTTCAACAATTTTCCTCCTTACTCGACGTTAAACAAACGATCGACATGAAGAGATCGATCGACAATAAGCGACCGTTCGACTAAAGCCTAGCGAACGTTTTGTCTAGAAATTAAGCGCTGAAAAAGGGGCACAATCGCACCAAAATATATGTGATGACTGTATGATTAGAAGGGCAAAGGGACAATGATTAATACAGCAACGAATCTATTTAATTCTTCAACAATTTTCCTCCTTACTCGACGTTAAACAAACGATCGACATGAAGAGATCGATCGACAATAAGCGACCGTTCGACTAAAGCCTAGCGAACGTTTTGTCTAGAAATTAAGCGCTGAAAAAGGGGCACAATCGCACCAAAATATATGTGATGACTGTATGATTAGAAGGGCAAAGGGACAATGATTAATACAGCAAAGAATCTATTTAATTCTTCAACAATTTTCCTCCTTACTCGACATTAAACAAACGATCGACATGAAGCGATCGATCGACAATAAGCGACCGTTCGACTAAAGCCTAGCGAACGTTTTGTCTAGAAATTAAGCGCTGAAAAAGGGGCACAATCGCACCAAAATATATGTGATGACTGTATGATTAGAAGGGCAAAGGGACAATGATTAATACAGCAACGAATCTATTTAATTCTTCAACAATTTTCCTCCTTACTCGACGTTAAACAAACGATCGACATGAAGAGATCGATAGACAATAAGCGACCGTTCGACTAAAGCCTAGCGAACGTTTCGTCTAGAAATTAAGCGCTGAAAAAGGGACACAATCGCACCAAAATATATGTGATGACTGTATGATTAGAAGGGCAAAGGGGCAATGATTAATACAGCAAAGAATCTATTTAATTCCTCAACAATTTTCCTGTTGACTCGACGTTACACAAATGATCGACATGCAGCGATCGATCGACAATAAGCGACCGTTCGACTAAAGCCTAGCGAACGTTTCGTCTAGAAATTAAGCGCTGAAAAAAGGGCACAATCGCACCAAAATATATGTGATGACTGTATGATTAGAAGGGCAAAGAAACAACCATTAATACAACAACGAATCTATTTAATTCTTCAACAATTTTCCTCCTTACTCGACGTTAAACAAACGATCGACATGAAGCGATCGATCGACAATAAGCGACCGTTCGACTAAAGCCTAGCGAACGTTTTGTCTAGAAATTAAGCGCTGAAAAAGGGGCACAATCGCACCAAAATATATGTGATGACTGTATGATTAGAAGGGCAAAGGGACAATGATTAATACAGCAAAGAATCTATTTAATTCCTCAACAATTTTCCTCTTGACTCGACGTTACACAAATGATCGACATGCAGCGATCGATCGACAATAAGCGACCGTTCGACTAAAGCCTAGCGAACGTTTTGTCTAGAAATTAAGCGCTGAAAAAGGGGCACAATCGCACCAAAATATATGTGATGACTGTATGATTAGAAGGGCAAAGGGACAATGATTAATACAGCAAAGAATCTATTTAATTCCTCAACAATTTTCCTCTTGACTCGACGTTAAACAAACGATCGACATGAAGCGATCGATCGACAATAAGCGACCGTTCGACTAAAGCCTAGCGAACGTTTTGTCTAGAAATTAAGCGCTGAAAAAGGGGCACAATCGCACCAAAATATATGTGATGACTGTATGATTAGAAGGGCAAAGGGACAATGATTAATACAGCAAAGAATCTATTTAATTCTTCAACAATTTTCCTCTTGACTCGACGTTACACAAATGATCGACATGCAGCGATCGATCGACAATAAGCGACCGTTCGACTAAAGCCTAGCGAACGTTTCGTCTAGAAATTAAGCGCTGAAAAAAGGGCACAATCGCACCAAAATATATGTGATGACTGTATGATTAGAAGGGCAAAGGGACAACCATTAATACAACAACGAATCTATTTAATTCTTCAACAATTTTCCTCCTTACTCGACGTTAAACAAATGATCGACATGAAGCGATCGATCGACAATAAGCGACCGTTCGACTAAAGCCTAGCGAACGTTTTGTCTAGAAATTAAGCGCTGAAAAGGGGGCACAATCGCACCAAAATATATGTGATGACTGTATGATTAGAAGGGCAAAGGGACAATGATTAATACAGCAAAGAATCTATTTAATTCTTCAACAATTTTCCTCCTTACTCGACGTTAAACAAACGGTCGACATGAAGAGATCGATAGACAATAAGCGACCGTTCGACTAAAGCCTAGCGAACGTTTCGTCTAGAAATTAAGCGCTGAAAAAGGGGCACAATTGCACCAAAATATATGTGATGACTGTATGATTAGAAGGGCAAAGGGACAATGATTAATACAGCAAAGAATCTATTTAATTCCTCAACAATTTTCCTCTTGACTCGACGTTACACAAATGATCGACATGCAGCGATCGATCGACAATAAGCGACCGTTCGACTAAAGCCTAGCGAACGTTTCGTCTAGAAATTAAGCGCTGAAAAAAGGGCACAATCGCACCAAAATATATGTGATGACTGTATGATTAGAAGGGCAAAGGGACAACCATTAATACAACAACGAATCTATTTAATTCTTCAACAATTTTCCTCCTTACTCGACATTAAACAAACGATCGACATGAAGCGATCGATCGACAATAAGCGACCGTTCGACTAAAGCCTAGCGAACGTTTTGTCTAGAAATTAAGCGCTGAAAAAGGGGCACAATCGCACCAAAATATATGTGATGACTGTATGATTAGAAGGGCAAAGGGACAATGATTAATACAGCAAAGAATCTATTTAATTCCTCAACAATTTTCCTCTTGACTCGACGTTACACAAATGATCGACATGCAGCGATCGATCGACAATAAGCGACCGTTCGACTAAAGCCTAGCGAACGTTTTGTCTAGAAATTAAGCGCTGAAAAAGGGGCACAATCGCACCAAAATATATGTGATGACTGTATGATTAGAAGGGCAAAGGGACAATGATTAATACAGCAAAGAATCTATTTAATTCCTCAACAATTTTCCTCTTGACTCGACGTTACACAAATGATCGACATGCAGCGATCGATCGACAATAAGCGACCGTTCGACTAAAGCCTAGCGAACGTTTTGTCTAGAAATTAAGCGCTGAAAAAGGGGCACAATCGCACCAAAATATATGTGATGACTGTATGACTAGAAGGGCAAAGGGACAACCATTAATACAACAACGAATCTATTTAATTCTTCAACAATTTTCCTCCTTACTCGACGTTAAACAAACGATCGACATGAAGCGATCGATCGACAATAAGCGACCGTTCGACTAAAGCCCAGCGAACGTTTCGTCTAGAAATTAAGCGCTGAAAAAGGGGCACAATCGCACCAAAATATATGTGATGACTGTATGATTAGAAGGGCAAAGGGACAATGATTAATACAGCAACGAATCTATTTAATTCTTCAACAATTTTCCTCCTTACTCGACGTTAAGCAAACGATCGACATGAAGAGATCGATAGACAATAAGCGACCGTTCGACTAAAGCCTAGCGAACGTTTCGTCTAGAAATTAAGGGCTGAAAAAGGGGCACAATCGCACCAAAATATATGTGATGACTGTATGATTAGAAGGGCAAAGGGACAACCAT
Source organism: Hololepta plana (assembly GCA_963695495.1). NCBI lineage: Eukaryota > Metazoa > Arthropoda > Insecta > Coleoptera > Histeridae > Hololepta > Hololepta plana. Next base: position 10,350,251 of record OY968837.1, on the reverse strand, counting down.
TAATACAACAACGAATCTATTTAATTCTTCAACAATTTTCCTCCTTACTCGACGTTAAACAAACGATCGACATGAAGCGATCGATCGACAATAAGCGACCGTTCGACTAAAGCCTGGCGAACGTTTTGTCTAGAAATTAAGCGCTGAAAAAGGGGCACAATCGCACCAAAATATATGTGATGACTGTATGATTAGAAGGGCAAAGGGACAATGATTAATACAGCAAAGAATCTATTTAATTCCTCAACAATTTTCCTCTTGACTCGACGTTACACAAATGATCGACATGCAGCGATCGATCGACAATAAGCGACCGTTCGACTAAAGCCTAGCGAACGTTTCGTCTAGAAATTAAGCGCTGAAAAAAGGGCACAATCGCACCAAAATATATGTGATGACTGTATGTTTAGAAGGGCAAAGGGACAACCATTAATACAACAACGAATCTATTTAATTCTTCAACAATTTTCCTCCTTACTCGACGTTAAACAAACGATCGACATGAAGCGATCGATCGACAATAAGCGACCGTTCGACTAAAGCCCAGCGAACGTTTCGTCTAGAAATTAAGCGCTGAAAAAGGGGCACAATCGCACCAAAATATATGTGATGACTGTATGATTAGAAGGGCAAAGGGACAATGATTAATACAGCAACGAATCTATTTAATTCTTCAACAATTTTCCTCCTTACTCGACGTTAAACAAACGATCGACATGAAGAGATCGATAGACAATAAGCGACCGTTCGACTAAAGCCTAGCGAACGTTTTGTCTAGAAATTAAGCGCTGAAAAAGGGGCACAATCGCACCAAAATATATGTGATGACTGTATGATTAGAAGGGCAAAGGGACAATGATTAATACAGCAAAGAATCTATTTAATTCCTCAACAATTTTCCTCTTGACTCGACGTTAAACAAACGATCGACATGAAGCGATCGATCGACAATAAGCGACCGTTCGACTAAAGCCTAGCGAACGTTTTGTCTAGAAATTAAGCGCTGAAAAAGGGGCACAATCGCACCAAAATATATGTGATGACTGTATGATTAGAAGGGCAAAGGGACAATGATTAATACAGCAAAGAATCTATTTAATTCCTCAACAATTTTCCTCTTGACTCGACGTTACACAAATGATCGACATGCAGCGATCGATCGACAATAAGCGACCGTTCGACTAAAGCCTAGCGAACGTTTTGTCTAGAAATTAAGCGCTGAAAAAGGGGCACAATCGCACCAAAATATATGTGATGACTGTATGATTAGAAGGGCAAAGGGACAATGATTAATACAGCAAAGAATCTATTTAATTCCTCAACAATTTTCCTCTTGACTCGACGTTAAACAAACGATCGACATGAAGCGATCGATCGACAATAAGCGACCGTTCGACTAAAGCCTAGCGAACGTTTTGTCTAGAAATTAAGCGCTGAAAAAGGGGCACAATCGCACCAAAATATATGTGATGACTGTATGATTAGAAGGGCAAAGGGACAATGATTAATACAGCAAAGAATCTATTTAATTCCTCAACAATTTTCCTCTTGACTCGACGTTACACAAATGATCGACATGCAGCGATCGATCGACAATAAGCGACCGTTCGACTAAAGCCTAGCGAACGTTTCGTCTAGAAATTAAGCGCTGAAAAAAGGGCACAATCGCACCAAAATATATGTGATGACTGTATGATTAGAAGGGCAAAGGGACAACCATTAATACAACAACGAATCTATTTAATTCTTCAACAATTTTCCTCCTTACTCGACGTTAAACAAACGATCGACATGAAGCGATCGATCGACAATAAGCGACCGTTCGACTAAAGCCTAGCGAACGTTTTGTCTAGAAATTAAGCGCTGAAAAAGGGGCACAATCGCACCAAAATATATGTGATGACTGTATGATTAGAAGGGCAAAGGGACAATGATTAATACAGCAAAGAATCTATTTAATTCCTCAACAATTTTCCTCTTGACTCGACGTTACACAAATGATCGACATGCAGCGATCGATCGACAATAAGCGACCGTTCGACTAAAGCCTAGCGAACGTTTCGTCTAGAAATTAAGCGCTGAAAAAAGGGCACAATCGCACCAAAATATATGTGATGACTGTATGATTAGAAGGGCAAAGGGACAACCATTAATACAACAACGAATCTATTTAATTCTTCAACAATTTTCCTCCTTACTCGACGTTAAACAAACGATCGACATGAAGCGATCGATCGACAATAAGCGACCGTTCGACTAAAGCCCAGCGAACGTTTCGTCTAGAAATTAAGCGCTGAAAAAGGGGCACAATCGCACCAAAATATATGTGATGACTGTATGATTAGAAGGGCAAAGGGACAATGATTAATACAGCAACGAATCTATTTAATTCTTCAACAATTTTCCTCCTTACTCGACGTTAAACAAACGATCGACATGAAGAGATCGATAGACAATAAGCGACCGTTCGACTAAAGCCTAGCGAACGTTTCGTCTAGAAATTAAGCGCTGAAAAAGGGGCACAATCGCACCAAAATATATGTGATGACTGTATGATTAGAAGGACAAAGGGACAACCATTAATACGGCAACGAATCTATTTAATTCTTCAACAATTTTCCTCCTTACTCGACGTTAAACAAACGATCGACATGAAGCGATCGATCGACAATAAGCGACCGTTCGACTAAAGCCTAGCGAACGTTTTGTCTAGAAATTAAGCGCTGAAAAAGGGGCACAATCGCACCAAAATATATGTGATGACTGTATGATTAGAAGGGCAAAGGGACAATGATTAATACAGCAAAGAATCTATTTAATTCCTCAACAATTTTCCTCTTGACTCGACGTTACACAAACGATCGACATGAAGCGATCGATCGACAATAAGCGACCGTTCGACTAAAGCCTAGCGAACGTTTTGTCTAGAAATTAAGCGCTGAAAAAAGGGCACAATCGCACCAAAATATATGTGATGACTGTATGATTAGAAGGGCAAAGGGACAACCATTAATACAACAACGAATCTATTTAATTCTTCAACAATTTTCCTCCTTACTCGACGTTAAACAAACGATCGACATGAAGCGATCGATCGACAATAAGCGACCGTTCGACTAAAGCCCAGCGAACGTTTCGTCTAGGAATTAAGCGCTGAAAAAAGGGCACAATCGTAACAAAATATTTGTGATGACTGTATGATTAGAAGGGCAAAGGGACAATGATTAATACAGCAAAGAATCTATTTAATTCTTCAACAATTTTCCTCCTTACTCGACGTTAAACAAACGATCGACATGAAGCGATCGATCGACAATAAGCGACCGTTCGACTAAAGCCTAGCGAACGTTTTGTCTAGAAATTAAGCGCTGAAAAAGGGGCACAATCGCACCAAAATATATGTGATGACTGTATGATTAGAAGGGCAAAGGGACAATGATTAATACAGCAGCGAATCTATTTAATTCTTCAACAATTTTCCTCCTTACTCGACGTTAAACAAACGATCGACATGAAGAGATCGATCGACAATAAGCGACCGTTCGACTAAAGCCTAGCGAACGTTTTGTCTAGAAATTAAGCGCTGAAAAAGGGGCACAATCGCACCAAAATATATGTGATGACTGTATGATTAGAAGGGCAAAGGGACAATGATTAATACAGCAACGAATCTATTTAATTCTTCAACAATTTTCCTCCTTACTCGACGTTAAACAAACGATCGACATGAAGAGATCGATCGACAATAAGCGACCGTTCGACTAAAGCCTAGCGAACGTTTTGTCTAGAAATTAAGCGCTGAAAAAGGGGCACAATCGCACCAAAATATATGTGATGACTGTATGATTAGAAGGGCAAAGGGACAATGATTAATACAGCAACGAATCTATTTAATTCTTCAACAATTTTCCTCCTTACTCGACATTAAACAAACGATCGACATGAAGCGATCGATCGACAATAAGCGACCGTTCGACTAAAGCCTAGCGAACGTTTTGTCTAGAAATTAAGCGCTGAAAAAGGGGCACAATCGCACCAAAATATATGTGATGACTGTATGATTAGAAGGGCAAAGGGACAATGATTAATACAGCAACGAATCTATTTAATTCTTCAACAATTTTCCTCCTTACTCGACGTTAAACAAACGATCGACATGAAGAGATCGATAGACAATAAGCGACCGTTCGACTAAAGCCTAGCGAACGTTTCGTCTAGAAATTAAGCGCTGAAAAAGGGGCACAATCGCACCAAAATATATGTGATGACTGTATGATTAGAAGGGCAAAGGGACAATGATTAATACAGCAAAGAATGTATTTCATTCCTCAACAATTTTCCTCTTGACTCGACGTTACACAAATGATCGACATGCAGCGATCGATCGACAATAAGCGACCGTTCGACTAAAGCCTAGCGAACGTTTCGTCTAGAAATTAAGCGCTGAAAAAAGGGCACAATCGCACCAAAATATATGTGATGACTGTATGATTAGAAGGGCAAAGGGACAACCATTAATACAACAACGAATCTATTTAATTCTTCAACAATTTTCCTCCTTACTCGACGTTAAACAAACGATCGACATGAAGCGATCGATCGACAATAAGCGACCGTTCGACTAAAGCCTAGCGAACGTTTTGTCTAGAAATTAAGCGCTGAAAAAGGGGCACAATCGCACCAAAATATATGTGATGACTGTATGATTAGAAGGGCAAAGGGACAATGATTAATACAGCAAAGAATCTATTTAATTCCTCAACAATTTTCCTCTTGACTCGACGTTACACAAATGATCGACATGCAGCGATCGATCGACAATAAGCGACCGTTCGACTAAAGCCTAGCGAACGTTTTGTCTAGAAATTAAGCGCTGAAAAAGGGGCACAATCGCACCAAAATATATGTGATGACTGTATGATTAGAAGGGCAAAGGGACAATGATTAATACAGCAAAGAATCTATTTAATTCCTCAACAATTTTCCTCTTGACTCGACGTTAAACAAACGATCGACATGAAGCGATCGATCGACAATAAGCGACCGTTCGACTAAAGCCTAGCGAACGTTTTGTCTAGAAATTAAGCGCTGAAAAAGGGGCACAATCGCACCAAAATATATGTGATGACTGTATGATTAGAAGGGCAAAGGGACAATGATTAATACAGCAAAGAATCTATTTAATTCCTCAACAATTTTCCTCTTGACTCGACGTTACACAAATGATCGACATGCAGCGATCGATCGACAATAAGCGACCGTTCGACTAAAGCCTAGCGAACGTTTTGTCTAGAAATTAAGCGCTGAAAAAGGGGCACAATCGCACCAAAATATATGTGATGACTGTATGATTAGAAGGGCAAAGGGACAATGATTAATACAGCAAAGAATCTATTTAATTCCTCAACAATTTTCCTCTTGACTCGACGTTACACAAATGATCGACATGCAGCGATCGATCGACAATAAGCGACCGTTCGACTAAAGCCTAGCGAACGTTTTGTCTAGAAATTAAGCGCTGAAAAAGGGGCACAATCGCACCAAAATATATGTGATGACTGTATGATTAGAAGGGCAAAGGGACAATGATTAATACAGCAAAGAATCTATTTAATTCCTCAACAATTTTCCTCTTGACTCGACGTTAAACAAACGATCGACATGAAGCGATCGATCGACAATAAGCGACCGTTCGACTAAAGCCTAGCGAACGTTTTGTCTAGAAATTAAGCGCTGAAAAAGGGGCACAATCGCACCAAAATATATGTGATGACTGTATGATTAGAAGGGCAAAGGGACAATGATTAATACAGCAAAGAATCTATTTAATTCCTCAACAATTTTCCTCTTGACTCGACGTTACACAAATGATCGACATGCAGCGATCGATCGACAATAAGCGACCGTTCGACTAAAGCCTAGCGAACGTTTGGTCTAGAAATTAAGCGCTGAAAAAAGGGCACAATCGCACCAAAATATATGTGATGACTGTATGATTAGAAGGGCAAAGGGACAACCATTAATACAACAACGAATCTATTTAATTCTTCAACAATTTTCCTCCTTACTCGACGTTAAACAAACGATCGACATGAAGCGATCGATCGACAATAAGCGACCGTTCGACTAAAGCCTAGCGAACGTTTTGTCTAGAAATTAAGCGCTGAAAAAGGGGCACAATCGCACCAAAATATATGTGATGACTGTATGATTAGAAGGGCAAAGGGACAATGATTAATACAGCAAAGAATCTATTTAATTCTTCAACAATTTTCCTCCTTACTCGACGTTAAACAAACGATCGACATGAAGAGATCGATAGACAATAAGCGACCGTTCGACTAAAGCCTAGCGAACGTTTCGTCTAGAAATTTAGCGCTGAAAAAGGGGCACAATCGCACCAAAATATATGTGATGACTGTATGATTAGAAGGGCAAAGGGACAATGATTAATACAGCAAAGAATCTATTTAATTCCTCAACAATTTTCCTCTTGACTCGACGTTACACAAATGATCGACATGCAGCGATCGATCGACAATAAGCGACCGTTCGACTAAAGCCTAGCGAACGTTTCGTCTAGAAATTAAGCGCTGAAAAAAGGGCACAATCGCACCAAAATATATGTGATGACTGTATGATTAGAAGGGCAAAGGGACAACCATTAATACAACAACGAATCTATTTAATTCTTCAACAATTTTCCTCCTTACTCGACGTTAAACAAACGATCGACATGAAGCGATCGATCGACAATAAGCGACCGTTCGACTAAAGCCTAGCGAACGTTTTGTCTAGAAATTAAGCGCTGAAAAAGGGGCACAATCGCACCAAAATATATGTGATGACTGTATGATTAGAAGGGCAAAGGGACAATGATTAATACAGCAAAGAATCTATTTAATTCCTCAACAATTTTCCTCTTGACTCGACGTTACGCAAATGATCGACATGCAGCGATCGATCGACAATAAGCGACCGTTCGACTAAAGCCTAGCGAACGTTTTGTCTAGAAATTAAGCGCTGAAAAAGGGGCACAATCGCACCAAAATATATGTGATGACTGTATGATTAGAAGGGCAAAGGGACAATGATTAATACAGCAAAGAATCTATTTAATTCCTCAACAATTTTCCTCTTGACTCGACGTTAAACAAACGATCGACATGAAGCGATCGATCGACAATAAGCGACCGTTCGACTAAAGCCTAGCGAACGTTTTGTCTAGAAATTAAGCGCTGAAAAAGGGGCACAATCGCACCAAAATATATGTGATGACTGTATGATTAGAAGGGCAAAGGGACAATGATTAATACAGCAAAGAATCTATTTAATTCCTCAACAATTTTCCTCTTGACTCGACGTTACACAAATGATCGACATGCAGCGATCGATCGACAATAAGCGACCGTTCGACTAAAGCCTAGCGAACGTTTCGTCTAGAAATTAAGCGCTGAAAAAAGGGCACAATCGCACCAAAATATATGTGATGACTGTATGATTAGAAGGGCAAAGGGACAATGATTAATACAGCAAAGAATCTATTTAATTCTTCAACAATTTTCCTCCTTACTCGACGTTAAACAAACGATCGACATGAAGCGATCGATCGACAATAAGCGACCGTTCGACTAAAGCCTAGCGAACGTTTTGTCTAGAAATTAAGCGCTGAAAAAGGGGCACAATCGCACCAAAATATATGTGATGACTGTATGATTAGAAGGGCAAAGGGACAATGATTAATACAGCAAAGAATCTATTTAATTCTTCAACAATTTTCCTCCTTACTCGACGTTAAACAAACGATCGACATGAAGCGATCGATCGACAATAAGCGACCGTTCGACTAAAGCCTAGCGAACGTTTTGTCTAGAAATTAAGCGCTGAAAAAGGGGCACAATCGCACCAAAATATATGTGATGACTGTATGATTAGAAGGGCAAAGGGACAATGATTAATACAGCAAAGAATCTATTTAATTCCTCAACAATTTTCCTCCTTACTCGACGTTAAACAAACGATCGACATGAAGCGATCGATCGACAATAAGCGACCGTTCGACTAAAGCCTAGCGAACGTTTTGTCTAGAAATTAAGCGCTGAAAAAGGGGCACAATCGCACCAAAATATATGTGATGACTGTATGATTAGAAGGGCAAAGGGACAATGATTAATACAGCAAAGAATCTATTTAATTCTTCAACAATTTTCCTCCTTACTCGACGTTAAACAAACGATCGACATGAAGCGATCGATCGACAATAAGCGACCGTTCGACTAAAGCCTAGCGAACGTTTTGTCTAGAAATTAAGCGCTGAAAAAGGGGCACAATCGCACCAAAATATATGTGATGACTGTATGATTAGAAGGGCAAAGGGACAATGATTAATACAGCAAAGAATCTATTTAATTCCTCAACAATTTTCCTCTTGACTCGACGTTACACAAATGATCGACATGCAGCGATCGATCGACAATAAGCGACCGTTCGACTAAAGCCTAGCGAACGTTTTGTCTAGAAATTAAGCGCTGAAAAAGGGGCACAATCGCACCAAAATATATGTGATGACTGTATGATTAGAAGGGCAAAGGGACAATGATTAATACAGCAAAGAATCTATTTAATTCTTCAACAATTTTCCTCCTTACTCGACGTTAAACAAACGATCGACATGAAGCGATCGATCGACAATAAGCGACCGTTCGACTAAAGCCTAGCGAACGTTTTGTCTAGAAATTAAGCGCTGAAAAAGGGGCACAATCGCACCAAAATATATGTGATGACTGTATGATTAGAAGGGCAAAGGGACAATGATTAATACAGCAAAGAATCTATTTAATTCCTCAACAATTTTCCTCTTGACTCGACGTTACACAAATGATCGACATGCAGCGATCGATCGACAATAAGCGACCGTTCGACTAAAGCCTAGCGAACGTTTTGTCTAGAAATTAAGCGCTGAAAAAGGGGCACAATCGCACCAAAATATATGTGATGACTGTATGATTAGAAGGGCAAAGGGACAATGATTAATACAGCAAAGAATCTATTTAATTCCTCAACAATTTTCCTCTTGACTCGACGTTACACAAATGATCGACATGCAGCGATCGATCGACAATAAGCGACCGTTCGACTAAAGCCTAGCGAACGTTTTGTCTAGAAATTAAGCGCTGAAAAAGGGGCACAATCGCACCAAAATATATGTGATGACTGTATGATTAGAAGGGCAAAGGGACAATGATTAATACAGCAAAGAATCTATTTAATTCCTCAACAATTTTCCTCTTGACTCGACGTTAAACAAACGATCGACATGAAGCGATCGATCGACAATAAGCGACCGTTCGACTAAAGCCTAGCGAACGTTTTGTCTAGAAATTAAGCGCTGAAAAAGGGGCACAATCGCACCAAAATATATGTGATGACTGTATGATTAGAAGGGCAAAGGGACAATGATTAATACAGCAAAGAATCTATTTAATTCCTCAACAATTTTCCTCTTGACTCGACGTTACACAAATGATCGACATGCAGCGATCGATCGACAATAAGCGACCGTTCGACTAAAGCCTAGCGAACGTTTGGTCTAGAAATTAAGCGCTGAAAAAAGGGCACAATCGCACCAAAATATATGTGATGACTGTATGATTAGAAGGGCAAAGGGACAACCATTAATACAACAACGAATCTATTTAATTCTTCAACAATTTTCCTCCTTACTCGACGTTAAACAAACGATCGACATGAAGCGATCGATCGACAATAAGCGACCGTTCGACTAAAGCCTAGCGAACGTTTTGTCTAGAAATTAAGCGCTGAAAAAGGGGCACAATCGCACCAAAATATATGTGATGACTGTATCATTAGAAGGGCAAAGGGACAATGATTAATACAGCAAAGAATCTATTTAATTCTTCAACAATTTTCCTCCTTACTCGACGTTAAACAAACGATCGACATGAAGAGATCGATAGACAATAAGCGACCGTTCGACTAAAGCCTAGCGAACGTTTCGTCTAGAAATTAAGCGCTGAAAAAGGGGCACAATCGCACCAAAATATATGTGATGACTGTATGATTAGAAGGGCAAAGGAATACAGCAAAGAATCTATTTAATTCCTCAACAATTTTCCTCTTGACTCGACGTTACACAAATGATCGACATGCAGCGATCGATCGACAATAAGCGACCGTTCGACTAAAGCCTAGCGAACGTTTCGTCTAGAAATTAAGCGCTGAAAAAAGGGCACAATCGCACCAAAATATATGTGATGACTGTATGATTAGAAGGGCAAAGGGACAACCATTAATACAACAACGAATCTATTTAATTCTTCAACAATTTTCCTCCTTACTCGACGTTAAACAAACGATCGACATGAAGCGATCGATCGACAATAAGCGACCGTTCGACTAAAGCCTAGCGAACGTTTTGTCTAGAAATTAAGCGCTGAAAAAGGGGCACAATCGCAACAAAATATATGTGATGACTGTATGATTAGAAGGGCAAAGGGACAATGATTAATACAGCAAAGAATCTATTTAATTCCTCAACAATTTTCCTCTTGACTCGACGTTACGCAAATGATCGACATGCAGCGATCGATCGACAATAAGCGACCGTTCGACTAAAGCCTAGCGAACGTTTTGTCTAGAAATTAAGCGCTGAAAAAGGGGCACAATCGCACCAAAATATATGTGATGACTGTATGATTAGAAGGGCAAAGGGACAATGATTAATACAGCAAAGAATCTATTTAATTCCTCAACAATTTTCCTCTTGACTCCACGTTAAACAAACGATCGACATGAAGCGATCGATCGACAATAAGCGACCGTTCGACTAAAGCCTAGCGAACGTTTTGTCTAGAAATTAAGCGCTGAAAAAGGGGCACAATCGCACCAAAATATATGTGATGACTGTATGATTAGAAGGGCAAAGGGACAATGATTAATACAGCAAAGAATCTATTTAATTCCTCAACAATTTTCCTCTTGACTCGACGTTACACAAATGATCGACATGCAGCGATCGATCGACAATAAGCGACCGTTCGACTAAAGCCTAGCGAACGTTTCGTCTAGAAATTAAGCGCTGAAAAAAGGGCACAATCGCACCAAAATATATGTGATGACTGTATGATTAGAAGGGCAAAGGGACAATGATTAATACAGCAAAGAATCTATTTAATTCCTCAACAATTTTCCTCTTGACTCGACGTTACACAAATGATCGACATGCAGCGATCGATCGACAATAAGCGACCGTTCGACTAAAGCCTAGCGAACGTTTTGTCTAGAAATTAAGCGCTGAAAAAGGGGCACAATCGCACCAAAATATATGTGATGACTGTATGATTAGAAGGGCAAAGGGACAATGATTAATACAGCAAAGAATCTATTTAATTCCTCAACAATTTTCCTCTTGACTCGACGTTACACAAATGATCGACATGCAGCGATCGATCGACAATAAGCGACCGTTCGACTAAAGCCTAGCGAACGTTTCGTCTAGAAATTAAGCGCTGAAAAAAGGGCACAATCGCACCAAAATATATGTGATGACTGTATGATTAGAAGGGCAAAGGGACAACCATTAATACAACAACGAATCTATTTAATTCTTCAACAATTTTCCTCCTTACTCGACGTTAAACAAACGATCGACATGAAGCGATCGATCGACAATAAGCGACCGTTCGACTAAAGCCTAGCGAACGTTTTGTCTAGAAATTAAGCGCTGAAAAAGGGGCACAATCGCACCAAAATATATGTGATGACTGTATGATTAGAAGGGCAAAGGGACAATGATTAATACAGCAAAGAATCTATTTAATTCCTCAACAATTTTCTCTTTACTCGACGTTACACAAACGATCGACATGAAGCGATCGATCGGCAATAAGCGACCGTTCGACTAAAGCCTAGCGAACGTTTCGTCTAGAAATTAAGCGCTGAAAAAAGGGCACAATCGCACCAAAATATATGTGATGACTGTATGATTAGAAGGGCAAAGGGACAATGATTAATACAGCAAAGAATCTATTTAATTCCTCAACAATTTTCCTCCTTACTCGACGTTAAACAAACGATCGACATGAAGCGATCGATCGACAATAAGCGACCGTTCGACTAAAGCCTAGCGAACGTTTCGTTTAGAAATTAAGCGCTGAAAAAGGGGCACAATCGCACCAAAATATATGTGATGACTGTATGATTAGAAGGGCAAGGGACAACCATTAATACAGCAACGAATCTATTCAATTCTTCAACAATTTTCCTCCTTACTCGACGTTACACAAACGATCGACATGAAGCGATCGATCGGCAATAAACGACCGTTCGACTAAAGCCTAGCGAACGTTTCGTTTAGAAATTAAGCGCTGAAAAAAGGGCACAATCGCACCAAAATATATGTGATGACTGTATGATTAGAAGGGCAAAGGGACAACCATTAATACAACAACGAATCTATTTAATTCTTCAACAATTTTCCTCCTTACTCGACGTTAAACAAACGATCGACATGAAGCGATCGATCGACAATAAGCGACCGTTCGACTAAAGCCTAGCGAACGTTTCGTCTAAAAATTAAGCGCTGAAAAAAGGGCACAATCGCACCAAAATATATGTGATGACTGTATGATTAGAAGGGCAAAGGGACAAAGATTAATGCAGCAAAGAATCTCTTTAATTCCTCAACAATTTTCCTCCTTACTCGACGTGTTACACAAACGATCGACATGAAGCGATCGATCGACAATAAGCGAACGTTCGACTAAAGCCTAGCCAACGTTTCATCTAGAAATTAAGCGCTGAAAAAAGGGCACAATCGCACCAAAATATATGTGATGACTGTATGATTAGAAGGGCAAAGGGACAATGATTAATACAGCAAAGAATCTATTTAATTCCTCAACAATTTTCCTCCTTACTCGACGTTAAACAAACGATCGACATGAAGCGATCGATCGACAACAAGCGATCGATCGACAATAAGCGACCGTTCGACTAAAGCCTAGCGAACGTTTTGTCTAGAAATTAAGCGCTGAAAAAGGGGCACAATCGCACCAAAATATATGTGATGACTGTATGATTAGAAGGGCAAAGGGACAATGATTAATACAGCAAAGAATCTATTTAATTCCTCAACAATTTTCCTCTTGACTCGACGTTACACAAATGATCGACATGCAGCGATCGATCGACAATAAGCGACCGTTCGACTAAAGCCTAGCGAACGTTTCGTCTAGAAATTAAGCGCTGAAAAAAGGGCACAATCGCACCAAAATATATGTGATGACTGTATGATTAGAAGGGCAAAGGGACAATGATTAATACAGCAAAGAATCTATTTAATTCCTCAACAATTTTCCTCTTGACTCGACGTTACACAAATGATCGACATGCAGCGATCGATCGACAATAAGCGACCGTTCGACTAAAGCCTAGCGAACGTTTTGTCTAGAAATTAAGCGCTGAAAAAGGGGCACAATCGCACCAAAATATATGTGATGACTGTATGATTAGAAGGGCAAAGGGACAATGATTAATACAGCAAAGAATCTATTTAATTCCTCAACAATTTTCCTCTTGACTCGACGTTACACAAATGATCGACATGCAGCGATCGATCGACAATAAGCGACCGTTCGACTAAAGCCTAGCGAACGTTTCGTCTAGAAATTAAGCGCTGAAAAAAGGGCACAATCGCACCAAAATATATGTGATGACTGTATGATTAGAAGGGCAAAGGGACAACCATTAATACAACAACGAATCTATTTAATTCTTCAACAATTTTCCTCCTTACTCGACGTTAAACAAACGATCGACATGAAGCGATCGATCGACAATAAGCGACCGTTCGACTAAAGCCTAGCGAACGTTTTGTCTAGAAATTAAGCGCTGAAAAAGGGGCACAATCGCACCAAAATATATGTGATGACTGTATGATTAGAAGGGCAAAGGGACAATGATTAATACAGCAAAGAATCTATTTAATTCCTCAACAATTTTCTCTTTACTCGACGTTACACAAACGATCGACATGAAGCGATCGATCGGCAATAAGCGACCGTTCGACTAAAGCCTAGCGAACGTTTCGTCTAGAAATTAAGCGCTGAAAAAAGGGCACAATCGCACCAAAATATATGTGATGACTGTATGATTAGAAGGGCAAAGGGACAATGATTAATACAGCAAAGAATCTATTTAATTCCTCAACAATTTTCCTCCTTACTCGACGTTAAACAAACGATCGACATGAAGCGATCGATCGACAATAAGCGACCGTTCGACTAAAGCCTAGCGAACGTTTCGTTTAGAAATTAAGCGCTGAAAAAGGGGCACAATCGCACCAAAATATATGTGATGACTGTATGATTAGAAGGGCAAGGGACAACCATTAATACAGCAACGAATCTATTCAATTCTTCAACAATTTTCCTCCTTACTCGACGTTACACAAACGATCGACATGAAGCGATCGATCGGCAATAAACGACCGTTCGACTAAAGCCTAGCGAACGTTTCGTTTAGAAATTAAGCGCTGAAAAAAGGGCACAATCGCACCAAAATATATGTGATGACTGTATGATTAGAAGGGCAAAGGGACAACCATTAATACAACAACGAATCTATTTAATTCTTCAACAATTTTCCTCCTTACTCGACGTTAAACAAACGATCGACATGAAGCGATCGATCGACAATAAGCGACCGTTCGACTAAAGCCTAGCGAACGTTTCGTCTAAAAATTAAGCGCTGAAAAAAGGGCACAATCGCACCAAAATATATGTGATGACTGTATGATTAGAAGGGCAAAGGGACAAAGATTAATGCAGCAAAGAATCTCTTTAATTCCTCAACAATTTTCCTCCTTACTCGACGTGTTACACAAACGATCGACATGAAGCGATCGATCGACAATAAGCGAACGTTCGACTAAAGCCTAGCCAACGTTTCATCTAGAAATTAAGCGCTGAAAAAAGGGCACAATCGCACCAAAATATATGTGATGACTGTATGATTAGAAGGGCAAAGGGACAATGATTAATACAGCAAAGAATCTATTTAATTCCTCAACAATTTTCCTCCTTACTCGACGTTAAACAAACGATCGACATGAAGCGATCGATCGACAATAACGACCGTTCGACTAAAACCTAGCGAACGTTTCGTCTAGAAATTAAGCGCTGAAAAAAGGGCACAATCGCACCAAAATATATGTGATGACTGTATGATTAGAAGGGCAAAGGGACAAAGATTAATACAGCAAAGAATCTATTTAATTCCTCAACAATTTTCCTCTTGACTCGACGTTACACAAATGATCGACAAGAAGCGATCGATCGACAATAAGCGACCGTTCGACTAAAGCCTAGCGAACGTTTCGTCTAGAAATTAAGCGCTGAAAAAGGGGCACAATCGCACTAAAATATAGGTGATGACTGTATGATTAGAAGGGCTAAGGGACAATGATTAATACAGCAAAGAATCTATTTAATTCCTCAACAATTTTCCTCTTGACTCGACGTTACACAAATGATCGACATGAAGCGATCGATCGACAATAAGCGACCGTTCGAGTAAAACCTAGCGAACGTTTCGTCTAGAAATTAAGCGCTGAAAAAGGGCACAATCGCACCAAAATATATGTGATGACTGTATGATTAGAAGGGCAAAGGGACAATGATTAATACAGCAAAGAATCTATTTAATTCCTCAACAATTTTCCTCCTTACTCGACGTTAAACAAACGATCGACATGAAGCGATCGATCGACAATAACGACCGTTCGACTAAAACCTAGCGAACGTTTCGTCTAGAAATTAAGCGCTGAAAAAAGGGCACAATCGCACCAAAATATATGTGATGACTGTATGATTAGAAGGGCAAAGGGACAAAGATTAATACAGCAAAGAATCTATTTAATTCCTCAACAATTTTCCTCTTGACTCGACGTTACACAAATGATCGACATGAAGCGATCGATCGACAATAAGCGACCGTTCGACTAAAGCCTAGCGAACGTTTCGTCTAGAAATTAAGCGCTGAAAAAGGGGCACAATCGCACCAAAATATAGGTGATGACTGTATGATTAGAAGGGCAAAGGGACAATGATTAATACAGCAAAGAATATATTTAATTCCTCAACAATTTTCCTCTTGACTCGACGTTACACAAATGATCGACATGAAGCGATCGTTCGACAATAAGCGACCGTTCGACTAAAGCCTAGCGAACGTTTCGTCTAGAAATTAAGCGCTGAAAAAGGGCACAATCGCACCAAAATATATGTGATGACTGTATGATTAGAAAGGCAAAGGGACAATGATTAATACAGAAAAGAATCTATTTAATTCCTCAACAATTTTCCTCTTTACTCGACGTTACACAAATGATCGACATGAAGCGATCGATCGACAATAAGCGACCGTTCGACTAAAGCCTAGCGAACGTTTTGTCTAGAATTTAAGCGCTGAAAAAGGGGCACAATCGCACCAAAATATATGTGATGACTGTATGATTAGAAGGGCAAGGGACAACCATTAATACAGCAACGAATCTATTTAATTCTTCAACAATTTTCCTCCTTACTCGACGTTAAACAAACGATCGACATGAAGCGATCGATCGACAATAAGCGACCGTTCGACTAAAGCCTAGCGAACGTTTCGTTTAGAAATTAAGCGCTGAAAAAGGGGCACAATCGCACCAAAATATATGTGATGACTGTATGATTAGAAGGGCAAGGGACAACCATTAATACAGCAACGAATCTATTCAATTCTTCAACAATTTTCCTCCTTACTCGACGTTACACAAACGATCGACATGAAGCGATCGATCGGCAATAAACGACCGTTCGACTAAAGCCTAGCGAACGTTTCGTTTAGAAATTAAGCGCTGAAAAAAGGGCACAGTCGCACCAAAATATATGTGATGACTGTATGATTAGAAGGGCATAGGGACAACCATTAATACAGCAACGAATCTATTTAATTCTTCAACAATTTTCCTCCTTACTCGACGTTAAACAAACGATCGACATGAAGCGATCGATCGACACGAAGCGATCGATCGACAATAAGCGACCGTTCGACTAAAGCCTAGCGAACGTTTCGTCTAGAAATTAAGCGCTGAAAAAGGGGCACAATCGCACCAAAATATATGTGATGACTGTATGATTAGAAGGGCAAAGGGACAACCATTAATACAGCAACGAATCTATTTAATTCTTCAACAATTTTCCTCCTTACTCGACGTTAAACAAACGATCGACATGAAGCGATCGATCGACATGAAGCGATCGATCGACACGAAGCGATCGATCGACAATAAGCGACCGTTCGACTAAAGCCTAGCGAACGTTTCGTCTAGAGATTAAGCGCTGAAAAAGGGGCACAATCGCACCAAAATATATGTGATGACTGTATGATTAGAAGGGCAAAGGGACAACCATTAATACAGCAACGAATCTATTTAATTCTTCAACAATTTTCCTCTTTACTCGACGTTACACAAACGATCGACATGAAGTGATCGATCGACAACAAGCGATCGATCGACAATAAGCGACCGTTCGACTAAAGCCTAGCGAACGTTTCGTCTAGAAATTAAGCGCTGAAAAGGGGGCACAATCGCACCAAAATATATGTGATGACTGTATGATTAGAAGGGCAAAGGGACAACCATTAATACAGCAACGAATCTATTTAATTCTTCAACAATTTTCCTCCTTACTCGACGTTAAACAAACGATCGACATGAAGCGATCGATCGACAACAAGCGATCGATCGACAATAAGCGACCGTTCGACTAAAGCCTAGCGAACGTTTCGTCTAGAAATTAAGCGCTGAAAAGGGGGCACAATCGCACCAAAATATATGTGATGACTGTATGATTAGAAGGGCAAAGGGACAACCATTAATACAGCAACGAATCTATTTAATTCTTCAACAATTTTCCTCCTTACTCGACGTTAAACAAACGATCGACATGAAGCGATCGATCGACAACAAGCGATCGATCGACAATAAGCGACCGTTCGACTAAAGCCTAGCGAACGTTTCGTCTAGAAATTAAGCGCTGAAAAAGGGGCACAATCGCACCAAAATATATGTGATGACTGTATGATTAGAAGGGCAAAGGGACAACCATTAATACAGCAACGAATCTATTTAATTCTTCAACAATTTTCCTCTTTACTCGACGTTACACAAACGATCGACATGAAGCGATCGATCGACAACAAGCGATCGATCGACAATAAGCGACCGTTCGACTAAAGCCTAGCGAACGTTTCGTCTAGAAATTAAGCGCTGAAAAGGGGGCACAATCGCACCAAAATATATGTGATGACTGTATGATTAGAAGGGCAAAGGGACAACCATTAATACAGCAACGAATCTATTTAATTCTTCAACAATTTTCCTCTTTACTCGACGTTACACAAACGATCGACATGAAGCGATCGATCGACACGAAGCGATCGATCGACAATAAGCGACCGTTCGACTAAAGCCTAGCGAACGTTTCGTCTAGAAATTAAGCGCTGAAAAGGGGGCACAATCGCACCAAAATATATGTGATGACTGTATGATTAGAAGGGCAAAGGGACAACCATTAATACAGCAACGAATCTATTTAATTCTTCAACAATTTTCCTCCTTACTCGACGTTAAACAAACGATCGACATGAAGCGATCGATCGACATGAAGCGATCGATCGACACGAAGCGATCGATCGACACGAAGCGATCGATCGACAATAAGCGACCGTTCGACTAAAGCCTAGCGAACGTTTCGTCTAGAAATTAAGCGCTGAAAAAGGGGCACAATCGCACCAAAATATATGTGATGACTGTATGATTAGAAGGGCAAAGGGACAATGATTAATACAGTAAAGAATCTATTTTATTTAATTACTCAACAATTTTCCTCTTTACTCGACGTTACACAAACGATCGACATGAAACGATCGATCGACAATAAGCGACCGTTCGACTAAAGCCTAGCGAACGTTTCGTCTAGAAATTAAGCGCTGAAAAAGGGGCACAATCGCACCAAAATATATGTGATGACTGTATGATTAGAAGGGCAAAGGGACAATGATTAATACAGCAAAGAATCTATTTAATTCCTCAACAATTTTCCTCTTTACTCGACGTTACACAAACGATCGACATGAAACGATCGATCGACAATAAACGACCGTTCGACTAAAGCCTAGCGAACGTTTCGTCTAGAAATTAAGCGCTGAAAAAGGGGCACAATCGCACCAAAATATATGTGATGACTGTGTGATTAGAAGGGCAAAGGGACAATGATTAATACAGCAAAGAATCTATTTAATTCCTTAACAATTTTCCTCCTTACTCGACGTTAAACAAACGATCGACATGAAGCGATCGATCGACAATAAGCGACCGTTCGACTAAAGCCCAGCGAACGTTTCGTCTAGGAATTAAGCGCTGAAAAAAGGGCACAATCGCACCAAAATATATGTGATGACTGTATGATTAGAAGGGCAAAGGGACAACCATTAATACAGCAACGAATCTATTTAATTCTTCAACAATTTTCCTCCTTACTCGACGTTAAACAAACGATCGACATGAAGCGATCGATCGACAACAAGCGATCGATCGACAATAAGCGACCGTTCGACTAAAGCCTAGCGAACGTTTCGTCTAGAAATTAAGCGCTGAAAAGGGGGCACAATCGCACCAAAATATATGTGATGACTGTATGATTAGAAGGGCAAAGGGACAACCATTAATACAGCAACGAATCTATTTAATTCTTCAACAATTTTCCTCCTTACTCGACGTTAAACAAACGATCGACATGAAGCGATCGATCGACAACAAGCGATCGATCGACAATAAGCGACCGTTCGACTAAAGCCTAGCGAACGTTTCGTCTAGAAATTAAGCGCTGAAAAAGGGGCACAATCGCACCAAAATATATGTGATGACTGTATGATTAGAAGGGCAAAGGGACAACCATTAATACAGCAACGAATCTATTTAATTCTTCAACAATTTTCCTCTTTACTCGACGTTACACAAACGATCGACATGAAGCGATCGATCGACAACAAGCGATCGATCGACAATAAGCGACCGTTCGACTAAAGCCTAGCGAACGTTTCGTCTAGAAATTAAGCGCTGAAAAGGGGGCACAATCGCACCAAAATATATGTGATGACTGTATGATTAGAAGGGCAAAGGGACAACCATTAATACAGCAACGAATCTATTTAATTCTTCAACAATTTTCCTCTTTACTCGACGTTACACAAACGATCGACATGAAGCGATCGATCGACACGAAGCGATCGATCGACAATAAGCGACCGTTCGACTAAAGCCTAGCGAACGTTTCGTCTAGAAATTAAGCGCTGAAAAGGGGGCACAATCGCACCAAAATATATGTGATGACTGTATGATTAGAAGGGCAAAGGGACAACCATTAATACAGCAACGAATCTATTTAATTCTTCAACAATTTTCCTCCTTACTCGACGTTAAACAAACGATCGACATGAAGCGATCGATCGACATGAAGCGATCGATCGACACGAAGCGATCGATCGACACGAAGCGATCGATCGACAATAAGCGACCGTTCGACTAAAGCCTAGCGAACGTTTCGTCTAGAAATTAAGCGCTGAAAAAGGGGCACAATCGCACCAAAATATATGTGATGACTGTATGATTAGAAGGGCAAAGGGACAATGATTAATACAGTAAAGAATCTATTTTATTTAATTACTCAACAATTTTCCTCTTTACTCGACGTTACACAAACGATCGACATGAAACGATCGATCGACAATAAGCGACCGTTCGACTAAAGCCTAGCGAACGTTTCGTCTAGAAATTAAGCGCTGAAAAAGGGGCACAATCGCACCAAAATATATGTGATGACTGTATGATTAGAAGGGCAAAGGGACAATGATTAATACAGCAAAGAATCTATTTAATTCCTCAACAATTTTCCTCTTTACTCGACGTTACACAAACGATCGACATGAAACGATCGATCGACAATAAACGACCGTTCGACTAAAGCCTAGCGAACGTTTCGTCTAGAAATTAAGCGCTGAAAAAGGGGCACAATCGCACCAAAATATATGTGATGACTGTGTGATTAGAAGGGCAAAGGGACAATGATTAATACAGCAAAGAATCTATTTAATTCCTCAACAATTTTCCTCCTTACTCGACGTTAAACAAACGATCGACATGAAGCGATCGATCGACAATAAGCGACCGTTCGACTAAAGCCTAGCGAATAAATTGCAGAAATAATTTGCTTTACTCACTTTTCTTCAATTTTATATTCACTAGTTGTTATGCCAAAAATTCGCATTTTTGAGTGAATCTTTGTTTTGTGTTTAATCTCGTTTTACAATTATACACAATTTTTGTGTGAATTTGGGAAAATGATGCAATCGAAAACGGCATAATTGTCTGGATCCGATATCACTAATTCGTCCAAGTAATTCCTGAAAATACTTCATTATTTGCATTACTAAATTCTAATAGAAATTTGCATGAATATTGCCATTTTGTACCCTTCATGTAGCCCCATTTTCAATCACACATAGCCTGTGCGACCAACATTCTCTATGATTAGAAAATATTTTGCCACGATCCGTTCTCAAGTTATAAAAAAATCGATTTGTGCCTCAACTGCTTTTATTTTTTCCTTAGTTGAATCTTTGTTTTGCGTTCAATCTCCTTTTAGAATTGTATGCACATTTTGGTGAATATTGAGGAATTTGGAAACGCGACATAATTATCTTCACTGATATTCACTAAATCTTCTTCATTCAAGTTATTGCTCAAATTAGTTGATTATTTGCATTGGATATATTCTAATAGAAATTAGCATCAGCATTCCCTTTTTAACCCTTCATGTTGCGCTTTTGGAATCGCACGTAGCCTACCTAACAGCCATGAACGTTCTTTACGATTAACAAAAAATATTTTGCTACGTTCCTTTCTCAAGTTAAAAAAATCGATTTGTGCCTCAATCGTTTGCATTATTTTCGTTAGTTTCGCAATTGTACATATGTATAGAAACCCATTTTTGGAAAACCGATTATTGCATGAACTTTCTTCCAAATTTTAATTGAAAAATCCATCAATTTATTTCACGGAATGGGATAATTAATTAGAGATCGTACATGCTTCGCCATCTGTCCTGTTATTTGGTTTTTAGTTTCACTTTGTTCAAATCTCTGTTTGATATCGATCATAAAGATTTAATAGTTCCGCCGTTTTTGAAAGCTATTTTTTAAGTAGTTCGCAACAAAATAAAATATCACAAAGACATCAACTTTTTAATAAAGGTTCAAATTATCACCCATTTCAATTGCAGCCTCCGATTTGCTTGTTAGATGGCCAATTCCACGTATAGAAAAGAGCCAAAAACTTGCATCTATGAATGCCGTCACGTCGGTTACTAAGTAAATAAAATTTTCGTACCCTTTAGCAGTTTTTCAGCTGATGATTTATATGGTGATACGGGGGAATATTTTGTTTACTTGGTGACCGATGTAAGGGCATGCAAAGCTGCAAATTTTTAGCTCTTTTGTACACTTAGAATTGGCCATATAGCAAGCAAGTAGGAGGCTGCAATTGAAGTGGATGATAATTTGGACTTTTATTAAAGAGTTAATGGTGTTTACGATTAATTTATGTGTTGCGAACTACCTAAAAAAATAGCTTACAAAAAACGGCGGATAATTATGCACCGACCTAATAATTACGTGCTTCATTGTAATGTTCGATGTCGATCACTTAGTGCGACGGAGAATGCAACAATCCATCTCTCTCTTCTTCGGGAACATGCGGATGGCTTGTAAGCAGAGGGATTTTTAAAAGGCTGTTAACGTTTCTTAATTTCAATGGACAGATCTTAAATTTAAATAAGATATTATTGCTAATCAATGGTATCTAATGGCGCACCCAAATTCAAAATATTAATTGCTTGACACAAAAATCCCTCAAATATAATAATTCTGACCGAATTATATTGAATAAAAAACCACTATGTTCGTAAAAAATTAGCCAAATATTCCGAAATGTCCCCTACATGTATCGTAAATAGTTAATTATTCAGTATCACTATTTCCCCAGTATGATTAATTTCCTTAAAAAATCGCTAAGAGGAATAATTACCCACATCTTTTGCTTCAAAGCAAATTTTTCACCTACATACAGGGTATGAATTAATAATTGGCATCGATATTTCTCTAATTCCTTTCCTTTGCATGCACATTTCCCCAATTTTCATTGCTAACTATATCCATTTCTGCGGATTACCCTCCTCACTTCACCCCCAATATCTCCGTAAATATAATCGTCAACGAAGTTTCAATGGCACCACCGTAAAGCGCGGAAAATTTCGTATCAGAAACATTCATTATCTCAAGTTTTATTTTTTCATAAATTTTCTAAGGGATGGCCGATTTTCCTCGGAAGTCTTTATTGCACGCACGGCATCGCTTCGTTTGCTGTCCCACTCATTTGGGATTGTTCGCTGATTCGAGACTCTCGAGCGATACCACGCATCGATATTCCCTCACATGTATTTTAAGTTAAGTTGAGGCGAAGAAGAACGGCCGAAGAATGGTCCGATGACGACATCAAGTAAGTCGCTCCGCGCACAGAACTCGCGTCCTTTTTCGATTCCCTTTTGTGCGAGAATTCGTGAACGCGAGACTCGAAGAGTCTTCAGAAAATAGAAAGAAACACCGGAAAATTTCTCGTGCACCAGACACGCGACGCGCCAAGTGTGTTTTATTAATATTAAAATACTTAATTTGCAAAATCGCCAGATTCCAACCCTCTATAATTATTGCAAATGACATGGAGGAATTGAAGCAACGAATAGAAATCAAAGGTGCCACCGAATGTAAGACAAAATTTGATTCAACTGGAGCTAAAAGCTACCGAAATTAACTACATTCTACCGATTTTGTTTCTGTTCAAATAAAAAGTTGGTACAATAGGGCACGTTAACTTCGTCACCCTGTATGTTATTGTGTCTACTATTATTTGCAATTTATTAAAAAGTTGCATGGGATTTTTTGAGAAATTTTCCAATTAATAACAATTCAATAAAATACGGACTAAATTATATTCATTAGCAATCATCGTGCCGAATTCATCAATAATAGAGCGAATAAAATATATAATTCATTAAAGTAAAAATTTATGAAAACGCAAAAAATTAATAACTTACATTCGTAACAGTAGGTAATTCCAAATGTCGGCGACTTTATATTTAAAAGCAACTAGACAATGTAAATCTCTCTCTCTCTCTCTCTCTCTCTCTCTCTCTCTCTTTCAATTAGTATAGATTTTTAGGACTATTAGAAATTCATGGGAAACCTAAAACGAGGATTGAAATCGATTGGAGCAAGTAGTAATTTCCGTTTCAACAACTTTGAAATTATTTTTAATTCCATGTAACTCCGCATCTTTAGAGACATACTCTATACGAAGATTATTCGTTGGTGAAAACAACATGATAAGATTATTGGAAATAACTCTTGGCAGTCAAAGCAAATAGCAATTAATTGTTTGCTTTTGGTTTATACGGGGTGCAACAAAAATTCGTTCAGTCAGTTTCTCTTTTTACTTTAACAGTGCGAAACTGATAAGAAAACAATGGACTCTGCATTGCTAACGAATAAAATTTACTGTAGCTCAATAAAGTGCTAAACTATAATTTGCAATAAATGTTTCAAATTGACATAACTTTTGCCACACCATGTGTTGTTCATTGCAAAGACAATAAATGATGATGTAAAGGCGTAAGAAGTAAATAATTTCCATTCCACAAATTTGTCGATGCGTTGACAAAAGTATATACGAGGAGGTAGAAAGAATCGCTGGCCTAACTTTAGCATACTTTTAACCATTTGGCCAGTCGCTATAAGCTGCCGCGGCAAAAAATTATTAAAACGATTAAACCTTTTCAATGTAAACTGAAACAATTATAACACGTGGATTTATCGTTTGTGCTTGCGAAGTTAAATAACCATCGAATTACTTATTCGCTGATTATTAATATGGACTTCATTTATTATTTCGTTTTATTTTTCTAAAACATCCGCTTATTATTTGAATTCTATAACATTTACTAATGATGATAAGCAATCTAAGAATTAGCACGAGAACCGAGTGGAATGATTGCAAAAATTCGAATTGATCTACCGCATCGCTTTGTAATACGATATCCTGAGTATATATGAGAATGTATGAGCAAATTATTCGTTTAATTTTGTATTATCGGCGACAAAGAAAACAAATTACAAGTTTTTAAGCGTAAACATTGAAATATCAAAGCTTCAATTTGTGCTCATTTGCTTTAATCTACAATATTTTGTAAAATTCCTTTCATATACTGGTGAGAACATGTAAAGAAAAATGTGTAAAATCATGAATTTTTTTATTGTTTATCAAAGGACAGGAACGATGGAGAAATAAGAAAAAAGTTTAGAGAAAAATGCAAAACGTCCAGGTCAAAATAATTTATTTTCTATAATGAATCATTAATAGAAAGAAAGAGATGAAAACATTTTGGTCCCTGTTTCTAAGAACAAAATAGAGAAGAGATTAGACTCGAATCGGTTCCATTTCATTGTCCTTTAAACGTGTAACCGAGAGATAAATGAAAAGATCGTAGAACATGGTAAAAACCATTTGGTCACCGTTTTATAAAAGACTTTGTTCAAAGGCTAATCTTTTTTTTATTTTGAATCATGTGTCCGTAAATTCATTCGCTTTACGAACAAATAAATATTTCCTGTTTTAATTATTAATGTCTAAATATTTTCTTACAATTATTTTCTTTTTTTGCTGAGTTTTCTTTTTTGAGGAAGCTATCATATTTGACAATTTCTCTTTATTCATCAACTTCTTGAGCGAATTGTTTGCTAAATTATTCACAGACCACACATTTATATTAATCGAGGCAACAGATTTCTTTTTTGATGCAAGCGATTTTGCCGCTAGAAGATGAGACAATAGACAATTTGGCAAATTTATTCATGATAATGTTTTCGCTAGTATAATTCTATATGGGAAAATGTAAGAAAAATCTTGGAAATGGCCGATAAGCATGAAATGTTTGAACTAAATCTCAAGAATGAGTATTCTTAACATGTCAATTACATTTTTTTCTTTTTACTAACCATTGCTTAACGTTTTGCAATTGCTCTTTAAACATATTATCGAGTATTTTACTTGGTCCGTGTTTACTCAGTTGAAATAGGAATCTCTCAGGGAAAGGGGAATTTCCCATTCGTCATTTGCTTAATGGCTTATTTCAATTGCTAAAAAGCAAAAAAATCGCCACTATATTTATTCGTCCGATGCGACATTCAGTTGATGATGATCACCTTATTAATAGTCTTATTATGGAAGTGTCGTCGTACTTATATATAAAGGGAACTATTTGTGTCGTTTCAAATTTTTATTCATTATTTTTCCCTAAAATAAATTAATGGCACCTGCACCTCAAACAGTCCAGCAAAAAGCATTCGTTCGTTCATTAAATTAATACGTTTGAGTTGAATCTTCCATTCGATACAATTAACAACAAGAATAATACATTTTTGTTTGCAACGTTTTGAAATTATGCACCAATCTATTGCTTAATAATCTAGTCGTTATCGTCATCATTTGTTTGGTTAAAATTTTAAAATCCTTTTATTTATTATGATGATGGATGGAAAATAAATAATTTTTTTTTTAATTAAAACGTAATTATCAGTTGTTAATTAATGCGTTTCTTAAGCTATTGGACGTGTTAGAGGAGGAACGCAAAAGAAAAACGTCAGTTTCACCAACTAAAAATAATGGTAAAACAGGAAATGCAAATGGGTAAACATTTTATTTAATTCTCATACTATATTTGCATAACAACTCATTAGTACCATCTCCACGATATGATCGTCGTCGATCGAGTAGAGGAATTAATTACAAATTAGCGCTGAATAAAGAAGAGTTTTCATAAACTTAATTATATATCATTAGGTAAAATTTATGGATATTTTTGAGCAGAAACCGAACCAAAATAAGGGAAGACGTTAAATAATTAACATTAACATATTAATTACCGGCCGTGGCTTCTTTTGAAATTCTAATCGGGCGAACAGGTCGTTATTAATAAACCTCGTTTAGGGGAAAAGGTAACAAACAATTCTCACAAAATTTATTAGAAACGATGTTTACATTCTTTTTCAACATAAATTAATTTCAATTGAGATTTTACAAATTTAAACGTATCATTCACTTGATTTATATTCGCCTGCAGTGACAATTGGATGCTTCACTTGCCAAATCGATTAACTCCATAAAAGTAGAACCTGAGAAAAACGATCGAATATTATATATTGATTTTTAAAATTCCCTTTATATTAAAAATTCGATAATACGATGGTCTACATCACTAATCACGCATCACTAAAGACGCATCTATTATGTAACCACATATAGAAAGTATTAGACAGAATATTCCTTGTGTAATTGTAATTTTTACCACATTTTTTTCGTGGTCAATGGAGTTAATCGATTTGGCAAGTGAAAGAAAGTTATTAATTCAATTTAATTTTTCGAATTATTTCTTTATTACGGTAAAACTTCATTATATAATTATATGTTTTATGCTTTTATACATTTCGGTCCCGTTCAGGAGGATTCTTTTTCGTCCAATCGAATTGTTTGTTGCGATTTTTTCATTGCTACGATCAAATGACAAATAAGAATAAATGCAAAATCGTTTTCTTGAGGCGAGCTTTCTGCCAATAATTTGTATTGAAGATCCGTTCGATTCATTATATTCTTTATTCAAATAAATGGATGAGGTCCAGAAACTCGGTGCATGGGTACCACATTTTTAGAACCACAACAAGAAACATCAACGCACTAACATTGTCGTCGGTTTGTTTGCCCGTAATCGCTTAACACACGCTCATAAGCAACGTTCTCTTTATCGGATATTCACCGGCGCTGAAAACTGATAAGATTTTCACCGTTTTCCATATCGATCTAACGCTTTGCGCGACGTTTCATTCAATAATGACGTGGAATAGCGCGTTTGGTTGGACGAATGTTTCGAGTTCAAGCCGCGAGATTCTTGTCACTTAGGCATCGAGAAAGTTGTCGAACGTTGGGTGGAAGTCATTAAGAACGATGGAGAATGTATATATCTATGATAAATTTTGATTTTTTGTTTAAAATTAAAAACAAATCTATCTAAAAAGCCGCACGAAATGATCTATCATCGTAATAAGTATGGAGTTAATCGGATTGGCTTCTGAAATAAAATATATATTTATTATTATAAGGTGTGAAAAGAAATCAATTTTCAACGCTCACACAAGCCGATAAATAATGAACTTTAATTAACCAATGAATCGGGCTTAATTGATTAAAGATACGTTCGGATGACGGTTTACAATAACCTGTAGCATCGATGAAAAGCGCATTCACTTGAAGTGACTTATGAAACGTAAAAAGTTGATGTTTCTTCGTCGGCGAGACGGAATGGGAAAAAGAATGAGGAAATCAGAATGTAGATGCGTTCAGGGCGTTAAATACTTTCTGCTTTTTAAATAACATTCGAAACTCCGTCATAAATCATTTCGCACTCTTTCCCCATTTATTATTATTATAAGCATCTTAATAACAACGTATTACGTTGTTGCCATCGGAAACGAGACGTTGATGTATGAATGTATGGGTGTTGCACCGAAGACGTTCAGGTGTTATATTATTGAAGTGGAAAACGAATAGGAAGCCGTTTATTTTTGCTTCGGTATTGATTCAATAACATTTATACGTTTTTCTGCACTCGCAATCTTCTCCGGACTGAAAATACGTATTTGTTCCCGTTTGGAATCGTTATCGATCGAGGCAACAGTTTAAATTGTAGATTTTAGGCAATTTGCAAACGTTACGTGCGTGCAAATTTATTATGATCACGATTATTATTAGTAAAATATCCATGAATTCGTAGATTAACGCGAAATTATACACCAATCTATTGCATGATAATCTTAGCCATTATCGTCATTTGCTTGGCTAAAATGCAAATATTTCGCAAGTATTACGCAAATTACTAAATACGCACGTATAATATTCATTTCTTCTTCGCAAATCGTTTGATAGAAGATTGAATAATATTGCCCCTATTTAAATTAATAAAATAACGTACGATCGATTCATTCCAAAAACTATCCGAAATTCATTATAACTTTCTTACTCAAACATGCATCATCTACCGAGCGATCACGAAACGGTCGAGAACAATTTGTACTTTGCGCCGAAGCGTTCTTGGGGTGTTTCACGGCGTTAATTTGGCACGCTTTACGTCGAATGGCAGATAGTCCACTTAGTTTCCCTCAATTGTAATTTACTGTGGAAACTGTCATTGTACCAACCTAAGAATAATCTAACGTACTATAATTTTCGGGATCGCAGTGTATCATCTCCGCCTCGATTCTTCAGTTTCGAACTGCGATCGAATAGTTTTTAAGTGTCCAATGCAAACCTGAAGATGTTTAACAGTTTCAATATTGGTTTATAATTGGATAATTAGAATGAATGGAGTTGTTGCATAAATGGTAAAATAGTTCTTTGCAATTTTGTGAAAAGAAAAACAACATTCATTACAATTTAAATTGTGCAATTTCTCTTGTTTTATATTTGCTCTTAACAACAAATATTTTTTATGCTTTTCCCGCGGCAATGATAATAAGCGTCGACTGTAAAACAAAAAAAAAGTCTTTTAACCATTTAACAAGCTTGTTGGGGCCGCTAATTGCTCCCACATTTTTGTATGCTTTATTATTTTTCCTCTCGAAGGACCACGTGTGTTTTGTACTCGCTGGAGTACGATTTTTCTTTGTTTCGAAGGACCAAGATGCGTAAAATGAACTTTAATTTATTTACACAACTATTTATAAAACTGTGTACACTAATTTGTATAATTATGTTTACGACACGACACAAACTGACAACAAATTAAAATGGTACGAAACGATGTCGACAGCGTTCGATAAAATTATTTTACTGCGAACAGACTAGAACACAACGATGTCGACTGACATTTTCAATAACAATTAATTCAAAATCACGAATGAGTCGTAATTTATTTGGCAAATTATCTCTCCCCTTCCAATTCGGGGAAAGTGTGCTTTTGTGGGACAAAACTGCCCAAAACCAGATTTTGTTGGTTGGCAGCTTTGTTTCGATAACATTAATTTCAGCCCGACAGTCACTCTGTTGTTATAATGAAGCTTCAATTTCGCGCTTGTTTTTTTCTAATGTTTAAACAAACGGTTCATCGCAGCAAAGTTGAAATTTGATGCCTATATCTAAATATTTTCGAATCCCCTACTATACTTATATGAAACAAGTTATATATCAAACTGCCCTTATACAAGTATTCGATTAAATTAAGTTTTAACTAATACAATGTAAACCGATTTTTGTTAATGAACAACACAGCGTTGTAGTATAAATAACCTTATCAGCGAATACTGAATTAAAGATAACTTCGAATTAATTTTCGCAAATGTAATCTGACGTTCTTAATGTGTTAATCGCAATACATTTCGTCAACTTAATAATAAACCTCGCATGCAAATCGAAATGTGGGGATTTCACATTGTACATTTTTATCAACAGCTAATCATCTTAAGATTAAGAAAAGAAATTCCCTTTTTCCCCAGACACTTAATAACGATTATTTGGCAGTATTTAACGAGAAGACAAGTAACAAACTAACAAGAACAATTGTAGCAAACATGAAGCTCATCATATTGTTCGTTTCCGTATTTGCTCTCGTCCAAATGCAAATCAACGCTCAAGAGTACGCAAATGAAGCAGATGTCAACGCATTGGAAATGGAAACCCGATCACCAGATTGGCGTGCAAGTTAGTGCCGATATTTAAAACGACACATTCAATTATTTATTCAGTTGTTTGCATTGTACTCGTAAAATACAGCGCTTTGTATGATATTTTAAATTATTATATTGTCGAATAGAAATTGCTTTCAACGATACTTGAATTAGTTTATGTAAGGCAAACTCTGTATCAAATTGAAACCAACTACGAAAGATGTTTTCCCAATAAGGACTACTTAGAAACTGAATGTTTATTAGTTTGCTGAAACTAAATTTATATTATGGGGTTTGCAAAAGACTCAATATGCTGGGATAAACAATTTACCTTCTTTACCCGCATAAAAGACGCACATTTTTCAACTTTTATTTTTCGTCTAATATTCGCTAACGACTTTTTAGGGCAAAATTGCTGATGGGCCATTGGATGCAGCCACTTTCCCTTGACGTTTTAATCAAACTATCATAATTGTTGCTCTTATAAAGAAGAAGGAAATCAGTTTGTTATTGATGGACATTATTACTATACAGGATGATGATAACACGGACAACGGTTAATGGGTTGTTAAAATAAGTCAAAAAGTTCCTATGAACCATGGTCCGAAAATGTTTGGTCTTCGAGATATCGAGCATCGAAGAGCGGTTTCAAGTTCGCAATTTAAATCATATAAAATACGCAAAGCATATTTTCCTTTGGGCTTTAAGGAGTTTCTTTTGACGGTATTTCAAACTTTGCAAAACATCTGGAAAATGGACTTCTTTCCAAAAGCCAAAACTTTTTTACCTTTAGAGTTTTGACATTTTGGAATGGCTAATTAGGAACTCTCATGTTTTCTGAATCAAAAAGGTACTCTTCTTGGAATACGATATCTTGCACCATTCTCGAGAAATGTAATATTTTTTAGGGCAATGTCTGTCGACGTTTCAACAATTATCCACCTTCATGAAATTAATTAGGAAATCATCCACTCCAAAGTGTCAAAACTCTAAAGGCAAAAAAGTTTTGGCTTTTGGAATGACGTAGGCCACCAAGAACACCACTTTCCAGCTGTTTTTCAACGTTTGAAATCACATCAAAAGAAGCTCCTTAACATTAAGTTAAGATCTCCGAAAGCACAAAAGAAAATATGCTTTCGCTTATTTTGTTATGAATTAAATTGCGATTTTATAGCCGCTCTTTGACGGTCGATATCTCGAAGACCAAGCATTTTCTGACCATGGCCCAAAGGAATGTTTTGGCTTATTTGAACGAGAGGAATCGCGCATTAACTGTCGTTGATGTAATGTTGAATCACGCTGAAAATTGAATTAATTTTTTTGGTAGTAAAATTCTTCGGTTTTTTACTTTTTCTCATTTATGACTAAGAAAAATGATGGTGCATCTTATAATCGATGACGTCGTATACCCGAATAAATAAGGTAAGTGATATTCGATATTAATTCTTTCTTTTCTTTCTAGACCCTAGACTAGTGCCAAAATTGATTGATTGGGTAGTGCACCAAAAGCCCGTCTTGTATTGGGTTCCGAATTAGGACCCCAGTTACTGGCGCGATTCATTTGATTACGCCAGTAGGTGTAACGTAAAGGATTTAATCTGCCATTTGATTTGTTTTTTTTTTAAATTAATGTTAATAAATTATCAGGCTTTAGAGTATTGCCTAAAGGGAATATGTCAAGGTCGGGCTCCAAAGTTGTAAAATCGCAATATATGGGTGTGTTCTTTAATTACCAGAATTAAAACGAAGTACACAATATCATTCGTTAAATCTCTTATTTTAGGATTAATCAACAATAAACAATTATTTATATATAAACTTTATTTGATTTAATTAGAATAATTCGTTGTACAAATTCGCCTATAATATTTATGAAAAGTATATAATGTTTGTGTAGAGAATACTTTTTCTTCGCCAATCATACTATAAACATAAGTGTCGCAAATTTTAACTTTCGCGCTCATCAGTATTTCCAGTTGCAAGAAAATTAGATGACAAAGTGACATCTACGAAACAAGTGTGGAACTCTTGCACTGTCTCGTACAACTGGACAGCTGTGTGTTGATTATTTCACGCCTGTGTGACAGAAAAACGTAAACTTTTTTTCATTTGGCAAACGTAAACAAATAGATGTTAAAGATATGCTGATTAAATTAATTAATTGAAATTAATTCCTTGCATATCGATGCAACTGCACCGAGATTGTTCGTTTAAATAAAAGTCAAGGTCCTATCGCAGATATCTTCGAGAAAATATTTAAAGAGAGTAAAGTGGGTGTTGTTTGTTTTCTTTTTGTTTGGTTCGAAAGAGATGACTTGAGTTGATAATACCAATATTGATATTGAAAGAAATACATACTATTTAAACTAGAATGGAGAAGAATAAAATGAGTCCCATTAAAAGTATACCAGGTATTTATTTTCTTATCTTTACATGATAACAATTCTGAAATACGTTTCTTTTTATCGCATTGTAGTTAATGGTACCGATACTGACGAGCCATACCCCAGTTTATCAGATTATCACGATTACGAGCCAAATTTAGAATTTGACGATACAGAATTACATCAAACTGCTGATACAGTTGCTATGGCAGGTAAAAGGAGTGTTTATAAGTGTTGCTTGTGTTAAATGTGTTATCATATAATGTTTTGCAAATAGGTTGTATTGATTAGAAATAACATGCGGAATAAATTGTTTTTTGTTTTATTTCAGTTGATATGATTCATGACATCGAATCAAACAGCATGGGTTCCCCAGTGTCAGATTTTACTGATGAAAATTTTGAAGATCTGGTTGATACATACGAAGATTCATTTAGTACATTCATTAGTTCTTATGAGGAACTTGGAAACGAAACTAGTTATAAATATAAAGAGATAGCCAAATATGGTATTGTGGATGTAAAAGGTGATGACTCTGTTGGTCGCAAGATAATCGTTGTCTATGCTTGTAAATTACCACCAGTGACAAATATTAATCATGCGCATTTTTTACAATATTTGATACATACGTTAGATAGATATGTTGAACAAGATTATAGTCTAATATATTTCCATTATGGGTTGAATAGTAAAAACAAGCCATCGATAGCCTGGCTCTGGCAAGCTTATAAAGCTTTTGATAGGAAATACAAGAAGAATTTAAAAGCTCTGTATATAGTGCATCCTACAAGCTTCCTAAAGATCGTCTCGCAAATGTTTAGGCCTGTAATCAGCGTGAAATTTGGTAAAAAGATCAACTACATAAACACTTTAAAGGAACTGGATGCACACGTGAGCCTAAACCAATTGTCTATTCCGGAGGATGTGAAGGAGTAAGTTTTCATTGCACATGTATGCAGTTATATGATATCGCTTTAATTGTGAAACTTTTTAGACACGATCGAAAAATAACCGGCGCTAATGACACCACAACACAAAGTGATGCATCAGAAAGAGATGAGCCAACAAAACAATTTGGCGTTTCTTTGCAGTTTATACAAGATAATTATAAAGTGATCATACCACCCATAGTAAAGGAATGTGTTGAATACTTCGACGAACCAAATAACTTACTAGCTATAGAAACGGAGGGCATATTTAGGAGATCCGCCAATATACAAAAGATTAAGATCTTGAAGCAAATTGCTAATCGTGGCGAAAGAATTACGTTCGACGATCCACATGAAGCTGCCGTGTTACTGAAAACGTTTCTGCGAGAGCTAAAGGAGCCGCTATTAACTTATGATTTGTACGACGAAATAATGCAGTTTCAAAGTAAGTCAACTAAAAATTCGTTTTTGAATCTTAATTTCAAGTGTACAATGTCTTCAGCCTGGAGCAAGGATGAACAACACAGGCTGGTTTCTATTTTGGTTATGGAGAAGCTTCCAATAGATAATTATAAAGTTTTAAAATATATAATTTCGTTTCTGTCGAGGGTATTTACCTGATCGTCTATTTGAAATTGTACGAATTAATCAAATTATTTCGATTTTAGGTAATGGAAAGGTCTGATCTCAACAAAATGACGGCACAAAATTTGGCCGTCGTCTTCGGTCCGAATTTAATTTGGTCCGACAATGTAACAATGTCTCTGTCGGCTATCGGCCCTATAAACATGTTCACCCAATTTCTATTGCAACATCACGAGGAAATATTTATTGTTTAATAATATATTGGATTTTTAAGTGATGCTAATTAACAACACTTCCATAATGAAACCATATTATTCTTAATTTTGTAATTGAGCATTAATTTATTTACCAAAGATTGATTATTCTGTTGATGTACTATAAATATTTGCAGCTTTTTATGTGTACAAAAAACAGGTATTTAAAACATATGCCCACTTAGAAAGTAATAATTGTTGTTAGGCAAGAGGACAAGAAACAAAATCTTATGTGTAATTCATATAATTCTAGCCAGAAGACCACATCACCACATTTGCAAGTGAAATCTAACTTTTATGTACTCTTCCAATTGGTTATTATTTTGCAGATTCTTACTTATTTTCTTTCTTCGCTGGTTACTCTGGATGATGTGATAACAAAACGGTTTCTTTATGCTGAAAATGGCCAAATCTTCTACCTCTTTATTTCATTCTGTATTATCAAATCATTCCAAATTACTTTTGAAATTTATTATTTTTGTAACTTGTAAATATTACACTTTAGTTCATTCATTGTAATTAATATACCTGAAATATATAATAAAATTTCTTAAATGTACATCACCTTCCAAACAATTACAATTTGCTCCTTAAACTATCCAGCACATAATCAACCTAAAACAAACAGAAAAAATAAAGGCAATCAGATTATTTGATTTTTAATCAAAAACCAAATAACTTTACTGTAACAAACCAAGACGAATTTGGTTTAAACATTTGCCTATGGATAAATTTAATTTCAGAAGCTGGCGATATTATATGTAAATGCAGATGATTTACACTATTAAATGGAGGCCAGTGGAAACCCATTATCATATCATTTATATTAGCTCCGTGTTCAGTTAAAACTTCTTTCCCATGTTGGACCATATTCTCGACTAAATCGTTCAAAAAATTACAAGCACAATCTTTCATGAACCTACGTGATATACGTACGTAGATTTATGTGAATTGCAGCTAATGATTTTGCATTTATTATATGAACCTTTGGCACCGCTAAATAATGATGTTCCGCAATCGGAAACATATCTTTAAATATCACGATTTCGTCGTCCTGATAGAGAATCTCTCCCGGCGCTTTTCCTTTGCAAATTTTACAAAATATACAATCATCATCGTCGCCTTTCCTAAACAGGTTACGAATTCTCGAGAAAAATCCCGTCATTATTCTTAACTATCTCTAATTCACAACTATATCACTAACGTATAAAATGAGGTAGATGTATTATTTAAAAAAAGGTTCACTAATTACGATATTGCTAAGATTGTTCGTTTAGCAAACGTTAACTCTCCATAACGAAGATTAATGTCGAAAACCAGTGACAAGTCATTGTCCACCAAAACAGTGGACAGCTGGTGCGAATTTCAAAGTTTCAAGTTTGTATTTGATCCCTCGCAATTCGTTACTCAATTCAGCGCGTTGATTAACAACCAGATTAATAACGATAAGGCCGATGGATTCGATTATACTAACGTTTAAAACGAGGTAGATGTATTATTTAAAAAAAGGTTCACTAATTACGATATTGCTAAGATTGTTCGTTTAGCAAACGAAGGTTAATGTCAAAAACCAGTGACAAGTCATTGTCAACCAAAACAGTGGACAGCTGGTGCGAATTTCAAAAAGTTTCAACTTTTTATTTGATCCCTCGCAAAATTCGTTACTCAATTCAGCGCGTTGAAACGACAAGTCTGATGGATTCGAGTTTAACTCATAAACAGGTAAAATAAAATCGATATACATTTCGAAAAATATATTAACGCTCAAATAACTATAAATTAAAATATACAAATTTAAATATGCTTCACAGATAAATATGGCACACGAAAGTAGAATAATTATGAATATAATACTTTGAGTAAATTGTCTCTCGTCCATCTAATAGACGATCCTCTGCTCGCGCTTCATGTGATTCGGTGCCTCGTTATCGACCTTATCGAACGTGAACGTCTTGGACACCTTCACCATTCTGGTCGGATGCGTTTCGGTGCCCTCTTTCGTCCTCCAATACACCGTCTGCACCGCATTTCGGCCCGCTATGTAACGCGTCGCCGCTCCAACTAATGCACGTGCCTCGTTCTGCATGATGATGGTTAGATGGACTTTCTTTGGTTGCAACGAAGATCTTAAACTCACTGACTCGAGTACTCTTTTCGATAGCTGAACGCTTTACGTAAAAGTTATTGCGGAGTTTTTGCAATAGCAACAATCAATGTTGATTTGTGCGTTGTATAAGAAGTAGTTTGGAGAACGATCTTCTTCGACTGATGCCGGAACGTCTGCTGTGTACCAACTTTTATACCGTTCTCTTATCATTAATCGTTTTTCTTTTTTGAAAAAAAAAATAGATAAATGATAGATTTGAGCGTTCGCGTGTCTGAGGTGTGATCGTAATAAACTTGTAAATACAAAACAAAAACAAACGCGAATTTCGCTGACGATGACGTAAACACGAGTCGTCTGCTAATTTGTTGTTCGCGCAATTTTTTTGCTCGCACGAATTATGCAATTACATGCGAATAGCGTTGATAATAATTTCTGTTTATGTTTCATCATTGCTAATAGTTCGACTAAGTTAATAATCACTATTTTACGTTAGTTTTGGCGTTTTGCTTACATTATGAATCTGTATAACCAAAAGCACCGAATAAAGAAGAATGTTATCGGATTTTCGGATCAATAAATTGATCCGGTTCATTCCGATTCGAACTGATCGTCCAATTTTTCGGCAGGTTTCTCCCGAGTCCACGTGCTAAGAATTTGCATTTAAACATAGATAAGATTACTCGCGTATTTTGAACTATGTTTATGATGACACATGGAACGTAATTACCGAATCGAATTATGTTTTCGTTCCTTTTGGTAGGTTTTCGAGATTAAATTTAAAAAAAAAAGAGATCACAAGCGGGTATATTCCAATAAAAGCGTCGATAAAGAGAATGCGTAACAAAATTCCTTTAATCAACAAACTTTTTCATGTCTGAATCGAAAGACCACGCAAAAATTGCGTGCAATTCTGTTTTTTTTTGTTTTCCGAAACGAAAAAACAAAATAGCAAAATGGCAACAATCCTGACGTCAGTCAGCAAAAATGCGTTATTATTTTCGGCTGGACGATAACTTATTGTTTTCGTTCAACGGAAGTTTTCGCGTGTCCGCCTATTGCCACATTTCTATCGCCACCGAATTCTGCAAACGTTCTTTTTTTTGTGTAATTTGTGCAACACAAAAAGATGTTAAAAATAAAAATGAATGTAATAAAGATAATTTCCGACTTGCGTCAAAGCTATTTCGTTTCATGTGTTTATATGAGTTGAATAAAAATAATAGTAATTAAAGCCGTTTGTTTATATGCGATGAGCCACGAGGCAAATTCCTGCTGCCATCCGATTAATCAATCGCGTTACTTCTTGAATTGCATTTTCTCAAAACAAAAACAATAAAAGGAAAAGTCTAGAGATTACAATGGAACAAAGCGAACTTCTCGCAGTCAGCTATTAATCATCTGTCAATAATTTTTTCATTTTAATTAGAAAATCAATCTAATCGAACGCAAGCATTGGATTCATATGCGGAGATTGAAGTTTCGCTTTTATAAATCGTTTTCAAGCGTTGTCGGTCTTTCCTTTTATATTTTGTTTGTATGCCTTAAGTGCGTTGTTCAATTATTAATTACGCTTTTTTTCCTATTTTTTTTTCATTCGTTTTTAAAATGCTGAATTTATTTTTAGTCCCTTTTGTTCGATGTTCATTCGCCATCTCTTCTTGAAGCTTCCAAAACAATTACGTGTCGATTTGCTACCATTGATACGTTCAGTTTGTCACTATCAACCCCTGTTGAGTATCTTCTGTAAACCGAAATAAACCGTTATGTTTTCCGGAACGAAAACATGAACTGAACCGAAATCGAGAATTTTCAACTGTTACGTAGGCACCAAAAGTTTCTGCAAACTCATACAAACAAGCTGGCTATGAAACAAATGCGTTTCAAAACATTGTTATATACTTTGACAGTTATGGTTAGTTTTCATTATATGTGGGTTGGCAAAAGTTCGCAAAAAGTTCTGTTATCACGAGCAGAAATGTAACGAATTGAGAAGAGAGTATTTCGAGAAACAACAAAAATAATATCTCTAGAAACCTAGTTTTATTATAATAGTTTGCAAAAACTTTCGCTGCTATCTACGTATAATACGAAATCTTTGCATTCCTTTAGTTTTATTTGCTGAAACTACATCAACTGGTAGATTTTACTTTTCGTGGAATTCCTGACCAGAAATTTACTGTTACACACGATCATTACTCATATTAGGTTATTTAAAATTAATCACGCGAAGCTGAAGCGAAATCAAAAAGAAAACGCAACTTTTCGCAAGTTTGCAAAGAAATATTTTTGCAAAAAATGTATATTAAACAAAGTAAAATAACTACGTCGTTTAATTCTAAGCCAAGGATTGAAGAAATTATCGGCTATCGAAGTTAAATGACTGATAATTGTGCATGCGTTTAGTTAACAAAACATACAATTAAAGTAAATCAATGCTTTTGTTTTGTTTCAAAAATGTGTGACAACTCACGACAGTTGACATTTTCGAAGAGCAAAGATTACAAATAGCGTCGCCAAATTTTGAGCAAAAATAATTCGTAATTCAGTCAAAAAAGGTGCGTTACAAAACAAAAAAGTCCTAAAGTAACTTAATGAAGATGAACGCAATGACTTTTTGAACAACCGATTAATGTTTGGCATCTCAACTGTTTTCGATTCTTTGAAATAAATTTGAAATTGCGTCAGATTGAGCGCCACCGCTAACTCGAAGAATGACGCAGCACACGTAATACTTGAAAAATAATAATAAAAGAAATGGGATTATAATGTGCATAATAAATAATAGCTTCCAATTATTAATAAGTACTTATAGTATTGATTAATTGCGACAATTCTAAACAGAAGCACTATAAGATGTAACTTAATGTTGAACAAACCAATACGTTATTTTTCTTTTTGTTTAATTTCGAATAATCTCAAATATGAAACTTTTCTTTAAGTGAGTAGTTAATCTAGTACAATGGAAATTGTTATTTTTTTAATTAGACGAACTCTTATTGTAGGCGTTCAAATGGAAAATGTTATGTTCTGGTCATACTAATTGTAATGATATTTTACACAGAGATTTACAGATATTATCAAAATACAAATCATTGGTTGCAAATAGATTGCAAGAACAATGACAGAAACACCTGTTTAAGAATATTACTTGTGGCTGATCCCCAACTGATTGGCTACCAGAATGAATTGCTTCATTTTATGTCCCCCCTAACAATATGGGACTCTGATAAGTTTGGTTATCTCCCTTAAGTAAATAATGTTATCTAAATGTAATTATTTAATTTTTAGATATTTAGCCAACACTTATACGCATGCATTCTATTTTGCTAAGCCAGATGTTGTAATATTCCTAGGTGACTTATTTGATGAAGGCTCAACGGGAAGCGACACAGAGTTTAATTTGTATGTTAGAAGACTTTTCAACATCTTTCTAAATGAGAAATCGTCGAATGTTAAAGTAAACATAACTTATTGCTGGCACAACGTAACAAAACAATTCGTTCAATTACAATTGTTTCAGCATATATGGCTACCTGGTGATAATGATATTGGTGGTGAAGGTGTGGACCATGTGACGAGTAACAAATTAAAGAGGTTCTATAGAGCTTTTGCTCAGCCAGACGTCAGTACAATAAAACATGTCAATTTTTACAAAATCAATCGAATCATTCAGAATGTGCCCATAATTAAGCAGAAGAAGGATTTTTTCGATACTTCGCATTTAACCATAGGTTTAAGTCATATTCCTCTTATGTTTACGCCATCAGTATTTGTCGAGAAAGTATTATCAAAGATGCAACCGCATTTATTATTAACGGCACACGAGCATAAGTCGATGATCATCAGTACAGACGCTATATTACGTGGTGACCGACATATTGTACCGGTTACACCGAATGACAATAAAGTTCATGCATATAGTTTGGGTGCAGTTAATATGATTGAAATTATCGTGCCAACATGTTCATATAGAATGGGAGTGTCCAAGATTGGATATGGTCTA
The DNA here is from genome assembly GCA_963695495.1 of Hololepta plana. NCBI lineage: Eukaryota > Metazoa > Arthropoda > Insecta > Coleoptera > Histeridae > Hololepta > Hololepta plana. The sequence continues at coordinate 10,309,044 of OY968837.1, read as the reverse complement.
GCTGTTATAGGTAATCAAACGAATAGCAATTCTTAAAAGTTTTATAGAATTCCATATATTAATCTTATTTTCAGAAAAGGAAGAATTATATTACACAGTACTCTGGTCACCTGGTCGTTTCAGTATATTAATACTATATGGAATTGTATGTACTTCTCTTATTTTTTATGTTATATTCGTAAAGTTAATTGGAAGATGTAGGACAAAACAATAGATCTGAATGTCCTATCCAATCTTTAATATATAATCTCCGTCCTTTTTCATTGTTGAGCATTTGTATGTACTTATTGTATGCGTTATCTGAAGGAAACTTGCCATTTACTGTAGTTTTTTTCTATCAAGCATTAATAAATTTATCTTATTTCAAATGTGTGTTCTAAATAAAAACCTTATAAATAACATTTCGAAAACTATTTATTATTATTATTATAAAGTAAATTATATTCTAATTATGAAACTACATTAAACCTAAAAAAATATCGAGAGTTATTACATTAATTGCAGATTAACCATGTAACTTATATCAAAAATAAATTCAGTTCTGATAGAGCAATCGAAAACCGATTATTCAAGTGATAAATTTATCGCAGTCACTCATTTAGTCTTCTACAAACGCAATCGAAATAGAATACAATTTTGGCATGTTATGCAACGAGAACAAATTAACTTTCGCTTATAAAGAAATAAAGACGTCCCTCTTGTACATCGCAATTGAAATTGCCACCCATAAAGCGGTGCCCCATAAATTCATTGCTAGATAAATCGCGTGCGTTTGAGATGTCGGCGCCCAAGCGAATGGGAACGTGTTGCGAAACAGTTCGTGACCGACGTACAACACGATGGGGTTCATACCGGGATAAAAGAACGGTCTGCCACCCCATTTCCTGCCAATGTCAACCATAACGAATAGAATCGCGTGGATTATGAAAGCCGTTCCGCCTAATACGAAAATGAACGATGTCGACCATAAATTCTTATTCAACGGTATGAGACCGTCGTTCTTCGTAAATTTACACAATAAACCGCCGATCAAACTCTAAAACATTTCATTAAATGAACGGTTATGTTATTGAAGAGTATTAAAGCATTGATGAGCATCTTACGAATACAACACCCCATGTCATCCATCGTATCATTTTGCCTTTAACGTTTGCGTACGTGTACAAAATTCGACCAGCTTGCACGCCCATGTAAACCAGAAATACACAAGTAAACGTACCGAGAATGCCTGCAGAAGAATCACAGATCGATTAGAAAAATTACAAGAAAGAAAAAATTGCAACGGTCACCTTCCGGATCGTAGAGAACGGTAGTTTTGTACATAGTTAAACATGTTGGCTTGGCGTCCATGTGCTCGCCAAATACTTGTCTATCGATATAACCTGCGGCCCCTCCGGTGCAATTAGCGTGAGTGCCATTGTCGTGCAAGCCACCAGGTCCTAGATATCCTTTCCCACAATTGGGCACGTTCAATTCGAACGTAATCAACAAGTGTATGATAAGTAATACCATCATGATTAACCATTGTCCAAGAGATTCTATAATGTCTTGAAACATTGCTAAATAAGGATTTTCGATTATTACAAATGTTCTTTTGGCAAGGCTAGCTTCGACGATTCCAACAACTAAATAGGAAACTCCGATTCTTTGTAAAACGCCCGGGTATCTGATGGAAGCCAACGTTTCAGTCTTTCCATGTGAATTCAACACACATCCAAGAAATATCAATATAATAGACCGCCTAATTACGGAAAATATCAATTGACGCCTTGGTATTGCTTGTCGTAATTTCTTCTTAAATGAAACACTTAGCGAGAGTCCCATCAGCCACATGAACCTATTGCATGATGAAAAATTAAAAAATAATATTTAGTCTTATTTGCACCAATTACCATGGAAAAACTAAGTCAGCCACAGTGAGGCCATTCCAAACTGAATGCTTAAAGAACCAATATTTGCCACCACCATAATTAACAAATATCATAAGTATTATGCAAAAGCCTCTAAATATATCCAAAGACTTTATCCTATGTGGATGTTTCTTTATCTTTGGTCTGTTCTCCACAATAAAAGATGAATCATCTGTCCATCCAAGATCATCTGTCGTCTCATTCCTCCAAAACATCAATCTGGTAATAGTGGCACTGTTCTTTGTACATCTGTACACACATTTTACCATGTACCATATCGTCCCAAAGCAGAACAATATGATGAATGCACTTAAAATGGCTAAAATTACAAAATATCTTAGTTTCAAAATCATCAAGTTAAATAGTTATACACACGTAAATATGGATTTTCAGCTGCAGCTTTAGGATATGCATCTTCGCAGGAGTGTGTTACATTCCATCCAAATCTATAATGTTCGTAAAATTCTTTCTCTATGCTGCAAGTGAAATAAGATTGTCGTATTAAAAAAATTAATCACTTCAAATGACATTCAAAGAAATACCTGCATCTTGTGTTATTGTAAACATACTGCAATTTCATCAGATATTTAGAATTAACCACCAGAGACTTACTGGAATTTGCTTGTATGTGTGTGAAGTTTCTTAAAAGACAATTGTCGCATTCCGAATATTGTCCTTGTATTAGAATCGATTCGTTCAATTTATTAACGATATCCAAACAGGCTTCGTCGTAAATTAAATTTGGATTTGGCGATGAACACCTATCGTCCTCCTTTTCGATGTACAACATCTTGTTAATGTCTCTAAACCATAGGAATTCCAGAAAAACAGTACAAAACAAAACTAATTTGTAACTTTAGACTAATATACAACACAAAGATTATTTTCACCAAAATGAAAACTAAATGTAGTATTTTTTTCCGTCACTTTTGACATATAAAGAATCGAAGGACACGTGACTTGGAAAATGAATCAGCTACCAAACAACAACGTAGTTGAAGTCACGTGAATATATGCATAAACATTTTATCATTTATAAATTACTGGTTTATCCCAAATATTTGAACTGACTTTGTAATCATGTAGCCGTTATTTATAGCAAAAATTGAGTTTAGATCAATATAAGGGAATTACCAAGATAATAATATTATCGTGAATTGTATAGCTCTCTTCATGTTTATTTACAGAGTTCGGACAAGGTGCCTAACTTCGAACGTTTCAATTTTCAATTGACATAAATATGAAAGTTAGAAAATACGTATCAGAAACTTTCGGATACTTTACCAATCTTTATTATTTTTCATTATTTTTATCACAGGGTAAAAGTTATGGAATATATTACTGAAGATGACTTGAAGGAATGCGAGTCATTAATTGAAGCTATCAATCAATCAAATTTGGAATTAGCAAAGGCAAAGAAGAAACAACTAGAACTCAAGCACAGATTATTTGCTTTAGAGTTATGCAGAATAACGGATCAATCATTTAAAGATAAACTTGTACATGGTATTGTTAAAATATTCCATAGCATTTTTGACTTACATAAATTATATGAAGATGTAATATCGGAGGAAGAATTTAATAATCTATGTAGTCATAAAAATCATAGCTTTTGCTTTGTCGAGATAAACATTGTGAAAGAGTTGTTGGAGAAGTTAACATTATCAAAATGGATGCTTTGTGTTACATTAGGAACTGGAGCAAAGAAAATGGTTCGTTTAATAAAAATTTGTGAGGATACCTGCAGCAAAACATTTGTTGTACTGCCATATGTGCCTTCGAAGGATTATGCTGATGTATTGGCCATTAGTTTAAGATGGATGAATGATACACTTGAGGACAAGTGGAAAAGCTTTTGTTTAGAATTACATGTATCCACAATTCCCATTGATATTTCATACTATTTCACGCCACAATCATTTAAAAAAACATCAAAACAAATTCATCAAACACTAAATCCTTGTGACAAGCCGCACAAATTAAATTCTGTAATTCAATGCAAATTCTCCTATAAACAGCCTTTTGAAAAACTGTTCAAGAGCATCATGCGAAACAGCTATCATAACATTGACCCAAGAAATGTTGGAGTATTCTTAAGAAACAAAGATGAGAGAGATGTGAAAATTCAAGTAAATAATGGATCAAACATATGCATGAAACTGAACGAAAATTTGCAACAGTTAACAATCAACACTCCGGCTGTTGTGATGGTGCCGTTAATAGAATATCTCGTTAAAGAATTCGATTTTGATATTAATGCCTTCGATAGACGTAAAACTACCGAAAAACTGAAGGTACGATAAAGATAGCTTCCGCTTCTTTATAAAGTGAATTAAATTAATTTCGATTGCAGAAGGTCCAGAAGAAAATTGAATCGATTCAGCTAGCGGACGCTGATGACGACGAAAATGTCGAGAGAAGCCTGCGTCTCATAGATGAGGAACTTCGCAATATCATGTCTAATTATCCACTCTGAAATGGTAATAGGAGATAACGTGAAAATTTGTAACTTGATGTTCCTCAACGTAAGAATCTCAATTTAACGTTTCTCGTTGAAAGGAAATAAAAAACTGTTGTGTTTGTACGTTTGTATTTGCCCCTTTTCATACGTATTATTAATAAAAAAGAATACAAGAGAGAACACGTGCATATGTAAAATAATCCTCCTCAGCAAAGCGGACTTCGTAGTAAGTTAAAAGTGTACGGTTGGCTAAGCAGAATGGTAGCAATGATGAATTAAAAAAAACTTTAAAAATAGATTCAGTTCAATTTCGTCCAGTGGTAGGGTATGGACTAGTTTGCGCGCATTTTCGAATATTGTTATATTACCACTTTTTTGCTTTCCTTTAAACCATCGTTAATACAAATCGATGTGAAACAATAATACAATTTGATAATTGATTTTTAATTAAACAACATTCGCACAAATCGTCGATAATTCGCTCGTGGATCGTTTACATGTGGTGCTTTGAAAATGGGGCGGAATCTGATTAGTTTGTTATTGTTGTGTTTCTTCACATTAGGTGAGTCTTATTGCGAGCAATTATTTTACTGGAAAATTCGTTTATTAAAACGTACGCGATGCATGGGATTTATTTGAATATTACTAAAGCGAATTATTAGTTTGGATTCCGTGAGCAAGCAGCGAAAATAAAATTTTATATTTTTAGATTAGAGACGCATTGTGAATGTATCCGCACGCGAAATGAGAAGAAAGAAACGACAAAAGGAAACTGAAATTGAACATTAAAACGTTATCTACGAAAAACAAGGTTTATTTTATGTATTAGCCGATTGCGAAGGGAGTGTTTTCTTAAGCGTCAAATCAGCAATAAATAACGAAAATATGTCGGGCTACTGATTTAAATAAACACGTTTTAGATTTTATTAAATTACTCGTTAATAAAATAACATAATAGGATGAATTATCGCTCGGTCGCATGTTACAATACAATTCCATTCTGTAGAGGATAATAAACGAAACGACTCGCTCCTTATGTTCGCTGCGTTATTTTAAATTGTCAATCCGCTTATAAGAACGAGGCAGAAATTTCGAAAATTCTATAAAATTAATGCGAGAATAGCGAAATCTGTTGCACTTGGCTGCCCGCAAATGTTATACGCGTATCGCGAAAAATAATAATCATATTGCATGCATCGCGTAATCTCTTTCTTCGCGAATAACCGTCCGTAACTCCTCACATGCATCGATTGCCTTCTTTGGTCGTAATAGAAAGTCGTAGAAACGACAACAGCAAAAGAGTTCTTTTAGCTTTGCACTCGAACATCTTCCGTTCCTATGCAATAAAGTTGTCGAATATTTTGGTCAGGATTGTTTCGCGAATTGTTTTGGCGTTACACCAAACGTTTATTATTATAATTCGCCAATAAAATCTATTTTGTAAACTGTATTCATCACGCCGCTGGTGCAAATTAAGATTTGCCATACGTTACGGTAATATAAATTTTGAATGAAATTTGGCAATCATGTTATGTTTCGTTCGCTAACTATACACGAACACATTTTTTTTTAATAGAGATGAAGGTAACCGATTTTCACGAGTTTCTCCGCCACAGTCATCTTAATAAATAAATGGAGCATTTGTTGCGTCAAATAAGTTCAAAAACACGTAATCAGAGACGTACAAGTCAAATAATTTGATTGATAATTAACGATTATCATTGAATTTTATTATGTCTCTACTCCGAAAAGACGCCAGAAGGGACAATAAAATGAATTAACGCCGGCGAGCGAAAAATACGAGGAGATAACGAGCTTCGAAATGTCGATGGTTTGAATCGGGTAAACGAGTTATTTTCGCTCATTGAAAACTCTCTTGTTTATTCCTTTAACGCGAAATAATTGAATTTGAAAAGAAAGTTCAAGATAAATTGTCCATTCGCTGCGAAATGCAATTAATTTCCTTTTTTATTCGCTTCCTTTTCCAATCTGCTTTATCATTATTAGATATCGTGTTCGACGTGAGAAAAAAGAGGATTTTTAAAGTTCGATTTTCAAACTCCATCAAACCTTCCCTAAATGCATATGTTACGGATACGCTGATGGAATGCGTTTCCGTTGGCACGAGTTCCATGACGCGTGCCGTTCTTTTTTTTTACAAGCGGAAGTTTAACGTATTAACCACCCGAAATGACCTGCGTTGGAGAAATGGTGCAGGAATAATAAATACAAAACAGAAAAGGGTCTAACTAACAATTCGTGAGCAACAGATGGTTACAAATCACTGAACTGTGACGCTTTTGTAACGAACGTTAGGAGGGTAGGAATGAAAGTAAAAAAAAAACAATATTGGCGCAAATTAAAGTTTTATCAACGCTCTACCAATCGACGGGAATAATAATAATGAATAATTTGGTCCCCGCATCGGATGAAGCGTGAAACTATTTTCGGTGTTGAGTAATTTTTGGACTCCTGCAGCGTTTTTACGTTTTTATAGTTTCGGAGAGCACAAAAAAGCGCTCTTTGCCAAATGGGACAAATTTCTTAAAATATATGTATGTCAATGCGAAGTAAAAGAGTAAAAATAAGTCCATGATCAAGGATGAGACTTGTAATTCCCTATTCGCTGTTATTAATTAAATACGAATCAGAGTTGACGATTCAATTCGCAAAAAAATTGCTTTCAAAGCATATTTTATCGTTATCAAGCGAAACGATAAAATTTCGAGCAAGAATTTCGTATACAGGTTGTTATCGCGAAAGCAAATTGTCCGCAGAAGAATGTCGAAGAATTGAAACGTTGCCAAAAGGAAGAATTTTCTGTTTCCAAAAATAACGTGCAATTTTCAGTAAAATTGGTAAATCAATCGTTTCAAAAGTAGCAAATCGATAACGCACTCTTATAAGGAATCTCACCGAACGAAATACCTTTTTTTAAAAGCCCCTTGTAACCAAATACGAAGAAATCGTTAGTCCAAGATGCGATTCGTAACGTGGCCAAAGACCATGGATAAAATATCGTGCCGGATGTTGTACGTTCATTAAACCGGATGTTGTGTTGTGGCATATGGGCGTTCGGTAATAATAATTATTTCCCAACGAAAATACATTCGCATATAAAGTACGACTGTTGATATTTTTGCGGACAAATCGACAATCGTAAGTTTGTTGCGCAAAATTAACAAAAAAAAAGACGCGGATGCTTTTTGTTAAAATTTATCAAGCCACAGAGCGATCAGTGAGAAATCTGTTTGGAATAGGCACCGATGCTGTCAATCAGCTTCTGTCAACGTCAAAAGTATTTTGATTTAAGCAGAGACACGCTTGCCAACTTGCGAAGCCTACTCGAAATGTTCAACTTTTCGATGCCTCAGTACTTTGTAATTACGAATTGTCGTACATGTAGGTTATAAACGAACGACTTACAAAACTTTTTGTTTTCAATTTCAGGCGAATCGTTTCTGAAGATAAACAAATTGGAGGTACCGAACAGTATCGAGATCGGCAGCAAAGACGATCTAGTGTTGGACTGCATATACGAGGTGGAGGACGAGGCGGGTCTGGAGATTAAATGGTTCTACGACGATCAGCAGATCTACCAATGGATCCCGCATCGGTCGGATCCCCGTGGTTTAGGGAAATTGTCGAGTCGCATCGATTTGAAATACAAGGCGACCGATAAGGAGGACGGCATGTATCGCGCGTTACGCATTAAAAACCTGACGCTGGACTTATCGGGCAACTACACCTGCAAAGTTTCGAGTTATTACAACGAGCAAACGGAGACGAGGAAATTGATTATTTACGGTGAGCGAGTGAAGAGTTGAGTTAGAAGGCAAAAAAAAAGACGCGAGAAATGCGAACTTGCTCGCAATCAAATCGCGCTCGAATCTTTCGCTTTTGTCCGATAATAAATTCGCGTTTATTTTTAAAACGGGAACTTATTAATAGGCTATAAATAAAAAGCATTTTTCGAGATTATTTTTGGTAAGCCGCAAAGTTAATTTTCCAATTTCTACTAATGATACAGGGCGCTCTAAAAATATTATAATAGCACAAATAATTTGATCGAAAGAGAATATTTTTTTGTATCATGGTTCCATTGGAAAAAAAAGGAAGAAGTTAAGCACAATTGAAAATGCTAAAGTTTAATAGGCCACAAATCGTGCTCCGCAACACTTTTATTAACATTTGAACAGTGCAAAGTTTTCGTCATTTCCTGCTTAACGGAACTAAAACAATCGTAAGGCTGTACCTCAATAGATGTTTGCGATTTTCCACGACCTTCGAAATGTCAGTCTTTTTTGCGAAAACGCTCGCTTAACTCCGCAAGGGTGCATTTTAAGCATATGCTACTCTTAATAAACCCCCATTAAACTTCGACAAGCATTCCGAAAACGCACCAAAAAGTGGATCATTCCGTTTAAAACAACGGAGCAAGCATCAGTTTCCAGTAAAAATCAAAGTGTGCCAAGTTGGAAAACTTTTTTATGGCAAACATTTTTCTCTTTCGACGTAGATTGGTCTCGTTATTCTTCAACTGTTAAAGACGCCAATTCTCTTTCGCCCATTCACAACATCTCTTCGCTTCTTGTCTTTCCGTTTTATTTGCCACTCGGATGCGCTTCGTTGCCGTTTCACAATGGAAATTGAGATTGTAGCTCTTTTATTTTTTGCTTCGCGGTTTCGAGCGCGTGCTAAATAAAGTAAAGACACGTGATTATTTACGAATCCTATTGATAATTGAATTTTAGAACCGGCCGAGGAAATGACCATAAGCCACATGGAATCGGCGAATACGGTCGTCTGCGAATCGTCCGGCGTGTACCCGAAGCCGTCGATGAAGCTCTACGTTTTGGGCAGGTGACTATTGCTCGCAAACGGCAATTCGTTGCGCGACATTAACTTTGTTGGCAATTTCGTTTAGCAATAACGCTACGGACGACAGAAACGGCAACGAGACGGACTCCGACACGGACATTTCCTTCGGCGACGATTCGACGGAAGACGACGCGGTCTACGTGCAGGAGGAGGACGGCGACTTCAACGTGACCGACACGTTGGTCTACGAGGACTACGAGCTGCCGTATCCGACGAAATTCGTCTGCGAATTGACGATACCGGACACGGATTACAAGGAAGTGCGGACGATCGTTTATTATCCAGGTAAATTTTGCCAATCCCATATCCGATCTCTTTCATCGCTACAATCTCTGTGCCCGCACGAGACGCTAGGGGAACGTCTTCGGTCTTAAGCGAATGATGGCGGTAATTCCGGTCCACGGTCTTGAATAACGATGATGCGAAGTCGATTTTATTCGTAGCAGACGGTTTTTTTTAATTTGTAGTGGAACATCTGCTAATAAAAAGTATTTGGTTCAGAATTAATTGCGATTAAAAGGTCGTTAACTCTAACTCGCGGACAGCCATTAACATATTCGACAGTGCGATTGGTGATGCGGCGAATCATCGTTATTTAAACCGTGTCGCTTTTAAATGTTGCTTGTTTACACGTGATGCTTGTACACGTTGACTCCTTTTCCATCCGACTCCTTAACACTCTCTTCGCTCGGTGCTAATCTGCAAAAACTGATTGGTTTAATAGGATTAAAACGAAAATAATGTCTGTTTGTTTAATCAAATTACTAACTGTTGCGTGTGCAATTTAGTCTTTCTTTTTCTCATTTAGGCGGCGCACCGACGACCCCGGCGGCTGAATATGAATTTGATTTACCCACGAATGCAACCGAATTGATTGTCGAAGGTATCCTATACAATTATAATATCAATCGGCCGCATCGGATCCAATCGTCTATTTTCGAAACGATTACCGCATTCACTCGCGTATAAGACGCCATCGAGTATAAGACGCACCATCATTTTTCTTAGTCAGAAGTGGGATAACGTCGAAAAAGCGAAGAAAAACTTTGCTATCAAAGTTATCCAGCGATAAAATGTAGACTTCCTTGTTCTTTTGAATGGGGCGTTTACACGTGAGAGTTGCTCGCGCGAGTTTTTACTCTCGGAGAGTTTCACGTGGTTCTGAGAGCATAGTTTTCTCGCCGCCCGAAACCTCTCAACTCTCACGTGTACACGCATCTGAGAGTCCGGTTCTGAGAGTTGCCAAAACTGGCAGCGAGTTGATTCAATTGCCATGTGCTCGGCCATTTTGCGACTTACTCGCAAACTATCAGAACTACGGGGAACTCTAAGCACTTTCTGCATAACTCTGCATAAAACTGCATAAGATTTAAAAACAGAAAAGAACCTATAAAAAGCTCGAAGATGTTCAGATTCTGCGCCAGATGATCGCAAGGACGGAGATAATTCTCACGTGTAAGAGTAATTCCATGAATGAAATCCACTCTCACGTGTAAAAGCCTCTGAGAGTTACTCTCGCGAGTGGTGCAATGAATCGGAATGCGCATGTACAATGAAATACGCGAGAACACGAAGATCACACGATGGCATCCGAATATAAGGGACAAATGATTAGAGTCTGCGCGATAACGTGCGAGAGCTCTCGCGTGTAAAGGACTTCGGCGAGAAATTCTGAGAGTCCAACTGTCGCGAGTAACTCCCGAGAGTAACTCGCAAGTAAACTCTCACGTGTAAACGTACCATAAGAGCAACAAGTAGCATAGTTTTATTAAAACGTCAAGGAAAAGTGGCCGTATCCAATTGCCCATCAGCAATTTTACTCTAGAAAGTCGTCACTGAATATAAGACGCACCATGAATTCAGAGACGCCAAAATGTGAAAAAAAAGTGCGTCTTTTATGCGAGTAAATGCGGTAATTGTTTAATGAATTAATCGATTTAAAACGTTTTTTAATTGTGACGTATGTATATGTAGTTACTAATTATGTTTCGAACAACAAAATGATTAATTATTAGGTCGTCCTAAAAGAAATTGGCGATTCTATGCAAAAAGAAAGTTTTTTTTTAAACTATCCAAAAGATATCCGCCCTTATTAGCCATTATGGACGCAAAAAAATTAATGCCCATCTCGAACTCCACAATCCCGATTTTGATTTTTTTGATCTCCTCGATTTGTTTCTCATCCAAAAAAAGTGCAGCATTCAACCGAAGAACCGACAGAACTTCGCAGATTAATTGCTTAAGTTTTTGCTGCTTGGTTTACGTAGATTCCGTCGCCGCCTTTCCTTGATTGACGAACAACTTTTAACAATCAAAAACTTATCAATTCTTAACCAAACCAAAATTGGTAGGCTCGTCATAATAGACTTTTTAAAATTAAAAAAATCATAATTCGCATCGTCGAAAATGTAAACAAACTTGACTGCAATTTCTTCTGGGACGACTTTGAAAATGAAAGTAGTGCCAAATTAACACGTAACAAACTTTGCGGATTGTAATTAATCGTAGAATTGTGTGTGTATCGTTTTTTCGTGTATATCCGTTAAAAGGCATTACTTTCCAACAATTACCATTGTTTCAACTTAATCGCCTCTAATTATTCGCTTTTGTTACAGAAACTAATGGATTAACGCCGTTAGTGCCACGTTGGGATTTGATAACGATAACGCTAATGAAATTGATATTAGTTTACTATTACCTGTAACTACACGTAGAGCAATTAGCGATTTGTTTAGGAAAAAAAACAAAGGTAGAAGAAAGAGATTTGCGATAACTCAAGGCAAGAAAAACCGAGGGACGTTCTACCGAATAAATAATGTTAATATTACTTGTACAAATTGTTCATTGTAAATTGTAAATACGTTTGCTGTTTGCAAATAACTAATTTTAGGATAATTAAGGGGATTGTATAAATACGAATATCGTAAACAGCTAATCGACCAAAGATTTAACGGCGGAATGGGAGACGAAGAAGTACTTCATTAGTTGTAATAGCCGATATAAAATTAAAGTTTTTATTGTAAATAATTAATTAATTAACACTTTTGTAAAAATCCATTCGTTTCTTTTCTACTTTCTTTTCGATTAATCTTTCTCTTCTCGTTATTTTTGTTATGAATTAATCAATCAACTAGTCGTATCTTAAATTATTGTACAGATCATTATGAAATCAGCACAAACCAAATGAATTTCTCTTGTCTTAATCAATTTAATAAGATCCGGCATGTAATCTTAAATAAATTAATTATTACGTTAGAGAGGAACAGTGTTTTTTCTTTCTGTATAACCTTCACAAATTCTTAATCTTAATTTAACCAACTTTAACTAAATATAATAACAATCCATTCTTAGGTATTAAGTATTAACTATTACAAGGTATCATTGCACACTTCGTTACTTAACTCGCTGCGAAGTATTTATTAAAATCTTTAACAAAAACAAAATTATCAACAATTTTTTTTTAACTTTGAATGGCAAATAAAACGAGCAACTAATTAATTAACAAACGCTGGCTAATGTTTTCCCAAATACTTATAAGTCACTCGCGCATGATATCCGGAAGGATCGACCGTATATTCGACGTTTTGCACGCGACCGTCCGGCAAAAGGACGTGATAACGTCCCTTCGTAAAGTCGCCGTTCCTCGTCTCTTGATGACCGTAATTGGACATGTGCTCCGCGTCCTTCACCTCGTAGCCGAACGTGTAACTTGCAGCGTATTGCAACTGAAACAAATTGTACCACGAAATAATTACACGTAATTAACGATCGTCCGCAAGAAACGGTTGCAACAGCCACAAAATCGTACTCACCAATTGTTCCGATCGAGTATCGACCCGGTTATTTTGTTAAGAAAAGAAGAGAGAATAATTGCGTTTTCTGGATGGAAATGAATGTTGAATAAGTTGAAGTGTGATTTTTTTTGGTTTGTTTGAACAAGAGACCAGCTGTTGTTATTCAACAAGAATAAGAAAGTCTGTCGATGTGGAGGAAACGTTTTTTTTTGTTCGTTCGTTATTAATTTATGCGCTCATTAGAAATTCCGATGGTTAGTCGCTTACAAATGGTCATCGCGAGTGTTAGTGAAAATGGTAAGTAGCCGAATAAGAAGTAATCTATTGGAATAATATAATCGTTGATCATCATTTTAGGTAGCATCTTCTGGATGGAATTTAAAATTTAAATTTTAAACGTATGGATGCGCAATCGTTTACCGAAATCGATGATGATCGTCGAACGAGGAACGAATCGCCTTTCACTCGAGCCTACACGAGGGTTAAATCATCTTAAGACACCAGCAACTGCTTATTTTCTTATTTTCATTTTCGTTGTTTTACAATTTACTTTCACCATCATGAACAATATAATTTATGTCTTCGGAAGAATGAAATGAAACTCGCCAAGTAATGCTCATTAACTTTGCTAATTGGTTACAGAGTTGTAGAATTTTCAGGGCTTCGAACCCGAAACAAACCGTTTTGTCGGAGCGGAAACCGGAGTTAAACCGGAGCTAAACCGGAAAGAAAAGGCAATTATTTCGGCTTGTTTCTTGACTGATCTGATAGGAAATTTTCGCATTCCTGATGCAGATTTTAACGTCTTGACTTGTTCGAATTAACGTCGAACATCCTAAACCAAAGCGTCTTTCATTGAAAGCCAAGAGATTATTAAAAAACTTTCCGGAAACGCGTCAATGTCTTTTAAACACAAACAATCGCTTCGAAGCCCCGTTCGCTTTATTAGCTCAAGATTTCTAAATCAAAAAAAAACCTTTAAATTGAAATAAATTAATCACAGAGGCACGCCCAATTTGAAAAGGGCCTTGTGCAGTTTCTTTTTGAACGGCCGCGGCCTCTTCCGCCAGAACGGTTTACGACTGACTTTACGAAACTTCGCCGGCGGACGACGATTGCGCTTCTTGTATCTCGGTCTCGCGCGATCGCCCTCTTTCCTACCGTTATCATTGTGATTGTTAATGTTCACTATTATCTTATTGTAATCTTGACTCTCCTCGACGGCCGCCGTCGTCGCCGCCGTCGTTGCGACCTCTTTAACGACCGTCTGCGGAACGAAATGATAGTAATGATGTTTCTCCGGCACGTAGACCGGATGCTTGCGGTACCGCGTGCGTCGGTTGCGCGACGATTTGAACGCGGTGCGGTACGAACGTCTCGCGATTGCGTCGTCTAATTGCAACGGGGTCGCGTTCGGTTTGGCGTTAGACCGTCGTTCGTTTCGCCTCGCGAAGAAGGAACTACTTACTTCGTTGCCGTGCGATCGTATCGCGTTCGTTTGCCCGGAGGCGTCCTCTTGGAAACGCAACGGCGTCTCCGCCCTCGGCACGTGCGTCTTTAACGTGTACCGCCGATAAGCTTGCGCTTGTTTCTGGGCGTGTAACAGTGCGTTCTGCAGTTTAACGTTAAGCGGTTTCTGTTGGACGACGTGCGTTTCGATCGCGGGCGTCTCGTGTTCTTTGTGTTGGTGCTGATGGTCGTGTTCTTGTGCTCGCTCCAACTCCGATTGCTGACGATGCTCTTGTGTCGTTTGTAATTGATTCTGTATGTACGCGAGTGTTTCCGCTTCCGCCTGCGCCCTCCGTATCTGATCCAATGCGGCCGCCTCCGCTTGACTCTTCGCCAACAGCATGGCCCGGTGTTGCGCCTCGACGTCCGCGGCGGCTTGCTTGTGCGCTTCGGCGAGCGCGTTCTCCACTTGGACGCGCGACAACGCGTCGAAGTGCGCTTGCAGTTGCGTCAAACTGTCGCCGGGCTGCAACGCGAATTGCGGCACTTCCGACTGCTGAACGTTGTTGTCCGAAGGCTCGTTGCGTTTCTTTTCGAACGGCATCGGTGCCGGTTGTGAATGTTTTACGTCGGTTGAGTAGTAAGCGTTTTGCTCGCTGTAACCGCGACCGATCGTTTGCCGGTCGGCTTCCTCGCGCTTTAATAACGCGTTCAACGGCACGACGCGAACCTGGTGGGCGTTAGTTTCGACCATTAGCGAGTCGTCGAGCGCGTTCTCCGCGCGGACGTTTCGCGATCTCCGCGACAATTTCCTCGCGCCCGCGTCGATCCAGTGATTGTTATTGGGGAATTGCCGACGAAGTGGCGCGACTCCGGAGGACGAGGATGGTAGATTATCGTAGAAACGCGCCAGATTCTTCGCGTCGGCCAACTGCTGCTGATAGTAGCGCCACTTGAGCTGGTCCTTTTGGTACGCCGGTGGGTATCGTAGGTACTTTGTCGGTGGTTGCGTTCTTTGTTCCTCGTCGATAACCTCGTCGTGAACTTGCGGCGCGTGATACGCATGGACGAGGTATCCGAAGAATAGGAACAACACGGTCACCTGAAAGGATCGATTTGACAACTGAAGATTTGAAATAAATGTGAGCATTAATAAGGCGGTACTTACGTTATTTGATAAAATTGATGACATGTCGATTGTGTAACTTGAATTCACTCTTCACTCAAATTCGTTTCGTTTTTTTGAACATCGATCGATTCCCGTTAAATCGAGAGAGTTTCGTCCTTGCTCTTCGACGTTAACATTGACACTAGCAGAAGCGCGACCTTACCACTTTCTTTTCTACACGAGACGAACCGCTATTCTCTCGTTACGCATTGTTGGCGCTCACGCGAAGGCTTTTCATCTCACTTTCTTCGCGGTAGATGCTTGCATCTTAAGCAGTTCGATAAATTAAATACAACCATTGGCATAATGTTAGGCTGTAGCAAGAAAAGTGTCACTCTTTCTGATAGAGTTTAAAATGCTATTTGCAAAGGGTAAAAATGGTGAGAATTTAATATTTTGTATTTCCATCTTGAGAGCAGCATGAAGATTTTTTATCGTTCCTGAGGAATTCGCACACTTTCTCAATCTTATTTTCGCCACTGATGTTTTTCTTCTCGATCAATGAGCATGATTAATGCCCTCACTTCGTGAAGCAACTGTATCAATCGTAAGGTACGTGATCATCACCGTGCACATGTTTCAACATTTGAAGAAACATTTTCCAAGTTTAAAACAGAATTTAATGTTGCGCTATAATTTTGTTTGCAAACATCGAAACTGACGCAATTTTGTTGGAGCACCAGCAACAAATTGTTCATCGTTCACAACTCAACAGAATGCAATCGGAGTTGAGGAGGTAATACTTCGCTTTGCTCAATCAAAAAGCGTACTTCTGCAGTAAGACAACGTCAAATCACCGATCACCAGGCACCAAAGGAGAAATTCAAAGAACTTGGCACGACCGAATTTGTTTCTCATTCAACTTATAGTCCGGATCAATGGCTTACGCAAGTTCCCACAGCTTTTTCTTCATGGTACAAAACTTGCTTTCGATAAACGAAACCTGGTCAAGGTTCGGTCAATTTCACGTGAATTCTTTTCGGATATTTGCAGTGATGTTTGGAAGCGATTGAAAGTCCATCGAGTACAAATTCATGGTGGATTAAATCTTCGTGGTCCTCAAAACGATTATAACATCGACTTTTCCCCGAAGTGAGCTATTGGGGCAACTGGAAAGGCTTAACAACCGAACTAGAATTAGTTTGTTTGGAAAACTGCATTTTTTGAGACGTTCCATTAGTTTAAAGACGTCCATTGTAACAGTTAGACAATTTAATGCTTTTCTCGTAATAAATTGAGCTTATCGTGATTTAGTGATTAGAGGACCGTTATTCAGTGAGTTGAGCGAACGGTATCAAAGTGTTGCAGAAAGAATTTAGTGCGTAACGATTATATTGAAGCGAATTTCTCATTATTATTATCAAAGTGTAACGTACGCCGGAGTGTAGCGATAATTTCTTTAATTTGTAGAAATTTTTCTAATTGCAACAACAGAGCACAAGCAAAAAAAAAACAAGAGAATACATTTGTGCGAAGATGTTACTATTTTTTCCTCTCCGTTTCTCTCTGCCATTCAACTTTCTATAAAGAACTTTTCACATTTTGTCACAATTCACGATTAATTTACAATTCGCTATTTTACTTTTTACCTTTCATTTTTTTCTCCTAATAACAACCTCATAACGTTCGTAGGTAAATTATCGTGGTTGCGTCTCTCATCAAAGAAAAACATTCATTTAATGCCGACAAAATACACTGCAATGACCGTCAATTGCTTTCAGTTAAATATACTTTCCTCTTGTCTCAAGATAGAAATAAATGAGCGGCTTATAATCGCTTATAATTTCATGTTCGCGATCGATACGATTTGTTTTCTTCTAGCATATGTTTTTTCTTCGATTAATTTTTATGGTTCTTTTTTTCGTTGTTTCCGAAAGAAAATTTAATTAACATATTGTAATTGGCGTGTTATTAAGTAATTTATTAAAATTTCGCTTTCACTTGCACGTTCGCTTTTTGTTCCATCATTAAATAATCAATGATCATCATGCATATGCGTGATGATTATTTCCTTATTTATCTTTACGAACGTGATAATTATTGAACGGATCGATATTAGTTTTGAATTTATTAGTATAATATAAAGGAAATCAATTTGCCAAATATTCAACATTTAAATTACATTGAAATAAGTTCCCGCTAGAATAACGCTATGGCGCCCCAAAAACGGTTGAAATTTCCCTAATTTATTCGCCATAATTTAATGCAATTAGTCTCGCGTTTTAATTGGATGTTTCTAATAGGAAACGCTGCCGATTTTTCGACTTCCTTCACTTTTCCTCAATTTTGATTATCAAATCACTTTCTTGTGATTCCCAAAGGAACCAAAATAAATCGATCGTGCAATAACTTTGGGCTTCTGTCACATACACATTCGTCGATTTGTGTCTGCATCACAAAGTTATTCTCGATTGAAAATGTCCGTTCACCAGCGGGAACTTTTAATTTTCTTCTCCAATATGAAGAAATCTACGTTGGAGGCTCATCAAATGCTCTCAAATGCTTATGTCGAGGCCACCATTAGCGAATGATCGTGTTGCGACCGGTTTGAACCCTCCAAGAACGGCGACATTCACGTCGAAGTAAGACAGCGATGGAAGAGAGAAAATGCAGAATTTGAGGCATTACTTGATGAAGACTCGTGTCAAAGTCAAGAAGCATTCGCACGATCGTTGGGAGTGACTCAATAAGCAATTTTAAAGCGCCTCAAAGGCTTGGGAATGATTCAAAAGCAAGGAAATTGGGTGTCGTACCAGTTGAAATCGAGAGATGTTGAACGGCGTTTGTTTCCTTGTGAACAGTTGCTTAAAAGGCAAAGATGGAAGGGATTTTTGCATCGCATTGTGACTGGCGATGAAAAGTGGATCCATTACAATCAGCAGAAGCGCAGAATATCATGGGAATATCCCGACCATGCTTCCAAGTCGATGGCCAAACCGAATATTTATGGCTCCAAAATCATGCTCTGTATTTGGTGTGACCAGCTCAGTGTAGCGTATTATTATATTAGCTATTAAATCCTTCTGAAACAATCACAGGGGATCGTTTATCGAAGGCAATTTATGCGTTTGAGCCGAGCATTGAAAGTCCAACCGCCGCAACGAGAGACACGATAAAGTGATTTTGCAGCCTGAGAATGCTCGAAATCATGTTGCTAAAATGGTCCAAACGTACTTGGAAACGTGGAAATGGGAAGTCCGCTAGCTGGATTCTGCAGATGTTGCTCCCTCAGACTATCACTTGTTCCGACCACTGATGGCTGATCAGCACTTTCAGTCGTATGAAGAAGTGAAGAATTGGATCGATTCGTGGATCGCATCAAAAGATGACAAGTTTTTTCAACGGGATTCGCACATTACGCGAAAGATGGGGGAAAGTAGTGGACAATAGTTTGAGTCATAAAGGAATAACCAGTTTTTTACAATAGGCCTTAAATTTTGGTAAAGGACAAACAAACTTATACACCTAGCACGAAAATATTTAAAAGTATAATAAATATAATCTATTATTCCTCAATATAATATTTATAACAAGTAATACAAAAATGAACATAAATAAATCACACACGAAATTGTGACTACGAGTACAAAATTGTGGGATTGACAAAATAAAAGTTAATCAAAGAACAATTAATAATTAACAATAAATACCCCGCAAAAAAGTTCACTAACTACTGCGTTAATTAAAAAAAAATCCATCAAAGTAACGGATCGAACAAGAAAAATACGTTTACCATTCCATAACGCACATGCAAAAAAATTCACCAAAAAAAAATGATCGATCGTTTCGCATTTTAATATTTACAAATGACATACATATCTAAAAAAAAATCAAAAAAAAAGCTTCCTCTTGGTCTTATATCTCTCATATCTATCGTAAAGTCTCCTCCTCAATTATTACTCCTCGCCACCGGGTCGCCGTTCTCGTCGATCTCCAACGACGGTACCAACGGCGGCATGAAACCGTACTCTATCCGCAAGTTCTTCCCAAAATCGTGTCTCGCGCCGCGATTCTGCCGCACGCGACCCTCATCCAATCGCACGTTTCTCGTGGTACCACTCGGCAATTTCGGCGGCGTCAGTCCGATGTAATCGTCCGGATTGATCGTGTGATAGTTCGCGCTGTGCGCCGCCTCCTGATCGCACTTGACGCTCGGATGGTAGTTCGGCGCGTACAAATACTGCGACGGATACGACGTCGACTGCAGCTTGTTGTCGTTCAAGTAATACACCGGTACCGGTTTCTTCAGAATCTGATCGATATACTTCGGCACGTCCACGTGGATCGGCTGGTGCGTGTACGGCGCCGATTGATGGATCGGTTTCGCGTTCTTGTTCTTCGCGTTAATCACGTACGGCTTATCGGTGGGCACCGGCGGCGGCGGCGCGATCTCCACCGGATATGGGACCGGTTGCGGCACCGGATACGGCCGATCGACGTACTTCGTCACCTCGACCGGCACTTCCACCGGCACTTGGACCGGCACTTGGACGTGCTTCTCGACGACCTTCTCGACGACGTACGGCTGCGGCACGTACTTGGTCACGAACTTCTCGACGGTCACCGGGACCTTCTTCTCGACCGCGTACGGAACGGGCACGTGCACTTGGACCGGAACCGGATACGGCCGATCGACGTATTCGGTGATGCGCACGGGTTTCTCGACGATTTGCGTGTGGATTTTCGCGTGCGGCTCGAGCACGGGCACCGGCACGTGGACGTGCTGCTCGGAGATGTGATTCGTCGCCTTTTCGCCCTTCGCGCTCGGCACCGCGACGTAATACCGGTTGCTGTCCGCGTCGGTCACCTCCTGGTTCGCGACGGCGGCGATTATGTCCTTTTCGATTTTCGTCATTTGCTGCAACGACAACTGCTGGTTCAATTCCTCCGCGCTGATTTTGCTCGGCGTCGATAGCAATTGCGGCAGCGGCAACTCTTGCGACGGCTGTATGTTTTCGAACAGCGAAAACGCGTGATCCGACTGCTTCTTCACTTGCGACGCGTCTTTCGCGGCCAAGTGCTGCGGCAACGGTACTTGCTGCGTCAAGCCGTGCGGCAACGATGCGTCTTGCGCATTTCGTACTTCTTCGGCCGTCGCCTGCGTCTCGCTGCAATTGCAATTCGAATTGCTCGCGAGAAACTGTCGCTTAACGTCTTTCTCGTCGTACCCCAGCAGCACGTGGCCGTCCTTCAAATCGTCGAATGCGCTCTTAATCGTCAACTTCTCCGAGCTCGACTCGCCCTGAACGTACTCGACTTTGCCGAGGTAATAGGGCACGCTCTTTTGGATCTCGACGTAGACGTTCTCTTTGCCACTCGGCACGTAGTCGAGGCTTTGTAATCGAACGCCGGCGGTTATCGGCGCCAAGAAGTGCGTGCTCACCGGTCGTGGCGTCACGACGACCGTCGTCTCGGCGTGCGTTTCGCTCCCTTTGCGAACGCTCGTCGACGATTCCGTGGTCGAGGTGACGACGACGTCCAGCGACTGTTCGTTGGCCGGTTCCTCCTCGACGACGATCGGTTGCTCGGAGAGGTTGACGGTCGTCGCTTCGGTTGTCGTCGTGAATTGCTGTTGATCGTCGATCGTCAGTTTGTCGACGAGCGATTGCGACGTGTCGACGATTCCAGCCGAGGTTACGGTGTTGTGAGACGAAGAGTAATCGGTCGCGATCGCGTTTGCTGTACTCGATTCGGTCTCTGTGAACTGTATGGCGTTTATGTTCAATACGTCTTCGCCGTTGACCATGTTCTTGGTGCTGGCGATCAATTTCGAAGGATTTATACTCGTGCTCGCAGCGTTTTGGGCGGTTATTTTTGCGCCGTAGCCGCTCAATTGTTCCAAAGCGTAGATTGTCTGCAGATTGTCTTTCTCTTGCACAGCGTTGTCGTTGCCTGTTGATGTAAAGTCGACGATACTTGTTCTGCCGTCCTGTTGGGCATAATTTACGGTTGTTTCGACGGCTTGATTATGATGATTTTGATCTGTTTTCGTCGATTGACCGCGATAATTTGCTGTCAGTTGCAATTGCTGAGGAGCTTCAGTACTTTGGTATGCTGGTTGCTCCTGTAACAAAGCAAAATTGTGTTGGTTTTCATCTTGCTGTTGTTGTTGGTTTTCTTGTTTAATAAGTTGTTGTTGTTGGGCAAACGCTTGTTGCTCTTGCTTAATAAGTTGTTGAGCAAACTCTTGTTGTTGTTGAATGAATTCCTCTTTTTGTTGTTGAATGAATTCATCTTTCTGTTGAACATAATCTTTCTGCTGATCAACGACGAATTCTTGCTGCTGTTGATGCTGTTGCGTTAGTCCCTCCAGCTTTTCCAGTTCTTTATGTTGACTCACGCCGTTTCTTAGCTCTTCGTTAACAATTGCTAACGTTTGCTGTGCCGTTTGTTTTACTGCAGAATCAAGTTCTTCGTTCGTGGATTTCTCTGCGTTTAGCAACTCCTTGATTCTGGACGATTCTGTTTGTTCTTTCGCCTGAACGTCCTTATTGGCGGCATCTTGCCGAACTTGATCTTCTGCAATTTGTAAATTCGTCGTGGCAACCTTATTCTCGTCCGCGTATTGATTTAAGTATACGTATGGCAGAGCAACAGGTCGATCGCCGGTCAAATAATTCAAATCACCGGACCCCTTTTGTTGTTCCACATTTGAATTGCTGCTAGCATCGTTTTGCTGTTGCTGTTGTATCGTCAATAATTGTTGCTGTTCGTTAGCGACATTCAAAGCGTTTTGATTCGCCTGCAAATTAATCGGCTGCCGTTCAAATTGCTGATCTCGAACTGGAACGAATTCTGCTTTACTTTCGATCGCATCTCCATTGACGTTATCGTTGTTAATGGCGTCTTCTAGTCTGGCAGCTTTCGACGGGGCGCCTTTGTCGATCTCTTGCCTGTCCTGTTGCGGTATTAACACGCTGCTTGCGACGGGATTCAATTGTAGATGGCTACCGGATTGTTCGAAGGGCACTTGCACGTACGCTTGTGCGGTTGGCAATCGATCGTTTGCATATAGATCCGCTTGAAGGACATTCTGTATTGGCACGTAGTAAATGGTCGCTTCTTTTGCCGCGCCCGTATGCTGCTGTTCTAAAATATTCACTGGCTGATTGACGTGAATGAAATTAGGGGGTTGTTCTTCTTGTTGTTGTTGCTGCTGCTGTTGTTCATGCTGTTGCACAAATATGATGGGAACATGCGTTATGCGTTGACCTTGTTCCGGTGGAACGTATGACGGCCTCTTTTGTTCCTCATCAACGTCCAGTTGCGAATTTACTGTCGTTCCTAGCCGAGCGTCCTCGGTTTTTAACGGTTCGATCGACGTGCCATCTTTGCCGTTAATCCTCTGCTCGAGACTGTCGAATTGGGCGGCCAATTGCGGCGGTTCCACGTCCTAAAATACATTGATAACGTCAGCAATTTGTACTTGAACGAAAAACAAAATAAGAAATTAGTTGCGAATGAATTCGTTTAATATACGTTGCGCACAAAAAAGAAATGAACCACCTAGAAAGAGTAGACGTAGATGTTTGAAATGATGTGAATTTAAGTCGTTCATTGCGGCAAATAATCGATTCGATTTCCAAAGAAATCGGACAATATTCATTCGTAAAAAAATTAATAATGCGTAACATCTCCGCGAACTCTGGTATATTCAGTAACGCTTCTGGGCAAGCTGGAAATCAGTCTGTTTCCTCTTGAGATATCATATTCTAAGCTACGTGAACTTAGTTTTTCCAAAGTGTTTGGAGCAATACCTAATCGATCTAATCTTTGTCCTGACACGTCTAAAACATGTTCAATGGGCATTAACTCCAGAGATCTTGGAGGCCAAGGTAAACAATTGATATCATGTTGATCTAGGGTTGGTAGTTTGAGCTCGCTCATGGGCTTGCTGGAAAATTGTTCTTGGATAATTCGGAAGCATTGGAAGATCAATAGCCTCCAAAATAACATCGATTAAAGCACCCTGAACGACGACGTTGAGCATTTTCTAAATTTTGCCTCTGAGCTTTGGGTAGTCTAAACCGTTAACGTCCATCAGAGTGCTACAAGCTAAATCTAGATTCGTCTCTGAACATTGATATCTTCCCATTCTTCTGCGCAATGTTGTCGGTTTTGGCTTCACTGTAGCTGGCACTGAAGGTCCCCGAATTGCAGTTTGCCTTAATTTCTCTTTGTGGTGGTGGACGTCCGCTGCCTCCACAACGAGCTTCTAGGTTTTCTTCTTGCCATGCCATCCTCCAAATTCGTCTTATCATGGGATGCGGTCGATTCTTTCGTTTGCCAATTCATGCCATTCAGAAAATTTGGCCATGTTCAAAGGGCGTTAGTTGGTGCAAAGTTTGCCATGTCATCATCCAAATTCGTCTTATCATTGGATACGGTCGATTCTTTCGTTTGCCAATTCATGCCATTCAGAAAATTTGGCCATGTTCAAAGGGCGTTAGTTGGTGCAAAGTTTGACGCCTTCTTCTTGCCATGCCATCATCCAAATTCGTCTTATCATGGGATGCGGTCGATTCTGTCGTTTGCCAATTTCACGAAATGTTAAACCACCCTCGTGCATTCAGAAAATTTGGCCATGTTCAAAGGGCGTTACTTGGTGAAAAGTTTGACGCCTTCGAACTTGCGGCATTATTTATGGCAGCGAGAATTGTACGATATTTAAATACAGTAAAAAAAAAGAAACGCAAGATTTAAAACATTTAACAGAGTACAACTTCTTTCCGGACTGACAGATCTGTTTCAAACTTTAATCATTTGTTCGTCTCAAGGGATTAATAGCTTTTACTCAATTTCAAACATCTAGGCTAACTCCTTCTGGGTAGTTCAATTTTTTGTTGGGCCGCAATTTACTTGATTCTGCTTTCGATAGCTCTTCACTGCCTCCGCGCCGACGGCAATGTGAGTCAATGAGCGACTGTCCGCCCCGTTGTTACTGTACTGCACGTACGGATGGAAGCCCCAATCGTCGGCGAAATAGCGCACGTTCTGCGCGGCCTCGTTGCCACGGACGAAGTATCTTTAAATCAAATGAAACGAGTGGCAAAATTCAGACGGAAACCGATCGGAATCGAACAGTTTACCTTCCCAGCGCGTAGATTCCATCGCGTGCCTCCACTTTCCCTTGCGCACCTTTCTCGTTTTCGATCTTATAGGCGTACTCGTATTTCGGCGAGCGCTAATGAAAAGTAAACGATTAAAAAAGGAAAATAAGAAATTAATCAGACGCTGTTTGTCGTTAAATCTAATTTAGATATTTGGACGGACCGATGGAGAAAGTATGTTTTATGTAGTTCAAGGACGCGACAATTTTACTTGCTCAAATTGTCTAGGTGTGTGTATAAGGAAAGTGAAAATTAATTGAGAGACGAATTAAAAATGGTAACAATAATAATAATAAAGAAAGAGATTGCAATCAGTTCATCATCGTATCACGATTTCGATACAATTTTATGATCGTGGAACGAATTGAATAGAGTTTCTTTGATGATGGCAGGGGCAAATTTCACCATCTCAATTTGTTTAATGGGCTTATTTACGTTTTTAATTTAACAATTAACGTCGTTTTTCCTTTATTAACGTATTTTTAATGAAAGCAACTAGAAATTTGTGGGTTCAAGCGAACGAAATACGGATGGACCCTAATTAATATGCTAATCATTTCTGAATGCCGTTGCATCATCACAATATCGACGATTCTGACTCCTTTCTCTTCAATTTTCGGATTCCAATGCAACCAACCAATTGGAACAACGTCCGACATTGAACTTTATCGTGTTCAGAAGAGAGAAAAAAAAACGGAATTTAATAGATTAAATCGTCGATACTATTTAATTGCTGAAGAAATTTTTCACGGCGATTTCAACGTAAACGTAAAAGCTTTTACTTTTTATTTATTTACGATGATTGTAAATAAATAATCCATAAAAGTCGATTCGTACGTTCGAATTAAAAAAAAAAAGAGGCGTGTAAGCTTCTAAGTTTTTCTCCAACGAAATTAAATTAAGATTGTCCATAAGAGAGAACAAGAAATAAGATGATAAATGACAATTATGAAAAAATTGATGGTTCTAATATTTTAATAACTTTCTAACTCACTTTATTCGAATCCTCCGGCCTTTTCTGATATCCCGCAGGTGGCGTTCCAGCGACACAACTTATCAGTAAAACGTGCGTTATAAAATATATCTGTAATTAAAACGATCAAAAAAAAATATACAAATCGATCAAAAAAAAAATATACAAATTACTCATTTTAAAACGAATCAATTTGTTCATCCTTTTCTTCCTTTAAAGGCAAAAAAGGTTTTGATTAAAGAAAATCGTTTATCCGGATCACAATTTATAAACGTATTGTTGTAACCTAGATTTTCACGTGGCTCTTTTTTTCTTTCGTTCCTCTCGCGAATCGATAAATTTATGTAATTTAAAACCGTATTATTGTCGCAAACTGTGCATTTAAATGAGATATTTCGCTGTATAAACTACGGTACAAAATATTCGTTTCGTTTTTGATCGTTTTGCTTCTTTCTGCATCTCGTTACGACAAAATATGCAAATCTACATCCTGATTCGCAATAAAATGAGTAAAGGCTAAATTATTAAACGATAAACGCGAATCTAGGACGATTGTCTAAATATTTTCAATCGTTTCCTCAATCATTACTATTATTATGACTTTATTTTACACGCTTAATTATAAGATGTTATTATAATTATAATAATATGAATAATAATGATAAAAAAAAGGAAAACGCTTCGGGTTTATTTATTTTAACCGCAACGTTTTCAACGGACGCTTTTATGCATATCGAAACAGTTATACATTTACAAAAAGGAAAATACGATAACTTGCGGGATTCTTTTATCAAATAAATAAGAAGGAACAATAATATTTATGAAAATTAATGTTGCAGAACTTGGCAAAAAAAAACGAGCAATTTGTCTTGCTATTTATTATTAACTTCACAACAAAGCCTATGGTAGATAAATCGCGAGTTGTCATAAATTCTGCCATTTCGCTTTTTGTATTTATATGAAGAATAGATTGCAATTTACTACGAATTCTGAGCTGTAATTTTATTTAAAGGTGCATAAATGCTACATATTAAACAACTGATGATTGTAGTACTGCAGTTATTAAACAATAATCTAAATTAAAGTTTTGTATAAGTTAGTTGTTGTTTGATGTTTAAAATTGTTTCTTCGTTGGGACGGACTGTGAAAGAACGAAAAGCGCGGATTGACGCGATAAAAAATTCAAATTATTCCTTTTTTTCGCACATTTAAATGTGTCATCCGATTGCGAATCCATTAGAGCGCATTTCATTTAATTAATGCGAATGCGCTCGCAACATTCACAGTTTTATAGTTTTATACGCACGCATAAGAAATAAACTTCCTTTTGAGAGCGCGCTATAAAACAAATTAATATTCCTAACGATCCGATATCATTAATAACGAGCGCCCGATTTGAATTCAATCTCTCATTAAGGCGACTTTTCCTTCATCGCAGTTATTTTATTTCACCTTTCTGCATCGTAACATGATCGAGACGTTTTATTTTCTTCTCCGAAACCTACATAGATATTTACGCGGCGTGCAGAGTGAATGCGGGCAATTAAAAAAAAAAACGAGTTTTCTTACGCACACATACACGCATTTTCTCATTTCCTTCTACGCTTTTCGTTTCGGCACTCCTCTCTCAAAATCGTTTATAATCGTTTGCCCCTCGTAACGTTAACAATTTATTTGATATTCAGTTCTTTATGGAGTTACATCGGTTTGCATTCGCCTCTTCTGTCGTTTCGAATTAAATTCCTTATCGAAACTTTGCGTTGTTGCGATTCAATTAAAACGTTCGGTTTAGCTCAAATTCCAAACGAAATAGAGTAAATAGGAAGAAGGCAACAGAAGAAGAAGCCGTCCTTTCCAATTACGTGCATTGACCGCTTTAAGGTGACATTGCTTTAGGAGCAAGTTACGTGCATACGAACAAATGCTGTTACATTTGCGAATTGCATTTTTCTCGTCTTTTTTTTTTAATAAGTTATACGTTATATGGCGAATTATTAACATTGACTTTGATTTCAGTGCGATTCTTTGCGGAATGCCACAAAACAAGTTCATATTATTGCAGTTTATGACTTCCTTTTAAACTAAATACAATTTTTGAAGGACGTATTTTATATTGGAGGTAATCGATTTATAATCGAGAGCTTTTTGTTTTGGCAAAATATTCGCAAATTAAATTTGGTGGCAATAACGAAAACGGAATCAAGGCCTTCGATGTAATTCCATTACACATTCCATCGGCAATGAAATCAAGTCGATTAGCAAAAGAAAGAAGCGAACTACTTTAGACTCACTTTTTAATTAAATTACTATTTAAGATGATAGATATCGAGAGGGAAAAAAAACAACGTGTAAATCGCTCGTTTATTAGCTTTCTTCCATTTTATTTTTCAATCATCGAAGCCATTTAATTACTCAAGACTACTTTTCTCGAGCCGATTATTTTCTATTTCTTTCGTTTTCCCTCGCACATTGCGCGAACAAATTAAAGCTAATCGATTTCCTTTTTACGAAATTTACATAAAAAAAAAAAACCGCACCTAATCGCGATTTTCGGTCTAAATCAGTAATCGAGCGCTTTTCCCCATCGATTTCCACAAAAAAAGAAACGATCATCGACAGCGACGAAAACGACGTCGAATTATAATTAAAAATTGCAATTAACACGCACCTGTACGATCATTTTTCCTTAATGCGAAATACGAACGCCGAAACCAAAACCGAAAGCACTGTCACTGCCTGAAGAATACGTTGACTCTCTTCGGCGACCGCTTACGTTAATGCTTCTAATACACGACTGATCTGCTTTAGAAACGTATCGGGCATTTCATCTCTTGCCGGGTCCTTTCACCTGACCAAACCCGCGGTAATAGTAATGATAATGTGTGTGCGGACGCACGTGAAACGCTTCTTCGGCGAACGCCAAGAAAGATGCCCCCGTGGAAAAGCTCTTTTCTCTCGCTCCGGCGTTTTCCCACCTTCCGACTCGTCGTTGACGCTATATCGTTACAATTTTCGGCCCGGTGATTTATCTAATTTCACGTCTTCGCATTGTCGTTGATGGTATCATCATCATTACTCTTGTTTAGAATCGCGTACCGTGGACGAAAGAAGATGGACTACAATCGCAACGCAGAAAGTAAATTATTAATCGTACGTTAACGGTTTTTAATGCACACGTTTTCGTTAATCTTTCCATTCTTATTCCCCAACCATTGTTTTTCGCCTTTAACGTTTTTATCGTCTCGTTACTTTTACTTTTTCTCCTATTTTCCTCGGCAATTGCTTCTTGGGAATGAAAAGAATAAGTGGCAAACGTCGAGGAGACTAAAGTAACCCGCAAAACGAAGCGACTTGCTTAAAAAGAATTCGATGGCTTACTTACTTACTCATCCAAACTTTTCATCACCCGAAGTGGTCGGCAACGGAAATGATTTTCGTTAGACATAAAAGGATGGATCGCGGAGGAATCGCACTAATGATAGAGAGCATCAAATTCGGTGCCTCAGGCGATAATAATCAACGATCCACGTTGGAAAAGACGAAGAAGAAAGCAGCCTCCGGACGCAACAAACTGACCGGTGAATAATAATAACGAGCGCTTCGTGCGGTTTCTTTTGTATTCCCGATTGTGCACTTGTAGCTTACGAATCGTTTATCATCCATCTGCTGTTGCGTTCGATCGTGCGGACGTTGATGATGATGGTTCGTGTAATAATTGCTGGTGTTCCACGTGGTAAACTCTTCAAAAATCAACAATTTCACTTTTTCGAAGGACGCCCATCGGGAGCATTAGAAACGGAAAGCAAGATGGGCTTTTTCGAGGAAAAAGTTGCTCACCTTTATGGGCTATTCCATCTGCTCCAAACGGTTTTTGTTCGGTTCCTTCGAGCGGATTTAATTGTTCACGACGGATTTTGTAATCGGTTCGAAGCAACGACCTGCGAGAGAAGAGGAAGACCGGAGTTGATGTTGTTGTTGATGGTGATGAGCGGCAATAAAAAAAGATCCGACTGTCGTGCCGACAGGAATAAGAGAGATGTAATCTCCGGTGGATTTTCTTAAATAATAACGTTTTTTTTTATGTGGATGCCGTCCGCGTTTTTTATGTTGCTCTTGCTCTTCGAAATCTCTCGCTCGCTAAAGATAAAAGCCCACGCTGCGTTCTTTAATTGCATCTTCGTGCTGTACATGAAGAATGTTCTAATGCCGTTGCACGTTATCAAAGATTATAAAATGCCGAGAAAAAAAATAGACAAAGTTTGGATTTGCCTCTTTTTTAATCACATTTTGTAGAATCTATTGAGTCATACTGCTTCAGTCCATTCGAAAGTTATTTTCTTTGTGAAATAAGCAAATTTTTTAAAAATTATAGTCGATAGGAATTTTCAATTTCGATTTTAATTGTAGCAGTCACATAAAAAGATCGATAAAAGTTGATAATTCTCAATAAAATATTATTAGAAAACCGTTTCGAACGTCTCTATCATATTAACACGCTCATATAGACGACATGTGCAAAATTTCGTAACGAAATTTATGTTAACAATTTTGATTTTATTACCTTTTTTTATCATGTCGCTTTTAATAATCTCTCATTTCTTCTGACGAAATTTTCATTTTCAAAAACCCGTTAATATCGCGTCAATAAATAATCGCAAGATGGAAAAAATTAAATAAACAAATAGCATTTGAAATATAAATTGCCGAGATTTCGAGTCGATAAAAAACGGGGGGAAAGTTTTGTGTTAGATGTAACATAATTACAAGACACCTGACATTAAATCAAAATCGCTTTCAAAATAATGATGTGTACGTTTGTTTATTTTATTTTATTTTTTAATTGGAAACGTTTTCAAGAAAATTTGTAATAACAACCGCAAAACTTTCCGTTTTCTTACGGAAAATGTGCACAATCCGTCCTAAGCGATACCTTTTGCGATTCTGAAATAAATTCCAACTAAAATCTTATCGATCAATTTATTTCCAATTATTAAATTCGTCGGGCCACTTTTACTTTTTAACATTCCTTTTTTTGGTTGTTGTTCTCGTCGCCTTAAATATTTGGCACGGATATTAAACGGCTTAAATTAAAAAAAATCGATCGCTTTTATATCCGCAACAGTTTCTTTATCCATTCTCGAACACTACTTTGCGAAGTAATAAATTTCTCGCAATTAGTAATTAGTGCAAAGTACGCATCTCTATTTCGCAGACCTTTTTATCAATTTCAAAGCTTTTTTTATTAATTACGCATAAAAGCTGCGTTTACAATGAATAAAAGTAACAATAAAGAGTGAAATAAAGAAGAAACCTTTTCCTCTTCGCCATAGACAAAAACACTTTCAAATAAAAACGAAAAAGGAGCGAGGCGGCTTCTCGCTCGCTCCTCTCGTCTTTCATTAACTTTTTTTTTACTCGCCCCGCTTCTTTCACTTGCTCCAAATAAATCGACAGAAATAAAAAGTCGTTTCCTGCATGTTCTTATCGAACGACGTTTAATACTTATAATTGGATCGCCGATTTTTCCACTTTAGTTCGTTACTGCGAATAATAAATTAAATTTGACGGAGCGTCGAGAGATGAAAAATAGAAGGACACGAAATTATATAACGTGAATATGCGTATATTCACGGGAGGCAAATGGAAGGAACGAGAGTTTCTTGTCCGCAAATCTATTTCGTATACAAATGAACCGATTTAATGAACGTTTTTTCGCGCTAACGGTGTTTAATTTAACAGGAAACGACCGTTCGCTCGATCTGTTCTGCATCTGCGAGGAAAAACGCTTCGCTAGTTTTGTTTTCAGGCGTAATTTACATGCCAAAATACCGTAATAATCGTTATTTATTGTCATTTCTACTTGTAACGATATAGAAACGGTAGGAATGTCCGCTGAAGAGGAATATCATCGATATTACGAACGGCCTTTTTTTGTCCAAATAACCGGAGGAATGAATGCGGTAACAATGAGGAATAATAAGCAATAAATTAAATCAACTCATTTCCGTCTAGCGAGTTGTCAGTTGATAATGATTGTAGCCTTTCACCGAAGAATGGAGTCGATAAGAAAATGGCAATTTGGAGTTACGTAATTTGAGATTAGGGATCGTTTGCGAGCAGAAACGTTCGAATAAAGAGTTTTCGGCCGCATGTTAATTAAATTCAAAAGTTAATCCAATTTAAATTGCTTCCTCCCCGAGATGTCTTACACAAATGGTCGCGTTTTTTATTTATCTCTCGATTCCCATCGAATTCCTTCGCTCCTATTCCGAGCCAAATAATTAATAACTAATTGTATTACTATTATAATGACGATTTATAAAGAAGAACGATTACAAAGGTGTGTTGCCCGCAGATAACGAACATAATCCATCATTAAAACCGTCCAAACGTAAATAATTCCATCATTGTTTCGTATTTAAACCTAATAATTCAATAAAATAATACAAATGAAGCGTGAAGGCCGTAATAATAATAATAAGGATGGTCAAAGTCGTACTTTTACTCGACCACATTGGCATTGTTTCTCTTCTTTTCCTATTGCCATTCCAATGGCAGGAACAAAGACGCCAATAACAATTCGCATCGCGAAAAAGGAAAGAAACAAGCTTCCAGCTTAAAATTCCTTCTCGACGGACGCTCGGAAAGAGGCCAATCGCGAAATTATAAACGTATTCTCGATTGATTTAATTAAAGGTTAATGATGATCCTCTGATCGCATCGTTTCGGAACGGTTTAATCGAATTATTGCAGACCATTAATCAAATACGGAAGAAAAGACAAAAGACTCTTTCAATTGATCTATAATTAACGACGATTATTTCATTACGATAGACAAGAAGGAAACAGAATTTTGGCATTCTGCAATGCGCAAAGAATCGGATTGAAAGACCGAATGATATTAATAGGGCTTTTTTCTTCTTTCGTTTTGAGTTTTTTTGTTGTTGTTTTAGTCTTTGAGCGTTTTATTCTTGCAATTGTAAACTTAAATTAGCGAATGTGTTACACGCAAACAAAACAGATTTATAATATGAAACCATAAAACGTTTTTCTTCGTCTTCGTTAAAGGAGAAGTTCTTTCTCAAACGCTGCAATGTACACGTAGAAAGGTCGATTGGCACACTTCTTCGGCGGCAGATTCGTTAGATTGGAGAAATAGTGAAAACTCTGCCGAAACAAAAAATACAAATATTAACTGGTTCAGTCCGATCTTTATATCGAATTCGTCTTTCGATGGCAAAATGTATCGTTCATTTTCACTTTTAAATCCAATCGTGGTCCATCTAAGGACGTTTAACCAATCGATAAATCTTAATAACAATAATAACAACAACAATTTCTATTTCTTTTCTAATTTCGTTCACCGCAAATCGGATGCTACTCATTTCGACGGACGCGTTTGATTGATTTTTTTTTTTTTTGAAGTTTTCGATGGGCCAATTTTTTCTTAGTTGTACATTTGTATCTGGGACCAATTAGAGAAGAGCGAATGCGATCATTGTTGGCGGAGTTACTTTCACCAATTCAAAAGTTAATGTTTGATCAAGTGCATTAAAACACTAAACAATTGCGTCTTCTTTTACAATTAATTTCGATATTCGAAAAAGAAATTGCTAATAAATGCGTGTAGTTAATTATTAACGCGTAAAGCATTAATATCTAGTGCGAATAAATTGCACGTAAAATTAGTTTCGCTTCCTTTCTAACGTTAGAACCAGGCGTAACATTCGATTCGTTCAGTCTGGAAATTATTTATTTGCCTCTCACGATTTAAATTAGTATTACTTTATCTGATTCGAGCTTTTGCATTATCAACGTTTGACTTGTTCTTCACAAGTCCAAATCTGCATTGACCAAATCTTAATTGCGTCTTCGCCGTTACACTTTCCCTTAATTTCCATCCGATCTCACGCGGAATGTGTTAATCGTGTTTCCTCTCGTTGCCACTTTAACTTTTCCGAGATCATCGATTAACGATTTCCCGGAAACGATGCGTTTAGCAAATCCGCGATGTAGATAAACGATGGGAACTTGGCTAAAAGAATCAGTTTCGCTATTTTACAATTATTTATTTTGAATGTATCGGGTTGGTGCAGGATTTCGTGCCGTTTTTTTGGTTTTAAAATTGCGCTAGATAAATTTTCCGCTCTAGAAGACTGCGTTCTTGTTTTATTGCATAATTTAATTTTTCGCCAATTATTTTCGAAAGAGTTCGAAGGTACTTGCGGCCAAGATGTCGTGGCTGCCGTGCAATGGAAGAAGGGCGATTTGAACATCTTATCCGAGTTACTTTTCCTTAATTTTTTGTTCATAGTTTACATTTTTTGTTTCGCATCTCCGAAACCATCAACTTCGGAACTCCTGTTAATTAAGACTGTTCTGTTTATCTTGGTTGGTTAACGCCCTGTATATAATATGTAATAGAGATTACACCGCAAAAATTAGAGAGCAAAGTCTAAAAAAAAAAAGGAATTCTCGGCACATTTCTCGTTCTTGCAGCTTAACTATGCCCAAAAGCCTTAACAATACGCAATTTAACTATCCTTCTACACACTCATATGTCAACTTTTTGCGTGACGGTTGGGAAGCTCTGCCATACAAAAATAAAGTGAAGGAGAAAGGAATATCAAGAAAATTTTAAGAAACAGCGGCGGAGCCAAGAGCAACAAATGTTGAAACGTTTGCGTTCTGTGCCTTGAAACAGATGAAAGAAACTGCATCCAGTGTTTCAACTATCAAGGTTGGGCTCATGAAGCATGTGAAGACATTTTATAATGCTTACAGAAATATATCTGTGACCAGACGCAAATTATTTTAAGTTTTAGAAGACTAGAAGCCACCTTTTTGTTATCAAATTTTAAACCAATAGTTTATTGTTATTTATATAATAATAATATTGTTACAAATATTAAATATTTCGTATATTAAATGCTAACTCTAAGTTAGTTGACAATGAATAAAAAAAAAATTCTCTTCATTTTTTCATTAGTTTTTTAGTTATTGTCAACCTCGCTTAAGTGTCTGGAACTAACGGACTTCCAGGGAAGTTAAATGAAATGAAGGGTTCAATTTCCAAAAGAAAAACGCGAGGAAAGCTCAATGTTCGCATGAATGTTGTGGTTCTGCAAAAATGTTAAGAGTCCTCAATGATCCGAGTATTTTATTATTTCTATTTTGCAGATGCTTAAACTTTTTGATGTGAATTTTGCCATAATTTTGCTAACAAGTCATAATATTTTCATAAAGAGATACAATTTTGTCGATGTACTCAAAATGGTTAAGATCAATCACATCTCGTCGTTTTCTATTAAACCTACTTGCGCCATCTGCTTCCGTCAACAGTCACCTTGTCGTTGTTCTTCTGCCGTTGGTTGTGTTCGTAGCTATTATTTCGTGATGTTTGCTCCAGATGCAATTAAGTTATTGCACGTGGAATAGAGATGTAGAGAGATTTATTTTTATCGATTCTTTTGTATAATTCAGGCCAATTCGCTGACGATTACATAACTCTTGTATTGTTGAGGTAATGGCTAAAGCAACAACAAACCTTCTTGTTTCTCATTCATCTGCGTTTTATCTTGTTTAATAATTAATAATCGTGCGATTATTTTCATATTGAATCGACCATTGTACGGAAAAACTTTCAATTATGTTCCTTCGTATTCTTTAGTTGAGTCTTCTATTACGTAAGAAAATGATCGATTATTTAAATACGGAACTCAACTATTTGGTTGTCGGTGAGGTTCTGTTCTGTTCTTTTTTCGTGGTTCAATCTGAACCGAATCAATATTATTGGAGTCAGAATGGCAAAAGGCATCTAATAAAAAAAAT
Source organism: Hololepta plana (assembly GCA_963695495.1). Classification (NCBI taxonomy): domain Eukaryota; kingdom Metazoa; phylum Arthropoda; class Insecta; order Coleoptera; family Histeridae; genus Hololepta; species Hololepta plana. Next base: position 10,273,467 of record OY968837.1, on the reverse strand, counting down.
GCAAATAATTCAAATTTCACTGACGCAGAAATTTAAGATCACTTGGGAGAATCAAATTAAACCATTTTAAAAACACCTGAAAAACTTTGATAATGAACTTTTTGTAATGTGTCAGATCATTAATCAGGATTTAGATAAAAGTGTCCAGTTTTCTATTTCACATCGAAAAAATGCCAAATTAATTGCCTACCACAGGATGGACTTAGTCAAAGATACGTTGCTATAAACCGTTTCAAAACCATCCTGCAACATTTCTTGAAAAATCCTGATAAATCCTGATCCTTTCCAAACGCAACCATCGAATCACACAACGTCTCCAACTCAATGTCTTATCTGAAGGAGAATTTTTTGCTTTATAAAATAGTGTCGTTGCTAAATGTATCAGATTTACTTTCACATCCTTCAGAAACTTTCCAAATGGAGTGTCAAGTAAACTAAAGAACTGCCCGTCGAGGGTGTTCGCGCCTCAAAAGTGGCAATTTCGACCTCAACCAACACAGTTCGATCCGGTCGCCCGGTTGAATTCGATGATAAACATTTGGACCAACTTCTTCACGAAGACCCATGTTAAACTGCAAGGTAATTAGCTAAGCAGGATGGAAGGTCCATCATTCGACCTTTACCCAATGGAAAAGGTCCAGAAATTCGCCTCTTGGATTCCCACACGTCTTCACTGAAAATATCGAAAATCAACGATTGACAATCGCCGCCACTTTGTTTGCTCTTGATCCATCAACACAGACGAACGTGAAGAACGTTTTGTTCGTTGCACAGTCACCGGCGATGAAGAAATTGCAATCTATACGTCAACGTGAAGCAGCGAAAGAAAATGGCTCATGCGAACCCGCGAGACAAACAAAACTTTCATCCACAAAAGATCAAAGAGTCAATGCACAGGTTTTTGTTCAACAATTGCATTCACTCAATGATGCCATTCAGCAAAAACGACCAAATCGACAATCTGGCATTATTTTGCAACACGACACGATCTCGCAGAGCCAATATGACAAAATCAACAGTTGAACAAGTCAATTGGGAAGTGTTGCCGCATCCTTCTTACTCTCCAGACGGATTTCCATTTCTTTCGATCGCTTTCGAACTCCTTGGCGCGTCATCTCATTCAATATAAATGCAGAATAAGTGCCTCAGTTGGACGATTTCGTCGGTTCGTGACGTGCAGATTTCTATTCCAGAGGAATCGATAAACGTGTTAAAAGATGGTAAAAGGTCATAAGTACGAATGGAGATTGTGTTATTGATTAATTATTTGTTATAAGTATAATTGATTATGTTCGCATTGTCGTTACGACGAAAAAGGGAGTTCCAAATAGTTGCAATAAATGACGACCCTTCGAACGTAAATGTGCGTGAGGTTGACAATGACCAATTTGGTCGGTGCAACAAAATTAAATATTTTTATTGCTTCTAAAGTTATTTTAAATTCATCATTTTATGGCAACTAGGTAAATTTTGGTGTTTTGGCTTTTTACATTCATTCCAAAAATCTATCATCTTCAGCGACCTATCAAACGCCAAGATTGATCACCCCCTTCAATCTACAAAGTTTACCTTTTGGGCAACCCAAAAGGGAAAACCAGAGTTCACATACAGAATCAACTACTTGTAAATAAAATAATATTAACACAACAAAAGTTTTATACGTTAGTCGAACCAGCAACAATTACAAAAAAAAAAGATTCGTGCATTTGATCCAATGGAGGATTTAACGCGAGCTAAATAGATTAAAAATAAAAAAAAAATGCAATGAAAAAGGCGGACATTACTCACGCGACAACCTAATACTTTTGGAAGAAACTCTTAGGAAACGAGTACAATTCGTGTTAAGCTCTTTATTGGAAATAAATAAATATAAAAAAAACATTAAATATATTTGGTTTTATACATAAAGAAAATGAATCGTCGATCAAAGCGGGAGCAAAAGTTTGAATAAATTACACTCGGCAAGCGGTTTCGATCAATAATCGCCTTAATAATTGTTATTGTTGTAATTATTGTTCGGATTGTTGTAAGTGTAACCGTTATTACCGTTAGCGTTATACGGCGCTCCGGGTCCGGACAAATTGTTAACGCTCACGGAACTGCTCGCCGCCCCGTGACCGCCACCGCCATTATGATTATAATTATTACTATTATAATTCCCATTCAAACCATTATGATCGTAATTATTATTATGATTATTATAATTCGGTGCACCGTATTGATTCGACACGCCCGACGCCTGATGACCGTTGCCGCCGTTCGGCGTCTTATACGCGTCCGGATATTGGGCCGTTCCCTCGTACCGCACGTCCGCGTGGAATCCGCTCTGCCAATCCGCGTAGTACGTCACGATTTGCATGCGGCCGTCCGGCAATTGGACGCGATACTCGCCCGTCACCTGATTGCCGTCGCTCGACTCTTGCCGATTGTAATTCGTGCCGGTGTAATCGTCTTTCACTTGGTAGCCGAACTCGTAGGCTTTCGGCTGGAAAGAAAGTGTGCGAAATTTTTGATTTTTTTTCAGATTTTTTCGGAAATTTGAAAAAAAAAAGTTTCTACCTCGCTGTGATCGTCGTAATTGTGATGCCCGCCGTCGTAATTGTGATTGTAATTGTTGTTATTGTGATTGTTGTTGTAGCCGTTGTTGTTTGGATCGACGAAAGGCGCTCCGTATTGCGCCGTTGGCGGCTCGCCATAAGCGATCGCGTTGCACAGCATCACGGCGATCGTCGCGGTGAGAATCTGATCAGTCGAAATTGCGAAATTGCGGAGGGCGATTTAATAAAGCTTCGAATACTCACTTTGGAGATCATGTTAATCGAAGTAATAAACGCGATCGAACCAATGAGAATCCAACGGTCGAGGGAAGAATCTTAGAGCGAAGGCACTTGTATCTCTTGCGTTGCAATTATTCCACTACGAACGAACGATGGCTACAGACTACGAATCGTAAAAACTCTAATTTGGTTTATATATACGGCGAAATGGAGAGATTTGGTAATCCCATTGTCTTTATCTAAATGGAGTAAAGAAAAAAGACTTTTACTCGTAACCATCTCCCACGCTCTTATTACCAACAAAAATCTCTCCTCTTTCTTCGTCATTTCTTCATCGCCATGCCGCTTCTTTTATTTTCCTACTCCACAAACAGCGAATCAAATAAATTACTGTAATACCGTTGGCAATAAAATGAAGAAAGAATGAAAAAGTAAAGACGAAGTTGATGGATTAGAGGCAATAATAATAGTAACAATCCATAGGCAAATCGCTAATTGCGTCTCTTGCTCTTTTAATTGTTTTTTTTTGTTTAATGCTAATCTTACGCGAGTGAAATCAAATGGAATTCGTTTACGCTCTTCTCATCGTTAATTACGAGATTTTAAGTGATATATAAATTTTAATTAACGACTAATAAGATTCCCCTTAAATAAATTCGTTAATTAGCAACTTTTACTTTTATTGTCTTGTTTCGCGGCTGAGATTTCGTACGATTTACGACAAATTAATTGGAATTTTCTTCAATTGTATAATCCGCATGAAGACGATGCTCTTCAATTAATTGCAATTATGTAAATCGACGTTTGGACAACATTAGAGAGTTTGCAAAAGCATCACTCAACCAATATTTCACAGTGATTGACATTAATTCTTCTCGCTGCAAAATTAAATAACATTTCGATTTATGCTTAGGGGGACTAAGACCTAACATTAACACAATAATACGTGTTTTAACGTGAGGAATCCTAAAGCAAAAATGGACTAGCCAGACTTTATCATACTTTTAGGAAAAAATCGATAAATATATGATTTGCGAAGAAAAGTAATCTGGATATTGGACAAAAATAACGAAATACACGTATATTGTCCCATTTTTGTTTGTCCTCTTGTTCCATCAATCGTCCATTGTCATTCGGTTCTTCTGATTCGAAAGGAGATTAATCTCCCTCTGACTATTTTTTTACGATCGTCTTTTACCTGCTTATTGCGAAATTTGCGTGCAAGCATAATAAGTTGAGCAATCGATCCGCTAGTTGTTGTTATTTGAAGAAGTAAAAACGACAACGTTTGATTGGATCGACGCAGAAACAGAGTACGATCCACTTTTTCATTATTCGATAGCGATCACCCTCGTTTTCCTTTTGGACCGAATATACGCAAATTAAGCAATATTTTTAATTTATTCAGGGCGATGCTGATGATGATGATGATCATGAGAGTGTAATTATAATCGAATATCTTTCCTATTTATTTTGCGGCATTAAGTAAAAGTGTAATTATAACAGTTGGGCAATAGCAGCCGTTATAATATCGTTCTAAAACATTTCTTATTTAGATGCCCAACGTGATTTTAGCCAGGATTGCACCACAGATTATCGTAAAGTAATACAAATTACGTATAAGAATGTAGTAAAAAGTGAAGAGATCTATTTCAAAATAAAACGTTATTATTTTTCATGTTTCAAAGCTTGAATATTAGATTGCTGCAAACGCAAATCTCGAGATCTCACGATTAGATTATGTGGCTGGTATCATCGGGCGAAAGCGCGGCAAATATTAAATTCGTACACGTACTTGTACTGGAATATTGCGATCGTAGAACGAGCAGCTTCGGTTAATTAAGAAATTGATTAATTAATCGTTTAACCGAGAGAATAAAATAAACAATTAAAGCATTATTAGCGTTAGATAACCATCGCTCGCGTTTGGAAACGATGAGGAGATGGTAATAATACAAAACGTGCAATTTTGCAATTAGTTTCGTTTGTTCAGTTACGCATTTAATTCGTGATGATACAATTTACGAGCAAAATTGCAAAACGCTTCTTTTTCTCGCTCTCTCCCTCGCTCACGGCACCGTCTTTGAGAGAATCTATTTTGCATTTTCTCATTTCTAGCTACTACGTAACTCGTCTATTAAATATAGCAAGAGTTACTCCAATTTATCTACAAGAACACGTCCAATAACAATGAAAGCAATCTCATGTTATTAAAAGGAACCTTTGACATCTACTTGCCACAAATTTTGCTATTAGCCAAAAGAAAGTTATTCGTTTTTTTTTAATTGCAGGATTTGTTCTTTATTATTTGGCTTTCTAATTGTTTCTTAATAAGAATTTGGCTAAGCTGAGGATTTTGAAATGGAAATAAAACAAGGATTTGTCCAAGAACTCTTTCATAAATTTGTAAACGTCCAACCAAAATTCAAATGGTAGAAAGTTGTTGATGGCACCTCTGATTTTGAATGTATTGTACCTGAAGGTTCAAACATAATCCTAAGAGATGGCACCTATTGTTAACAAAATTACAATTTTTCGAAATTTGCGCTAATTGTTACTTCAAATTAATGAGAAATAAATGATATTTCTTTAAAGCGAAATTTAATATTGAACTCTTTGAGGAACCAGGAAGTGACTCTTGAGGATAATCAGTTATTTCCTTCCATAACCATTCGATTTTTAATTTAAATTATTTTAAAATTAAACTCGAACCTCATTAAAAATATATTTATTCGTCCAAATTAATTAAAAAAAAACACAATTTGCAAGATTGATATAATTATAAAATTTGCAATAAATTATCGACGTACAAAAGAAAAGGAATACTGATTATAAGTGATTAATTAAATTTGTCCAACGTGACAATAAAATAATTCACAGGTAATAGTTTTTTATACGTAATAGTTTGTAAGAGAAAAATGAAACCATAATCAATAATAATAATAATAATTAAATACAGCATAATTAATTAAACCGCCTAAACGAATACATATATGAAACAAGATTTAATCAATGCAATAATAATACCGTTTATTCAACACAGGTTTTTGTTCGTTATGTCTTTTCGTTGTTAAAATTAAAATAATTTATTTATTTAAAATTCTTCGCTCGCATTTCTCCTCATCTCAATATTTATAACCGCCGTTCTCGCCGTATTGCGTGCCCGGTTTCCTCGACGGCACAATTTGATTGGGTCTCGGATACGGTCCGGTGGTCGGTCCCGGAACCGGCGGTCGCGGAACCGGAGGACGCGGTCCCGGCGCCGGATACGACGGATTTCCTTCGAAACTCACCTAAAACGCAAAAAAAGATTGAATGCGAAAAGTGCATAATAAATTCCACGATATTCCTTTACTTTCGCATAATATCCGTGTTGCCAATCGGCCGTGTATTTGACGACTTGCGTCCGCCCGTCCGGCAACTGTATCCGGTACTCGCCGTTGGTCGTCTCGCCGTCGCTGATCGCGTTATGCGAGTATTCGTTGCCGTGTTCCGCGTCGCTCACCGCGTACTTGAAATCGAACGGCATTCCCGGCTCGTGGTGTGCATGGTCGTGGTGCTAAGGGCGGAAAAATGCGAATTTGAAGCAATAGATTAGTTCGCGCCACCTCCACCCGCGCCCTCTCGAATGGAACATTGGGGGCAGTTCGCGACACGTCCCGCTGGTGTCGCTAACCCGCTCCACTACGAACCACCGAAGAGGGAGGTATAAAAGGCCGACACCGGCGAGGGAAAAAAAGGCTGAAGAAGAGGGAATAACCTCTTGAACAGCCACAACATATGTAAAATTGTACCCCCCTTTATTTTGTATTTTCTTAAATAATTGTTAATAAACATTTATTCATTCATTCATTCGAGGGAAAAAAAGGCTGAAGAAGAGGGAATAACCACTTGAAAATTGTACCCCCTTTATTTTGTATTTTTATATAATTATTAATAAACATTTTATTCATTCATTCATTCATTCGAGGGAAAAAAATCCTAGCCGGGAAGGTGCCCTCTGTGCACTTTCTCGCGCATTAGGATAACGGACCTTTGTTAACAACAGAAATCTTTTAAATAAATGTCAAAAAAAAAAAGGGAAAATCCCAAGGCTGAAGAAGAGGGAATGACCTCTTGAACAGCCACAACCTATGTATATTGTACCCCCTTTACATTGTATTTGTAAATAGTAATTAATAAACATTATTTCAATTCAATTCAGAGGGAAAATCTCGGCTGAAGAAGAGGGAATCACCTCTTGAACAGTCACAATATATGTATATTGTATCCCCCTTGTGTTTTAAATTGTAAATATTTAATTAATAAACATTATTTCATTCATTCATTCGAGGGAAAATGATGATTTGTTTTATCCGTGTTTCAATTTTTTTGAGGGAAAATTATTGTAAATATTGTATCATCATATTTTGTTAACTTGTACATAAATTAATTTTAATAAACAATTTTTCATTCATTTTTTTCATTCGAGGGAAAATAGCCAGGCGGAAGAGGAGAAAAGATATCCTCTTGAGCAGTCACCATTATTGTAAATATTGTATCATCTTGTATTGTTAACTTGTATATAATTGTTTAATAAACATTTTTTCATTCATTCAAAAGGGAAAACTATCTTGAATTAGCGCACTCACGGAGGCCTAAGGATAAGATTAGTACCAGTCTCCACCTTTCTTTCACCTGTCGTCTTCAGTGTTATTTAGCTAGCAGGTTAGTTCAGCTTAATTTGTAACGAACTGTCATTGTTCCCGTTCAAGTAACTTCTTCTTTGAAACCAAGAACCCCCGGCAAGTCATAAATTTAAATTCGCTGAATTTCGTTACGATATCAAAAAATCTATCTCCTTACGTCTGTGGGAGGCGTTGTAGGCCTGAACGGCGGCGGTGTCCCCGGTCGCGGTGGAGTACCGGTCGGCGGAGGTCCCGGTCTTGGCGGCGTGACCGGCGGCGGTCCGTAAGTTGGCGGCGGCGGTCCGTAAGTGGGTCGCGGCGGTTGAGGACGCGGCGGTTGAGGTCGTGGCGGTTGAGGACGCGGCGGTTGCGTGGGACGAGGCGGTTGCGTGGGTCGAGGCGGTTGCGGAGGTCGCGGCGTCGGCGGACCGTAACTGGGCCGCGGCGGTTGCGGCGGTTGCGGCGGCGGCGGAAACGGTACCGTCGGTTTCGGGTAATTGTAGCCGGGTTCCTTCGGCGGCAAGTAGGCGTTCTGGCCCGGAGCTATGGCCGCGTGGACGCCGACGTATAAACAGCATAGCGCTGCTAAGCCCTGTAAATAATTGTATTAATTGATTAGTTTTAGGTGTATAACTTTGCTCGTGCCGTTCTTCGACAAATGGTTTTAGCGGTAAGTAGCGGTCGAAATGAATAGATCGTACACGTCGTTCAATTACTTTGGGATTCTGTCAACGTAACACCACATAGATATTAGTCGATTTGTGTCTGCATCACAAAGTTATTCTCGATTGAAAATGTCAGCTTACGAGACAAATTCTCGTCATTTGCGGAAAGTTTTAATTCTCTTCTTGAATATGAAGAAATCTGCGGCCGAGGCTCATCGAATGATTATGTCGAGGCCACGACTAGTGAATGATCATGTTGCGACTCTTTTCAACCCTTCAAGAACGGTGCTATTGACGTCGAAGACCGACATAGCGGTGGAAGAGAGAAAATGCAGAATTTGAGGCATTACTTGATGGAGACTCGTGTCAAAGTCAAGAAGCATTGGCACGATCGTTGGGAGTGACTCAATAAGGAATTTCAAAGCGCCTCAAAGACTTGGGAACGATTCCGAAGCAAGGAAATTGGCTGCCGTATAAGTTGTAATCGAAAGATGTTGAACCGCGTTTGTTTGCTTAAGAGGCAAAGGCGGAAGGGATTTTTGCATCGCATTGTGACTGGCGATGAAAAATGCGCGAAAGATGGGAGAAAGTAGTGGCCAGCAATGGACAATGCTTTGAATCATAAAGAAATGCCCAGTTTTTTACAATGAAGCCTTGAGTTTTGGAAAAAAAAACGGCACGAACAAACTTATACACCTAATATTTCTATTAATCAAACGGACCTCCGCTGATTGTTGACATCATCTTGTTGCCGCGCGAGGAGTTCGCGTTAAACGTTCGAGTCGCACATAAAATTCATAATTTATCGATCGATTGCAACATAAACGTTTTCAATAGGAAACTTATTCGTATCGTAGTCGTTCAATGTAAATGATATTTTAATTCGATTTGAAAACGGTAGAATCGTACAAAGAAGGTATCGCTTGCACCTCATCATCATCATCGTCGTCGTCATCATCATTATTTAACACTACTACTTGTGTTTCAATCGGAGGAATGCACAAGGTTGTCGGGTGAGGCGCGTCGTGATATGTGCGTCCACGTCTTTTTCAATTCTTCTCCTTGCATTCGATCAATATTATTCGCATTTTCCATCGACTCAAGGCCCCTTCGATAGGCTCATCAACAATAATAATAATAACAGCAAACAAACAAAATTACGTGCAACCATCGATTAGTTTAATAGGCAATCGATTAATTTACTTCAAACACGTATCAGTTAAAAAGTGCAGAGCAATCGAAATGAAATCCGTTCTGAGTGGGCTTTGAAAATTGGCATGCATGTCTTTACTTAAGTCAACTAACTTCTACATCAAAAGTATGGAGCGATCAAAAAATAGACCATTTGGAGTAGGTTTTGCAAGTTGGCATCAAGTCTTTACTTAAGTCAACTGATTTTTAAGAACAAAAGTATGGAACGATAAAGAAATAGACCATTTGCAAGCTGGCATCAAGTCTTTACTTAAGTCAACTAATTTTTAATAACAAAAGTATAGAGCGATAAAAAAAATAGACCATTTGGAATAGGTTTTGCAAGTTGGCATCAAGTCTTTACATAAGTCAACTAATTTTTAAGAACAAAAGTATGGAACTATAAAAAAATATACCATTTGCAAGCTGGCATCAAGTCTTTACTTAAGTCAACTAATTTTTAATAACAAAAGTATAGAGCGATAAAAAAAATAGACCATTTGGAGTAGGTTTTGCAAGTTGGCATCAAGTCTTTGCATAAGTCAACTAATTTTTAAGAACAAAAGTATGGAACTATAAAAAAATATACCATTTGGAGTGGGTTTTGCAAGTTGGCATCAAGTCTTTACTTAAGTCAACTAATTTTTAATAACAAAAGTATAGAGCGATAAAAAAAATAGACCATTTGGAGTAGGTTTTGCAAGTTGGCATCAAGTCTTTACTTAAGTCAACTAATTTTTAATAACAAAAGTATAGAGCGATAAAAAAATAGACCATTTGGAGTAGGTTTTGCAAGTTGGCATCAAGTCTTTACTTAAGTCAACTAATTTTTAAGAACAAAAGTATGGAACTATAAAAAAATATACCATTTGCAAGCTGGCATCAAGTCTTTACTTAAGTCAACTAATTTTTAAGAACAAAAGTATGGAACGATAAAAAAAATAGACCATTTGCAAGTTGGGATCAAGTCTTTACTCAAGTCAACTAACTTCTACATCAAAAGTATGGAGCGATCAAAAAGTAGATCATTTGGAGTAGGTTTTGCAAGCTGGCATCAAGTCTTTACTTAAATCAACAAATTTTTAACATCAAAATTATTGAGTGATCAAAAAGTAAACGAATTGGAGTGGGCTTTGCAAGTTGGCATGCATGTCTTTACTTAATTTAACTAACGGCAAACGTATTTAACATTGCCAAAAGTCAATTTCTTGATTTGTTAGATAAATAATTGTCATGCGTTTTTGATGTATGAGAGTGGCAGCGCCTGTTCCAAATATTTTGCTTGTTGATCGCTCCATATATCGCCATAAGTTTTTTATGTTTGACAGTGCCTACTCTAAACGGATTTCGTTCTGATCACGCTGTACTAATTGGATGGATCTGATTGCTTTTAAGAAATAAATAACAATCATATATGATTTTTAATCAGGGAAATGATAATATTTATTGGTTTCGTGATCGGTATTACGAAAACAGAACTAATTGCTATGATCTTTATTCCATTTTCCTGCTTAAATGGAAATTAATTAAAAGAAACTCTCTTGGATAGGGAGAGGTTAATAATTATAATAGTAATCGATGCAACAAGTGAACGGTCACGAATTCAACTTTATTAATTAATATCAACTTTTATTAAAGATTGCAAATGCTACTGTCGGCAAACTTATTGCAGTTTTCACCATTAAAATAAATAAAAGAATTTGAAATAATGTAATCGATCTGAAAACGAACTGCAATAATAAAGTGATGCGTTCGAAGTTGAGTTATTAAGAGACTTTATAGATGTTACTGCTATCATTATCTTCACATTGCCTAACACTGCTTAAGGCAGTCGTTTACATATCATGAAACAATAAATGTTTCCTTCCCAAACAATTATCTGCACTTTTTTTCCTTGCCCATGTCTCTCTTGTCGATACAAGTCAAATATAATCATAATACTAGAACCCGAAAATTTATTGCGTTAGAATCTGTTGTCCTTATCGTGAAGAAAAGCAAATTGCAATTGAACGAAGATAATAATCGTTTTATTGTTAAATTAATTGCTCCTAGACAATTAATAAATCATTCAGTTTACTTATTATTTACGAGAAGGAGCGAAACGAATAAAGAAGAAGTTGGAACTCGTCACTTATTAAATAATTATCAGCGTAAAATCACGCCGTACGTCCCATGGATTTATTGCATTCGCGTGAAAAAAGAGAAAAGAAACGAAAAATATCGTAAATAGCAATAACTCGAGAACACGAATACGTTTTAAATTGTTATATTAGAATGTTTGTGGAATTTATTAATAATAAGACGTATATTGATATTCAATTTATTGTAAATATTATATAAATTTGCTCGGAATTAATATTTTTTATGATAAATAAATAAAAAATTATTAATTAATTGCTACCGGTCGCGATTGGCATTTCGTTCGATTTACCTTCAGCACTTTCATGATAAGTCGCAATTGATCAATGTGCTTTGCGAAATATTTTCACCTTTTAATTGTGAAGCAGTTTAGCAATTTTTAAAAGTTCATTTCGTTGAATGAAATATACTACGGAAACAAAAAACTGTTTGATATCAATCAATTTTTCTTGTGCCATTTCAAAGAGAAAAAGTATGCAAATTTTGCGTTTCCTTCTTGTGACTTGCAAATAAATCACGGTATCCGATATCATTTTGCAACAAACGGTTGCAATAACGAAATCCTCGCAAGACGCAAATGTTACTTATACGAGAGGTGTACCAAAAAAAAATTATTCCTCCACTGGTACACCAACAATTTTTTTTTTTAATAGCATCGTGAGCTGATAGTCTGCTGCAAAAAAAAACGGAGGCAAAATACCGCAGAGGTTAGCGGTCCGAAATTGTTACATCACTCAGTAAGTCACATACTTTACTTGGATCTTTATTGTTTCCACCTCTTTCTTTCCTCGATTCCCTTCCTTTTCCTCTCTTGCTACAAACAAATATATGCATGTATAAACAATTATATAATGAAATTGCAATTTTGCATTCGTAACGTAAATTACATTTGAAATAATAATCGCTTTTTAATTACCAAACTCCTTTTACCGTTCGAGATCAATTACGATGAAGATGTTAGATAATTCTTACACCACATACTCAATGTTACGTAGCCAATCATCGGCATTTTTTAACTCGTGAAATTCGTTCGATTAATTCGCAGGTGTACGAGGTTAATTAAGTTTATTAGCGAATGAAAAAAGAGGTATTTTTTCGAATTAAATCGGAAAGAGTTCTTGTTAAAATAAGAGAAAAGCGAAAATGGGCACGATCGTTAAACGCGATGGAAAGGAGTCGGTGCCTAAAGTTCATGCCGTAATGTGGAAGAATGCACGATAGTAATAATGACGATGATAATTTCTTAAAGGAGGTTCGCATGCTCCAACCGGATAAATCTGTTTGTTTCTCGAACGTGTACGAGTGTGTTTTATAATCGTGATATCGGTCGTTGAATTGTTATTGTTCTTCATCATAGGTTAAGGTTAAGCTGTGGATACGACAACAATCAACGGAAGGATTATAATATAACATTATATTATTCTTGGTTACTCTTCTTGTGGCACGAAGAATAACAATTCGCTTTCTACTGCGGTTTTGCGAATTTACGAAGCCCATTTGTAAATTGGTTTAAAATCGAGTTTGTAGATCGATAGCTTTTAAGAAAGAGAAAAGGTGCAAGCAGTTTTTTATGAGATTGAAACGGGAGCATTTCTTTGCAATAAAAGAATCGTTAATTTTTTTATTGCAGATTGTACAGCGTTTTAATTGATTTCGCTTAATAAGAATTTTTATTGCTCTTCCATTAAAATGTAATAAAATCAATTGAATAAGAAACATGTACATTCAAAAAATTAACGATCAAAGAGGATTATATCATTAATTTTCACCGTTACGTATATCAGATTGAACAACATATCTTTATTTATTATACGTACGTTTACATTTTAGATACCTTCAATTACGCATTTATTACTAAGAAGATGCACTAATCGAGCGCATTTTCTTAACGCTTAATAAACCCTCTGTCTAGAAAGTTTCCGGACACGCTTAATAATTCGCAAACTAGCAGCGCCCTTTAGTGATATCGTGTGATTACTCGAAGTTATATCTGTTATTGATGCTGCTGCAAAATTTCGTTAAGTCTTGATTATTTCAAAAAATAAAAAAATAGCGCAAAAAGGAATATCAACTTTATGCAATCAAATTATAAACAAATCATTTCAGGAAGAAAACCAAAAGGTTCAAATTTTGAAAGTGACATTGAAAAAGTGCGCGAAGTTTCTCAAGAGTAGCAAAATAATCTGCGTTGACTCACACTGATTTGGAGTTGGAAATCTCAAAAGATTCCATTCGCACAATCACGTTAACAGTTGGTTTGGATCTGAAAAACTTGAGCTTGAATTGTCCAACGATTGTTAGAGACTAAATACGTCCCAACAAAATGACCCGCCAGATGTTTGAAATTAAGCGAAAATAATTGCTGCCTTGAGACAAACCAAGGATCAAAAAAAGTAGCTAGCCTCTGTTAAAAAAAATTAAATCTTGTATTTCTATTTGCAAATTTTTGCTAATGTTTATATAGTCCAGTCAAATTGGACAATACTTGTTCTTTTTTCGGTTTCTTTGATTGCTGTTTCAATAAAGCGAACGTCAGCATCATTTTCACCTAGTTTTACACTAAGATTAGCAGCTTCAAATTTTTCAAATAACATAGTAATGAATCGATAACTGAATGTGGATCATGATTAAACTTTGCGATTTATGGTTCTAATTGCTGGACTATTCTGTTTATACGTACGTGACTTGGCTCTTTCCGATTACTATCTCTTTCGAAAGTTGAAAAACTTTGATAGGTTACACATTTTCTTCTCAGAAAATATGAAAAAAAAACTATAGAAATCCTGTGGTTTGTAGACCAAAAAAGAATCTCGTTTTTTAGGATTTAGAAGCTTTGCACAAAGACGTCGTGAAACGTACGTTGAAATATGAGTGTATTATGTGTAGCCATAAACTCATTTCAAATCAAAATTCACTTTATTTGTGTGCTGGGATAATTACGTATCAATTTCTCGCTTGGGGCTGCTGTCAAGTTTCTTTTCGAATTATTTTCAAAACCGTTAGTCCTACGAATAAAAGCGACAATAACTTTTTTGTAGGCAATTTCGTAATCTACAACTTTGATAAAGCGTATGTTTGCTCTAAAAGTGACTGTTAAGGAGATATTAACGAAATTAACAAACCTTGATTTTGATTGCAAACAAGTTCGAAAACTTTCTTGACAGTCATATTTTTGAAGTGTATGAAAAGAATAAAAAAATTAATTTGCTGTTATTGCTCTCTCATCGAAATCGATCAAAACGGAATTGCGAATTTCTGCACTTTTATTCATTAAGTGCAACTTAAATGTAAAAGAACAAACTGTGATTTTGTTAATTAATCATAATTGCTTGTAAAACAATAGGTGAAAGGAGGCGAGTCGAAAATTCACACGATAATTAATTAAATTAAACATCCACAATAGTAGTGGTACTAATTCGTTGCAATAGGTTTTGCGTTGAGGAGTAGCACAGAAGGACCTTCGTATGTGGCATTAAGACTTTCGCAACGCGAAATACGTCCAACCGACAATTAAAAAGCTTGATGTTTTCCCAATTCGCATCTCCTCGCCTATAATTTAATTCGTATCGTGGGTGGATTCGAGCCATTCACAACGAAATACACGTAAGTATCATTAATAATAATAATAATAACGGAATTAATTTACGAAGTATGCAAAGGAGCGCGATTTGTATATCTACTTTTTGTTTTCCATGAAACCAAGTAAATGCGTTTTTATATATGGCCATGTCCTGTTTTTTTTTTAATTTTCTTGTTTCTTTCATTTTCCTCGTTAGCAAATTCTATTCATTTCGCTATATCAATTAACTTCGATAATTAGGAAAATTAAATATTCTTTTGCGCCAACCACCCATTATTTTTCAGTAGGCAACGCAATAGCGGACGATAGTTCGGATGATTCACGCTGTAGGTGCTCCTACCTTTTTACAAAACAAAATAACGTATCCAAAAAAAAAGAAACTCAACTAATTAAGATGTGACAAGATTCGCTTTGGAATTAATTAACTTTAAAGGAAATCAAATGGTTGTACAGTTGTATTCCACGTTTATTTTCTAGCGATTGCAACAATATCATTTGTTTAAGAAGAAGAGACAAAGGAAGAAGAAAAAAGCCGGCCGAAGTGAACGACGACGTATTTATTAATTGACGGGCGCAATAAATTTCGATCCATTGTGTAACGGCAACAATAATAATGATAATGTTCATTATATTTGCACTTTTATTAATGATGATGATGATGATGATGGTGCTTTTTGCTCCTCTTCTTGCAATCGGCACCCATTAAAAGTCGCAACTTTATGCTTTTCATAGGAAAACTGCTCGATTCAATTTATTTAATCTTCTATAGACTCAATTAGAATTGCGAAACCGTATTTTTCCATTTGCAAATGATTACTCAATATTACTTCTGTTATTTCTGGGGAAGACACACGATAGCAATAATTAAGCTACCATCATCTGCGATGCACTGGCATCATCGTGTTAATTGAAGAAGATCGTTATTTGCTAATACAATTAGAATACAATGCAATTTGAAATAATAAGATTTTTTTTAAATAGATAGGAGTAGGTTTGGAATTTAACGTATGCGTGTGCACATCCGTTTCATCAATCGAAATTGAACAATTCTTGCAAATGAAGATGATTTCGCAAAAAAATTTAAATATAACGAAACACAACAATACCGCAAAAAAAAAGAAGCGATTGAAAATACATTAAATTAAAAGGATCTCTTTCACTTTTTTCCCCTTGTAAATTTTACACGGTTTTCCTACAAGACGCAACAACAATATGTTGTTACATAACGTTAAATAGACAGGGAATGGAAACACGCATGCAAAAAAATAGAAGAATATATGGGCAAAGATGTTAACATTTTCGTGAACAAAAGCAGTGAGAAAGATCCATCGATAGCGATCAGCAGAACATCTATTTGGTTTACGGTTAGAATTTGCGAAACGTGTAAAATTGGAGTAGACGATGTTAACGGATGCGTATTAAAATTTGAACGGAGAATGAGAGAACGCGACGATCTTGGCGATGTTTATACTTTCCTGCTGGATGGCGTCGTCACTTTCTTATTCTCGCAAACGTTTTATGCAATCCACTTTAATGCAACGCTTTTAAACATATTAAGAGTTACGGTAATAATGATAATAATAATGCGTTACCATAATTAATTCCCTCGACTTTGTCGTTGCCATTATTATGAAACAATGATCCACTTGAATTTCGTGATGTGCTAATTGTAGGTGTGACAACATTGATAATTGCGATCAATTACGATTGTTCAAGCGTGATTATTTCATCGTTTCTTTGTATGGAAGTTTATGCAAAATTTGATCTTCAAAAGGCCCACTAATGACATATTGCAGTTTACCGCTCGCAAAAATTACTTTAAATGGAGCAGAAGAAACCTTACAAAAGAAATCGAAAAGCTAATGCAAACAAAGTATTGCGAAAGCTTAAAAAAATGTAATGTTGTGTGCGCTTTTTTAGTCACAAAACGTACCTTTAAAAGGTAATTCGCATTTAATTTTAAAAAAAGATTGCCAAATCGCATAACATAATATTTGCATCTCGATTTATCGTCACACCTTCGTGCCGCTTTATTAAGAAGGCAACAATTGCTAATTGATCGTGAATTGTGCAATGCCAACAAATGGTTAACAATCCGATTCGATTTTGGAATGATCGTTACACAATTAGAGGTAAGAGTATGAATTTTCATTCGAATTGTTTTTCAATAAATCAGATTTGCCAATGAACATCAAACAATAGGGTATTTATTATTTTCATAATAAAATGTTGGCAGAAAAATTAATTTTCGCATCGTAAACTCTCCTCGTTATTATATCGTAAAAATAGATCCTTCGTAACAGAATCCAAATCATACAACTATATAAATCACAAGTTAATAATGTTCACCTACCTTCAATAACATTCTTTCTTCTTTGCCACAACAATAAATTTAAATTTAAAAAAATCAAATTGCTGCACACAGTACTAAAACGTTTTCTTCATTTGCACATTACCTAAGGTACAAATTCAATTTCTTTTTTATAGAAAAAAAAAAAGAAATAGAAAATCTATGGAGAATCGCAGGGTAAATTATCCCCAGCAGACCAGCACACGTAAATAATCCTTAAGACAATAATAACATTGAGTTTTATACTTTTTCATGAATAAAGTGGGAGACTGGTAGGGGTTCATCAGCAACAGCAACATCTCTTCATCTTCATGCAACATCATCATTATTATTCTTATTGTAACATCATTTAATGTATAATAATAAATATTACGACCTTTTGCACAAACTAAAAAAAAAAGTAACGTCCTCCCCTTCCATCGCATTCATAAAATATGATTTTCGAAGTGCAAAATGATATTTAACCAGTTACGAAAAGGACAATTTACCAGGGAACACCAATGAAACGGATTGAGAAATTTCGTTCCCGCGAGAGAACGAATTGATAAAGATCTTAATCAAATTAATTTCACTTATAATTATTGATAATTATAGGATTTAAAGTTCATTTCTGAAGTAACCGAAATTAAAGAAACAAACTGAAAGTGTAAACGTTCAATGCCACGTGTGAAACGATAGAAAAATCCCTTACGAAAAGAAGTGATTTACGTCGATTGCGAACAATTCGCAACTATAAGCAGATTTGCATCCTTTGTTCTCTCCGTGCCTACTTCGCATTCGTGTCCGTCTTATAGGAAACGATTAAAGAGTTTAGAATTCCAAATAGATCTAAATTAAAATCGCATCCATTATTCCATTGCGAAAGCGACCGTCGTTAAGCGTTGATTTATTTCAGCTCTTCATCTTTATTTCATTTCGCTCCTTTCGATGCGAATAATTCTCGACGCAGGAAAAATTAATAATACCGTCGCGAATCGATCGATCCTAATTGGCATTAAGCATCGCAATTACCCGGTAATGATAGAGAACGAAAAAAAAATCGTTTAATAAATTTTTACGATCACTTTTATTGTTTGCAAAGGAGTCATCATCATCGATTGGCGTTCATAAATTATTTAAAGATTGCAATTAAATTTAGACGATAGGTTGTTTTCTACGTTTTATGCACGTATCCCGCCCCTTTAATTAACATATCGTTTGTTTATGCACAACTTTATAACTTATTAATTACCTTGTGAGAAATTGTAATGTTTATCGATTACTTTTCGAAAACTTGTTGGAAATGTGAAGAATCGGTTTCCTGCTGTCGATCGTAGGCGTTCCTTCAGCAAGTGAAACCATAACGCATAAGATGAGACTCGAAGGAGGTTTTATTATTTTGTTGTGCGTGTGGGAGCAACAAATTTTGTTAATTTATCAAAATAATCTGCAACTTTTGCTTTTGTTTCGCGTAATCAATTAAATACGCAGATGGACGGTTAATAATGATCAATTAATTTGTCGCTTAACTATTAAATTATCATATTCAATTCGCAGTGACATTCTCGATGGAATTTTATAATCTGTTAAGTTATAGAGCCTGACGAAACTGTGCATAAATCTCCTGCGTATGATTAGGTTTAAACGTAAATAAACAATTTATTTAATTCTATAATATTCTCTTCTTTCGATTCGATCAATGAAAGAAATCATCAGGTAATCGTTATTGTTTATAAAGAGAGACGGAAGACTTACAGGAAATTATTTATCGATTGCCAAGCAGAAAGACGAATTTTTTTGCCATTTCTTGCATGAGTTGAAAAGAGATGGAGAAAATCGTTTTCTCCATAATTAAATTGATGCTTCAGACAACAACAATTAAATTTTCCTGCCTCTTCTTCTCGTTCGTCTAATTGTTCAATTCATCTATCTATCGGCAATTAGTAAATTGTCAGAACCATTTAATTAATTGATACTCGTAAATAAGATGTATGGAACGTATGATAGCAGAAGAGAATCCTTGACATTTTTTCCCATTTATTTTCCGTTTCCATCGATTACAGAATGTGTAATTATGATTCTAATTTTCTTCACATTCTTGAAAAACCGCTGGTAATCCTCTTAAAAAGCCAAACTGTTGATTTTGCCCGTTTTTCATTACACACTGTATTCGTTTAATAAGTTTGGTTACAAAGAAAAATATATTGAGGAAACATCGATGAATGCGAAAATCTCTTTATTCAAATTTCTAAACCAGACAATAATAATGATGATTATTTATGCTTCTCTGTTCGTCCATACGAAAATTATTATTTATTAACAATAAATCATGATTAATTGCCAATTATTGCATCTTTCGCGTTGCTTTTTTGTCAACAATCCAGCTTCTGATGTTCGCTAATTACTTAATATCCTCTAATTTTTCCACACATTTTAATTCATTAATACGTTAATAAATATCGAATGTGACACGTTCAGTCAATTACTTCCTAAATCGTTCGTAATCATAACGCTAAATTGTATAATCTCATTTGCCATTTTGTTGAAACGTTAAGTTAAATAGGAAATTCGCAACACCCGACTAAAAGGTTGAAAGTTCTTCGTGAAGGATTTTCAGCAAAAAAAAGGTGAATTAGAAAACCGAAATTCCCCATTTTTTTGCAAATCCTTTTTTTTGCAATACCTGCATTTAACGGTTTAATCGGAAAACACGTCTGGTGTACATAAATGTTACGCAATATACGAGAAAGAGAGAGAGAGAGAGAGAGGATTCGTGGCAATTTGATCACTACAATTAAACTTCCAATTCGTTCTTCTTCCTTGTTCAATAATCGCATTGGCAATTAATTTGCATTGGAGCAATTCTTTTATGTCACGCCGTCATTTCTGCAACGCTCATTTATTGCGCTGAGTTCTCTTTTCAATTTCAACAGGATGTTTCGAACTAATAAAGATGTTATCTTAGAAATCAAATCCTTGCCCTTTTAAGTAAACGTTTATCGTTAATAGTCCCACTTAAACAAAGCAAATGTGAGTAATTAAACATCGTTAATTCTAATTACTTTAACTTCGAATTTTAAGGGAGGTTCCTGTAACGTCATTAAAAAGGCGTTAAATCCTATTAAAAGTTGCCTATAAAATTAACGAGAACGATCGCTTCTGAAGTGAAGTCATCGCATCGAACGGTGATGCAAAGTTGCGACTTGTTTTCGCCAAGCACGTTAATCTTTGGAATCGAATTGCAAATTTATTATCGATAAAAGTTTACGTTTGATTTTGTTTCAAGGTGTCCTATTAGACGATGAAATAAAGAGAAAACCTTGTCTTTGTACTCGCGGATTTAATTGAAAATTAATGTAATTTTTTATGTATTTTACTTTATTAATCAGGTATCAAGTACTTTTAATTTGAAGAGACTCCAACGATTTGCAATTTTCGTTTTGGGCGATTTTGAAATTGTTTAACATCTCTTTCGTACTGTTACTCAATCCTGGATTAAATTACGTTATTGATGGGATCTATTTAAATTATTCGAGAGACTCCAGTCGACGATATTGGTACAAAAGCGAGAGAAGAAAAGAAGACGTCGCGGTTCTCACGCATATTAGTTTTCGCCTTTAATTCGCAATCATTTTTTATTTATTTAGGTCTCTTTTCGTAATTTATTGGCGTATTTTGCCACGTTCACTTATTAATTGCGACTCTTCACTCCCACGCAATTCATTCGATTGTACGCTCACACGTTTGGATTTCGTTTTAATAAAATATCGATGCAATAATAATTATCATTACTCCAGGTAAAATGTATTCGATTCAATATAATAAATACGAAAGATTAAACGAGCATTAGAATTGCGATCACAATTTCTTCAGATTATTTCCTTTTCGTCTTTCTTTGTCATTGAAGTCAAACGGATGATGGTCTGCGATCGATGTGCCAGATAAATAATGGACGAGAAAGAAGCGTGGAAAATATAAATAAGTCCGGTGTAATAAAAGAAAAGTTACGTGACGCACCGGCAATAATACTGATGAGGTACTTGACTTATTTATCATCTTCATCGCACGGACGAAGGCAAAGAAAAACTCTTTGTACGTCCATCTAAACACGAAATAACACAAATTGTACTATCAATATCGCAAGAATAATCGGCAAAAGTCCGTTGATTTTGTGTTAAAAACATGAACCGCAAAAGAGGGACATAATCGTATTGCTAATATTCATTGTTTCATGGTCGACGGTGGTTAATTTCGAACGTATTGCAAAAAAACAACCGTATTCGAAAATACGACTTGCAAAATGTCTTCTGCACAGACTTACTTTCCGTTTCGACTGCGGAATCCCTGACACACCTTCATCCTCTTGTTGCTCTTACTCCTCTTTCGTCGACTCGCTTCTCTCAACACTTTTTTGCACGGCGGCGATTTTTGTGCGAAACAATACGTCTTCGAACAGCGTTATTGACATTTGAAGATAATTGACGACTCTTTCAAGTAAGAGAACGAGAATCGTCGATTTCGTTTCAGTTGGAACGCCACGATGGAAATAATGGGAGGAATAGCAATGAATCGTGGTGATTCTGTAGCAATTCTTATCACAGAATCGCAGCTACATTGCGAATTGTTAATGAACAAATGAAACGTACTACCGACCATAAAATGTTGTTTCTTTTACAGCGGAGGAAATTAAATTGTTTGTTTATGGTGCGATTCTCTTGTAGAGCGAAAGAATAAGCAATACATCATCTTTAATGGCGCGTAATGCATAATAGTACGTTTTACGCGAATCCAACATGGGTTAAAGGCGCAGAATTGAACTTATGGGAAAATTGAAAAGGAAGAACGAACAGAGATAATAAGATGATTACTTGTAATTATTAACTGACGATGATTTACGACAATTCTGATCTAATACGACCTTCGCCTGACGTTTTCGGCGTCTATTATCGCCGCGAAACGGAAAGACAAATTGCCATTTTGTCCGTATTAGCAACAATTTAAATAATTTTTTTTTAATTTAATGGGTGTCGATTCGTTAACGAATTTCCATCGGTAGCTTAATTACTTGTAAAAATGGGTGGTAAAAGGTAAAAAAGTGCGAAGATGAAAAGATCGTCTCGAAGCAGTAAAGTAATAATTAAAATAATAAGCGCACGGAGTTAGTGACCTTCGGCGATAATTCATCGACGAAAAAAAGGCAACAGTTTTGCCTCCCTCCTTCGCATAAGGATTATTTAACCGTTTTATATAAACAAATAATTCCTTTAAGGAGGCAAAAAGAACAATTTTTTTCATCTTCAAAATGGTATTTCACGATATCGGGTACTTTTTTTCCTCTCCTTTTAGCGCTTTGTAAGAATCGAAGGAAGAAAAATGTGTGCGCTTATTCTACTCGATTGGCAAATTCGAAATAGGTGTGGTAACATTATTATAATGCGAGTCAGTCAAACGGTGATTTCTTGCATTTGCTCTAATGTATAACAGTTCAGACTAACTCGTCTTATGGAGATTGTGAAAAATTTCTGTGAAATCTTTATTTTTGCTTACCCCGAATCGCATAAAATTATCGATTACCAATGAGTATTAAGGCATCCACTGTGAGGTACATGTTTACATCGATGTTCTTGTAGCTCTTGTAGATGACACAACAATATCATAAGTAAACATGTCACGATGTATATGTGTTTTTCTTTTGCAAATTGTTGCAATCTAATTGCATTTCGTCTTAATAATGGCGAATTGATCCTTCAACGTATTGAAGCTACACGTGTTCTTGGAAGTCGTCAGTTTGTAATTGAAAAGAATGAAAAAAATTCACCTACATATTTTTGCTAGGAATTAATTAAAACGTGCAGACCGTACGGAAAAGGAATGTGGCCAAGGTGTTTGCTCGTATTGATGAGCTAACGAACTGTTTATTTTTACCTTTGGAATATTAATTAAAAGGGTGGTCGAATGAACTTTTATCAGGCATTAAAAACAAGTTGCCTTTTCATTATTAATAACTTTTTCTAATTGAAATCCTTAATCGATGCCATTAATTGAATTTATCTTATTTATATTAATAACGAGCGAGATAAAAATGATCTTGCTGACATAATTTCTTTGGTGTAACATTTGAGCAAAGTGCATAAGAGAGAAAATGTTAATTGTCTCGTTAAATTATTTTATTTTATGCGAATTTAATCGATTCGTTCATTTAAATGAGATCACTTATTTCGATTGTAATTGCAGTGATTAAATTTCTTCTATTTATCAAGAGACGATCGGCTAACTTTTACTGAATAGTCTCGATAATAATGAAATTCGCATTAAACAAGAACAATCATTATAATACCTATATTGAGCAATGTTATTATTACAAGAACTTAAATATCAAGGGTACACATCATTATATAAAAGTGATGAAAACAAGTAGGAAAAGGAACAGAAGAAGATGAAGGAGCAAAGGAAAAAATGGCAAGAGACCAAGAACAAAATAAAATTGTTTAATCGGCAGCAACGAACGATAATTTTCGATTTAATTGTCCGGAAATTTCTTTGCCTTTGCGCTGTTACATCATCGAATAGCAAAAAAAGAATCAACTTTTCATTCGGCCTGGAGAAACTTTATTTTTCGCCAATCAAAAACTAATTTAATCTGACGTTAATTATGTATATAAGATTTAGATACGTAGCGGCATTAATTTAAAACGTTCCGTGCATCGGATTTCGTTTGATATTTGAGCAATAAATTTGCATTATTTTCGGATTAAACAGTAGTCGTAGTTGCGATAGAACCTCTTTATCTCAGATATTAACGAAGATTATCTTAAGTAACTTAATTTACTTTCAATGCGAACGAAACAAATTTCTGTTTTGGAGCCTTAACACCGTAATCAAGTCGATGCTTTCCTGCTTGGAGGTTAACGTTAAAGTGAAAAGTGGATGAAAATCTTTTCGTTTCCTCTCAACACGCACGCAAAAAATCCGCAAAGAAAAGAACGTTGGACGACGGAATAATACGCAATACGTATTAAATTATGTTACGTACGTTCACAATGTTTATTGCTCCGTTCGTAGGGAGATAAGAATAAATTTACAAAAGGAAGACGATATCCATTTGAAAGTTATCTAGATTCGCGTTTCGCAATCGATTGCCTTAATCTAAATAAATTGGCATTAAAAATGCATTTTAATATTAGCGCATCAATTTGCCCATGCATCGTCACATTTTAAACTAATTATTGCGACTGAATTGCAAAAGTGAAATTCTCGCTTTTTGCTAAATCTCTAAGGATGATTGTGTAAAGAACGAAGATCCTCCAGTTGCAAATCGCATAATAAACCCATCAAAACGTTTCCTCGACGAATTCTTAAGTTATATCTGCAGAAATGATTTATTTCAAAATTAATGTGACGTTCGTAATTACAGAGATTTTTTTAATCTTCGCTTCTTAACGTACCACTTTTTTTCTTTCTTTCCTATTTTTAATTACTACATTAATTAAGGACGTTTTGTTTGCTAATCGTACATTAATTTATTAAATAATAAGCCATAATTTATAAACAATCTTATCCAATAAATAGATCTACATGAAACGCCTTTTATATAATTACGCTTCTTAATTATGCTTTATTGAGAAGAATAGGAAAATCGTTTGATTTATTGGCCACCGTAACACTACCAAAGTTATCAATAGGGGGTAAGTGATAAGGAAACAATCTGCATCTTACTTTGCCTACTTATCAATCAGTAATTTGTGTAAAAGACTGTCATTCTTCAAAACTTACTTTTGCAAAAGCACTTCTTGCATTTGGAGTGACAGTAAACTG
The DNA here is from genome assembly GCA_963695495.1 of Hololepta plana. Taxonomy (NCBI): domain Eukaryota; kingdom Metazoa; phylum Arthropoda; class Insecta; order Coleoptera; family Histeridae; genus Hololepta; species Hololepta plana. The sequence goes on along the minus strand of OY968837.1, from coordinate 10,248,304 downwards.
TTATTAGGCAATTGTTTGTCTGCAACGAAATATTTAAATCGATTAAATCGATCCATAAATTCCATTTAGCATGACCTATCACATTCCAAATGTATTTTAAAGGCATTTTTCTTTCTATCAGTACGAATGATTGATGTCGTAACGTAATCTATAATTTATTGCACGTCCTGTATATAAACTTTTTGAAACTAGAATTATTATTAATAATAATATTTATACGACATTCTTCTTCTTTAAAGAGATTGTTTTTTAGTCCTCAACTTATCCTTGAAATACACCCATTGTTGTTTTCTTGAACAAAACAAGAAAGAGAAAAGCGAATGAAATAAGGAGAAACTGAATAATTATTATTATTTAATAGTTGCAAAACGATTTTTTTTTCTTGTTACCATATTAATATTAATAATAATTCATTTACGAAAAGGCAAGAAATGAAACAAGAGGACGCTTAAAAGGAATTCACATGGATTATATTGGTTTGCATTGTTAAAAAAAAAGCAATGTTGCAATAGTGATAATTTATAAAGGATTAACCCATAATTTTGAGCAATTTTATGAAATATCTTACATTCACAGTTTGGCAATTTATTTCTGCATGATTAGACATACCCATAATTAATTATATCAATGCGCATTAAACTAATTGATTTATTAATATTAATTAATTAATCAATCCAATTTAATAAAATTGATGAACCTCGTGAAAATTAATAGTGAATATTACTTAAAAACAAGGAACAAGTCGTTAGGTTTAATAGAAACATCATTGATTTTTGATTAATGTACAAATTAAAACACGTTTCTCTGTTGAACGTACACAAACATCTTGACAGGACGACATGGATGGATATATCTGACAAAGACGCATAATTGAATAGATGAAAACGACGTGCAACAACGACCAACGATTATCTAAACATTGTTGATCGTGATTACCATAAAAGTTCGTTGGAATCTCTTTGAATCGGAATTTAACACAATTAGTATATAAACAGTCTAGAAATTATGGGTAAAAAACGAAGGAAGCCCTTCCTAACCATAATAAGGAAACTTTCCTAACAATGTAAGGAAAGTGTAGCATTTTGAAACAATTTGTCGAATCTTGATGGTCTCATCGTTAACAATACGAAAGAAGAAAAAAATGCCCCAACAATAAAGAAGCACCTTTGCATTGAATTAAATATCAGAGAGAACAAAAAAAAGTCTGCACGAAATGTTAAATTGAAAAGCATCGTCGAACTTCACATCCTCTTAGATGGGATTTAATGCGAGAGAGAATCGGATATTTTAAGATTGAACCTTTTAATGCGGAATGTTAAAGGAACAGCCCACGTCACGTGAGGAATGAGCCATCCAGCCCAAACCAAACCATTTAATTCAAATTAAGTTTTCTTTGTATTTGTGTGTGATTGCGTTTTAAATTTTTCTCTCAAATGATACACTAATATCAAATATTCGTTTTTTTTTATTGAAGAATTTAGCCATCATATTTCAGCAGAAGAAAAAAAGGTCAAGGTAGCTGGTATTGTTTCACTTTTGCATTTGGTATCTCGGCGATGATGATGTATTATTTCGGTCGCAAAATTGATATTAATTAAGCTCGAATTCAGGTGAAGACCTGTTAAAACGACGAAAGAATGTTATCTAATTATAATAACATTAAAACAAAGCATCGTCTTTCTTCGTAATAATTTTTGCTTTTTCTTTTTGACGAACAACGTAGGAAAAGTAAAAGTCCTATTTGTGGACTGAAATAAATTTCAAACCGAGTGAATATAATGACTTGAATAACATCCATTCTAATTTTTCTTTCTCTCTTCTCCCTTTTTTTATTTCTTCTTTAATGTTTGCACGAAGGCCAGAAGTTATCTGAAGAGCAGCGTAACAAAGTGAGACGGACTTGTCTTAAGTTTATGCTCGAGGAAAAGGATCCAAACACTGGTACATCTCATTCACCCTATACAAATATTATAATTTTTACATTTAGAAATTAGTATAATGCACTTTATATTATAATAAATATTTTTAATGGCGAGGTGTGTGATCGTTGTTAGTTTTGTTTGAATAGATAATATTATTACTAAATACACGACATTTTCTTCGTTTTACAATCGTTGTAATTAATTTAGCAGATAATAAATTACGAAGTAATTATTGAAAGTACGATGAACAAGAATTTACAATGCGATTCTTTTAATGTATAGCAAGGAGCTTTAAAATAATCGATAAAACTTTCTATTTATTATCTGTTTACAATCGATAATTATATTTTTAAATATTTATATTGAAGAAAAAAATTACTTTATTATCCATAAATCATATGAGCAGAATTCTAATGAGTCCTTTCTTCGGTTCTCTTCTAAATGATTATATGTAAATTATATTTTATATTATCATGCACAGCAAAGAATTTAAAGGAATGCATTCGTTACAATTAAAAAAAAATCTAAAATAATTCCATTCCTTTAGAGTTTAAAGACAAGAACTGATCACAATTTAACATTATCCCATTTCTTCTACTTCTTCTTCTATCCACCATCATCAGCAAACACAATTCTCCAGTTTCATCAGATTTCAAACACGATGCAAATATTAAAACTATGCACTTTACGTTAACAATAAATCCATAAACAATTAAACGTAATGGAATACAAAGAAGAAGTTGATTTATTGCTCGTATATTACATCAATTAACATTTTCTTTTTAACAATTTTTCTTCTCTCCTATCATTTTCGATTATCGTTAATACAATTACGATTATTATGTAAAATATCACAATATTTCTTTTCCCATTATTATTATCAGAAAGAAGAACTTGGCAATTAATGCATGGAAACACGAATCTACTTTCTTATTGAAATTGTAATTAATTGAAACGTGCGTTGTACAAGCACGTTTACCTCTACTTTTCAATTATATAAATTTACAACCAAATCAAATCGATATTGTATAACACTAATACAATTTTATTTTCTTCTAATGAGTCTCTGTAATATACGTAGTAAAGGAAGGTACGATTTAATTTTTACGAAAGAGTAATAATGCGTTTTGTTGTTAGCTCATCCTTCTCTCGTCTAGCGGAGTTATACTCGACTCTTTAAACCATAAATAATGACACAATCCTTCTACTAACATCAAACATTATGCCTCTTGCATAACGAGTTTATTTCTGCAACTGTAAATAAGGGAATAATTTCGTTTAGATTCTATTGCAATTTCCCTTGTAATAATAATAAATCTTTAAAGGAAACTGGAATCGGTGCTTAGTGAAATACGTAACAAAACTTATACGCAATGCCTTCTTTAGAAGCGAAAATATTAATTAACGCAGATAATTAAAAGTGACTCTCTTACAATTACATCAATATCCAATCAATAGCCAATCCCACGACTAAACTTTTTGATTTATATAATATACAAGAATGATTCCTAATTGAGAATTGTCATTTAAATATTGGCGCTCAATACTAAACAACTAACCAAGTGGCATCTATTACTACGGTACGAACTAAAGAAAAGCTTTTTCAAATGTCACAACAAACTGTCAGTTCGTGATCTAATTAGATTGTCAAGAGTTGCTTTTTTAATTAATCTGTAAGTAATTCCAAAATTATAGTGTAATATTGATTAACGAGTGCGAATAATTACATTTTCTAGTTCACACTAACTTCCTACATTAATTGTAACAGCCTAATTTTACTAATGCATGTTATTTTATTCGTAATTAGGAGCATGTTGTACAAAGACTTGTATCATAATTTGTATGTTAATCATCAAATAACTTATTCCGTTGTGTAAATAACGTTGGAAAATTGCAGGGATTTCGTCCATAATGTTACTAGAATTCTTTAACATAATGTCTTCAGCACAAGTGGGGAAGAGGATTGATTGTTTGGGTGAGATTGGTACCATAAAATATATTGGTTCGGTAGAAGGTTACCCAGCTACATGGCTTGGAATTGATTGGGACAATCCACAAAGAGGTAAACATAATGGTACTGTTAATGGCGTACAATATTTTATTACTAGGTAAGGACTCGATCCTAAGTTCATTTAAGTTTGCTATAAAATTACATTTCAATTTAGGTATCCCAAATCAGGATCCTTTGTTAGACCAGAGAAAGTAAATTTTGGTATATCAGCAGTTGAAGCTATAACTTCGAGATATGGACAAAAAGAGGATGAGATCTCGGCAAAAATTAATGAACAACAGTTATTAACAATTCAGAAAACTATAAATGCACCTTTCTTGCAATTGGTTGGTTTCGATAAGATAACTGACAAACAAGCGTAAGCAGCTTTTAATTGTATACTTTACTTATTTAACTTTACAATTTTTTCTAGAAATTTTAATTCACTGGAAGTGGTTAACATCAGGATGCAATCAGTCAGTACATCTGGCGCTCCGATGGAATTGTATAGTATTTTTCCAAATATTAAGGAATTGGACATTTCAAAGAATTTACTAAATGATTGGTGTGTTATATTTGATATTTGTAATCAATTGGAAAATTTGAAATGGCTCAATGTAAGGTATGGAACCATTTTTCAACTAACGCTATTTTGCCTATAAACATACTGTTACGTGTTTTAATTGTAGCGAAAATCTCTTGATGATGCCTAAAGACTATGAAAATTATCAGTTTAAAAACCTGGAAGTATTAATTTGTTCTAATATGCAACTTACTTGGAATGATGTCTTGAAATTATCAAAAGTATTTCCAAATCTCCAAGAGCTAAGAGTGCCTTTAAATAACATTTCAACAATCGACATTCCATGCAAAAGTACTTTTAAATGTTTAAAATTATTGGATTTGGAAGGTAATCAATTCCGGTCTTGGTCAGAGTTGAATAAATTAGGAGAGTTACCGCTACTCGAGCATTTAATAGTTGAAGATTGCAATTTATACGAAATTAAATTCCCTGGTAATGGTGAGAAGAACATTAAGGCATTTAGCAATTTGAAGAAGCTTGTCTTAAACAAAAATAATCTGAAAACTGTAAGTTATGGAATCGCCAATAAATACAATATAAATTGTAATGATTTGTAGTGGCAATCTATTGAAGAACTGAATCGTTTGCAAAAACTAGAAGATCTGCGGATTTTAAAGAATCCAATCATGGAAACGGAATCATATAATACTTGCGTTCAAATGTTTATTGCACGCCTCGCAAATTTAAAGGTATCATGCTTATTAGTTCATAGTACGATTTATTTAAGTCTATTTTTATAGTTAATCAATGGCTCGGAAATTGATATGGGCGAACGTAAAGGCGCAGAATACGACTACTTAAAAAAATATGGAATGGAATGGTTATCAGTTATGAATGTACCAAACAAAAGGGAGCAATTCTTATCAAAGCATGGCAGATATCTAGAATTATTAAAATGTTCGTTTAAAATAAATGCACATAGATTATGCATTAAAGGATCATTTTGCTTTTAGTATATGGAACGCCAGAGGAGTCTGAAATGAAAGTACAGTCCAATTTGATAAAGGTCTCGTTGATAGATGTGACCCTTGTTTATGATGGGAAGACAATTGTAAAAAAGTTGCCCCCCACATTTTTGATACAAAAATTAATAATGATGACGCAAAGAATTTTTAATTTAAAGGAACAACCAAAACTGTTATACACAAGTGGTGATGTTCAAATAGAACTGAATGATGAAGGCAAAGAATTGGGTTTCTATTCTATACAAAGCAAAGACAAAATTATTGTGCAGACTTAAATGAGTTGATTAAAAATTTTGCAATCTGAGTGATATTTTACTGTTTTCAATAACGCAATGGCAAATATTTCCAAATGTCGTCAAAGTTTTTTTGGAAAACGTCTACGACTTTTCTATCCGTTGTCAATACAACATTTTCGTAATTGTCATATACAGCTCTCATGGTAAAATTTAAAGACCCTGTTAATAAAGCACATGTTTCTTCGTCGTAATCCCTTATTATAAATTTATGATGGAAAATGTTATCTGTTGCTTTTACTTTATTGTTCCATTTGATTTGAGAAACTGAAAATTACCACAAATAATATTTATGCTGCAATATTCCGCGAATTTATACAAACCGGATTCAGGCAATAAGCTTCCACTATCGATATAATCTATAATCATTCTGATTTTTACACCATTCTCCTTCAACTCCTTTAAGACATTAACTAATGACTTAATGGAGAAAACCATTATCGCTATGTCCAATGTTTTTTTGGTCGCTTTTAAAAACTCCACCAACGGCAACATATTCGAAGCCAACGGATCGACTTTTACATTTTCGATTGCTTGCCAGCCTCTAACGGCACGTTTTGCGGCAAATGTTATCACACAATTATTCCTTTTATGATAAATATCATCTTCCTTCTGCTTCCTCTTCTCTTTGTACAACATGTAGAAGAAGTAAGACCATGTTATTAACGGTAACGTTATTAGGAATTGTTGCATTATTGCTTATATGTAAATTGCTCTCTCTGTGTTTACAAACATATCATCATCAGCTGCGTCAGTCGTCTTAGTTAAACGCAGAGTATCTGTTCACCTCCAAATCATTCGAACAATTAATTAATTCGCTAAGTACATTGTGCATAATGTTATATAACGAATTAGGTAAGAAATACGTACCGATTCAAGTTTTCCAATTAGTTTATTCATCAGCGTCGCTTGTAATCAATTCTTTATAGGTTATTTGATATGCGTAGCTATACTTTGGGGCGTAACGAATCCGTTCGTAAAAAGAGGCTCGAAAGGAATCGAAAAAGTCAAAGCAGATTCTTATATCGTTCAATTCATTCTAGAATTGAAATATCTAATCAGTAACGTCTCTGTAAATCGGATGCGTCTTACTTATTCATAATGCGCTCTTATTGACATTCAATTTCTTTTAGTACATATTACCAATGCTCTTGAATCAGCTGGGTTCCGTGATTTATTTCCTCACGTTACAACATACAAACATATCGTTAGCGGTCCCCGTTGCAAATTCGTTAACGTTCATATTCACTGCTTTAACTGGCTGGATGATCAGGGAGAGGACGCCCAGCAAAAGTAAGAGTTTCTTTGTTTAATCGGAAGTTGCGCCGCATCCGTACTTAATCGACTTTGTTTTAGACACATTCATCGGTATCGTTCTGATCTTGATCGGCACCAGTTTATGTTGTTATGATAATTACAGGGCCACACCTTTGAAGTCTTCGAAAGCCATAATAACTTAAGGGAAGGAAATTGCTGTTAGGCATCTACTAGGTTGTCCTAAAAGAAATTGCCGCTGTTTGTTTGAATTTTTGGACACATATTTAGCGTATTAACAACCCAAAAAGCTGAATTTGGATATGAACCTTCATAATGTGGTTCTTGATAAAATGTCAAAGTCCCCCATCAAACTTAGTTGAACTAAAGATTTTACACCGGGTCAAAATTCTCTTTCGAGAATATCTCATTAACGGCTACTTTTACAGCAAAACTATACATTATCAAAGTTGTAGATTAGGAAATTTTCTACAAAATTGGCATTGTGACATTTATTCGTAGGAGTAGCCGCTTTCAAAATAATTCGATTTATAAAGTGGTAACCTAACCCACGTTTGGTTTGTTTGAAAAATGTTTATTTAAAATAAATGATTATGAATTTGGTCGTTAATTGATTTATGTAATACACGAGTTATTCATTTCATTAATGTTTAGCCGAGATCTTGAGCAGTTTATACGAACGCTTTATTGGTGTCGAACATGAAAAAAAAAATCTTAAAAGTTCAAATGCTTGAATATAGTAGACTAAGATTAAACTTTGCGATTTGTGCTTTTAATTGCTGGAGCACCTTGTTTTAAACATAACTTTACTTCTTCCGATTACTATCTCTTGCCAAAGTTGAAAATGTGTGATAGGTCGCGAATTTTTTGTAATAGAAACTATAATACTTCTATAGCTGCCAATTTTTAGCTCTTTTGTACACGTAGAATTGGCCATCTAGCAAGCAAATAGGAGGCTGTACTTGAAATGGATGATAATTTGGACCTTTATTAATAAGTTGATTGTGTTTACGATAAATTTTTGTGTTGTACCTAAAAATAGCTTTAAAAAACGGCGGATAATTATGCACCGACCTCATAGTTTGTAGTTACAGAAATGCTTTTTTGGAGGCTTAGAAGCATTATTAACAGTCGCTGCGAAAAGTTTGTTGAGTTATGAAGTTATGCTATGATTATACGACAATATCCCCATTTGAAGCTGCCATTGAGGAGTAACATACTGATCATTACAATTGTTTAAATCGAATTATGTTGAAAACGACCACTCTTACGAATAAAAGTCATAAGGACTTTTTTGTAGGCAATTTCCTCATCTATAACTTTGATGACGTACATTTTTGCTGTAAAAGTAACCGTTAACGAGATATTCACAAGATAACATTCTTGGTCATCTTCGACTCCGTGCAAAATCTTTAGCTTAACTCTGACAATGAGTGAAGAGGACTTTGGAAATTTGATCAAGAACCACATTATGAAGGTTCATACGAAAATTCAGCCTTCCGAAAATAAAGGCCTTATTTTTTTACATAGAAACAGCAAATTTTTTTAAGGAGAACCTTAACATAGAACATCAATTAGCACGGAAAAAAATTATTTATTAATAATAAATTTGCGGATTTATATTAAACAATTTCTTTTATAAATACATATTACACAGTAAAAACTAATTTGTCATCTATTTTTTTATATATCTATATATTTAATCGTAATTTTCGCGTGCGAGTGCGCTTTAGGTAAAGAGCAATCAACAAACACTTCTTCGGCCAACTCGCATCCGTAATATATATTAGTAGTAAATTAAACTATTTACAATTTGCCTACAGTCTTTCTATCTTATTATTTAAATTTGTTTTTATTTTCTTTATAACATCCATATTCAATATTCTTTTCTCTCGGTCTACCTTAATTAGTAGCAACATTTTAGCATATGAAAAAAAATTAATAGAGTCGAACAATGATTTCTTTGCGTCCCCATTGAATCATCATCTTCTGATCGGTGGAAAGTCTTCATTATCCGTCACGGTTTCCCTAATCCTGTATTACTTTCTCCGTTGTTTTCTTTTTTTGTATCTTTTGGAATTAAATAGTGACTAGTAAGAAAAAATTATCTAATAAATTAATTACAAATTTTACGTTTTTTTTTTAATAACTTGCTTATCAATTATATAAATGAAAATCACGTTATACTTTCTGCTAGAACGTAATTCCTTGCGAAGAGTTTTTTTGTTTCATTGTACGCATCCAATTACGTTTAACGTAAATCTCTATGTATACGTTAACGTTGCGTTATTGTTAGTATCACGGTTTGATTCCTCTTGCTGTTGTTGGTGATGTAAATGCGGCTGTTGTTGGTGCAACGGCAAAATTTGACTCGCGAGCCGTTGATTTTGCGTCCGCAATTCCTCCACCCGCGTCTTCAACTCTTCGATCTTCGTCGCCAGCTGATTCAATTCTTGCTCTTGAGCGACGGGATCGACGCCGGCAAATAACGCGCCCCTCGCCAGCGGCTGTTCTTGTTCCGCGGGCTGCGGCGACTGCTGTTGCTCATCTTCCAAATTCTCGTCGATCAGCTCGTCCAATTTCGTGGATCGTAGCAATTTCGGCTGCGGCTGAACGTTCGTGGAAATTGGTAGATTCAATAAATTATTTTGATTCTGATACGGCAACGGTGCGTGCGTCAACTTGTTGTTGTCCAAATTCGCATTTTGCACGCTCAACTGCTCCGGGTCCCGCTGCAATTCGATGTTGTTCGGCTTCAAGTTTGCGTTATAGTAACGCTCGTTGTTCCCTTGCCGCTGTTCGGCGGAATTCTCTTGCAAATTGTAACCGGTCGTCTGCGGTTGTCTGTAGTTCAGTTGATTGTACATCGGATTCGTTTGCAGCCCTTCCAACTTGTTCTCGGGTATATAGCCGAGATACGCGTTCGGCTTGACGGTCGTCGGCTGTTGGCTCAACGGCGCGCAATGCGAGACGCCGGCGATTCGCGTGTGATTGATTTCGAAGGCGGACGTGATCTCCGGCAGTGCGGCATCGCACAGAATCGGATTATCTGAAAGTGAATTGGCGTTTAAATCGTGATAAATTTCGTTGTTTCAGGAGGATGAATCGTCGCCGATGGAAGAAACCGAAAATCGACGATGTCGCGAAGTATTTCAACAAGAGGTACACGTTCAAATCGGGCAGCGATTGGACGCTGCCAGCGGACGTGTACGTAGCGGAGAAATGGTCGTTGGAATCGTTGCAAATCAAAAAGAGCGAGTTGAACAGCGTGAAAGAGCAGCTCGGCGCGTACGATTTGGCGCAATGGTCGCGACACACGAAGGCCCGCGACCCGTCGACGGCCGTCCTCAGGAAGTTGCGTTGGGCGTATAGTCTGGAGTTCCAAACGCAGGCGTGGTGCAAGTTCTACGAGATCGTCAACAACTTTCCAATCGTGACGAATGCGATCGACGACAAACTGATCAGTTTGCATTTGTGCGAGGCGCCGGGCGCGTTCGTCTCCTCGTTGAACCACTATCTGGCGCGCAACCGGCCGGACGTCGAATGGAAATGGACGGCGAACGCGTTGAATCCGTACTACGAAGGCAATTGCGAGGACGAGATGATCACGGACGATCGCTTCTTGAAGATGACGTACGACCGTTGGCACTTTGGCAGCGATTTCACCGGCGACATTATGTCGTTCGACAATCACGAGGAGCTGGTCAAAACGATGCACGACGTGCGATTGGTGACGGCGGACGGGAGCGTCGATTGCATGTCGGATCCTGGCAATCAGGAGAATCACGTCGCGCACCTGCACTATTGCGAGACGATGACGGCGTTGAGGGTGTTGCGCAGGGGCGGCTCGTTCGTGCTCAAGATATTCACGATGTTCGAAGAGTCGACGTTGTGTTTGCTCTATTTGCTCAATTGCCTGTTCGTCGACGTGCACGTCTACAAGCCGTTGACGTCGAAAAGCGGCAATTCGGAATTGTACGTCGTCTGTTTGGTGTACAAAGGGGCCGAGCAAATTGCAAATTGGCACGATTATTTGTTGCCGTATAGAATGAATTCTACGAATGTTGTTAACAAATCAATGTTTCCGCTCGAATCCTTGCCGAAGGATTATTTGACGCAAATAGATCAATGTTCCGCTTATTTTATGCAGTTGCAAATCAGTCGAATCGAGGAGAACATTGAAAGTTTCGGCAAGAATCAAAATGGGCCAAATAGTTTAAAGAAATTCAACAATTCGATTGTAGAGTATTTTGTGAGAAAGTACGACATGAGCGACATTCCGCAAGAGAGACGTATCACTAAATCGATAATTGTGCAAGATAATAATGGTGCCAAACGGCGTAACAATCAATTTTATATCGCATATCAAAGCGACGAGGTTAACGCGGATTTAGATTTACGAATCGGGAAAAAGTTTCAAACGATACGTTACTCGAAATACTGCACCAACGATCGCCTAAAAAACTTTCATTTTAAGCGTACCAACGACGAATTTTATCGTTTGGTCTTAGCTCGATTACCGCTTAATTTTAGGGTCGTCAACTTGACTCGATTCGATCACGCCGATATATCGAGATATAATTATGCGATTGTGTGCGAGTTAAAAGCTTGTTTGGAATCGCAAAAGGATCCGATCGTGATCGGACCGATAGTGACAAACATTTTATCGAATCTCTTGTACCTGTTGGCAAATTATTTTACCCATTGTATCTTCGTAAGTGCAGGATGCATACTCTTTAAAGACGTGCACAATCCAAGCAAACTTTTACGACAATTCGATCGAATTTCGGAAGAGTACGCCAAATGTTTCGCCAAACAGGACGTCGATCTGTTGCAGATCGTTAAACACGGTCACGTCGTGAATTCGAATCTCTTCGATTTCATCGTCAAACATAACGAGGATTTCGCGCAATATTCGCATCTAACGTAAACGCGCTCACCTTGCAAATAGATTTTCAACGTGCCCCACGTGTCCTCGTGGATGCCGTGCACCTTGCAATGCGTCTTGCTCACCAGATCGCGTCCGAGCGCGACGATTTGATTGTTCGACAGATCGGCCCAGCAGAGAACTGGAAGACCGTGAAAGTCGCGATCCAATATCGTCAGTTGATTGTGATGGGCTATTAATTCCTCTAAAGCAGGTAAAAAGGTCTGTAACGAATAACAATTATACATATATTTTTTTGTGATTATTGGGAGCAATAAAGCAATTTCTATTAATAAACTCACCTTGCTCGTTTCTTCCAACGTTTGCAACTGATTGTGCGACACGTCCAACATCGTCAATTGATCCAATCCGATCAGATCGTCCGGCAAGATCCTGGTCAATTTGTTGTGGCTCAAATTTAATCGCAACAAGTTCCTCAGACCCGACAACGAGCCGTTCAACGACGTTATCTCGTTGTGATCTAATTCTAAATGCGTTAATCTCGTCTCCCATTCGACCAGATTCTATAGAAAATTCGGAAAAAAAAGGAGAAGAAAAAAAAACAATGCAAAAGCATAGAATATATTAGGTGTGGTACTTTGCTCGTGCCGTTTTCCTTCAAATGGTTTTAGTGATAAGTAGTGATCAAAATAAATAGATCGTACACATCATGCAGCAACTTTGAGCTTCTGTCAACGTAACACCACATAGATATTAGTCGATTTGCGACTGCATCACAATGTTATTCTCAATTGAAAATTCTCGTCAATTGCGGGAAGTTTTAATTCTCTTCTTCAATATGAGGAAAACTTCGGCGGAGGCTCATCGAATGATCTCAAATGCTTATGTCGAGGCCACCATTAGCGAATGATCGTGTTGTGACTGGTTTCAATCCTTCAAGAACGATGATATTCACGTCGAAGGTAGACGTAGCGATGGAAGAGAGAAAATGCAGAATTTGAGGCATTAATTGATGAAGACTTGTGTCAAAGTCAAGAAGCATTGGCACGATCGCTGGGAGTGACTCAATAACCAATTTCGAAGCGCCTCAAAGACTTGGGAACGATTCAGAAGCAATGAAATTGGGTGCCATAGAAGTTTAAATCGAAAGATGTTGAACGGCGTTTTTTTTGTGAACAATTGTTTAAAAGGCAAAGACGGAAGGGATTTCTGCATCGCATTGTGACTGGTGATGAAAAGTGGATCCATTACAGAAATCATGTGGATATCCCGCCCGTGCTTCCAAGTCGATGGCCAAAGCGAATTTTCGTAGCTCCAAAGTCAAGCTCTGTATTTGTTGGGATCAGCTCGACGTAGTGTACTATGAGCCGTTAAAACCGGCTGAAGAAGTCACAGGGGATCGTTATCGAACGCAATTATTGGGTTTGATCCGAGCATTGAAAGACAAACGGCCGCAATGCAACGAGAGACGCGATAAAGTGATTTTGCAGCATGACAATGCGCGACTGCATGTTGCGAAAGTGGTCCAAACCTACTTGGAAACGTCGAAATGGGATTCTCCAGACGTTGCTCCCTCTGACTATCACTTGTTCCGATCGATGGCACACGGCCAAAAATGGGCGAAAGTAGTGGCCAGCGATGGACAATACTTTGAATCATAAAGGTTTATCCAGTTTTTTTTTACAATAAAGCCTTAAATTTTGGGGGAAAACGGCACGAGCAAAGTACTACACCGAATTTTTTTCTAAATTCCATCAAGTACTCACCGGTGCCATTCCGATGATTTTCGCGATACGATTGTGCGACAAGTCGATCGCTTTCAATTCCGGCAGTCCCCGTACCTCTTCCAACGAGAACTCTTTGAACCAGTTATGGGTCAAATTCAAGACGCGCAATCGCCGCAACGGCAACACCGACCCGTTCAACGCGGTCAGATGATTGTTGCCCAGCAGTAACGATTCGAGTTTCTCCGCTTCGGTAAAATCGTCTTCGGCCAGCTGCAAAGCAATTGATGAGGTTTACGATTCGACGGCGACAATTACTCGCAACTCGATGGCAGACGCATAATGTATGATATTTTTTTACCATGTTCAACCTGTTATGCTCGAATTGTGCCCTTTGCAATTTCCGCGACTTGGACAAGGTACCGTCGAGCCGCGTGACCAGATTGTGCTGAAAGAACAACGATTCCAGATTAACGAGCGACTTGAAGTCCTGCGGCAATCGATCGATTCGATTGTTCGACGCGTGTATCATTCGCAACTTTTCGCCGTGCTTCGGCAATTGCCCGTCCAACGTCGTCAGTTCGTTCGCATTGATGAACAGCCATTTCAATTCGGACAATTCCCGTAACGTGCCGTTCAGATCTTTGATCATGTCGCGGCCGATGTGCAATTGCCTGACCGTCGACGGTATACTCTTCGCGTCGACGTGCGACAACAGGTTACCTGGAAGTACTAAATTTTCCAATTGAGGCATACTCTACAAACAAAGAGCACAAATCAGTGAACGTGTTTTATAAACGGTCGGAGCGAAACGACGACGATCGAATCGAGATCGATTGAATGAATCGCACAACGTTTGATTATTATTTGTTTTGTTTCTTTTTGCTTCATACTTTGAAACTGTCCTCCGGCAAACTGGTCAACTTGATGCGTCCGATGTCCAACGTCTTCACCTTCGGCATGTTCGCGAATATCTCCTTCGGCATTATCGGTATCGAATTGTCGGACAGGCTCAGGTAGTTCACGTTGAGCAAGCCGGTGAACGAGTAGGCGCGCAGCTCGCTGGAAGAGAAACAAGAGAACGGGAGGGAAATCGGAATTATTGCTGTTTTTTATTTATTAATTTTTTGTTTTGCAAACTGATCGAGTTTCTACCGCTCAAATCGCAACTCTTTTTGCTCGCTCGCAACAACCGCAATTGTAAATTAAGATAAACGATGCCAGTTTACTGCCGTCGATTATAATCGTCGATTTAATGAAAATGGGAGTAATTAATAATTGCGATGATGGTTATCTTAATAAATTTTCACCCGTAATTACGCGTGTACGTATTAATTTGTGATAAGGTCAACGACGTTTCGCTGGCGCCCGTCATCGTTGGCGCCTCGCATGGTATACATTTAACGTAAAGGTGCACTTCTTCTTGTTCGTTGAGAGACAAGAGATTTTTCTTTAAGAATTTTGCCGTTTTTTTTTCTTCTTCTTATTTTCCTTTCGCTCGTTCTCTCCTTCTTATTCGCTCTCCCATCCTCACGTAGAAATGGTAACGAATGACCCGCCACAACGGGCACATCCAGCTTCCGTCATACCAGCGGCATTTCGTCTTTAACGAGCGATTTATTATCGAAAAAAAAACACGTTTTTTTTGCTCGTCGATCCGAAATCTGCTGCTTCAATTAAACCGATAATTTTATGTGGACTTGAATCGAATGGAGATGGCTGAAATTATCGATGACAATGAACGAGTTAACAATTAAATATATGAAATATTCGTATCGAAGCGTTTCTCATTAATATCATCACAATTAAATACTATTATTACTATGTGTTTACTGGCCGTTTATTGGCCGCCGATAAAGAGTTCACTGATTATATTATACTTGAAAATGTTGTAATACAATACATGTTTGGAATATTTACACGATTAACAAGATTCAATTCAATTTATTTGGCCAATGTGCGTGTGTCTGTGTGTCTTTAATGACGAATTCCTATTTTTTACCTTCAAGCATCGCGCCCTTCGCAAAAGTGAACGAATGAGAATAACAGACTATTATTTCTTTGACTCAAACATTTCCACGATTACATGCATTATTACGAAGGAAAAAGTCTCGAAAACGAACGTTACCAGAACGATTTCGAAATGCATTCGTCCTTTTTTGGGGGGACTTTACAATTCATAAGTACATTCGAATGAAATTACGTAATGAAAACTTCGGTTGAATCAAAGTTGATCGTTCGATCGCAGCAATAAACTAATTAAATCCGGAAATTATCGCACGACAATAATAATCGCATCTCTTTTCTTTCACATTTCGATCGGCCTAGACAATTGACGATTGTCCATTCAAAATATTTGGTATTGATAAGAAGACGTGGACTTGCGTTTGAGTCGACGAGATTGACGACGGTTAACAAATCTTGTTTGTTTCAATGTCTCCCGAACAAATCGCGTTATTGTTGTCAATTTTGCAAGAAGTTTCGTCGCCGTCAGTGCGATGCTTCGTCTGTTGTAAACATTCGCTGAAAATGATACAACATTAACGCCGAATTACACAAAAGCATATCTTTGTTTATCGTTTTTTTTCCTATTTTTTTTTTTTCGTTCTTCGATTCGATTGTGATGTTAAGAGAGTTTTTTGAGAAAAAGTCGCTGCGATCTCTCCGTATGACATAAAATAACGCCTGTATAAAGTGTATATATTAACGAGCAGCCAGATAACCCACTGGCCTCTACTTTTCATCTTTCAATTACACCGTCCAGTTTTGTTTTTCGCCTTAACCAGAAACGTTCGTTTTGCAAGGGAACTCTATTATTACGACGACGATTTCATCTAATTGATCGATCCCATTTGAAAATTATTTAGTTGAGCGAGAGAGAAAACTTCGAAAAAAAAAAGGCTTCGAAGGAATTAACTGGTTGCGGTACTCGATTAAGACGCGCGCCTAATTAAACCGTCGCCGTCGAAGCAACTTGTACCGGATGAGAATAAGCGTTTATTATTACGATAATAACCGTGAGCCAAATTAGAAACGAAAGAATCCATTATTTCGAATCTGCGAGAGGGCACGTCCAAAGTATTGCTCAAGTGTGTCGAAGCGAGAAGAACGCTCGGTCCACATAAATCGAGCGCTAATTTATTTAATCGTATAATTATCCTCGCGTAAATTAATTTTCTCGATATAATTATTAAATACTGCGAGATTTTAATTTCAAACTTGCTTAAAAAAAAAGAGTAAATTCTCTCTCTCTCTCTCTCTCTCTCTCGCTGTTTCGTTTCGTACGTTTCTACTAATCGCGTCCAATAAATCTAAAGAAAATGTCTCGTCGTCTACGCTTCGTAATTAGTTAATACCTCGAATAATTAGCGTTAACTACTTCTAAAGATCTGCAATTATGGCGAAGCAAATTGCGAATGGACGTTAGGGGAAAAAAGGCGATAACTCGTTATCGTCGCAGCAAATTTCCCTTTTTGTGCGCTCGTTTTTGGTAGTTGAAAATTGAAAAAAAAAACGCGAGGTAGAGGAACGTTAGCAACATGAAATTCATCAATGGAAATCGATGTTGCCCGTTTATTTCCATCAACTTTGCAACGTTAACGAGTTCATTAGATTGTAATTGATTTCGAATACGTTCAATCCGAATTGACCCATAATAATTGACCTTAATTTCTCGCATACATTTATTCATTATTTCCGAAACCATCGTTGATATCGTTAAAGCGCAAATTTTCCACGTAATTCGAATTTAAAACAATTAAAGCGACAATTGATTCAATGATGCGAGACCCGCTAATCGAATGAGCGAAATACGAACAAAAAGAAGTTGACAATAGTAATTTAACACCGAATGGAATCTTTTCGAAAACAAAAAACAAACGAAAAAACTCACCTCAGATTGTCGTGATTGAGCTTCAAACTCTCGATGTTCATGTTGAACTCGTCGAAACTGCGCTCGGCCAAGTCGTACAGATTCGACGACGTGATCCTCAGCGAGATCTTGTCCTTCGGCGCGAACCGATTCTTCAGTATGTCGACGATCTCGTCGAAGGAGCCCATCCGCTCGCAATTGATCGTCGTCAGCGAGAACTCGATCTTGCACGTACACGGCGCGATCTCCTTCCATACGGCACAATTCTGGATGGACTCCGTGAAACCGACGACCGACAACAAGAACAACATCAAAGGTCGGACCACGTGGATTCCGCTCATTTTGGCGTCGATTACAACGCAAGAAGTACTTGTTAAAAATTCGGTTTTTTTTTTCGTGTTTTTTTTTTGAGTTGTTAACGAGAAGTTTTAAAACGAACGATTGCACTCGATTTGTTAATTACATCTGTAGGGGCGCACACGCGGATTTCGAATGTTAAGTTTTGTGATAACGAAACCAAAAGGACACCCCGGGGAAGATCGCCGAACGGTCCGGCCGGCGAAATCCTCTCGCACTTTGCTCGTCCCGTTTCTTCTTCAAATCGCACACGACGCGCGACTCGAATCGCTTGCGGAAACGATCGCTCCCGTTTGCTGCTGCTTCTTCGTTCTTTTCTCTTCGATTCGCTCTTTCCCCGTCGATTAGTTATTGTTATTGTCGCCTCGAATGTTGTGGTAGCTCCGTCCGTCGCTTATCTGTCGTCGACGCCGCGGTCGGATTAGTACTGATGATGATGATGGCGATGATGCGCTTGATACGCGCCGATGACGCTTAGTGGCGCCTAAATTTTCTTGCCCAACAGCCTTGGCAACTCGCGGCTCTCATTCAACATCGTCTCGTAAATAATTATAACGAAACTTACGTACGGTTCGATACGCGTACGATTTACGCGTGCACACACACGGACCTGCGTTGATTGTTACGAGGCTCGTGTGTCTGTGCTCGCACGAGAAATTTATGCGTGTGTGTGCGAGGCGCCAGGCGCAACATCGTCACGTCCCTCTCGGTGATTTTTCAACGTTTCAACCGCACGCCACTCGAGAAAATAAAAGAGTAGAATAACACCCGAGTACTGTATTAAAAACCCGCTCACTTACTTCTTGCACGCTACATAACGAAGAACAACAACGACGACGACGACGTTCGGTACGAAAATGTTTTCCTCTTCTCGCTCTGTTTGCCTTTTTCTTTTCTCTCCGTTTCCTTCCCCTGTTTCCCGCCTTTGGCCGATCGCGAATGTTAAATGGTGCCGAGAAATTGTCGCCAACGAAGAAGAAGACGGTTTCGCGGACGCTCGTCTCTGGCGCCGTCCTGAATAATTTCTTCTTGTGCCGCGCTCGTGTTTTTCTCGTTCGCTCAATTGAAAAGAATACGAATAAATAAAAATTGCAATGTGCGTAAACAACGTTCACGTGTCCGTTCTCATCTCCTTTTGCCGTTTCGTTATTAATCGTTCGTCACGTAAAGGAGAAGGCGACGAACAAGAAGATAATGATTGAAAACAGTCCGCGAAATCAGTAGGCGAAAACACTTATTTGCATATTTCAGCTGATTCAACGGAATACAATTAATTATCCGTAGGGGTTATCTCGTTATTTTTGCAATTTCGCTTCTTCTTTTTTAACTGAATTTCTCTCCTATTTCTTCCTTGTTTGTTCGCCATATTCGCTCTCGCTCTCTCTCTCTCTCTCTCTCTCTCTCTCTCTGTGTGTGTTTACTTGCTTGCGTTCCATTCATTTATACACAGAGTTCTTTAATGATAAATCACGCTCGATTTCGCCACTTTCTTTCTCTACCAAATAGGCCATTTATAATGATAATTATTTTATTATTTTGGATGACGATAAGTGAATCATGCACTTAGGATTTCTTTCAAACTAATTATATAAACTTGATTAATTCTCTGTATCTAAATGATTTTGATTGAATCGAAGAAACAATTTACATCCGTGTGACGAACTTCGGTTACGACCTTTTTTAAACGAACCAAATAATGAAAGCGTAAAGAATTCGCGTAATTTATTTGGAAACATTTTTAGCGAAGAAACATTTGTACGAACGTATCAACTTGGAGAATTTCGCACCACCTCGCGTTATTAATCATCCGCATTTTTCAACATTCTTAAGTAACATATTCCTGTATCATTTTGTTTGCTTTCCGTTATTATTATCATCATCATTATTAATGCGCTCTCAACGTTCAGAGATCGGTGGATGTAAACAGAGATGTAAATCACGGCCGTGTAATGTGCGTTAGTGCTCGGAATCTCAGCCATTCTTTCTTTTTAATGATAATAAATCGTTCGATGCAATCGTGGAATAGATTAAATTCCAAAAGAACGTCTTTTAGTCAATTAGCCGATATACTGGTCCTAATAGAGAACTCAGCGTATATGCCGAAAGTGCAGTCGATAAGTAGAAAGAGCGATGGGAGAATGAGTGAAGAAGACAAAGTGAAATTTTGCGCATTCCTCATTACGTTAAAACCAAATTCGAATTGATTGACGACGAAGTTTACGGCCGCAATTTACACTCACACGCACACAATTTGGTTGATCCAAATTTAACTCAATACAGGATGAAAATAGATCGGTTATTATTTATTTTTTTCCCTCTTTTTTGTCGTGGATTAACGCCTACCCGTTCTCCCGCATACCGAAATTCCCTTCTTATTATTATCGTCGTAGCAGCGTAGGTGACAATAATGCTAAAAGTATGCGAGAAATGCGCTTGAAACGCGTGATTTTCTTTTTAATTTACTACCGCTGCTGCTCCCACTAAAAAGGAGCAAGTTGCGTTAAATTTAATCGGATAGAGCAAAAGGCCAATTTTAACGTTTTACGGACGGGGATGTCGACATGTACAGCAAATTGATGTGTAATATCTATTTTCTTCATACCGAAAGACAACCGGCAGCGAACTGCATTTACTACAAACTCGCGTCCAATGACGACGTCGGGAGCGGACGAATAAAAGTGACAAGCACTGTTTTGTAGGAAATTTCGTAATCTACAACTTTGATAACGTGTGTCTTTCCTGTAAAAGTGACCGTTAACGAGATATTAACGAAAAACCACTCTTGGCCATCTTTGACACCACATAAAATCTTTAGCTCAACTGGGATCGATGGGGACTTTTGACATTTTGTCAAGAACCACATTATGAAGGTTCATGCAAAAATTCAGCTTTCCCTTAATTTTTCCGAAGCAATAATCGGACACAGACACGGGGTACGCAAAAGAAACGTTGTTTAATAAGCTGCGTCCTAAAAGAAAATTGAATTACCCAGAAAGAGTAGACCTGGATGTTTGAAATTAAGTGAAATCACTTGCTCCCTGGAGACAAACAAACGATTAAAGTTTAAAACATATCCGTCATCGCAGAAAGAAGTTATGCTCTGTTAAAAGTTGTAAATCTTGGGCTTCTATTTAAAAATGTTTGCACTTGTTTATACTTTGTTTAAACAATATGCAATTCTCGCTAGCATAAATAATGCCGCAAGTTCGAAGGCGTCAAACTTTTCAACTTACGCCCTTTGAACGTGGCCGCATTATCGGAATGCACGAGGGTGGTTTAACATGAGACGAATTTGGATGATGGCATGGCAAAAAGAAAACTTAGAAACTCGCCGTGGATTCAGAATGCTTGGGACATGACGCGTCAAGAGGCAATAGACGATCTGATTTCCAGCTTGCCCAGAAGAGTTGCTGAATGTATAAGAGTTCGCGAAGATGTTACGCATTATTATTTTTTATTAATAAATATTGTTCGATTTCGTTGAAAATCTAATCGATTATTTGCCATAATGAGCTGCTTAAATTCACATAACTTCAAACATTTGGGTCTACTTCTCCTGGATGGTGTATTTTAAAATTTAAAGAAACATCCTTAGACCTGGTGCGCCTTGAGTTCTCTTCTAGATTGAGAGATATCGTACCGACGCGTTGTTGCTGGTTTGTTGATGAAAACAAAGAAAACACGAACTCGAAGTTTCTCGTATATTGTGGTCAAATCGTTTGAAGTCGTATGTCGTTCTGTAGATGTTGTTTGGCTGAAGGCTTTTACAATTCTGATTCAAAATGTTAAACTTTATGATTAGCAACTAGTTTTTTGTGTGATGAAGGTAGCGTTCTAATTTGTTGCTGTTTGCTGTCATTTTTCGTAACTATACGCTTATTCATTCCCTTCAAATAGTCACATTCTTTGGTTATTGTTCTTCGTGAGCCGACCAATCAATTAACAAAGATTGTTTTATACTCACTCAAGCAAGGATGTAGTTGCCGCAATAATGTTTTAGAATGATGGACAAATATATACGTTTATTACTGTTTCTCTTTTTTACTGAATGAATGAATATAAAGAAGAATGAATATTTTACCAATAAAAGAAGGTACACGAAAGAACCTAACGTAATAAACAGATATTCCTTTCCTAGCAATAAATTATTGTTCGGTTTATTGGGTAGTGAGAACATACAAGAACATTAATTCTCTTGACATATTGTCCAATTGTCCAACATTCGAAACATTTTTATACTCCTCTGAGCTAATGCCGTTAAATACCTCCAGGCTTTTGTATAACTTAACGGCTTAACAACCAAAAGACATTCTGAAATTTTGAACGCTTACGATGGCGATTGCTAAGCCCTACAGGTGCGAAGGTTTATAATTTGATAACATCATCATTAATATTGTTCACATTCGCAAATCGATAATTATGAACATGTACCTAATGAAGAGTTGCATACAGAACAGAACAGCCGCATATTTATATCAATTGAAACTATCGAATAATAAAGAATTAATTTCGCAAACGTTATAAACGCTAATCCAAGATAAATATCTTGAAATTATGGCCGTCGTTTTAAGGACTTTTCTATAGATTATTGTGAATGGAAAACTAAAATTAGTTAAAAATTTCGTCGTTATATCCAAGTTTTCGTGACTGTATTTTTATTTTGCGCCAGTTCGAATTTAGTTTAACAATCTGATCCTTTATAGAATTTATTATAAAATGAAATTAAAGCTTATTTAATTTAAAAAAGTGTATAAGATTACTTAACAAGTGTTAAGTGATAAAATATTAATTGCAAATGAAGCGGTTAAATTTATACATATGTATGGGATGCGTATATGTGTGTATCTACTATATAACAAAAATAATATAGATATCTAATTAATTAATTCGTTATAATTATTTATTATGCTACATTAATGAATTATTATCGTAAATAATATTATAAAATAATCATATATGTTTTACGCCACTAGACCAATAAAATATGAAGAATGGCACCAAGAAACCCCTTAAAATTGAATTTTATTGTATACGGGTCAAATAATATCGGTAAAAACATATTAAGGTCATTTTATAATAATAACGATAATAATGAGACAACCCATACATG
The DNA here is from genome assembly GCA_963695495.1 of Hololepta plana. NCBI lineage: Eukaryota > Metazoa > Arthropoda > Insecta > Coleoptera > Histeridae > Hololepta > Hololepta plana. Next base: position 10,225,326 of record OY968837.1, on the reverse strand, counting down.
GATATAGTATATAATAGAATAAATCTCTCCTCTTTCATCTAATCTTTTTTTTATGTTGCCTATTCCTTTTATTATTATTTTACTAACATATTATGAAATAAGCGCTCTTTTTGTAAAAGATCTTTTTCCGATTAAATAGACATCAACAATTATCACAATCATTGATTACAGAATAAAAGTATGAACAGAAGCATTAAATCAATTTCAATTGATACAGTAAATTTTGTCTTATAATAAATTCAGAATCCAATCAATTCACTTTTAAACGCATTCAATGTTTGTCATGGTCGCACGACCCGACTTTTGTTGACCTCTTTAATTCAGCTTCAATAAAACCTAATTGATTACCATTTTTCTTTTTTCCAATACACTTTTTATTACGTATGTTCTGTACTTACTAAGGGGACGTACACCTGGGTATCATTTCATTAGGTATTTAGCAAAGGAAAAACGGTCTCAAATAAAAGTGCATCGCAATTGTATTTATTATGAATTCTAATATACATTTACATACGTTGTGTGATTCGCAATAAATTTGTCTTAAATGTTTCAGTTATTTTATTTTAAATATCATCATAACATGTACTACAAAACAATTTATGATGATATAATGATACAGAACGTAACGAATTATTGAAGATAAAATAAAATAATAAGGAAGATGTTAATATTCAAAAAATAAACTAACGTAACTTTATACAATTAGGACCCTTTCATTGTTAAACTAGTTCTTTATTGTTAATCATCCTGGTAAATGAAACGGATTAAAATGGCCCGCTTCGTGTAATCTTATTTAGGGTTTATTGAAATAATTCGAAGCGTTTGGAAACCGCTCGGCCGTAAAGTCTTCGTTTCCCTCTAAATTCGCTTGAACGCTTGTTCTCAACAAATCCCTATACGCGGACTGTATGTTCATATCGGCACTGGCCGCTTCAGTTACAGTTTCCAAAGATGCTACAGTAGTTAAACCGGTCGCAGTTACTGCTCTACGAACGCTTTCTGTAAACCAACGAAATCCTTATGTTGCATTCGTTTAATCGAAAACCAATAAATTACCTGAAATAACTTGTGGAAGACTCCCTTGCGGTTTGGCACTGGTCACTATTTTGCGCCTCTTACTAGGCATACCCGATAAATAGGCATCGCTAAACGGTTGCTGCTGATTTTGTCTGCGTTGCCTTAAGCTATCTCGCGTGATGATAGGTACCCAGTCCTAAAAAAAGATTCGTACGCATTTGTAAAAGGATATATCAATTGGTAATAAAATACTTACGGCAGGAATCTGATTGTGCCATGTTTCGGTTCCGAATACAACAGTCGGCAGCGGTTCAGAATCATTGTCTAAGTTTAACTGAGGCGACACAATTTCATTAGACGAACCACTAGGTTCTTGCTCATCAAGTTCCATTGGCTAAAATATAACAAGCATGATTGTAATAATTGAAATTTGTTTTATAAAGTACTTAGAATACGATTAACTTTTCGAATTGTATGATAATTACGTTGTTTGTCTAATTCAAATTCAGAAAGAAAAACGTAAATCATGAATTTTGCATAAAATTTATTGCATTTACCTCTTGGTTATTTGTGGTGCCATTTTCAGTTGCAGTTGCGTGAACTGGCGATGTCACGGCATCAACAGTTCTAACGATGTACGGTTGCAATATACTTGGAGGAACGCTGAGATTAGAAATGAACTGCCTCAAATGTACTCTGCTAGTCATTGTAGTCCATTGCTGGATATCAGCAGGCAATCCTTGCATATAATGCGACTACAAAAAAAAACTCTCAATAATGAACGTACATAGCTATCAACAGCTGCTACTACTGACGATAATGTGCTCCAGAACATCTTCCACGCCCTGTATCCCATTTGCACTGGAGTGCAATATTAAAGCAAAGAACTGTCTGGAAGTAATACGACACTGATTGACTAAACTTCTCAGTGCAGTTGCGTTTCTGGATGTAGCTAATGCCAGAATGTTAGGCAATCTGGATCTTAATACCATTTGCGCCGATCTCACTATGTCAATATCGTCGCGGACGGTTAAACGGTTCTAAAATGGAAAACACGTGGAAAATGATTCAAACTTATAACACAAAAATTGCGTACCAAATGCTCCAAGAACGGTTGCAATTCTGTAACAATATTATTCACAGCTCGCTCGTAATTCATTTCGTTCACACGTCCATCTAAAACTCGAATCAAAATGAAACTTCTCAATTGTGTGCGAATGTTCATCAACGGCTCCAATACACCATTGTTCAAGTCCAATATATCTCTGTAATTAATTCGAATTTAAAAGAAGATTTTTCGAAAATTCATTTGCAAATAATTACGCGACTGTTAGATTTCGGGTTAAAAATGTTATTAAGTCAGTAATAATACTTTCGCCTTCAACGTGTGGTTCGTCTGAGAATTGCATCAAGTGTTGAGCTATTGTTGGCAACGGAGCATTATTATCCGATAGATTCTAAACAAAATATCGTACAGAAAGTGTTAATCGAATGCAATTAGACACATTACCATCATTTGCAAGAATGGCAAGAAAGAAGGGATTATTCCTGCAGAGGGAGTTCTGCGTTCGCCACTGGCACCAACGTCGGCGTTGCTTGTTGGCGGTGCTTGAGCTTGTGTAGGGGCCGACGATTGTTGTTGGTGTGGATTCCTTTGTCTATAAGCACTCTGTATAGAATTAAGTATTCCCTGTACGATATTGTAAATAGGATTGTTCGGCTGATTCGTCGCATTATTAGCATTGCTCTGCTGCGTTGAATTACTGGATGCATTGTTGTTAGGCACCGTCGTTCTCGTCGATTGCTGTGGCACGCGTCTTCTAGGAGTAACGTGATGACTGTTGCAAGGTAAAAATGGATCGAAACCTTGCATGGCATGCGAAGACAATTGGACGTGCGGTCGGGCAGTCGAACGAGTTTGAGTCGACGTCGTTGGATTGGTTTGTGTATTGCCGCGTGCTTGCGAGTTTTGACCAGTCGTGTGATTGGTTGACGACATATTCTGCTGTGTAGTCGTTTCGGTTGGTGAGGCGGTGGCATTTGTGCCGGTAGCGTTCGCAGGCGTGACGTTCAAGTTCTGCCCGCCACGACTAATTATCTGCCCGGCTAGTTGCATGATAGATTGAAGGAACTCCGGCGGTGGTCCTCGTAACACTAGAAGTAATTTAGCATAAGACTAAGTTAAAGTCGTGGCGTTTGATACTTACTGTCTGCTGATGGAGGTGCACCTAACAGAGTCGTTTCTAACGAATCGATCGTAATACTTTCAGGCGTAACTTCCATGAAGAACTCCACATTTGAATTGTTAAAGCTATTTGTAGTGTTGGATGCACCATTAGTAGTAGTTGTAGTGGTAGTAGTAGATGGTTGTGTAGTACTTGTTCCTGTTGTGTTTGCTCCAGTAAATGCAGTTCTAGCAGATCCATTCGATGCGTTGTTTTGTTGTGCAGATGCGTTCAATCGTGGAATTCCTCTTATTTCAACTGGAAACGACTGTACATGTACTCCAGCACCGGAAAACAAAGGAAAACCCAGCATTTGTGGAGGAATGTGAGCAGTTATAGTAGGTGCAGCTCCTGCGTTCGTATTCTCTGAGGAAGTAGTCGTCGTCGTCGCAGTATTACCCGCAGCTGTTGTTACAGATGTTGTCGTTGTTTGATTTGTAGTTGTTGAAGAATTCGAGTCGGGATTCAAGTTTATCTGAGCCTGCAACCGATTAATATGTATCGTTTCTCCTTTTGCAAATCTTGTAATGAGAACTAAATATCGCACCTCAACTTGAATAGGGATTCCTGTTTGCAAAACCGCCGAATGCTGAATCAAAATTGGACGACAAAGTAAGGGTCTAGGTGGCGGAGTTCGTACCCTTACAATGATATCGCTGAGAGAGTGATAAGCGTGGCCCAAGAAATGAAATATCTCCGAAACTCTATTTATCATTAATTGAGTTTTCCGTACGTCCTGCAAAGATATAACGTAAAGAAAACGCAAAAGGTTAAAAAAGAAAGTCTCTAGAACCTCTGCTTGGGATGTTGGATCACGCCTCATGAAATGTTCATACTGTTCTAAAAATGGAGCAAATCGTGTGTGCAAACGTGATAGAGTATCCAGCAAATCGGCCATTTCACTTGTGGGGGAAGCATTTCTTAAAATAAATAAAAATAAGTATTGGAAATATAAATAAATTATATGTAACATACTCTAATAGCGCATTAGTGCCGCTTGCAGTTTGGCCATTTCTAGTTTCACTTGCTAAATTCTCAGTGGAAGCTGTCATTGGAGATGTGTTATCAGGAGTCGAATCCAATGACTGTGATTGAGAGGCATTATTTTCTGGATTCTGTGGTAAATCTGTAGTTTCGTTGCCATTATTCTCGGCGCCATTGGAACTTCTGAAATATATACCTTTTCACAAGCAATGTACACATATTTTCATAATTATAACATACAATGTTCCTGCATTTAGCAGTGTATCTTGCACAGCAGACAAGACTAAAGCTTCATCAATAGGTTCATTAATTTGGTTAGTTGGTACTATGACACGAGCCTCAAATAATGGCGTAACTTCATCCTGAGGTTCTTCTGGTGGATTAGCTTCTGTTGCTCTTGCTTGAGGATTTTCTAGTAAATTTAACACAGCTTCTGCTCGACGCAGCATTCTGTTATGAAGAAAGATAAGAATTTGTATTTGAGACAGATTCTATGTGAAAATTATACCTTTTTGCAACATTTAAACGACTTCCTGCTAAACTATGAGTTGGCGGTGGTGGCACAATTCCTTGGGATTCCATCAAGTTGGTGGGAAATGGTACTGATCTCAAATACATTGCATTGCCAGCATCAAAACCTCTTACATTTCTTCTCTGTGGCTGAGGTGAAGCTGCTCTGGCACCATTCTGATTTGGACCTGGTGGAGCTCTTTGAACGAGATGTACCACCTTGCCATGTACATCTGAAATTGATTTCTTGAGCAAAATTGCATTAAAGGAAGTGAACAAAACAGCAATATACCATAATCCTTTAGTTTCATGTCATCTTTCAAAACTCTTCCACAATAGATGATTCTTTGTGTATCAGCTGGTATCTCTATTCTTTCAGCAATTTTATCTTTGAATGATGCAACAGTGATCTAAAATGAAAGGATATTAATTCAAAAGCAATACTTCTTTATTAAGCAAATAAAATGCAAAACTCACATCTTCTTCGACCGAGAATGCATGATTCTGAGAATCCAACGTTTTCACAGTCAATTCAATCATGGTGATCTAAATACAACACAGAGATACGTCATGTAAAAACATTAATTAATCGCTATCATTTTCATTTCTCACAATATGAACGCGCAAATTTAGGAGTTCGGTAATTCAAAAAATCTCCTTCAAACTGACGAAAAAAATGATACAATTATTTTGACGATCGCAGTTAGAAATTGACGAATATGTTTAATAATATCAAGTAACTTACCCAAGAACATGTATGTATAATCGATAGAATGATTCACAATATGTTGCAATGGGGTAATTCGTGATGTCACTCTGTTTTATATCGATTAATATGGATATACTCGATGATTAAATAAATAATTAGTTGATTTTCGTTCAAATATAATTTGAAAATTACATGAAATATTTCAATTCAAGCAAATACCTATCGAAGCGACCAAGATGGCCGACAAATAATAGTATGGAGCAAAACCAATAGATGTTACAATGTAACGATTGACGGCTAAGTGAGTAATTGAGGAACTAACTAGTTCACCGAATGTATGTGCAGAGGTCTTGACATTTCTAGATTCAAATTCTGTAATTACACAAAATATTGCGTGTTGACTGGAGATCGACAAAAACTAAGAAATTACAAACTGAAAATATATTCTTAATAAACAACATTTTCTTAAACAGTAAATGATTAAAAATTCAAAGAAATAGAAATAACGTATAGCAGAAAACAAAAAATTAATCCTCATTCGAACTAGATTGAACATCAGACTCATCGTAATCTTCATCTGATCCAATATCATATTGCAGATTTGTATCTTCTTCGGGGGATTCTTCGATGTCCAACGTTAGGAACGGCTTCGGTTTCCCGCCCGCTTTAGTATCTTTCCCATAATCGTATCTGATGTTCCTTGGTTTTTTCTCACTTAACGTTAATCGGGGCCACGTAACGTTAGCATTTAGTTTTTTCATTGTTACACGAATTAATTGACCAAACACAACGTGTTGAAACGTTTTATCGACGTCCTCAAATAGTGTTAAGATCACCTGATATTCTTTCATTCTATGTACGGTCCTAAAACAGTGAACATTGCAATTTGAAATCCTGCATAATCTTCAGATAATACCTAAAATAAAATAGATTTCCACGGTGTACGTTAATCACGTATTCTTCTACGTCCGCCAATAATATTTCGATTTTGATATGGGTCTCCGATTGATGCCATAACATATCTGGAGAATAGTATTTTGCGGCATCTTCGACAGGAGCTATTGTCGTTGGTGTTACAACTGGTTTATCGACAGTAGTTTTTGTGCTACCTGTTGTCTTAGGTGCCTCGTATTTTGTTAGTCCCTAAAGAAATTTAATAGTTGTAGTTTATACATTTATATGAGGCATTTTGTTACCAGTAGAGGAAAGAATTTGTCGGGTTGTGTTATTTGTATGTCCCAATCATCTAAATTAATATCCTCATCATCATAATTTTCGTTCTTGGTTTGCACAATGTTAGAATCACTTTCGGGAATCTTTTCGTCTTCTTCCTCTTTGTTCACCTCATCTGCTTTTAACTTTCTTGGTATATCAATTTGTATATGAATGAGTCTATCTTCAATACAAACAGCGAAGCCACTATCGATTATTATCTTATTAATGTTAATTGGCTTGCCGTTTGTAGTATCACATAATATAATACTGTAAACGTTACGATTTTCATCGCGACTTTTCGTCATAGTTTTCGCAAATAATGTTTTCAGATATTCCGTGTTACTTTCAAAAGCACAATCGTATAATATGTCGACAATTTCATTTTGCATATCATCTGTAACCGCTGCCGTGCCATATAAGCTGCATTCAATTGCCTGAAAGTGTTTGTCGTCATGCAGCTGAAAAAATGATAACTATTTACTTGTTGCTCATACCTGAAATGGCAGTTTAGTTATTTGCTCATCCGTCAGAAACTTGAGCTCGTCAATTCTGCCTATGGCAGAGTCGCCATAATCTACATAAAAACATTCAACCATATCGTCATTCACATCGATGACTTTAACTCGACAGTAATCTGAACCTCCGGGATCTTTAGCTAAATAGTATTTGCCAACGACGACTTCAAAATCCTTCTTGTATAGCGGTTTCCTTATTTCGTTCTGTATTTCCTTTTGAAAGTTTTTGAAGCTAAAAAAGGAAATTATTATTACAAAAAAAAATTATAACACCGGAACACTTTGTACAACTTACACTTTATCGAATTTTGTTAGTCTAACATAAAATTCCTTCGAGCTAAACGCGCTACTGAAATAAACCTCGTTGTATTCCTTATCTTCGAAGAAAGCCCAAGTAGGTTCTACTTGTGCAAACGGTCTCGGGGTAACTTTGACTTCATATTCTGGTAAATCAATGTGAAATTTCTCACATAGTTTGTAAAGATTGTCTAACGGCTCTTCCGTATAAAGGCCGTAATTTCGTTTTACAAACGTGTTTTTCAACGAAAATTTCGTAACAATCACATCCGTTACATGTAGTATTTCTTTCAAATGCATATCTTTTACCCAAATATTTCTGCCAAGCGTTAATGCAATCTTACTTGAAAAATAACTGTCCTCGTCGTCATACGATTTCTTCGCAAAGAACGTTCGAATTTTATTTCTAATCGTTCTGGGCCATTCGATATCATTTTCCAAAGGAATAAAATTAGTTAGACGGACTAATACAAGCTGCTTGGGTAAACTTTTGAACTTTTCCGGAAGTTCATACAATTGCGCCGTCTGTATGTCTTTAGTTCCGCCACAATCAATCAGTTTAATTTTCACCCTTTGTGGCTGTTTCGTCATGGGATGTTCCGCTAAAATTTCCACGACTTCAACACGTCGAAATTCGTTCGGCTTCTGCTGCCAAACGTACCAATTTGATAATTTTATCTTTGAAGGAAATACTCTACTTTTCATGCAGATTACTGTTAGCTGATCTTCCATCTTTTTGTAAAGATTTGGAAATGTTGTTGAAACCTCCGAATTCAAACTGAAATGTTCCAAAATCTCTACAGCAAATGTGGTTGCATCCAGTATATTTAAAATCCTGAAGTGTATAGTACCAGATGTAGGCAGATCAGTATTTTCAAGATTTTGATCTAAATTGTGTCTTGATGGGCAATTAAACAATGTACACTTTCCAAACATCGCAAGTTTGTCGCAAAATTCTGTGTCCCGTTGAATTTTAAGCGATTCGTTGTTCTCATATATTTTCTATAAAACGTACTTGTTATGTAAATGTATTAGAGAATAAATGAAAATAACTAAAATACCTGGCATTGTTCTTTAAACGATTCCGGTAACGTTTTGCAAATTTTTAACAAGAAAGATTGCAATTTCGGAAATTCATTTTCACAAGTTTCATCCACAAAAATATGGACTTTGCATCTCATAGTGTTTTCCTGTTATAATGACAAAAATTAATAAAAATTTAAAGTTTATACAATATAAAGTTATATGCAAACTTACATTCTGACTAAATGGCGAATAATAATTATCAATTAATGTGGAGAACCGTCTGCAGAACGAAGTCCAAGAATCTTTTGGAAGATTATAATGAATTAAGCAGCCTACGTCCGTAATGTTAAGATAACATTTAAAGAAGGAATCGGTACAAATATATACTGAAAATCAAATTATTACTATATGTGTAATATTGTGGTGCTTTCAGAATAAACATACTTAAATTATTTTTACTCCTCTTCCAAATCATTTCATATTCCTTTATTGTTTCCAACGGCATTGTATCCCTAAAAGCTACAAATGATCGCCCTTCAGCAACAATAAATCGTTCAACCGCTTTGATTTCGCTTTCGGTATTACACATTATAAGGGTTTTATAATAATAATCTTTGGCTCGCAATATATCACCCATGATGCTTTTCTTCTTGTGTGAAGACGTAAAATGCATTTGTATGTCTGGTTTGCCATACATTGCAGCTTCTAATGCTTGCCCAATTATAACTATTGGCAATGATTGCAATTGTTTAAGTAAATTCTCTATGCTAATTGTCCAACGTTCAGATGTGAATATTAATTGAACGGGATATCCACAGTTTCGGTGCTCCAGCATGCTGTCAACTGCATTGAATAGAGTATAAACCTCTTTGCTCACCTTTTCAAGCATCAGGTCTGTTTGTTCCAGTACTAAGTGGCACAATCTTTTCAAATTCATCGTAAAACTGTGTAATAAATTTAATAATGTCATCGGCGTCGTTATAAGAATATCACAAGCTCCTTGAAACTGATTCTAAAACAAAGAAGTTTGTACGTAATATGTATTCTTATGTTCAAATAAATTAGCACGACTTACGATCGCATACTTGTCTAAAGGTGGTACCGCTAAACAGACTTTGATACTTTTGTCAATGGACAAAACTTCTGTAAGAATTGCATAAATGCTATCTGCACTATTGCACTCTGAACATAATATTATTATAATAGGTCCATTCTCCGGAGGTAAATTACCATAACGTTCACTTTTCTCAGTAATAAAGCTGATTAGGGGTAAAACGTAAGTCATCGTTTTTCCAGTCCTTGGAGCATTAGCAACAAAAACATTCATTCTTCTCATAATACTCGACCAAGCATATACTTGAACAGGTTTTGGCATTTTATATTTTAGACGATCCAGAAGTCGCATAGTTTTTTCATTAAAAGGCAACTTAGCCACAGACTGCACAGGTGCTGGTACCATATATCTGAAAATATTATGTTCAACTTATATCTTTAATGATTTATTTTAGGATTATACCCTTGCGCTAATATAGTAGGAGTCAATCGACGATGAGATTCTAAAATTGAGTGAATCTGTGGCATGTCTTCCTCCTTTGTTTGAGCATTTTTAAATAAAAGTTTCGGTTTTTTTATTTGCCTAGGTGCTTTTTGCTTCTCAAACACCAATTTCTGTCCTTTCAAGTCTGTTGCATGCCACATTGAACAATTTTCACATTGACAACCTAATTTCAATGCTGGATTTGTGGTCTTCTTACAATCATTTTCGTTCTTAGACACATTGTCAATGTTTATTTGTTGATTAATATCATTTGAACCAGTTGGAACATTTCCCAAAGATTCTTCTTTCTTCAAATTACTTCTTTTAGAATGTGTAAATATTTCAGGTGGTTTGAAGCTATATGGTTCATGCTTAGATTTCTCTGCATCTGATCTACCTGGCACATCTAAAATGTGCTAATGAGTAAAAATAAAATGTCTATATGTTATAAATAACCTGAATTACTCTTTTCTTCTTCAGTGGTATCTGCTTTTCTTTTATCTGCTTTTAATCTTGAAATTAAGCTGGTAGATGATTCACTGCTTTCAGTATCCAAAATTTGATAATTCTCACTTTCACTCTCATCTGTAATGGTTTGATCTTTTATTTCAACATTATCAATCTAAAAACACATTAGAATTGTTAATAATGAAGTTGGCTAACATATAACAATTGTTACATCTCTTTTCATTCGTGATCTTATAATTCCTCTCCCAATTCCCACTGATAAGTCTTCTTCATCTCCTATTAAGTTTTCCAACATTGTACTTACAATTCTATTTGGCAAAGAGGAACATGCTGCATTTATCACTAAAAATTATTAAATATAAATTGATTTTATTCAGCAGCAAAAAATTCTACTTACTGCTAGTAAAACCTTTCTCATCAATTAAACAGTTATCTGATGATAGTAATAATTTGTTTAGAGAGTACTTTTCCATATCCTTATACAGAATAATTTCACCGCAAAATATATCTTGTATACATTGTTCATTAATAAACATAATTTTCTTTGCTTTTGCAAGGTGACTTTTAGCAATTTTAATAGCACCTGGAGTAAACTTCTCAACTTTCTCTGGTTGAAACTTAAATGCATCAAATTCCATTTGCTGCAATAAAAACATTGATTAATAGAAACCCTCAAATATTTACCTCTCATTACATATGTGGATGGAATAACATTATTTAAGGCACCCTGCTTCAAAAATGTTTTATAGCTCAAAATTTGATCATGGATTTTAAAGACTTTTGCTGTTTCTACCATAATGCCATGATCAGTCAACCATACTTTAACATTATTTTCTCCTACATCTAAGATTGACCCTCTTTTAAACTCAGACTTATGAAATATGATACAATCCTAAAAGAAAAATACAGATACGGATTCATCTTCTAAAATCAACGTTATTTGTATTACCAAAAATGGGTATGGACTGATTTCTACTAAATTTGCCGATGCTTCTTTGTTGATAATGGTTTGCAATTCTTTGCGTTTGTTCTCATCATTTTCGTCAAAAAACCAAAATTTATGTGGATTTACGAACGTAGTTATTTGAATCGTAAAAGCCATTATGTCTGTAAGTACGAAACGAATCCAAAATTACTTTTATCATTTATCAGTATTCTGCAAGTATAACACATGCTTTTCTCAAAGATATTATTTTTTTTAAATCTTACCAAGCAAAACCTAAAAATAAACACATGTATATTCACAGAGAAATGTGTTCAAAGAGTATATTAAACCAGGCAACCAACTAGCATTTGATATGTTTTACTCAACAAAGTGCGACATCTACAAATCAACTTTTATTCTAACGTATGATCATGGAAGAAAATGAGTTACTTGCGCCATCTGATGATTTAGTCTCTTTTAACCTCACCTGAGGTTGATCGTCCATACGGGAATACTTTTATAATAAAATCCAAGGCATATTGTTATTGAGAATAAACACAATGGCTAAGTTCGATTTAACGGCTAAAATGGGCCAGTATTTGGACCGTCACTTGGTGTTTCCCCTGTTAGAATTTTTATCAGCTAAAGAGGTATGATGAATTTGAGGTTAAAACTCCGCTTAGTTGAATATACTAACGTATTACAGATATACGATGAAACGGAACTGCTGAAAGCCAAGTTGGATATATTGAGCAAAACCAACATGATTGATTATGCTATAGACATACGGAGACAGTTGTATCCGAATGAGGAAGTTCCTGAGGTATGTTCAATCCGAAAATAAACACTGATTTTCAGCATTCTAATTTCAGGAATTAAAACAAAGACGTAATCATGTGGTTACACAATTACAAGGACTGCAGCAGCAGGTTGAACCAATTCTGCAAATAATGGCCAATGATGAAGTGATGAAAAAGATGGAGAATATGCGAGATTCTAAAACACTGATTAATTTCCTTGCTGCAGATTACAAGGTGTGCAGCTTGCTGTAATACTTATTGATTAGTGTTTTAATGTGTTTCTCTCTGTTTAGTTTGAGATTGATATGATCGAGACACTACACAAGTTGGCAAAGTATCGTTACGAATGTGGTAATTACTCAGTATCCACTTCGTATCTATACTTTTGCATGTTGGTTTTACCTCCAAATGACAAAAATTACTTGAGTGTCTTATGGGGTAAATTGGCGTCAGAGATACTTGTACAAAATTGGGAATCTGCATTGGAAGACTTGAATAAATTGCGTGAATACATAGATTCAAGTCCAAATCACTTTGGTGGCAACAGTTTACAATTACTTCAACAACGCACATGGCTCATTCACTGGTCATTATTCGTATTCTTCAATCACGCGATGGGCCGTGAATTAATAATTGAAATGTTCTTGTATAGACCATATTACTTGAATGCGATTCAGACAATGTGCCCCCACATTCTAAGATATTTAGCTACTGCAGTCATTATTAACAGAGGTCGAAGATCAGCCTTGAAGGATTTGGTGAAGGTCATTCAACAAGAAAGTTACACATACAAGGATCCAATCACCGAATTCTTGGAGCATTTGTACGTGAACTTCGACTTTGATGGTGCCAGGAAGAAGTTACATGAATGTCAAATTGTGCTGTACAATGATTTCTTCCTGATATCATGTCTGGACGAGTTCGTGGAGAATGCGAGATTAATGATCTTTGAAACGTTCTGCCGCATTCATCAGTGCATCAGTATTGGCATGTTAGCGGAGAAATTGAACATGAATCCTGAAGAAGCGGAATGCTGGATAGTGAATTTGATTAGAAACGCACGTTTAGATGCTAAAATCGATTCGAAATTAGGCCACGTCGTTATGGGAGCGCAACCATTGTCTCCGTATCAGCAGCTCATCGAGAAAATTGATTCGTTGTCGGTTAGGTCAGAAGCGTTATGCGGTCTAATCGACAGGAAACTAAAAGCTCGCAATGATGTAAGATTAGTCTTAAATGATTCGTTTAAAATGAAAATAATCGTAACTGTTTCCTAAATTGCAGATTCGCTGGGGTAATCAAGAATTCTGATAAAACGTGGTGAATTTAAAGTATTTTACATTTGTATGAAACAGAAATAAATAATACGGAATAATTTGTAGTTTTTCCTTAGTTTCAAGAGACGTCTCAATAGTTAAACGAGCTGACTACTTTCCCAATGAATCTGAACAACTATTTACGAGATAAAACGCTCGACAATGAAGAGACATTCAAATATGCATTTGAAGAGTTTATCTTATCCAGAACTCGAAAATTTTATGGCAACGAAATAAATAAACTTGTATTTGCTCGCTAAACCTATAGATTGGCAATGATTTTTATTTCAATTAAAAAAGTTGAGTTTAAACAAAGTTATGCTTAATTAAGGTCGACACTAAAAATTGGACATTTCATATGTTATTACAACCTAATAAATGCGGAACGTGATGATTGAAAATGAGAATTACTTGATAAAATGTTGTTTAATATGATACTACTTTTTCATCATCGATTACATTCTCTGATAACATCAATATCTTCATTTCTTAAGCAGTTTTTTATAACATCAATTGTCACAAACCCTTTTTATAACTTAGTGTAGCTTAATAAATATGTATATATTAACAATATCAGTAAATATATAATTTTATAAGTATTTTTTTAAAGAGGTATAAAATCTAATTACTAATGGTTCATGAAAATATTATAATCTTTTATTTTGCTTGCTACAGACTATGTAATTCACAAACCTTTTTGGCAATGAACTAATTTTATTATTTTCGATTAAAATTTAACAAAATAGAATAGTTTTCTTGCTTTTTTTCCTCATTTTATTTTTGGTTCATATTATTACACATATATTACTGCTTAACGAAAACATTGTCAATTGCTATTTATTTTTATGTAGATTTAAGGATTTCGCTACGGGATTAATAACGCTATAATAATATTTGATAAATTACAGGCACAACAATTTATGTGGTATTATTATTATGAATTTTCTCTTTTTTTTATAGTTTTCAACAATTTAATTACCTTATTTAAATATTTACAATTGAAAATAAACGATGGAGAAAACCATTTCCTTTATCCAATGCAGACATATACGTATTTTTAAACATTAATATAGAGCGCGGAATGAATTAACTGTGGCATTTAAATTACATCGAGAGGAACATCATTAGTATTACTTTTCCTTTGTCAGGTGGAAATAAAATGTGAGCTGGGCAGAAGAATTGATAAATTTCCTTAAAGCGTTTTATATGGAGGCGCGCATCATTTACATTAACAATAATACAAACGCTATTTGCAATCAAAATAAAATGTTTATAAGAAAAGTATTAACCATCGTACGTTTAATGATCTGTTAAAGATAATTTCAAAGGATTTATCATTCTTTACTTGTATGCATTAAATAGTATTGTTGAAGTTTAAGATCACAATTACAACAATATTTCTTCTTTTTTTTCATTTCTAAGTTCTAGGTACAAAAAAATATGACATTTTCATGTTTTGGAGTTACACAATTTTTACCATTTCATTATTATTTGGGTTTACTATCAATTAGTTAAATTACAATCTTATAAAGCAGTCAAATATATTTATACAATTTTTTATTTATATATTATGTGATTGTATTCAGAAGCATCATCATCGTCAATGTCTTCCAAAAAGATTTAGTTTTTTTTCTCGACTCTTACAGTTTTAAGCGTGAATAATGGAAATCTTAATTAGTGGTTGGATTCTTATTGTTTTTGAATAAAATCTGGAATAAACGTGCCACCGGTTTCAAAATATTCGCAAAAATCAAATGATGAACCAAAAATCTGTCGTCGTATGAAAGCTTTTTCAAAGATAAACAAACAGAAAACCCAATATAAAGAATAAAGGTGTGGAAGATATCGATCGGTAACTAAAAAAAAAGGAATAAAAACTAATTAATAATTTGTTTTTGCTACAGGAAACGTAATGTTGCAAAGAAGTTAAAAGTTATACATTACTTTCGCGAAATTGAAGTTTAAAGTACGTAAACTTTGAATTATTTACAATTGGCAGAATATTACTTCTTAATTATATATTTATGGTATTATCACATGGAAGACTGCGATGTTTATTATGCTTGTTTAATTCACGCTTATAACATTTCAACATCTACTGCCGCACGATTATTTCGTATTTCCCATTCGGGGATCTTTACCTCAACTTCAACATATTCTTTTTTCGTTTTAATAAATTTCAACAACTATTCAATCCAATCAGTCGCATCTCTCCTAATTTATCAATTATCATCTCGATTTATTACTCAAAATCTCCGTCGACACCATTAATTCCCCGTTTCGCGTCAATTACATCTTTTAGAATTCTGAACTTTAAAAATATATCTCACTAACGTTTAGTTGCAATTTTGTCTTCTTCAAATAATCGAAACAAACTTCGTTATAACCGCAGGAGTAATCGACATAGCAAACGAACGGACGCTTCCCGCCACTAAACTCTACGTTCTTACGTTAATCCTTTAAACGAAATAATACTGATACAGAATTTAAACAGAAATATTGATTGTGGCATTCGGTAACTACTAGCTCGATTCTTTGGTGTTCTAGCGATGCTCGTTTCTCAACGTTTCCTTTTCGAAAGTGATTAAATGCAATTTCGGAAACGATAAACGCAAAACGATAAAATCGATAAGCAATAGTCGATGTCCTAGAACAACAGGAAGGAGACCCGAGTGCGCCTCGAGTCGCCCTTGTTGCGCCGGGACATCCCCAACTGTCATAAGCTCTGATCCTGTCCGGTGCCGCCGCCGCCCTTATTGTCGCCGCCGCCGGAGCCGCCGCTGGACGTGCCGCCCTCGCCGCCGGAACCGCGTCCGGAACCGCTGCCGCTCCCGCGAAACTCTAACTTATACTGCACACAGACGGGAACAGAAACGAGATGGAAAACAATCGAGATTATTATGGTTGTTTCGCCGTAGGCACAATATCGAGAACAGACATTGAAAGCATTAAAATTAATCTAAAGACAAACGAAACGTACAAAAACTCAAACAAGAAAGTGAAACGAAAAATTAAGAAAACTCATCTCAAGCAAGAAACGAAAACCATCGATAAGGTCACTAACGTTAATCGGTTGATATATGGTGTGAAGAATCAGAAAATAAACGTTTTAAGCTCTCGCTAAATCGGAAATTAGACAAACGAACGAAAGGAAATTAATTTGAAAAAAGCAACTAATTATCGTGTTCATCTAATATCAAAAATTTTACATATTTATCAAAGTGCATGCCTGCTCATATTCTGGTGAGGTAGAGTCAACGTATAACTGAAAAATTATACAACAAACACATAGATTAAACATGCAAAATAGATGGAGTCGAGTAAGTTCGAAATAATAATAAACGTGTAAATTTACAAAATTAATAGAATTGGCCGAGTGATTTGGATGTGTAGAGAAATTTAAACAAAAAACTAAGAAAATTAAACTATAAGTAACAATCAATATTAAGTTGACATTAACTTACAGAAAAAAGAAGAAGTGTGGTGTAGTGTCGTGTATTATTATTAAATATTATTTTATAAATAGAAGAAAAATCATTAATAATATACTGAATACATAGAATAAACTAATTGATTAATTAATCAAGAAATCCTATTTATATATAAATATAGAGAGAAATAGATAGATAGATAGAGAAAGAGATTCGGGTGGATATAAATGATGAATAACGTTTCTCCATTCGTAGGCTGCAACATCTGCAATAATTCGTCGTTCGTTACTTTCAAATTTTGCACCCATTAATCGCCGAATTGCACACTAATAATTGCAATGAATAATGGAGAAACGTTATTATCTGCAATTCGGAAACGTGTCGAACATGTTTATTAGTATTTCAATTATGAGTAAATGATCGTTCGTCACGCTTCCAAAATGAAAAAAAAAGTCTATCATACTTTATACAATTTCAATTATTATTTTGGTAATTAATTGTTTCGATTAAGCTCCATTAAGTCAATAAACGTTGTTAGTCTCGATCAAAAGCAAATTCTGAAAATGTCACGAAAACCAAAACGCAATCCGATTCGGTTTTAATCGAAAAGGAAACTCAAAAATCAAGAATTTTCACCGGCTGAATCTCGGCAGAGTGGCATAATCGGAAAGACTGGCCAATCTGTTTAACGCTTGCGGACTCAATTGTATCGGTAAGTGTCTACCATCGAGTGACGCGCAAGGGAATTTAACGCGTTCCGGCATACTGACGTCGTACTGAAAGCAATTTTCGGTCGGCCGAAATGGAACAGAGACAAAATGAGAACGTATTCATTACACGTGCAGTAGTCTCGCTGATTTATCGGTCAGTTTTAATCGTTTGATTTTTAAATCGTGAAACGTATCGTGAACGTCACGACGACATACCTTTGTTGCGCATTCAAAGCATGTAGTTACCACTTTGGAGATGACGTTCATCAAGTTCTTCGTCTCTTGTATCACGTTATCGACTTTGGTGAACGTCGCCGCTTTGCCGACCGTATGGTCCTTAACGGTGAATTGTAAACGTTGCACGAACGTCGGCACTTTATCGAGATGTTCCAATAATTCCTTCTTATTCGCGCCGCCGGGCACCTACAAATCGGGAAAATTAATTGTCTGCCACATCCAGTACACATACGAGGACTGTTTGATGAATAACTTGTTTTGATATGTCTTAAATTGCAGACGACAATTTCAATTTTAACGACTAATTTTTTAACCTGGTCATTTCGAAATCCAAAGCACTTGTGTCTCAAACTTTCTGATTCCTTTGCAGAAGTGGATTTCTTAAGAACTTCGTAACATTCAATTTCCCTCTAGTTTGAGCAAACATCTTTCGATCGGTATTGTTTGGAGTTTCGTGAGTCGATTCTTATTGCGACGGAGTTAATTCAATGGCTCAAGCCTCTGTTGGAGCATTTATTGCTGCGTATTCGGGCTAAAATCCGTGAGTTCTCGTGGTGAAATCTCGTTTTTGCATTGGAATAATGGGCAATGTGGCACCCATCTTTCGCAAAGCTTTTTCGCGTGCAATTCATTATGCAAAATAAAATAAACTCGTTCGTTTAAGATGCTCTTTATTGTAGATTTCAATCGTGACTGGTGTTTTTGAACCTCTAAGAGATGATGCATTTCGAATTCTTCTTGTTCCCTTAAAGATAAAGGGTTTCATAGGAAGAACATGAGTGACTCAATGTGAACAGAATTCGTTCATGGATTTCCTTCGTTGTTTTCCCATCCAAAAACGCAGAATTAAATAACTTTTAAACTTCCAATTTTATCCATTTTGTATTTTACTTGAAACACTTAAAACTTGAAACTTTTAGGCAACTTAATATTGCCATAATTACTTGCAAAATGAAATTTGTCATTTAAAAAGGCATCGAAATCGTTTCTTATCCCCTGCTGTAAGTATATGAAACAAATTATATATCAAACTGCTCTCGTAACATTATTAGATGGAAAGAACCAAAAGGCGCACACGAATACTAAGGCTTTGCCAGTACAAACTGTATACAATTTTTTGCAAGTCTGCAACATCTATGTTCCCTTTTCAGAATTAACAAAGCAAAATATTGCAAAAATGATCGTGTTGATTATCCATTTTCATGAATTATTCACGAAGGATTGCAAAACTTAACTATCAACTCTCGAAGACGAACGATTTCATTATAAATACATCATAAAATTGAAGCAACCCGAATGAAAATCAAATGCAACGACCTTTTGACGAACCCAATTAGAATGCAATTGATTTCTCGTTTACCTGATAACTGAACTGCCTGATTACTTTGTACAATCGATTGGCCTCTTCGGCAAAATACTCGGCCTGCGTGAATAAATCCTGCGTCGTCTTCAATGCACCCTCGCCTTTCGTAAATTGGTACATGGAGAACGCCATCGCCGACATATTTTTTGCCCGTTTCACGATATCGTTGTTTTCCTGCAAAATAAATTTGCTTTTCAATTTTTTTCCTTTCCGTTAAAAAAAAGAGTCCATTACGGAAGCTAAATAGTTGAATCTCGTTGCAGAAGGGAGATTGAGAAAAGGAAATTGGGAAATGAAGAAGATGAGAGAAAGAGTGTGAGAGCGAATTAATTTTCCGGTTAACTAATCGGAATGGAATGGAAAATAAACGACATAAATTTATATAGACGAAATAGTTTCGTTACTCACTTCCATCTGCGCACTGCTTTCTTGCCATTTGTCCGTTTCGGCGTCCATCTCGCTCGTAATCAATTTCATTTCCAAACCAGACTTCGCGATCTTCGCCTGCTCCTCCGAGTCCAATCGCACCGCTTTCAACGGTTTCGACGTCGTACCGTGTTTCTATTAATCCAATAACCAAACAAGAGTAAAATGAAACGATTTGCTATTTGCAAAATAAACGTGGCTTATAACGACCAAAACAGAATAGTCGCTATAAGCGGACACGAGACAAATCACGAAACTTATCTTTTGAAAATGTGAAAATGTTTAATTTACAAATTATTGGTTACTATCGAAATTTTTAGTTGAATGTTTTATTCTAGAGAAAAGTTGTGTCAATTGCTTTTGCATCTTTGTCGTCCTTCTGAAACTGTTCCAACCCAAAAACACATTCTTAAATTTTTTAACACTTGTAATGGATGTTGCTAATACGACCTCATAAGAGAGTTTACTCCAGAATCATCTACATGGTGGAAGATAAAAATAAATCCAAACAAAAGCAAACAATTTGATTTTACACTGAGAAAACAGCAATGTCCAGCCATACGTCTCAACGACAAAGAAATACCTCGAGCCTCCAAATGCTAGCTACCTGGGCTTCCATTTCGATTCTAAGACGCATGGAATCAAAAAGAGGAAGCAATTAGATTTGAAAATGAAAGAATTCGTTATTGGGGAAAATATCAAAATTATCACTTGAAAGGAAAATTCTGATTTACGAAACTATTTCAAAATCAATCTGGACCAATGGAATTGAAATTTGGGGTTGTGCTAGTAAATCGAGTTTATCTATAATTCAAAGAGCCAATCGAGAATTCCAAGTCTAATTACTGGTACGTTACAAATGTAACGCTTCATGAAGACTTACGAATTCCATCTTCTTGGATAAATCAAATAGAAGAGTGGAAAGATGCTCGCCAGCTAATCTCAAAGGGAACTGAGTGATTCCATCATTGGAATCTGTTGGCCTGTTGAAATAAAAATATCGATTTTTGTCGACGTTATAGTCGGTGATTCGCTAAAAAGACGACATTATAAGCGATTCTTTCTATACGTTATCGTAAATGGAAAACCAAATAATTGAGTTCTTTACTACTTTGAATTATTTACGTATCTAGAGAGATCTAGAAAATTGTACATTGATGCAATTCCAATGCGACATTTTGCGCACTGACAATGAGGTTGCATCCAAAGAGTTTTAACGCCCCAAAGTCCACTACGACTGCAAAACTATCCGGGCAAAAAAAATTGGTTTTCCCATATTCACTTGAGGTTAATGTAAGAATGCGATGATTTTGAATTAAACTTATTGTCGAAAAATTGATTTCGACGATTTGTGGATGGATTGCAGTCCACTCGAGATGATTGAAATGAACCAACAAGCTCTAGGTTTGATGTTTGTTCTATTTGTCTGGATTTTCAGCATTCTAGGCACCGAAATAAAAAATAGGGTTCGTGACGCAAAAACGTGTTCTTGAGTCGCTCGCGTATTTCGATACTTGTTATGAATTTTATTATTTTTATTTTTTCAAAGTTAAAAAATAAACCTTCCTACTTACACCTGGTCTCGGTAACGACATATAAACCTGCTTTTCCGGCCTCGTTTGGCTCGCCTCCAGAACGTCTTTGACGACGGTCGTCACGTCCGATACCAACCATTGATACATGTCGGCAAACACTTCCAAGTTCTCCTGTGCGATCTTACTGTTTGGATACGAGGACAGCGTTTTCGCGGCCGTTATTACCTGCAAACAACAATCGTGCAAACGATTTTCAAAATAAATCAAATCGTTCTGCATCTACCTGCGGCCCGTAAACGCGCAAATTGATCTCGGTAAATCTGGCCGAGACTTGCAGCGTTTCGGAAATGGCCACGTGCCTCAACAGTTTGCAAACCTGCAATCATTGTTAATCGTGACGAGTGCGATTCATCGCCCGTCCTAGATCGATCTCTTACTTCTAAAATGTGATCGATACTGTCGTGGAAAGCGTTCGACGTGTGATGCAACCTATCGATATCGCATACGAGGGCATATTGCCGGATTCCGCCAACAAGTTCTTGCCCTTGCTTGGTGA
This sequence comes from Hololepta plana, assembly GCA_963695495.1. NCBI lineage: Eukaryota > Metazoa > Arthropoda > Insecta > Coleoptera > Histeridae > Hololepta > Hololepta plana. The sequence goes on along the minus strand of OY968837.1, from coordinate 10,203,524 downwards.
TGGTGTTCAATTCTTGCGCCTGTTGTAGAGCGGCCTGCGCCAAATGCTTCGAGAGTTCCTTCGCGGCCGTGATTGTCGCTGTTATACAACTATCTAATTCGGGACAATTGGCCGCACCTTCGAATCCCATCTAAAAAAAAAAAAAAGCGAAAACATTAGGATATTAGGTCGGTGCCGTTTTTGAAAGCTATTTCTAAAGCACTTCGCAACACAAACATGTATCATAAACACAATCAAATTATGAATTAAGGCCTTAATTATCATCCACTTCAGTTACTGCCTCCCATTTACTTGGCAGATTGTCACTACCACGTGTACAAACGAGCTAAATATTCGCAACTTTGCATGCCCTTAACATCGGCTAGCAAGCAATCAAAATATTCCCAGAGATAAATCGGTCGTTGAAAAACTGGTAAAATGTACGAAAATTTAGCTCTCTTGTACACGTGGAATCGACCATCTGCGATGGAAGTAGGAGGCGATAATTAGGACCTTAATTCATAATTTGATTGTGCTTACGATATATTTTTGTGTTGCGAACTGCTTTAGAAATAGCTTTCGAAAACGGCGGATAATTATGCATCGACCTAAAATAAATTTGTTAAATTAATAGAAATTGTTGAAAAAAAAAAAAGAAACGGAGAGCAGAGCAAAACGTACAACGTTAGCTAGTAATCCCTGTAAATGGTCCAATTCGTTTTTAAGTCTTTCGCTACTGTCCAGGATTGCCTGTCGATGCTCGTGACTAGTGTAGGCACTATCTGTAAAATCCTGAGTTCGCTCTAGTACGGCATCCAAGGCATTTGAAAGCGTCTCCGGACAAAATTCATCTGTAACATACGAAATGAACCGTAAAATAACATAAACGTTCCGTGAGGTGTTTGAAATAAAACCACAAGTTTGTTGAGTGGAGAGCAAATATTTCCCTTTTCTATTCAAAGTAATCCTCGTCGATGGCAACACAAAGATTTGCATATTTCTAAAGTGCATCAATTGTCTATTTATTCTCATCCGTTAGGCCGGTTGAAGTTCTGTGAATTGTTTTTGCATCGAAAACTCGTTGATTCATTGATGTATGATGTTACGTACTTAGAAAATAATCGCGCAACTGCTAAATCAGTTTAGGTCGAAAACATCCGATTAAAACGGTGTGAATTTCGATATTTACAACTCCATTTCAACGTGACCCCTTGACAATTTCTTGTTACTCTTGAGGAATTCGCAAATACTTTTAAGGTTACTTTCAGCAGCTTTTGGTCTTCCTAATCTATGATCAGAAGCAAGTAATTATACTACGAGATACATGATCATCATCATAAACTTCTTTCATCCATTTGGAATGACACAATAAGTGCTACTGTGAGTTGAAAACAGTATTTAATATTTATTTCTCTATTTCAACGTGACCCCTTGACGATATTTTGTTACGCTTGAGGAATTCGCAAATACTTTTAAGGTTATTTTCAGCAACTTTTGGTCTTCCTGATCTATGATCAGAAGCAAGTAATTGTACTACGAGATACATGATCATCATCATAAACTTCTTTCATCCATTTGGAATGACACAATAAGTGCTACTGTGAGTTGAAAACAGTATTTAATATTTATTTCTCTATTTCAACGTGACCCCTTGACGATATTTTGTTACTCTTGAGGAATTCGCAAATACTTTTAAGGTTATTTTCAGCAACTTTTGGTCTTCCTGATCTATGATCAGAAGCAAGTAATTGTACTACGAGATACATGATCATCATCATAAACTTCTTTCATCCATTTTGAATGTCACAATAAGTGCTACTGTGAGTTGAAAACAGTATTTAATATTTATTTCTCTATTTCAACGTGACCCCTTGACGATATTTTGTTACGCTTGAGGAATTCGCAAATACTTTTAAGGTTATTTTCAGCAACTTTTGGTCTTCCTGATCTATGATCAGAAGCAAGTAATTGTACTACGAGATACATGATCATCATCATAAACTTCTTTCATCCATTTGGAATGACACAATAAGTGCTACTGTGAGTTGAAAACAGTATTTAATATTTATTTCTCTATTTCAACGTGACCCCTTGACGATATTTTGTTACTCTTGAGGAATTCGCAAATACTTTTAAGGTTATTTTCAGCAACTTTTGGTCTTCCTGATCTATGATCAGAAGCAAGTAATTGTACTACGAGATACATGATCATCATCATAAACTTCTTTCATCCATTTGGAATGACACAATAAGTGCTACTGTGAGTTGAAAACAGTATTTAATATTTATTTCTCTATTTCAACGTGACCCCTTGACGATTTTTTGTTACTCTTGAGGAATTCGCAAATACTTTTAAGGTTATTTTCAGCAACTTTTGGTCTTCCTGATCTATGATCAGAAGCAAGTAATTGTACTACGAGATACATGATCATCATCATAAACTTCTTTCATCCATTTGGAATGACACAATAAGTGCTACTGTGAGTTGAAAACAGTATTTAATATTTATTTCTCTATTTCAACGTGACCCCTTGACGATTTCTTGTTACTCTTGAGGAATTAACAAATATTTTAAAGGTTACTTTCAGTAACTTTTGGTCATCCTGATCTATGATCAGAAGCAAGTAATTGTACTACGAGATACATGATCATCATCATAAACTTCTTTCATCCATTTGGAATGACACAATAAGTGCTACTGTGAGTTGAAAACAGTATTTAATATTTATTTCTCTATTTCAACGTGACCCCTTGACGATTTCTTGTTACTCTTGAGGAATTCGCAAATATTTTTAAGGTTACTTTCAGCAACTTTTGGTCTTCCTGATCTATGATCAAAACCAGGTAATTGTACTACGAGATACATGATCATCATCATAAACTACTTTCATCCATTTGGAATGACACAATAAATGCTACTGCGAGTTTAAAACAGTATTTAATCTTGGCTCTTATTGACTTTGCACCGATATCAATAAGTTGATGTTATTTTTTGCGATTTTAACTTTTCTTGTTGTAACAAATGAAACATTGCACCAATAAAATGGTGCAAATACCTAGTTTGCGTATTATTAAGAATGTTAATAAAATTTTCGGACAGACTCTCCACTCCGACCGTCGGCAATGATTTCGTTTTAATTAAAAAAAAATCGTTTTATCATATCCACCAACTGTATAAATAATGGGGAAAGTGCGACGGGCGAAAATCGTAATTTATTACCTAAAGTTACTCTAGTGAGATCTAATAAACGTTGTAAGTGTCGCATACAAGAATAAACGGTCGCACGATCCGAGTCGATATCGTCCTTTTGTCCCGACGTGACGCACGCCTCCGTGGAATTTAACACGCCGTCCTTAACGACGAAATGAATGAGATCCATCGCGCGTCGCATCTGACAGAAAACGGTATCTCTGTTCTCCCTCGCCGTACTGCTCTCCGGATGTCTTAAACACGCCTGCAACAATAGTTACCCGACAAATTAATGCGAATCACTTCGTTCGGAAAGCGAGGGCGAGGAAGACGATTCAAAGCAAAAATTTTGGACGTTCACTAATCTCAAAGTCGTAGCAATTTTCTCTTTACCTTACTAGAAGTGAGCAACATCATCGTCGACCTCTCCAACACTTGTCTGGCGGCCGCCATTTGCGCCCGTCGCCGTTCGTCCTTCAGGTCGTTCTGCCGGTCGCCGGTGAGATGTGCCAATTCGACCATTTCGGAGCCGAATTGACTGAACGCCTTCACGAATTCCGTGAAATTGTTCACCGATTCCAATTTGTCTAAGCTCCTCTGCACCTAGTGTCGTGACGTGAAATGGCGGAGAAAGCGATTTCTTTTAAAGTGACTTTTTTCTTGTTTTATACACGGTGTTAAAAAAACAAACTTTAAGCAGTGATAATATGGCCCAACATAACCAGATAAGTCTTAATGAATATGGGGCCGGAAATGGACGGTTTCGGAAATACTAATATTTTTTACAATTTGTGTACAAATGAACAAAACACAAATGAAAGATAACTCAAATCTTTGGCATTCAAGTATTGGCTTAAATTCAGTGGCATTTTTCACCCATTCTTTGTTGGAGTTCTTGGATCATGATGCAGATCCACTTCTTCCTAAGCATCTTCCTTTAAAAATTCCGCGGAAATGTTCTTTAAGAAGGCGACCTGAAGGAATCTGACGAATGGGATAAGCAGCAACATAAATACATTGCGCTTCTCTGCCATTTAGCATTAGCACGACCATAAATTACATGCATGTGGGCTAATTAAGAATTAGAGTAAAAAGGCATAGCGAAAATTTGCAAAATTGTCACAAACGACTTAATCAACTCCAAATTCCACGTATCACAAAACAGCTGTTAATTACGCTGCGAAAATGCAAGTTTTGTGAATGAAAAAAGCGAAAATCGAAGATATGCTGCAAGAAAGTTCAATCCTCCGTATCTTCGAAAGGGTCCATTTCCGGCCCCACGTTCGTTAAGCCTTTTCTGCTTATTTTGGTCCATATTACCACTCCTTAAAGTTTGTGGCACTTTTTTTTAACACACTGTTTATTTTTTTTGTGATTTTTCCTATACCTTATCTTTAGCCAACAGCAGCTGCTTTACAACAACGATATCGGCCAACAGCAGTACTCTAGTTATGGCGCCGAGAAGGCATCTGGCAGCCCTTATTAATGTACCCCGATCGGTTAACACTTCCTCCTCGGCCTCTTCGCATATCCTCTCGATGGCACCGCCTGTCGAGTCATAAACGTCGGTTGTAATAAACGGCAAACGTTGGATGGGTGGGAAGTTTCATTAAGTTTTATGCGGTTTTCTTTGTGCGTGCGAACCGCTAAAATGCTTATTAAAGGAGCGGTCGCCCTATCTCGCATTTTTCTTTTAGCAGAAAATTAAATGGGACCTTTCGTATATTTCTTGCGGTTGCCAAAGACGCGAAAAAGAAGGAGACGGCGAAAAGAATGGGACGCAAACGGTTAAATTGAATTGGACGATAAATAAATGGGAGTCGTTCGTTCGTCTTGCACATCTTTTTCCTTCCGTCATAATTCCCTTTTTCGTTCTATCTACCTCCGCACTGAATAGCATCACGCAATTAAATTTTCCTGTTTATTTCCAAATAGAATTGCTGGGAGAAAAATACGGGAAGAGTGCACGAAACAAATAATTACGTATTAAAGTTGAATGGAGGAATCGGTTAACGAAAGACGATAAGAGACGTAATAAACGAAGAGGAATGTTAAAAAAAGATATAAACCTAATTTATTTGAACAATGATATTGGTGGTAATAATTCTAGGTCAATGCTACGGAATGACGTTAACGACTCCTTATTATATCTGCCTCCCTTTTTTTTATATATTTTTCGCAAAATGATGGGAAAAGCAGTATTTAGGTCAGAATTAAATTATTAACGAGAGCACGTTGAACGTCTCCAACGGCCATTGTTAAACGCGTCATTTCCAATACGGGCCCAGCCACTACAACCCACTTTTCTTCAAGCGATATTTTCGTACGACTTTAATCGGGGTCGAAAGCTTTTCGGTTTCGCGACCGACCGACCGTCGAATTGACATCATTAAATTTTAACCACTCGAAAATTGAACAGAATTTTCAACGACTTTCACTAATAATCGTCCGTGAACGAGGTCATCAACAACAACGAGAAAATCCGTTACTGCATTATCGCTAAATCCCTTATCAACTTGTTATCTAGTACAAGGGTCACGTACACGAAGGTCCTACTTTCTTTTTCGGCTTTATCGCCCGTCATCTTTTCTCTGCGGGGACAATTATGCGCGCCGAAAGTTTTTCCCCGCGAAGCGTCTCGTTAATAATTCGCTTTCGACTCCTTTGGCAATCGCTTTTGAGCGCGGAATCGAAAACGAGAAAGGAACGCAAAAACTCGTATGCGGCCCATTAGCGTCAATCCTATTAATTAAACACGATCATTTTAACGGTTCCGTTCGAGGAGATTTAGTAAGTGTGCCAGTTTGGAAATTTCGCGCTAATTGAATTATTAATCTTCGGTTAAGCACGAAAACGAATTCGCACCGATAAATCCCGGTCTTCTTTCGCGATTAATCAATTCCCATCATCGAGCGAACAACGGGAAGTAACAAAACGAACGTGCAGGTGACACGAAAGAAAAAAAGTCCATTCAACTGCCGCATTTTTAGCTTATTTTTGCTCGAGATGAGAACGAGTTAAACGATTGCACAGGTAATCTGTGTTAAATGGCGAAATAAAAGGAAAAACCGCGCGGGGGCAACAGGTGGTATATATAATAAAGTAAACTAAAGTATTAAATTAGCTTTAAGTGAAAATGAAGGAAACTATTTCCGTGGAACGGCCCGCGCTTATCAAACAACGAAATTAATCATCGAAGTAATCCTCCCGTATCTTGTTTCCAACCCAGCAATAAACAGTTGCAATTCAATTAATTCGAAGCGAAGAAGAAGAAGAAAAAGAAACGAATTGAAACAGATGGTCGCAAAGAGTCGGTAAACGTTTATCCTCTAATTGAAATCTATATTATTGACCCGAAAGACTGCAAAAGTTACCTGCTTGTCGGGCTTCCTTGCAGGCCTCGTACATCCCCTGCCGCACCTCCGGATAGTCATCGGCGATGGTCTCGCCGACCGTGACGAATCTCTCGACGGCCACATTGACGGCTTGACCGACACGTGCGACGGCCGTCGCTCTTAAGGAACTAACGCTACTGTGATGTTCGACCAATGAAGATATCTGAAAAAACGAACCGAGGACATTTACGCAATTAGAATTCTACACAAATCACCGAGTATTTTAATGCGAAAAATGGTTCGTTATCATCATTTTTTAAGGTTCGTAAATTGTGCGGTTTTTCCTCCTACGCAATTTATATGTGGCAAAAGATCAATCGGTTTTACTTTGGAAAAGTTTCCGGAAACCGAATGGATTTACGACTAATCGTATCCGCTCGGGGAGTTTAACAGTTCAACCTTATTCCCTCCCTTATTATTATTATTTAGTACTACTAGCGAATGGCTCGCATAAAATGCTAAATTCCGATCGAATTGCGGATGAAAATTCTTCGAAGGAAAAGAATAAGCGGGTGTAATTCATCATAACAATTTTTTTTTGCAAATGCAAAAAGGCGTAATGTTAGCAAATAAGTTGCGTTTGTTCATTCGTCGGCCGACTGAAACGTTCTTATACGCTCGATGATGAAGATGGATGATGGTTTATTTGCAGCAGCTTGTCTTCAACGACAGAACGTTTCTCTTAACTATCGTAATAGAAAAAAAAGTGCGAAAACAATGAAACAGTAGATTACTTAATCCAACGTTCATCGTTTGTTTAATTGCTTTTTCGTTCGCTACCTGTTTGCTAGAAATTGCAATAAAACGTGTGCATCACGTGGAAATTAAGCGAATATTGAAGTTTAATGGTTTCTGCAAACTGAAATTTGCGCTGCATGATTCAAACTGTTAATCCCATTGGAATCGTTCGTTTTAAACGTTAATGTGCCTATTATCTCGCCCTACTAACTAAAGGAAAAACTTTCGAATGGTGCCATTCGCTCACTTCGCCGCTATGTCGCGAAGAAATAAGAAATTGCAACGGCGAGACGTCGTTTTTTTAAAGAACGAGAAAGTTCGAAGAGTTCGATTGATTTTTCTTTGCGTATCAACTTAAAGGTCTCTTTAACTCTTTTCGCTAACGGACTTATTCCTTCATACGAACAAATTGTCGCCGCTTTCTTAGTAACAAGTATTATCACGTTTCTGCAACGTGTAACTCCATAAAATTATGTAACCAACGTTAAATGGAATATAAGGTAAAATCTATAACGTACCAACTAAAGAAAACTACGAAGGGTTGATAATCAAACCGTTTTTGTCGTGACTGGTTTTATTAAAAATTATTTGAGCCAGAAAATGAAATTGCATGCTGCAATAATTTAGTGCGATAATAGAGAAAGCGAAATAGATAGCATAAAACATCCTTTTCGTAAGGGTAAGAATTCCATTTACTTTCGTTCTCATTTTCAATTGCCTCTTCATTCTCCGGATGATGATAATAATAATAATGCCCGTCGACCCACGTCGAACGAGGAAAAGGCGAATTTTATTTCGAAAAGAAAAAGTTGGTAATCGGATGGGACTTTGTAAATTCGAACCCATTTTCTTTTTCGTAGAAAAACGAACGAGCCCCTTTTTGATTTCGCCCATAAAACGCGCGGTTTAAGCGAGAAATTTAAATTCGCTTATCGAACGGAACCGTTCACTTGTTTTCCTTTTTCGGCGATTAAATTAACCGGAAATTAAAATCGAATTGAAACGTTAAAAGTGGCGGCGAAAAAAAAAAGAAAAGTTTCCTATCCCATTTCTCTATTATACTATTTTTTTTTATCGAGCCATTTTCCTTTCTGCTTCTTCCAATTAAGCGATTTGTGTTACGGTTCCACACAAATAACTTCAAAGTGGATTCGTGCAATTGATTTTTCTCTCAGGAATCATGACGAGGCGCTTCACTGGCCGAAAAGTTCGTGTAACAACTTCATAATTGACTTACACTAAAAATAGATTCTTGTTTCCTGTTTTTTTTTCTCTCTCCTCTCCCTAGTTTCTTTAAAAGGTCTTTATCGTGTCCAAGTTAGTTTCGAGATTCGTGGAAATGAACCAGGATTTCGTTCGAATCAAGATTGCAATCCATTTGGCAAATTTCTGGGAATAATTTCGATTAAACGTTTGCCGGAAATTGCGACGTTTTGAATTTAATTGACCTCCATCCTCGAATCTCAATAACTCGTATATAAGCACAAGGGATTTTCTATTTTTATCCAAAAAGCTGGCTTATAAGATGATATGGAGGAGAGAGGATAAGAAGAAGATATCAACAAAAATATCCTTATAAAAGGAACTAAATAAATCATTCCTTTTTTTCTCGTTCGGGATGAGCGAAAAAGAGGAAAACTAGCGAAAGATTTAGCTTTCTTTCTTTTATACGGATCGATGGCCATACTGACGAGTAGTACGTTAGGGCACACGAAAGATTTTCAATTTCACATCTACGACCGCCACTATTACTCTATTATTTTCATCTCTTCGTCTGTTATTTTTATATTTTCGCAGCATATCAGTTTATAAAATTTATTATAACGCGACGACGTTATTGGATTATATTAAATTCTTGGTGGAAGTCAAAGGTTGCGAGGACGAATTTATACGGAAATTAAATTCTTCGTTATTTAAAACCTCCGTACGAAATAAAAAGAGAATCTAAAGAAAGAAGTAGAATCGAATACGAAATTAATTGCAAAAATGGGAACTTTTCCGAGTACATTGAAACGAAAATCCTTTTATGCGGTCGCACTAATTAAGCACATTCCATTCGTAACAATCGTTATTATTTTTTACTGTTTGGCGGAGGACGAAAGAAAGTAAAAAAAAAACGCTGTTCAAACAATATGAGAGAAAATGATAATGGTAGTGAATCAAAGAAATACGAGGCAAACAAATAATAATAGAAAATTTCCCTTTACAATGTGAAGCAACAAAGAAAGGCACAGAGAGAGAGAGAGAGAGAGGGGGAGAGAGAAACGAAACCGAAAGTACAAAAGATCTATCAGAGAAAGACGTTATGGGAAAAAAGTAACGTAAAAGCTCAACAATACAAGAAACAATCTATTGTAACATTACCATAACATTACCATCTTACGAAGTGTATGTGTGAAAGCGCTATTCTTTTGTACCATCCATCATACAGTGCTTTTCATTTTCATAAAAATAAAAGTTTGCCCCTTTTTTTTTCGCAATTCAACAGGATGAAAATAATCCTCTTTTTTCTCTCGCACCAAACGTTTCGCTCTTTCGGCGAGAGATAATAACCATTTCCAGTGAAACGGATCGATACGGAGGATTAAATTATGTACAAGAATGGTAATTATTTACTTTGAAACATTGTTTGCCAATTCTCGGAATCACTCGCAATAATAATTGATACTAAAATCAAACAAACACGCGAATTTACTTATACGCCAGCAACAACAAAAAAAAAATTTTCAAAATTTTCATAAACGCACACAAATAGTCTGCAGATTTGACATCATAACGAACCATTCGGAACATCTGGACCGAAACTGATAAGCCCGATATGTAAATGTGGAACGTAGAAATGACCTTGAAAGAATCAAATGCAAAATTGATAAACGTCGGCCCTTCGCATGCAAATCTAACGGGAAAAATTTCAATCAACAACGGCTTTGACGATTGCAATCTCCATTTCTTCGTCTTCTTCTGCCGCTATCTGGGGGAGATGATTTAGTGAAGTCACCGTCGCTGATCTTTGTGAGTGAAACGGTCGACAACTTCTCTAATGATGACCAACCATCACGCTAATTACCCTCATTTAAAGCAAGAAGAAATTCTCGTCTTTTCCCCCGTTCGCAGACACTCGTTAACACCAAATAACCCTTCGTTTTGCCATTATAAGAGGCGAAGCGAAGATATTTGTGTAGGTTAATTGGAGGCCGTAAGTGTACGATATGTGAAAAAAAAAACATTGAATTGCCATCTTTTGATTAAACCTTGCCAATTTAATTGTATTTGTCCTCCTTCCTTCAACAAATACTACGTTCTGACAAGAATCGCGAGAGATGCATGTGTCCCGAGAGTGATCACTTGTTGCTACATTTGCCTGCAAACTATTTTCCGTACATTATTTCGAAAATTCATTGCGTCATTTATTAAGATAAGACTCGAGCTTTTCCGACGAAATTTCTTTTTTGTTAATGAAATTTAATCTCGTTCAACAACGAGCACTGCACAAACAACTTTCGCGATAAATATTATTACGAATAAATTTCCGATTAGACAAAAGACTTTTAACGCTGGTCGGCGTTGCGTCATTATTATCGCATTATTTTTAGTTGCAAACTTAATGGAAACAAAACGCGTGTGTGGGTGCTGGCTTTTTGTTTGGTCCCAAACTTTGTTCGCCAACAAACGGAGCGGAGCTTTTAATAAAAACCGGGGAACGACGACGATGATGATGATGATGGTTTTATGAATGAGAAGCGTACCGTTTATGCGAAACTTACCTTTCCATTCACGTGCCTGTTCGATAAGGAAGATCGCAACATTTTCGTAATGGTATTTTAAATCGTATTGTCTTTTGCTGCGCGCAATGGAAGCCGTTCGTTGATTAATTTTTTAGTTATTAACTAATTGTTTAATTATTCGATTACGTTCGTTAATTAGACAACTCTAATAACACAACATTCATCTTAATTAAGTTTTAATAATTTACATTTCACCTGCGATGAATCCGTATAATCCAATCTACTTGAACCATTTATTTTGCTTTCGTTAAGCGAACTATGTGTTACTAAAATTATTAACTAATTAAAAAATATATATAGACTCTGTCCAATGATTAACGCCAACAATTGTACGAATCAAGATAAATTAATAAAAAATATCACAAAATGTTTAATTCAATTTCATTTTTAGGTACTTTTATATTCTTTCTTTCTTATTACTTATAAGTCACCAATCTTGATATCTTAAGCATAAGTTGAGTTCGATATTTTGTTTACAAAAAAACAAACCAGTCTCCTGGCGAGGTTCGCCAATGTGCAAAAATTTGGCAACAACAATAAATAACGTTTGCTTTGTTTCTAATTAGAGGAAGACACTAATTGATATATATACGTTGGTTTAATCATTTTTAAATTAGGTTTAGATGAAACGGTTTAGTATCGTGATCTTAATAAAGCGTCAAGTTTAATCGATTCATTTCTCGTTCGATTTCGCAATTTCTGCTGACTTGTACTATATCGTTGGAAGGAAGATCGGGGAGATGCAAAAGGAAACTGAAACGACGGCGACGACGACGAAGGAAAGCAGAAAAACGATGCGACCGACCGACCGACACATCTGGCTGGTCCGGGAAGACTGCAGTGGCGGCAACGGAACCCCGGACTCCCACTATCGATCACCACGGAGAAGGATTCGCGCCAAGGATACGCGCAAGCTCGTCCTTAATGGGATCGCAGGTGACGACTCTCTCTCTTTCTCCGTCGATATCTTCCTTTTCCCTTTTCTACATGAGGGTACACGTATTATCGTCATACTCGTAGAATTCTTTTTTTTATGCCCTCTCCGTAGAGAATGTGATGCGACAAAACGTGAGAAATCGGATGATAATCGAGGATTAGCAAATAATAGCAAGTTATCAATTCGGCAACGAAGCGTAAGAGTCAAAGTTACGGTTTGAAGATGTCAAAATTTCCATGTGGCGGAATGGAAAGCGAAAGTAATTTTGGGAATACAAACAAGGTCGTGCAGCCAAAAAGGAATTCGCCAAAGTTAGCAGACAATCAAAGGGGAACATTACCGGTGGGACAAGTGAACGTACCAACAAACGGTTGCCTAAAATATATACCTTAATCTAAATACCAAATGGAAGGATGGGGATGGAACAAAAAGGAAAATGGAAAAGAAGCGAAGTAACGATCCAGAAACGAATTTAAATTCACTTCTTGCATAACTGGATTTGAGGGAGAGATGGAAGAAGAATCTCGCCTCTTTCGACTCGAAAGTGTAACGCACGAGAGCGAGTTGGAATCTTTTAACTTGTACACGTTTAATATGTAAAAAACGTTATTGTACTGGATTCTTTGTGGGCGAGAGAGAGAGAGAAATAGGAATTCCTAATGTCTTTCGAAATCCAGCCGTTTCCCATACGATTAGGACGTTCCCTTGCGATTTCAATCTTTGCAAACAAACTTGAACGAATTTATTATTCATCTAAGACGAGGAAATGGGAAAAAAAACGGTGGTGGAATGGAATTTCAAAATAATGAGTAAAGTAACGGGAGACGAAACCATTTAAATGCAATTTATCCTATTTACTCCGTAGGGATAATATTATTAATACTATTTCTCTTTCAAATCAAACCTATTCGAGCACGCGAAATATGTCTCGTTCCGCGCGAATGAGAAGATAGTTAATATGAAAATGAAGAAACGAAAAGCTAATTAAGACGGGCATAATTTCCATTTCCTTTAATACCGAAACGTTCCCGAACGATAATGATTTTTTTTTCACGTTGTAGGAAAAGTATAATTTTAACGATTCCGTTCTCGATTCTCATTTAAATATCTGTTTTTTATTCAGGAATTAAGTTATTTTCCGTAAATTTTCCTTTTGCAAATCGTTTCTGTACATTAAAATGCAATTACAAGCTTCGTATTTTACTACTCTTAAATGTCCTAAAATAGTGCAAAACGCATTAAACAAACAACTCAAAACACTTACGGGAATTGCAACTTTTTAATGAAAATAGCATTGTTTTCGTAAATAAACAGTATAATTTGCAACAATTTTATTCTTTTATTAACATACCAATCTCAATAAAAACCAGATCTGTCAGTGCTTGTTCCAATCCGCATAATTCGCATTTGAAAAAGATAACAATAAAATTGATTTGTCAGAGTCTTTTGCGCGGTCAGTCATTGGCAGAACGAAAGCTGGCAAATCCCGAAGAATCTGTTTCAAAGATTCTCCTATAGGAAGTTTCACGCGAGATCATTTGCAAAATCTGAAGAAACGTTTTAGAGATTGGCGATATCCGTAAAAGGCCCAAGTAAGATGCAAGATCATTAACGTATACGCTGGATGATCCTTGAAATTATTATTGCAAAATATTAAGCTGCATAATTTGCAAGCGTTTTGATAAATTACTATTTAGACAATTCGTCTACATTATTTCGGATGTTCTCCTTGTGTTCCCGTCGATTTTTGATTGCTTCTTTGAAGAAATTTAATAGTTTGAAGTTGGTAATGTCGTTGAAGTAAATTAAAAAGTTTCGGGTCGTTATTGAAGAAAATTCCGGGCAAATGTTTTGAAAAAAAAAATGATGGGTACAGGTAAGATAATCGGATAGTGCACGGTCCGAAAAACTCGCCGGAAGTTAAAGGACCTCCGGAACGGAAAGACAATGTTATTTCGATGTTAGCACCAACTTGGCATTAGTCAATACGAATTGCTTAAAAGGGCTAAGGCACTAACTGCCGAAGTTCATCCACATCTGGGGGATTCTTCGGACCTTGCACTACCCGATTAGCATCAACATCCATCATTTTTTCAGACCATCTGCCTGGAATTCCCCTCAGGAACGACCCGAAACTTTTTAATTTCAAACTGAATACTCAATTTTTTTTTTTAATTTAACAAAACGGTTAGAAGTTATGCACCAACCTAATGCATAGTTAATCTGCTCAAAAAATAATATGGTTTTGATTATAAAAAATTACAATTCACTGAAATTGTTTTGACTAGGATATTTTGCAAAGTTGATCAAAAAGTAATCATCGATGTTTGTATTGAACGCACTGCGATCGGTATTACGTCTATATACATATTATAAGCTCATTTGAAAAATCCGTACAGATTACAAAACTAAAGCCATGTTAATGGTGATCGATTCCTTTTCGAATTTATATCAAATCAAATTAAAAAACGGAAAAAATGCAACAACAAATCAGCATTTAAATATATAACGCAGGAAACCGTCTCCTCCACAAATAATAACATTAAAATTTATATTTAATTGTGATTTATCGTTGGACACCACTACCCTAAAGGACGACTGAAAGAGGGACAAAAAAAGAGCTACATTTCCAGTTTACTGCTTTGACATTAAACGCGAACGCGTCACGTTTGCATTAGATTATCATCATAATCGTTAACGCAAACTCTTTCATAATAACAATGCAAATAAAGCAAAAACATTTTGCAACCGACATGCAAGCATAACTTGCAAAAATGCTGGCGGTATCGCACTTTTAATCAACGATAAACTTTTAATTATAATTAAATTTCTATTTTCGCTCGTGTGCAACGATTCCGGCTAAAAAACCCGTCGAATGACGAGATTATTACTGATTAATGGATGATGTAGTTGAAATCGATGACACAAACCGCCAATTAAAATGATTAACAACGTGAGAGGAGTAATAATTGTTGGTGGATGCGCCGGCCTCGGTCGCAGATTTTTGCATTTTCACGCAACCAATTTAATAAGTTTTGCAACGAAAGGAAAACTAATTTCCAAAAGCCACTTGGATCCAAATCAATCTGAATGCTAGACACGACCTCATCGAACGGACGCTAACACTTTCAGTATCATAAAAAGCGAATTTCTTAAGACGTGACCCAAGTACATTATGTTGCCCGCAAGAAGAAAAATGGCAAAGAAAAGAGAGAAAACGATAGGACCATAAAAAAATTCTACGTCCGTCCTTCGACTATCATCAACTTTTATTGACTAGCGCTATTACTATTGCTGCTGCAACACTTGTTCCAATGAACTATTCGACTGAATAAGTCATCAATTTTTTCGACGTATCGACGATCGATCAACTTCTTGCGTCCGACTATTTCCTCGTATGCTGCACGCATGATAGTCATCGATGATGAATGTGAGATTCGTTAACGAAATCTTTGAAAAGAATGCATCAACAAACCGGCGCTGAAAGTAAAGCGATTTCTAATGCGACTTTTCAATGGGAAAACAATCTCAAAGATTATACGTACGATGAGCGTGGAAAGCGAATAAGAAAATGAAATTGCCAACCGTGCAAAAATATTTTCGCCCGATTATCAACGTTATTATGATTCCGCCTTTTCTTTTTTTATGTGTCGGGATAAAACGATTTTGACACCGAAACTGAAAATCAATCCCGTTCTAGTAGTAATTTATGTACCCGGCATAGATGGATAAAGCAGGAAGCCATCGAGAGACCGACAGAGAGAGAGACTTGATGGAAAATGAAAGAGACGGAGACGATGCCGGGCGTCGACTGGGAATATTTTACTTCCACTTAGCACATACATATAAATCTTATGTACACGCTTCACCATTATTATGTAACGCCAGCTTCGGAACCAGCCGAAATCATTTTCCTCTTCCACACCCTCTCGACTCCTAATCTCAATATATCAATCCAGTTGCGACAAACGCTAATAAGAAACGTCGACAACTGGCTGGGAATCGTTTCAATATTAGAACCGATAGATTATTAACTTTAAAACTTGGAAATATGTGATGTAATCATTCAACTTTTTCGATTGCTAGTGTCAACTTTAATTAAGTTAACTTTCTTGAAACTCAACTTCGAAATAAAAACCACTGCCTTCTCCATTTTTACCCACAAGAAACAAACGTTTTTATGCTGTTGACATAAAACTCTGGAGCTCCGGAAGAGACAAACTCTTCGCGCGCATTTTTGGCAGCCGCTCCATTCGTTTGATCGCTTAAGAAGTTATCGAGTTGAGAAAAAGTTGTGACAGATCCGGTAAATACGGTGGATGAGGCCCTTTCGTAGGCTAGCTTAACTTTTCCAAAACTTGACGTTTGCGAATGGTGCTAGAACTGTTTAATTCGTTTGGGCAAATTGCTTGAAATCTTGGCTAATGCTGCATTAAGATTAACGTGCATTTGAAAAATGGAAAACTGTGCTTTTAAGTCTTTTCTCTAACATTTATTTGTTAGCCCCTTTTTGCATAAACAGAAACTCTGAAAGCTTTTCTAATTTGAGTAGCAGAAGTGATTAACTACTTCTTTAAGGAAATTTTTTACCTTTCCCGCTTATCGCTGGTCCGATTTGACTAGTTACTGTGTTGACCTTCAGAGTCGCACACAAAGAAGCATTATTTGAATTTCATCAGATCTTGGCGGTGCTTTTGGACCTTTCTTTTGCCTGGTATATACACTGCTGATATTCCCACAATACATTCTTATGCATCTTTGCCGACGATGGACACAACGCACGAAAAGGCAACCGAGAAACTCGAGGTTGTACTGGAACAATATCAACCAATGGCCGGAAGATTGGAAGATCATATCCAATGGAACAAAGTCAACTCCAAGCTATATACACGCTACGTATTAAAAGTAGCGAGCGTCCTGCGTTTTTAAATAATACGATTGCAACACAAGAATTCAAACTTAACCAGAATTCAAAAAAAATTAATCTGCCAGTCAATAGTTAAACCTATTTGGATTTATGGCATTGAGCTTAGGGGAGCACCCAAACCGTCATATCAACTTATAAATTCAAAGAAGTCAAAATAGTCGAGAAATCCACAACAAGTGATAAGCGAAAGGTGGTGAGGATTTGTGCAGCTCCATAGTAAACGACATCCAGCTGATCCCGCTAAATGCAGAACAGAAGCTTGGAACCATGGATATTGGACTTTTTCGACGGTGTTGCTGCATGGAGAGGCTTATCCCATGATTTTCTACACTCAGAGTTTTCGTAGTGTATCCACTTTTCATCGCGTCACGATACTAAGCAAAAAAGCTTTCCTCTGCTGCCCATGGACATCGCTCGGCTTCAACTCAGACACCCAATATCCTTTGCCTTTGAATTGTTCCTAACGCTTTCAATCGTTTGGAAACTCTTGTGTGGTCAACTCCTGATGATTCTACCAGTTCGGCTTGCTTCTGACATGAGTCTGCCTCCAATTATTCTTCAAAGTTTTTCGTTGCATCAAAATCTTAATTTTAAGCTTCTACACAAATCTCTGCTTGTTGTTTCCAAAAGAACAAGAATTATGTGTGCTACAGCTTCAGATTTTTAATAAAATAAAGGAGCGCAATAAAATTCCTCGCAAATACTCTTTTTGGCACAAAATTCGACATGTTTAACACTACGAACAAGAAACTTGTTCACACTTCGGTAATTTCGAAGTTGCTTATCGTATTTGTTTATAGATGCGCTATTGACCTAAACTACATGCCGGCAAGTCTGATAAGGCCGTGTGTTGGAAAACAACGAACACTTATCCAACATCCTAAACACTAGCTGATATGTCTGTTTATTACCATGCATAATTACAGCTAAGCCGTAATATTAAATTAACCTAGGTTCAGCTTATATTATTCATATCCAATAAGGATATAGATTTAAAAAAAATCCAAGTAAATTTTTGCACTACCAAAAAGTAAGCAGCTATAGACAACCATGTTTGTCTTTCAATATCCTACATATGGACCTCTCGGTCCAGAAAATAATGAAATTGAATAAGAGTTCAATTTGCAAAATGGTATATTATCTCATTTTGCCAAGTTTTGGAGTTCACCTCTTGCTGAACGGTTTTCAATTGTGAGATTTGGGCCTTTTGCTATCCATCAATGCCGATTATAAACATTTAAGTTTTTTCATTTCGTCGATATGTGAACAATATTTCTCGGCAATGATGGTTTCGTGCAGTTTAAAAAATCTATATTGGACAAGACCGACTGCGGACCATCCAAACAGTCACCATAATTTTATTTTTGTGCAGATTCGGCTTTAGTATGAACTTGGGTGCTTCTTCGTAATTCGATTATTCACCTAAAGAAAAGAAGAAACAGGCAGATTTCATAGCCACGATTTTGTCGAGTTTTTGTTTAGCTCGCATCTATCTGTTTCACTTTGCCAATCGACTGCAAATGACGCCAAATTGTCAGGATACTTCCATCTAAGTGTTTTGTAAGTTCTCTCACTGAATTGGCTTCAATTTCATCTTCAGCCCTTCATCATCGGTGACAATGGTCTTCGTTAATGACACTCTCATCGCCAGATTCAAACTTTTTATAACATCGGCAAATGGTGCGTTCGTTCGGTCCTTGTCCAATGCAGTGTCGCCAATCGTGAAAGAAAAACAATTTAAATTCACGCTGATTCACGTTCCAAATAATGAGGAAATAAACACACTTACATTAAAGAACCTTCAAAGATATATATCAGACACGAAAGAGCGAGTGTTTAGCTTTAAAATGATGTATACATTTTGTATACATATAACGCTTTTCATTGAGAAAATATTTAAGAAAAAATAGAATAACAAAGTGGGACATTTCATGTCACAGCCTGATAATAATTGCTACGAGCATAAAACTTCTTTGAATTTTAGATTAATTTGCCAATTAGTTTAAAAAAACTAACATAAGTAGTAGGCACACAATAGATTTCGTCTTTGATAAATTGCGATTTTGCTGCTTGCCTTCCAGATCGCGCATTAAGGGAAAAAAGACGTTTTGATGGATGATTATTGAAGTGACCAAGGTATAAATTGTCAATCAATCTTTCCGAAATACTTTTTCTTGCAATTCAAATACTCGTTTTGAGCTTTCACGTTATAATAACTTTTTTATAATTTAGAAGATTGCCTATCTGGGATTTCGTTTGTATTAAACGATCTTCTAGTTTTTCACATTCAAATATCGCATACTTTTGAAAATATCTTGTTTTTTCGCTTGATTATATGGAATAATATTCCCTTTCGCTGGAGGCGGCCAATTGTCTGGCCGTAACACATTATGATAATCGATAAGAACATTCCAAAAAAAGCGAAAGAATTTGATAGAAGTTTATGTTTTGCAGATTCTTTTTAATTACTTCTTTGTTAATAAAAATTATTAACAATAATTTCCATACGCAAGCGTATAAATTGCGAAAACACATGTTTCAAAAATAAACAATAACATAACCTGACGGTTAATTGTTTAAATAAAATTTGCAACCATTCGCAGAAGCGTTCTATACTATCATTTTAATTAGCCACGTATTTACAAACTTTCATAAGCAAATCATTTAACAATTGATCAAATTAATAATGCGAAAAGGCAAAAAAGCGATCGTCGAATGTGCACGCCCTTTCAGACGAGAGTAATGATTATTTAGCAGGTGCAAAAAAGCGCTATTGTTTATACAGGTATCCGTAACACAAAAAAAAATCAAAATTAGATTTATTTAATTCGTTTCGCAAGATGCATGGATAATTTGGGCGCAATAAAAGGGGCAGGAAATCCAATCAATTTACCTGTTTAACGAGAGGTAGCAAGGTTTGTTCTATACTACGGGTTTTTATTTCTAAACAATCAAAATTTGATGTACCTATTGCTGCCATTTTCTACACACTACTACTCTATCTTACTCCGGCTTATATCATATCATTCACTATTTCATTCTTTCGGTGCAAGTGTCTTTTTTTCTCTTCTCTTTTATTAATGCGTCCGTAATATTCGACAAAGGACCACGTCTACAAATCAGCTGCTATTCTAACGCACTGAATTAAAGGCGAAACGAAGAATTTAACCATGGACGACATCTACTGAGCTTTTGAACGATGACAATTTTGCGGAATTGGGAGTTTCCTATAGCGAAATTGATTGAAACTGCACTTTTTAAGAAAAAATCGCCTTTTATTACATCAAATTATTATTATTAATTATTTTAATTACAGAGCTAAAATGTAACGCGTATTAGAGACCTTATTGCCAAGCATCAATCTACCAGTTTGTGATGAATATACTCTTCTCATCACTTCTTTGATTTCATTTGGCATAAATGCTGGTTGTCCACTGTGTATCCTGCTGTAATCTTTGCTGCTATCACTAAATCTATGCTCACCATTGAACATTGCTGAATTATAAAAGTGGCCATTTAAGTTTGCCAAAGGATCTGTGGTCCTCTTCATGTCCAAACGCACCAGAAATGCGTAATCTATGAGTTGTGCTACAGTTTCGTAGGCATAATATGTTAGAACATCCCAACCACTTGCTTTCACTTCAATTTTAAGATCTAACCATTTCTTAAACTTGTCCGTATTAAGAATACTATTATGCAAAAATGACACAGATCTTGCTTTTGCATACTTCAAATACTGTTCTTCATTTAAAGCACTTGATATTCTATCTGCCCTTACCATTCTTTCGTATTTGATCTCGTCAAATTCTGTGAAATTTGTTAATTCACCAGTTTCATCGATACTTTCAATAAAAGACATCAGCTCATGTTTGGGTGGTTCATTCAATTCTGAATCCACATCTTCTCTTTTCTGCAGCTTGGATTTTATCATTTTCAATTGCAAGTACTTTATAAACCTCGTCATTTTATATTTATTTTTACGCATAAGGAAAACCAATTCGTTTCCTTGAAGCCCATTTCCATTTGAATACTTAAGAGCCTCTTGTATGATTAGCTGCAATTGATTTAACACGATACTTTCAATTAATCGAACTGTATCCGGATTCGGTTTGTGACTATCACCAAAACCGAACATCATCATTGATATTTCATTATAATAGGATGTCTTTAAATCGTCCATAATGAGCTGAAAATTGTTTTCATTCTCTTAAGAATAGTCATTTGACAGTAGTAGTAAACAGACCGATTCCAAACGAATCGAGATACGAGCAATTTTTGGCGCTAAATTTGAAAGTTTGAGTTTCTTTATAATTATATATTACAGCCCAGCCATGAGTGCCTAAATTAATAAAAATCTTAATTAGGTTTACTCTTCTTATTACTGGGTTCTCCATTTTCATTTGCTAAAACCGGTTGCGGCTGGGTTTTGCTGTATGCCGGTGTAATCCAATACGGATTTTCCTCTGCCTCTTTGGCATATTTCAAAATAGCTTCGCGTGGATCTTGATCGTCCTCTACGCGTTTACTTAAACCTAGATTTCTAATGACGTAACTGCTCAAGGTACCGCCACTCGAAGCAACGCGGCCACCTTGGCCGGAAGTGATCGGCAAATCGGGTCTGCGTGATTTGACCGGATCCAATCGGTCTTTCTCCATTTGTTTCCTGCTAGTCTTACGACGCTCTTGCCTAAACAATGGTAACGCGTGCGGCGTTATCACTTGCTGCGTGCTCACTATTTCCGCTTGTTGCACTCTCCTCTTGCTTTTTGCCGCACACAATGTGGCTCCTCTCAAGCTTCGTTTGCTGTCGTAGTAACATTTTATGAAACCGTTGCCCGTACCGACGAATATCTGATTCAACTTCGGATGCCACAACGTCTTAATAACGTGCGTTGACGTCACTTCGATTTGCTTAATTTCCTCCAAGTTGGATGTATTGTAGAAGTGCACGATTCCGGAATGTTTATCTGAAATGTAGCGATGTAAGTTATTAGTATATACAAGCAAATGCTAACAGTAATACCTTTTGGAACTGAAGTACCAGTAACAATTATTTTATCATTTGGACTAAATATGGCATCAGTTGTATCATATCTTGTGAAAAGATTATTTACTTCAGCCAATGACTTTTTCAATTGCCTTATGTCCCACAGTTTCAAAGAATCGTCGCAACTTCTCGAAACTAAATTGTATCCAATGTGAGAGTATTGGATGGAGGTAAATTCTACTGGTTGATGAGCATTTCTTATTAATAAAGCTGGTGCAACCACACTTTTTTTCAAGTCCCATATCTGAATTGAACCATCGGTACAGCCGCAGGCAAATGATCGACCATCTCTGCTATAATTGCAAGCAGTTGGTGAAGTCTTCAATCCATTTTGTGCTCTACATTTCACAATGTTATTGTGATGTTTGCCGCCATAATTCAAGTCCCACATTCTTGTTGTTCCATCAGCTGAAGTAGTTAGAAACTCATCTCTGACAACTGGATTCCAACAGCCGCTTAATAATGCAGCTGTGTGTCCTTTTGTTTTTGCTTGATCTGTTATGTACATGTCACCTTTTACAGTTTCAAACTTCTCAAAACCATCGCGATCTAATATTTTAGCCTGTGCTGCACCTGATATCACTAAGAGTAGATCCCCAGTTCCTGAATAATTTAAGTATCTTATGGGATGATTATCACATGGCTGCAGTGTTCTGAAGCTTCTCATTGAAGAATCCATTCCCGCAAAGTCCCAGAAACTAACCTCATAATCAACAGATCCTAAAAAGTATTTTGAAATAATATTTAGTTTTCTTGCATCTGGCAAATGTATACCTGACGCCAGTCTTGCACCACTTGGATCAACACTTAATGCTGAAACTGCTTTGTTACCATGATGCATTGAACATTCATGTGTTGCTGGTATAAACATTTCATCTTCTTCTTCACTGTCTGAAGAAACATTTCCATCATCCTTTGTTGAATTCTTTGCTTTACTGCTTGTTTGTTCTTCTGCAGTTGTCTGCTTTAAATCTAAGAAACGATTAATATTTACTCTAGGAAAAGAAGATGTCTTGCCTTACTTAATGGGATTGGTGGTCCTATTATTTCATCATCACTGTCGTCTTCACTTTCATTTTCCACTAGTTTATCTTCAACTGGCTTTTTAGTTATTTCCCTTGCTGTCTTCTTGACTTGTTCCATCATTTCCTATAATAATTTAAAATTACATTCCAAGAGTTTGCATAATTTATACTCATCTCTACCTCGACATTAAAACTTTTAGCCTTTTTACCAAATGCAGTAATACCCATAACTTGTTTCAAGTCTTGTTGTTCAGAATCATCTTCAAGAGCTTCGATTTGCTTAGATGGGCCGAAAGAACCAAAAGCTCCACTGGCTTCGATTACCGTCGACTTCTCAGCAAAATTGGCACTAATTTTGCCGAATGTTATTTTTTTATCTTTATTCATATTTGTCATTAATTATCATTGATCTCTGTCAATATATTTCGATAATTAAAAAGATATTTTTGATTGATGTTTATAAATGAAGTTTTCAGCGATGCCAATTTAGGCAAAGAAAAAGTACATTTCTTTTAGGATCTTTTGGTTTCTTTGTTTATAAGTCAATATTGCTATTATAAAGTCTATATTATCTTTGGTCTACCTATTTAATTGTAGATGGCCCGAAGTAAGACTTTCAATACGTCAAATTACAAATGACAACAAAGAAATATACAATTTTGCAACATATGTTTCATATCGTCGTATTATTTTTTAAATTTTAAATATTCTATTTTAATTTAAACGATAATTAAAATGAATGAGCAAGACATTCCTATTGATATTGCAATCAGTAAGTTATTGGAATGGTTAATTAGCAGAAGGCATATAAACAAAGATTGGCAATCGAATGTATTAAAAATACGTGAAAAAATCAATTTGGCAATACAAGACATGCCTGAACACAAGGAAATCTTGAAATTACTCTCAGGCCAACATATTAATTATTTTCACTGTTTAAAAATTGTGGATATCCTCAAAGAAACTGAAGCAGATACAAAAAATTTATTTGGCAGATATGGATCGCAGAGAATGAAGGATTGGCAAGAAATAATAAGTATGTATCAGAGAGATAATGTATATTTAGCAGAATGTGCTCAGATGTTAATAAGAAATGTAATATTTGAAATACCGGGCCTGAGGAAGCAGATAAGTAAATTGGAACAAACACAGTTAGATTATGAAAAGAAAATCAAGGATTATACTAAAGCTGAAAATGTGGCACTGCATGAATTTAATACATTATGCAAGCAATTGGGAATTTCTGGAAATAATATCAAGAAAGAACTTATAACTTTATTGCAGGATTTGCCTGATATATATAAAGTCAGTGCTGATAAAATTAAGACTATCAAGCCAGCATTAGAATTCTATGAAGCTTTTGTAAAGTTTAATTCAGGTAGAGATATGGATGTATTGCCTACATTAAAGTATTTAATCAATCATGGTAATAATACAACATATGAATACACTTATGGTGAGAAACCTATAACAATTGAAGAACCTCCACTGAACTTCAATGAAGATGATGTGAAGGCTGATATAATAGATTTTGGTGATAATGACATTGAAATTGACTTTGGAGATCAAGCTGATACTCTTACAATGCCTGCCAGTAAAGGTGATATTGATTGGGGTACATTAAACACTGATGAGGAATTTGAGATTGTGGACCATGTGGATTTGGATATCAATCTTGAAGAATCGGGAATAGTGGTTGAAAAAACAGGTTTAGATGGTGGTATTGCAAGAGGTTCTGAAGCATATACTATACTGGATAATCCTAAAACAAAGGATTTAATTTTAATTGATTTGATGGAATTAGAGACATTTTTGAAAATAAGACTTTATGAGATGTCTACAGAATCTGATTTACTATCAATGTCTCAGTTGGACGTACCGGCATTATTACAGTTACAAACTACTGAAACCGTAACTGCTATGTATGATTGCGTTCAAATATCGATAGCGGATCTTACTCATAAAAGGACTCAACATTTACATAATATAAAACATTCTACTAAGTATGTCGATATTCTAGCAGCAAGTCTAAAACAGAAGTTGGACATTATTGAACGCATGAAACAAAGTAAGAAGATCATTGAGGAACAGATAGCTTCGTTACGAAATGAAATAAAGTCCGTTTGTGTCACTTTGGATAAGATGATACAAAATTCCAAAATATTACAAAAACATCTTGAAGAAGATTTATCAAAGAAATACAAAGGACGGCAAGTAAATCTTCTTGGTGGTGTCAAATAAAACGTATTGTAAACGTGCATGCATAATTGTAAATAAATATCTTATAAATACATTTGGATTTTTGAAATTTCAAGAATTAATCAGTTTTTGAATGTGGCATTTTTTGTATATCACAATGCAGGCAACCAGTATTTCACCAGAATCTTAAGGTTTTTCTTTACTTTATATAAGAAATACAATAAGCTTATCAATATTTTATTTTGTAGTTTCTTGATGTAATTTTCTCATGATCATTGTATAAGTACAACATAGTTTTACAAACGAAATGTAAAAGAAATCGTTGTTCATCTGTGGGCAAAAACATGAATTAATAATGCTTGATAGCTTCCGAGAAATAGAATGAAATTTAGTAGCTTCTAACTTCATAACCTTCTGTGAATTTCTGCCTGTATTTTGTCATGTTTATTTAATTAATTTAAGTGTTTTTATTTAATAATTAAGACATATTTTACTTTATGTGTGAGTAAAATTAATTAAATATTGCTGAAGTATTTGAGAAGTTGAATTTAGTTGTCGATGAACTTGTTCAAGTGGTTTAACTCATTGTTAAAATGTACAGCTACAAACTTGTGATAATTTAATCGTCTAATATTTATTATCGAATCTCTTTGTAATAATAATGTCTGATCGCATAGTATTGTTAATAACAATTTATAATATTTATTTTTTTTATTTACAGATGCGAATAAAAATGTGGTCAAACCATCAAGTAAATAATGAAAACACTCACAAAAATGGTAATAATGCAAAAACACTAGGGATGACTTCTGCTATATCAACAGCATTGCCAAAAGAGACTGATATTATTAAAACAAAGGAGTTAGAAGAAGCTCTAAAGCCCTTTGATGTGTTTGAGTCTGAACAAGAGTTAAATCATCGCATGGTTATATTAGGAAAATTATATGAATTAGTGAAAAAGTGGATAAAGGATGTGTCTATTGAAAGGAATTTGCCAGAAAGTGTGGCAGAAAATGTTGGTGGGAAAATTTACACATTTGGAAGTTACAGATTAGGAGTAAGTTGACTTTGTGTAATTTATAATTATAATAATGATATCGCCACTTTAGGTACATAATAAAGGTGCAGATATTGATGCTTTATGTGTGGCACCAAGACATATATACAGAACAGATTATTTTACATCATTTTTTGATTTATTGAAACAACAGCCAGAAGTAACAGAATTACGAGTAAGTACATGCTTAAAACAAACATTTTCAATAATAATAACATTTTGAATATTGATTAATCTAGGCAGTTGAAGAAGCTTTTGTGCCAGTAATTAAAATGAATTTTGATGGCATCGAAATAGATATGTTATTTGCAAGATTATTAATAAAGGAAATTCCAAATGACATGGATCTCAAGGATGACACATTGCTCAAGAATTTGGATCCTAAATGTGTTAGAAGCCTAAATGGTTGTAGAGTGACGGATGAAATTTTAAGACTTGTACCAAACATTGATAATTTTAGACTTGCACTTAGGACTATAAAATTATGGGCTAAAAGTAAGAATTTTATTCAGTATGAAGTGAGAGTGTTATAAAGAACAAATGTATCTTCTTTTAGGACATGGTATATACAGTAATGTGTTAGGATATCTTGGTGGTGTCTCGTGGGCTATGTTAGTTGCTAGAACGTGTCAATTGTATCCTAATGCTGCAGCTGCTACATTAGTGCATAAGTTCTTCTTAGTGTTCTCACAATGGAAATGGCCACAACCAGTTTTATTGAAACAGCCGGCAAGCGTGAATTTAGGTTTTTCTGTATGGGACCCTAGAGTAAGCCAATTGTTTCCGACGTAATACTTTTAGAAAGGTTCTTAATTCCGTAAAATATTTACAGGTAAATGTTACTGATAGATATCATTTGATGCCAATAATTACTCCTGCATATCCTCAACAAAATTCGACTTTTAATGTTTCGTCGTCGACTCGTACGATAATGATGGAAGAATTTAAGAACGGTTTGAATTTAACCGAAGAAATTATGTTAGGCAAACAATTATGGGATAAATTATTTGAATCCCCATCATTTTTTACGAAATACAAACATTTTATAGTTTTGTTAGTTAGTGCTGCAACAGCTGAAGACCATTTAGAATGGTCGGGCTTAATTGAAAGCAAACTTAGGTTACTTATAGGTAACGTTTATAATGAACATGGAAAGATGCAGCTACTGCAAATCGATTTTGATTTTTAGGTAATTTTGAAAGGAACCCGCATATTGTCTTGGCACACATCAATCCTGATTCTTTTAACCAGATTGAGTCACAATGTGAACCAAATACCGTTTGTACAATGTGGTTTATAGGCTTAGAATTTGCTAAAACTGAAAATTTAAATATAGTTTTAACTTATGACATTAAATCATTTACTGATACAGTTAATAGGCAAGCAGTTAATATTCATATGTATAAGGAAGGGATGAAACTCGAAGCTAGACATGTGAAAAGGAAACAATTACATCAGTATTTGTCACCTAGCTTATGGAAACGCGACCGGAAGACGACAGAGAATAGAAAACGAACAGCAGACGCATCGGGCGACATAACAGCAGCGAAGAAATCTAAACTTACTGACGAACAGCTTAAGAACAATGTTTGTATGCGTAATATTTGTACCTATTCACACGTTCATCACGGAAACATTTTACGTTTCAGCTAGATGAACCTAGGTCGAATACCAACAGTTCCTTGAATATCAATTGTAACGACGATTCCAATAGCAGTATAAGTTTAACAGACGAAGGAAGTAACATGTCTACTCCTAAAGTGTCCGAAAGTCAACCAGCACAAGCTTTATGTACCTGATAATTATTTCTATGAGGACGATATTTATCGGCACATAAGTTGATGTGAGTTATTGTCTATTACATAATTTTTGTTCATTTGCTGATTGTATCTCCGCCAATTACTGATACTGATTGTTGAAACATCAGCTTAAACGTTATAGCAATTCGTTTAAAAAATGTATCTTTACTTTAAGTTTTTTTTAGTTTATTTTTAGGTGCTGGCTCCTGACCGATGGACGCGAAAAATAATTAAAAAAAAGCAAATATATTTAGAAAAAAAGTACGTATTTAGTTAAATTACATTTTAAACGAATTCGTCGCGTTTATATTAAGTAAAATATTATCGCATTCAATTAGTGCAATTAATTTTGTTAATATATTTATATGGCTCTTGTTTGCGTTATATTCCTCATTCCATTTTGAACGTTTCTTGTATGTGGAAGAATGCTAGTCGAGTATGAATGAGTTTATTTGCTTGGAAATGATAAAAACGAATAGGATGTTTTTAAGATTGACAAAAATAACTTTTAATTGCGAATGTGCTTGATTTCAGAAGAAAAATAATTGTTGAATCTACCCATCATTATTGCAAAATGCCCAAAGAATATTAATTTTTACAAGAAGAAGGTTTATGTTTTTTTCTTTCTCCGTCATTTTTCATTAACAAATCTAATTTCAGACGCCGGTATTTCTTCAATTCTTGTAGTAATATCGAATACGATTTAGGTTTTTTCAATTTTAAAAGAAAATGTTACTAATCTTCCTCATTGTTAAAATGCGATAATATTTTACCCATTGTATATTTTTATATGTGAAAAGAAAAAAATTAATAAGAGAAGGAACAGTAGCGGAGCCTAGGATATATTTAAGACGGATAAACTGGAAGAAAAATGAATTTTAAACAGTTATTATTTAAACAGCAACTGTATTTGTATATTATAAATATATGATGAAAGGCATCTTTCGAGTACCTTTAATGAGATAGAAAGGATGTGATCGTAAAAGCAAGTTGACTAGGCAATGTGCCGTTTGTTAGGCATGCAAAATTTGATGATGGCTATTTAAGTTATCTAAAGCGAAGATGAGGTGGCAATGTGCGAAAAGGTGTGCTACATTTAATTATTTTCATTATCGTAAAAGATCTGAAATAATTAATTTTATATCAATTGTGTACTTATTTTTTAGAGAGAAAATAATAATGAGAATTAAAAAGGGGATTTTCATTTGATACGGATAATTTAAATTAACATTTATTATTATGTATATATGTTATTCGGAACTGTTTAAAGTTCAGTTTTCTTAATTAATAAAAATACTATTAAATTAACGATTCTTTGGTTTTTTCGAATATTAATATAGACAAATTTAGCATTTAAATGCTTTTAATTGTAGAATGTTACTTTTCTATTGAAATAAATGAATCATTTCCCCGAAAGAAAAACGGATTTATTCATTTCTCCAACCCAAAAAGTCTCTAACTCCAATCGTAGAAAATATTTTTGAAGCCACATTGTTCGCTAATACCCTTGGTCCAGCACGTACTCCCGAAAGTTTCCTTCGACGTTTGTTTACGTAGTCCAGAATTTAAAAGAATGGTACACATTCAGCTATATCGATTAGGAAAATTCGCGTGCGCATTTTCCAACGAACCAGCGCGTTTAATTGAAACTTCTACCGCAACAGCATCGCTTAAAAACGATTTGAACGACTGTAACGGCACGAAACTACAATCGGCCAAGTGATTTTAATACGGCAAGAATTGGTTACGCGCGCCGAAAATAACAACTGACCGATAGTACAGCATCCCAATGGATCATCTTCAGAGCTCAGCGGTTTTTTGACCGATATTTGTTGAAATAAAAATGTTATGCTTGCATTATTTTATGCTGTTCTGTTACTTTCTCAACTCTGTTACATGTAAGTAAATAATTATTATTCGTTGTTTTAAATTACGTTTAAAAACGATCTTTAAGGCAATCGCACGAGCACATCGTCGAAACGTACGTTAGACGACGATTATTATGCTAATTACGATTACGAATTGAGCAATAATAATAACAACAACAACACGGAAACGGTCGGCATTAAGTCTGATTCGTTGATATTGCCGAATCCGGAAAATCTGGATTCCAAATACACGCTGGACGTGTTACCGCACATCGAATTGCCGGACGACTCTTTGGCCGACACGGATCTAAGAGATCACGACTCCATCGATAACATCGTTTACATCTATTATGGATCGCATAACAGGAACGGCACGAATTACGGCCCGGAAATTATCATCATCGGTTCGGTGTTAAGTTGCGCCGCACAATTGTTAACCATCTTCATTGTTTTGTTGAGGAAGAATGGCAATGGCAAGCGGGACATCAACACGATGTTCTTGCACATGATGGGCTGCCTGTGCTTCTCAAATCTATTGTTCATGCTCGGCGTTTACGTACGTTTTTACGCTAATTAAATCGGATCTAATTTTGAATTCTTCGCTTTTAGGCCACGAAGAACCTGATCAAATGCCAGGTCATCGCGATAATGCTCCACTACCTACACTTACTGACCGCTTTTTGGATATTTTTATACGGCTATTACATCTACAAGCGATTCTGTAACAGTTCGGTGCCGCGATTGCACATCTTATTCCTGCTGGCTTACGGCTGTCCGGCGTTTCTCTCATTCGTACGCCAAATCAGTTATCTTTTAGATTTCGAGATAAAAAGCGATTATTTACTTTCAGATATCGTACGCTATCGCACCGAAGAGTTACGAAACGAAAAAGTTCTGTTTCGTCTCCGTGCAAAAGGGAATGATTATCAATTACATGCTGCCCGTTTCGCTCCTGATCTTGCTGAGCACGATCTACTCGCTGAACGGCATTAGAAAGATCAATTTGGAACTGTCGAAATTGGAATTGACCAGTTCGGCGGAGTCGCTGAACGCGCTGAAGAACGAACTCGATCTAATCGATTCCGGTAACAGCAAGAGAAACGAGTGCTCGGACGAGGAGATTGCCAGCTTGCGCGAATGCAAGACGTGTCTCAAGATGCTTTGCATCGTGCAAACTAGTTACGACTTGGTGTGGTTCGTCGCCGTCTTGGCATTAGAAAATGTTAATTTCAGCAGTAGCATGTCGGTGGTTTATTCGGTTACTTCTTGCCTTTTGGTAAGCGATTCGTTTACTTATAAGTGAATTCCTATAACGTCAGCAATTGATTTCCGCAGAATTGGTATATATTTGCCAGAACCAAATCGTTTCTTCCAACCATCGTAGGTCGTTCCAATTTGATCGATAGCAATTCGCAGAAATTGGAACAAGAGAAAACGTTTCCCAACAACAATCTGTCGGCGAATCCGCGACGAGGATCGTCCGATAGCGTGCCGTTATTAATTAACGGCGACTCTTGTACGGAGTTACGCGAGATCCGGCAAGAGTACATAAGCACAATTAGTAGTTAAATGTTGACCTGTAAGATGTTTTAAACTGTAATTGTCGTATAAAATGATAAGAAGCACTTAGTGGCCGCGACTGGATTGTATAATCGCGAGCGAGGCATAAAATTCATTGTCTTCCTTCTGATGCAATCTCCAGATTGTAGCGAGCGATTGATTGATTGATTGTCGATGGGCGTTGTTAACTTTTGGACCAGAGAATTGGTCGCCAGCCCGCCACTTGCAGAATATATTTTGAAAATCGTTAAGGATTATTGCTAAGAAGATGATGATTCGTAATTAATTTTTCTGTTAACAACTGATTTTATAATTGTCTGTTTACAATTGGTACGAGCGTAGAGAAACAAGTTCGTGTTCAATGCGTTTGTATCAGACATTGGCCTACACAGTATTAACAATTTTTATCCTTACAACAAATTTAATAAGATAAAATAGTTAAGAATTGAAGAGAAGTATATCCTGTAATTATTAAGAGAAATTTTCTTATCTTTTCTCCACTAAAAGACGAATATAAATGTATCTTTGTGGAGAAAACACACTATTTGAACGGAATCTGATGCCACAAAGGAATAAGTAATATTAATGTTAATAAAAGCATTGCGAATTGTTAAAGTAGCATAAATAAATTGCAATACTATGAATGTATTTAAATAATATCTAACGATATAATTGTTCCATTATATAAATAAATAAACTTTAATTCTTACAATGTTCTTTTTAATGTATCTTTAAATACGTCAAATGGAGTGCGCAAATTTGAAATTTGGTTGAGAGCGCGAGAAACTTCAAAACGCTGCTGATGTAACGCTATTGGTGAATCTCGAAGAGAATGTAGTAAACCCCGAATGGCACGTGCGTAGGTGATTTCCAAACAATCTAACCTCAAACATTTTACATTGCAGGTTATATTGGTAATGGCGAAACGTTGAAGTGATCATGGCATCTCAGTTCAGCGATGATGGTAAATATTTTGCACAGTTTTCTATTGACGGCAAGTTACAAATATGGGAAACGAAGGAAGATCAATTACAACAAGAGTACACGCCGGATTTTCACCTGACATCACCTTGTACGTGTTTACATTTTGTCGATCAAAACTCTGTCATAAATAAGGTAACCATGTGGCTCTTTGATTATTTTCAAATTCTTCTATGAAAATATACGTTATGCATGTCTGCTAGTAATTACTAGGGACCGTAACGTAAGATTATGTAATGTGTTACAATATGTATGTGTTTTAGAATGGATCGCCTAAGAAAAAGATGCGAAAACATTCAATCGATGTCAGCACACCACTCATTGCACTTGGTACCAGTACGGGTATATTATTTGTATATTCAATAGCAAAAGGAGATGTTATATTTAATATGAATAGTAATACAAGTCAGTCTATAAAATGCTTATCTTGGCATCAAGGTGATGAGATTTATTCTGCAATCGATAAGTTTGTTGTTAATTGGAGCATTCAAAAGAGGCAAATGTTAAGGTATGATGATTACATACTATGTAACATATGAGATAATACAAATATGAACATCATTTTGTAGCAAATGGAAAGCAGGCAACGAAATTATATCTTCACTCTTAATTTTACCAGATTACAAAAGGTTAATAACTGCTTCAAGGAATATTAAACTGTGGGATATAGAAACTAAAGAAGTTTTGAGAACGTTTATTGGTCACAGCTCAGAAGTACATTTGCTGCATCATGTAAAACCTGAAGGATGTGACACATATTTCATCAGTGGTGCTAAAGTAAATAGAAAATCAAATTAATATTCTTTTCCAAAAGAATTCTGCATAACAATGTACTATTTGTTCAAAGGGAGACAGAATGTTAAGGTGCTGGAACATAAATGAAGAAAAGAATAATGCAAATGCTGTAGCTAATTTAACAATGGAAGATTGCCCTACAAATGTGTCACATAAGTTTTTGGAAGATGGATCAACAATTTTGGCAGCAACTACAAAGAATGGAATTTTGCACATCTACAAACATACTTTGAATGGGTAATTTAATACAAAAATTGTTATATATTAAGAGTTTTTAACATTAATTTTCTGGGAATAGCAAATGTGGTAAACCTTTGAAACCAAAAACAACTATTCAAGTGGCTTCTGATGTTACAAACGCTAAAGCCATGGTCACTCCAATTCCAATATTGAATGCAATTTTTCACAAAGAATTAGGACTATTAATATGCCATGGATTCTTGTCACTATTAGTTTTTGAACATATGGTAAGTATGCTGCAAATACAACTCTTTAAATTTAATTTGGCTGTTTAATTGAAAGAATTATTTTTTTAAGGATATAAGTAATTGCGACAAAGTACAATGTCTGATCAGAAAGGATTTGAGGAAAAGAGATGCATCTGAAGGAAATCATTTGGATAAAGTGAAGACGCCAGTTGTTGATTCACATGTACAATACTTAACGCCAAACACTACTGCAAAGGCAATTGGTAAAAGGAAAAGTGAAACTGTTAATGATGTACCAATGGAATTGAGACTTGAGAATTTAAACTTAATCAATACAAATGTTGGTCCTGTACCAAAATCTGATAATTTGGCACAACTCTTGGTACAGGGTCTGCATAGCAAAGACAAAGATATATTAAGAACAGTTCTGCATGTTAACGATCAAAAGGTGATTAGAAACACAATTAGCCGGTTACCTATTAACGTAATCGTACCATTAATAAATGAATTGAATAGGTATATACAAGGAAAGACGGCAATGTTAGTACATATTAATATATTTATATTTGGTGGTTTTTGTAATCTATTTATTCTCTAGGTGTAATTTCGGCGTCTTATGGCTAAAACAGGTGATGAACATACATGCGGGCATTCTATTGGCAAATCCCGAATTGTCCGGCATTATAGGACCAGCACTTAGTGCGATAGAGAATAGATTGACGCTGTTTAATCCATTGAACAGCTTAAAAGGCAGATTGAATTTGTTAGTTACGCAATTGAGCGTCGATGTTCAGAAGGATGTCGAAGACGACCCGTTCCTTATATTTAACGATAAGGGTAACACCGGTGTACACTTTACCAAATAGAAAACTTTAATATCAAATCATTACAGATTCTACAGACGAAGATGAAATGGAAGGTATCGAAATTGCAGCTCATTCGGACAGTGAGAACGAATGGGACGAAGAAGAAAGTAGCGATGACGAAGAAAAAGATGATGATGAAGCCAATGGGAGCAATACGAATAATTTAAATTCGGACGAAGAAGAAAACGAAGAAGAAATGTCTTGTTAATGTTAATTGTATTAATAAAAATTAAACATTTTCAATTTTACTTGTGCATTCAATTCGATTCTACAAACACATGTTTTATATATATATACTCTCAGTTTAAAAGCAATTCCGTTTCGGCATGTATTTAAAACTAGGACAAAATAATTTTTTAATAAAACTTGATTGAATAATAATACAATTTGTTTTACTTAATTCGTTCATGTGTGTTGCTAATTTTATTTCGTTATTTCACGTGAGAAATTGGCGCATCAAGAAACCTCAAGCAAGAGATTTACCGAAATGTTCGAGAAATTTATGTTAATAAAAATTGTACCGGGGAAGAATTATTAATTAAACAGATTAAACAATCATTATTATGCGGGACCGAAAAGAACTACAATTGAAGAAAATTTCCTTTCGAAAAGTTACTGATGGCTAAGCGTTGGCTATTGCAATAAACTACATCCTTTGCTGTGCTTTCAAGAAAACGTTAGCCCGAGGAAAGCGCAAGCGCCGCATCTACTATACGGAAAGCTTTTGAATGTTGTTTTCGAAAAGCTCTGGACTCGCAATTGAACCTCGTTCACCGCATTCGCACCTTGCTGTTTAACGCGTTCGCCACCAAGACTATCATTCGACAAGTGCGTGTCCTCAATCCCGAATAGAAAATTGCCCTTGCTTAAGACGAATTGTCTTTGAGAAAATTCTCTTCGAAAAAATTTAAATAAGTATTAACAACAAACTTGTTCAAATAACGACATGTTAAATCCGATTAACGATTAATACGCATGTGACGGTAATATGACGATTAGAGCGTTCTGTTGACCGGTTTGAGGACGAAACGTATTTCGCGAAAGTCAGCGTAGTACTTAATTTTGCAAATGAGTGATTGATTTACGGAATCGTTTCGGAAGATGTAAACGGAGGGAACAAGTGAGATTAGTGTGTCGCACTTTGAGCAATTTCGTTTGAGAGACTTTCGCCAGTATCATTTATATGCGTGCGTAAAGGAACGATGAATAGTGTACTTGTACTGGCATTCGTTGCTATAATAGCTTTTTGCGGTGGTCTAACGGCACCTGCATGTGTTTGTGACCGGAGGGAATGTGAATTTGTTAGTGAGGACGATTGTCCGGGCCTCGGCGTCGTCGTATGGGATCCTTGCAAGTGAGTTGAATTTCCTTGCGCTCTTTTCGTTTCGTTATAAGAATTCGTCTCTGATGCTTATTAATTTGCGTCCGCAAACTAGCGAAACGTAATGTGCGAGCGAAAATGTCATTATTCTTGTCCCTGTGTGTGCGTGTGTTAGGGTAGAAATTGCAGATGCATTCGATAATTTGAATACCATTAATATTGCGAAACATGCCATGTATCTAAATGGATTATTATCAGCGGGTCTATGTATAAATTATAACGAGGATTTATTAATAGTATTATGTTCAATTAATTTTACATCAAACCAAGATAAATAACGCAATTTGTAGGGCGAAATTGGCAATGTTTATTCCACCTTGCTTTTTGTAATTGGCGAATGCACGAAGTGTTTCCCCTCAAGAATAGATTTGCAGCGTACGAACGCGAAAAGACGGGAATATCAAGCGGATCATAAAATCTATTAGCATCGTTTCATTTAGACATCAATGACATAGCATTCGATTAAATTACTGGACGAAGTATATTTTGTCGCCAAATGAAAAGGAATAGCAAAACTGGATTTTACCTTTGGTTGGAATGAGTTAGCTTCGATTTTGGATTGGCGACAATTTATACAATTTTTCATTGCTGCCTGATGTAATTAAGCAGGAACAAAATACAATTTTACGTTTGAAACATTTCCGAAATTGTTTTTAAATACTCTTCACGGACGATGGCGTCTAACGAAAAATAACACGAGAGGGAAAAAATTATGATTTCGCTTTTTACGTATGTAATTTAAAATTACACGAAGACACAGAAAGCTGCAGAGTGGATGAGATGAGAGGGAAAAAAATACGCGAAGGAGATGGATCAGAGGGAATATGAAATTACATATGTGATAAAATGTTGGTTTATCATCAATTTTTCATTCCGAACGCGTTTCTCTTCGTACAAAGCCACTATAGGCACCCCAATTTGAATTATTAACGTTGCTTAATTATGAAATGTACCGTTATAAATCGATGAGATACAAAAGGTACTGACGTTCTTTTTCTTTTTCATACACTTACATTTTACACCAAATGCCCATTTGGGATTCGGCAAAGAAAAAGGAAAATAACATCTTCTCGGCTTAAAAAAAAGTACCATTGTTTCCCATTTTCTGCCTTTTTCCCTCGGACCGGTACAACGTTCATTAAATTTTTAATTTACTTAAAATATGTAAATTTACGTAAAATAATTTAAATGTATCCATTTCTTTGGTTCGTTCTCTCGCTTTTTCGCCGTTTCTCGCCTCTCTTCTCTCTCGCTCACATCCTAAAGAAAATCTATTTAATTTAGATCGTATCAATCTTTACAAAGAAAAAACAAGAATCATATTGAAAAAATGGGAAAAGTGTGAAAGATGGAGAGAAAGATTTTTTAATGCAAACTTTTAATTCAATAACGCCCATTTAATGAAAAGTTTTAGTTGGCTCTCAATGGACTGGAGAGAAGAAAGAGAAAAAGAAAATGTGCAAGAATATAATCGATAGTTTACTTTTTCACCGCGAAGTTATTAAAGCCAATCATTACTGAAACTTTAAGATTAAAATCTTTTCATTTACTTCCTCTTCGTACAATTAACTTTACCTAATAATAACGTCTATTCGCTTAAATAGAAGTGTTTTTTTTTGTGTTAATACCGTTTGCTTTCAAATTAAAAGCGCATTGCTTTAAGGGAAATTGAAGCAAACGCGAAAGTCTCTCGTTCTCTAAATTTCCAAAAAGGGAATAATTGCACTGCAAGTTATGTACGTATTGCATTACAGCTTGTAGGATATTGTGAATCGTATTTCAAGTATGAGATAATGTAACTGAACTACTTTATCAAATTCCACTGCGAAATTTCCCAATATCATTATCTCCTTTGATACTAAATAACTGAAACAATAACAATAACATATTGGGTTCCAATTCGCATGCTACACAATTCAATTCATATTTGTTAATTCTATTAAAAAAATCAATCTGTACTTTTGGATTATATCAGCGAGCTAGTTGTTTATTATGTTTGTTGCTGCTCTTGTAATCTTTCGTTCGTTGTGGAATAAATAAAATTTTATTATCCTCGAAGGGTATTAAATTTTCTAGACGCACATTCCCTCAGCTTTCCCAATCTGTATATGCGAGCATGTAGAAAATTCTAACAGAAACACGGGACCGTATATACAATGCCTTTTATCAAGATGATCCGTTAGCGAAAAATTCCCAAATGATTTCAGAGAGATTTACAATATCATTCGCATTAAGCAAATTATCAAATTTTGTGACATAAATTTTAGTTTTGCAAAATTAAAAAAGAAAGTTTGATATCTCATATTTAAATCGAAGTAAATTCTATTTATGAGCACACAACAAAATTTGCAACGTTAATAAAATTTCGTAAAATGTGGCATTTTGCATAGAAAAGTTTGACGTTAACGATGACGATAATGAATTTTTTAATCAGTGCTTTTTATTTTGTTAGGTACAATGAACTACTTAAATCTACATCAAACTTTAATCAATGTCTGTCAATTATCCCGGATAATACGCGTTGAAATTTGAAAGTACGACCGGTTTTAATTGCACCAAGTTATTATACATTTTGCTTTAATTAAAAACGTTTCTTCGTTTAACTTATCTTGTGGGATGTTGAAGGGCTAAGAAAAGAAGAGGAAAATTGTTATCTCCTTATATTAATATCCATTTACGCAAAAAGAACTTTTAAATAATGAAAAAGAAGAGAGAGAGAGAGAGAGAGAGAAAACAAGAAAGTAACTTTTAAGACTAATTAATTTTCTTGCTCTACGTGTTAAGTATTTACTTTATGCACATTCCCTTTATTTTTTCCCTTGGTTTTATCATTATCTTCTCTTTCGTTTATTTAATTTTTTTCAATTTCTCGTTCTTCTGCATAATTAGTGAGTTGAAATAACAAACTTGTTATCATTTTTTTTTTCGCCACTACGTCTATTTTGTATTTTTCACTAATTAGCATTATGTAAATTTTTATTCACATCATATTAAGATTCATTCTCCTCCTTTTTTCTCCACTGCGCCAAGAAATTGCGTTTCATTTCGAAACATCTTCGTTAATTTCTTGTAAAGTTCTTCTCATTAATTTCCCTTTTCTACCCGGTTTTGAAATTACTTACATCCGTTTTGATTTAAGAAGTTCCATTCATTTTCCTAATCCTTTTTTTCTTCTAATTGCTTCGAAAACGATAACGTTCACGTTCACATTTTGTATGTAAATTTTGATTCATTTTAATTGGTTTCTCAATTATTGCGCTTCGGGAAATTTGGCAAAAGTTTCGTGAACTTTTACGGACGAGGGCGAGCTATTCGTTTTCCCAAAGAAAATCGTTAACCTCAACGAGATGTATGGTGTACAACAAACGGGAAAGCGAAGAACGAGATAGTAGGAGCGATTTTTGTAATTTGTACCATTTGGTT
The DNA here is from genome assembly GCA_963695495.1 of Hololepta plana. NCBI lineage: Eukaryota > Metazoa > Arthropoda > Insecta > Coleoptera > Histeridae > Hololepta > Hololepta plana. The sequence goes on along the minus strand of OY968837.1, from coordinate 10,164,144 downwards.
TGGATTTGAATGGGAATAAATCACATCTTTATAAAAGGATACGTTTTCTCTCTCGCTCTCTCTCTCTCTCTCTCTTTTCGTCCTCTCTTCGATGTCTTTTGTTACGATTACTTAAATATTCATGGCGTGTTCATTTTATTCTTATCTCTTTCCTACTCGCTTTTGTTGTTGTTGTTGTTGCTTCTCTTGTACCACGTATCGAACGATGGAAAAAAAATCTGTCTTTGGCAGATTTATTGAAATACATCATCCACTTTAACAAAAATTATATGGCAAAAAAGTCGAGTAGAGGCAAAGAAACGTATAAAACCGTATGGAATATGGATTCAATATATTATTATAGCACATATTTTCCATATACACATATATATCGGCGAATGTTTGGGAAAAGGAAGCACAGGGAAAAGAAAACGAAAGCTTCCTGTTTTTCCTTTTACTTGTCGCCTCCTTTTTCCTTTCGTTTGCCACAAGATTTATATTGGCTTTTTTTCAAGTGACTTAAACTGACTTCTTGAGAAATATTACGAGAAATCGCATCGTCTTTTATTTGATGTTGCTGCATATAATTAATAGTACGAATGTAAAATTCAATTAAAGCTTAAGGCTGCGATAAGAAACGGAGCCTCTGAACGATAAGAAAACGTATTTATTAACGGCGACGTGAAGTCAATTCGTTTACGATGACGACGACGATGGTAGTAATGATAATACTCCAATGCACGTTGGATAATGGGTTGGCAATAGTGGAGGAGCGAAAAGGATCCGAAAATCGATGCTGTTACGTTTAAAGAGCCGATTCCCAAATGGATTTTAATCAGATTAACAACGCGGCCATCATAATACTATAACTAGATAATTTCGACAATAAACGCACGTCCTGCGGGACCTTCTATCTCTTGCATTGCGCGATCGAAAAGAAAACAAGGAAAAACTGCAAAGTGCCAACAAAGCGCGACCGAATGAGACATTATCATTTATCGGCATTAAATAAATGTCCAATCGTTTTATGGACATTGTCGTAGGACGTTGTGCTTGATAATAAATAAATAGTTTTTCGCCACCTATCGACTTCGGCGAGCAGAGAGAGAGAGCGAGAGAGCGAGAGAAGAAAAAATATGACGCCCATCATAAAAGCGTCATAATAGAGTGGCGCGGCCGTAAACGCTTTTCTATTAAATTTATATCGGTCTCTTCTTTAATAGATAAAAGCACACCGATATCATTATCACTGGTCCGATAGACTGTGAATTATTTATGATTGCAAGAGGCACAAAGGTCGTTAAATCGAAAATATCTATGTGTGCGTAAATCACGTTTACGGACGCGAAAAGCGAAGGGAGGAAGAACCAGAAAACGAGAGGAATATCGGTGAATTACGGTGAAACAATCATGAACGTATCTAGGCTCGTCCGAGAGATGAGGACGAAGAGAAAGTCCCGTTCTATTATTTTCCTCTATCTAGGATAGAGCCATCGGATTCTTGTAAAAATTGTATTTCATTTAACATTGCCGTCCTCCTCGCTCCAATCAATACGGTTTCCCCCAGTATCATTACGTGTTTCCTCCAATAATATATTTTATACGTTATGAACACAATCATTTTCCGAGCTTTTCGATTCCGCTCGGATAATAATCGTTCGATTCAATTCCATTATTATAGATTATGCCGAAATAGTTAATGTTAGTCCTTCGCAATATTCGCAATGGCGATTGAATAAAAAGAAAATAAGCGCGCATTGCTACAAAGGAATATGTAAAACGCGAATCTCAGTTCGTGGAATGATTTTCATCAATTGTTCTTGTGATTAATTATGATTAATTAAATAAAAAACATTAATTTGGTGTTCCATTTTCTATTCCACCATCGTTCTTGCAATTATACTGTTTCTTTTTCGAATCGTTCGCCGTGATTTATCGAAATGATAAAATAATAATTAAGAAAGTAAATGAAAAACTTTTTGTTTGGTATCGAGTGGCTTAGAAATCGATGAAGGAGCGATTACTTATACGTCTTTCCATCGCCTTTATTTTAAGGGCAACAGCAACAACAAAAGTCGCCGGACTGGAACTTTTTGCCATCCTCCAGTTTTCCTTTTCCCTTCTTCTTTCGACAACTTTTAGTTTTGCCACGAGGAAAGAAATCAGTCAATCGAGGATTAACCGTGGTAATAGGTTATATTAGGCACGTATTAAGTGGTAAGAAGGTGGTTATTATTTCATATTTTTCCATTCTAGCTCTTTCTGTTGTCTTCACTCGTGTAACACGTACTTGGAATGACTCAATCGAGTGACATTATTATTATACGTTGTTGATTTACGATGAAAGCATTTTCTCTGGGACGCAAAAAGACAAGCGAGTGGAAAATTCGACTTAATTAAACCGATGAGATTTTAACCAACAAGCAGAACGTTTAGCATTTATTGCTAATTAATAGAAAATAAGCTCTCAATCATTCCGAGTGGAAACTGCTGCAATTTATACTTGGAATTTCTTTTTATTTCTATCCATCTTACATAACGTATGTTTAGATTTTTGTTTAAATTTTGCAATCTAATAACTCTCGAGAGTAACTCGCAAGTAAACTCTCACGTGCAAACGCACCATAATGTTCTGAAGATGATTCCGCAAATTTGAAAGCATTAAATAAGGAATTCTGGACATCTTATCGGCCTCCACAATAAAAAGGCAACAATTTTCTCTTGTACAGGCACAGGTTTTGCTTGAACGGTGAAATCGATCGTGATTTGAAACATTTGTAATAAATGTGTAAATAGAATGCGACACTTCCATTAAGTGCATGTAATTTCAAAGGAATTATCGTTTTTAATGGCGAAGACGTGAAATTGGTTCCGTGCATAGTTGGAAATGACGGGGGCGAAAGAGAGAAATGAAAGAATGAATTACCATTAAATTATCGTCATTTAACAATGGCAAATTAATAATAGATTTGTGTACGCAACCGGTTAACCAACTACTACCACGTACACGAATCGATGGTTTAATGTGTAACGCAATCAATCATCTAATTTCGAACAAATTGCTAATAGTGTAGGTGGCCCGATCAAGTGCAACTAATTCGTAATGTGCCGTTAAATTTTATCTGTGCGTAAGTCGTTAACCGGTTTAAATGACGGCGACAAAAATATTATAAATAAATAGTCCCTATATGCTAATATGTACCATAAACTGGACAGAAATTGATGATCTAATTGAAGCAATTTCTTTCCGATTAATATTACCTCGCAGAAGAAAAACCGATGATATATGAATAATGTGAACCTCGTTATTTCGTAGAACATTAAACGCAAATGATTTATCGTGAAATTTCAGTCGAAACTTGGCGAGTCACGTGAAGAAAAACGGTATTATTATTTCGACGTAGTTCAGCAAGTAACACCTAAATATTTATAGCCAAGATGATAGCGGGATTAATTAATTATATAATGTTGAAGTTAAACAGGGAAAACTTGCCAAGGTCGACTACTTGCAGCAAACTATTTAGTCGGCCCCGTACATTCATTGCGATGGAAATTTTATTCGAGTCGCAACTGACGAAGCGATCAATTTTCGTATCGCACGTTTTCGGTGGATGCGCCACGATGAATTTGTGCGAGTCGAGCGGCGAGAGGAAATAAAAATAATTAAACGACCGATTGAAATCGGTTTCGTTTCGAATTCGGTCAAATCAGTTACAGACGTGCTGTTTATTATGAGAAGCAATCAATAGTTTCGGGGATTCGGTCGATCGTTTGAATTTTCGCTGATGTTTACGAAAAAAGAAAAAATGTATTTGCTACATAAATTGAAGCGTTTTTATTCATCGGAAGGAAAAAAAGTTATTGTTTTTGTTTATTGTCGGCCATAAAATATTAAACGGCTGCGAAATTTGGTTATTGTTATTAACTTTTCATGTGAAAAACTCTCTATCATTTTCCTTTTTAAATTCGCCCTCGTTCGTTTTATTAACATTACTTTTATGGGCACATATTTGTAGAAAAGAAAATTCAATTTCGCTTTAATTAAGCTAAACATTTTGAACCGTTTCGTTTGCAGTAATATTGGCAAAAATTTAATACCCAAATCAAAGGCGAGCATTTCTTTTTGCCATCATACATCGCATAAACAAAATTAATTGAGCTTGATTAACTAAGCGCATAAGTTCGCAAGGGACACGGGAAAAACGCTAAGGAAAGAACATTCGTCTGTTGTTGTTTGCTGGTTAGATTCGGGCGTGATTCGTGACGAAACGTGGGAAATTGGCAGACGATTGCAAAGAAATTTATCGTGCGGCGGCGGTTCTAAGTGAGGGGGGGTCGAAATAATATACACAGACAAACATTTATTAGCCGGTGCGTGCAAACCGCTGAAGGAAACGTACAAGGACGAGCGATTACCTTCTTCTGCTACCACATGATTATAACTTTCACGTGTATCGGCCAAGAAAAGGAAGATAAAAAATAAATAAGAAAGCCGTAAAAAAAGGAAGGAAAGCGAAAAGAAAAATTACCGGAATAATGAAATATTAAATCTAATTTGGAACGTTACGCTACTCGCTACGAAATTTTGGTTATGATGTTAACCATTAATCAGATGTTTGCCGAAGAAGATGTGTGCTGTTGGCTCGCAGGAGGAAAATGAGCTTTGAATTATTTCTTTTTTCTTGGCGGATGCCTGCTCTCTCCCTTTTCTTTTATGAATTAATCAAGGCACGTTTTCGTCTTGAGCGAGGTTCACGTACCCGTAAAAACAAATTGTTCTGCGGGCCGCGCGATCGGTGCCAATCTTGCATGTGTTTTTATGCGTTAGAAGAGGAAGGTAAAAAATATGTAGCAGCAAGTCGCGTTGTAATTAGTTTTTATCGTTTAATATGTGGAGGTAGATGAAGGAAACGCAAGTGAAATTGATGCTTTCGTTTTCCTCCGCTTGTGGTCTACACTTGAAGAAGAAAAAAAAAAGAATTATTATGGTCCTTATAGATGATTTTATTAGAGACGCAAACAATTTTCGTTTGGCGTTCCCTCTTCCTCGCACGCAATAGTTATGAAGAAGGCGAGCAAGAGGGATCTGTTACCATGAAACTGAATGAAAATTTTATTTTATGACCGCGTAAAAATTATTAAAGGAGGCAGCGCGCAGAAAAAGAAATATAATAAATAAATTTCGCTACGTGTCAGACACTTACCTTGTAAGCAACTTGTTATTGCTAACGTTGCTATTCCTCGTCTACCTCTTCGGCCTCTCAATATTTAACGAATCACTTTATATTTAATGATATATAATAACATGGCGTTAAAGAATCGTAAATTTCTCTGTCTCTTTTTACTGCCTTAATAAACTTGCCTCTTAGCGAAAAGGAAAAATAAAAGCGGGTACATCATCGGTCTTAGGAAATGTAATACAACTTTCCGAAGTCCTTCCGAAATCGATAATCCTAAATGCGATCTCTTCCGCTTAATTTAAGGAATACGTCGATTGTTAGCATTAACTTGAAAGTATATTATGGAACTCTAAATGTCAAGAAAATTCTCTTGAATCTAATTTAAAATCGTATTACTAATTAAAATAAATTTATTTTCGTCGAGCGGGTAATTTCGAATTATTCAAAGGACGTCTTATAAGAAAGGGAGAAGACGCGAATAAAGATGCGAAATAAATTATTTAGAGAGGAATACGAACATAAGGGCGAATGAGAAGAAGGTTAATTATCGGCGTTCGTTAAAGCGGGACGAGCAATCTCCTGTTTATTTATGCTTAGACATATTAATTTTTCTGCTCTCAATTTTCTTGTAAAATATCGTCTCTTAATAAGCGTAATCGAAAAAAAAAAACCAAATAATCCATTTAGCCTTAGAATATGAAACGAATATCGCATTAAAAAGAAAGGAATTAATTCAATTTCCAGAAAATTATCATCGGCCCCTTAAAATCTCAGTCCATCATTATTCAATTTCAATTCGATGCCTTCTTCAATTTAGTTTCTTCCCTTTCGATGCTCTTTTTCTTTGCTATTCTATAGGATCGCATTTTATGGATTATATTATTGATTGATTCATCAATTTTAACCACTCACTTAGGACTTTATTCGTTTTAATCCAATAAATTCTCGCCGTTCATTTTCCTGGTGGATGCACCGGGTTAAATAACTATTAAGCCATCAAATATTTTTTTTGCTGATCGATTTCGGAAGGAATCGCGTTAAATTTTTCATCTCCATTAGGGAATTGAATAAATGATTGCCGAATTAGTTTGCCGGAGTATTTGCGGTGAATTATAGATGCTGAGCGAGACCAATTTGGTTGCATTAAGATTTTGGACGGATGCATATTTGCCTTACGCGAAGACTTTACGGTGTGATTAACGGAATTTGCACGATTAATTTAGGGGTAATTTTACAATTCGCGTAAAGAATACTATTTACTATCGATTACTGGCTAAGGATAGATTTAAATTGAAGTTAGTTCAATTCCTGATCGTGCCAAGTGTAAAGGAAGCAGAATCTATAAAGTTAATTAGGGTGATTTCGATTTTGATTAGAACTTATTTATGGAACGAACGGAATTTACATATTTAATTAAGCGTCAAAGGGGAAAAGTGAGTGGCAAAGAAAACGGTTTTGAATTTGAAAACATGAAACACGTTATTCCGATTTAAATGTTATTGTTTCGTGCGTTGAATATGTTAAGCACATTTCAGCCGGTGCGGCCTTATTAAATATACGTCTAATTATAATTTATTTCCCATTTCTTTTGTGTGTATTTATGGGAGAGGAGAGAGACAGGGAGAGAGAGAAAGAGAGAGAGAGAGAGAAATGGGTAAAATTCTCTTAAAAACAAATACAATCGTCCTTAAGATTTTAGTTCTTTTTAAATGTTTTCATAATTATTCATCGTGAGCTTTGAAACGTTTTAAGCGCCAAAAGTATAAGGAAAGTAATTTTCAATGTACTATCGCGCTTTTCTAATTAAATTTTATTTATTTTTAATTAACATAGTGGACGTCTGAAGGCGCAAATCCAAATTCGAGAGAGATGCTTTCGACTTTATTTCCGTTTCCGTAGGATTTTTGTGTTTATTTTAAAATCTCTATGAATATTTAATATTATCTTTGTAACTTTTCCTCTTTCCCGTGGTTTTACCCAATTCTCGAGGACAGCAGAGCGAGAGAGAAAGGGCTCAAGTAGGAATGAGAGAGTGCGAGTATTGGAAAAATGTTTTTTCATATAAGACACCGAATTTAACATATTTATATAAAACTAATACATATGTATGAAGTAGTAAAATGAAAACGGACTGTCAATGTTATGTTACTTCATTCTGTCGGAATCCTAAAATAATATTTCGGAGAGTACGGGGGCCAAAGAACGACTGGCAGCAGGAATTTGAATGCACAACGTTTTCCGATCACTTTTTTTTAAGTTTCGCCCTTTTCCTTTAACATTTCCTTTTTAGCACCAATCAAAATGAAAAAAGAAAAAAACACATTCATTCTTATATTGCACCCAAAACGAGAAAATCGGAGATAACGATGGATATGCCGGAAATAAATCAGTAACAAACGCTGTTCGCGCAAATCATTGGAATTTGAATGGCGTGCATTAACTTAATGAACATTGTGAATTTGTTTGACGCTCGATTCTTTTTCCTTCGAACAGATGTTGCCAAGAATGTGCGCGAACGGAAGGCGAACCGTGCGGCGGCGAACTTGGTTTTAGCGGGACGTGCGAACCAGGATTATCCTGTCAACTGCCCGGACCGTCTCCGACAGAAGGCACATGCAGACCGATAACGTTCGAAAGCAACGATCTCACGTGAAACAGCGATTCGTTGCGACGTTGAAAGGGGATCGGGCGAGCGAAAAGGGAAACAAACAAAAAAGCGGTAAGTGCACAATTATTCGCATTGCATGATCGAATCGTTTCGAACGAAAACGACGACAAAAAAAAACGCAAAGGAAAGCGGATTATTGCGCTAATTATAATTTGCGAGCGTTCTTGAAAAGGAAAGAAGAAAATTATTACGACCCCTTTGCGGCCATCTGAATTGATTTTAGTGTTTGCCAACCGTCGAAGTGGGCAGATTTAAAATGCTCGATGGGATTTTTCTCTAATTCGACCCGTTTCATTGAACCGCAGCAATTAATTTCTACTCTTCGCCTTCCAGCTCTCTTATTTGCGCGTTTTGCTTTTCTGTCCGCAATTCGACATCCTCGATGCAATTGATTAGCGGTCGGAATTAAATCGAATCCACTTGTTTCATCTCTCGGGCTATAAACTTATTGGCCTCTTTTGTTGACTATTCACCAATCACTTTATATCGTTTTGTGATCGAGCAACGTGCCATAAAAATCAATTGATTTTACATACGAGGGGGGTTCAATAATCTCATTTATATACAGGGCCTGGCAGAAATACCTCCCACATTTTAAACTTAAATTATTAGACCATAAGCCGGACTTGGAGGTTTTCGTTTTTCTCTCAGAAGATAGGGAATTTTATGCTATTTAGTTTGAAAAAGTATTCTGTCAAAGTGAAGACCATTTCCCTTGATTATTTATATGCTTGCATTATTCTGTCAGTAGAACCTTCAACGCTTTAAGCTTAAATTACAAGGCTATCCTAAGTCCGATCTGGACGTTTTATTTTTCAAAATGTGGCGAATTTTATGTTTATTCAGTTTAAAAACTGATTTCATCCAAGTCGAGACCACTCTTACTCTGTTATTAGTGACTTGTGCCTGAAGGATTACATCACTCGTATAGCGAAATTTTGAGCATTATTAACGCAATTTCCTGGCGTATTGCTTCCTTGAATCCAGCAAAACTGTGTGGCCGGTGTCTTGCGATTTTAGGTGGCCCCACAGAGGAAAATGTGACACGTGAGAGTTCACATGTCAGTAACTCTCGAGAGTAACATCATTTTAACTTGATTAATGAAAAAAAAAGCAATGGCATCAAATGTTGCGAATCTTTGAGGAAAACAGTAACGGAAACTTTCGAAACGTCAACAGCGTCTTACAGGGTGGTTCCTGTGGTGGTGTTTACTCATAAAATAATCTACATTGACGAATTTTATTTATTCACGCGGATCAACTTTTAACAATTCCACAACTCGCTAATATGCTGGGAACATTTGCAAAAAGTTCTTAAACCTTTTTATGCAAACACGTAAATATGTTATGGTGAAAGGAAAGTGGAGATTCCAACATGATAATATTGCATCAATCATCATCGATTTCTTTCACTTTAAAAGCATCGAAACTCTCGTTTCTGAGCTGAAAATGGTATTTAAAGCTTTTTAGAGGCGATTTTGAAGATGGTATAAAGCAGTAGCATTTTAAGACGTAATAAAAGTGTTAATTGACTTGTTTCATAAAGAAAATTTTACTGGGCACAATTGCAGTCTTTGGTACCGTTTACAAGAGGTAACCTGATACACGTGTCACCATACGAATTCTCGTAAAAGCTCATTTCTTCTTGCATTTTATTTAAGCATAAACTAAAACACGTATAAATATATATATAAGATGTTTTCTCTTGGTGCTGCCGCAGTGAAGTTGAGTATGAAGTCGAGCCAGGGAGGACAAAGTCGAAAAAGTTGGGAACGGTCGAATTTCACGTTTTCTCCGTTTCTCTCTCGCCTTTTCCATTCCGTTTCTCTTCATATCTGAAATAAATTCGATTAAAATGTATTAGTTTTCAAATCTCTAAAGGAACGCGAGCGGCCAACCGACCAACGTGAAAGAGATTTCTTTTACAATTTCGATCGTTCTCTCTTTCGGTCTTCATGAATAAAGTACGTCAAAAAAGAACAAGAATTTGTCCTCTTCTACTTTCTCCCTTTCTCCACGAAATTTCCTATATGTTTGTAAATTGTACAATACCGACCTAAATGAAATATTACCAAGTTGCCATTTTCGAGACGATTTTAGGTTTGTGCGACGAGGTAAGGGAATAAATTTTATTTTCGAACGTTATGTCAATATCTCTTGCACCATGCACTACTCATTCCGCGCTTTATCATCTACCGTTGCGAAAAAGAATCGTACGTTAGTGCGGGAATTGAATTGTTCAGTCTCATGTCTTGTTGGGGACACACTCTTTTCCATTTTGCCCGGAAAGCAAACAAAAATGCTAAAAGAGAACGCTTGCATGTCATAAATTCGAATTGGACGAATGTTTGCCGTTTCGCATTAAAATTCCCGTAACATACTTCAAAAAAACGACCAAGAATTGCATGTAATTAATTGAAATTTCTTTTATGAAATAATCACGTCACGTACTTAATCGATATATTTTAAGCGAGCAACAAACAGAAAGAAAAAAAAAAAGTGAGGCAAGAGAAAAAGTTATTGCACGAGAACTAGTTAAATAGCACGTTTCCTTTTTGTCCCTCTTCGCTCGTCTCGCTGCAAAACGGCGAGTGTGTCTCGAAAAGTGATAGATTGAACTCTCGCCCCTTAAAACGAAATAAACGAGATTTATCTAACGGTTGGAAATCGTATATAGTTAAAGGTGCGCGTTAAGACGAGCGAGGAAAGTGTTAGGAAGAATTTCTTTCTTCCTCGCAAGATTAAATAAAAGTTCGAGAGTGGAGAGCGGAAAAAAGAGGAAACCGTACATTTTTGTGTTATACAGATAATGAAATGTAAACGGTGATAGATTGAACATTTTACATTTTTCAAACTGAAAGTCATTTCAGCTAGTTAATGGCTCATCTCATTCGATTCGACGGAAGACTTACATCATCCGCGCGTTCGGCGAATGAGCGAGATTAAGACATACTTAACTCGCAATTTATTTAACAGGAATTTATTCTAGTTAATAAGATTGAACGTTAAAGTCAATTGGGAGACTTATTTTGCAGTCATAAAACGCTTCAATTTCTTCAAACAGAAATTTGTTGTTGCTGTTAACAATATAAAAAGTCATACAGAAGCGAGTGGTGGATCAATTTTCACTGCGTTATGACAATGATGCGGTCGAAGATAAACGATTTTGCGATATCTTCGGCTGCCCCGACAAACGTTTCCTGCAGGAAGTCGCATTTGAAAACTCGTTATTATTGCATTATTTAAAATAGGTCGAGTCTCTTATCAATCCTGTCCTAGTTCGTATGGGGTCGGAGATGGTGCGGTCGTTTGCAGGACGCCACATATAGCACGAACGTTGCTGCGGTTCAGCTACATCTTGTACCAGCAGCGTCCGGACACTTTCGGTTCCGGACGGTTTTCCGGTGAAACATCGCAGTTCCGGCTCAGTCCTTTCTCATAAACTATAAACACTAACTCTCTCTCTTTCTCTCTCGGTCTTTTACCATCTTCTTGTTATAATGTCTCCGGGCCAACGAAATCGTATGTGCGAGACTTTAATCTTTTTACATCTCATTTGCGGTATTATCAATTTATCCGCGATAAGCCGCTTGCTTTAGTGCGTTTCCCGCTCATCTCCGGAACGATTTACTAATCTTTCATGCAACTGACGATCGTCACGATTCCTCGACTTGATTTTGTACACCGATTTCCTTGTTGTGTGAGAAACTCTTTATCATAATTTCGATTCTATGCAGGATGGATTTTGTTTCTTTGAAGACGAAATGTATTTTATTTTTTTGCAACTTCTCTCCCCTACTTTCCCATTAGCTAAACATTTCTCTTGTTAAATAAAAGAGTGGTATAAAGTAGAAATTCTTTGGCGTTTTCTCCGCAAGAGAAATGGGAGAAAAAAGGAATAATGAAAATCCACGAGAAAGGGTCGGTTATAATAAAAGTGTAACATTGTATTAGTAATAGTGGTAGTGATGTTTGTAGTATGTAGTAGTGCCGGTGGCAGCTGACTTGTATGATGAATACCACTCGTTTTTCATACATGAATGCACGACATTTTTCAAGAACTTTTTTCTTTGGCATGCTTTTACTCGATCACCTTGTTCCAGCCGCCCCCCCGTCCCCATTGTTTTTTTTTCATTTCCTTTTTCACGTTTCCCATGCAATTTTTGTTTCGGCATTTCATTATTAAATTGTTTCTTCTTTTACTTCGTGAATTCTTGCTTTTCGCTGATAGGATTTTATAGATTTGCTGAAACGCCAGATTCGCAAAGGTAAACGAATAAAATAAAATTATTGTAATAGAGAAAAATGACGGGAGGCAGAAGAAGGTAAATGTAACGGAATACGTTTAACAATATCTAAGGTACACATTATTAATAAACTAGGGGATGCCATTATCATAATTTAATTTTTTATTAAAATTTAAAATGTATTATGGACGATATCGATTATTTCCTATCTGAAAATAGAAAAATGCGGCCTTTGCAACCTAGTTTATTTATCGGAATTGTATAGTGTTACCACCAAAACAAGAAAGAATGAAATTTTGAAATGGCTCTAATTGAAATCCATACAAATCAATTAAGCGTCGATGTATTTTAAAAAGTAAACGGCAACATGGGAATAGTATCAAATTATCTAGACCCATCTTGAAATAATTAGTAAATATTACTTCAAATTTTGCATTTTGCAACTATTAAAATACTTTCTATTGTTGTTTTTAACTTTTCAGAATAAAATTAAAAAAATTTGCACAACAGGTAATCTTGAATAGTCAAAATTTTATTGCGAAAACGGCAAAAAATCCTGCTTTTTTGCGTTAAAGCACACGTTAATCGTAGCTGAATGTACTCCACAAAAAAAAATTGAAGATAATACGAAACTTATCCTGGTAAAGTTTTAATTGCAAGTTACAGGATAAACTTTTCTCGTAGCCAAAAGACAATAATTTTCTCGACACTTTTGCCAACTAATACCCTCCACACTGTTTAGTCCTCTCTCTCTCTCTCTTTGCATTCCTTTTTATTCCAGACATAAACTTTTATCTTCAACATTTTTTTCATCATTCTCATCATACTCTTGTTCGTATATCACACGTTTCTTTTTTCACGGGTATTTATTTTATAATAAATAGAAAAAGAAAGCGAAAGCGAAAAAAGTAGGATCGAGGAATATAATTTATTACTATAATGAGAATCCATCATCATAAGGCTACAAGATAAGACGGGAGAAAGAAGAACGTAAAAACTGGTAGCGAGACGTACATTAACATAAGCTCGAATTATTATTATCATAGTTCCTTGAATTTAAAGCGGATTTCTTAAGCCTTTGCACTTGGCAATTGGTTTCATCGAATGCTCCGAGTGACACTATCCTCTAACATAACAATTTAAAAATTTGTAATTAATGCCATTTATTGTATTTTTGGGAAATAAATTATATATACCAAAAACACAAACGTGTAGGCACGTTAAAGCAAAGGCGTTTACATCAATAGGACGAAGTTCAAGAGCGAAAAAAAAAATCCTTCAAGACCGCTGGATAAGTACGTCCATGTATATTTATATATATTTCGCGTGTGTATATGTTTACTAAAGGTAACGTCCCATACGACCCATTCGATAAATGAGGTCGGTCCACTAGTTCGCAAGTGGACTGCAAATTGAACGTCGAATCCCACGGGAACTTACGTTCACGTATTTTTTTATTATTATTTATCTAATTCCACGGCGTTTGTATCGGGTTTTATTACAGGCATCGCTTTCTTCCCATCTTCCTCCTACCCACTTTCTGCTTAGCTTTTCATCTTTTCCACGGCTATATTTTATACGGCGCGATCGGGCATATAAAGAAGCAAAAGGGTATGTGTAAGGAAGAAGAAGATCGATAACAGAGAAAGGATGTAGCAGAGAAATTCAATCGTATTAAGCGCGTTCGCGCTTTATCGAAATATTCATTTTTCATATTCGGCTATTATTAAACGATTGTCATTTGATTGCAGGCGAATATCGCAGGTTAATAAAGATTCCTAACGCAGGGGAAAATTGACAATACATTTTCCCAAGGAGTACGAGGGGGTATTGATATCTTGTTAGTCTGGAAAGTTTCTGGTAAAGAAAAGTGCAGCAGCCATATCTGCTTTGATTACAACTTTGATGTTTAATAAGTAAAGTTGTAAAAGTTTTACTCATCCACAAGTTACATGGTGATCAACTGCGATTTTTTTGAAAACAGCATGAGCCTGAGAAAGAGGTAGAATTTGCAAAAATCGAATTTTAATTTTAAAGTGTTATCGGGCAAAGAAATTTTTGCTGATCTGATAGTAACCTTAGGTGATCACTGTTAAATACTGGGTAGAGGAATACAAAAGATTAGCGCCGCCCTGAAAGACCAATTTTTGGGACCACTGCATAAAACTTGGATTCTGGATATGATTTAGAAAATTGACGTACTGCGTTTAAGAATATTGCAGAAGCATTGCACATCATTCACCATGACTTGGGTTGGTATCCCTTTCGCGATTGTGTGTTGTTTTAATCCCATCCTTGTGTACAATCCCTGGTGGAGTCACCACAAAGCCAGAATCGGTTTCGGCCTTTCAGGCCCCTTAGATGGATTCGCCTCCTAGCTGAAGTGTTCCGGCTAAGCCGGCGAAGCGGGATGTTTCTTCCAGCAAACCCACTGTCACCAAGAGTCCGATAGCCCAGTCAAGCTGATGTGGGCTATCGACCTCTATTGGTATCTGCATAGCAAAAAAGCCATCCTTTTAATGTTACCTCCGAGCCTCAGTGGGCTTGGTCATGTAGTTGCCCAACAAGGAGGGTTTGAAAGTCCAGCTTGCAGATGTTATCTTTCGGCGTTGCTCTTCATGTCCACCCGGCGAACCCAAGCCGGGGTTTTGGCCGCCCTAAAGCCTAGCGAAACGACGTGGCAGGCTCTGCTAGTATCGGACCAACACGACCTCGGTGAGGTCATTGAACATAAAGAAAGACTCCTCAGAGTCGCGAAGATGTGGCAGCTCGAGTGTGAAAAGGCGGGTCACTGATATCTGACATTAGCAGCCAAATTTATCGTCCGTCGTGAAGTCCAAGAATGTTGAATGTTGATCAAAAGCGTATTGTATTGACAACGTCAAAGAGAATCTGGTGCAGTTTTGTAGAACTTTTTGGATCAGATTGTAATTATACACGAAACGTGGATCCATCACTGAATTAAAAAACAATCCAAACAGTGGCAGCATATTAGTTCTCCACGAGACAAAACATTCTATGTATTCAAACATCGGCTGCCAAGATTCTTGCCACAGTCTGGGACGAAGATGGGATAACTCTGACAGATTATTTGGACCGCGGTATAACTATCACTGGGGCACTTTATAGTGAGTTGTTAACCGAATTTTGCAAGAAAACCGTGCAAGACTTCTACTCACAAGTCGTTGATTGGACTGACCAAAAATTTATGAAATAAGTTTTTAATTGGCTCTATTCTCCGGACTTAGCATCGTCACTCTATTATTTGTTCCCAAAACGCAAAAAACATTTTAAAGGTACAAGGTGTTCGACAAATGCGCCGCTGACGAGTGGTTTGCAGAACAAGGCAAAGATTTTTTTAAGTGGTTTCGAATTACATACTTTATGAACGTTCTGCTAGATATATGATTGTTAAAGGAGATTATGTTGAAAAAATATAATATTTTGGCTTCGCAGGACCACCGCAAATTCCGGAATGAAAATTGATGTTTTAATTAACTTAATACTAAATTTATGATTTAAACTGACGACGATATGATGTTGTATCTTCCATGGTTGATGTTCGACTCTTTTTAAACTTATTGTCTCTGTTCGGCTCGATCCTCCAAATCCGGCTCGAAGTACCAAATGTTCGGCTCGATTCTCCAAATCCGGCTCGAAGTACCGAATGTTTGGCTCGATTCTCCAAATCCGGTTCTTGAAGGACCAAATGTTTGGCTCGATTCTCCAAATCCGGTTCTTGAAGGACCAAATGTTCGCACCCGTTCTTGAGTACGAAGTTTTTTGTTGTTCTTGATTCGAAGGACCAATGTGTAAAACTAACTTAACTTTATTTACACATATATATTACAAATTGTACACTAATTTAATTAATTTAGTGACACGAAAAAGCACGACAACGACAGTGTTAACTATAACATCTCGAGACGAAAAAATGAAGTCGATTGAATTTCAGTGCAAAGTTCTTATATTTATATGGGCACTTATCTCTCCCCTTCCAATTCGGGGAGAGTGTGCCCTTTGTGAGACAAAACTGCCCAAAACCAGATATTGTTGGCTGGCAGCTTTGTCTCAACAATATTAACATACAGTCACTCTCTTGTTGCGATGAACCTTCAATTTCGCGTTTGTTTCTTTCGATGTTTGAACAAACGGTTCATCGCAACAAGAAAGTCCGTCGATTGCTATTTCTTAGTTTGCTATTTACAATTCATTTCCAAAATGTACAAAGACTATATATAAACCAAAATGTACAAAGACTATCCATAAACCAAAATGTACAAAGACTATCCATAAACCAAAATGTACAAAGACTATCCATAAACCAAAATGTACAAAGACTATCCATAAACCAAAATGTACAAAGACTATCCATAAACCAAAATGTACAAAGACTATCCATAAACCAAAATGTACAAAGACTATCCATAAACCAAAATGTACAAAGACAACTCGCGATTCAATAACGCACAATGACTGTCCCTCACTAGCGCGTTAACAGTCTCTCTCCAAGTAAACCATATTTGCCCTTCTGTTTAGGAGAGGGTGGTTATTCTTGGCATTTGATTGGTCAAGACGATGGGTGACTGCGTCATTGTGAAGGTTTAGAAAGTTTTGGAATTACCCAAATGCTAGAAATTACCTTAAAATGAAGACAGTTTACAAAATAGTTTACAAATTTCGTTTACAACGACAATTGAATGCTTCGTTTGCCAAATTGATTAACTCCATAAAAGTAGAAGTTGAGAAAATCGATAAAATACCATATATTGTTTTTTTAAATATTTTTAAATTAAAAAAACAAAAATAGGATGTAGACTGTATTATTGCAGACGCACCTTTCATCTATTATAACAACTTATAGTAAATACAAGATAGAATATTCTTTATTTATTATTGTTACTACATTTTTTTCGTGATTAATGGAGTTAATCGATTTGGCAATTGAAAGGAAGTTATTAATTCAAATTCAGTCTTCGAATTATTGTTTTAGTACGATAAAACTTCAGTATATAATTTTTAACCATTTTCCCCAATAGCCAATATAGTTTTTTTTTTAATTTTTACATCTATTTGTTTCCTCTTTTTGATTACATGCTCTTTCCATGTTGGCCTGCAATCTAAAGCTAAAGGTATCTAGGATTAGAGGCTCGCAGGTATTTATTTTTGTGGAAATTTCTTTTTGGTACTGGTAGTAAACTAAGAGAAAGTGAAAAATATGTTTTTAACATTGCAGCAATAAGGCCGTAACATAGGCTAAGTACACTTATCAATACACCTCCGTACTATACGTGAAATCTAACTATAATCGTCTGAAAGGAAACAGAACATTTTGCCATTGAATCAATTTAAACTCGATTAAATCAAATTATCGTTCATAACGGAGCCGGTCTTTAATCAAAATGTTGCCGTTCGAGATGCGCAATAAATATTTAATTACGATCATATACGTACGCGATAACGTTCCATAATGTTCGGCAGACAAACATAACGCACGTCTAATGATAATAATCGAAATAATAAAGGCATTATACCTAGTACTTAGTAATTACGCGAAATATTTATGCGGCAGCGACGTTATTTCAACGGCAACGTCTGTTTCCCTTTAGCCATGATCCCGTCCACAAAGAGACGCTGCAGTCGTCTTCGACTAAAACAGTACTCGAGCAGTGAGTAATGAGTAACTAAGTACCCAGCTCTTGTTGTTGTTGTTGTTGTTGTTATACGGTTCTAAAGGCTGTTTATAATTATGAACACCTTTAAAGGGGAATTCCGCCTCTAGTGGCGTTTCAGGGTACGCGCTCTAAGTAGGTACCCGAGGAATCCAGTTTATTGTTACAAAGGCGAACGTCGCTTAATTCGATCTCGTCGCAACCATCCATCCGATTCGAAATCTATCCATCTCGCGTCGAATACGCGTTCTTATTGGTTTTTTTGCTTAGTCTAACACACTGCGAACTAATATCGCATTTACGAGCAACAGGATGACGACGATGATCGTAGCGGTTGAAATTCCAATGTTACAGGTATGTTTAACTAAAACCTATACAAACCGCCAAATACGTTCGTCTGTTTCTCTCGCGCCGCTTTACATCAGAGACACCGGCACGATATGTTGCGATATTACAGGAAAACGCCACTTGTACTTGCGGTTAAATTAACGTTATTCGATACGGTTGGTTGGCGCCGTTCGATACGATTACGATTTGCGAACACCATTTTAGGGCAAAGAAAGCACATAAAATCGAGTTCGCAGTTCGAATTCGACGGTTCGTTTCTTAACATACATTTCTTCTGCATTTTATTTCCAGGTTAAACTATTCAAGATATCAATCAGAATTGATGGCTGATCTCTTGCACGTTTCTCGTTTAATGTTAAATGGCAATTCTCGTTGAATTAATACGTTCATTTCCCACTGCGTTTTTTCCTCTCTCTCTCTCTCACTTTGTGCACAACATTTGACGAAAATTAAACGTAATCGCTCGTGTAAAATGACATAACGTTAATGTTACATGTAGCGAGGAAAAGTTGTCGAAAAACAAGGAGAGAAAACGCTTTTAGTGCTTTGGATAACGTACCGTTAGTTAATCGCGTACCACACGTATATAGATGAATAAAATGGAATGGAAAAACAGTCTGTAACAGAGAGAGAGAGAGAGAGAGAGAGAGAGAGGGGGGGGGGTGGGAAGCAAAATGAAAATGGGGTTGAGAGAAACCGGAAAATTTTATGGCCATTAAAAGTTATGTATCTGAGAAATTTTCACGTAGAGCCACTGGCCACGACAGAAAAAAAAGGAAAAGTGGTGGGAAGGATATTAGATTTTTCAATCGGCCTTCATTTGCTCTAATGATGGACAACACCTTACATTATTCAAAAATGTGCTTTTCGTATATACAGGGTGTTAAAAGAAAAGTGGCACAAACTTTATGGGGTGATAATATGACACAGGATATGCAAAAAGGGCCCAACGAACATGGGTCCACAATTGGACGCTTCTGGAGATATGGAGGATGATTCTTTCTTGTAGTAAATCATCGTTTATTTTCTTCTTCGTTTACAAAACTATCTTTTTCTTGTGGTAGAAAACAGATGTTTTTTCATACAAAGAGTTTGTAGTTGATATTAAGTGCTTAATGAGAATTTTTCGGTTTTTCGCTATGCCTTTTTGCTCTAATTCTGATTTAGTCGACATGCATTTCATTAATGATCGTTCCTAATGGGAAATGTCAGAGAAACTCTCAGTATTTAAGTCGAAGCTTTTCCCAATCGTCAGATTCCTCCAGTTCGTCCTTTGAGACAACATTTGCACAGCATGTTTAAAGGAAGTTGAGTAGAAAAGAGCGAATCTGTATCATAATTTGCAAAATCGCCAAATTTAAACCTTCTAGATTTCTTTCTTTGGAAAGATTTGACAAGTTTAGTTTTTGCTTGTAAATGATATCCAGGAACTGAAACACTACTTGGTTGCCAACGCTTTGCGAAAGAGTTTGAAGATCCTTGAGGCAAAGAGGTGGTAGGTACCGTGAAATAGAAGGAGGCCACTTTGAACTTTTGTTTCAGTGATTTTTCCTTTGTTTTTTGTTCATAATCGTTTTCTACGTAATTGCAAATAATATAAAAGTTACAAAATGTTTCGTATCTCCGGAACAGTCCATTTCCTGACCCATGTACATTAAGTGTTTTTTGCATAACTTGGATCACCCCTTTAAAGTTTGTGACACTTTTTTTAACACTCTGTATATACGCGTATTTTCAACAGCATTAATTTTAATAAGCAAACGACAACAACAACAACAATGGGCGAAAGTGTGTTTGCGTGACAAATGCACATTAAAAAGTGATCAAACGTGTGCGAGAAGAACAAAACCGAAAAGACGCAGGATAGATTCGAGTTAAATGATTTTAATTCATAAATTTGTTTCTGTCCATTTTAATTTAAACAACACGTTTTTTCTTCTTGCACTACAATTAACTTTCGTTTTTAAAAAACAGATCCCCGTAATTGTTTTTCACTCGGTTGTAGGGCAAAACTCGAGAATACACCTGTAGAGTCGCCTAAAAGATGAAACTTCCTATTAAGTTTTTTATCGTCGATCTTCATGCGATGTTCAATTATTAAAGCGTTCTCTGATGGTTAGTCATTGCGAAAAGACAATACGCGTCTTACGCTTTTCGACAATTTGAATTCTTCTGCATTCTTTTTGTTTTGTTTTTGGCGTTAGGAGCAAATTAAAGTTGTGCGAACTTTCGGAAGTGAAATCTTGTTTTTGCAAATAAATTTAAATCAAATCAAACGGGAACAACGGAGGTCGGTGAATTATTAACTTACTACTACTACGGCGATTATTATCGTTTATTATTTCGACTTGAATAATAATTTTAATACGAAAGGAAGGAATATGGATTTTAAAGATGAGCTTTTGCATAGTTAATTGTTTTAAGAGAGCACGATAATAAGGAAAGTTTCTTCGCTTTTTATGAATAGCAAACCGACTATACAGGGCTCACAGTGTGATGCTAAATTAAGGAGGAAATTCTACTGATCGTAGAAGGAGCGTTGATGACTTTGCGAAAGAAGCGCCCCGTATACGGATTTTATTTAAATGCAAAGTTTGAAAGGTAAAGAAGTAATGATAAAAGTCTTTACTATTTCACAGTGAATCGTGCAGACTTCTAAAAGTTAAGTCACATCACTTTACATCACGGCGACGTAGAAGGGAAGGAATTTAATTATAACAATAACAAAAAGCCGTTTAGCATTCAGTTAAGCGTACGAAACGAGCCAAGAACTTTACTTCGAAATTGATTTAGTAGCCGGGATATTTTGCAAATGATTCTAACAAATGCAGGTACAATTTGCATGCGCGATACGATTAACGAGTGGCGGGACATTAAAATTAGGACGATTTCAATTTTAAGCGAATTATTTTTCCGTAAATTAAAACGTACGTTTCGCAGAAGGTGATCGATTAAAAACGAACGCGACGTATCTTCACGTACCACCTGAACGCTGTAAATTAGGATCAAGTGCATTTGCAGTTGAATAGAAGAGAAAATGTATAGCGAAAAAGGAAAGAGTTAAAATTCAAGGGCGGTTACTTATTTAATATTAGAACATATCCGGTTCTATACGAGCAGTGCCACGATGGTAATAATCTAATTTATTCAGATGCACTAAAATTCGGATTAATTTACATAAAAAATTATGCTCGGATTCTCTCGTCTCGCGAGCAAAAGCTTTCCACCTTAAATCACGTTTTTGTATGCTGCGGAAGTTTTCTACTTGCACAATGATTACAAAATTTCTTTTTGCATGCATACTTAATGAAATTAATTAAAACAATAATGAGATTTGTTTTGAGCGGAGCGGCAGTAAGAAACAAAAAAGAGTTCCGAAAGGCATCTTTCAAGTTTAAAATGTTAAAGCAATTTTCACGTTCTCGTAGATTAGAGGAATATCATATTGTATAGTGTTCTTTTTGTTTTGTTTGGTATTTTAATGAAATTTATGTTGGGAAAACGTACTCGAAACGTATAAGAGTTTGTTAGTTGGTACATCATTATCACTTTCTTAAAGGAAGCTTCCTTTAAAGATAACTAGAGACGAACAATAGAATTTTATCTCGGCGTTGTCTTACTCTCTTTCCACGGTTAGAAGATGATAATGTTACCTTGTATTAACGTGAAATTATAATGATAAATAAAGAACAAAAGGCATAATGCCATGAACGGATATGAAATATACTTTTCCTTTTGTTTTTTTGTCATCAACTTCTTCTTCTTAACGCTAAATATCGCATTTATGCTGCTTTTGAATTTTGTTCTTTCGCTCAAAATAATGATGACGACGACGGTAGCAATAACGCGAAAATGTTTAGGAAGATCCCTGTTTCAATTTAATGACGTTTTTGTCATTTCGATTTTTACCATCAATTACGTGTATGTGTGTTAAAAATCAAGCTCGAAAAGCGCCAAACTTTCAACATGTTTGTTATTTAAACGAGTAAAGTAATTGCAAACAGTTATGGACTGGAATTTAATTAAACAAACTAAAAATAAGTCCAAACGTGCGATATGGAAAATTTTGCTTTAAAATAAAATTTACCTGCAACCCGAACGTGGACATGAAAGATGTTTATTATAACGTTAATTAATTAGTCCAAAGTGTATAATACTTGGGAATTTCTATTTCACATAACGCTTCTTTTCAGGCTTATTATTTAAGTTATTCATCTAGCGGCAAATTTTCATTCTGCGGAAAATTCAATTAAATAGTTCGTCCAAGCTTGAAGCTACTTCAAACAAAAAAGAAAACCTATTTGTTTGGATATCAAAAAAAAAGGAAGCAAACAGTGTACGAGAAGGAAAATGAAAAAGGTCAAATTTGTATAATTTTAGTTGTACCCAAGGTGTTCTGATTAGGTTTAATGTCACCTTGGGTAAAATATACAAAAATAAGGGCGTGCACAAGAACACGGAACCCTCTTTAATCTTCGACGTATGCGTATACATTAAAAAGAGACGGCCGTAGCGCAACACAACCTCGAACACATCTTGTGATAATAATAATAATAGCAAGTCGTTAATTTGTTCGAATCATCGGGGGACCACTTAGATACGGACGGAGAGAAAGAGTGAGATAAGTACAAGAAGGAGAAAGTTCTTTTAGAAGTTATTTCGTGCGTCCTACAAGAACGACCGACCGGCCGGATGAAGATGAGAGCGGAGCCAAACGAAGAGAAAAAAAAGTGTGAGAGAGCGCAAACAACAATTACAAATTATTGCCAATTTGTAAAAGTCAACTTATTATACGACCCCGAACTTCCACGCTTCTGCCTTCCGTTTATTTAATTTTACGAGCGTACGAATCTGAATTTTTCCTCAACACGCGATAAATAATAAAGGACAATGCGAGATCGAAATTAAATTCGAAGCTAATTGAACCTCTGTTAAAACGCCCCTCCTAACAAATATTGCGGAACGAAAGGGACGTTATTTGAATTGAACGTTTGTATTTTATAATGTGGGATATCTTGCGTATTGGGACCGAACCTTTTTGCATAATACTCGTTAAATCTTATGCGGCAGTTTTACGCCAGCAAGATTAATCATCGAAATCCCACGAGATCGTCGACGGTATCGTTCCAGTCGAAGCCCCGACACTTTAATAATATCACATTCGCTTCAGTTTCGAACTCATTCTTCGTGCTAATTCGCAAACGAAACAATTGATCAAATTAGTGTTACGAACGACGGTGCTAATGGATGAAATTAAATCCTTTGTCCTTGCGGATTATCAACTTTTTCATGTCGCCCTGATGGCAGCCGATATTGTCATTTGTTCCGTTTGGCTTTTAAAATATTTAAAATAAGTTTAAGAATTAAGTGTTAAACAAACTTTTTCAATATCAAATCAAAAGAACAACAACAACAGCAGCAAGCAGCATCGCCGTCATCATCACACACAATCTCGTTTTTAAAACTCGTTCAATTTTGCGACGAGGAAAAAAAAAATAATCGTTTTCAACCGGCTAGAAGTCTAAGTTTTGCCTTTGAAACGTGCTAGACTGTGGAAAAGGGATTTTTCCCTCGACCTTTTTCTATACGTTTCCTCCTCGTCCCATTCGTTTTGCGTTCGCCATAAAATGCTTATCCATACTAAATTTAAACCGTTTATAAAGTTTGCTTATGGTGGCGCGGCCTTCGTGATGATGTTTTTCCCTTCTTCACTTTGTGTACCTTTACTATTAAGTATTTTAATCTGGCATCTTCCTTTGATATACCTGTAAACGATAATCGATTTTGCGTTGGCGGATTTTATCCCTCGCGATAATTAATAAACGAAATAGTTTCGTTTCGGTTCAATTCAATCGAAACTGTCGAATGGTGGATAGATTCGAAAAATTCTCAGAAAAATATATCGATGGATTCGCAAAGAATAGCTTCGTATATTAAATTCGCTTTCAATTGCCAATGGATGAGAGGAGAAGAAACTTCGGTTCCGGTCGATGTTTAATTAAAACGATGTCAATGCGAGCTACCTGTTTGCTTGTTGCCCTTTACCTGGCTTATTTCTCGATTTTTGTTGTTTTGAAAAACCGATATGAAATTCTCGTAATAGCAGCCTCGTAAATTAAACGATGCATTACTATCATTCGCGATTCTATTCGTCAAAATGGAAATGAATTCATGCGGCAACGAGATTCTCGGAAGGAAAATGATTTTTGAGAAACCAATTATCTTACATCAAAGTATCAAGTTTTCTATTGTGTCTGCAGGTTTTCAACTCTTCTATTCGACGGAATTTTGCAATCTAACAAAGAAATGGCAAACACCTCAATAAAAATGAAATTGAATTATCACGCGACATTTATTAGATTTGAATATGTAATATTAATTAATTTTGTTTATTAATCTATCACAAACAGAGATATTAAGGATTCCATTTATTAAAATGCAAATCTAAATGTTCCTGAATAAATAATTTCAATTTGAATTATGGAAGTAAATTTTAACAAAACATAAGCTACGAGGGTTGTTTGATAAGTAACTTGTTTCGATATACATATATTAAATGTCAGACAACAATTTCGGTTTTAACGACTAATTTTTCCACCTGGTCCTTTCGACGTCCGAAGCACTTGTGCCAGCGTTCCTCAAGCTTTCTGATTCTTTTGCAGAAGTGGATTTCTTAAGAACTTCATAACACTTATTACTTTGAGCAAATCTCTTTCGGCCAGGAATGTTTGGGGTTTCGTGAGCAGATTCTTACTGCGATGGAGCTAATTCAGTGGCTTAAGACTCTGCTGTAGCATTTCTTGCTGCATTGGAATAATGGGAAACGCGGCACCCATATTTTGCAAGGCTTTTTCGTGTGCAATTGATTATGCAAAATCAAACAAACGTGTTCATTTCAGATGCTCGTGGTTTCTTCTATCTCGCTCAATATCTATCTGCTAATTGCTGAAGACCATTTCATTGATTTTACTGTTGAGTTCAATCGTGATCTCTAAGAGATGATGCATTTCGAATGTTTCTTGTAGCGCGTTTAAAAGTCGTTCGCCCAAAGATAAACGGTTATAAAAGAAGAAATTGAGTCACCCAATGTGGACAGAATTCGTTTATGGATTTCCTTCGCTGTTTCCTCATCAAAAACGCGGAATGGAATATGGAATGGAATTTTATCCATTTTGTTTATCACTCGAAACGCTTAAACTTAAATGAACTGTTATTACTGCTAGAACTACTTGCAAAATTCAATTTGTCATTTAAAAACACGAAATTTTTTTACTACATCGAAATCTTTTCTTATCTACATGAAACAAGCAATATATCAAACCACCCTCGTGCATTATAAAAAGTAAATCGCTTCACTTATTGTGGGAGTGCGTAATTAAAAAATAAAGTTTGTCGATCAGTTGCAAACACACTTGCAAAATTCACCATTTACAAAATGAATTCAAATCGCCGAATCGATTTTATTTCGTTTCGAATTGTTTCCCACGCGAGTGAATTATGTTAAGACTAAAATCTTGTAAAAATACGTATGTAATTTTGTGAAATTTGAAATTCAAATGGGAGAGGAATATTTTATAAGAATTATTATTTTTATAAATACCCTCGTATCGTTATACGATATAATTTCCTATTGATGAGAATTCGAGCAAAACGTATACGGAACTTTATTCCATACATTTAGTGAATTTCCTCTACCTATCTATGGACGATTTACAAAAAATTATTTTACAAATGGAAATATTATTCGACATTATATTTGCGGAATCGCTTCCATACACGAATTGGAATCTATAGTTTTAAACAAATCATAGTGAATTACATCCAAAAAACCGTAATAAACCTTGGGGATGTGGAATTATTGCTGCTTATTATTTAAATATCATTGAAGAAAGCAGAAAGGTTGGATATTTAAATGAGACCTGTTCTGTTGTGAAATGTTTTATTTGAGACTTTTTTTCGAAATAGTAATGCTTTCTCTTGCGAGAATGGAAATCATGGAGAATCATTTGTATTCGCATCGATTATTATTATGTAGGAAACGCGACGAAATTTTTAAAATGTAACGGAAGTAAAGAGACAAAAAATTAGCCCTAAACTCTCTCTATACCCTTTATATTATGCCGTACGCATTTAAATGGAAACATATTGTGTGTCGTTCGCCATTGATTTTACAATTTACATAATATTACTAAAACAATCCGTATTTCTTTCGTTATGTCGATAAACGTAATCATTTCCCACTTTTTCTTTTCTTTCGCGCTCTCGTTCGCTCTCTCTTTTGGTTCGAGGAATAAATACATTTAAGAGCCAGCGAATCAGGCCAACTCCTTTCGTCCACCCGTTCTTCCCCACCTTTTATTACGTTCGCTATTTTTACGTTTCCGCTACACAAATTTTAATCAAATTTAACTTTATTCCATTACTCGTATAAATTGTCGTTAATCCCCAAAACGGACCCATAATACGGTATAAAAATTGGTACGATTATCATCATCATCATCGTCATTATATTTTCGGGTTTCGCTCGAGATTCCCGACGTTTCGTTCTCGCGTTTAAACCGTGGGAATTGAATTAAGGGGCGCGATAGAAAAAGACGATGGGAAGCGGTTAAATTAAATATAATAATAAATCTGCGAACGGATTAATAAATATATGCGAGAAGAACGTAGAATTCCGGGCGCAGAAAAAATAAAACAAACGATGAAAATCGTGTGAGTGAGAGACCTTTTCGTTTCCTATTCTAAAAATAATCCCATTGAAAATCCTTTAATATAAATGCTTTGTGTTGAACGGAAAGAAAGAGGTGGATGGACGGAATGGACGAATGAACGGGGGCGAGAGAAAGGGCGTAATTTTTTTTTTTGTCGGTCGCCGCGGATTGTTTAAACCTGTGCGACCCATGAACCGTTGGAATAGGCAAAAAAAATGGGAATAGTTCGAAGGCGAAACCTAACCCGACGTTATTAATGATAAAATTTTTCATTCGCCCTCCATCCAACGCTCCAACGCTCGTTTCCCTCTAACAGTTGATAGGCATTAAATTAGTTTCCTTTATTTCCTTCATTTCATTATGATAGATAGAAAATGCATGAGAACGATTGTTTGCTAAAGGCGAATGCCCGGCGCATCCACCACAATTCTCGTCGAGTCTTCGATCTCGGTTTAAACCCGTTCGTTTTTCGGACTCTCTTCGTAAAAACGGATTCGTTAATTTACTTTAGATTAAACCAACAAGGAACTTTACTTATTACTCGAGCGAGCATTAAAGCAACTTTGATGTTTATTTTTTGTTAAGTATTTTTTGTTGTTGTTGTTGGCGTCGTCGTCGTCGTCGATGGTGTCGTTGTTGTTGTTCCATTAAAATCTGGACGAGTTTTTTTCTTAGTCTCGCAATTATATTCTCGCGTGAAAATGGTTTATCAGTTTTATTTAAAAATGTTGGTGTCTGATAGTTAAATGATTCTTGTTTAATGAGGTTTG
This sequence comes from Hololepta plana, assembly GCA_963695495.1. NCBI lineage: Eukaryota > Metazoa > Arthropoda > Insecta > Coleoptera > Histeridae > Hololepta > Hololepta plana. The sequence continues at coordinate 10,136,569 of OY968837.1, read as the reverse complement.
TTCAATGTAGGAAATTATTTTGGTAGGGTGCAAAGCGAAGATAAAAAAAGGATAATAAAAAGGAAATCGAAGATGAACGTAAGGCACAGTCGCGTTAATAAATATTGATCTAATTAATTTTTTGTTGCCTCATTCGTTCCTTTATTCCCTTTCTGATAACATTTCGGTTGAAAACGGTTGCCTTTTGCAAATTGGTTTATTTTCCGAAACGTAAACACAATAGGCAATTTAAAATTGACTTAATTGTTGATTTATCATTAAAATCCCCAAGAACAATATGGCAAATATAACCGAAAGGGAAAGAAAAAAGAAGAGTTCATTACATTCTGCTAGAATATTGGAAAATGTAACTGTACTACGGCATCACGAAGCACGAATTCTTACGTTATAAAGGTATAACGGTTACGAGGTAGTTTAGCAAACAACGGTCCTTATCGCATTATTTCTTTTCACAGAAATATGATCATACGAGACTATGTTGTACGTACTGTAGTCATAATAATAATAAACCGATTTTATAAAGTCCGGGCAATAATTTTATTGCATAGCAATACGATCAGACTGCGAGCGAATTGTTTGCTAATGTTGACTTTTTTGGGGAAACCTAGCGTTTATCTTTAAAGAAACTAGTTTTCTTTTTGTGCAGTTAAATTGAATTGTAAAGCTGAGACAGTGATTTTTTGCCATTGCGTTTTATTACTAGAAAAATCCTAATGTCTACACGAAGCTGCTACTGTATTTTCTGATAAAGGAAAATAATGCTTGTTTATTGCAGAGGAAATAATATCGGTATCATTCTCTACGATTACGTAAAATATGATAAATTTTCTTTTGGGAGGTAATAAAAGGGAAACAAAAACAATTCGTTGCAAGACATACATTCAGGTTTCTAAGGCACAAAACGAGAAGTCGAAGGAAATTATTTTGTCTCCAGTCTCCATTTTACTTTGTTACAATTCCAAATTGATTTACATCGATTTATATCTTGCAACAATATAACAACTAAACTTAATATTTTCCTTCTGCTAGAAAGAATATCAATTTTCTGTTGAACTGAATATTTATCACAACTATGTTCACATAAAATACATGTGATAACAAATGCGCACGTAGCTACAATAAACAGTTATTGCAAAAACTAATTTATAACCTCATTCAATAATACTAAATTTTTTTCGCAAGCAACACAATTTATGACTCAAATATGCACGTACGTATGTAATAGATGAATGGGCGGGTAAAGAAAAAAAAATTCTCGATTCACTACGAACTTAACGGTTTCTTCGCCCTCTAAACGGAACGTTAGTCGTTTAAAATCGATTTAAATAGTTTTGATCTTTGGTGCTTTCGGGTTTTAGTAAAAGCTTTCACGTACGTATTATTACACTGTTGCATCCACATTAAAGGTTATCGGCCGAAAGTGCTAAATCCGTTCGCAGAAAAAGACGGCGAAACCGTTCAATTTAAGTCACCCGGTTTAACATATTTCTACAATCCGATGCGCTCGAAGGATTATTATTGTTCGCATCGAAGTTTAAAATACTTCATTATCTACGAAGGAGTCCTTCAGTCATTACGCACTCAGTTCTGTATTCAAATATAAAATTATTGTTTTATACAGGATGTTTAAAGAAAGTGTCACGAACTTGAATGGGGTGATAATGTGGCCCAAGATAAGCTGAAAAGTCTTAGTGCGGCTGGAAATGGACGGTTTCAAAAAGTTTGTAGCATATCATCGTTTTTTCGTCTCTTTCATTCACAAAACTTGCGTTTTCTTGTCGTAGTTAACAGGTGTTTTGTCATCCATAGGGTTTGCAGTTGATCTTAAATCGTCAATGAGAATTTAACGATTTTTCGCTATGACTTTTTGCTCTAATTTTTTAATTAGTCGACATGCCTTTCATCTATGGTCGTTGCTAATAGGAAATGTCAGAGAAGCCCTACATATTTTGCTTGAGGCTGATCACAATCCTCAGATTCCTTCAGTTCGTCTTCTTATAGAACTTTACACAGAAATTTCTTGGACTGATAACCCTTTGAAAACTAAATATTTAATAATAACTGACCGATACTCGATTTTTTCGAATTTTAACTTTTATTCAGACTCATGCTGTTTTCAAAAATTCACAGTTTGATCACCGTCCAACTTATGGATAAGTCAAACTTTGACAACTTACAAAGCATCATAGTTGTAACCATGTTCACTTTTATTTGCTAGAAACTTTCCAGGTTTAACAATGATCGACAGTACATGTGTAAAAATGTGTTTATAAATATTTCAAAACTAAAAGACAGAAAAAAAATGTTTTTTTTTCTTGTCGTAGTTACCAGATGTTTTGTCATACTTAGGGTTTGTAGTTGATCTCAAATCGTGAATGAGAATCTTACGATTTTTCGCTATGACTTTTTGCTCTAATTTTTTAATTAGTCGACATGCCTTTCATCTATGGTCGTTGCTAATAGGAAATGCCAGAGAAGCCCTACATATTTTGCTTGAAGCTGATCACAATCCTCAGATTCCTTCAGTTCGTCTTCTTATAGAACTTTGCACATAATTTTGAAATGAAGATGCTTAGGAAGAAGTGGATTATTGTAATAATTGAAAAAATCGCCAGATTTAAACCCTCCAGTTCGTCCTCTTACAGAACTTTGCATATAATTTTTAAAGGAAGATGCTTAGGAAGAAGTGGATTATTGTCATAATTGAAAAAATCGCCAGATTTAAACCCTGTAGATATCTTTCTTTTGGGAGTTTTGAAAAGTTTGTTTGTGCTGCGCTTGTAAAAGACCTCCGAACCGATACAACGAATAGTTCAAAGATGCCAAGGAACTTAACCCAATGTTTTTCGAAAGAGTTCAAAGATCCTTGCGGCAAAGAAGTGGTGGGTGCCCTGAAATCGAGGGAGGGAGCATTTGATTTGAGTTATTTTCCATTGTTTTTTTTTTCATAGTCTGCATTGTTTGTACGTAATTGTAAATAATATTAAACTTGCAAAATGTTTCGTATCTCTGCAAGCATTCATTTCCTGGCCCACGTTGATGAAGAGTTTCTTACATATCTTGGGCCCCCTTAAAGTTTGTGCCACTTTCAGCGCCCTTGATACGCTATTTGTGGTGATTTCAGTATTTAAATTAAATTATTTCACGTGACCTTCATGAATTATTATTCAATCACATCGAAATGGTATTCCGAGTGGAGCTGTAATTATGTTTGTTTTAAATGAGAAGTAGAAAGCTTGTGTGTATACGTCGAACAGCAGCAGTTTCGTGGAAAATAAAAATAATGTGCCTAGAACCGTTACTTTCGATAAATGATACGCTTCCTTCGCATTGTAAATATTTAACGAACAATTTTCTACGAAACCACATTTCGAGGACATACATTAAGTGTTTTATTATATTTTGTTGCCTGTGGTGTGATTGGTTCGAAAGAGACGATAACAAATAATTTTCGTCGTGTACCTCACGAGGGTGGCAGGAAGAGAAAAAGAAAGTCTGAAATAATAGGGAGACACTCTCATTTACTGCTAGTTTCAAATTTTCCCTGTTACTTAAACCGAAAAACACGAACCTCGTTATATTTTATTGTGATAATGGTCGGGCCAAAGAGAAAATGGGACCTATCCCTAACGGAAACTGCTTTTATTAGCAATTTTTATTTTGCTCTCTCGCTACGTTTCGTTCGCAACCTTCAATTCCACGTCTGATAATATTATTCGTAATAAGGTTTCACTGTCGCAAATAAAAAATTGCCTCGACGGTTTTAAGGATTTACAAATAGAAATAATTAGGGAATTCGAGTCGTATGGCCGTTAGCTAAACGAAGATTGTACGACAAATAAAGCGTTCAACAAACAAGAGCAAGTCGACAAAGCAGTAGTGACTTTATAAATATTACAATTATTAATGAGTCGTGCAAAGAGAAGAGAGAGAGAGAGAGAGAGAGAGAGAGAGAGGAGAAGCGTTAAATGTTAAGTAACATGGAATAATAATGAAGGTTGTATTATTACCCGAGCGGTCTGCAAAAAAAAAATGACGACCAAGAACAGTAAACGTTTACGAGTGGCCTTATAGCAAGCACACACCGCGTGTGTCCCGTACAATTCCAATAGAAGAAGGTAAATGTTCAAGTACCACTTAACCATCTGCCCTGCTATTCTTTGCTACACGGTCGAAACTCTTCACGACAATACACGTGTGCAAAACAAATAAATGTGCTTGTGTGTCTATGTCATTTTGCAAATGCAAAAGCATAGTTGCTTCAATAACTGCATGCAGGAATTTTAAGAAAGGAAACAGTGAATATTGAATTAATCAGTTGGCTTTTTTTTTATTAAAATATACAATATTTATTATAAGTTACTTAGCCTACCATATAAAACGCCAGAATATTTCAAAACAAAATTTTATTCATCCAACATAATCTCCTTTAAGACTGATACATGTTGCAGAATGTTCATAAACTAATTAAGCCATTAAAAAGAAAATGTTTGTCTTTGCTTCCATATCACTGCTCAACGGCGCATATTGCTCCGGCATTTGTCTAGAATCTTTGACCTTTTGAATTTTGGCAACAAATAATGGTTTGGCTGTGGCAAATCCGGGGAAGATCCAGTCTCATCAATTTTTTTCCAGTGAGCAGAAGCGTTGTCTTGCAAAAAAGCATACTTTGGAAAGTTTTCCACCTTCATAGGAAATGTGCAATGCTTCTGCAGTCGCTATTCTAAAATCATATCCTGGACAGAATCAGTGTTTTCCGGAGTGGTCACAAAAGCTGGTCTTCCAAGGCGATGCTCATCTGTCACTTCCGATCTTTCTCTTTTAGGTTAGGCTTTAGTGGTTTTAGAACCCTGATTAAAAGTGCATTTTTACAAAAAAAAAAACAAGAAGACAGTCTTCTAGAGCGAGAAATCCTCTATCGAAGATCATAATAACGAATTACAAATATTGTATTTATTTAGTGCAATTTTGAAACTAAAAAACCGCACCTATCTAATATATTCCGCAGCCCAGTTTTTAATGGTGGAGTATGAGGACACTGATCAACTAAGGTCTCAATCATAACAGCAAAAATGTCTTTAACTGATAACCGTTTGAAAAATAAATAAAAAGCATCTTTTTCTCAGACTCATGTTGTTTTCAAAAATTCACACTTTGATCACCATTCAACTTATGGATAAGTCAAACTTTGACAACTTACAAAGCATCATAGTTGTAACCATGTTCACTTTTCTTTGCTAGAAACTTTCCAGTCTAAAGAATTATCGATAGCCCATCGTACACGTGTAAAAATGTGTTTGTAAATTTTTCAAAAGTAAAAAACAGAAAAAAAAATGTTTTTTTTCGGTGATCCTTTGTAATTCGTTCACTTTCACCATACATAATTCGCCAGGAAATCTCTCGTAAATCCGAATGTTAAGTAAATAATCCTTCCGCCTCTCTTTCTCCGAGAAGAAAAATAAATATTATTCCGTTATACGCGAACGTATACATAATAAATCCCATTTTCAGCTCTCATCAACATCATCAAATGCTTCCACAAATGAAAAAAAAAGGAAAAAAAATGTTATCCTGTTGAATTTGTTGTTCTCCAATTTCGAATCGAATCAATTTGTCTTGACGTGCTGGCAAATTGTTCTCGTTACGGAATGAAAAGAGATTAAGTGTGAGCGTGGCAATAATTTCATTACGTTCAAATATCAACAAATTGCGCAGTAGCTAAACGGATTTTTTTGCGATGCTTCGACGAGATTGATCTCAATCAATATTTTTCTTCGCGATGATAAGCCCTGGCAAAAAAAACTCTATTGATAATCCATCGTTTATTAAAAGCTGAATATATTTCCTCCACCTCATCCATCCGTCCACCCCCCGTTTCTCTTTCTCTTTTCCCCCTCGATCCACCCGTTTACCATTCTTCCAGAACTACCACTTCGACCGACTGAAAAATCTTTGTGTAATCTGATATGACACCATAAATAGGGGATTATCGCGCGAGACGCTTCTCCCTTTATTCTTTTGCTCTACGTTCGCGTTTACGGAATTCCATCTCCGGTCTATTCCCCACGCTTTTTCCTCGCCTCTTCTCGCTCTTTCCTTGCCCGGGATTCGCCTCTTCCACGATGGCCACGCGAGTAAGTCGAAGGAAATATTCCCACCATCTTTCGCTCCCTTTCTTCCCTGCACACATTTGTTTGCCTCGAGGCGTTTTTCATTACGATGCTTTTTTTTCTTTTTCTGTTTTTTTTTTTAGGTTGTCCCTTCATTTTTATTTGCCTTATACAAAACCACACGATTGAATTGGTTTTTGATTGTTTCTAATCCGGCTGCAATTAGTCACTCCACATTTGATTGAGTTTGAATTTTGTTTAAATAAACGTTTTTATATTCGAGCGACGGAATAGACTGAACGCGAAGCAAGAGAGAGAATCATTTATTTCCATTGCCGAATGAATTTTAGCTAGATAGATTGTTTCGGATCGTTTAAGGAACGTTTTGTGACTTGTAGATTGTTTCAATCTACGAAAAGAAAAATCGAAATGGATCGTCGCTAGGGCGAAAAGAAGATACGGCTCTCGTCACATTTTACTATATTGATTAAACTTAATGCGAGACTTTCAACTTTTAACCAATCTCCTGCTTTTTGCGCTGCCTCTTCCATATATGAGGACCCGTTTTTCTTCTTGCACGCTCAATCTATAATATTCAAACTTTTTTAATAAAAAAAAGGAGGAGGGTATGAAAGGATCACATTTTTGTTTTTTCACGTCGTCAAACGACCCAATCGAAACTGCGTACCCACCAATCCAACTCTTCCGCAGCCCCTTTGTAAAGTGATTTTTGGCAAACATTATACGTATTATCCCTGTTTAATTTGCATGAAATAACATGCTTGGGAGTATGTGGGAGAAGAAGGCGAGGGAAAAAAGTAACGCAACAACAACGGCACGAAAAAAAAACTCGCTTCATTCTCTAACTTTTTTTCCGTAAATTAACCATTATGCTATGTTTATTTATTTTTTGTTTTCTAAATAAAATTAGCTTTTATCTTGTTTACGTTTGGTCCATTCTTTTTTTGCGCCTTTTTTTTCGGTCCACTTTTTAATAATGCCGGTTTTTATATTTTTCGACCCCTTGCAAATTACGACAGACTAATTGCAGGGATATACACGTCCGTCCCGGAAGTCCTTCTTTCGTCCACCCTTCCTCCTTTTTTTTTTATTCAGCCATTTCTATTTTACTCGCGGAATATCGCATGTTTACATTATTAAAAAACTTGTGCAAACTGCTCGTGGAAATTATTTCAGAATGAAAGTTTGCATGAATTTTCCTCTAAACATTCGCTAAATAGCTTGTTTCTCTTAATAGCAACTCGCAATTAAATGAAGTAAAAAGTGCGACGTATACGTTTTTTTTAAAAAGGGCAAGAAAAGGAGAAACTACGATTGTCACTACGTCTTCAAGCTTAAATGCCGCTTTACATGAAACTTGATACACGTTCTCTTGCTGAAAAAAACAAATTACATTAAGTAAAACAATTACTCTCTGACGTATCACCAGTCAAAGCAACTTCTAATGGCACAAATATGATAATTAATAACGGCAACATCAACAACAACATAAGAATTGAGCGTACGTGACCTAATTAATTAACGTGCAATAGTTTGCGTTTTATTTCTGCGTGCGACCGTTAAACTAAATGATTCGGTTTGTCGTTGCGTCCGCTGATTGTAAAGCTACCGATGAATACGTTGATGATGGTAACTAGGAACACGCCGAGCACGACGAAATTATTGATACGTTTCGCCGGGGCGTCCTTCGATTGGCCCTTGAGATCGAGGCGACCTTTAAATATTAAAGAGACCCCGACGCCGATCTGGAGCAGTAACGAGATCGCGATCAGGATCACGTTCAGGTGGTACGTCGAACTGCCGCGATTAAATTCCAACACGAACCGTAGCTGATTCGCGTTTGCGGTTATGAGGGCGATATCCATCATTCCTGCGCAAAAATTAAAAAAATAAAATAAGAGAAGACGTACGTGCGTGTAAGAAGGCATGGAAGTTTGGCAAGTCTCATAAATTATTTAAAGGAAACGAAGTAGCGAGTAAAGGATAGAGTGAGAGTGATGCAATTGGTAATTAGAAAATACATACGGGGTGTCACAAACTTTATGGGGCGGTAATATGGCCCAAGATAAGCAAAAAAGTCTTAATGAACATGGGGCCGGAAATGGACGGTTTCGAAGATACGGAGGATTGAACTTTTTTGTAGCATATCTTCGTTAGATCGGTGCATAATTATCCGCCGTTTTTTAAAGCTATTTTTTAGGCAGTTCGCAACACAAAAATATATCGTAAGCTCCATTAACTTTCCAATAAAGGTCCAAATTATCATGCACTTCTATTGCAGCCTCCTATTTTCTTGCTAGAAGGCCAATTCCACGTGTACAAAAGAGCCAAAAATTGGCATATTTTTCTGTTGCAAACTACTTAAAAAATGACTTCCAAAAACGCCGGATAATTATGCACCGACGTAATAATATTTAAATTTCTCAAAACAAATAATAGGCTATATACCGTGTGTTTGTTCGATCCTCGTTTTTAATTCGTCATTATTATTTAGTGGAATTGCACTGTAAATATTGGATTTTACTTAGCTCCACAAGAAAAATTGTAATTTGGGGCAAAATCCCTCTTCCAGGAGAATATCCAGGAAACCCATAACGACTCGTGCAGAATGTGCCAAAGTACTTTCTTGTTAAAACCATGGATCTTGTACTTTTTAATTTTGAATTTTGGGAAAAGCATCATTTTATAAAATGTTCCTGAAAAAAATCCGAACTACACGTGTTCATTGTGCTGATACTGGAAATTGTGCGACACCTACAAATTCAAATTAATTGGGGACCGGTAACTAAAATTGAAGAAGTTAATTTGGAAAAAATATGTCAAAATTGCAATAGTTGTAATTATTGCGATAATTTTCAGAATTCACGGTATCATTTGCGTAAAATGTCGCTTCGTCAGAAAACATTTTTTTTTGTAAAAAACCTTCAATATTGTTAATTTTTCCAATAGAATTTCACCAGAATTTATTCTTCGCGTTTTGTCATCGTCAAACAAATAATATTCGGTGGCGTCTTACAAGGAAATTATTTTTATGTTTTAATGTAGTTATTCAACTAAATGATTCAGTTTCATGTCGTTTTTTTAATTTTATCTCTAGCCCAGAAAAAGGATCGTTTTCTAATTTAAATTTCTTTTGCAGATTAAATGCTACTTAATAATTAAAACTTGATTTAAACGCAACGCACTAAACATTAATTGATTCGTTTTTTTTAATGCAACAAGCTAAAATGCACAAATGTATTTCGTATTTACGAAAAATTTGATCTGCCATCAGGTTGTTGCATTTGAAATCAAAGACGAATCAATTAAAATTTAGTGGGTTGCGTTTAAATCAAGTTTTAATTGAAGTCTTATTGGAAGAAATTTTCTAAACGACTACCATTTGCGACCAAAAGAGTATTCGAACAATAGTAACCCTATGTTGCCAAATAAAAAACACACGGTATATAAGATTTAAATTTATAAGTATTTTTGATCTTGTTACGATTTCTAAAAACATCTGTGTTGTAAAGGTTTTTTTTTCTTGAAAAGGTAGCTTTGGAGCAATTGGCCATCGATCTTCAGAAATGTAACTATGCAACTTTGCAATTATTCTGAATAAACTAAGAACAAAGAGAAGAAGATGTTCGCATTATTGCCTTCATTTGCGACAATAAGAAATCCAGTGCAAGAATCAAAATGAAATAAATTTTACTGCAACGTATTTGAGTTTATCAATCATAAAGTCTCGCGGAATGAGTGTTAACTCCAGAAAGCGATGGAGCGTGTAAAAAATGGGGTTCGCTAAGAAGTGTAACAATTAAATTCATTAATCCGAATTGTTAACACTTCGTAGTCGTTAGGAAATCCAATGGAGCAATTAAATCAGCAGCACTACAGTATTTAGTAATAATCGAGAAAAGAACATCCCAAATCGTGTCATTCTTATTTAGAAAGTTATAACCAGAATCATTCAAGAAAGATTTTGCTCATTCTGTTGCAAATATTAACTAATTTGTTATCACCATAATGCAATGTAGTTACGAAAGAAATTGTCCTATTAATGGTGTCTTGTACAGTTTTATTTTAATTGAATATTGAAAACATTGGGACAATTACTTCATACTCTTGCAAAGAATTTGTTTGAAAACAATTTTTCAATAATTGAAACTAATAGAAAAACATGTTATTATTGAGACTCGTAAAACTAATTTAGAGCAATTTTCCCTAATGTCCCTTGTTTCCCATTCTCTTTTCGTGCTTCGGGGAAGAAGTTTATCAATTAAAATTGCGTTCTGGAGCAAGAGAAGAAACAAAACGGATTTGAATCTTAAAACGTTTTTGTCCTCTCTCCAATTAAATTGTCTTCGAATACGTTATGCATATATACCTTGAGCGACAGTTTTCTTCGCGGCATAAGTAGTACTGCCAGCGAAACCGCGCCGTTTACGTCCAACTTTCTCCTCCTCCGCCGGTTCTTCATCCAAGCCGCCGCCGTCGTCTATTTGAATTGTAAAATCGTCCGGTTGTTTTGTCTCTCCAATTTCCGCTTCCTCTTCCAATCCAATTTCCGCGTCTTCTGCAATCCGTACTTTCGCTACAAAAAGAAAATCGCACACGATTACTATTTTCGTTCGCGTTCGCTAATCATTTCGGCCGCGTGACACGGATTTTCTCTCGGTTCTCGTCGATTAATGATAAAGAACGACGATGATAATAACGAACGCGTGTTCACACGAATGAATTATTTAAAACGATATATTCGAAGATGGTTTGCTCGGGAACGGGTGGTGGCAATCGGTGGCGGCGTCTTATCGTGGATTTATTACGATTGGAACGTAGAAAGACGTTTTCGTGCGGTGATAATACATAAGATATGAGAACTTAACCTTTTCCAACCTTGAAATCCACCCCGATCCACGACGAATTACCTCTGACACGAATTCGGCGCTGTGCGCGATATTTTATTAAACAAATAGAAAATCATTTATTTTCCCTCTTCTAGTTAGTGCCTAAGACATTTTCCTCGAAGATATTAGTTTAAAGCGTCGTCGAATGCGTGCGTTACAATTCAATTTGATCGTATAATGACGCAAGTTTTTTCTCCTTCGATATGAAACTTTTCCCGATTTACCGAAGCAGTATAAAGGGAAAGAAAGTAAATATGTGTGACAAATGTTGTTGTAAAAGGATCAAGGAAAAGCGATTTTTTTTTGGCTGAAAGAATATTATAATAAAATGCTTGAGACTTTTATATGAGATTTTTTTTGCTCATCATTGTTTTTCCGTCTCACTAAATGTCGATGCGACGTTACAAAGTTATTTCTATTATGTTACACAATATGTAATACATTTCATGCAAATATAAGAGCAATCGTTTTCTTTTGTAATAACATCTATTGCACATCGTCAGACGATAAGGGAAATTGAACAACAAACATCGAAATTAATTAACGTTCTTTTATCTTATACTGATAAAACTTTCCTTGCCCTCCGTTGCTTGTTTATCAAAATGTTCGCCCCAGTAAAACAGTTAAACTATTCAAATTATTGCACGATCCGTATAATTAATGGCCACACAAGAGAAAGATGTGTTTTCATTTAAGCCCTACTCTGACACTGCTGGTAAAGCATTCGCCCTGTAACGCTTCACCCGAACTTCTTCAAGAACAAACAACTGGCAGAACTTAATGGTACTTGTTAACTTATAAATGCACTTTCGTTGTAATTTGTGCTTCTTTTTAACATTTTTTTTAAATAAATTGCCGAAAATCCTACATAATGTGAAGCTGTGTAATTTCAAATTCGAAGCAAGAATCTTCGGCTTAATAAGTAATAGTTATTTAAAGTTAAAGAATTGCCCTTGACTTACAGCTAGAAGGATTTATCGCTAAGACGAAGTCCTTGAAGTAAGTGTTCTTTTAAATGGCAAATAATTTGTTGTTAAAAAAGTATTTTGCAAATTTTTTCGCGAATTTTTTTGCCAGTTGTTGTACGAATGTTTTAGCTTTTTTGCGTTTCAAATAACGTTCGCACATAAATAAAAACAAAGAAATTAATTCCATTTTGACAAATTATGATTAGGGTTGTCGACAAGTGGAATATGTTGTTGTTGCTTTTTTGCCCATTCTTATGTGATTTATTTTTGGATTTAGCTGCGCCCATTTTTTTATTGCTCATTTTCCTTTTGTTAACATTCATCACGACGAATTGAAAGTATATTGGGCGTTAAGTAATGTGGAAAATTGAATTATAAATTGTAATAAAACGATGAAAAACTCGTCGTTCTTTTTGCTCGTCTTTGCATCGAATTAAGTTACTTTTTATACGCGACTGCCTTTTGATTTATTGTTACGATCTTCTTTCGATCGCAAATTTGGGCTTTCTCCTGCCCTCGTTTTTCAATTATTGAAGAATTGGCCCATTTTGTTGTTATAAGCGGGATTTATGAGCGTTAAAAGCGGGATAATTTACATGTAAACGGGCAAGTTGGGGTCGGAATTACGGCGAAAGCGCGTAAGATTTTACTGCTAGATCGTAACATAAGTTTCGTTTGTCGTATTATAAGTAATGCCGAATAGTTTAAATTCAATTTTATCGAGAGATTAATAGTTTGTTCTGTTGTTGTATGGTATAAGAAAAAAAAAAGAGGCGATAAGAATTAAAGTGCGAACCGCAAAGGAGACGTGAACGTGCGACTGGAATATTTACTGTTCGGTTAAAGAAGTAGAAAATGCGGTCGACGGTGGAGAATCGCTCGAATAATTTATTAATTTTATTAGAAAACTTTTCCCCTATCCAGGTGTCGCATATCATCTTCCTATCCGGCCACATCCACGCGGACATATTAATAGAACTAGCCTTCATAAAACATCTCTCTAGACTTTATTACTTTCATCCTTGTTTCGACTTTTATGAAATACGATATACTCACGTCGAGGAAAAAATAAGGACGATGGTGAGTTTCTTTTACAACCGACCGGTGAAAGAGGATGATATTGAAAATAAAATTGCGCCATGAAGTAACAATTAAAAGAGGGAAAGGTCATTGTGGATTAATTTAAATAAATTAATTATTTTAAATATTAATATTTGCACTATATACGAACCCTACATTTTATTCCCCGTCTCGCTTTTCTTTGCTCAACCCTTTTTATTATCATTCAACCATTCTTTTGTTATGAAAATGTGCGTTAAAGGCGAATAAATGTAAAAATTCTCCATTTTTACCAGACCGTATACGTACGTATTTTTTAAATTTTAATTAACACTACAATTGTTCCCAGTTAACGGTTAAGAAGAAATTAGAGGCAAACCAAACAATTCATTCAAATACAATGAGTCAAAGGAGACTTTAAATATTGCGAAATTGTAGCTATTTTAAACCGCTCAATGAATTAAAGTGAGAATATTTGTTATATTATAGAGAATATTTCCTCTTGAGCTTTAGGGGATCTTAATTCCATGTTAAGGAGCTTCTTTTGACGTGATTTCAAGCTTTGAAAAGTACCTGGAAAATGGTGATCTGGATGGCCTACTTCTTTGCAAAAGCTAAAACTTTTATGCCTTTAGGAATTGTTTGGTCCGAAAGAGCATTAAATGTCTTAAGAATAATGCAAAATGCCTAATTCCAACAAGGGAATCTTTTAGATTCATAACACATGAGTGTTCAAAATTGTCAAAACTCTAAAGGCAAATAGGTTTTTGCTTTTGGAAAGAAGTAGCATCATTTTTCAGCTGTTTTTCACAATTTTAAAAAATATCAAAACAAGCTCCTTAACATGACATTAAAATCCCCGAAAGCACACGTTTATTTTTAATGAACTTTGACGTTGGAAAACTGGAAGACCAAGTACTTTCGGGTCATCGTCCATATGTGGCCTATTTTAATGAGAGAAGTTGATGGTGTTATATTGAATCACTCTGTATATAACAAAGATTAATTTAAAGCGAAAATTGGGGACAATTAAAAATACAAAAGAAGGGCTCGAAACGAGTAGAAAATAAATAGAAAACGTATCAAGAAGGAAGACGATGTAATATAGTTGAAGAAAGTCTTGTCAAGTTTTGTGGATGACGAATCTATCCTCCCTCGTATATATAGTATATCTCTTTGGGGATTATCTTTCTGTTGCTTTCTTCTGCTTGTCTCTTCTTTTCCTTCGCTGTTTTTTTTTTTTTTGGTAAATACATTTTTGTGACTTGTATACACAAGACAACGATATTTCTCTATTGATGGATAGATTTTCATTCTCTGCACTGCAAAAAAATGTATGTGTATACGTACATACGCGAGACGTGAGCAATGTACTACAGTTAAGTCTCTTGTAAAGCGTAATCTCGTTTATTGGCTTTAAAGCATTTTGATTGAAATCAAATCAAGTACTTTTCTTTGTTAAGAGATTATTTATGAATGTTAATAGGAACGAAATGTATTTAATACGCTGTCTTGAAATGAATGGCATACTTATAATTCGCATTTATTTATGATTCGTATAAAAAGCATTAAGATTATACAAGTTTGATATGTTGGGAAGAAATTATGATGGCTCGTTAATTTAATTTTATTCTTATTTTTCATTATTCCGTATTTGCGAAGCGTAATACAATCTTGGCGAGTTGTAATAGTAATAATACGAATGCCAAGATAATTTAAATACGTTCGCAAAGTTGAAATAAAGTTGATACGTTAAACTATAAAATTTATTATTATGAATATTATTTTTATAAGGAATAAAATAAATGTTATGACATTTTCCTACAGACAAATGTAATATCCAATTTTCAAAACTCCGACAATGAAAACTGACCTGATTTCCTAACGGAACTTTCCAAATTATTATTAACCGAAACTTCTTTGAGTTGCACTTCATCTGCGAACAATAACCGTACGAATTCACAAGATTAAAACTTATATTTTAGAGATTTAGTTCTTTCTTTATATACCTATCGGATTGTTAATTTCTTCCATTGTTTTTTTCTTTATTCGGTTTTCCACATACAACTTTCCTTTCCTTTATTATGATTGTTAGTTTCTCTGTTCTAACGCTCGAAATGCGAATAATTAAACGGCCCGAATGTAAATCCAATGGAAACATGTTAATAAACGTGATAAGGAAAACCGCAAGACCGGATGTTGTTTTCTGATTGATATTAGTCGTCTTTACATATTAATTAGCGTTGAATAATTTAAAATTGCGGATAATAACAGTCGTATAGTAGTCGTTCGTGGGATCAATTTCGATAAGGAACTTTAGATTGATGCCGAATTTTCTGCGTGTTTTGATTTTATTATTGTTTTTCGCGTGACCTTAGCAAAAGTTTCGCACAAAAAATTGCTTTATAATCGTTAGAAGGTAAAAAGATTTCGACGCTATCGCCGACCGCATTGTGGTCGAAAACCATATAAATAAAAGACAATAATAAACATATTTTGATAATCATATTGTCAAATAAAAATGTTTGCAAATAAAATGAATAGCAGCTAATTTTCCGGTCACTCCGATAGATAATTGTGCGCGAAAGTGATCCACGTGAATTGGCGCAATCGAGAGAGAAAATGGGCGAAAATTGGTTTTTCATTTTCCTCTTGCTACATAGTAACGCGAGGACGAAAAGGAAAGGATGCGAAAGAGGGAACGCTCTTGACGGAACCGAGTAGAAATAGAGGTTTAGGATTTTTCTTACTTAATACCGAGATGGAATGACGTTCACAATGGATATATCTTCATATATAAATCCAGCTAAGAGAATACTTATGGTGAAATAAATCGAATCCAACAGTATCGAAATCCCCGGGTTCTCTCTTCTTATTCTTCTTCTGCCGCTCCTCCTATACTGATCTAAAAAATAACTCGTTCAGACATATGTATCATTTCTTTCTTTTATCCATATACATTTATATAAATATCATCAATCCATCTTCAACGCCTCGCAGAATGAAGAGGATAAAAGAGGATGAAATTGAGGATCATTTGATACGTTCGAAATTGGTCTCGAATATATCGATATTTTAAATGTTAATTGATTAATTTTCTAAAGATATATGGGCAAACGTAAATTGCATATTAAATGATTCGGAAATGCGCTAAATCAGACGTTCCACTACTTCGGACCCTGCTAAAGTTCAGACAGGTGTTTGTAAATAATTTGCATTATTAAATGCCATAAATTTTGATACACACTTTCGAATTATGCAACTCCAAAGCTGCACAAAATTAATTGATAAAAATTTCATCCAAAATATGAAAGTGACTTTCAGAAAATGAAACCTTTGGCTCATTTAACAAATCAACACCATGAATGACTTTGAAGAGTTATAATGAAGTTGCATCGAGCATGGCAAAATAGAACTGGAAAGGAAATTTAAAAAAATGCGAGATTTCTTTGAATTTGGTGAATCAAATTTTAGATTTCATTGAGTACTAGTTCTGAGGAAGTCTTTAACTGGGCGGATGGACAAAAGGAAGACATTTACATTTTCACAGTTCGCGATTAACTCTGGATGATGCTACCTCGAAACCTCTAGGTGTCAGCTCACAAAGAACAATGACTGACAGCAAAAGTAAGGGAGTGTAAAATTCAAATAATCTTATCTATCGAATGTGATTAGCTGAAAGGAATGAAACGATATATTGTTGGGACAAAAATGAAAATAAATATGAACCAATTATGAGCTTCATCCCCAAAACTAGTTGCTAATCATTAAATTTAGTTTAACATTTTAACGGAATTGTAGAAACCTTAAGAAAAATTTGTAAAACCTTCAAGAGATTAATAAGTAACAAGAACCGCCATTTGGTCAATATTAAATACAAATGGTAAATATTTGTACATACGATATTTTAATTTAGAATAAAAAGTGTAAATAGCAAAATCTAACTATTACAATTGTGAACCAGCAACCCAAAGTCGCATTCATTAGTCAACTTATTAAAAAGAACATCGCGACAAAATTCCGATTTTCAATGTGATTTTTCTAGAACTACAATCGTGCATTCAGATCGTTCACAAACACGCTGTTTCTTCGTTTCTGTTCTGCCCGTTTAGAAGATCGAAAGAAAAGGTCACTAACACCGAATCAGCAAGAAAAATTAACAACTGTTTAAAAAAAAATCCTACTGTTTTCACATTTTTATGAGTGTTGTAAAAATTGAAAATCATTTAACAATTTTATTTCCTTCACGTGTATGCCCTGTAACAAAAAAAAATCGGTTATTCGACCACAGGGGAATAATCGATAATTGTGTTTTCCGCCGATCAAAATACAAAAGAATGAAATTGCAAAAAAGAACGCGTGAAGCATTAAAAATTTAATTGATTTCGTTTTGTTCCAATTAAATAATTTTATCGCTATTTAAACATTCAAATGATGTCGATGATGATGATGATGATAATGGAAAATAAATTTGTCAAATGACGTGTTAATCCATTGCCAGGACGCTTGTGTGTAGACGCGCTTCGGAGTGCGGCGCATTATCCGTTATTAAATTAAATTCTATTGTGTTTTCGATATGATCAAAAGCAATCGTTATTATTGTGAATATATTATCGTTGTGTGCAATATTAACGTTTCGATATTTTCGCGTATTTAATTATCGCATAATGCACAATTTTCAATTAAAGTCCCATTTTGGCAACACTCGAACAAAGCAAAACGTCTAATTACGTTTCCTCCATAAACATTTGTTTGCCCTATCCGAATAAACCGTTTGCCATCCGCAAATTAAACAGATATCGCTAATTAAGTTTACCTATCCAATCAACAGGATTTCGAACGACTTTAAATTCTTATTTAATTCGCACGCTTGCTCCGATTTCATTCGATAATTTGTCGAATTTATTGCTAATCAACTTTTATTATTATCGCGAAACGTCGTTAATTAAATTTCATCTGATTCGGTTTAACTGTACAAGTAAATGTAAACTAATTTGATCGTCGATAACTTCAGGAGTTTCGCATATACTTGAACGCAAACTAACTGGGAAACGTGCACGTAAACAAGTGAAAACCGCACGTGTGTGTATATGTGTGTGTGTGTGTGTTGCTCTAACTAACTACAAGACTTTGATACGTTAATATTATTATTGTTATTATTAATTAAGCTTATTAAGTTTTCCGAACATATGCACTAACTTCTGGATTTTTTAAACGAAATTCGGATGCAAGTATTTCTTTAACCCACTTACTATGAGACGAATATCTACTTTTGCATATTGGAAATAAATTTTCGTCGTCACTTGTGTGCAATAATGCGAAACGGAAATTAATATAATCCTGAATTTTTGCTTTTTCACGTTTTGTTACATAAACTTTTTCAATTTCTTAATAAAATCCAAAACAACAATGCATCGAATTTCATTTTTAAAAAATCGCAAACGACAAATATGCATATAGAAGATTTCTCTTACCGATGTACAGTCGAAGTATTAGATTTTGCAAATTTAATTTAATTCCACCGCAATAAGAAAAATAATAAATAATAAAAATACAAGATTGCGAGACAGACTGTTGTGTCGCTCGTGAACACGTACAACAACAAAAATAGAGAATTCGTAAGTTAGCGGAAATTTATTTACTTAATATCAAGTTTCCCGTCCCACTTTCCATTTGCTGCATTTTATTTCGCCTTCCATAAAAAGAAATTAATTAAAATGCGCAAAAGGAATTTCTTCGTAAATAAATCTCGACCAAAAAAAGATGTTAACAACTAAATCGCAAGCTTAATGGTTCCCCATTACAACGCTGCAATGAAGGAAATTAATAAAAACCCCTACCTGAAGCTCGGACGATTTCATCATCCATCACATAGATCTCATGAATATTTATCGCGATTCGCGTTTATGCAAAAATATTTACATTTCTACCCATTTTTCGCTCTCTCTCTCTCTCGCCCTATCTCGCTTTTTCAGTTTGCTTACATTTAAAAGGAAGACATTTGTTAACCGGCAGACGTGAAATAATTCAATCAGAATTATAATAAGGAAGTCTTTCTCGCGCCACATTCTCCTCCCATCGCCATCCATCCATCCATTCGTTTGCTCGCCAATCTTTCCGCACGTCGAACGAGTTTTAAATTAACTGAGAAGCGCTACCGAAAGTTATTTCGAATGTGAATAACAAGAGGCTGGAAGAAGTTGAAGAATAAACGCGACAGCAGCAGCAGCTCTCTAAATGAACGACGATTTCGCGTGAAAGAAAGACGGAAAGTAAAAGATAATATATTATTTTAAATTCCTCCTCCGTTGGGTAATGCCCACTTTCCTCGACGGGGAAATTGCGAAAGATAAATTAAGAAATAAAAATTAAGACGAAAGCGGGCGGATTATACCGTGAAACATCTTTTTCTCGCCAGGATTTTCCGTTAGATAAAGTAAAAGGTACGGAATAAAAAAATAAAAGGTAACGTCTATAAAGTTCACGTCCAAACAGGCGATTTGCGTATTAAATTAACAAGGAAATCGGTCTAATAATAAAGCGCGGAGTTCGTCCAGAAACCGTTTAAAGCGACACTTTCGGAATGGAACTTCGCGGGGCGGGAGACCGCCGCCACGTGTAATCTTATTAAGTGTGGAAGATGGCGGTCGGTCGGTCGGGTCGAGTTGGGTCGGTTGGCGCTTCTTTAATACTTTAGCGGCAATAGTAATGATAAAAGAAGCAGCCGAAGTAATAGTAGTTGAGGCGAGCAGCTACTGGTTGACTGTAAGAAGTATATTCAATTTAAATACTGTAAGGACGTCTCTTCTGATCCTTCCGTTTCCCCCCAGAGACTTCGTCTTCTTCTTCTTGGCCCTCCCCATCCGGCCACTAGGACCGTACATAGATATATGGCACTCGTTCACTCAAATTAAAAGTTTTCCTCTCTGTTTCGCTCTCACTCCGCTCGCAATTATACTTCGCATTTATTTGTAACCCAATTTCCCCACTTACTTTATGTTCCGCTCTTTTTTTTTTAATGGGAATAAACTGAACGGAAAGAATTTATAAATTACGTTTCATGCGAATTCGTTTTTTTTTGTTGCTCCGCCATTAATTAATACATTTTCAATTTTATTATTTCAATAACAAAAGTTTTTGAATAGTTTCCGTTCGTTTTCTTCCCGAAGGGGATAAGGAATAAAGGGAGCTGAATGCGAAATGGAAATGGCACGGGCAATAAATTCGAATGCATCGCGAGTATAAAAATAAATAAAAGATCTTATTGCAACTCTTCACGCAGTTTCGTTCTTCCTCCTCCTTTTTTTTTCCTCTCGCGCTCGCAGTAATACGTTCCCTATCTAAACGTAATTTAAATTTTATTACAATCGTTATTATATTGTACCTTCTTTAAATAAAAATCAAATGATAGTGAGAGAGTGCGAGGGACGAGAAGAAGGACGGAACGAAGAAATTGGAATTAATTTTGGAAAGCTCAAACGATAGCCTTTTTTATCCTTCTTTGTCGTTCCTATCGGTCGTTCTCATTCCGTTTCGCAAAAAGAAGCAGAGAATAAAACATCTTTTTCTCGCGATGGAATAATTAGAAAAGCGAACGAATTGTGTACGATTACAGTAACGTTAAATTGTGGATTGGAAACTGGAAAATATATTTAAGACCGTAATAACAATTAAAAAGGAATATTTTTTCAAAAAATCGGAGCAACTTTTATTTGGAAGATTATCGTCTTACATTGTTAGCTTTGGGTCTCTCGCACGATATCAAATGGGATTTAAGACTTGTTGACGCTCTAAAGGCGGATAACGCCGGTCTTCGTTTTAATTTACTTAATCCAATTGGAATCGATCTATCGCAATTTTCTCCTTAAGCTCACGAACGGTTTCTAATTAATTTATGAGCGGCGGCCGAACGAAATTTTCTTTTATTTAACAAACAGCACTCGCATTAATCCCTATTTGAATCCACGCTCGCCTCTCGTGCACAATTCGAGAGAGAGAGAAGCGAATTAATTCGAAGACTTTGTCTTTACGTGTTTGTTTTCATTGCAATCGATTGGACAATTCTTTCGCTAAACTTCGTTTATTAGTGAATGGATTAGAGGACGTTGCGCATTAAATGAAAATCAATCAACGGACGATAACGCGGTGAAACTAATGGCCACCAGTCGGAAATTATTCAAGGACTCTTCTTGTAAAAGTAAAATGAACGGATGTACATCTTGGGAATTTTTATTCGTAGTGTATTCCTCCGTTATCGCGTTACATTGAATCGAGCCTACTTAACGATATTCCTTCAGGATCTTCCGAACGTTCCCCCTTTGAGTGCACAACTTTTTCGCTTTCTTCTTCCATCGCATTCCCATACTTTCCACTTTTAAAGGTAAAGCAAAGGATATTACGTTCCTTTATATCGATTCGTTCTTTTATTTTTTTCTTATTCCGTTCCTTCTCCCTTTATTTCCTTCTAGTGTCTGTGTGGGTATGCGTGAGTAAGCCTTTTGATATCATAAACAACAAGAGCGAGAAGAAATGTTATCGAAAGCCAAATGTGGAAATTATTACAATAAATTTATCTTCGATGAGAGAAGCAAGAGGAAGCGGAAGGAATCGATAGAGGCGGAATTTTATGTGCACACAATGTTGGGCTTTAGGCTTAGTGTAATATTATAATAATCGTTATAAAACTCAAATATATCGTGCGGTTTTTTATTTACGCGAGGTAGGACATGTTGTGGTATTATTTTTTAATCGAGTTAATTAACGATGATAAGTAGTTCTTATGTTGTAGAAGAAGAACATAAGATACACCAAATTCAAAAGAAGTTATATTGTTAATAAAAGGACGTAAATGTAACAACGAATTCAAAAGTAAACGAGGCAATGAAAATTGGAATTAAATGAAAAAGCAAACGAAATTACTATTTCTAAGGTTAATTAAAACAAATTTTCAAAATGACCACCATTTACGATCATACAATTTAAACGATAAAAAATCTTGCACAACATTTCTTATTATGGCAGGAGTTAACTTTTTACATTCACGACTGATCCTCGTCATCAATATTATTTATTCGAATAGGTTTTGGATTTTTCATAGCCTCACAAAAAATTGTCATTTGGAGCAAAGTCCGGTGATCTTGCAGGTCCATATCTGACTATCCCTTTACCAGGAAGATTTCTGCCCAAGAAACCCAGAACTACTTGTGCAGAATGTGGCAGAGCACTATCTTGTTCAAATCATGGATTTTGTACAATTAGATTTTGAATTTTGGAAAAGACTTCACTTTGGAAAAGTTCTGGATATGATCTATGATTTAAGTAACTTTCAATTAATAGGTCGTTCAAAATTCCCAGCCACACGTTCACCTTTGGCTGCTGTTGAAAATTGTGCGTGTCGTGTCCGCTCCCTTCATAAAAATTAATATTATTTCGACCCTCTGTAAAAAAAAATGTACAAATTTATTAATTTCTAGCTTATTTGTTGTTTGCTCCGAGAATCGGATTTACGATCAACCCAATAACTATAGCCACATCATTTTATTTCTCTGTCCTTTATTGAATTTATTGGTTCTAATCATTCATTTGTATGGTATATCTATTCATTTTGAATATTTTATAATTCTACATTTCTTAAACATCCTTTTATTCAATTTAACACTGCTGTAAAGCTATTATTGCTATTAGGTGTTCCATTTGGGAAATCCTACCTAGAAAAGGGGCCAGAGAAAAACCCAAATGTTCCTCAAATTTTAATTATTAGGAAAGGGACGTCACCCACCCTTGCCCCAAGTTTTCCTTAAATCGAAGCTAAAACTTAATTCGTGTACAAATCGTCAATCAATCCAATTAATTTCGTTCGTGCTTCACATAAGCCGATTGTACATTTGTAAAAAAAGTACTTAAACTTTAAATTCGTCTTTAAGTCCGTTACGACACTTACAAATTCAAATTAATTCGGAACCCGTAATTAAAATTATAAGAAGAAAATATGGGCGAAATATTTCAAAATTGCAACAGTTGAATTCGAACCGATAATTTTGAGAATTCACGGTACCAATTACGTGAACTGTGGCTTTGTTTCAGAAACATATTTTTTGCAAAAACCATTCAATACTGCTAATTTTAGAAAATGGATAATAAATATTGCTGGCAATTATAGACAAATTCGTATTTTAAATTTGTTCTACAGATGGAAGGCTACTTAACAATTCAAATTTAATTTCCAAACAGCCCAATAAACGCTAATTGAGTCGTTTTTTTTTCAAATGCAATAACCTGAACTAGACTTTGTATTTACCAAAAATTTGACTTGCATTAAGGCTGCAGCATTTCAAAGAAACCAGACTCAATTATTGCTTAGTGGTTTGCCTTTCAATTAAGTTTCATTTGAAGACATTACAAGACATTTTTAAATGACTTTCATTTGCGCGCAGAAAAATACTCAAACAATAACAACCGTAAGTAAAGAAAGAACGCACAGTATATCTATATTTTTGACTGGGGGTCCGCAAACGGGTTAAAATAAGCGACATTTATTTTCGGGTTAACTACACTGAAGGGATTCTGTTTAATTACGCTTAAAATCGATTTAAATCTAAGGGGTTGTATGAACCCATAAAAATTTATCGTAATCTTTAAATTACCAACTTGCGTACCATTATAAATTATTATTATTACTATTGTTACCATTGCATGTTTAATATTATCGTTGGAAATTAAAATTTGCCGTGACATAATGAGAGAAAGGATTAATTAATATGTAATAATAAATTGCCGGATAATGACGTACGATATTTGTTATTCTAATGAAACACACGAAAAGAGTCTAATTATACCATTTTGCAATCGGACTGTAACGAGCAGTAAGAAATCAATTTTCTCTTCTTCTCATCGACCTTCTTTTGCAGGTATTGCTCAACGATCATTTAATTATTTTCCTCCGTTTGTTCTACATTCGATGTTTGTTAATTAATGCGGGGACGTAGGATTAAATGCAAATTTCGTTCTGCAACTGCTTCTAATCGTATTAACCGTAACACGGACGTAAGAAATCTCGTTCTTTTACTTTTTCTCCTGGCGGATGCGCCGGCACATAATGTCTAACGTAGCAGGAAGCGAATGCAAGCAGATTTTGCATGTAGATCCTCATCCACCGGCGTAATCTTGTTATTTCAACTCGTTGAATAACAAAATGCCTGTCGTCGATGTTATTGTACAAAATCAAAATTTTAGATTTTCCTCAAGTTTTCGAGAGAAAGACAAAAAAAAAATAGACGGGGAAAAGGAGTAAGTGTTGGCATTAATAACATTCAATTAGCGGAAATAATTTAAATATCGATCACTTTCTGCCCCGTACAGCAGCACGAATGTCGATGTTAATAATAAGGTTTGGTTCGCTGCATTATTGCGTGTTTGGCGAATCAAAATTCATTTTGAATTTCAAACTGGTTCATTATTTTAGCACGTGTTTAAATGCGTTTCTGGTAAACTGTTATTAAACATTATAACGCCATTACGAATATGACTATTATTGGAGAATTTTAATAGGAAAAATCTAATTACAACTAACAACATCCAACGTAATGAATAAGTAAATAAACTACGGTCGGTAATAACTATAATAAAATTGATAATATTCATTAAATAACAAACGAAAATGGGTTTGAATCGATTTAAAATTATGATCGTTAACATATATCTTCAAGTTGATTAGCGTTTATGGATAACGAATAACCGAAGTTATGCTATTTGTAAAATTAGGATCGTTCGTAAATAATACAGGGTGCTTAAAAAAATTGTCACAAACTTTAACGGCCGATAATTTGATCCATCAGAAGCAGAAAAGTCGTCATGAACATGGGTCCGCAAATGGACGGTTTTGGAGATAACAAGCATTTTGCAACTTTCATACTATTTACAATTAAGTACCAAAATTGCTAACTGTGAAGCAAAGACAAAGAAAAAGTAACTCAAACAATAGCTTCAAAGTGGCCTTCTTCCACTTGACGTAAGGACTTTCGAACTAAAATTCGGTGGCATCAATTGATCAATTCGTTGCTTCAGTTCCTCGAGGTCACTTTCAAATGTAGCATAAACTATGCGTTTGGAACAAAAAACAACAAAACTGTGTTAGCACATAATAAACATATGTTAATTGTTCACATAGTATCTTGTATTTAAAAATAATTGTATTGTAGATAACTTGGTTCATTTATAAGTCGTCTACGGTTCCCTTTTTGTTTTTATTGTTAATTTAGTGGTTTTATTAACGAACATTGTTGTCTTTGTTTATTGTTTGGTGTATTATTCTAATATATTGCCTAAGTTTTGTTCATTCTAATTTAAACTTTCAGCATTGTTTTCTTTTAATATTGCAAAGACTGAAAGAGGCCTAGGTTGGGCAGATATAACTCATAATAATTCTTAACTTATCAATGGGCCACTTTCTTCCCTCATTTAGCCC
This sequence comes from Hololepta plana, assembly GCA_963695495.1. NCBI lineage: Eukaryota > Metazoa > Arthropoda > Insecta > Coleoptera > Histeridae > Hololepta > Hololepta plana. The sequence goes on along the minus strand of OY968837.1, from coordinate 10,111,059 downwards.
TACGAAGGGCACTACAGAAATAAATCACTAAATATACCGTCAGGCTTATTGACCAACACAGTTAGCAATTGAGCATCAAAAAAGGAACATCTAACATATGTTTTTTTTCTTTTTATATTTATAACAATAAAGTTTAAAATACTAAACCAGCTTAGTTTACAAGTTATTTCTAATTACAAAACCCGCGGAAGCCGATCATTCTGACGCGCGGATTTTTATCGGAACACTTCAAAAATCCCCAAAGAAAGAAATCTGCAGGGTTTACAGCTGGCGATTTTTCAAATTATGACAACAATCCATTGGACTAAATCAAAATTAGAGTAAAATGGCATGGCGAAAATTTTGTAAAATTCTCACAAACCACTTCATATCAACTCTAAACTCAATGTATGACAAAACATCTGTTAACTACCACCAGAAAATGCAAGTCTTGTGAATGAAAAGGAAGATAAACGAAGAAATGCTACTAAAAGGAAGAATCCTCCGTATCTTCGAAACCGTCAACTTCCAGACACATTGTGTCGAAGGCTTCGAAGGACCACCGCAAATAACCTAATACTTAATTTATTACTGATGTAATCTGACGACGATATGAGTTGTATATTTGATTGTTATTGTTCGACTCGTTTTTAAACTTAGTTTTTCTTTCCAATTAAACAATATTTGCCCTTCTGCTTAGGAAGGGGTGGTAATTCTTGGCATTTGATTGGTCAAGACGATGGGTGAATTCGTCATTGGGAACGTTAGAAAGTCTTGGAATTGCCCAAATGCCAAGAATTACCTTAAAATGAAGACAATTTACAAAATAATTTACAAAATTTCGTGTGCAACAAAAATGACATGATTGCCTCAATGAGGCTTAACAACGATAAAGATTACATGAATGGTGTACCCTTTTTTGTTATGTTTAACAGTTACAATAGAAGAGAGGCGCTTTTTCTTTTAACCTCATCTATTTCAAATATTTCTGTTTTGCACAATGTTAAGTTATCTTAGAGTGCGGAAAAGCACAGGAGGGCGCTCGTGAACACGACAATCATACAGTTTCTAGGATTACACAAAAGTCCAAGTATACTTGGTACTTTTCTGCTTAACCTGGGTCATATTATCACCACTTAATGTTGGTGACAGCTTCTTAAAACACCCTGTATATTATTATCATAAAGCATTTTTTTAGACATAATTCATCCAAAATCGAAATGCGATTAAAACTAATTCATATCCCTGTTAATCTGAACGAAATGCTTCTCTTTTAATTGATTTAATCCGCACCAGTTTTCATTTTTCTGCTCTCTCGTACCATTATCATTGCACATTTTACAACGATATAGCATGGAATTTGTTGCTGCCGTCAGAGACGACTTGTTTCACAAATTGTGCCCGTAATATTTAATAAAGTGATAGAGTAGGAACTTTTTTTTACGTTCCACATACCATAAAATTGAATGGAATCTAATAATAATGATAATGATATGGCTCGATTCCCTGATACGAAATGTACCCGTAACGTAATAATACCCACACACATATATAATATATAAAATTAGTCTGCAGAGTTCGGGCGAACGGGTTATCCGGAACCGTGTTGTGGCCGTACGTGCTCTGAAAAGCGACCGGAACTCGAATGTACTGCCGGAATTTTAAAAACCTCCCTTACCGCCAAACAATAATAATAGTGATGCGTATAAATAAAAATATCTATAATTCCATCGTTCGCCGCCGCTTTTTCTTCTCTCCCTCTCTTTCTCTTACGTCTTTTTTATTATGGTTATGACGTTAACGGCACTAAACCATAATAAAGAAGAAAATAAAATTATTAAACGTGTCGAAGAAGGAAGAAGAAAAAATTGGCCGCCAACCAGCGAGGATAATAACACTTACACTTGAGCTAACGTAAGAAATAATAATAAAAGAGACGGCATAAAGGTGTGACTTTTCGTGAAATCTAGACACGTCCGTACGTAGTAAAAGCCATATAGGAAAAAGATAGAAGGCAACGTCATCGACTTTTGTTCGGGAACGCTTTGAATACCGCTTCGGCCGCTCTACATACTTCCAAACGGACGTAACGCCGGTTTATACGAGTTACTGATAAATGTTAGGGTTATTATGGTTGGAAGAGAGGAGAAAAATTCCTTTTGTTCGCAAAAAAATATGCTCTTTTGCTCGAACGCTTTCGTGGAACTATGATAATTACGTGGCAAAAGTAGGGGAAAATAGCAGTTGAGAATTGCGTGCTCTTCGCCGAAATTAATGTACCGCGTGTAGGGTTAATAATAATAAAGATAAAAATCAAATAGGAACGTTATCTAGATAAAAATGGCCATAACAATGATAATAATAAAGTTCTTGTTTAATATACGGTGAAATGGGGCCGAGACAAATGCGAGAAATATTCAAACTTCGTTGAGGATAATCTAAAAGATATTTCGCGAGCAGCATGCCAGAAATGGTAATTTACCTAAAGTAACACGTGCTGGTGAAGAATCTCGTTCGGTTGCGTTACAAAGAGAGATTCCCGTTCCATTGCAAAATAAAAATAGTCTTTAATTTGCAAACGACAGCACAAAAACGGAAATTCTTTGAAGAGAATGCGAAAAGTATAATAAAAGAACTTATGTATCAATTCGCTATTACAGATATTATTAACTTGGAATATTTGAATAACAACAACAACAACATTGGATGCAATTTCCATAAAGTTCCCACCAAATTCCACCACCACAAGTGTATTGGTGTAACGGGAAATTCCCCAAAGCTTAGGGCATGCGACCGTTGTACAGTTTGACCTCTTTCGCTAGGTTCATTAAAAAAAGATTTAACAGGCGAACGATACAACGTTAGTGACACGCTAATTTCCATTAATTTTAACATTAATTGTACCAATTCGAAAATTATAAACGATAACGATGCGAAAAAGTCCGTATTAGCGTTTAATAATCGTTCGTCAATTAGTACCATCATCAAGAGCAAACTGTATAGTTAAACACACTGCGTAAAAAAAATTATACCACGTAAAAAAGTAGACCTAGATGTTTGAAATTATGTGACTTTAAGCAGCTCATTGTGACAAATAATCGAATAGATTTTCAAATAAATCGGACAATATTTATTAATTAAAAAAAAAAATAATGCGTAACATCTTCGCGAACTCTGGTACATTCAGCAACTCTTCTGGGCAAGCTGGAAATCAGATCGTCTATTGCCTCTTGACGTATCATGTCTCAAGCTATCTGAAGCTGTTGATTTAGTTCTTTCAAAACCTATGACTTATTAGCCAATCAACGTAATCTTTCTCCTAACACGTCCAAAACATGTTCAACAAATTATATCACGTTGACCTAGGAACTCTAAGGTTATGCTGGCAGTGTGAGGTCGCGCTTTGTCTCGCTTCAAAATTATTCTTGGATCATTGTGAAGCATTGGAAGAACAAGAGGCTCCAGAACCAAGCAATCTGAAGCTGTCCACTTAGTTCTTTCAAAGCCTTTGGCTTATTGGCCAAAGGCCATAATCCTTGGCCTAACGTCCAAAACATGTTAAACAAATTATATCACGTTGACCTAGGAACTCTAAGGTTATGCTGGCAGTGTGAGGTCGCGCTTTGTCTCGCTTCAAAATTATTCTTGGATCATTGTGAAGCATTGGAAGAACAAGAGGCTCCAGAACCAAGCAATCTGAAGCTGTCCACTTAGTTCTTTCAAAGCCTTTGGCTTATTGGCCAAAGGCCATAATCCTTGGCCTAACGTCCAAAACATGTTAAACAAATTATATCACGTTGACCTAGGAACTCTAAGGTTATGCTGGCAGTGTGAGGTCGCGCTTTGTCTCGCTTCAAAATTATTCTTGGATCATTGTGAAGCATTGGAAGAACAAGAGGCTCCAGAACCAAGCAATCTGAAGCTGTCCACTTAGTTCTTTCAAAGCCTTTGGCTTATTGGCCAAAGGCCATAATCCTTGGCCTAACGTCCAAAACATGTTAAACAAATTATATCACGTTGACCTAGGAACTCTAAGGTTATGCTGGCAGTGTGAGGTCGCGCTTTGTCTCGCTTCAAAATTATTCTTGGATAATTGTGAAGCATTGGAAGAACAAGAGATTCCAGAACCAAGCAATCTGAAGCTGTCCACTAAGTTCTTTCGAAGCCTTTGGCTTATTGGCCAAAGAACATAATCCTTGGCCTAACACGTCCAAAACATGTTCAACAAGCTATATCACGTTAACCTAGGAACGCTAAAGTTATGTTGGCAGTGTGAGGTCGATTTGTCTTGCTTCAAAATTATTCTTGGATCATTGTGAAGCATTGGAAGAACAAGAGGCTCCAGAACCACGCAATCTGAAGCTGTCCACCTAGTTCTTTCAAAGCCTTTTGCTTATTGGCCAAAGGACATAAACCTTGGCCTAACACGTCCAAAACATGTTCAAAATGTTACATCACGTTGACCTAGGAACTCTAAGGTTATCTTGGCAGTGTGAGGTCGCGCTTTATCTCGCTTCAAAATTATTCTTGGATAATTGTGAAGCATTGGAAGAACAAGAGGCTCCAGAACCTAAGCTATCTGAAGCTGTTCACTTAGTTCTTTCAAAGTGTTTGATTTATTAGCTAATCGACGTAATCCTTGTCCTAACACGTCCAAAACATGTTCAACAAGTTACATCACGTTGACCTAGGAATTCCAAGGTTATGTTGGTAGTGTGAGGTCGCGCTTTGTCTCGCTTCAAAATTATTCTTGGATAATTGTGAAGCATTGGAAGAACAAGAGGCTCCAGAAGCAAGCTATCTGAAGCTGTCCACCTAGTTCTTTCAAAGCCTTTGGCTTATTGGCCAAAGGACATAAACCTTGGCCTAACACCTCCAAAACATGTTCAAAAAGTTACATCACGTTGACCTAGGAACTCTAAGGTTATCTTGGCAGTGTGAGGTCGCGCTTTGTCTCGCTTCAAAATTATTCTTGGATAATTGTGAAGCATTGGAAGAACAAGAGGCTCCAGAACCTAAGCTATCTGAAGCTGTTCACTTAGTTCTTTCAAAGTGTTTGATTTATTAGCTAATCGACGTAATCCTTGTCCTAACACGTCCAAAACATGTTCAACAAGTTACATCACGTTGACCTAGGAATTCCAAGGTTATGTTGGTAGTGTGAGGTCGCGCTTTGTCTCGCTTCAAAATTATTCTTGGATAATTGTGAAGCATTGGAAGAACAAGAGGCTCCAGAAGCAAGCTATCTGAAGCTGTCCACCTAGTTCTTTCAAAGCCTTTGGCTTATTGGCCAAAGGACATAAACCTTGGCCTAACACCTCCAAAACATGTTCAAAAAGTTACATCACGTTGACCTAGGAACTCTAAGGTTATCTTGGCAGTGTGAGGTCGCGTTTTGTCTCGCTTCAAAATTATTCTTGGATAATTGTGAAGCATTGGAAAAACAAGAGGCTCCAGAACCTAAGCTATCTGAAGCTGTTCACTTAGTTCTTTCAAAGTGTTTGACTTATTAGCTAATCGACGTAATCCTTGTCCTAACACGCCCAAAACATGTTCAACAAGTTACATCACGTTGACCTAGGAACTCTAAGGTTATGTTGGCAGTGTGAGGTCGCTCTTTGTCTCGCTTCAAAATTATTATTGGATAATTGTGAAGCATTGGAAGAACAAGAGGCTCCAGAACCAAGCTATCTGAAGCTGTCCACTTAGTTCTTTCAAAGCCTTTGGCTTATTGGCCAAAGGACATAATCCTTGGCCTAACACGTCCTAAACATGTTCAAAAAGTTACATCACGTTGACCTAGGAACTCTAAAGTTATGTTGGCAGTGTGAGGTCCCAGATTGCACTTCGCCTTAACAGTCTCCATGGCGATCTTCTAAGTTTCCTCCTTGCCATGCCATCATCCAAATTCGTCTTATGTAACCACCCTCGTGCATTCCCGTAATTCGGCCACGTTCAAAGGGCGTAAATTGGTGAAAAGTTTGACACCTTCGAACTTGCAGCATTATTTGTGCTAGCGAGAATTGCATAATGTTTAAACAAATTATAAACAAGTGCAAACATTTTTAAATAGGACCCCAAGATTTAAAACTTTTAACAGAGTTTAACTTCTTTCTGCGGTGACAGACATGTTTCAAATATTAATCATTTGTTTGTCTCAAGGCATCAACTCTTTTCGCTTAATTTCAAGCACCTAGGTCTGTTCCTTCTTGATGGTACACTTCTTTTTCGGACGTAGTTTATAAACTTGGAAAATATTAATATGCAAAATTTGATTAGACAATTTTGCAGAACGGGGCTGCGACCTAACGTATCGAAGCGATGGAAAGTAATTTAATAATAATAAACATTCGCCGCCGTGTAAACGTGAGCGTATTTCTTATTATCAATTTCCATCTACAACTATTACTACTAATATTACAAGCACAACATGGTAGTAAGTGTAGCATTAACAGTTTAGATGGAGAATTTACAAGTTTAACTACTTTAAAGATCTAACGACATCGGATTCGACGTTGACGAGAGGCAATTTCTCTGCCGTTACCCGGTTCAATTTGTAACGTTCGTTGATTATTTCATTACACCACTCGTATCATCGTAAATTATTGAATTATTAACATTAATCTGGTTGGAATAAATCACCGAGAGAGAGAGAGAGAGATAAGTGCTACATCTGCTTGAAGGTGGAAAGGAATTTAAGATGATTTCAAGGAAATTTTCACGACAAAAACCAAACTTCATACTCAAAATGGCAAATGAAATAAAAAGATGAATCATGTTGGAGGACGTTAAAATTGGTATACTCGTAAATCCGCGTAATAAAAAGCAAACAAACTTCATATAATTATAAAGTATCGTCGATTTTTCATGCCAATATACCACCTGGATGGTCGTTAGCACATTGATGCGTGTAAAATCCATGATATGTAAAACGATAACAACCGGATTGTTTTTGTTCCGGGTCTCATATATGCGAGGGTGGTTTGATAAATAACTTCGGTTTTAACGACTCTCTAAATTTTCAACCTGATCGTTTTGAAGTCCAGAAGCTCTGGTGTCAGCATTCCTCAAGCTTTCTGATTCTCTTGCAGAAGTGGATTTCTTAAGAACTTCATAACACTAACGCTCTCCATCACCTATTACTTTGAGCAAATCTCTTTCGGCCAGTGATGTTTGGAGTTTCATAAGCAAATTCTTACTCCGATGGAGCTAATTCAATGGCTTAAGCCTCGATTAGATCATCTTTTCCTACGTTTTTAAACTCGTTCGTCCAAAGATAAACGGTTTCATAGGAAGAACATGAGTCACCCAAAGTGAACAGAATTCGTTCATGGATTTCTTTCACTGTGTCCCCATTCCAATTTTATCCACATTGTTTATCACTTATCGAAATGAACTTTTAAACAACTTATTATTGCCAGTTTTACTTACAAAATTAAATTTGTCAATTAAAAACATAAAATTTTATGACTTCATAGAAATATTTTCTATAACTATATGACATAAGTTGTATATCAAACAGCCCTCGTATAATTCTTTCTCGTTTAGTAATTCATATTTGTCGTCATTCGGATACTTTCCAAATATAGACTACTTGTGTTATCCGCCCACGAGCAGAAAAAAAATCACTCGTTTATAATAGCGTATAAGGGACTAATTGGAAGATTATCACGAATCTATAGCGACAGCGAGAGAAAGAGGGTTATGTGACAAGATATGAAGAGTTTTTTGTTGCTTTTGCAGTCGTTGATGTTCGAAATCTGATGTGTACCCAATGCGAGTATGGGAGATAGCAAATTCGTCATCATCATTATTATGGTTTTAATAGTATCTGCCCCTTAATTGTGCTTTTGTTATCTGCATGCAAGCATATTTATCAAAATCACGTTAACACAAGCAGACAAGCACATTGATGTGAAAATGCACGATATGGTCATGACAATGTTGTCAGATCGTATTTTGCACAAACAACACGAATTCATTTTAAAGATCAACAACAACATATTTCCGTGGTGGATGCGCCGAACACACTTCAAACACGTTTTCATTAATTGTTAATCAACCAGAAGGTTAATATACTTTTTCGTTATGAATAAAATAATGCTTGAAAGTTGTATAGCTTTTTCTTGGCAAATACACGTAAAAAACAACAACAACGAACATTTTAATGCAACAATTATTTTTTGAATTTGAAACAATGTCGTTGCATTAACAATGCAAAAGAGGCGAGGGTCGATATTGATTATTATTCTTTAGGAAACATTTTTGAAAGTACGTATTTCTTTGATGTATTTTAAGCAGTCAAGAAAAAATAAACATGAACAAGGAAAAAATGAGCCCGAGAAATATTTGCAAAATATGTAAATAAATATACAAAATTTAAAATTAGAATATGAAAAATACATGAGAGAACAATTCGACTTCGTCGTTACGTTTCTTTTCCAATACAATTCTTTCATTCCATTTGTTTGCATCAATCTTTTATCAATTTCCTTCGAAATAATAATATTCATTCTTGCCCTACGTTATTATATTATTGCAATAGAAGAATATTACAAGTTGAAATACATGAAAAGAACACGAAGCATAATCGAGAAACATTTTTTATCAACACGGAATTAATAATGCGTTTTATTTGCTTTTTTTTTAACATTAATATTTTTATTGATTGTTGCGTTATAAACTTGACCTACGTGAAAAAAAAAAGAAACGAAGAAGAAGCATATAAAAGTACGTGGCGACCAAGGACGATGAATAGGGCAAATTTATTAAAGAAACCTCCGCAATATTTCTTGCTGCCGCTACAATAAATCAATTCCAAGTGTACTTTTTCTCGGAACACTGCACTCTATTACGTTGTTGTCTTCAAGATTCTTGAAGTATTTGACGAGAAAAAGAAAACGGTTCAAGTGCATCTAATTATAATTGCTTTTAAAATCGTTATGAAAAATATTGTTTGTCATGAGATAAATTTTAATTTCTATATGTTGTTGTTGTTGCTTGATAAGCTTGTAGCTATAATTTGAAGAATAGAATGTAAAGTGCAGGAATCCAAAAAGTTAATTGCGTTTGAATTTAAATAGAAAACACAATTTTCGCCCATTTAAAGTAACGTTCTTCTTTCCTAAGTGGAATTTATTTTTCCTCTCTCCGAAGGAAAGACTGTACGTCTAATTAATGAGTTCGTGGTTAACGCATCACTTTCAACCACCACAAAATAATTAGCAGAAAAAGCGCCAGCGAACGTGGGCTCGGCGGAGAAGGAAATTGTGATAACAAAAAAAATATACATAAAAGAGGTTACATTATTATAACGTCGACAGAACAAAAATTAAAGAGTAAAATTAAATATGAATAATTAGCCATTTTCTCTCTCAGTTGCGCATTCCTCTCTCTCTCTCTCTTTTAATCTTTTTTTATGCTTTTCATTCCACTTCTGCTCCCCTTCTTCTGCAAACAACGATACGCAAAAAAAACGTTTCCGCTCGTACTCTGTTTATTTTAATTCGCGAATTCCGGCCCATAAACTTAACGATTGTAGATGTTACGTCTTCTCGTTGAATATAAGGAAAATAAGAAGAAGACGGCGACAAGAGGAACGTAGAAACTTGAATAAGTAGCATAGAAAATGAGGGATACGGTAAAGGAAAATTTAGGTATGCTCTAACAGGAAGATGTATGAGCTTAAAGGGGAATAAAACGAATGGAAGAGAGACGAATCTTTTCCCCGAAGAACCGTCATTTATATGCGTAGATATGCGCAAAATGAGTTATTGTAGTGTACGACGAACACGGATCGAAATTAAATGCGTTCCGAATACTTTGACAGATTGAAACTGGATTTATTGCAGCAATCACGACCCAAACGTGCGCGAAAAAAACCTACAAAAGCTCCAACAGTTACTGTTTGATCTCTTCAATTCGTTCCGTCATATTAAATTTAACTAAGTAGATAATTGGTTGGAAAAGTGATGGCAAAAGAAAACGAGGAAAAACTTTCTGGAAAGAGCATGGGAAAAACAAAACGTGGGAGAGGAAACAATTTCTAAAGGAAACGTGTCTGTCGTTTTTCGTTCCTTTCAATCCGAAAAGTTTTACTTCGATAGTTTTTTCTTCCTTCAGAAAGTAACAAACGAAGTGGAATGTACCAATGGGTTACACATTACAGCGTATAATTTTATTTTCTACACAACAGCGTAGAGAGAAAAATAACTGGGTGGAAAAAGGTTGGCCTACATAAGGAACTGCTCTTAACTTTTTCGACGATTTTCGCGACATTTATTCCTACGTTTCTGACCAAATGTCCTTCATTATTTTTATGCGAATCATAGCGTAACACGTCTTCCGATGCCAGATCTCCATGTTTGGCCTGTCGCACCACATATCGTTTCCCAAGTGCCTTTCCCCTGCCTTATTTTGTCTATGTCCTCCTGCCATTTTTTGGCCTTCCAGGTATTCTTCTTCCTGCAGGTGTAAACTGTAAAGTTTATAACTTATTTTGGAATCTCTCTCTCCTGTTTATTTGACGCATTTCCTACATTGATAAGTGTATTTGGATTGAAATAAACAGTGTTTTAATTCTAGAGCTGTTAATTAAAAAAAAAATGGACTTCTCAAGTTACATTACATGCAGTTGTTACAGTCTTCTGCTTTCGATTCCACCAGACCAATTTGCAAAAGTAAAAACAAAATGCAAATGAAGCTTGAAGTTGATTAATATAATAATTACGTTTCATTGTTTAATTTCATTTAAAATCTAACGATAAAAGAAGTGGCTGTAATTGGAAATCTAATTGAAAACGTCTGATTTATTAATCAACAGAATTCAATTACTTTATTATTATTATTTCTTTGGAACAAATTAATAAAAATGTTAAAGTTAATTCTATCCAATTAATTTGCCATTTTTATTTCTTTATCTCGTCCAAAATCATTATTCTCTATTTGTTAAATACACGTACAAAGATAAAACGACAATTAGAGAGATAACGTTAAAACTAATGCAGGAGCGAAAGGGAGAGAGACAGAGAGCAGAAGAAAATAGCGAGAGCGAGCGGAAAAGTTATGTTACTTTCTAGAATGTTTTAACCATCCCGAGCAAGTTTTAACGAAATTTATTAAGTAGTATTAGAACTGTATTAAGTAGTTTCTGGTTGAAGTGAAATGGTCCTCATTATTTCCTGACATTTTCATTAAAGAATCGTCCTCTTCCTCTAATAAAACGAATTAAAATCGCTTCGATTCTTTCGATTTCAATAATTAACGAACGAAAGGGGATGCGAAATCATAACGTATTAATTTTAAAATCCAATTAACTCAAATTAAATTGCATTTAATTATATTGTTGGCTGTCGATAGAAATAAAAACCAATCAGTTTCCGTATCAATCTTTGATGCTCTTAAACATTTGACAGGAAATCAGTGGCTCTGATGTCCGCAAAAAAGAACTGGTTGGGTAATTGCAAATATTTCATTACTTTTTAATTTAGTTCCCTAGAATTCCAATAAATCTATAATGAATTGATTTTAAACAGAGCTTTCTTTTCTCTCTATGCTTCAATTTTTGCACGGGTTTCTATCGTTGAAATTGAAACGCACAACTTTGATTAATTAACGACCAGTACCAAATAGCGATGCACAAAATCGCGGGTTTCGGCGCTTTTTATCTGAAGTTGTACACGTTATTCCGGCGCATCCACCAGAGCTTTTCTTCTCGCATATTAAAAGAGAACGTTATTCGTATTTAAAAAAGCCAATTAATTTTCGTCGTGTGCAAATAATAGTTAATTAAAGGAGGCAAAATCGATTGGAAAATCTCCATTATTTGATAAGTTTCATGGAACTGATTAAATAAATCGAATTCTTAGAGACTTACACAGAAACGCATAGAAGCGAGAATGGAAGTCATTTCTATTTTCGACATTGACATGTATATAGCAAAGTGGATGAGAAAAAGAGAAATAGAGTGTAATGTATTATGTGCACGCTACTGATTATTGCAAGATTAAGAGTTACTTAAAATAGGTTCTCTTTCTATTCGCGTCGCTTGACGTCAATCGGTGAATTGCTAAAAATTGCATACGACCAGATTAGAAAATAAATTGATTATTGTTCGAGTTTAATTAAAATAAACGGATCTTTGAAAAGAAAATGCTAAAAAAAGATTCTGCCCGAAATCAAAACACGTACTCTATTTAAAATAATTAATTCCGTCTTTTGGCCGTGTGCCTCTAAGTGCATTAGCGAAATTGTAAATTAATGGTTCAATTCTAAATGCGATAACAATCGCGAAAATGTATTAACGGAGTAAGTCGTAAGTCGCGTTTCTTCGATAGTAATGGCACGTCTTAAAATACGACAGTTTTGCAAACAGGCTAATTCTAGTGCGATTGTTAAGCGTTTCCAGTTGCCTCAAGAGGTCATTTCAAGGAAAAGTCGCTGTTATGTTTTTTTTTTGAACTACGAAGCTTTAATCCACCACGAATTTGTCCTCGATGGACGTTCAGAAATCGCAGCAAACAACTGAAAAGATCGCATGCGAAATTGACCAAGAGTTGACCAGTTGTCGTTTATCGAAAGCCAGTTTTGTACGAAGGAAGAAAACGGCCCTCAGAAGTTACGTCCGCGAACGAAGTGCGCCATTAATCGGAAAAGATGGCAACCGGATGTAATAAAACTCTGGTCTATAAGCTGCACGAGGAACAAGTTCGGTCTCGTCGAGTTCTTTGAATTTCTCGTTCGTTTGTCTGGTGGTCGGTGATCGAGAAGACTTGAAACAACATTCGCGAAAGTGGCATTAAGAAAGTGCGCAAATTCAGCGCGAAAGATAAAAAATCTTCAGTGAGATGCTGGCAATACAAAAGATTCAATTCGAACCATTTTTAATCTTTCCAATAGCATTTTAAATTTTATAAGAAAAGGTGACATTTTTTTTTTTGATACAGCCTAATATGTTGCGAGGAACTGGGGAAACGATGTTTTTATGGCGGAAGGAAAACTTTTGGAGTTTGAACGACACGCCCTGGTATATTAGCAATTTCTCTCTTCTATTCTCACGGTGAAGGTATAAATTGCGTCGTACAATATTTGCATTACATTGTAAAGAAAAACAACGTACAAAGTGAATAAAGGGGGCGGGTAACGGTCGGAATGGTCGCAAAAAAGGAAAGAAAACTAGGAGAAATGGGTGGAAATAGAATTTTATTTTATGAGCACCAGCAGATACTTAGTGCTCAAATTATATCAATGTTTGCCTTTAACGTTGTCCTCCATCATTTCTTTCGCTCTCTTTCTTTCTCTCGCTCACTTTTCTATTTTGCACGCTACTGCCTTCTTCTTCTTTCTTTTATTATTATTATTCAACAATACTAAAAACTTTTTCGCTACAAGTATTACTGCTAAAGTTGTTAAGGAGCATTTTATTTGACTTTGAACGTGCAACTGAAAATGCATTTACGCTCATAATAATTTCCATCCTTTTTTTCCGCGTTCTTCGCTACAATCCTCTTTTTCCTTCCTTTGTAGGATTTATTCCTCCTTATTTATTCATCACGTTTTCTCATCAAGGCCTTTGAAATAATGATGATCTCTTAAGAAACGTGCCATTCTTGCTCTTGCTTATAACACTTTTTCCCATAAATCAACCAACAAAGTAATTGATATTTCCTTTATGGATATTCGATTGGTATAGAGACGATTAAACGAAACAACATGCTGAAGCTTTCCATAAATAAATTCCTGTTCGATAAGACAACAATCAAATTTAATCTAACGAATTCGATAAGGAAACTAACAATTTAAAAATAATCCGTCGTGTATTGAACTTGCTCTATTCCAAAACTAAAATCGAAAGGGACAATTCCGTTTGAATAAATCGCTTTTCTCTTTTCTTTTTTCGGCGACAATATTTTATACTCATTTTACTTTGGCGACTGATAAAGATGGGTCGTTTTTCTCGAACTTAAAAAAGACAGTCTTATTGTTGAACTAATGACGCAACGGGTTGATCCTTTTCACGCGTATTCCATAATAACAAATGGCCAGGCTTTCGAATGAAGAAGTTTAGTCACATTTAGAGCGAAGCAACAAGAAGAAGAGAAATAAAGAAGCGAACGGGAACAGAAGAGCTTAGGCCGTTAAGAAACTAGCGAATTGTCTGCACGATATCAAAATGTATAGACTCGGTCTATTCCTTTCCTTCTCTCCTTTGTGCTAAAAGAATAACTATAACGATGTGGCGGTGCGAATAAGTGAAAGAGATGGTAAAAGATGAAAAACGTCTTTTTTTGCACTACCATATCTTGGATAAAAGAAAATTAAAAAAAAGGAAGAAAACTCCATCTGCAGGGGAATTAATTTTAAACTTTGCTCGTTATTTAATTCTTTCGGTTTTGGTTTCTGGTTCTTTCGCTCGGCAATTCCGTTTCTTCGAGGTTTTGATTTATGGAATTAGTAACAATTACTATGATATATATATACACACACAATATTTATAAGTTCTAATAAAATCTGTTCGTGGCTCCTAAAACTTCTGGAGGTTGAAATTTAATTGAATTAAATTGTAATAAGCGCACATTTTATGGCCGACACACGCTCCTATTATTTTACGGTTATAAAATATTATACAATGCAATCGAATAAATTTCTAAAATATATATGTATAATGTATGCGTATAAATTACAATGACGTATGGATATTTAACTTGATACATGGTATTGCATTCGAATTTCTGCATACGGTTGCAAAATTGCGCAATATTTTCGCCACACTGCAGATGTTACGCGATCATTTTCGAAAAGGAACGATTTCGGTAAGTTGAAAAGCTGATTCCGTTCTAAAAAATATGTAACCACCCCAATTGTAATAATGGACAATAAAATACCAAGGGTTGGCTTCTTTTGTGTCCGCTCTAACCTTTTAGAAATTATCTGAGAGAAAGTTCTGCAAGGCAACACGCAGCTTTTATCTATTTTTAATTCCGACTGAACTCTTGGAACCCATCAATCCCATCAGTTTCTAAGCGAACGCCAAAATGACTTTATTAAAGCGTCTGGTAACCGATTTTCGCCGAACGTAATGACAATAATGTGACGGCTAAGACCATTGTGAAAGGCTTTTAAATCATTTTCCGATCAATTTTCAATTATGTCCACTGTGTCGTTGTAAGTGTGGTAATTTCTAGGAGCGATAATGGATTTTCATTATTTCGGTACAATCAGTCGATTCATCCACGAACAAAATTGATGGTGATTATACGATGAACAACAACAATAATAATGGAAAAATATCTCTCTGTATTATCATCTTTTCCTTCTACATTTTCCTTTCTTTACGAAAGATCAATCTTATATACTGATAATAACAGAAAGAAAAAATAATAATAATATTTTTTTTCAATTCACTCCAACCTAACTAATTCCATGCTATTGATTTAACGCTTTCCATTTTCTTCTTATCGACTCGCCAAAAAGAGAGTAACAAATATTCATTAGCCTTTGAGGGAGGAGAACGAATGAACAATTTTTCTCTATTAAAGTTACTTTAAAGTTTTCAACGAGTTAATCTGAGATTGTACTTTTTGAAGGAGCCCATTTGTAATCGTTAGTCGCCAAAAGAAAAAAAAAACGCGTGGTATGTAATAAAAAGAATTCTGTTCTAAACCTAATAATAATACTTTTGCTCTTCGTTTATCTTCTCTTGATTAAAGATTTGAGAGAATATCGTTTCCCAACTTGAAAAGAAAATAGACGAAGTATCTTCTAATGCCGACCACGCAAAAATTATATTATAATTTTTCCTCTCTCTGTTATTGAATTTAAATAGTAATTGCAATGTTGGTTGCTCGAGTTTTATGGTAAAAGTTCATGATCGCACGTAGATGCCATTCTTCAATAATTTTAATTACGGATTTCGTTCGGCCACCCTCATGTTAATATTTTATATTATTATTGTTATGGGCATTAAAATTCTAGCTTGGCCCGAATTTTAAATAGGAAACAATTGCGGTATTCGTAAAGGGGGGTCGAATTAATAAAATATGTTGCTCGTTCTTAAACGCGGATAATTTAATTTCGTCGAAGGTTTTGGATTAATGGATTAATTGGTTTTCAAAATTTGCCATAAATTCAAAGACAATTTCTTTAGACAAAGTTTATGCTGTTTTACATACAATTTTCTTTATTAAAGCTTTCAATTTGGCAAAAATAAATACATAAATTGAATAGGGAAAGTTGTGGGTTTAAATAAGTACCAATTATTAACGGAAGCTTTTGATTTTCTTCCACAAAACTTGGTTTTCAAAGGCTTCGAATAGATTTTTATTCATAATAATTTTTCTTCGACAAATAATTTTATGGAACATATTGATCGAGTGATTAACTTTTATAAATACAGTTTTTAAATGTATTTTATTTGTACATGTAATTAACCAATAATTGAATGTATTGTAATTAATAACGGTTCAATTAATGCTCAATTTAAATATTCCGCACGCAAATATTTTATTATTATTATTACAATTATGTGGAGTCGAGAGTTTCATGCTTATTTTTTACGTTTCGATTCATTTGCTATGTAAATTTTTAGCTGTTGGTTTATTTGAAACTAACTTTACTGATAATATAACATTATATTTAGCTTTTCTGTTACCTCTTCTGTAAAAGGATCTAATCGCTATTAATAAATTAATTGTACTTTATATTTAAGAAAACAAAAATACACCTAAATGCAAAACTTTTTAATCTCTATTAGCAATTATTTATGCTTAAACGTGAAATTGATGCCAAATTAAAACATTGTTAATTTTCAATCTCCTTTGTTACATTTCGAAAATTCATTTTCGTATCAATAATTCAATTTGTATTAATATTTTATCTATACGAAAGTCGTTTATTAACCAACCACCTACCGGTTTTTGGATACTTTGAAAAAGTAATAAATTTCATCTTATATAACCCCCAAATCTATTATACCATCCCATTTATTTATGAACTATTACATTAATTCTTTGCTGAAATGGGCATAATTTTCCATCGCCCTAAGAGTTTTTTTTTTCTTATTCTTTCACGTTCATCTTCCACTCTTTGGATCACAAAAAAAACATAAATTTATTAAGAATATATCAAAGAGAAAATATGGAACGGTAACCTGTAAAGCTTTAGGCAACTTTCGGTTCTGCCTCGCAAAAAAAATTAATAATAATTAATAAATACATTTATTTGATTTGTGAATATCGCAGTATAAATATGACGCAAATTCCGTCAATTATTTAATGCCATAATTTAATTGAAAAATGAAAATTGTCGATGACGAGAATGACAAATTCCCGTTTTGCACTGTTTTATTTTCGTATTGTGCTGTTTGACGATATTGTTCAATAATTACATTTTTATCGCAAATATTTGACCTTTGCTCGAATTTTCATTTCGAATTATCGGAAATTATTTATATGAAACGAGAAATACGAATCGGCTTCGTGCCGCAGCTTTTTTATATAGTTATTATTATATTATTTACTAAATACAATGAAGTACATTTGTTTAATTACTAAAATGAAAATAATAATTTACAAACTCATAATAATTATTTTTTTGTTTATGGAATTTTACGAAATTCCACGCAGCTTCTTTTATGTCGCTTTTGCCTTTGTTGTGCTTTAGTTTTTCAAATAATAAATTCCAAATACAATAATATAATAGGGACTAAGACGGGAAAAACATTAAACAATAATGGTAGTATAACGCAATTTAACGTATAATACCATATGGCATCCATAATTAACGAAAACGTACATTAAATCTAGTTCATTTAATCCTTTTTCCACCGACATTCTCAATTGTTGTAAAACCGATCCTATTTTCTATGACCGCCACAATAAACGGTTTGTTATTCTAATTAACTACAAACCGAATGCCAACAACAGTCTTTGCTAGTCTTTTACACATAATAGGTTTCCTTTCTTTTTCCTTTTCCGCCATTTCCAACGCAAATTCTGTAGCTCACAAACATAATATAGGAATTTTCATTTTTATTGTAATTGATTTTTAATTCAACTTTAAGCATTTAATTTCCAAGGAAATACTTAACAAAAATATGAAAACCGTTTCGCTTTAATTGGGCACGTTGGTTTCATTTTCTGAAATCGTTAACGCGATCTCTATTTAAAAATGCATTTTCGCATTTTAATAAGCACTTTTTGAGTTATAACTGTGATTGTAAGAACGGAACACAAGGGATTTTGATAAGAACCCCTATTCAAAAAAAAAAAAAAAATTATTGAAGAGCGAAGTGTTAGTGTTCGAATTGAAGGAATTATCAGTCACAAATCGAGTGTGAAAATTGTTCAATAAATAAAACCTACAAAAAATTTAAAATAAGTTATTACAATTTTCCCCCTTAAGAACATTCTGACACTCAATCACCTTTACTTTTCTCTTAAAAACAACTAATTACAATCAAACGCCAGACGAGTCTCTCGTTAACACGGTCTCTTCTGCCAAACGAAGATAAGAGATTGAATTCTTAAATTTACATTCAAATTTAGATCCTCTAGAACATCCACGAGCCAACTAACATGCATAATATGTAGGCAAAAGATACGGAGATCCCTCCACAACGTGAAATTGCAATTACGCACACGAACTCGACAAGAGCGAGGCATCTTTATCGTTCTCCTATGAACACGTGTCTTTCTGCACGCGAGAGGATAACAAGAATGCGAGCGAGAGAGGCATTCTTGTGTCGTGTCAATCAGCGAGAAACGGTTAGACCACCGAGGTGGTAAACGATTTTAGTGGGAGGAAAGAAACTGAGGAAGACGACGGACAAAGACGGAAAGTGTTGAAAGATTGATCTTGATAGAAGCCGCCTCCGAAACACTTTTTCTACCTGTTTCGCCTTCCTCTTCGCCCTCGTTTGATAAACATTTTACGCACGTTGCTTCTCTAGTGATTTGTTTTTAGATGCGTTATTAAGGTTAATTATTGAATTGTTTATGAATTCGATTGACCCAAATTTTAGCCCAATCGTCCCAATTTCTTTATTTGCAATGCCGCGATTGACCTTTGATTGATGATCGAATGAAATTGAAGAATATGGCAATCATAAAAATCTTTAATTAGCGATGATTCCTTTGCCATTTTATCCTATAAATTACGTCATGTCCCACAATTAATTTTAATTGTCCTAATAAGAATAATAACAGCACATAACAGTAATCGATACAACATTCGAAAGCAGATTGTTTCTTTTGCATCAATTCGTTTCTTCTTGTCGTTGCTGCTTGGTGCGTGTGGCAATTTAAGCACTTTGTATATCGAACTGTGATTAATATTAATAAACCGAAAGCGATGCAGAAATGCGGCAACAGAAAAAAAAAGAAAATAACGAGGCCGTCTTCCGCTATTTTTTACATCTTTTTCGCTTTCGAGATAATCGTTTAATTGCGCTCCCGTGTCGAGTGGAGAGATTATAAAATTGAATTAAATTCCAAAAAGAGAAGAAAAAAAAAACGGGACCACCCATCATTACTTTATTATAATCGTTATTATACGAAAGAGATCGAAATAATAAGTTGAATGGAGGCATCAGATGTTTGCAATCGCTGAAAACCGTTAACGAATCGAATCGTGTGGCGAACACTTGTCGCTTTAATAACAAAGAACTAAAAAGGAAGCCGATGATGATTATAAGCGATATGATTAATTGCAAAGCGCAATATCGTCTTGCAAATAATTAATTATTATTGAAATCCATTAAAGTTCCCATTATTATCATCGCTATGCCGTCGAGCTAAAAGGATTCAATTCCGCTCGATGTTATTGCACGTCGTCCTATAAGTGTGTGTGTCAGTTATAACTAATAACTTATTAAATGTGTACTAAATTATTTAATTTAGATCGCGTTCGAAACGGAGTCAATTGATTTATTACGTAATTATTGGACGTCAATGAACAAGGCCGCTTATTATTCATTTCATAATGTAGCAGCGGAGGCAATTTGTTTGGTGGCGATTCTTAAATAAGAAATTAATTTGTCAGTTCGTGATTATTGAATATCGTCAATAAGACAGGAAATCAATTTCAATCGTTGAAACGTCTTCTCCTTTTTAACACATGGTTGAAGTAACCTTTTGCATAACTTTTGGCATTGTTTCTTTAACGAACTCTGCAAATATTCATTTGCAAATAGCGGAAAACGTCCGATTTGTTGGAAGACAAACTTAGATGATTAAATGACGTCGACTGGGCTCACTTAATCCTCCCGAGTGTTTGAGGGTCCCTCTTTGTTATCGCCTCCCGTATATAATTCGCTCTCTCTCTCGCTTCCCTCATTTCAGTCGTCGTCCCCATCGAATCCCATCCATCCAATTCACGCGTCCCTCTTGCGTTATTGACTTTATTGTAATGAAATGAGCATAAGGACCGGTAATCGATTGATTTATTCGATCCCATTTCAATTGTTGTTGGGTTTTTGTGTTGCCGGCTCCCTCTACTTTTTCATTTTTTATCGTAATCCCTCTGTAAGGATTTGCAACTTAATTAATTTGCTTGTGTTCCGTTGAAAGGGATCCAAATGGTTTGGAAGAGCATTACCATAAACGTATCTCGAATAAACATCAATCGTATTGTGGAGCACGAATCAAATCGACAAATCGATGGAAAATTTAAATTCCCCACGTACCTATTGGTAGCGATTTTTTTCATTGTTGTTGTTGGTGATTTTCAAAGCTTTTCCTCCGTTCCGTCTTTTTTATATCTTTTTGAATATGGAATATCGGCATTCGTATTGCATTTCCTTCCGGTGAACGGCGCCGAGAAATGTATGCAAAAATATTTTTGTTTAATATTATACCCACGAGATGTGCGACCCATTTTTTTTTGTTGCCACCGTCCTTTCTCTGGGCGATACCGAAATAAAGGAAATCAAAGTTTCTTCTAACATATTTATACGTATGCGCGATATGAGGACACGAGAAATCCCTTCAGTTTTTATTGCTCTTCCGTGTTTGAAGGCAAAGAAAATTGTACGCGAACAAGGGAAATATCTAATCTTAAGCGGCACGTCGAAATAAATACAATTTACTTTAGATATAGCGAATGAGAAAAAAATAATATCGTTCACAACGTGGGTGTATTAATGCGATAGTTTAACATACTCCGACTTCGAAATGACAAGGGCGAAAGCTGAGAGTAAAGTGTACGTTACCAGCTTTATCCTCTTTACATCATTGAACGGTTTTATTAAAAGTATATGGACAAACAGTCGCAACTTGTTACAATATTATCATTTCTATACACACCTACGCATTTCTCTCGTTTTGTACCAAGTTCAAAGACCTTATCCCTCTTCGTCCACGTAGGTAAAACACCGGAGCAAAAAAGAAAGAGGAGAACGAAACCGAAACTTATTGCGTTTTAATTCAATTAATTTCAACGTTCAATTACGTTAGTATCAAAGCAAAAGTTCGGCGAAACGAAATTTGAAGCGAAAAAGGACCGGCCCGTTTAAATGTAAATTTAACGCGCAATTAAATTCATCCTTCTCGTCGTCGTGGACGTGGCTTTTTATGTTTCTCCCTCGGAGAGCCTACGCAATTCCGGCACGACGAAGCCCGGCCGGTCGGTTAAATACATAATAGACTTCCGTTTTCCCATCAATTAATTAATTAATTGTTAATTACTTACGAAATTAATTTATTTCCATGCAAGTGTACAGCTGTACCGTAAATGCTACCCGAAGATTGGTTATTTTATCGTATCGCCAAAGTATATTTCCGGATTGTGTTTGTTCTACTTTTAATTGACGGTAACACGGAGGTGCGCTCGTAATTTCACACGGGAAGGAAATTCGATCTGAGCCAATGTATAATTTCCAAATATATTTTTCCGAGTGGGAAGTGAGTTAAGGCAAACTCTTGATAATAATTCAATTAAACTTAAATGTCGTTCAATTGCAAAGCGTTATCATTTTCAAGGAGCACGCGGACGAATGTATTCGGTTAAAATGTACTTGACGTGAACGATAATAACGTGTGTCGCGGATGCATACGACGACTACAAAGAACAAACACTAGCTGGAACTGGGAACTAACTACTTTGGGCGACTGACAAAGTTGACGCATAAAACGGAAACGATGTCTAAATAAAAAATAGAATAAAAGGACTTTTTAACGTTATGTCGTTTTAACGTTCGGTTTATTCGAGAATAATGCCGTAACCGAATGGCAGATAAAGATGTGTTTGTCCGTTCCTTTTTTTTTCCATTCCCTTTTTCGTTTTTATGCCATGGCGTTGCCTCAACGTTCTTAACTTTTTGATACGCTTTGTGAATATTTTGTTACCATTTGTCCTCGCATTTTGTTGTCCTGATTAGCAGTAAAAGAAAAAAGGGACAAACATTAACGAGAGGGAAAATGATTACTAAGTGTACCTGTTGAGGACAAATGTAACACGCAAAAAATTCAATTTCAATTTTGTGATATTTAGCTTCGTTGTTACTTTAATTTTTTTATAATCACAAACTTCAATCATAATTGTGGGAATAAACCGATTTTTGACCACGGAAAATTTAATTAAATGTGCTTTGAAGATAAAATAAAAAAGTTTTAGCTCGTCTCTCATTTTTCTTATCGTACAGTCGACACATTTTCCAACAATTAATAATTGGTGTAATGTCCACGTAGCATGTGTCTGCAACTTTGAGACATGCTGTTCATGATACTGTACCGGAACAGTGATGGAAGCATTTGCCGAATGTTAAAGAACCTTCTATGCAACGCATCCCACTTAGGCTCAATGGCTTTGAGACCTGGTGATAATGGGGGCAGCCGAAGATGTGAATTTTCCATGTTTTCTTGACACTGGTGAACAACTCTTGCTCTATGGCAACGCGTATTGTCATGTAGGAAACGGAAATCCGTGCCAATGAGGTCCATGACCTGAAGAATGGTTTCCTCGATATAACGAACTGGAGTGAGACTTTCATCAATAACATCGTTACAATAGTCTGTAAACAGAACAGCGTTCCAGTTCGTGTTCTCTTTTGGGCGCTCGTTGTATCTTATTCTGCGGAGCTTCCGATGATTCGCTGTCGCTGCAGGTCGTCTTAAAAGGGCACACGATGTTTGGCCAACTTCCCCCGAACGATTACGAATGGTTAGTGTTGAGATTACCCTCGCGAAAACATCTTGCACTTCGTTTAATATTTGGCGAGCTCGATGAAAAGGGCTGACTGTCGCAATATCAAAAGAAGTTTCGCATGATTTGTGACCAAATAATTTAAGGGTTGAAACGGATTTTTTAAGGAGGTCTCCATCAACGTTTGCTTCATTTTATTCCAGTGATAATATCACTAGAGGAGATATACGCTTGCAAAGTCACCAAAATATGCATATGCTATTCATTTTGCGTAGTATATTCGGGATGCCAAACGGATGAAATAAAATATTTTGATTACTTGGTGACCGATGTAAGGGCATGCAAAGTTGCAAATTTTTCGCTCTTTTGTACACGTGGAATGGACCCCTTTAGCAAGCAAATATGAGGCTGCAATTGAAATGAATGATAATTTGGATCATTATTAATAAGTTGAATGTCTTTACGATAAATTTTTGTGTTGTAAACTGCCTAAAAAATAGCTTTCAAAAACGGCGAATCGAACGAAAATATGCTACAAAAAAACTTCAATCCTTCATATCTTCGACAGGGTCCATTTCCGGCCCCATGTTCATTAAGACTTTTTTGCTTATCTTGGGCCATATTACCACCCCTTAAACTTTGTGACACTTTTTTTAACACCCTGTATTTACACTAAATGGCGGAAATTTGGTTAGATGTTTAACGTTTGGTGGTTGATAGGATACTTCTTCTAATGCACTTATAATTTTTGTATGTAGTGCCCCTCCTTGTGCTAAAGGGGGTGGTGCAAGTGGCCAAGTGACAATATTATTCGAAAATTAGCAAATTAAACATTCAGCATTGTTCTTGATAAAAATACTTAAACTGTCAGTGTAAGAATAAACTTTTTATGAAGACGATGCGATTAGAATAATAGTCCAAATAACAAATAATATTAATAATGTTCGTTAACTACAACTATTTTCGCGTAGCGAACCAACATAAAGACTGAAATTAACACCGAATCGAAATTACATCCTTTGACGAATGTTTCGCAGAAGTTGCATGTATAATATTTATGATAATAAATTACGTGTGGGCGACGATGATGACAATGAAAAGGCATAACATCCGTATTATTCAATAGCAATTAGTAACCGTTTGGATTTAATTAATTACAACTTGTAATTAATTACGACACTCCGGTATAAATTTAAGATTAAACTAATCCAGTAACCAATTAAGATGTACCTTATCTTAGCTATCTGGCTGTAGTTAAAATGAAAATTGAACGACGTCTATTTTAACAAACTCACCAAGTATAGATATACACAAAGACATGTGTGTAAGTACGTATATGCTAAAGTGAGTGAGATAGATAACGTTTTGCTATAAATTTGCACGTTAATGGCGATATTAATAGTTTTAACCAAAACACCGTCATTTATATGACGCACATAAAATTATAATCTACACATATCCATCCATATAGGTACATACTTACTAGTTACATACCGTATAATACACTTCACACGTCAAATGATATAATTAATTAATTAATATTAATTGCATAGGTGTGTATCGTACATTTTAATTATTTCAACGCAAAAACAAAAATAATAAATCGTTATACGTACCGTCATAAATGTCGAAAATAACCATTCAATTTTGCATTCAAATGATTAAATTAAAAGTTAATTAAACAGTATGCAGAATGTCGCAATTACAAATGTTTTGTGACAAACGTGAAATTTCCCTGCAAAAAAAACACACTGCTCTCCAAATAAATTGCAGTGTATAATAAACAAACCCAACCCAAACCATTTAATAATGTATGGATTGTCCCTATGAAAAGTCCCCGTCGTAAATTTTATTTAATAACATCTTTTCCTCATTAAGTCAAGCCTTTGTTTCCGGCTACCGTTTATGATTTCCGTACCGTTCGTTGGCAAAAAAAATTAATCTGAACAGAAGAACAGACATTATAAAGTGAAAGCAATTAAAATGAAATGTTTTACAAACACGAAAGAAAAAAGATTCTTTATCCGTGACAGCAGTAGAAGAGAAGATTTTCCTCTTTCGTTTCATTAAGATTATCTTTATCCTCGTTTCAGCTCTTTCGTTTATTTTTTCGTCCAGCAAATATTCTTAATTTTTACTTATTAACTTGCTCTCTTAATTTTTTTTATTACGACCTTTTCTTTACCGCCCATTCTTAATTACATTCATTCGATTCTTTAATTCCCTTCTACAAATTTCTATACCTGCACATCTTAAGTCGAAATTAAAGTTGAAAAGTTTGCTGCAGCAGTCCCTTTTCCGTTCTTAACTATATCATCACGGTGAACAACAGCCCTAGCATCATCATCATCATCAACATCGTCGCCGTAGTCCTTTTCTCTTTCTTCTTTTTAACTCTTATGTTGATTGTGTTGTCGCTAATGAGTAAAGTTTCGAATAGTCAAAAGTCATTATAATTGAATACTTTTGGGAATTACTAGGAAATAAAAAGTAATGAAAGGGACAGACTCTAATTAAAAAAGTATTATTGGACCTCTGGCTCTATCTTTATCTCTCTATATGCGACTTTCTTTTTCGTTACTGTCTACGTTGCTCTCTCGGATTTATTCCATTTTTTTTTCGTAGTAATTTCGTATTGTTATATTACCTAGCCTCAGACTTAATTTAAATGTATCACCACTACTACGCTACACCATGAAATATTAATCTGATAAAATTTCTCTTCGTTTTTTTTTTGTTCTCATTATTTTTCCTCGCAATTCCTCTGCACCCCAGCTATTGGTCTCGCTCCTCTAATTTATCATTCGAATTATGAAAGGGAATAAAATATGAGCACTCTATAATCAAATGAAGATGTTTTTCACGGACTTTTTGAAATTCGTAATTAAATTTCCTCTTTTCATTCTCTCTCTCTCTCTCTCTCTCTCTCTCTATCTGGCGATAATCAATTTTTGTGTAATTTGACGGAAAGCTCTCATCGGTCTTTAGTTCATTTCGCTTTACGCGAAACGTAGGGTCATAGAACTGAGAAATCATTATTGCTCGGAGGAAAATTCTTTTATTTTTATGATTTTCACATTCTTATTACAAGTTATTATCCATCTTATTGCTAGTTAATCAACCATTTCAACAGTAAAACGTTAACTGCCCTCTTATTCTCTCTTCGCCACATAACAATAAAGTTGAACGGTTTGCCTTTTTTTGTAAAGAAATTATTTTAAAAATTCATTTTTTTTGCAATTATTTAATAATATCCTTATTGACTATTAAAATAAATTTCGTTTCGACCGTAAAATTTTATTATTGCACATAAAGAAGAAAAGAATGGATGAAGAGCTTTTTAGTGCTTTCGTCCACTCATATTATTCCATCTATTGTACTAATGATCATAATTTCGAACGTTAAAAACAGTGAAAAAGCTCGAGAGAAATTAATTAGCTCCGATCGTAAATTGATGGCACTTGTAAATTAAAGCCGAAATGTACAATTCGGTTTGTTACCTCATGTTTTTTTATTCATTTTTAAATTGATATACGTTTATTTATAATTTATTTAATTGCACTATAATTTTTCATTAATTTCTCCTTCCTTTTCTCTCGTTTCTGTTCCCTCCGTTTGTACTTCATTAACGGCAATATAATTTACAACAAAATGTTTATGAAAATACATACAAGTATAAAGATTAAAAGGTAAAAAAGGAAATGAACGCTTTAGTTTAATTATAATTATACGTGGGTTTCATGTTAGGCAAAGTAATCGTAATTTGTGCTTTTTAATTTTCATAATAATAGTCCTTTGAAATTAAAAGAATACGAATAAAAATAGAAGGAAAATGAGCAACTTTTAGCAATAAAATCTAGGAAATAAACCAGTAAAATGGCAAATAGTAAACTTAGTTTAGAAGTAGCAAAACGGAAAAGGCTCTAGATTAAAATTGATTTTGTATGTTCTAATATTTCGAAAGGATGCGTCTTTTTCACGGCATTTGAATTAAACAAATTAAGTTGAAAGCCAAACAGACTCAATAATAAATCGTAAAATGCAGTCAACTAATTTCTTCATAGAAATTGAAAATCCGTTTTTTGTATCATATTTAATTGTTTATTGTGAGTACAAACGCGTATTTTATGCGAATTTTGCGAAAATTTATAATCCAAACGAGCGATACATAAAATTTACATATGAAATAAATATAATCCCATATATAAATTAATCTGTTTAGTAAATAAATATCTAATGAAACCCATAGATTCTGTATTAACTATTTGTAATTAACGTTATACAGCGTACGCACAAATGATAGTAATAATAATCATTTATATTATGCCTACAATAATGATGATAATAGTGAAATTAAATTGAATTTTACCCACCGATTATACAATTATTTAGCAAAACTTATTAGATAATTCGATGTTAAAACCTAATGGATTTGTTTAATTAAAAAATAATTGTTGGAACAATTCTCAATCGAAAACTATCATTGTCGATGTTTTTTTTTCACTTTGCACTTCACGATTATCAGCGTTTGTTATTATTACGGTCTTTTTCTTAAAATTGCCCTCGAAAAATACGTTTATGGACGCTTTTGCTAGTAAAATAATATATCCATTAATCTACAAGTTTACATTTATATTGAATCGATGATCCAATTTGGGAACAGCAATCACTCGCCATTTTGCTAATTACAGTTCGCAATTAGATTAATAACACTCGATTTGTTTCAAGTTATTAATGTGCATTATTGCTGATGATGATTCGTTTTCTTCGACAACAATAATGCATTCTAAACACGCGTTGTTGTTGAACATGGATAAACGCTCGCGGTGCACAAGTTTATTGTTTAAGATAAATACGGTGTTACTTTGCCTTCGAATTATTATTATAATATGCATAATTTTAAAGTAATAACTTTACATAATAAACTAATCTAATGTTAGACGAAATCTAACTAGCGAGTATTTCCTATTTAAACGTTGTAATAATGCACTCGCACATATTTCACCAGTACAAAGATTCCACGTACGCGTATGTGTGTGTGTGTGTGGGTAGTTTTTTTTTGCCGCTGTTTGTAATTGCATTACATTTTCAAAACGTCTCGTAAATTGTTGTAAATATATGCGAATTGTAATAACGTGCATTACGTTTCGTCTCTATTATTTTTTCCTTTCGTTTTTTTTTGGCACGCGAAAAAAGTTGTTGTTACAAAAGATAAAATGCGAAAGTCAAACGGGATGGTGATTTTAGCGTTTAACGCGAGAATAAATAATGGCAACAGGACTAAAATGGGAAAAAAGGATTCCTTAACTAAGGATTTACTTTAAAAATTTATCTGCTTGGTGAAAAAAGTTTGTGAAAAAAAAAACGATTGTATAAAACTCACTGAAATACAAGTTGGAGGGCTGAGGAGTTTTACAATTTGCGGCGTACGAATTATTCGCAAATTCAAAATAGTTGGATGAAAAGTTTGCACTAGGAAAAACTATTGTAATTCACCGCAACTACTGTGTGCAGTTTAAGACAATAAAGTGCCGTCATATGTGTGCACGTTCACGACCATCATCATTATCATTTAGTAAGGGAGAGCGTGGAATGTATAATAAAAACGGTGTTATGACTGAAATAAACCCAATTCTTCGTCAATTTTTTTTAAATCTCTTATTTTGTTTTCGCAATTGAACGATATGGTAAAATACGAGGCTACGCAAAAATCCTCGATTGTATCCTCAAATCAACTAAACACGCTATTCAGCGGAGTTCTTAATGATTTCAACTTCTTTTAATGCCACTTGTAATTCAAAAGATTGTTTAACTCAAACTCTGTTTATATTTTATTTTAATGGTAATTATATTTAACGTTCTTACGGCATCATTCCACGGCATCCGTTCTTTACTTTTTTTTCTCTTCTATTCGTGCCATACTTTTCTTTATTGCCTAATTAATTTTTAATGTTCACCTATTTTTAAAATTAACTGTGCATATAATTTCTTTTCGCTTAAAGTACGAATCGCGGAGACGACTAATTTAGATTTTATGGCGTTTCGCAATTGAATCTCTTCTTTGTTTAATATGTATCAAAGACCCAACAAAAAAACCCGCTAGACTATCATAAAGTTGATATAATTTCCTTTTTTCCTTTTTGCTAACCTTCCAATATATATTTTAATACGGATAAGAAGAAGGGTTTTTGTGAGATAGAGCTAGAAGTTGCTGTTCTAGTAGGGACATTATTGCAAAAATAATAAACGGCGAAGAAGCAAAAAGGGTCGTGAAAGCACTTTTTTGTCTTAGATAAGAATTTCAAATTTATTCCATTCACTCTGGGAAAAAAATTGCGTAAGATACTTGTGCAACAGAAAAGAGGAGGGAAAGGGAAGGAAGGGAAACGAGTGGAAATAAAAAGAAAGTTCTAACATCATTTTCAATTATGATGGAAAAGCATGCCCAACGATTGATAATAATAACACAGCACGTTAATGTATTTGTTGTATTGATTTTAATATTAACCAAAAGAAAAATCATTATGCCTCTACAGCTACCAACCTCTTTCTTATTTTTCTCCCCTAATAAATGATAAAAAAATACTTATATGTATATATTTTCTGATAAACATGCCACCGATGATAAGCCATTAAATGAAACTTAATTGAAAAATAACTACCCGCAAATGAATGATGGAACGTGTTTCTTTTTTTTTGCGCAGTTCCTCATCACCAATTCATACTTGCATATCATTAGGGAAAAAAAAGTTAATGAACAGAGAAAGAAAAAAGTAAACGAATAAAAAGTAGCTCTAAAGCGTAAAAACATCAATCATACGCTATAGAAAAACAAATCGACGACGAAGAATGAAAATAAAAAACTTTGAGAAGAAACCAGACGAGAATTAATTAGGGGCCCTTTCATGATGACGTTATATCGTACAGATTCACCGTCAGTCTTTAAGAGGCGATCCGAAAACGAACAAAAAACGGCGGGATAATAAACGTATGGAAGGTGCAAATAATTATTTCTTGAGACCCGTAGCCCAAATTAATTTCTATGTGGTGAACGCGTTAGACGGGATTAAGAAGCGAAACCCTTTAAAACGTAATCGGCCCTCGAAGTGGCCAAACCTTTAATCCACCGAACGTGTCCAAAGAGATTCTTAACACGTAATTATCCAATCAACTGACGACCAAGGCATCAAATTAAAATTGACGACGACGCAACAATCCAAAGGAACCCGAGGAATCGTTGGAGATAGCCCCATTTTATACGGGAATATGATTTGTGTCATTGATTTATGGGGCGAACAAGAAGAAACCGAATGGAGCAAGCGACGTAAATTGGAACGTTTAAAGCAAATTGGCGTTGGAAAGAAAGAAGAAAATCGAAGAGAAAAAACCTCTGGGCACATCTCATTTTCGCAAAAGAAAAAGCAAACGACCGCTCGCTGATCGTTTCAATCTCCTCATATAAGTTGGATGATCCTTGCTTTATTCCCCTCAATGGTGATACACGACAACAGAGAGTCTCATACGAGGTTGTCGTCGTTGAATGAAAGAAAAACCCCAAAGAGATAGAAGATGAGAGAGAATGTTAAAGGGACGCGGAAGAAGAAGAAGGGCGGAAGAACGACGCGATGGAACCGTGTAAAAGGTGCCACTTCAGTTATTTATTGAAGGGTAGTCGTTTGATGGATCGATCGCCGATTGAAGATTCTTTTACTGCCGCCAGCAATCTCTCTCGTATTCGCACACCAACTTATTACAGCTATTAACGCTGGCGACGAGGACGACGAATAATAAAAACGGAATGGATGGAATCCAAGTGGATCGTCCGGGGGATTAATAAGAATCAATCAACGGAATTGATTGAACGGGTCAATCAGAAACAAAGGGGGAACACGAACGTTAAGCGATGCGGAATTGATGCCGATTATATTAAAAGAAGAAGAACGCTGCTGAAGATGGAAATTAATTTCAGTTTCAATTAAATTAATCTTGTCCCGTTTTCGCGATAGGCAAAGACAACTGATGATAATAGAATTGCAGCGGTAAGTTATGGATATCTCGAATTGGGACTGTAACGTATTCGTAATAGCGCCGGTATTCTCCGGTGGCACGACTCACTTCTCCCGAAATTGCTAATGAAATTTCGCTCCGTTTCAAATTGATTATATTTCGTTTTCTTTCTAGCGTAATGTTTCTATTGTGCGAAATTCTGCAAACTGTATATCGTTCGATAATAAAACGTTGAAAAGTTTATGGACGCTTCCTGGCACTTTAAGCGTTAAACAAATTCTCTGCGTCAACTTCGAACTAACGTCGTTATTATGTACAGTGCGACAATTTACCGTTCGTTTTACGTCGACTTTATTTCAGCTGGCGGCTTTTTGCGGGGGCGATAATTTAGGAAATTTCGCTCGAATTACTTTTGAAGACACATTCGTTATTTGCGCTTAAGCACGCTCAAGTTCGAAATGAAACTGGAAACTCTTAATTCACTAGTAAACAATACGCGTCGACTGAATGACTGACTTATGAGTGACTCTTCTTGTTCTTAACGTTGTTGTTTGCCGTTCAGAATGTCATTTTGCAAGGAAGTTTCTCAACTATAAACCGGAGATGTGCAACTATTTGACGAATAAATTAAAAGTGGAAAATTCCATCTGAAATATTAACGACGATAGAAAATAGTAGAAAGAGACGACCGCGGGCGAAACACTAGCGGAAATTTAATCCAAGTGTCGAGGAGTTAGTGTTTTAATAATAAATAAATTCGATGGCGTTTGCTGCTTTCGCAACTTTTCCCTTCTCGCCTTTCCTTTCCCCATCGCTTTCTTCATATTATCGTCTGCCGTCAGTTGTACAACAGCTCCAGCCGAGGGAATTTAGTGGAATTAGAAATTTTAAATTGTCACAGTTAAATATTGATTTTATTTTTTCTTCGTTTGCTCGCTCCTTCGTCCCTTTTATTCGCTCATCTCAATAAATTACAATAGAAAATAAAGAACGAGAGCGAAATGAGCAAAGATAAAAAAGAATACAATCCCCGCTAGCCTGATTGCACAAAACGAGGAAGAAGCGAATAAAAAGAAAGCGTTTTACGTATTTTTATTATACACGATTGTTTCTCTAGCCGGGAACGTATCAAATAAGGTTCGTCTTTTGCGTGGTAGAACGGAATAAAGCATAGGCAAATGTTCGGCAGGAAAGATGCTAGTTTATAAGGATTTAATTTTGAGACAATTTTAATAATGCGCTCGTTTCGATTTTCGGATGGAGCGCAGTTTGATTTCGAAACGGATTTAAGGAACAACAAAATGAGGGAGGACAAAAATCTGAATGGAAAGAGCGATAAATCCCGCCAATAAAATAAAGCAGATTTAAAGTCGGAATAAATGAAGTTTTTATCCCTGATTTACCAATTTTAAATTGTTTTCGTTTTCAGTTCGGTCGTCCTACGACAACGGATAATAGACATTTTGCGCAAATAATAAATAGTTCTTTGTGCCGGTGGAAGAGATGTAGCGATTCTCTCCATCCGGCGCTTCCACCATAAATTCATTTCAATTATTATCGCCTAAGTGCTAACCGTTGTAAAATTGAAATTAGATTAATTTAAGATTTCTCGTTGCTTGTATTATACATAAGCAGTAAGTAATTGGGTATGATGGAATTAAATTTAATATAATTAGTTTTCCATAATGCAATTTTGATTATTTGACAATTAACTAATTCCCTCCGCCAATAAATAAGTAAAATCCTAATTAATCACGTTTTCAATTATCCAAATTTTAATTCGAATTCCTTGCGAAAGGATGCAAGAACGGATGGAAAAACGTGGGGAAGCAGCGTGTATAATAGATATTGGTTGGTTAGAGAGTGCTCTCGCTGTTATAGTTTGCAGTAGATAGTATTCATTAAAATAATAAACAATATTCTCCATTCTATTCCCCATTTTAATGCAAATATTAATGTAATTTTAATAGGAATCGTCATAAATCGTAGAATCGTAGAATTATTATATTTATATAAACATAAATATTCATGAAAACGGGGCAGGGGGAAGAAACATTCTCTAACTAACTTCATTAGAGAATTGAGCGAACGCGGTGGCACAATTCCCGCACTGTGCATGGAAATGAAATGAGTTTAGGACGCGAAAAGTAATAAAAGAATGGGGGCGAGCGAGAGAAAAAGAGGTAAAACTTCCACTTCCTTTTACAATTAAAAACAAATTATATCCCTTTTTGGATTAATATAATTTGAGAGAAAAGAGTTTCAAAGGAGGGAAGAAGGAAGAAATTTAATTACACATATTTGTTATTGCGACACGAACGGCAACTTTATTTCAGTGTTACTGCTGAAATGGGAACGAACGAATGTTGACGATGAGGAACACAAAGAAAGCGGAAGCGGAAAAAATTTTCATTTTATTTGAATACCATTAAAGACGAACGGGAATTGAAGAGATTTCTGCTGCATGTTATTCTTCTTTTTACCATTTCAAATCCAAGCCGGAAGAGGAAAATTTAATTTACTTTGGACGAAATCGTACGATTTAGTTAATAATAATGATAAGAATAATGTGTCGTTCGCGAAAAATTACTTGCAACGCCCTTGGAACATTTGAATACGTGCGTATTTAGGAGAAAAGTGTTTCGGGAAATCTCAATTGTTAATAGAGTCACAGGAGCATTTACTTATCTTTCGTCCTGACATTATAGATAATCGTTTTTATTTGAATCGAATTGCTCCCAAGGACTTCTTCCTCCGGTCTGCAAAACAATTTCACTTACTTTCACTGCTTGCTTTTGTTGAATCATTCCTTTAAAGTATTTTAATATCTAATTCCAATTGAACCCAATGAATAAAAATCGAAAGTAACAAATGAATATTGCGGCAAACCTAGGAATAATTTCAACGGAACAAAAAAAATCGATTGCAAATTGCAATAAACAAAAATGTCTCGCAAAATTGTTCGTTTGATGTACACATGTGTATTCCTTTTTTTACATTTTTCGTGTGCTTTAGCGGAAGACTTTTAATGAAAATTTAGTTTAATGTATGTTATATTGCGGTTCTTCTTTAGTAACACACGAAGGGAAAAAAACTGAAAAATTAACTATGTAAATACGTGACGTTATTTTATTACTTTCCATCTACGACTTCGTTTATTTTTCCTTTCATTCGGCGGTTTCATTTAGGAATATTTGAATAGTTGTGCCGTCGACTCTTCGCTTTTTTTTCTACTTAAGCGAAAGACATATGCGAAAAGCTTAACCGCATTCTACGTGTATGTAACATTGTTAATTGATGCGAGCGCAACACGAAATACGAGAGAGCAAATTCCGAGCTTTAATTTTTTTCTCATTTTTCCCCTCTCATTATCTACCTCTACTTGTTCAGACGATGTGATAGCAGTAAAATCCTGCATCGTTTGGTAGTTTGCAAGTGGAATTTGATTATGTATAAAGCCTAATCTAAAGGACAAATAATTAATATACAGGGCGTTTGAAAAAAAAAGTGTCGCAAACTTTAAGAGGCGATTGTATGACCCAACATGGTAAAGTTCGGATCACTCCCAGAGAACTCTAGCAACCAAATTGTTCGCAACTAGCGTGAGATAGATTAGATTAGATTGGTTAGGTTATATTAGGTTAGGTTTGGTTTGTATGCTGCTCCCATTTGTATTATGTAATGATGCAGGAAAAAATAAGCAGCTTTCATGAATATTTTTTATTGCCATGCATGTTAAATTGTTTTTTTTTTAAGTTTTAATTTTATTTTACAAATCTACTTCAAAAATTTAAATCACCGCGCGCTTATTTGCCGAGAAAAACTCACGCAAGTTGCGCAGAATTTGGTTGCTAGAGTGATCCGAATTCATGCATAGAGTTTGCAGTTGATACTAAGTCGTTTGTTAGACTTTTACGAGTTTTCACGGTGCCTTTTTGCTTTTTGCCAGTTTAAGCCCCATAGATATATTTTTTGGGTCATTAGAAAATCTTAGGTTATCCTACACGGGTAAATGACATAGAGAAATTGAAATAATGAATAAATCAAAGGTGCCGCTGAATTTAAAGACAATGCTTGATTGCTAATGGTTTTCGAAGGAGTTCGAAGATCCTTGGGGCAACGTTGTCGTGGCTGTGCGTCAAATCGAAGGAGGGCACTTTGAGGATTTTATTTCAGTAATTTTTCATTTGCTTTTTTAATAGTTTGCATTGCTTGTGCATACTTATAAATAATATAAAAGTTGCAAATTGTTTCGTCTCTTCCAAACCGTCCATTTCCGGCCCCACATTCATTACGTTTCCTGCATATCTTTGACCATATTATCACCCCTTAAAGTTTGTGACCCATTTTTTTAAACATCCCGTATATTCCCATTCGACTACCAGGATTTAATGCTTTCAAATCGTATAAGCAAAGTGCTTTATCAGAATGTATGGAGTATAATTTTTTGTAATGAGTCAGTATTCCATATTTCATTTACGAGGGATATGGATGTATCGTATGTTTGATAAATAATAACATCAAAGGATTACATGTGTACTTATACGAAATAAAATCGAGCGCGCAATGTCTTTGCTTTAAAAGAAAATTGGCAAACAATTCTTATTTGCCGTGGGGTAAGTTTACTTTGATTAACAAAACTTATACATCTGTGTACATTTCTCTATGTATAAACTTCATCAAAGTTATAAAGAGAACAAATACATCATTCACACACACACACAGATACCCAACAACGTAAACTTTATTATTGTTATTATATTTGTAACTTATTTTCCCTCAACCATTTTCATTCTTTACGTCAAACGCGGACGAAGAAAATAATAATGATAAAAACGAGAAGCATCCTCGGAAGGAACGAAGACGGATACATTTCACCGATGATTATTAAGATGCAAAGAGCCCCGTTTGAATGTGATCGTGCTCTTTAAAGCGGTAGTTAAACGTTTGCCTCAGATGTAAATGATTGCTTATTGTTAACGGAAAAGAAAGAGCCATTATGAAATGAGATTGTTAAAAAGGGTTTTTATTCTTCGAAATTAAATTGCAGACAGAATGCGAGAAATAAGGGAATAAACCGCACAGGCAATCAAATAAATTTTAAAACGGTAAGAAAACAGTTGGCAATAAACTACCACCACATAAACGTATAGGTAAGAAGAAATGCTTCTTACAATTTAAGAGACAAGCACAATTTATTTGGTTCTTAGCGCTGGGAAAACAACGCGAAAATCCTTCTACAACTTACCGTTTCATTCGGCATTGTTAAAGCGAATTTGCGGATATTGAAGAACAACTCAAAGACGTGTACCGTTACATCGTTGCCCGTTTGTAACAAATTCCGAAAGATTCAATAAAACATTGGCTTACGTAATATGTGCCTGGCGCATCCACCAGGTTACCTCTGCAATATTAGATTTGAAGAGCTTTATTGGCGGCGTAGAACGCATATCAACTACCAGGATGATAATAATACTTTTAATAGCGAATATTTTCGTGTATGGTTAAATGCCGTCTACATACAAATATGATGCGAGCAGAATATTGCACGGAATACCTTTCGCCCTTCCTTCCTTCCCTTCTTTCACTCTGTGCGTGTGCCTCTTTGTCCTTTTCATGTGAAAGCGGAGGGCAAACTATGAGGAATCTCGTATTGCATAACATTAATATAAAAATTCCAAAGAGGATACGACATACCGTCGAAGATATGGTAAAGAATTAGAAATCTATTTGCCTCTCCAGAATTTCGCTTTAACCTGTTTTCGTACACATATTTTATACACGCTATTACATTCTGTCAAATGTCATCGTCTTCGTGTATCGTGCACGTTTCGCGTTCGCGAAAGTGAGCGAGCAAAAGAAGAAATGTTCCCATCGTAAAAAAATGAGGGAAAGAGAGTGTTGGAAGGCAAGTGAAGAGGGAGATAAAATGAAAAAGAGGAACTTTTCGTGGCACGAGAATGAAATGAAAGATAACGTTGGATCAACTGGGCTCCGTTCCTTATAGGATTGTTCAACTATTATATACGTATATCGTATATGAAAATGTTTCCTAAAATTGCACTCGAAGGGTTTCAATGGCGACGCAGCTTTTTATTTCGTATAAAAGAGATGCATAACATGTTTCCTCTTATTTCTGTTTCTCGCCTCGCCCCTTTTCCTTTCGCGGCTCACTCTTTTATCCCCCGATCCTCTCCGCCGGCTCGCGAAAAATAGAGAGGAATTTCATTTTCCTTTACGATCCCCACGTCTCCCCCTTTACTCTTCCCCAATTTCCCTATTGTAAATTTCATTCTTTTACGACGACTAACTTATGTTTTATGTTCTTGCACGCACCAATCTACGTTTTACTGCCGCTTAAGTACGTACTGTTACTGTTTTTCGTTACCGTCTTATCGTGCATTAAGTAAATTGCATCCAACTACGAGGCAAACGAGAAAAATTGAGGCAAAAGATAGGAAGAAATGAGATATGGAGAGATAAAAGGGGGAATGTGATGTTTACCGCCGTTACATTACCTCCCATCATTTCTTTGTTTTAGATTTTATTTTCTGCAAAAAGAAAACTTGTAGAATGGAAATGCAAGAAACTTTGATAAAAGTTGATTAGTATTGTTCGATTAAAATCTGAGCTCTTAAGGACCGTTTCAACTAATGAGAGTTACTCTTTTATTGCAATCATTTCTATTATTTAATTCTTTCGCCTTTAATTGACATTTTTTTCGTGTTAAATTAATAATAACAAATTGAAACTTATTAATCTTCCTCTGCGCATTAATGAGTGTTCTGGGCGACTAGCATCAATTTAATGGCCGCAAACGTACAATTTGCAAAATAGATGAAATTTTCTACCCCGACAACGTTTTCTTTCTACCCCAAATTTTTTTTTAACTTGTTCTGCGAAAATAAAACTAATTGTGCCAATTTGTTTTAGGTTTTGTAATTAAAGTGTTGTTGTAACATAAGGATATTAAGAGGCTTCTTAATTTTTCAACGAGCTTATTTAAGATTACGTTTACGAACAAGAGGAAAAAAATAATGATGGTGATGGAACAAAATTGTGAAGAAAAAGACCAATTAAAAAGGAACGGGAGAAATTTGGTTAAGAAAAATTAATAATCGCGATAAAGGATGGTTACGAGACGGAGTTCGCCCCGTACAGCTGTCCCAATTTACTTTTTCTGATGGTAAGTGCAAATTAAAATTCTTAATATTTTTTTTTTATTCTTTCGTATTTCTAATTACATTTCTTAGTGGCGAGTGCTTAATTATTAACGGAATTAATTTCTTTGTTAATAAGTTCGGTCGTTGACCGTGATCGATTATCTCGATATTAATGAACATGAATTATTCAAATTTTGCCATTTTCCCAGCTCGTAAGCCGCTAAAGTTCACGTTTAACAAAAACGTAATTCACTTCGGAAAGTCGAATTCGTTCACTGTTGATTAGCTTTTAAAATAGTGGCAATAGTTATACATTGGGTTCATTAATCTGTTCAGAAATCTACAAAATATAGCTCTTATTACCGTGATTATTAAATATTAATGCCAGTCGAAAGTTTTATGTCACGTGCTTAATTAATACTTAAAATTATTGCTAATAGTAACCTTTTCTAATTTTCTTTTTGTACCATTCTGTTTATGGCAACATTTCTATTTTTGGTTCGAGTTCGAGTTTGATAAATTTAATCTAATTTATCTGCATTTTTAATATTTAAATTATGTTTGAGAGAAATATGCATTGGAATGGGGGCATGGAAAGGTGTTCTTTTTTATTATTATTATTGTTATTGGAATTTAACAAATTAACATATTTAATGTACGTACTCGCTATATGGGGAACGCAATAAAACAGGAAAAAAATATGGTTGTTTGTGAGAGAATGTGTAATATAATGCATATTGCCCCGATGAAAATTAGGCATTCATGTAAAATATTAAAATTTTAATATGTATAAACCGTTTGTAAAGTCTATATGAATCTATGTGGAATTTATGTAAATTAACATTATTATTATAAAATCAATTATGATCGTTTTAGAAAATACTTTTATCGATCAAGTTTCGAAGGACTACTAGAACGTTTTAAATAGCGCCCAGAGAAACTAATATTCGCAGACCAAAATATTAAATTGTAACATACGAAATGTCCTATTTTGTTGTACTATTCTTTATAAATACTTTTCCAATTAAAAAATGTTACGTAGTAGCATCGAACATTTCTGCAAACTATAATAACAAAACTAAGTTTCAATGAAATATTCTCTTTATTATTTTTCGAAATGCTCTCCTTTCAAGTCCATACATTTACCGTAAAAGTAAGAGTCCATCCTTCATCCTTCTGCAGATATCTAAAATGCCAAGTTTTTGACGGCTCCTACTGCTTCATTTTCATTAATAAATCGCAAATCATCGAAGGAGGAAGAAATCGCAAGGTACCAGGTCTAGACTGTATGATGACTGCTCCAATAATTCCACCTTTGACGCTCTTAAGTAGCCTTTAGTTTGCGTCACAGTATAGGAAAGAGGCATTATCCTGGTGCAAAACAATTTTTTTCCAGGCCGATCTTTGCCAACATTTTGAAAAACTTTTCGCAAACCACAGATAACGAAATCTAGTTATATCTGTCTGGACGTTCCACTATTCAATAAGCCGAACAATATTTTATTGTTAGGAAAGGAATATCTGTTTATTATGTTAGTCTCTCTTGTGTACCTTTTCATTTGTAAAATATGCATTCTTTGTGTCCATTCTTAAAACAAGTGACATCATCATTGTTAGGTCCGAAAACAACGAATGGTTGCAACTTTTGCGAAACAATGACGTGCGCTACGTGTAGCAATACCATCGTTTCTATGCAAGAGAAGAGATGCTTTGTCACCTACCCTATTACATTTGCATATTTAGTTTACCAAAAGGCAGAATTATTAATGCCTTCAACCAGTCAACATCGACAGAACGACATACGGATTAAAACGATTGAAATACAAATAAACGTGAAAACTAAAATTGGTGTTTCTTATTAAAAAACATCAAACCAGCAGCAAGGCGTCGGTAAGACATATCTGTACTTATAGAGAACTCAAGACGCACCACTGTCAAAGTATATAACAATGTACTTTTGTTTTGTGATGCTTTGTTGTTTCTTTGCCTTGGTCTTCGAACCACTCCTCAACAAATAATAGTCTGACGGTGCTAAATCAATTTTTGACCAGTTGTCTTGCGTGAGTACACCTCTGGCAAGTTTTCTGCGTTCATAAGAAATGTTACGACCCTAACGTCGAATATATTAAAATATCGTTGTAAATATATTGTAAATTTGTATAAAAACATAAACGTTTACTGCAGGTAATTTCCGCCCTTAAGTTTAGAAAGTTTGGGATTTTACTGCAATATTTGTATATAATAGGGCAGGTAAAGTTGTTGACGTTGTCGGGTTTTTTACCAACCAAAAGGGCATTTGAATATCACCCTCCCGATGACCGCGCCGAATTTACCCCCTTCCAAATTGTAAATTATAAATCACAGAAATTAGGAAAATTGTAAAAATCATCAGTTCTAAATAAACAGTTGAATGATCAACACATCAAAGATCAAATTTCGTTCTTAAATTATTAACACAGAACCAAATAAAGTCGCAGTTGAATTACAAATAGAAAACACAACCAATTGCGCAATTAATTTGTCCCTTCGAAAGTTAGTCGAACGGTGGTCCTTCGAGGTGCAACGAAACAAGAAATGTGCAATGCTTCTGCTATATTCTTAATGCCAGTACGTCGATTTTCTAAAATCATATATTTGACAGAAGAATCAATGTTTTCCGGAATGATGACAAAAGCTCATCTTCCACATCTGATCTTTCTCTTTTAGATTCCGCAATCCATCTTTTTATAGTGACGTATGAAGGACACCGATCACCTGAGGTTTCACCAGTTCTTTGCCCAATAACCCCTTCACAAATAAATATTTAATAACTGACCGAAACTCGATTTTTTCCAAATTATTTTTCTCAGAGATGCTGTTTTCAAAAATTCAAAGTTTGATCACCGTTAAACTCATTGTGATGTCGAACTTTGACAACTTGCCTTTTTCCCCCTTCCTTTATGGCTTTATGCCTGAAGAGGTCTATTCGGCCAGATTTCAGTCGTACGACATCTCGATTCGACAACTTACTTATAAAACATCGTAGTTGTACTAGAAACCTTCCAGGCCCACGCCCTCGTATTTCCCGTCGCGTAATTTCTTTTGGGAATCATTTCAACGAACGCTCGAATTGCTCGTGAAATAAACGTGCAATTTTATTGACTTTTACCGTTGCAAAAATACAAAAACAAACGTCCAAGCAAGAAAAAAAGGCTCGTTAGTTTTATATAATTATCGTAATTGTATGCGCCTTTAGCAACGCAATTTCCAGCGTCTTTGCAGTACATAAAACTAAACAAATAATAGAGAAAGAAATGAAGAGGGTTTACATCAAAATAAAATAAGAGGAGAGAAAATAACATGAACAAGAGGTAAAACTTAATTGCAACGACGTTAATTTCCTCTCAATTTATTCCTTCCATTCTATAGCACTATCATCATCATCATCATGATCATCAACGCGCGTAGCGTGTATTTTTAAATACGTTCCTTATTTTATATCTTTCTTTTAACAGCGAGCTCTTCAATTATCGATATGTAATGTTTGCACAAGTGCACAATATATACGTAATAATAAAGGAAGCCTAATTGAAATGTGAATCTTATCCTCTCCCCGTTCGAATTTAATATCATTAATGATAAATAGGAGTCGCGGAGAATTATTAGCGAGTCTATCATTAAATTTAATAAAACAAAAATTACTGCCCGACGGTTGTTTAACATTAATAATGATAATACTCGAGCAAATTGTTGGCCGATTCGTTGGAATAGAGAGAAACGCAGAGGATAGGACATGAGAATGTGTGTATAAATTTAATGCCTGAAGGTATCTACGTTGCAAATATAATATGTTTAGTAATAGCTCGTGATTTTCGCGTGCCTAAGGACATTTTCGAAACATCAAAGAAACACAGCGTTGTTTAACTATACCACAGCAAAACGACTAACGCATCATTATCATCGTCGCAACGAATTATGATGGTAGAGAGAAAAATTTATTAAAGCCATTTAAAAATGCCAACAAAAAAAAAGCCGCGTGTGCTGTTTTGTATCTCGGAGCCGACTGGCAAAGCCAGTTTCAAAAGGAATCGATAATTAATAATAAACAACTGAGACAATTTCCATTATTAAATTGCACGCACTTCTCTATTCAGATTAAATTCAGTCCAATCAATTTTTCTCGTCGAATTTCGCAAATAATTCGCCGAAATTAATCCGTATCCATCGAAGTTGGGAAACTTCCTTTTTTTTTTTGGACGGTCGTGCCTCCTCTTCCACTTGTTCTAATACGTTAACGCACTCTCTGGAGGAATTAATAAGAGTTTCCATCTCTGTCGTCCTTGGAGAGGACGCATAAACTTTGACTGTAAATAAAATTAATGGCATCTTGAGGGCTTATTACTGAAGGAAACTTACCAGCTGCCGGCTACGATACGCCCTTCGCCCCGATCTTCAAACCATCGCTTATTGTTAGCAAACCGTTGCTCTATTAATTGTTGATCCTCGTCAATTATACGATTCAATTCCATTCAACTTCTTTCACGTCGATTTGAAGCGGTTCAAAAATGAACATTCCGAGCGGATGGTTGCGTTTCGCGTAAGAGATTTCAGTGAGAGGACGCGAGCAATTTATTTAAGCGAGGAATAACGGTTATTTTATTCCTGTGTTTTATTTTATATATAATTTTACGATGGAAGGCGACGAAGATTCGAACGGAATTCAGTTACGAATTGTATGATATTTTTATCAGAGAAAAAAGAAGGATTCTAATTAAAGCCACTTCCGCCTATAAACCATAATTCTTCCTTTTGTATTAGGCGAAAAATGAAACACCTTTTCCTTTCACGCTAAATTAATTCCATAACGAAAAACGATGAGCGAGTTCATTAACAGGATCCACTTCTGTTATTCCTTTTTCCTTTTGCCGTTCTTTCCGTCCCTCTGTCGCTATTGTTGTTAGCAGAAGGCTACGGTAATAGTCAATGGACGTAAAAAAAATTGGCGTAATCGATTCCT
Organism: Hololepta plana; assembly: GCA_963695495.1. Lineage (NCBI taxonomy): Eukaryota > Metazoa > Arthropoda > Insecta > Coleoptera > Histeridae > Hololepta > Hololepta plana. The sequence continues at coordinate 10,067,778 of OY968837.1, read as the reverse complement.
TTTCTTTTAAATATTTCCCGGGCTCGTCCACCTCCTTAATAATATTTCTTTTAGCATTCTTAATTTATCGGCTCGCTTTCGCTTATTTTTAGTATCACTCTGCCATCTTCCATTTTCCTTGCTCCATCTTCTCCTTGCATTCAAAATTATTTTAAATGGCAATCTTCCTTTGAGAAATGTAGCAGGAAAGTACGCTTTCTTTCGCTCTTGTGCTTGTAATGGTTTATTTTTTCATTCTTGCTCGCCATTGTTGCGAAAGGGTGGCATTCTCTCTTTTTCCTTTCTGCAAACTTCTTCAGCCTTTGTTTACAGTTAATAAGGCACACTATACAGAGACTAAAATATCGCAGAGAATTATTTTGAGCATTTGACACGAAATCAAAGCAAGAAAAAACTTTTTTAACACGCCACAAGGTAATCAACGCTGCAATTATTTTTGTTTGTGGTTGGCAGCAGTTGTATCGTATATCTTTGCTTTATTCACGAATTATTGCAGACGAGAAAAGGTAGTCTGTTTCATTTGTTTATGACGTTTAAATGTAAATATGTGCGATTGGAAAAGTAGTTTTGAATGTTGGAATGAAGTACATATCAGAGCGATAGTTTAATGAATGGAGTGGTTTTATGTGTAAACATCGTCGTTAAACATTAGTGCCCTAATGTTGGTAATTAATAACTGAAAACGTTCGATGTTACACATGTTAAAATCTGTTATTAAATATCAGGATCGTATCTAATAATGTTAATAACGGGTTTAATTTTCAATAGCTTATTTACATTAAAAGGCGCCGATAACTGTTTCGCGTCGTTTCTTCTGCCCGAAAACGTACGTCATGGAAATCCTTTTGTTGCCGTTGACATTGTTGTTAGTGACTTTTGACAAAGGGCGCGACGGCCCGACATTCGCACATTTTAATTCCATCCACCGTTATCACTATTATCATCGGTGTTTATTAATAATAGCAACAGCAATATTTGCATGATAATAAATTATATTCGTTTAATCGCAAATAAACTTATTGTTGCCGTTCGCAAATTCCGAAATTGATATCTGCAATAAATTAATGTCGAAATTCGTTTAAACCGCGTCACGTATCACTTGTAGTTTATGATTAGAGAATGACGTTAATGAAAATTGATTATTTTCCATTATTTATGGGCATCAAGGTTCCGAAACGGTGGGCGAGAATGCAAAAGTTTTCGATGCTTTTTTCGTCTTTAAGGGTCGATGGTTGCTCACAGATTTATTCTTCTTCGCCTGACCACAATTCGGTTAATCTGTACGTCGTGCAAAACGTTTGGAATGTTGCCAAATGACCACTGCAGTTGTTTCATTCCGTGACGCTGGTTCCATCCCTGTAATATCTCACCCTTTTCGCCTGATTTTTACCAACTTTCTCATCTTTTTCCTTGTTCCCTATACTGATAACATTTAGATTTCAGTAAAAGCAAAATGATAAGTGGCGAACGCCTACGTTAATGTTAATAATCTACTTTAGGTCTAATTTTATGTGTTATACATTATGGTTTGGTAAATTATTGGTTTCGAAAAGTGCTTTTTTATAAAATATTGGGCAACATCCGTGCATTATCATGTTATTGATTAAATACGCCCTACAGCCCTTTCCATGTTTGCCCTATCATTTATTATCTTTCTTCTTTCAGTCTGCCTTCCCTTTTATTTTTTATGTTTGGTATTCCGGTGTGAGTAATTCTATTTTAATTTCAATATACGTACGTGTCATTATTTGCCTCTATTTCCATTATTTCCCTTCCACCTTAATCGTTGCTGCAATTATTGATGAAAGACATATTAATTTGTTTAATATTAGCTATTTTTATTTGGTATAAACGAAAAGCAACTGTAATAAATGCAAGAATCGGGTGGATTTGTTGCATTGCAACGACGATATAATTACAATTAATTGGTTTGGTGAGAGGATTAAGGCAATTTCGTAATTGTTTAAAAAGGAGCAATTCGTACTGCAGCATGGATAATTGCAGCAATTGCATTTCGATCTTGGCGAACTAATGAAAATGGTCTTGATAAATAGTTAGCCTGCCATATAAAAAGCCTTAATATTTCAAAAAAGTTTAGCGAACATAATAAACTCCAAGACTAATAAACATGTATTAGAACATTCATAAGGTAGTTCTAAGTAATTAAAAAGATAATGTGTGTCTTTGCCTGCAAATCTTATTGCTCCTTCATTTGTCTAAAATCTTTTACATTTAAAATGTTTTTTGAGTTTTGGGAACAAATAATTGTCTGAAGGTGCTAAATCTGGAGAATAGGGCGTGTGATCAACTAATTCAACATCAATTTAATCATTTTTTTGCTAGTCCCATCAAATGACTTATGAGCAAAAGCGTTGTCTTGCAAAAAGTGCAAACCTCTGGCCAGTTTTCAGCGTCCATTGAAAATGTGCAATACTTCTGCAATATTTGCAATCCCAATACGGCGATGTTCCAAAAACATTTCATCGATGGAATCAATGTTTTTAGACTGATCACAGAAATAGTTCTTCCATGGCGTTGCTCATCTTTCAGGTCTAATCAAAAAGAATACTTACTAATTGGCCGGAACTCGATAGTTTCAAATTCTTTTTCTCATATATGTTGTTTTGAAAAACTCAAAATTCAAAAAGTACTTTTTAATACCCCCTCGTACATTTATTTGAAATGCATGCGAATAATATTTGCAATGACCTAGAAATTGCAAATGCAACTGTTGAAAAATTTAAGGATACAGGAAGAGCAGAAGAAGAAGAAAGAAACGACGGGGCTATAGATATATAGAATTCCAACGACGATATAATTACAATTACTTGGTTTGGTGAGAGGATTAAGGCAATTTCGTAATTGTTTAAAAAGGCGCAAATCGTACTGCAGCATGGATAATTGCAGCAATTGCATCTCGATATTGGCGAACTAATGAAAATGGTCTTGTAATTAAAGCGAATTACACGTGAATTAGTTGGAAATCAATGGGAGAGCTAAATGAGCCAATGTTGATATTTACGCGAATGACTGGCAATAGTGCGGTGATGATGGTAGGCGAATTAAAATTGGAAATTTGTCACGCATTCCGTGGGAGAAATGGATAACTCAATTTCAACTATTGCTCGATCATCTAATTTGTCTTTTGTCGGATAGAACACGAAAATAATTTTATCCGTCGTACGTTCACTTTTTTGCTCGGCGTTCTCTTTTAGTCGAAGATACGCATATAAAATTTGATGGCGGCAATCAATATTGTGTATTTTCAAGGGAATGAAAATGGAGGGAAATTTGTTGATTTTCTTGTTCGGTTTTATAACGGCAATGTTTTATGTTGACTTTATAATAATTTCATGCTCTGCGTACCATATATGCCATCGTGATAAAAGGAACCACATTATTATTACTACTATCGCTATTATTATATGCATCGACCGTTCGGTTCCATTTTATCAATAGAACCCTTTCAACTTTAATCAAATCTTCTCGATGTTCGTCGGCATAGAAAAATGGCAATTCCACGACAATTGTTTCTAAAGTAAGCGAAATCGAATGTAACTCTCATTGAAAGTAATTCATAAGACTATAAAAAAAAAACTTGAAAGCAACTCTGAGAACTAGGTTCGGCAGCCTTTGATAGAACTGATGAAATTATATTTAACCAAAAAATTACGAAACTTGGGGTTAAAAGAGAATTTTGAACTTTTATCAAACGCCACCGCCATAACGGTGAGATCTTAATTAAAAACTTTGTTGGGGTTTAGATTATAGGTGTACGTAAAAAAATTGGATTGTTTGTATAGCGATAAAAAAAAGTTAGTTAGTAGATGAGATGGAGTATCGGGATTACGTCGATGAAACAGACCGAAAGAAAAATTTCACAAAGAAACTACAACAGAACCCGTAACAAGTTTTTGATATCTGCTCGTTTAAAAATCGCTCCACGTCTTATTATTATTAGTGTTACATTCTTTTAAAGAAATCTCGACTAGTAAACTTCATTTCTAAACTAATCGATAATTTTATGGAAAACTCTTGTAGGCGTTTGTTTAACGTTGAATTAACTGACGCCACTTCGCAATGAAAATAATAAAAAATATCAGTGTGTCGATGAAAATGGCAGGAGGACAGGGATGGAATGAAAGAGCAACATAGTAATAACAAAATAATAATCCTTGTGCGGGAAGAAAAGGGATAATAAAATTGAAAGTGGTAGAGAAAGGGAGAGAGGGATCAGGGATGATAACTCGTACGAAACTTAGATATTCGTATTATATTTTCCAATATCTTGTTTGCTTATATTTTTTTTACCTTCAGTTTTTACGTCGATCTTCTTCTTCATCGCGCTTCTTTCATACCTTCTACGTAAATATATTAATATTTTCTCGTGTATCTTATACAATATAATTTTTTTTGCCTTTCCGACATCTCGTCGTTCATTCCACTTCCACAAGTGTATACACACAGTTTTTTCATGTTACCCCATCTCTAATATTCTTCTCGCAACAATATTTTCACATTCAATTTGCATAAAATTGACGTAAGGTTGGGCAAGCAACAAAAAAGTGAGCCTGGTAATAGTACAGGAATTAATAAAAAAAATCCGTAAGCAGATGGTAATACATCAACGTTAATTGACGCTAATTAATTATTCGTAGAGAAGAATCATTAATTTTGTGCACACCGTATCTAATGCGATTCTAATTAATACGGGAGCAACCTGAAAATAATCACCATCAATTTGGTAGCCTATTTTTATTTAGGAACGATCTAATTTTAAACTACGACCTCAATTAATATGAGCAAAGCGTCCCTTGAAATTCGATCAAAGTTCTGGAATTTTGTGTCGATGAGAATAATATTCTTAAATAAGTCCCGATCAGTGTCCTGCAATTATTTCTACGACGCCATAAAATTACAATCTAATACAAATTATGAACTAATACGAGTGGCTTTCGATAAATAGCTAGCCTACCATATAACACGCCATAATGTTTCCAAAAAAAAAATGGCGAATATAATAAACTCTAAGACATACACATGTAGCAGGAACGTTCATAAAGTGATTCTAAGCCACTAAAAAGAAAATGTTTGTCTTTGCCTGCAAATCACTCCTCAACAGCACAATTTGCTCCGTCATTTGTCTGGAATCTTTTACATTTCGAATGTTTTTTTTTTTTTTAATTTTGGGAACAAATAATGGTCTAACGGTGCTAAATCCGGCGAATAGGGCGCCTAATTCAAAATTTTTTGCTAGTGCCATCAATGACTTATGAGCAGAAACGTTGTCTTGCAAAAAGTGCAAACCTCTGGCAAGTTTTCTGCGTCCATTGAAAATGTGCAAAACTTTGGCAATATTTTTAATCCCAATACGTCGATGTTCCAAAAACGTTTCATGGATGGAATCAATGTTTTTGGACAGATCGCAGAAATAGTTCTTCCAGGGCGTTGCTAATCTTTCACATCTGATCTTCCTCTTTTATATTCCGCAACCCAGTTATTAACAGCAAAAATTTTTTTCCATAATCCTTTAAGAAGAAACTTAGTAATTGACTGCAACTCGATAGTTTCAAATTCTTTTTCTCTGATATGTTGTTTTGAAAAATTAAAAATTTGATCACCTTACTGCTGTCGAACTTATTTGTAAAACATCGCAGTTGTACCCATATCGATCATATTCACTTTTGCTCAACAAAAACTTTGCAAACTAAGTACGTATCAACGCCCCCCTCGTACATTTATTTGAAACGCATGTGAATAATATTTGCAATGACCTAGAAATTGCAAATGCAACTGTTGAAAAATGTAAAGACGCAGGAAGAGCAGAAGAAGAAGACGAAAGAAAAAAAGGACGCTGCTATAGATTTATTTGCGCAACTACCTACGTCTTCAATCTATCGCTCGCAGGATATATGGTATCGTTTTTATTTCGGCCCGAGATATTCGCGCAAAATTAACGATGTGCATTTTTCCCCGTCGTTTTCTTCGTAAAAATAGAATACAGATGCGTTCCAAATACACATTTTAATTTGATTTATTTCAAAATATACGTTTTGTATTTGTTCCGTTGGCATGTCAATCTATTCGTTGGCGTATTAACGATAATAAATATTTGCCAATATAACTTAATTTGCGCCACATGTTTTTCATAATAATCTGCAAGTATTTGCAACCGCTTCTTGCAAATGATGCAATTCGATGTGTAATACCTATTTCTGTTCGACGATCTGTTCGTTTAGTTGATAAGTATTTCGCCATTTTTCGAAAGGGATTAAAAGTCGCTAGAAGGAAGCGAGTTCGGTTTTTACCGTCACGGGATAATAAGCTGATGGAGATTATTTTCGGGGAATTTTGTTCCGATTGGGAATGACACGTGTACGATGAACAGGTGGACAGGACGAAAGACTTTAAGGTTGACAAGGGTTTGCACATGATGCTGATGTAAAATTTACGATTCCATCCTTTTTCCTGCTACCACACCAAATGCCCACCTACACATCTCATCGTACGAGGGCATCATAATAACCGTAAATGATCTGCTTTTCCCTTCACGTTACAACGGCATAACATATTTCACCTGTTCGTGATTGAAAAATAAAGGTCGGCCCTCCTTTACGCCGCTATTTAACAATTTCCACCGAAAAAAGAAACACACACACACACGCGCAGCCGAACGAAATTAAAATTGCATTTTTTTACTCAAACGAAAGACGAAAAGGGAAAAGGTTTGTGGTTTCCTCGAAAGCGACCCTTTCATCTCCACATTTCTTTTTTAATTAAACACACCATCACAATGACCATTTCGCACGTTTAACACGCGAACGCAAACAAAAGAAACTATACGTGAACGATGATTTTCAACTTATCAAAATGAAAAGAAAACTCTAAAAAAGAAGTGAAATGAAAATGTTCGAATGACGAAAAAGGGGGAAAAAAAAGAAAACGCGGAAGAGAAGTCGCTGCCAGAAAGAGATTTTCCTTTCTGATATACTGCCTTATTATCTCGGTCCCTTTTGCTCCATTTCGTAACAAAGTAGGACGACATGAAAGAAACGGGAAAAAAGGGACGTGAATGAGACACTCTGTGTGTGTTTGTATAAGAGAAAGAGACCGTGTGCGTTTAAATTGTGTCCTCGGCCGGCTCCTCTTTTTGATAACGGCGCACAAGGACGAAAAGGAGCGGAAGAAAAGGACTTCTTTTTCGCCCGAAACCCTGAAATACTGCGCGTACGTTTAATAAAATGTTACACGTATTACTATTATCGTCGTTGCAAGTGGCACATTTTTAATTTATCGCAGGCGCGGAAACTGTGTCCCAACTCCTTAACACATTCATAAACATTTCGATTTATACGGAACAACGTTGTAAAAAATCGAAGCATCCTCGTGGATTATTTCGAATAAAATTGCGGTTAAATTAAATGCGAAGTAATTGTTGCTGTTTATTTTTCCCAATTACACGTTTAGGGACAAATTGTTCGAGTGTTTGCCGAAACTCTTTGCTCGCGGTTTGTTCCTGCGGCCGTGTACGTTTCACTCCCCGTACCTACTGTTGTTACGTATATTTACATTTCATTATGAACCTTTTTTTTTTAATAAAATTAACCTTGTGTTCCGAAATTGTTTATCTTCAATTTCCCCCGCGTTTATGCACGAATCCATTAAGACGTTTAACTTATTCTTCTCGCTCGTGCTCGATACGTACTCTAGCTTCCCGTTTAATTGGCATTGCATCGCGGTCAATGGTTTATTATTGCATACAGCAGCCGCATTGTTAGCATGGTTATATTAGCACTAACCGATCTAATGCCATTAAAATTTTGTTAATGACATTTTGCAAGAGGTGAAACGTTTATAATGAAATTGGGTCGACTGCAAACTATTCAACATTAGCAGTTGTAACTATTACAACCAAAAATAGACGAGCGAAGATGGAAATTTCGAGAGACACGCAATAACGATGTTACTGCCGATGTCTCGCAGGGGAGACGAACGAGAACGGGATTTTTCATACTCTACAAAATTCGACTTGCCGAAACCGACGATGGAGTTTGCGAATTACGAACACTGCAAGAGTGTGTCCCGGAATGACGAACATCTGCTGAAATCCGGAACCGCAGTATGGGACGCAGCAATGGGAACCCGGAGAGACAGATGCGCCCTTTAATTTACCGGGGCGATTGCCAAAAGCGGAAAAGATGTGAGCGAAGGAGCGAGTAAGAAGGAAGGATAATAGTGATAGTAACGGCGGCCGTATCGCCAAATGTAGCAGTAGTTCCACGGCTGAATCCAAAGTGCGCGCCGCTAGAAATGAGTTATTACAAACGGCGCTGCGGCAACTGACGGACTAATTAAATATTCCGCCCCATTCCTTCGCCGTGGCGATCGGCATCCGGCCATTTCCATGGGCCGTTGCCCGTTCCACGTTTTTTCCGTGGCGCGTCTCTGCTAATATATCAAAATTATTTCGCTCTTCTCGCGGCCTGTTGTTCGTTTCCCCCGTCGGCTTCCTTTTTGGCACGCGCGGACCACATCGCTACTTTATATTCATTTCAATTTCGCGAAATAAGAAAAACGGCCCGCAATTTATAAATGTACCGCGTTTAAATTAATGAATATTTTAAATTAACAATTTTCATTTGTAACACGAAAATGAAATTTGCAAAGAAAGGCGAGCGGTCGCGAAACGATGATTCAACGTCGGCTCCCGCATCGCTTCATCGTTAATGCTGCAGGCTTTAGCAATAAGATCACGCACGGCGCCGTGGCCTTTAGAAAATAACGTCTCGCTTCTCCGCATCGGCGTCTATTGCTTCCTCTCGGTTAGCGATATTCCTTTGCAAATCATAAAAATACAAATTCAATTTGCCAATATCTAAATAAACCCATTCGATACACGTGGCCTGGTTTCGTTGCTCGCTCGCTCGCTTATTTGCTTTCCGGGCTTTCTTGCTTGGCCGACCGTTTGGCAGTTATTTCGAAATGCATTATTTCTGCGCCACTCCCATTCCTCATGCTCGTTTCGTTTCGTTCTTTTCGCTTTTCATTTCGGCTTTTCCCCCATGCTACGTCCTCCTCTCTGCACATTGTCTGTTGCAAAACCTTTTGGAGCTTTCCTTGAAAATTTGCTTCACTTCAAATTTCGCGGATGGAAATCTTCGCGATATTAAAATTTTATTTGGCAAATCGGAAATTCGTGCACGTTCGCCTCCGTTAAGAAATATATCAATTTATTCCAAGCTTTTATTTGGTATTCGATTTTTATAATTTTAATTCTGCTAAAGAATTTCATTTACATTTGCGCGCGGTCATAATTCGCATGGAAGAATGCATGTTTTATTACCTTTCATACTATGGTGTGACATAAATATGACCACTACGCTTTTTGTGCATAACTTTTTTTCGTGGCTCAATCTGGACCAAACCCAATTTAATTCATTATCGCAAAATGCATCGAATTGATGCGATCTCCAAAAAAAAAGATGATAAAAGTTTAAAAAATCATTACAAATAATTGAAAATTCACTGACACTTACGTGATTCTGCTTCAGACTTGATCACAACGCAACGGAGACCTTTGCAAAACTTCAACAAACATACGGAGAGAGTATTTTTTCCAAAGCCCAGGTTTTTCGGTGGTTTAAGGTATTTTCAGAAGGAAGACAATCCATCGAAATTGAACCATGCAGCGGAAGGCCTTCAACTCCAAGGACCGATCAAAATGTCGACAAAGAGTTACTGCTTCAAGGCCAAACTGTCAATAAGCATTTTTATCAAGAGGTTCGTGTCTCATGCCTGTGAGGCCAAACATCAAAAACAATTCGCCTTGTCACACAGCAATAACAACAGACGCTCTTTTGGCTGGTAAAAGCATTCTTGTTGCTCCTCAGCCTCCTTATTCGCCGGATTCGAGTCCTTGTGACTTTTTCCTTTTCCAGTGGGTAAAAATTCACCTCATGGGTTTCATATTGGGACTTTGGAGAACAGTCAAGTGGCTGTAATCGACCTGTTGAAGAGTGGAGAAACTGTCTCCAGCGCTGTGTGGCTTCACAAGGAAACCATTTTGAGGGAGACAATGTCAAATTATAATTATATTCAAGCAGAAAAAATAAATAAAATCAGTCTCATTACTTTATTTACGCACCACGTAAATTTAATAACACTTGGGAGAATCAACTTAAGCCATTTTAAAACATCTGAAAATCTTTGAGAATGAACTTTTTGTAATAAGTCATCGAATAAGACATGGAAAAAGCCAAATTATTACCTACCAGAGTATGGACTTGGTCAACGATAGATTGCAACGATTATAAACTGTTCAAAACTTTCCTGCAGCATTTCTTGAAAAATTCTAATAAATATGACACAATCAAACGTCTTGGACGTCCATCCATCATTTCCAAACGCAACCATCGAATCATACAGCGTCTCCAACTCCATGTTATGGACAATACACAATTGTGGCAATCTATTGGATCGTTATGGGCTAAAATTCCCCAAAATATATTAATTTCGCTTTGCGAATCTATGCAGAATCGTATTTTTAAGTTAATTCAAAATAAAGGAGCCCCTACAAATTATTAAAACTTTTTTCGCAAGTTATCAGTGCAATTTCAATTATGTGCATTGATTTTTAAATAATTGTTAAAAAATATGGAAAATCGCATTAATTAAATGCATTTTGTCACTGTGAAGCCAATAATATCGTTTCGATTCAGACTGAGCCACGAGAATAGAAAATTATGCACAAAAATGTTGTGGTTTTATATTTATGTTTTACCATTTATTTTTTTGTTCGCGAATTCACGTTTCTCGTTTTGTGTGAAAATGTACGATGAAATTTGTAAATAAAAAATAAATAAAAAGGGCGCAGAACTAGTACGCGAACAATGTGTATTAAATATAGAAATACAGAGATAGATGAAGAGACAGGGACACGCTGATGGACAAAATGTGTCGAGAGGAATTCGCTGATGGATATGTATGTTGGAATGCACGAACAAACGATGATGGTCGGAATTTTCGCTCTGGACATTGGGTCCATCCATCCGTCCGTCCGTCCATCTATCTATAATGTACGGATGGTTTGAGTGGAGCGAACGATTCGATAAATTATTCACAGACTTATATCACGAGCATCAATTTCCTACGTTAAATATTTACCAAAATGATTATTCATCATGCGAAATCGTTCGTTCCATCGTCAACAATGTTACTATTGTTATAAATAAAGATGACAAGAATTCTTTTTTCTCGCCGCACATAATGTCCCCGCATTATTCGCAACAATGCGTTTTAATGGAGTGTTAAACGTTATAAGGCAATTTGGTCATTTAGTTAGTTTAATCTCTTGTCAGGTCACGTACCTGACCAAAAGGATACCAAATTTAATCGAACAATAGTTCCTGGAATATGAACAAATTCGAAATTTCCAAATTCTGTAAGAAACCCAAACTTTCTCCAAGATCTATTGTACAAATTGATCAATGAGGGTGAATCCTACGACTCGTCACCAACAGCCCTTTCGGCGATGAACAAAAGACAATTTCAATAATTCTGCAATCGATCGTCATCATTTGTAATTCAGAGTTCTTACAAACTGAAGTTAGTAGTTGTAAATGTAGAAATATAATAGTTAGTAAAAAACCAACGTTTCTTTTATTAGCGAACCCGCAAAAATTCCCGTCCTGGAGCTAAGACACTGCGACAAAATTCATAGAGTTTATTATCGAATACATTGTTTACAGTTAATATTATATCCGATTTGTTACCGTTCATTATGTTGATATTGATTTCTCTTCAAAATGCAATTATGATCAGTCAATAGTAATGAATAAACTACATAAGCATGTTTTATTGGAATGTTGTCAATTCTGTAATGATATTAACGAAGATAAGCGAAATTGAGAAGAAATGGGAAGCGATTGATTTAATCGAATCATTATCATTGTTCCTTCTTTAAGTGGAAAGTGTGATACATTTTTTTTATTTCTCAGTGGAAGGACCATTAAAATTATATTTAAATCAAATTTCCAACATCGTCAGAGTAGCGATTATGATTTAATAATGAGCATATTAAGGAAAATGAAACTTTTAGATACATTAAAAGCGATACTAAAGTCATTGAATTATTAAGCGAAAGTAATAAATAATAAGAACGAGTGGAAAATCTATTTATAAACCTATTATTTAGTCTGATTTTTTTATCATTTACCACAGTTTTGATTCGGCTTCCCCTTGTCGTTTTTCTTCATTCCCGAGAAGTTTCTTCCATTTGTTTAATCGCAAACTGCACAAGATGACTGTTACAATATTTCGATGTGCATTATTGCTGAACCTGGATGCGTTATGCAAATAGGCAAATACTGCAAAGTGCACAAGTTAAAAGAAACTGTTGAGAAAATTATGTAATTATTCCGTCAAGATAAGAGAAACTGCAAAGCAAAGAGAAACCGTTTAATAAATAATTAACCACGAATTAGTGTTTTTCTTATTCATATTTGGTTTTGCTGCTATTATCATTAACTTCTTAGTGCAAATCATTGATAATTGCTCACGTTAATTTCTAATCTAAAGTGAAAATAAGCAACGAAAAGTGAAACAATAAATTTGATCAAACACATGGGAAATAAATTGAAAAGTGGCAACAATAACGGTACAAGATTAATTGTTGCTAACCTCACATACACACATGAAAGATTGTATCGCTCATGAAGTTCTATATAATAAATTTAGTAACAAAACTTGATTAATGATTCCAAAACACTTAATAAGAACAATAAATAATATAATACATTATAACAATAACATAATTCCATTTAAATGTTTATGCAGTTAGTTAGTATTCATGGGGTTTAAAATACACTTTTGTAAACTATTTATTCAACTCTTTTTCATCTTCCTCTCTGTCAGCTTGCATTACTACAAAATTTCACTGCTGAAATATAATTTCGCATTAAATGTTACAAATATCATTATTATTATCATCATCATTTTCATTATTATCAGTGTCATCATCATCGTCGTCGTCGTGGTTGTTTGTTAAATAAGAAGCAAAGATATGAGACAGAGAGAGAGAGAGAGAGTGAGCGAGAAAGAAAGGAAAAATAGAGTAGAAATGAAGTTGTTAGTAGTGGTAAATGCGAGTTTAGCAAACTATTCTCATTATCGTTATCTGACAAATGTACTGTGCAAAAGTGGCAAAATTTTCCTCGTGTGCTGTATATACGTATATATCTCTATCTGTTTAAATAAGACATGTATTTTAATAATAAATACGTAGCGTTATTAAATAAATTTTACCTAGAAACTTTTATAACATTTACACAACGATTTTATACGCATTAGTTTTGAAGTGTGTTTAAGTTTCGCGAAATTCTATATAGATTAATTTCAGATATGCAAATTAATTTGATCGGAGCCATCGCTAGAGAAAATAATAATTTCTCTATCTGCATTACAGTCAAATAAACTCTCTTTGTCGCTGTCTTTAATTGCTTAATGAAGCCATTATTGTTTCACGGTGACAAATTTCATTTTCATGTCGTGAAGTTGAACACGAATTGTTTCTATTCTGTGAGATACAATTAAAAACTAGATTTATTTTATTTTGGCTGTAATTTGAATTTATAAACGACTTGATGTTACGAGGGGGTGCCCAAAAGAAACGAGAATTGTTGGCTTAATGATTTAAAAGTCAAGTAAACATCTTTAGAACATTAACCTCTTCAATATGCTCTCCACTAGATAATCTGCATTTGTGTCAACGATTCATCGACTGTTCGAAACACTCTTTATACGCCTCTGAACTAATGCTATTCCAAGGATTTTGTCTTAACCTCTTCTACGACCTGTATATTATTTCTCTTTACATTTTCCTTCACTCTCGGGAATAAGAAGGAGCAGGAACTATGTCAGCCGATTAAGGGAGGCTCATAATGTTTTCTTTTGTCAAAAACTTTGATTTTCAACGCTGTGCGAAGAGCCTCGTTTTCAAAATGCAGCATGTAGTCGCCAAATGGCCACAATTCAGGCCCTATTTTTCCTCACCGCCTCATGCAATTGTTTCAGCACTTCCAGGTAATAATATTGGTTTACAGTGGTGCCCCGATGAACAAATTTAACGTGAAAAAGTAAATCATTATTGTCTTGAAGGTTGATTTCACTTGACGTGCTTTTTTTCCGCTTACAGTTTCCTTTAACAGGAAACAGGATTTAATGTAGGTGCTCCTTAAAAGTGATGATGGTAAAATAGCCGATGTACGTAAAAAAGGGCGTTCAAGACATCAAGTCACCGTGTCTGCTGAAATAACTTTTCATAAACGCTCCTTGCCTACAGAAAATAATTCTCGTTTCTTTTCGATTCGTATATTGATTTTTTGCTGAGAATTGCGCAGCATGCATAAATATAATTAATTGCACTAATAAATAATGGAAAATTCAACATTTTTCATCGAAATTCATATTACGCACAGCACATGCTTTAAAACCTTGCTTGGGTTGCTTTTTGCTCGAAAACTTGTTCGCCAAAATCCACAAACGTAACATGCACATATGTTTCTGGTGGATGCGCCAGGTAGAGCTCGATTATTTCGATGGTATATTTACAATTTTCAAAAACAATTTGGTACCATTTGCATTGCTTTTAGCTTTTCCTGTAGCAATTCAATTTTCGATTACACATTTTGTCACATTAACGTTACAACAATTTTTTCGTCCGTCTAAAAGCAACAATAATAATATCTGCCTCATCGACGTGCATGTTACAGACGTAAACTCGACCACAAACAACAACAATGTGTCTGTCAGAAAACAAACATTAATAATTTATTATGGCTCCGTTGTCCATGTTAGTGTAAATTTATTGGAAACCAATGATAACATGAAGTCGAATCCGATTATTGTTAAATGCGTTTCGTTATGTTTAAAATTTAACGTCATCATTTATATTATGTAATAATGTATGCGTATGCATTTGTTCCGCACGAATACTAATTAATTATTAATTAAAATTTAATTAACCATCGTTAATATTATTGAAGATTGTTAGTAAGGACGCTAATGGGTAGTAGGATTTCATAATTTTCGCTCATGCAAAAGAAATGCATGCGTCCATTGTGAAACGGAAAAAAATCGAATTGTCTCATACGAAACTGGGATTATATTACTTTCTCGGATTTATTGAGGTGATTTGCAATCGATCTTTTTACGGTTTCCCAGCAGAAAAGAGCGGAGAAAAAATCTATTTTAAAGCTATGCGAATATATAAAACGCCACGTATTCAAATACACGTAAATTCCGTGTTGGATCAGAAAAAAGAACTAAATAAACCACAAAGAATAATGACGATAGTTGCAACAATACGAATCGCAATGATAATAAAGTGAATTCAAATTCTTTCTTATTCCTTCACAATGTAAATAAATTCCTTTACCGCTCTCGCATTTTAAGTGTTATGAGTTGTACGGCGAAAGAGCTTAAAAGTAAATTTTGCGTAAAGTACTGTTAGAAGTTCAAGTGAGGATTTTTTCTTTTTCGACGTAACCCTTATTGATTGCTTCATAACTTTTATGAATTCCACACACACGTGTGTGTGTGTGTGTGTGTTTCAAGTAACTTTATACTTTATCTCACGTTAGTATCGTTGGGATTCGATTTAATGCGGATCACATGAAACTTGTCGAGTATCGAAGTAAACGACTTTTGCGACGACCGCGAAAAGTCCAATTAAATAACAATTTCACGTTGTTTCTAATTAAAACTAATTTGATAATCTCTTTTAACCGATTTGAATCGATTTTCCACGCGAAATTGAATATTAGTTTATTTAGTTTAATGCAACGAATTTACCATTTAATTTCATTGGTATCGATTCAACGATTACATATTTGTTTAATCCAATGCACGGTCTCTTTTCAGAATCGCACCGAATGAATTCCAAGAAGCCAATCGTTAACGACACCTTAATAATTAATTAATCGATTCTAATTGAATACACTTTCAGTTCGATCGTCTGATCAATTGAAAGTGTTCTATTGGGTCTGCAGATTTTCAATTCTTCTTTTGGATGCAATTTTGCAATCTAACAAAGAAATGGTAAACGCCTCAGTCAAAATGAAACATTAATTAAATTTAAATATATAATACATAAATATAAGAACAGTACACTTTTGTTCATAACTTCTTTTATTCAGAATGACAAAATGCATCTGAAATTAATGCGATTTCAATAAGTTTTTCATAACGATTTCAGAAATCTTTGCAAATAATTGAAATTTCACAGACACCGAAATATACGTTGACTTGGGAGAATCAACTTAAGCCAACTTAAAACATCTGAAAATCGTTGAAAATAAACTTTTTGTAATATGTCAGGACATTAATCAGGATTTTGGTAAAAATGTCGCCATCCAGTTAATCGAAAAAGCCAAATTATTGCCTATTGATCAACGATACATTGCATCAGCCATAAACCGTTTCAAAGACGTCCTGCAACATTTCTTGAAAAATCCTGATAAATGTCGAACAATCAGAAGCCTTGGACGTCCGTGGATCCTTTCCGAACGCAACCATCGAATCATACTGCGTCTCCAACTCCATGTTCAGCATCCGCGAATTTCTTACCACATTTGCAACCTCTGAAAGTCATGAAACGCCTCGAAGGGCAACACACAATTGTGGCAATCTAGCCTACCGTTATGGACTAAAATTCACCAAAATACATCAATTTCTCTTTGCGAATAAATGCAGAATCGTATTTTTAAGTTAATTCGAAATAATGGAGCCCCTACTAATTACTAAAACTTTTTTCGCAAGTGATCTGCCGGGGAAATTTCAGAAAAATAATTTAAATCGCATTAATTAGAGATGCATTTTGTCATTCCGAATCCAATAATATCGATTTGGCTCCGATTGAGCCACCGACAAAAAGTTATGCGCAAAAAAGTTTTCTTGTCACGCCATACTTTTTCACGTGGATAATTAACTCATTAGCAACAATTATTCGCCAAAAGCGTTCTGTTTTAATGAACGTACTTTTCTCAATTAATTGTTAATCGTAACAAACAATAAGGACACAAATCTTGCTCTACAATCGCAGAGGAAACCAAAAAAAAAGGAAGTACGTACGTAACCTTTTAAATAAGCTGTTTAAAATTTAGACAGAAAAGAATGTTTGCGAAAGAAATACCCCAAAACGGTGTCGTCTTCACGTTAACACGGCATCCATTTACCGGTTGACAACCGGAAATTGCGTCCGTATTATCAAATTCACGTACATCTCTCTCTTTCTCTCTCGCCATCTGCCCTTTTTTTGTGTTTCGCTCACTCGGTCTCCACTTAATGCGAAGGAAAGTAAAGAAGAACCGAAAGTGGTGCACAAAGGAAAAAAGCATAATGCTGGATGTATGAAATGAGGCATGTAAGGATATGGAAAGGTATAATGAGAAGGGCGACGGGGATTTAAAGGATTGACTATAAAAATGAAGAGGCTAATGATAATAATAAAGGACGCTATTAAACCGTCCCTATATTAAATGAGTCCGGACGTGACGTGTCCGACTGAATGATGGTGATGATACGGAGCAAACAACAGGGACAAATATACGCAAAAAATAGGAAATCGCATTCCGGGAAATATTAAAGGTGACGAGAAGAATAATAATAATGGTGTGCATGATGACGAGAAGGAAAAACTCGCACGCGTGAAAGAAGAAATTGCGAAACTGAATGCTGCAACCGAAATGTCAATGTTTGAAAAATTGGATAAATATGCTCTAACATCAGCCGTACGTTTATGATATATTACTTTTTATACGTTTCGAATTTTGATAGATTATTCATACACACGCGAATATGACCGGAAAGCCACGTTTTTGTACTTTTATTTCCGCTACTTTTCCTATCTGTTCTTCCTATTCCAGATACACACGCGGAACTTCCCGTTTTTCACATTCTTTTGCACCGTTTTTTTTTTTCGTACGTTTTCTTCGGCTCGCAACGTTCCAACATTCTGGCCGTTCGTTATTTTATGAATATTACATGTAAACAAGGTTATTTAGATGCAGTTTCAGTTAGTATTTTACCATTTTATATTCATAAGATGTTACTTTATATAAACAAAAAGTACGTTTAGATGTAAAATATTCTTATCCGAACGGAAAATTGCGAAAGAGGTTATTTCGTCCGGTAGGTAACAGTAATTAATTAGTTTCGTTCGATGGTTTTTTCAAAGTTTGTAATTAAGAATTTTGCAGTGGGAATTCGTTTAATTCGGTCAGAACATTAACAACATCCGCTAATTTATTCTATTCACTCATCGAAACTAATATTCTTCTGGTACATGTGTTTCCTTTATTAATTTAAATCGGCGAAGGATGAGAAATAACAGGATCCGAATGCTTCGACTGGTTGAAAGCATAAAACTTTCTCATGCTATTCAATTTTTAATAATTAATCACATTGCTTTTACAATAAATAATTAGCAAAATCTAATTAAACGTTAGCACACGAATTAATTTCTTTTTTGACGAAAGCGAAATGTTTTGTAATTGGATTGAATTTAAAATTAGGAAAACATTGACATGCTTCTCGCTCAAGCCCATTTTGTCTCATTATTCTCGTCGCCGTCGTCATCATTCTTGTTGCTATAACTTTAAATTCGATTATCAAATATCTTCCCTCGACCAACGAATTACATTTACTTTATTAACTCTTTTGGACGTCTTAATATAAATACTATTATCAAATTTCGGAGACCCTTTTACGAAAAATATATTAATTTTCTTGGTTTTGAAGATGGATTTAATTTGGTAATTTCTGCGACGAAAAATGGCGCATCGTCATGAGTTGAGTGGATCTGAGGAATTAGATAATTGCAAAATTATCTCTCTCTCTCTCGCTTTCTCTCGCTCGAATTAAACAGCAAATGTCTTGTATCAACTTGTGTTTGTACGTTTGGCAAATGTATAAATTAAATACTGTTATATAATAAACTGGATTTATCTCTTATAATATTAAGTTGGTAATAATAACAGTAATGGCGAATAGTAAGAAGGAGATAATGATACGGGAACACTAACTAACATGGGTATTTTATAATGTCGAGAACATAAAACGTTAAACAAATGGACAAAAGGAACGTCGAGTTGCTCGGAGCGCGAAGAAATTTATATGATTATCCTTTATCGTTACGAACATTAGACTCGTTTTATTTCTTACGTATTATGTCGATAAAATTTTACATGAATATTTATTATTTATTAAACAGTTATCATAATTTACGGCCGTTCGATAATGACCGTAAAGTAAATCTAAACGAAATTTATATACATTGATACAATTCACCCTTTAAATCGCCACACATTATCGATGGAATAATGTACTGGCCAATAAAGTTTCGATACGATAAATAAAATTTGTGTCCTTTAGCGGGCGCCCTTAAGCCCTTGCTCCGAACGTTAAATATTTAAAACAAACCAAAAAGAAAACAGAGCGAATCGAAGTGCCATAAATCCGAAAGCAGAATCGTATCAGGACCGTGTTTTTAGGGTAACCCTAATCAATCCCCCTTTCGCCCGTTCCTCTTACCTCCCTCGTGCAATCTACGAAATAAATAAGAAGTAACAATAAAACCGCGCTCATCCACTTTTATCAATATCCGTTCAAGTTTGCGCTCTCGATCGAGGCAATAATCCGTGAAATATCGTCGGTAACGGAAACGATCCCCGTACATTTCCTGCGACCGTTCGTACGTGTAATACGGAGCAGTTAAAACGGCAATGACAATGGGGAGTTTTACTCGGTCACGAACACGAGAAAGGTTTGCCTCTTCGTCGTTGAGATTTTGATGAATTTCGAAACGTGTAAATCGTTAACGAACAAACTGGGCCGAGCAATTCCTTGACGATAATTTCCAGCATATTTCCTTACGTTTGTAATACAACGTTTTATGCGGACATAAATTTTGAACGCCTCGGCACCTCGTGCAATTCCACCGACCTCGCGCGTGCTATCCGCTTTCGTCGAAGAAACAACCGAGCAGTTAATATGTACCTAAAACGTTCCCACTTTCTGCGGCAAACGTTTCCCAATTTACAAGCCATTCGTATTGCGACGTAAAGCGGTTGCACTAGTATCAACAAACCGCAAAAAGAAATTACCTTAATTCTTCCTAATTTCCCTGCTCGAGCATATCTAATTTATGCAAATATAAACGAGAATCTAATTAAAATCTAATCGTTGTTTTGCAAAAAAAGAAAAAATAGTAAATTCGGAAAAAAGTCACGAAAACAATTTGGATTATGTTGAATCATTCGTTGGCAATAAATTGAAATGATCGTATGTATTTTTTAATTGGATCCGTTCTTATTGATGCAATTTCCTCTTTGTAAATAATTAACAGCAACAAATTGCCTCGAAAATATAATCGTGATGCCATACGTAATCGAATTTTGAAGTATAAAAGGCAATAATTAATGTTTATTGTGCAATAAAAGCTCTTTCTCATTCTCTCTTTCTCTCTCTCTCTCTCTCTCTCTCTCTCTCTCTTTCAGTCTATACAGGGTGTTTAAAAAAGTATTGCAACTTTAGGGGGATATAATATGGCGCAAGATAAGAAAGTCTTAATGAACATGGGTCTGAAAATGGACGCTTACAAAGAGACGAATGATTATTCCTCTTAGTAGCATATCTTCGCTAATCTCGTCCTTTCATTCACAAAACTTGCATTTTCGTGTCGTAGTTAACAAAGATTTTCTCACACATACGAGGGCTGTTTCATATATAATTTCTTTCATATAGTTATAGCAGGGCATAAAAAAAAGATTTCGATGTAGTCATAAAATATCATCCTTTTAAATGACAAGTTGAATTTGGTAAGTTTTTCTGGTAATAGTAAGTTGCTTAAACGTTCATTTCAATTTCAGTGTTTCGAGTGATAAAATTGGAATTCAAAATGTTATTCAATTCTACGCGTAAATGACTATTATGAACTTCTTAAGAAATCCACTCCTGCAAGAGAATGAGAAGAAAGAAAAAAGTTGAAAAATTAAATAGTCGTCAAAACCGAAATTTATCAAACCACCCTCGTAGATAGTTGATAATAAGTGGTTAATGACAATCTTGCGAATGCTAATTTGAATTTAGTCGCAATGCATTTCATCTATTGTCTTATCCTTATGCTGAAGATTATCCCAATCGGCAAATTCCTTTAGCTCGTCGTTTTAGAGAACTTTTACATAGAATTTTTAAAGGAATAGGAATTTGTACCATCATCAAGTGATGCTAGTTCGTCCAATTTAAACCTCCTTTTTTCTCTCTTCTTTCTTGCGGAATCTTTGAAGAGGTTTGTAAATGAGCTCGAAGAACTGAAGCAACGAAAGAGTTGGAAGATCCTCGCGGCTTCTGAACATGTTATTTGAGTTGTTTTTCGTTTGTTTTTTGTTCATAATTTGCATTGTTTGCAGGTAATTGTCAATAATATAAAACTTGAAAAATGTTTCGTACCTCCGAAATTTGGTCCACATTTTCACCACTTAAAGTGTGTGCCACTTTTTCTTAAGCGCCCTGTATATGGTATAGACATACATAAAGTTTTAACATTAAATGATTCAGAACAGGAAAGAAATATGAATTCAATGATGATGTTGATGTTGATGGAAATAATAATATAAAGTAATAATTTTATATTCACGTGTTCTCTCTTTTCGACTTAATCCATTCGAATTGTGCAATAAATTTTAATCGCGTTCAACTCTAATAATTAAATCGAAATGGTACCAGCTTGTGTATCCTAAGGAATGGTTGCGGATTTATAGGGAAAATTGCAAATTATTTGCCTTATTTTGCCTACATCGCAATTAAATTCAACTCATAATTAAAAAATAATTATATTTTCGCAAAGAAAGTACTTATTGTTTTTTTCGTATCCATTTGGAGTCAACATCAACCATCGTGTGTCTTGGAAATTCATCTACCGCAAATACCAACTTAATTATAATCATAAAACGTAAAATTACAAAACATTAACAAAACAAAACTTCTTTCCTCTCTCTCCCTCTCTCTCTCGCTCTCTCCACACTTTTCTTCAACTTATGATAAATAACGTTAGGCAGAATGTTTTATGTTTACCCATAAATTTTTAAAACTTCTTAGAAACAACAAAACTCCTAATCATAATAAAATTGTATCTTTTAACGGTTAAATCTCATTTAGTTAGTTGCAGAAAATAACGACGAGAGCCAATTTACTAATTAAGTAATAAAATCGTTTTATTCCATGTACGAATGTCTGTTAATGAATTTGTAACCGTTTCGAATGACGAGAGATGGATAGAATTAAATAGATGCGTAGAGTGAGAGTGAATGATGCCACGTTTAAATGGATTAATGGAGCCCGATAGAAACAAAAATAAAAGGAAATTGTTATGACTGGAATCGATAAATAATTAACAATGAAAACGAACGAGTTTATTGTTATTTTGATGTTAATTAATTCCGAATGGAAACACATTAGAACGGAACTTATTTCCATTACTGCGATCGAGCGTTGTCTAGGGTTTCTTTTAATGCCACCCACAATTTCGATAATTTATTTTAATAATCGATTACATTACATAATTTCGAACATTTTCAAGCAATACGCTTGTTATCCTTTAAAAGGACGAGAAACAACCGAGAATGGGGTTTCGTTTTGCGAGAGTTTGTTGTTTATTGGATCGTACGATAAATTGTAAATGGAAATTTACAAGGTTTATTATGTGCGGTTGAATGGCGTACATGTGCACACACCGAAACATACTTATCGATGCGTGTTCGTTGTGTTGTATGTGTGCTGGTTTTTGATGTGCCTGAAATTTCTACATGTGTATTTCAGCGGAACATCTGTTGTATTGTAGGCAGACAATGATAACTGCGGAAGGACACAGCGAAACACAATAAGTCCAGCAGGAATCGTAAAATAAGGAAACTTTTTATTCTCCTTCGCGTCCTGCCTCTTTCTCTTCTCTTTCCTTCGGTCGGTTTGTGCGTTTATTCCCATTTTATTGCCACATATCGACGTAAAACGAGTTTCCGTTTTTCCATTCGGTAGTTTCCTTCTCTCGCCAACCATTCGGCGTGACGTTATCAATCGGTTCGAACGTTTAATAAATGATAATAAACCGGACTATATTGTGCAAATTAAATTATTATTAGCACGATAACAAATGTTACGCCGACGTTTTATCGCCAACATGTAATAACGTGACGCTCGCATTTCAACGGAAACCGTTTCCTTTTTAGACGACTAAAGAATTTGACGAGCGCAAACTTTTTAATTAGTTGATTAACGAACGCTGTTAGATCGAGTGGCAAGCGAGATTGAATTCGTCACGTTTTGTTCCAGTAATTTGCATAGATGATTGTGCAAATCACTTGTAAGCGAGACAAATAATTGTTCTTGCACAATTCATTCGAATATCCAAACAAATGCAATTTCGTCTGTTGAAGAACGTCGTTTTCTCGATCAAATTGGCTTTTAAACGAACCAAGTGGATTCGAAAAAGGGAGGAAACGACACGAGTTTCTCGGGAAATCGACTTGCATATGGGAAATTGCGCATGAGAGGAAAATTGAAGGCAAACAAGATTAAGCGCCTTCATAAAAAAAAATAGAAAAAAACGAAGGAATCAATTATCTGTTAGTTTTAAAATATTCATTTGGAACGTTTTCTTATAAACGAATGCAAGCGATTCAATCCTTGCGTACGGTCCATTTTCTTATAAACGGTTTTTACAGCTACCATCATCATCATAATAAACCACTTATTCATTCTTATGCGATGCATTATTGTTGCGGTTGCCTTTTCGAAATATGCCGAGCTTTAAAGCGATGTAATACGTAAAAGTTTTGCCCATTGTGATTATTAATAACCATCGTTTTGGTCTATTGAATCGAGACCTACGCAATAGAAAGAGGAAATGCACACACAAAGAAGGCACACAGAGATTGTATTTCTTCTGGATGATAGTTTACACGTATTCCCGAGCGTTCACGTAGTTCATATTTAGTATGGGAATCGTTAACGTTTATGCATTCCGCACGGTTTGTGCATCGGTACTTTAACAACAACAGCCAGTTGTGGTCGAACATCATTTACAATTTTATGAGCAAAACCCAAAACGACGTGAATGTCAATTTCGTACGGCTGCGGTCATAGATAGTATGACAACATATTGTTTGCGTTATGTGCAGTTGGAATAAAAACAATTGACATGGAAAAATATGTTGGTAATAATTAGGCTCAACAAAAGGATGCGTAATCCGATAGAGTAAAACGTGACCCGGAGAAAATGATGCACAATTCTCAAGAAACCCTCTGACTAAACGTAATTCCTGTAACAATTAATTCGGCACCAAAAAGAAATCACCAATATTAAATGTTCACGAACAATTTCGTACTAATTTATTTAGGATTAAGCCCATAACGTAGTAATAAACTAAAAATTAGTTATCAAACTGCCAACAAAAAGGACGTTCTTCAATTCCACTAATTAGTGGAAATCGGAGCTTCGACCTTTCGATTCGAATAATCTGAAATTCCATCAGTCTCTATTCAACATCTTTTTTTAAATGATCGCATAAAATGAGAGACTGGAAAAAAAGGGATGAATAGCAGGATGAAAAAATCGTATTGGTCCTTTATGAAAGTGAAATGCGAAAATTTATTGAGTTGGTTATTTTTTTAACGTCGTCCACCGTGAAATATAAACTAACCACAATAGGTTGTCGAATATGTCCCTTCTTCCTTTTTCGAGAGCAGAAAAAGGCCAATAAATAGAGTCAACACGTATGATTTACTGCATTTTTTTATTTATTCTTTGTGCACGCGAATTTTTTTACCGAATTGAGCCTTTTTCAACCGGATATACGTGGCGTGCATTCGAACGAGCAGTTCTCTTTTACTAATTCACGAAATTACATTAACGTTAGAGGGAGGAATTAGAAGTGAGTGGAAAATTGAATAAAACAAATTCGCTCGAAGGAATATTTAGATAGAACAGAGAAATGAAGAAGCAAGGCGGAAATAAAGTATGAAGGAAAAAAGTTGGAACAGAAGAAGAAGAAGTAGAACAAGAAGAAAATGTTTATAATTACTTTAATAAAGTTACAAAAGCGAAGAGTAAACTGGAAAATTTGGCCGAAAATGGAAGAGGAAGAAGGAAATTCGTAATTAGTAATGTTCTCTTGACGACTTTCGGGTAGGAGGAATATCAACTTTTTCGACAAGGCAAATGTGTCTGCAGGAGAGAATTAAAAAAATAAACGCAAAGTATATTCTCTATGTGAAATTCGATACTGTTTGCGACAGTTTTTCTCCGAATCAAATTTAACGATAACGTAATGACATTAACCGTAATGAACGATACCGGTTTTAAATTACATAAAGGACGTGCATTTTTTCCAAAAAATATCGAACGTGTGAAGGAATCGATCTCGACAAAAAGGACGAACAGTATGCACACAAAGAAGCTGTAAAAAAATTCAATTTAACTTTGAATATAACAGTTCCTGCTCTTGTCTTTACACTTTATATGCCGCAATACACTTTTCCAAATTTAATTTGGGACGTTATTATTGGGAGGGAAGCAACTACGACAAAAATGATAGGGATTTTTTGGATACCCTTTTTCGACACATTGCCTCCCTTTGAAATTCATACATTTCATCTCCTTTTTCCTTTGTCCCTATTACCAACGACATCGGATGCGATACGGTCAGAATAACAACACGTATTTACATTTCTCATTTATTTTTCTCGTAACATTAATATTATAATAGATAAATGAAATTAATTAGCTCGTTAGTTAGTTCGACATCTCTTCATTTGCCTTTGTGTTATTAAATGCCGATAATAGTATATGGCTTAATACGGGATGGGGTAATTTAAAACAATACGAATTGTTTATTGTGATTATGTCAGATTAACCATTAACGTATTATGTGCTAGTACTACTCAATGTGTGATATTAATACCAATAACAATCAATTCAACATGCTAGTGATTTGTAAACTAACCTCCTGATTGATAATCTATCTCTGAAACGATCCCTCTCTCTCTCCCTTGTTCAGCTAATCGTATTCAAACTACTTGGTTGAAGTATTAATATTATTAACAAATAGCTTTCGCCTCCGCTCTCTGTACATTCTAGAAATAATTTGTATATAGCCACTTTGTATATCAAAAGAATAATTGTAAATTGTTCTTGTGTTTTAACCATAACTTTTAAGCTTTGCATCCAGTGTACATTCTTCACAGATCTCGTCAAAACGGAACAGCCATCAACTGTTCCTGTTGCGTTGAACCGTTTGTTTATTTGATTTAACATTGAGAAACACAATTGGGAAATTGACGGTTCATTGTAACAAGTTGAAAGTGTAAGCGGATTGTGCTAAATTGTAAAAGAGACAAAGCTGCCAATCGACAAAATCTGGTTTTGAACAGTTTTGCCCCCCAAAAGGCACACTCCCCTCGAATAGGAAGGGGAGAGAAATGTGTCCTTATAAATTAAGGGACCTCCTCCGTTTTTGGACATATTTGTATCGAATACTGTTTCGATATATTGTCTCGTCGTTTTTACCAAACATTCTTGTCGTCTCGTCGTTCTTAAACTTGTAATACGTGTAAACTTGTGTACATAGATTAAGTTTCAATTCACTAATGAGTGTGGTAATTCGCGCAAAAAGATAGCACTCAAGCGGGGCAAACCCAAAGTCATAATGCAAAATATCACTTTTTTCTAAATTGGCTCAAAATTTTGAAAAAAGGAAAATGTCGTATTCCTCTGTGAAAAGCTTTTGATACGACACGCATGATTCTGTTGTATTTTATGCTTTTTAAGTTTACAATGTCATAAAGAGTTTTTGAAAGCCGCAAAGTGTGGATAGATAATAACGTATCAATATCTCACTTGGAGACGCTGTTAACTTGTTCATTTCGAAATACTTTCAAAACGGTTGCTCCTACGAATAACAATGACAGTAACTTTTCTGTGGGGAATTTCCTAATCTACAACTTTGGTAACGCGTGTGTTTGCTGTAAAAGTGACCGTTAACGAGATATTCGCAGAAAACCACTTTTGGCCACCTTTGACACCTTATAAAATCTTTAGCTGAACTCGGATCGATGGGGACATTTGACATTTTATCAAGGACATCATTATGAAGGTTCATGCAAAAATTCAGCTTTCCCTTAATTTTTCCGAAGTAAAATCCTAATTTGATTGGACTACGGTGCTATTATTCCATTTTCAATCATTCTCTGGAAACCTTCGTAAGACATCGTTAAACCCTTTTGCACAAACGTTTAAAGGCACTTGCGCATCAATCATCGCCGATTTCTTGGACTTTAAAAACATCGAAACTTTCTCGTATCTCTCTATAGTCCTGCCATCGTTCCGTGTTTCTTCCATTTGTACCTTCAAGCAAAAGAGATATAAAAAATATACAAATGTTTCAAAATTGCAAATTATCGTAGCACTAGAGACATTTATGCACATTGACTCGTCGTTTTTACCAAACATTCTTGTCGTCTCGTCGTTCTTAAAATTGTAATACGTGTAAATTTGTGCAAATAAATTAAGTTTAATTCACGTATCAGTGTGGTTCTTCGAGTAAAAAGATAACACTCAAGATCGAGTGCGCAAACAACAACAACGTCTAGGAAATAGAATAACCATATCAGTTTATTTAAGAAGAAATGAAGGTGTTCGATATTCGTTATTTCGCAAAAGTTATACAAGAAGAAATTGCATGATTCCTATCAAAAGGAAAACTTTAAATTTAATAATAAAAGTTTCCCCATAGAGGCGCATGGAAAAGTTTCGTATCCCTTTTTGTACTATTATATTTATATAAATATGAGACTAGAAAATGAGAAAATATTTTTTTATTATTATTAATGCTGTCATAACTGGAAAGTTTGGAAGCTTTCGCCACATCGAGCAATACTTTCTTCTTTTTTCCTGAAACCACAATAATTAATTTATAAAAGAAACAAACCTTTCTAACCAAGAACAGCGAGAAAAGTCAAAGGCAGCAGGAAAAACGTTAAGAATTATTAAACTATTGTCAACGATCTTCTCCCTCTTTATTATTGTCCACGTTTCTTAGCCGAGTGCTTTATATTACGGCCAGTAAATCCAGTAGGTAGTCGAATTAATGACTCACTGATCTTTCTTAATTCATCGTCCTCGTTTCAGTTTCATTTAAATAAATAGAGGTGCAAACTGTTAAATGCAAAAAGAAAACAGAGGTGGTCGCTTATTATTACCTTTAAACATTTTTAGCCAGTGGTTTTGCGTTACGGTTACAGAGAGCAACCCCCGCACGACGAATAAAATAACAATATCAACTTTCTTCCATTCGTTGCTTATTATTACTTTTTCTCCCATTGCAATAAACTATTTTAATTTATTATCTTGTTCCAACCGCTCGTTCTGCATAATTTATCATTCGCGAATCATAAATAACAATTATGTGTTTTTAATTAATTATTTAACGAACGAAAAGTGAGAGGCCAGAGAAAAATAACAATTGGAAGGAACGAATTAATTAATTCAGGTCATCCTAACAAGCGGTTTATGTTGCTGTAGCACGTGATACCAATCAGCAAGAAAACACGAAATATTTTGTTACGTTAATTTACACCTTAATGGATTTAAGCAACCACAAAGAAAGGAAAAAGAGGGAACAAGGTGCCCCCGACGTTTATTTCAATTTAATGACTAACAGAAAGATTACAAAAGTATTACTGAGCGGTATCAAATATACGTTTCTATTAACAAATTGTACAAGATCCAATAAAACTCTTGTCGTCCTCATTTAATACGACTCCATCGAAGAAATTTTCGAATGGATGTTGAAAGATCCCTATAAAATCGGTGTAGGGAATTGATCCTTTTCCACGTCAGCTTGTATGGCAATTAAATGTGACATTTACGTGTGCTATGGGAGAATAAAAATGATGGTAATGATGGTAATAATAAGGCATTTATTTTCGATCCCTTACCCAATTTCGAATCGTAAAATTTACTTCTCCTTTAGCATAAATTCGGGTCGTAAAGGAAACACAAGAAAAACACGTGGAAAGCGCTGGAATTTGTTCGATTCGTTTCGTTTATTACACCTACAAACTCCGTCTTCCTCTAACAACGCTCCGGTCTTGTGGAAACGTTGAAAACGTGCATCGTGCCGTAATTCATTTAAGCACCAACCTCGTACAGTCAGGTAATTAATTAGATAAAACGGTATGTGACAGATTGGAGATGTTGGAAGAGATTATAAGCGTGACTTATTCCCCGGCAAATGTGTCTCATATTGTTATTACGACTAGAACCGAAAACGACTATTAAAGAAGTTTTATTAGGATAATTATTCAAATTCGGCGGCATTTTTTTGCAGAAGGCCGCATTTATCGCGCTCGATGAAGAGATACGATCAAAAGAAGAAATCGCAGAGGCGACAAACCATTTTTCATTTTAACTTCGCAAATGGATTCCTATCAATTTTCGCCCAATTAGCCGGCTAACAGATCGATGCAATAAAGACTGTCCGATTTCCTTTCGTCTTTTTCGTTGCGTTCCTCGTAATAATGAGAAATCGTTTAAATTATTTATTAATTGGATATACAACATGTAACGACATCAATTAGTTGCAATAAGCCCACGCACCGGCAGAATAAACGGAATAAATAACGACGATAGCGATGATGATGGTGACGACGACGACGACCACGAAGATAATAATCGCGTACGTATATTATGTATATGTGGGGAGTATCATAAATCGCATTATTTTTTCCCCTCCTCTCGCAACTCTTTCGGCAATTCTCTCGTGAGCATCTCACTCGTGTTTTTGCCACGCACTATAATCTTCTTCTATTTCTCTGCCTCCTCCCTACGGTACCGCATCAACTATCAATTTATCTAAATAGATGTTGGCGATTAGTTGCTCCGAGGCTCGAACGCCAACAGTTATAAATCATTGCCGGATATTAATTATTAATTTCCTTTTTCATCGATTACAGCCTGGTAATACACCCGAAAATAATTGGCGTATAAAGTGTAGAAGATTAGCCCAGTTTCGGGATCGTTTGCCGAACGCCCTTCGTAAAACGCAGCGCTAAAATATCTCGTGTTAATGGCGAATTTATAATTCCTATTTTTCTTATCCCGTTTACCATTATTTTCTCTTATTATCATTATTACCTTGATGTTAGTTCAATTAGTTAATGCCTTTTATGGTACGAGCAATTTCTTTGAAAAGCCATTTCACCATCGCATTAATAATTGTAACGAATAATGATACCTTTGAAAATTTATAATAAAGTGCTAGTCATTAGTTATTTTTAATACATTAAATTAGTTTCCAATAACTTAAAAGCACGATACAGTTTTTCTCTCTTTGCTCCTTTTCTTTTCGCGTTCAAATGCAGATGTAATTATGATAGTTGATCTGATATACGTACGCAAATGCACTTGCCGACGTGTAGATTATTATTAAAAAACATGCAATAATACCATTTTTATTCTTGCGAATACGAACCATCGATGTATCTGCGTCCTCCTTTGACTTAGTTTCTCTCTTCGCGCCATAAGATGGAAACTTTTAAGCAATGAGACCTTGTTCGCCATCGTCTCTCTTCCTTTCTGTTCGTTTTTCCGTGTTTACCTATTAAATTGATGATGTTCCATTAAAATAATGAAGCTCGAAAATGAAAAGAGGTCGAGTATTAATAATAGATGGATCGGCGTGAAGGAGAGAAAGAGCGAGAAAGGCAAGAATTTATTACCTTAAACTTTAAGGTGATCGCAATTCCTGCTTTTATTTTACACATTTTTTTCTCCTCACTTTATGTAATTTGAACGAACTCGCATGTATTTTAACTATAAACTAATCCTAACTAATTATTTGTCGGAAAACGTGGATAGATGCAAAAATAGATCGGATACGCCTTAGTTTTATGCAACCCACTTAATTTTAAGTAAAGACTACTACTCTACACTATACAACAACACGGCACTACTATAAAGCTAAAGCTGAATTAAAACACACTTTTAGTATGCATTCGACTGCTCAAACGAATAGCTCGTTAAAATAAATAAGACTATTACATACGATAAATTTTTACGCTCTTCTCGTCTATTACGAGCGATTTTTCTCGTTTCTCTCAAAGTGAAATTGATATTAATTTCGCGCGGTTCAGTTTCCGTTTTCACGGGTCGCCGGGTGCGAAAGGGAGAAAATCTTGGTTGTTTTTTTCCTTCTATTATTATTAGACGCGCGATCCTTTCGAACATTAATTATACGCCATAATTAATTAAGGTTTTGCGCTCCTTCCTTCTGTCGATTGAAGCGAACGAAAATGCGCAGACTTTTAAGTTACGTCCTATCCTCAACTTGAATCTTAATTAATTGATTACTGTTAAGTACGAAATTAGGAAAATTACTGTTGAATTGCATTGTAATTAAATTAGTGCGGTCGCGCTTTTATTTAAAGTTTAAAATTCCGATTTGAATTGTGTTTTTGAACTGGGCGAAAATGGCATTAGATAAGTGCGTCTTCGTATTCGTCTATTTGGCCTGCAGCAGTTACGTTACAGGTAAGCTAATTTTATCAATTCGTTTTTATTAAAGATTTTATTGCTTGTTAAACTGTTATTAATCCCCACATTTCTGGATTACGATCTACGAATTATTGCCCAAAATAAGATCTAATATCTACACGATTAAAGAGTGGTTAGATTCGAAAACCGTTATTATGTAGAATGAAAAATAATTATGCAAATGATAGTTTTGCAAAAAAAATAATAACGATTATACGAATTGTATAAGAGAGAAAAAGGTTGTATCTCCCATAGAGAAAATCGCGAATATTTTGCATAATATTAACGAAAAAAAATTGCCAAACAAGATTTATGTTTTATTTTTAACAGAAATTAGCCCACACACAAACACGCTACTTTTTTGCCCAATTTTTCTACGAGACAAGCAATTTGCTTTTTTGCCATAAGCCGTTTAATTGGCCGTTTCTTTTCCTACGTTAATTGTCTCATTTTTTTCGGCTTACAATTAATAATTAGCGGACAATTTTTGGGCAATTCGTATAAAAAATTTGTGTCAAAGACGTAAAGAGAGCGAGAGAGAGTTGAAAGCGAATAAAATTTTTTTTATAATAGACCTTTGATCTCGTTTGTGTCATATTTATTTATAATAATAATCAGCACTTTTATTTTTGTTTATAAATAATTTTTTCGTATTGCAAAAAAAAACGGATTTCCTACGCCAATTTAAATTACAACATAACGTTTAATTTACCTTCGCTGTAAATGTAATCTAATTGAAATAGAGGAATTCAAATAATTCCAAAATAAACTGATAAGAACTGCGATAAGGCATCGTCATGTGCTATTTGTTGTTATGTGCTTAATTAGATAATAATTAAAGTTTAAAAAACTTTATTTTGTTTCAATTAAAATTTGTTTTGGAGAAGTTACTGTTTGTCATCACGTTGTCTCTTGTGATTAAGTGTAATAATCGTGTCAGAATGAACGAATACGGTAGTTGAAAACAAAATTTCTTTTTGAAAATTTGCCCAATTTTCTGCACCTCTGCAGCGTTAATTTTAAGGTGTGATACATTTTTGCATGAATTATATAAGACAGCAACGGCAACAAGAACATAAATTTTGTGTTTTGGATTTCTTGTAAATGCATTGTTTTACCATTTGCATAATTTATTTTGCATACTCGTGACGACAATACAAGCTGAAACAACTGCGAGTATATCTGTATCGCGATCATTATTTAAATAAAATCTTATTACATTACTAATCATCCTGATTGGAATTTCTAATGAAGATGCAATTAACATTATTATTACCACTATTACGTTACCTACCGGACTCTTATTATACGGACGGAAAGAGGTTTTTCGTTCAAATTAAAATTCTAATTGCCGAAATAAACACCTAAACACAAAACGATATTTTATTATCTTTTATCGTACGATAGAACCTTAACATTCCATCTCCATCACCGTCTTAATTATTTCATTTTGTCGTTGTTCCTCTTCCATTATTCTACGTTTCCATTAGAATACCAAAAGGACACAACGAAGGTTAAATTCGTGGCTCAACAAATATAGTCGTCGACCAAAATACGACAAAAAAGAATTATTTATTAGTTTTATATTAATACTTTGCCATACGATGTTTACATTATAAATCAAACATTTATTTTGCAATTTTTTCATTTTATTTCTCAAATAAGCCTATATGTCATTTTCAATTTGCATAAAATATTTCCCCTTTTATGAATCCTACTTTTTACAGACAAACAAAATGTCAATTTATTTAATTTTGCACTTTTGCGTGCTTTTAATTTTAAACAGATGTGCACATTTGTTTTCCTTTTTTTCGGATAAAAATAACACCCTTTATTGCACTATTCGATTACTATCCAATAGCTGCACCTTCATCAAATAAGATTAGATAAAATGCAATAGACAGAAAAATGTTTATCTACGAAAGAAACTCTACGATAGAATCGAATCATTTACGAAAACTTTCATATATCACTTGCAAATCAGTTTTCAGATACAAATGCAATTAGTTTCTTTTGTAAAATCCTCATCGC
This sequence comes from Hololepta plana, assembly GCA_963695495.1. Taxonomy (NCBI): domain Eukaryota; kingdom Metazoa; phylum Arthropoda; class Insecta; order Coleoptera; family Histeridae; genus Hololepta; species Hololepta plana. The sequence continues at coordinate 10,034,105 of OY968837.1, read as the reverse complement.
AATTATTAGCAAATTAGCTAATAAATAACTTCAAAAGCGTTTCGAAAGGCGCCAGAAATCGACTTCCTGTGCCGTTGAATATAAAAAACGCAATTCGTAATTAATTATTTATCTCGACAATTTACATTATCGCCAATAAATTGCAATTGCACTTAATTGAAATAAAGTACAATTTGTAATAAATTAAATGTGCGAGTACTTTAAATTATCTATTCTACTGAATTACCTTCGTGCAATTTGAAATTTCCTGTAAAGCGTTTCTTCTTTGCTTTATTTTCGAAGTCGTTCCTTTTGTTGTTGAAGTGTCTTAATGGAAATGGATGTTAAATTAAGTGTCTGCCAATTATTTTTAGTTATTTGTATCAATTGCGAGCTAATGAAAGCGAAAAAAAAACGAATCATAAAAGTGCCCGACAAATTTCTTCGGCGCTGTTACCTTGGAATGTTTTTTTTTAATCACGTCATCATCACCGCCTTAAGAATTCGACCCACTGGAGTTACGCACAAATTCTTCGTTCAAGATTAATCTCTTACCCTCAAGTAAAAGAAATCCTTTTCAACAGCAACGTGTAATCTTCGCAAATTTCAGTTATGCTCTCGTGTATTTATTTAATAAAATGAAAACTTGTGTAATATTTAACAATCATCGTACATTTAAGGTTTCAAGTGGAGAATATGGCCTTTCGTCGTGCGCAATTTATATTGCCACGTCTCGTTTTGCTTTCGGTATTTTATTATAAATGACGATTGTGGCAATTCTTCTTCTCGTATCATTTTTATTATTGCGTTTAAGGAATGACTTTCAAAGAAAGAAAATATTTGTGAATGCTTACGAGAAAATGGGGGAACGGCGGAACCTCTTTTGTAATAGGTAGCTTACGTATATATGCACGTATGGCCCATTATCAAGGAAGAAAAATGGTTTTGTAATGTCCATAGAAAGATGGAAAAGAATGCAGGGAAACGAGATGACATTTCATATGCTGCATTATTGTTATAAACATCGTTTTGGTAAAACGAGGTAAAAAGAAGTGCGATGACGAGAATTTCCTCTTTTTTTTTTCGAGAAAGAATAACGTTAACCTTTTGATAGTGTTGTGTTGAAACCATTTAAAATGAAATACTTCTTCCATTTGTAATGTTATTTTCTTTAAAAAAAAAATATTATGCAAACGTTCAATATTATGCAAAGTAACGTACAAAACTTTGTTTGGATGATTTCATTGGAAAACTAGTCCTATTACACTATCTTATCTCGGAAATTAAATGACTGATCGCCTGATTTAATATAAGCGAACTGAACGAAAGAATTATTCAAAATTAAAGCTGATCATCAGGCTAATAGTAATAATAATGTAAAATTACATCGAAGCACGAGATATATAGAAGAAACACGATGTTACAATACACGTACGCGTATAAATATACATAATTATAATATTACTTAATACAATATTCATGTTTATTTGAATGTTATTTACAAACTAAATTAAGTCTAATCTATCTTAATTAAGTTAAATAAAATTTGAAGAGAGGTATTAATTTCCTTTGGAAAATAATGTGATTACATCTACGGCGGAGAGTGGGAAATGATTTTGAATTAGGCTCGAAGCGTTTTCCATCGAACAAAACATGATACATTCAAATTCGAATGGAACATGAAAAATTCATAAATACCATCTCGCTGAAGGGATGGTGGTGGATGGGAAAACGGAAAAGAACGGACGAATTCATTTATTTCTCGCGTAAATTATGTTAATTATCGTACCTTTTTGAAACAGAAGATGATAGCTTGTTTGTTTTAATGCCATTAGGTGCCGTGTTTCCGAGAAGAGCGCAATATCAATTTACACGGTACAAATAAAGCACCAATTTTCGTTTTTATTATCTTACATTTAACACCTTCAAAAAGTGGGAATTTGAATTCGAGTGACGAAGAAAACGATTCTTCGAAGGAAAAGGGAAGGAACGAGGGGACCGAATAAAAAGGGGACTTAAGTGTCCCTTAAAGAAACTAACAGGTTTAGCTTGATTTTTTTCTTCTTATCCATAACTATTCCGTCGTAAAATGAAAAGGAATTCACACGCACGGTGCATATGTCGTCTATTTCTTTTACTATACGTCTCTATTCGTTTGCTTTTTACCTGTAACCGTATTTATTCGAAAGTGTGATTTAATGGGATCAAACGATACATAACAGGTTGAGGCGCTGCCCATAAAGATTTATTCCTTGCCTTTTGTTTGAATAGTAATATTTTGTTTGTTTGCGAACCCAACGCGGTCCGCATCTCGACTCGAAAGAGATTATAAGCGAATTCCGATTGTGAATGGCTTCGTTGCTGTTGCTATTCTTATTGGTGGACCGATTTTATTTGCAATTCATTTTCGTTTCTGTTGCGAAAAGTGTTAAAGAACATAATGATGTACGTCGATAGATAAGATGATTGTTAGCTAAATATTAGCTGTAAACGTTCCCAAACACAAAGCAGCAAAATTGTAGGTATGGAATAGAAATCGACAACAGTTAGGTCATGAATATAATAATAAGGAAATGAAATATCATGAACTTGGAGTCACGAATAAAATTCCTCGTTTTCTTTTACTAAAAGCGATTTAATTTATCGTTTGGTTTGCATCGAATTTAAATTGTTGTTAAAGAAAAAATAAATAAAGAAACTGCTGGTGTTATTGTGAAACGAAAATTGCTTCCCTCTTCTTCAGTTTCAGCAGAAAATGAGAGGCGTTGCCGATAATCTTCACGTGAAGTGGCCAAAGAGAGCGTGCGTTCGAACACACACAAGCGTTGCTTTTTGTGATTAATCCTTTATTTTTTTCTGAGAAAGAACGAGCGAAATCGCTTAATTTAAAACGTCATAGGGAGGATTGAACATGTGCTGCTGCACCTCCACTGAATGTGCAATTGCAGATGAAACGTCAAGACAAGACGATGAGTAAGCACGCGGAGTAATTATTTGAATAATAAACGCTATGGTCTAGAATACAAATATCGTTTTTCTCGTCTCTCTTTGTTCATGTTGCAATTCGCAAACTTATATTCCGCACGAAAATGCTTTAGAATTGTGCGTGAACGAACGACGAAAAGTGCGAAACGACCGACTTATTTCCAAGAGTTCGTCACATGAAAACTTCAAAGCCAAATACTAATATTCGTATTTCTTCGAACGTAGATAATGAGGAGTCCCTCGTTCCATGTTGGACGCCTCAAGGGCGTGTCGTCGGGACACGAACTAGTCGATGACAAATAAATATCGCTCGATTGTAAATTCGCAACTCTAATCGCCCTGTAACTCTTGCAAAAACAAAGATGATGCAGAAAGATGTTGCCAACTTTTTATGCACGTCACGTTTTGCCATAAAACATGCACACATTAAACGCCATTATCAGTGGAGGAACGTCTGAGTAAATACGTTCAAAGCAACATAATAATACTTCTTCAGCACTTTTCTTTCGATGGTTCCGTTCCAGGAAAACGGCTCTTTTGTGGAAATAAAAGCACCTCTGACTGACGCGATTTGATGCAAGTTTATATGCGATTAAACCGCATTTGTGCCTTTAGCTTTTTGCTTCTTTTTCATACATGTGCGAATTTGTTTGGCGGCGGTGTAATTATTAAAGCCTTTTAAAATTAAATTATCCTGACATACTACCATTTGCAAAGGATATGGAAATAATGTGGATTGCAATAATTATTTTGCAAACAAAAACGTAAACCCCTATGAGGCAGTTCCGCGAACTAATAACGACTATGCGTGTGTGCCGCACTAATTGTTCGCAAATCTTTTCTTCCTCTAATAACCAACAAAAACTTTCGCAATATATGTAAATCCCCCCATCAACTAATACCATCAATTTTGCTTTGACCTAAATAAACCGAAATCAAATAATAACGTTACGTACGTAAACGTTCTACTCGCGTAATATTTTCTGAATTCCCTTATTTAATACACTGTCTAGTTTAAGCAAAAAAAAATTATAAGTTTTCGAAATGTCCCTGCTAGCGGTTTTCCTTTTTCTCGTTTTTTTTTAATTAAATCAGTAACGTTCACCCACTTATAATTAAACAGGTGCTTATGCCGTCGCATTAATTTTAATATTAATTTACTGTTCCTTATATTCAACGTAACGATTTGCATTATTTATTAGAGAGCAAAAAAATATTAAAAGGATATTATTATTACGGGTAAAGTACGTAACGAACGATTAAAATTAGCAGTATGAGTGAGATCCAGTAACGGGTCAAAGTATTCAGCAGACGTTCGTTTCGCGAATATTAATCGCAATTAATTAATCCGTTACCCATATATTATTACATTGCCTCTTATTCGCCAACGAAAATCATCGCTCGATTGTAGACGTTTCGCCAAAAAGGGCACCTTCAGAGGAAAGGAAAAATTTTATTTCCAAAATTATCTCGTTCTAGCTCTCGCAATTCCGTTTATTTTGTTTCACTGTTTATTATCATCGTTGTTGTTCTTCTAGCTTAAAAGCATTATTTTTAATGAGACACATTATACCGTCTGGATTTTCATTCATTTCATTTTATAGGCAATTCATTTCTTAGCGCCCGTTTCGCATGTAAATAAGTTAAAATTTCGCTTAAAAATGCTGGCAACTGATAAAAAAATTCTTTCTTTGTAAAAATCTGCGCGTTGATAAAGTCATCGTTATCAACTGCGAAATAAATGATCTCGATATTGAGTTTTCAATTTTTTTTTTTGCAGATTAAACGCAGAACACGAATACGAAAATTATTGCACGTTTTGTGCCTCATCCATTTCAGTCTGCGAAGACTTGTTGTGCCTCCGAGTTTTATTTTGTACGGACAAGAAAGTAACTAAAAGAAACAGAATTCCTCTACTTTATTTAATTGGCAAATTGTTTATTTTAGTCAACAGTAATTTTTTCCATCAGTTTAACAACTTTAACTCACTTCGTAATGAATTTCTTGTACGAAAAAGAGTAATTCACTTCTTTCATTTTCAATTTCATCCAGCATTTTTTCTTTTCAAAATTAGGTCAGTTGGTAAATATTTGCGTGCCGTTCGTACAAGTTACTTTTAAAGTGGTTTTCTTCCACGCAAATTCCATAGGAAATGTACTCCGCCCTACGCTGTTTCAATTTGTTTGCAATTTGATAATGAGAGTTAAACAAGAACAAATCTGAATGTAAACAGTAATCTTATCATCTTAGATTTTTTTCGGTTGTTATTCCTATTTCCTCATCAATCATATTGCAATTTTGCTTTAGAAATTCGCAAGCGTTCACGCCAAGGATTTTTTTTAATAGCATATTTTGCAGATGGAATTTTTTAAAAGGGATTTCTTTTAAAGAAAGGAATTAATTAAAAGATAAGCGTTTCTGCCTTGGCTCTTTTCTATAGGTAAGCACCTGCAAAGTGTTGTAAGACATAGGGAGAGAGAGAGGAAACGGAAAGAGGCGAACGTTCCACAAGTGAATTAAATCAATTATCCATTCTTTCTTTCTGTATATACACGCCCGCAATCAATTTACGAGTAATTCAATTTTCACTTTAAAACCAACCAGCCAACCACCACGTCCATTCATTCGTCTTACTCTACTTCTTTATTTATTTTTTTTGTAATTCTTTAAATTGCGTTCCCCTCTTTGATGATGGTAATCGAACGAGGAATTTACTTTCTTATTGCTGCAACACCTTTTATTACGTTTTCTTTTACATTATTTTTTTCTCCTTTGGTGGACTTAAATTGCAATTATTATGACAGAAATAACTCATTTATCCCATCGATAAAATTCCTGTACGATTTTGTACGCTTTTTGTCGGCACTTTTTAAACGGTTCGTATCAAGGATGGGAAAATGAAATCGTCGTAACCTCGTACCTAAAATCCTATCTTTATTATCGTTTAATTCATATTTATTTGCCTTTTAAATATTTTTTATCAGATTGTTTAAGTAAGGGACCTAGTTTAGTGATTTTTTTATTCTCCCTCGAGTTTCGCCTTCTTTCGACCATTAAATTAACATGCATAACAACAATTGTCTATTACGTAACTTACGTGTACTGTTATTAATATTATCATAAATGTTTAAAATGTTTCAAGACTAATAGCTTCAGGTAGGTGTGAATGTAGATTGCAAATTTAATTAAATTTAATAGTGTAAATAAATCAAATTCGCAGTAACGGCAATTGTGTCAATCGAGAGGCAAGCGAAAAATAGACTGATTTGCAATGTAATGTTATATTTTTATTAATTAGCATCTGATTATCATTTCCTTTGTGAAAATCAAGTTCTAATCAATTTTAATTAATTTACAGGCGCCTTTCCAAGGTCCCATAAACGCAAATAGAATCGAATTAATAAAGCAAATCCATTCGGGATTTGAAACAATGAGATATTAAGCATTTATTTCTTCTTAAAATCGATTAACTATTTTGAAAAGGCTAATTTAGCAATTTGCAAATTAATTTAGGATTAAGCTTACTATTATTGACCACAGAGTGAATTAATACGGAATTAATTAATTATTAAAATTAACGTCTCCATTATAATTTCATTCACTCCGATCATTGTTCGATTATTTTATTTTTAAAACCAATTTATGTGTATCTCTTCAGGTATAATATTTTAATAATAATAATAATGGTAATACCAATGACATCATTTTTATTTTTGGCCGGTTACATATAAAAAAACATATAACCCAAAAAAAATCAAAATAAATTGCAAAAAAAAAGACGAATCGAGAGAGAGTGAGAGAGAGGAATATAGAGAACCGGAAGTTGGTTCGTACGAAATTTATTCTGCAAAAAAAAAATATAATGCGAACCACTAAATCATTTATAAAAGGCAATTAAATTGAGACTATCAGAAAAAAAGTATATACAGATATAATTTATTTAGTTGTCGCTGTTATTGTTATTATTATTAAACAATTTTTGTTGCTCGCTCCTGAGGTGATGAACTGTATTATAATTCCAAGAGGGGTCGTCAACCGTAACATTATTAATAAAAAGAGCGAGGAAATATAGAAAAATAAAAAAGCAAGGAGGAACCAGAAAGCAAAATAATATTTAATATTATGTTATTATTATATAAACAAATAGATTCGCAGAATAAGAATTATGTAAGCAAGCGAGCTCATTTCGATTTCCTTTGCCAACACACAACTTGTTACGATCGTTCGCGAAGATTGAAATGTTCTTCCTATCGATATCATCATCATCTCACGTTTAAATAAAAAGATAAAATAAACAAAAGCTTCGTACGATTTGCATAACAGTTTTTTTTTGTTTCGACTATCCTTAAACACAAAACACACAATTTGCGGTACATCGAAATTGTCGAACGCGTTATTTGCAATTCGCAAAAAAAGAATTGTTTACAAACGTACCCAACGAACCACATATTATCGACAGCGAAAACCTATTAAACAATTTCCAATTTTTTGTTGTTGTTTTTATTATAATCTTGCAGCAGATTCGCGAAAATTGCGAAAGTGTAATTTCGACGCAATAAAAAGTACCACAAAAATATTGATATTTTTTTTTTAGTTAAATTAATCCATTAGCATTTTTTTTTAATCTCATTAAACTAATGGGAAACAAATTAATGAGATTTAAAAGGTAACCACATTAATTTTCTAAGAAGAAACTGTTTCACAATGCGTAACTTGAAGAAGGAATCTTTATTTTTAATTTGGCACCATTCGCTTGCCAGAAACCAAACGCCCTTATTAATTTATTTCGCGTTAATTTAAAAGACCGCAAAGCTAACGTACAAAAACTTAGTTTAGCAGAAAAGCCAGTCAATTTCCTTAAAACGTAACCAGTATTTTGAGGTTTTCTTTAATACTTCTTCAAAATTAGAAGACATTCTATAAATTAGACATTATACGTCTCTTTAGTATCAATACAGTCTCATAACCAAGTAATAAAAAGACAAGAACAAAATCAAATTTAATTAAATTAGAAGCGGCGAAGGTGAAGGTCGTTCGAAATCTCTCTCAGGCCATCCGTATCTTGTATGAGGGTTAATTGTTTTTAATAAAGGCCATCCAATAGAAACGAGAGCGAGGGACACCGGGAAAAAATTGCTTCAAATCCCTAACGTTTATTTAGGGTTAGTAAATCTCTTCGTTTTTTTTTCCTCAAAACCAATTAGATTCAATTTATTTATTATATTAATATGATGGAACCCTTCTCTTCTTTCGTTACACGCACCATTTATTTATTGGATACAACTAATTTAAACCGTGATTATGATGAAGATGGATTGTTTTCTTCCATTTTAAACATTGTTCATATCCATCTATCATTCGCCTAGACCCATCGTCTTCTCACACTTATTGAAATTAATACGAATAATATTTAAATTACGAGTTAATTAACTAATTATCGAGAGTTGATAGTGAATAATAACGTCTAGACGTTATTGCTCGATTCTAATTTCTGTTATCATCCGTTCGAATTTCAATTAGCGACCAATTAAGCCGTTTCGGTTCTTTCTCTTGTTTTTTTGCCCACTGAATTTTTCGCCTTATTGATTCGCATAATCAGTTTCGAATTGCAACGCGGCGATAAGAAGAAAAGGCTCGACGAAAAGTGATTGATGTGCGGCAAACAACTTTCTAATCTAAAAAAGGAGAATCGGAAATTAATTGATTAATATAAGTAATAATTAAAATAAAAATCAATTTGCAATTTGTTAGCGGGCGTCCGTTTCTCTCTCTTTCTCTTATCTTTCTCGTTTGCTAATTTGTATGCGGCATTTGATTAATTCCATTCGCGAAATCGATCTCTTTTCCTCTCGCGTTTCAATTGCACGTTATAATTCTATTAGATTTATGTTGTTTGTCGGGAGTATATTAATAATTATTTTTATTGCGGCGAGTGTGTCGTAAACTGAATGAGCATCATATATGAGATAATAAATAGATAATCCATTATAAAATCTCCGTTTCTGCTACGGTCTTAAAGCGAATTAAATTGCGTTTTATCAGAAATCCTTTTTAACAACGTGTCCGTACATAAGTTTACTACAATGAAGAATGAGATTTTTGTTCGTGAAATAAAACGAAGAACATTCGTCGCTGGATAACTGACTGGCTACTGCTGCTGTTCGTTGTTGGTCTATTCGCTATTATTACTTTGCTGCTGCTGTTGTTGTTGTTGTTGCTCTAATCACGTACGTTTAATCAAAAAGGAAAAATAATTAATTTAACGTTAATCTTCTTTATTACTATTTATTTCAATGACTGGATGGCTTCTATTTCTTCCTACATCTTTTCCTTCGTCTTTAACTCTTACGTGGCTTTGCGCATTTATACAACGTTTCAATTAATTAATATATTTGTTTTAATTTTCAAGGTTGAGGATTTATTATCATTATTATTACGTTTCATTCTCGTATTTGTGTTTTAACCGTGACATTCGTTTCGTTTTCTTGACTATTATTATTGTTGTTGTTGTGTTCGTGGTTGAAAATAAAGCGAAAGACACGTACTCGTTTCGAACGGAAATGAAAGATGTAAATCTTTTGCAAAAATAAGAACAAACCTGCGGGAGAGAGAAGAGAGTTTATTAAAATCATAGTCAAGCATCATTTAACATGATTAATTTGCGGATTAAGCGGTAACGAAGGTGGTTGATGGATTAAGATTTAATTTTTCATTTACATAAGTACCTCAGGAAGAAGCTTTGAGTAATGGTTGTGGTAATTTGAAGAGATTGTTCTTTTTAATAATAATACAAAAATTATGTCGTTCCCAACATATTCACTGTATTAGACTGTAAATTTGTAAAATTTATTCAGATTTGACATATTGTTTGTCGTTCCTAATAAAGTGTGATGACTCCAGAAACATTTTTCTTTTCGGCGTCAAGCACCTTTTAAGATAACGTTAATCAAAGTTACATATTTCGAATAGTTTCTTTTTGCAAAGTAGTTGATAAGCGAATCTCGAGTGTTTCTAATAATAAACAGCAACATTTTCATTGTTAAAATCGATTATTATCACTTTTAAACTATTTATAAACAATTGCGCGTGAATGCGTGTGCGTATTATAAAGTAACTTGAAAGTATGTTAATTGAAAGATTTATTCGCTTCTAATAAAAAATAATAAATCATCGTATCACGATCGTTTATAAATTTCTCCTTTTCCAATAATTCCATCGGCATCCTCGTTCAGTTCTATAAATAAAACGCACACTCCTCTATTATTACGCACATTTTTCTTCGTTTTTGATTCCCTTTCGTTTGAAGTCATTAATAATTTCATTAATATTCACGATTTATTATTATTGTTTAAGGATCATTGACAATAAGTTAATTTTAATCAATTGATAATAACACATTTAATGTTTGTTATGCGTTTTAATGATTTCGTGTTCGTTACTGATAACGGTTCTCTTCTCCATTATTCATCTCTCTCGTTCGCGGTGCCTGTTTCTTTACAATCATAATTACAAACGAGATTCTTTTCAACTTCATCCTTTTCTCTCGGTTTGTTTTATCGAAGACAACGAGAGATTTTAATTTTTTCTTTGTCTTTATTTCAAGCATATCTTCACATTTTAATTAATATTTATTATTGTACGGTCGGTATATCGTTTGATGTTGATTTAATAAAATTTAAATACAGCGAAAGAAGAGGAAAGAATTTATAAATAATTGTAGAACGAATAACAACTGAAATGTTTTAAGAAAAAAGGGCAGATGGGAAGGGTCAAGAGAAAGGCAATTACGATGATGATGATGATCAGACTCTTCTTGTTTTATTGAATGAAGAAGCGATCTAATGATCGATACGCAAAGCAAAGGGTACTTTTTCATTTATATTTCCCTCTGTGCTATTCTGGAATATAAATAAATTACAATTTGCGTTTTATTGCTTATATCTTCGTATTAATTGTCGTCCGTTTCTTGTTGCGGAATCTTTTTCTTCTTCATGTTGTCCATTCGATTCTCCTCGTTCGTTCTTTTTCTCGTGTCATTATTTATTATTACTTATACTTGCACGCAATTGTTGTATAGTTCTTGCGGACGAACAATTTCATAATAACGCACATACAGGGTGGCAATAAATTAATAAGTTGTACGCACTGCGTTGCATTTTGTTTGATACGTATTTTGATTTCAAATTAATTTTGTTCACACTCTATATATTATTCGTGTGTTGCGGTTCGTGGAATCGATGTTACATTATGAACTTACCAAATCGAATTGTTAAATTACTTCCATGCGAACGTCTCGTGTGCCATTAAAATTCTTCGCGAAAGTAACGATCATAATTTGGTTTTTGCCATTTTCTCTGCATAAAGGAAAAATTAAAACATTTATGAAATTGTAATTGTTTTGCAGAAAAAGAAAACCATAATTTAGGTTATTCCGTGGCCAAGAAACACGTATTATATGTTTTGTATGTGACTCGTGCAATTACAATAATTAAATCTTCAAGCAAAACGTAATTCTTTCTGACAGTAATGTTAACAATTATTATGTAATTATTGTAAATTAGTGTCATGTAAAATATTCCTGTTTGCTAAAGTTAGTATTATTTCGCTCGCAAAACGTTTTTGCATCATCTTTTCCCTTTAATTCGCTCTCCGGTGTTTAATTTTATTTTTTGTCCACTTCTTTTTTTGTTACGATCTTCTTCGTTCCATTACTTTTCTCTTTTTCTCTCTCCGGCAATTCTTGATCTTGTCGTTGATCAAATAAATGATTACGAAAATACAAAAAAAAAAGGAGTGAAAGAAGAATAAAAAGTTCAGAAACATTCTCTTCGGAATAAAGTCCTCTTTACTGTTTTCATTCGCTTTTTTTTTTCTTTTCGTTCTTTTGAAGAAGAGGCAACAGCAAAAAAACGGTGAAAGAGAATAAGAAGAGAGGTCCTTTTTTACTTTTATTGTATAAAGGTGGCTATTTGTATTCACACACACACATACAGACACACGCACGAACACTTTGTAAAGGAATTCTTATTTCCTTTCATTTTGCTCTCTTGGATTAAATGGATTCATTAATATTAAAGTTAAAAAGTCTTTAAATAAGTATGCATCTTCAACACCAATATCTTCCTTTCTCAGTTTCCTTTTTTTCGCTCTTTCAACTTGTCAAAGTTTTTTTTAATTCTTCATTTCCCTCTTCTTTAATACATCACGGTGAAGATCTTATCGCGAGGCAACTGAATGCAATCTCTTTTATCGTGCGAGTCATTAATTAACATTTTCTTAGTTTTCCAGTCATTTCGCTGGAATTTGATGAAGAGATGTTAATGTATCGATTGTGTACATCGGCGATAAAGTTAATCAGGTTAAACTGTATCGAGGACTTGTTTTCAGGACGAGCTTCCCTTAGTAATTCCTTTTAATGGTTTCAATTTATAAAATATTTGTGATGGATGAACTTCAAACGCAAATGGCGAAGAACAATCAGGGAATTGAATTATCAGCGGCATTTTTAAGGGACGAGAAAAAAATCCTGCAAATTTTATCTATTAAAAAATCATTCATCATGCCGTTGAACTAAATTGATTTTTTTTCGCATTTATTACCAACCGAAACTTTATTTCTCCCAGTATCGTCATTGTGTAAAAAAGTGGAATTGATGTTTGGTAATTTGTATGATTACAGATCCATAACGTTTTTTTTTCCTGCTATTATTTCAGATGGAAGATGGATAACTTATTAAAATCGTCAGTATTAATGTTGCACACCTGCGGATACTTTAAAAAGAGGCGAAACTTCATTGCGGTTATCATCGCCTGTTCCGTATTATTTATTATTTCCAATACATCAGGTGCGAATAAAGTATTAAAAATCAATTTAAATGTAAGGAATAGGGAATAGAGGACGGAAAGCGTATAAGCATCGTTAAATTATAAAGAGAGGATCCATTTTCTCCTCATCTCGTCCCTCAGGAGATAACCGTAACGTTTTCTTGTTTTTTTCGAGAGAATTCACTCTCACCTCCTGCAGAATTCGTCTCTTCACACTATCTACGTGCTTTTTGGCCACAAATTAATGACATACCTGAGGAAAGAAATTATCCCGTTCACTCGAATACATAAATCTCTTGATATCAGCAAAAAGTTAATTATATTTTCCTTTGTCGATAGCAGTAACTGCACACAGAAAAAAGAACAAGCACGAAAGTAATTGACTTTCGCAGCGAAGGAAACGACCAATTCGTGGATTAATAATAAATAGGTATTATTATTGCGAAAGCGATAAGTTTTTCAATTAAAAGATGCCATATTATTATTTTTTTTTAAATTAAAGTAGTAGCAACTAGTAGGAGGTGGACTTTAATTAAAATATGATTTTAATGGCAGGAAACGTACACACACACACACATCCACTTGTTGCTACTATTTATAGATATTAAATAAGTTCGGTTAATTGGATTGTAATGCGTTCGTGTTACATCAACTCGAAATAAAAGAAAGAAATTTATTGTTGTTATTTATTTGCGATGATGATGTTGATGATTTTTACTGATGATCATCATAATAATGCCGAAGATTCGTTCGTGAATGAAAACAACGTAACCGATGATGCTATTTCGAGAGGAATCTTATGAACGTAACCAACATATGGTAGAGGTCATGTAAACAAAATATCTCTCTTTCGCTCGAAAAATAGATCTTTTCCGCGGCGCAAAAATAATCATTTCTTCGCTAAACATTTTTCACGATCAGCTGGCCTTAATGTGACATTAAGTCTCGCGTTCGTTTAACACGATTCCTCCGAAACATTTTTCATTTCTGCGCCTTCGAAATAAACCGCCGTTCTAATTTTACACTCTTACACGTTGTTATTATTATTACGCTTCGCGTTAATGCCACCGAAAGGAATTAATAATCGCTTGTTGTTATATTTTAATGCTAGATTATTTGTCGAAAAGAATTCTTGGCCATCGTTCAGAACGAATGAATCATTTCTTTTAAACGGCTACTTAATAATTAATCGAATTGAATCGAGAAAGAGTACGGCGAGCGATGGCGAAACGATGTGTAACGTCTATTTTAAGTGTGATATTGTCTGAGGTCACAAAAATTGTTGCAATAAAATTTGGTAGGTGTCTTACTCACGATAATGCCAACAGCAAAGCAAAAAGCTTTTCGCGTTCGAGTGCTAATAGAGTCAAAGTACAATCCCACGAATTGCGAACTAAATATTTGTTAGTCTATCTTGAAGAAGGCGTTTTTGTGTGGCCGATGGCAATATGAAACCAATCGATCAGCAATTAATCATGAAATTATCAAAATCTACCCCTATTGAGCAGATCAATCATTAAAAAGAAAATTATACCGTTCATATAATAAAGCAAACAGAAAGGAATCTCGGTAAGGAAATTATGTTATTATTTTGCAAATATCCATTTATTTTTTGGTCCTAATCCAAAGGACATTTTTTTTAATGCGAACAACGTCACGTACAAATGTAACATTCGTGTACAACGAGCTGGAAAAAGCAAACCGTTCGTTTACCCCCCATGAAATGAAAAAGGACTTAAATAATAATAAAAAAAATAACAAAAAACGGGAGGATTTTAATTTAAAAATAAATGGAAATCAGCTGATATTTTGTATTATGATTCCGTCTCTCGTTCAATTTTGTTTTTATTCCGCCGTTGCGTATTTACGTTCCTTCCACATGCGTGTCTATTCGGCATACGTGTGTTTGTGTGTGCATCGTAAAATGAAAACGTCGTGGTCAATTTTGTGTACGGTTTTTTTTTGCAAACCTTAATGCTGAAAATAGCCGAAGGTCTGTTTAGAATTTTACATACCTGCTGGCATGAAACTCTTTTTGCGCCCATTCGCTCTTCTGTACTGAATCGTGTTTTTTAGGAAACGTACGTATCGAAAAGTCGGGAACAATAATGTCGATCGTAATTAAATTGAGAGACAAAAGTCAATAGAATTTGCACAAATCGAATAAAAAGGAAATTATGAAGAATCCTTGAACTCGGTACGTTCTTCGTTCGTCGAATTGCCAATTCATTGATTCGTATTTTATTTATCAAGCATTACCATAAACAAGGAAATGTTTATAAATGTGCAAATAGCATTTGTATTTATGTTTTGCGTATGAAAAATCATTTTCCGAACGTATACGTAACAAATCATACGTCGACTTTCCTCATTTTCGTTCTCTTAATTGATCCAATTAAAAACGAATCAACAATAATAGCAGAAAGAAATTGATCTCGATTGCAATTAGATTAGAATAGAAGAAGTAGGTTAAACGCTCGAATGGCAATGCAATTGACGCGCAATTTTTGTACTATTCTTACAAGCGACGAACAAGCCGATTACTGCGGCCCCGAAGAGAAACTGTTTCTTGCATTCGTTGATGGCTCTTGCTAATGATTGTCCTGCAAAAGGTTAAGACTTTAACGAAATTTTTGTTTCTAATTTGGGACGAAGAAGATGTTGATATAATAATTATGGATTCTTATTCGATTCTAAATTTAATTAAATTTAAAATCCTGAAACAAATTGCATACAAGATGCATTAAAAAAAAATCTCGTACAACGTCGTCTCTTGTGAGTGGATATTAGCATAAAATGAAGAGATTTTTATGCAAAAAAGAATGCGAAACAAGTAAAAGAGGAAAATCTCTCGTGCTATCCGTATGTTATTTGTACTTAGCATAATTGCATTCAACAAGTGCGTTTTGTTTAATTAAAAGTAACGTCTCTTGTTATTATTCAAGAAATACTTTTAAGTATTATATTAATAACGTAAAAAAATGACAGCAAAGTTTTGTAGCGACTTCATGCACATGCACGGGAATTTGTTAATAAGTGCAAGAATAAAAAGGGGCGACTAATGTATGTGTTCACTTATATTAAGATTAAAACGAAATGTGTGTACATTTTTTTAATAAAATGCTAAAGTAAAGATGTAATTAATAAAATTCTAATTCTAACCAAAGAGGAAAATGAGGCAAAGAAATACGTAGATTCCAGCTAACATGCGAAACAAGTTATATCTACGTGCTCTGCGTTCGTATGCGGCGTACATTTAACTTAATAACGATTAACGTTTTACAAAAGACCGTCGTACTTTTCTCCCATTTTTCCCGCAAACGCATTATTAGATCAACATAAACAGATTAATTGACGTTGTTTTGTGCTAATTAGATTTGCACGTACATCTTTCTATTGCATTATTATACAGGACGTTCCAATGACGCGGCCTTTACTCTCGAGCAAAATACTTCAAGCAAAGGTTTTCCCTGTAGTATTTTCCAAGATGGCGCACTGTCCGATGTACAGGAAACTGATACTGGCTTCCTCATTTTAAACGGAATGGTATATTTTTTATTGCACTTTTGGATTACTCATCGAATTCTAAGCGGAGGTTATTAAAACTATCGCAAGTTTAAAATGTACCGTTTCAGAGTTATTTCAGTGTTATTCCGCAAAATTCCGCTTGGAAGGTTCTGAAAAATCGCGTATATATCCGGAGCCATTTGAGTTAGAGAGTTGCATTTGCTGTAGCTCTTTTAAGCATGAAATGGCGAAGATTTTGCACTGCTTGCGTTTAATTAAAAGTGGCACTAGCTTTAATTTGTAGCCTATTAAACTACGACATTTCCAAATGTGCAAACATTTTTTAAGAATTGAATCATATATTATTCATTATAGCATTAAATGCAGACGATGATTTTCTTTCGATCATATTTTAACGTCATATTGGGTCCCTTATTGACGGTTTTCGAATTATTCTCAATTAGTGAATATTTTGTATGTTAAATATGATTAATCCAAATAAAAGCAGAAACAATTGAAAATCAATTTTATTTGAGATAATTAATTTTTTTTGGAGATATTCTTCAGGATAGTCATTAAAACATTAATTAATAAGTCCAACCCAACTAGAAGTAACTTTTTCCATGAAAATAAATAGATTTTTTTCCAATTTAAAACAAAAACTAATAATGTCATTGTTTTCTTCAATTATATCATTGCTTCTAACGTCTTCTAGCGTAATTTATTAGAAAACATGGAAAAATCATAATATAAGTATAGGAAATTCCATATGATTCGAAACCTTGGAGAATTGAACCAGTATCACCTTAAAATGATCGAAAGAGAATCAATTTCTGCATTTAATGCCATAATAAAAATTAGATGGTTTCATTAAAAAAAAAAGTTATGCACGTTTCAAAATGTCAAAGTTTAACAGGCCACAAATCGGTCAGTAACTTTTTTAGTTAAGTATGAGTAGAACAAATTATTCGTCATTTCATATTCAAAATAACTAAAGAAAGCTAAACTTTCTATCTTAAAGAGTTTCGAAGATATATGCGATTTTGAGGAATCAAAAAAGTGCAATAAAAATATGTCATTCAATTCCAAATTCCGGAGCAATTGGCAGTTTCCGGTATATCCGGAAGTGGGCCATCTTTGAGAGTACTTTTACATTGTAGGCCACCACAAGAGAAAACTTTTTATCCCAAATATTTTTCGCTAAAATCACCCGTTTGGGCGTAGTCCTCCGAGCCTGCACCACTGGGACACCCTGTATATTTATTGCATAATAATATCGTATACTTGATGCGGAATTAGTATTTAACATTGCCCCCACATCATATCATCATATGATATAGCCTGTATTATATACGGTTCCGTGGCAGATAGACGTTTACAACGTGCCCCGTAAATTTGCATACGTTATCAAGCCTAAAAATAACAGTGGCGTAACATAAACGGCCACAATCATCAATATTAACATCAGCATCATCTTCGCTAACAAGAATAACATCGGCCGGAGGGATCGACACCTGGACAAGTGTTTACATTAACGCTAAAAATAAGTGCGAATTCGTGGAAGTTCCGCTTTAACGACACGAAACACGATTCTTCCTCGTCTTCGTGGTTTATTAATAAAAGAAAAATGGGAAAATCGAGAAAAATTGAACGATTAATAATGGGATTGGAATTTGACGAGACGTTTGTTTATCATCTGCTGCCGTCCGTTTGTTACGTGTCCGCATCTCGCAAGTGTACGAGCCACGTGAAGTGGATGCTTACGGTAGTTATAGCATCATCATCTTCGTGTGTTACTATATGCGATTCAAGTGGAAAATTCTTTTTCTAGAAAGAGCCTCGTACATATTTATTTATGGAAGCATAACGGATCGGAACAGAATGCTTTCTCTCACAAACAATAATCGCTCTTTAATTATGCGTGTATTATTGTTATTGAACGGATAAGAACGTAATGTCCGCGTGGGATTGAAGCGTAGAAGGAAAATTGGCGCCCGTACGGCCAACGTTTTATCTAATTTATGCGTATCAATGAAATAACCCTGATAGGAAACGTGACGAATTCGATTTTTATCCCTCGAAAATCGAATGCCCACGCATCCAATTTTCTGCTGCGTTTTCTAATTGCGCGTAATTTTCCCACTCGGGTGTCGCGAGTTCCGGTTAATCGAAAACATTACTCGCGTTAACGTAGGTTATGTGTTTGGATTATTATTAGTAGGATGCTAATAATAAACAATCAATCCGGTTTATTCGCGACGACGATGGAACATAATGAAATTCACCTTGGATGAAAAGCAAATACCAAAACGTTTCGTTTGTTATTAATTAATCGACTACTTCGAAAACTAATGCATTCCTCCAACGAGCAACGCGTTGTTTTGTTGTTGTTATAAAATTATTCTCAAACTTTTCCCCGAGTACGTTGGATAACATCCAAGAATCGGATTTGCCAAAGGAAAACGTCTAACTAACTGCGAAATTATGACGTATATAAGTAAAATTTTTACAAATAAATAAACAATACCAATTTCTTCGTGTACTTTCTTTTCGTTTTTTTTTGTGTTTTGGCAAAATGCCATTATACAACATTACGAATTTACGTAGCATTTGCGAAAAAGGAAAACAATCAAATAACTGGAGCAATTTGAAAATAAATAAAGACCAACAACTGCTTGAGGAATGGTAGAAAAAAGGGAAAAGTCTTCAGGCACTGGCAAGCTATTATAATAGCACTTGGGTGAGAAAAAGGGGGAAAGAAAAAATTGAACAGGCCGATGAGACGTGGAGAGGAGAGAAATAGAAAAATTTTGGTTATTTTTTATTCTGTCACACCTTTTGTCTTATTTTCGATGATTTATGTTGAGAAGAGAGAAAAGGACCGAGGCATGGGGAGCGCCGAAGGAGAAATTGTATGAATTATTTACACGCAATGGACGAACGAGAATATTCTCTTAGATATATTTTTATAAACCTTTCATATATTTTTTCTTCGCTCTCCCTTTAGCCCTCCTGCTTTCTCTCCAGTTTACAATTTTCCAAGTTTATAACGAAAATAATATTTACCAGAGAAATAATGAAATGTTCCAAATTCATAGCATGGCAAAAGTAAACTATTATTATTAAATAAATAAAATGCTGGAGCAACTTTTTTGCCTTTTACGTTTCTTTCGTTTTAATATATAGGCGAAGCCCTTGTTTTATTTTCTTATTTCGTACCACGATAATCTTATTTCTTATTTCCTTTTTGATATCATTTTTATTACGCGCCTCGTAACCAATTTGGCAAGAAGAATGACAATGGCAAACGCATCGATCACAAACTGATTGATAGCATGCAGAAATTTGTTGATTCATTTGCAATTATTCGCGTGTAATTTCATACTAGGAAACTTTCTTCCCCCCGCACGCATTTTCCAATTTACTTTGAAAATAATACAGCGACACTCCTATTCCTCGCGTATACTTCGATATCTTCTCGGGGACTTCTTATTTTACTGTTTAATTTACAAGCTGATACCCGTTCATTTTAATGCGAAATAACTAATTGTTTACGATATCGTGTTACAATGCAAATCAGGAAGAAGCAACCGTCGTTTCTTCCATTCGTTTATCGTGTAGAATGTCATCGGAGGAACTTTATTTAATAACTCTATTACGTAATTTAATTATCGTATTGTGTTACAAACAAATTATTTTTCTACAAGTGAATATTATTACTTCTTTTTGTTGTACATATTGATTTGTTTGGGTAAAGTGTCGACAAGTGTACAAACACCGAACAAAAAAGAGGCTCATTCAATGAAGCCTCGGCAACAACAGCAAATTAATTTTATCGATGACGTGCGATTAAGATTCTTCTGCGTGTACGTTACCGGAAGGTAAATAATAACAGATGGATATTAATTTAAAAGTGAAGAAAAAATTGGTTATAATGGATAGATAGAATTACCTTTTGAACTCTTCCCCAGTCTCCTCTGCTTCGCCATTGCGATGGCACCGGGAGATTGGGCACGTAAAAGGTCAGAATAATCATTAAGAGAGCTCGATGGGTGGAAGAAGTTAATGGTGCTATCCGTAAAGATAAATAATAGGAACCCATTACTCACCACTACTTTCGCTCGTGCACTTACGGTGCACTTGCTTTGTAATATTTACTCGTAATTAGTCAAATGTGTATGTAAGTTTCGAAAAAGGAAAACGTCAACATCTACCTGTAACTGTACGGATTTCGGTCGATGCACGTGGAATGGTAATGAATAGATTTCGAGAATTGATGAGGCGAAATGTTCGTCGGGTTGTTCTTATTAATTTGCCTATCGTCTATTATCATTATTAAATCATTTTTCAATTTAATTTCTATGAATCGAATCGAAATTAATCACAGGCGATGGATGTTGTGCGCGAGACGATTCCGAGAAGATTTGGCATTAAGTGTCTAATTAATAAATTGCATGCGATCCATTCATTCGGATTCAGATAAGAGCCGTTGGAATATGAACGGGACGATAAGAGACGGTTTAGATGAGATACAAATAAGTTTCTTCTTGCAGAAAATAGCAAAACATTATTATAGTTTATTACAAACAATATTTATTATGTCTATCTGAGGATCCACTTTTGTAGTACTTTTTTTCCAACGTCGATTCTGTTATGATTCCCCTTGCATATTCAACAACTTTCAAATAAAAATTCTCATTTGCAGCAAACCACTTTTCAGCTGATTCAGCTCTGTTTTAAATTACAAACAATGTGTGTGTTGTTTGGACGGCGTTAACAATAAGAAATGCCTCATGTGTATTATGAAATGTAATAATAATAAGTGTTCTTAACAAAAGGCGAAAAAGAAAATACTTAAGTATCATTATCATTTCTATTTATAACCGAGTGTATGTACGTATAATAAGAAGTTGTAATGCATCTCTGTTCCTTTTGTCTATTGAAACGATGGAGTTGAGGGACGATGATCATCATGACGAAGAAGAAGCCACTAAAAAATGATGAGATTCGAAGTGTACAGGCCGCCATTTCGAGAATCCTTTTCTCTCAGATAACAGATAATAACGAGCAACACCTACCCAACGATAAATAATTCAATTGCATCATTTATTAAAGTTGCAACATTGTAAAAAAGTGCCACCAACAGAACGGAGAAAAAACGAAAAGGAGAACCAACACTTGAAGCGTTGCCGTTTTCTGTTTGTTGTTATTGAAATCGTGTCGCCTTCGTTTCTTTTAACTAAACGTTAAATCCAATTTGCAGACCTCCCGAAAATAAAAATGTCTGCGAATTGCAAAAAAAAAGTAGTTTCACTTATTATTCAACTTTCTCTCTCGATAACAAATTGGTCTATGCTTGCTAAAATTGCTCCACGAATCGGTTATGTAAATAGGGCGTTAAATTAGTCCGTGTAAGTTTAAAATTTACTCTGGTTGGCAGACAGGTAGGTTTTATTTGCTCATTCGAAGAAACTTAGAGAGAGAGAGAGAGAGAGAGAGAGAGAGAGAGAAATGGTAAAAGAAAAATAAATTGGAAAAGTAATAACCACAATTTAACGAATTTATTTGTGGAATTTAAAAAACTATATAGTATGTGTAGCAGCTCATTAAAAAAGTTCACCTGTACGCTGGTGCAACCGAAAATAATTTGCAACGAAAGAAACGGAGAGAGAAAGAGCGAAGGAGAAATTTAAATGAGATCGGTCGGAATGAATGAGAAATAAATATCTGGTTCGATTTATTACAACTGACAATGGCGAGAGAGAGAGAGGGGAAGAGAGAAAGAGAGCGAAATTGAGAGAGATGGAATGTGAGAGAAACGTTCCAAACGGTACGAAATCACCAAAAATAAAACGTATAAACACACACAGGTTGGAAAACGAGCTCGATTTTATAACATGCGGACGGACGTGCAACAACAAACAATCAACAACCACAGAGTCGTAGGCACTAGAATTATAATTTTCGCAAAATCGTTTTCGACGCTTTTCAGGTCTCCCAACGAATTCTCTATGGTTCTGTCTGTTGTCCCTGTTTTTTTTTTCCTGCAAATTCGATTATTTTCATTTAAATTTTCACTTTTGGCAGACGAAACGAGTCAAACTGGTGGACAGGACGATTTGTTATTAACCGCATGAGGAATACTGTTGAGCAAAATGTTTAAAATAAAAATCAGGTCGTTATTTGAGCGTTTGTGTGTGTCTGCAAATTGCCACGATTTCGTTATTTCGCAATACGTACTCGTTTTTTTTATTGGAGGCTTTCTTTTTATTTCTGGGCACCTATATATTTCCTGAAGTTTTATTCATATCGCTTTTTTATTAAACGTTCTCCGTAGACGAGAAGTTTTGTATATAAATCGCAGAAAATTTGCATAAAAAAATTGCTGTTCTTGCAATAAGCCATACAATTCTATTCATTCAGCTGTCCCTTATTCAATAAAATGTATCACAAGAGAAATTTATGGAAAATGTAAGAGCACATACATGGAATACGGTCGCTATCAATGGGAACGAAGAAATGTAATTTTCATTTTGTCTTGCCGAACGAACCATGGATTCTATGAATTTAAGCATTATTCTCGGAAAAATGGCAAATTTCAAAATGTTTCCGCAAGATTTAAAGATAAAAATTGAATAATGGCGAAGGGAATTAAAACGAAAATCGTAAGTTTTCCATTTGATAAAGTAGCGGACCATTTGAAACTAATTGCAGCGACGATCTCTTCCGCAAACAGAAATCGTCCCTTTTGTTTGATTAAAGTTTAATTGATACTTTAGTAAACCTGAAATAATCTCATTATGTCATCGAGCAAATATTTGAGTTTCACAAATAATTACGTATTTGGCACGCAATTTTAAATAAATAAAATACTAACAATCACTCAACAAGCGCACACATTCTATTTGTTTTCGAAACCATAATTTAAAAGTTTTCGCGTACAGGAAGAGGATATTACTTCTCGGTTCCATTACGTATAAAACAATTTTTATTATTATCCATCGATATTTTTTTTTCCAATCGTGTTCTACTACTCTTTTACTTTGGCATTATGCCATTAACTTTACAATACGAAAGCGTAGTGCACGAACGTTTATTTTTTCTGCTATAAACAATGGAGCAAACGGAAAAGATGTTAAGGAGAGGATGGAGAAAATGATCTGGTACGTCGAGGAGACTGAAGAACGTGAATGGATCCAATGATTGGCAGCGACTTCCTGTAGTAGCATGTTGTAGTAACAGTATAACGATAATTTTAAATTTATTTCGTTTACGTTAAATAAACGAATCAATCAATTTGGCTAATACTGGTAGAAGTAAGTAGCTCTGGTATTTGAAGTGAGTTGAGAAACTAAAGATTTTTCCACGATTAAGTCGATGGTCGTTTCCCATCGCTTGGTTAGTAAAGTAAATGAAGATTAGCGTTATAAAACTAGTTTAACCACTTTAAAATCAAATGGCATAATCAATTTCCTTACGTACGTTGCTTCAATAAATTATTATTATGCTTCAATATAAAAGAAAATTGCAAATGCATTAGGGCTGCATGCAGCTGCTGCATCTACCGATTTCAATTAAAACGCATTCATTCCAAGATTACTAACTATTACGATCCTGTTATATGCCTCTCAGGAAATGCATGTTTAATAAGAGGAATTGAAATGTTAACGTTTCTCGCTTTAATCACAAAAAAAGACTATTTTGATGTTTTTCGGCATTGTCCCATTAATTAGAGCGAAATCGTTTATTTTGAACGTTTTTAATTGCACATGATGTAACATAAATTACAAATAAACGTTAAAATAGAAAAAATTAACGATGAATCTAATAATTATCTTATCAAGTGTGAGTTATTATGACAGTATGCTTCACACATAAATAATTTCAATTAATTTTTCTTTTCAACTGTAATTAATAATTGTTTATCGCCGTTCCTTTTTGCCGCATTAACGAAGAGCGTATCGTCTATTTTTATTCGCACTTCGTCTAACAGCTGTTGCCTTTATTGTAACGTGTAATTATACGTTTTTGTAGTACACGTATAAATAAGAGAGAAGAGGCGAAATTACATTAAGAACATCATCGTCAAACTATAATAAACGTTTAATAAATAGCAGTTATAATCAGATTACATATTTAGCTGTTGGTGCGGCCACTCCAAATGAACAAGAAGCAAAAGAGAGGAGGAGCGTATGTGTGTAACCTCAGCAAGCAGGCAACTGAAACGGTAGCAGATTCTCTAGTATATACGTAATAATAATACAACTTTTCAACGCGTTCAACATGTGGCTAGTTTTCCATTTAGCGCCAACAACAAGAGTAGAAAGCGAAAAAAGTAAGATTCGATTAAATTGTTTCGATGCGATAAAATCAGTCCGATCGAGCGATGGGTATCGAGTCACATGTCGAACGAAACGATTTCCGTCTTTAATGCGATTCGACCGAAAATAATCCGTCGTCAAGTTGGAAATTTATTTGAATAACGAAATTTTCGAAAGGATTTTTTTTTGAGAGCCGTAATAATAACGACGATAATGTTGATTTTTATTTAACATTTTATAAGTGTGGAAAACGAGCAAAGAGCGTTTTTCTTGATTTCCTCTCTTTATGGCTCTTGTTTATTTCATTCTTTCCTACATCACTTTATGGCCCGGCCTTTAAAATGCAAATGTTCACAACGTGTTTCGCCTCTTTTGAAACTAATTTAAATTGAAGTTATTATTATATTCATAACAGTTTTCCACAATTTTTTTTTATTTGCTTGCGGAATGAACGTAACAACTTCTTCTCTCGTACTTTACAATTTCCACGTAAAATTAACGCGCTCCCATTTCATTTCATAACGACCACCCCGCATAACGACGAGACGGAAAAGCAAGGTATTTGCGAAATTATGGATTATTTTATTTCCAGCACGACCCCGGCACCAAAAAAAGAGGGGGCTACGCGTGGAAATCCAATTAATAAATCCTATAGAAATTACTAAACGGATATGTATTGTATTAGGTAGCGTTAAAAGGGACCGGATAATAAAGGACAAAGAGTAATTTTCATCGATTTATCATCACCATCATCATCTCGCCACTTTTCGTCCCCTTTTTTTGTTCGATTCTCGCACCTATCAAGTGAAAATCCAATTTTCTTCATCAAAGAAGCGCACTTGTTCAAATATTCGCTCACGTTCTCTTTCTTCGTTCCGCACTTTTCCTTTGCACCTTCGTTTACTTTCTTTGTTGTAGCTAGAGTTTAAAATCGATAATAAAATAAACTGGATCCAGCGACAAAGGATGCTCTACTTACAGTCGTACTCAATTTGTCACGTTTAAAACGCGGCTCGGCCCTTGATTTAATAATATCACAATCATACTTTTAATCACGCAGACCCTCGCACATTTTTCTTCCCTTAACGAATAAATGACTCGTATTATGAAATGGAACAGCGCCAAATTATTATACGCATCGTACGCATAAATTCGTAAAGTGCGAGGCAAAAGGGCCGAACGTCTCCTATTTCGCAGTCTGCCCGTATATAATAGTGGTAATATGTGAGTGCGCAAAATTTAAACTGCCTAGCCGAGGTCCAATGCGAATTACGTATGCGTGTGTTTATAATGTGGCCGAGGGAATACAGTCGTCGTCGTCGTCGTTTGGTCCACGTTTATTTGCATTTTAAGTAATTTCGCTCAATTATGCATTCTGGTGGAGCTCTCACGTTTCTCGTTCTCTACGAAAATATTTGCTCGCAAATAATATAGAAACACAAGCGAAAATAATGTGGCTATTTAACGAGGTCGCCTTTATAATTTAATTAATCATAATTAAGAATTTTGATTTGTTTAATGTTCGCCATTTATGCGAAAAAATAAAATGTAAATGGATTAAGGTAAAAGGATTGTTTGTTATTGACTCAGATTCTATTATAATAACGTATCGTTCGGACACATTAGAAATTGAAACGTGCGAAGCAGAAGAAGAAAAAAAACCAGTTCCACTTGACCCTTAAATATTTATTTATAATTCATTCTTCATTTCGTTTATATACGTTATAATACCGCTCATAATTCCATTTAAAATGTCACACTCTCTGAATTTATCGATTTGTTTATTGACTTTAGTGTTGTGAGATAGTAAAAGTTAATTGTTTTAATTTATCTTCGTTCCTCGCCGTTTTTTTTTTATTGAGAGTAGGTGGCAAGCGACACGACATTTATGAATCATTCGACATCGATGCTGGGATACAAAAAAAATAGACGCTGTTATTATGAAGTATTGAAATAGTTCAACACACTCGCTTTTGAAGCTGACATTTATTTGTAAAGCCTTTACGATCGACCTTTTTCTGCATCGCTCTGTAAAAGCAGAAATGTTTGCAAAGTATCGGATATTGAATAAGTTCTTGCTGTTTTCCGCGAGACGGCTCCATCAGACTTACGTGTTTGCGGTTCAAGTTGATAACGCATCTATAATCAAATTCTACAAGCAAGTTTGAATTTCAGCGGGGTTCATTTTGCCCAAGTGTAAACAAGTTTCTTTTTCGTAGTGTTAAACGTGTCGGGTTTTGTACCAAGAAAAGATTGTTTGTAGGGAATTTTATTGCACTACTTTATTAAACAGAAGTTGCAGCTGAAGCATGCAGAATTCCCGGGGTAAAATTCAAGTGTCACCAGAAAAATGGGACAAATTAGTGGGTAGCGCTGGTCAATACCATGAATGACACGTCTTTTATGGTTTGGTTAAAATCAAGCATTATTTTTCATTAAAAAAACTGGGAGAACTTATGCACCATCCTTAATTTTTTTTATTCGATTGAGTATGATATTCGAATTAAGATTTATGTTGATTCTCGGTTCAAATTGTTCATTTACATTTCGCGCTTTTTTATTCATATCAAATGCGGTTGAGGATTGAGAGTTCGATAAAATTCGTATAACGAGTGTAAATAATTAAATTGTAATCGTCTCAAACGGTTATAAAACGTTATATGAGGCACGTAAAATTAAATTTAATGTATTCCCGTGCCGAATTTGGGTTTTTTTAACAGAGAAAATAAAGTGAGATACATGAAACATATTTACGCGATTTATAAATTGTAATTCTGTTAGGATAATGAATTGATATTCAATGTTTGATTGTGATGAAAAAGCAAACGCAGAGAAATTGCGTAGAGAAAAACGTGAGAGATTTAACATGGCAGATTTAATCATTCTTATATTCTTTTATCATTATTATTATCCATCGTGGACGAAGAAAAAAGTCAAAAGGGATAACGACAACGCGAAGAAACAAATGAAAAAGGTTTCTGCAAACCATTATTCCGTCTACTACTGTTTTTGCTGCTGCTTCTTTTGTTGGTACCACTCTTCTTCATCTTCATCATAATATAATAAATTACATATAGAGAAAAGGAAGAGAAACGGCAGGGAAGGTAAACGAAAAGAAGTACGTATTACTTTAAATAACAAAATATATAAATTTTATGGGCAACCGTCGGCTTCTAGAGTTGAAAGGGAGGCAGAGGGAAAGAAACCGTGGAGAGGTCTGTAAATTATGGACGTGGAAGAAGCAGTATAGTAAAATATATATATACATATAGAGGAAGGAACATTCTTGTGGTATCCAAAGTAGATGCAAATCGTACCACATACACGTTGCAAAAAAAAGAGAGAAAAACTCTGTACGTGTGTTTGTTTGCTGCTGGATTTTGCTCTGCTTCTCGTCGTTGTCCTGTTTTCTTTGCTTTTGTTTTCCTCCTCGTCCTCCACCTCCTTGTTCCGTCTTCTACTGCTCTAGCGAAAGAGTAGTACGAAATAGCGGAAGACAAACTGGTATTTCAACGTACACGTTACACACGACGTTTTACAATATTAAGTCAAATCGATGATCTTGCCCATAAAGTCGCATATTCTTTTGTCAAAATACGACCTTTAAGAGTTTCTCGCCTCGTGTTGCGCGGTCGTCGAAAATCCCGAAATAAACTGACGAAAGCCTTTAATAGCGAAAATAATTATGTTATTAATAATAAAATAAATAATAAAAAATCGACTTTATTTCTTTTTGTTGACGTCTTCGCGCTTCTTCTCCTCCGCCTTTATTAAAACCGTTAAAAGATTAATTCTCCTTTAATGTTTTCGGAACCACTCTTCCTCCATCATCTTTATCTCGTTATGGTTAATCGTAGATTTTAAGGAATTGCTTCGTAAACAACTAGAAAAAGAAAAAGAAATTAAGTGAGACAGTTTTTTCTTCTTCTTGGGATACTTGTTGGACGTCGTGTAGGCGATTATTAATAACAATATTTCGAGCGACATTTATGGATAAACGAGATTAGTATCTATATTAGATGAGGCATTAGATACGGGTCTAATAGGTGATTTATAATAATGCGGACACTCGGAATGTGCCTACTCTTTAGAAGTATGCACAAAAAATAAATAAACGGTGCGTTAGTTTATTTTCGTGAAATTACGATTTCTTTGATTTTGTGCGGAAGGATTTAAATTTTGTGCTTGCATAGAGTCAGAGATTTTCAGGAAGAGATTCACGATTTCGTCCATTCTTCTTTTTAATCTATTTAATGATATATTTCCATCTAAACATGTCTCTCGTTGTTGTTCTTCTTGAACAACTTCCCTTTTATTTCTCTTCAGAAATGATAAGTATATGGTCACGTATTATCCGTAAAATTCAATGTAGACCGTACCGAAGAAGAAAAAAGAGAAACTGGTAGTAAAGGAAAAGAGAGATCGAGAGAAATTGGCTGGATTTTAGTTTTCATTCCAACTGGATATTTCACATATAACCTCCATCCACTTTATTTTCTTCTCCATATATCTCACATAATCATCTTCTTTTTTCATCTGGAAGACCGTTCGTGATATTCTCTCGACATTTATGTTTGTGTGTGTAACGAATTCGATAGAATTTCGCTTAAATATAGACGAAAGGGGAAAAAATGGCAAATAATAATAGGGAAAAAGGAAACGACGAGAGGAAGGAGATATGATATTATTGTACCAATAACATTCGATAAAATCAATAAAGTTTATTAAATTACATTCTGGTAAATAAACATTTATTCGAGGGGAAAATTTCCTACTGTTTACTTTGAATTTCTTTCTTACCTATCCGCAATTTACCAACCATTTCCTCTCTCGCTCTTTTCCATATATGTGTCGATGTGTAATGTTCATAGGATTATTGCACTTTACGAGGGGGATAGGTACAGCGAGTCAGAGATAAAGTTATTATTTGAAAAAAACTTTTAATGGGTTCACGGGCAAAAAAGTTTTTGCTGTTATGACCGAAACCTTAGGTCCTTCATGCCTCACCATTAAAAACTGGGTTGCGAGGCATAAAAGAGGATCAGATGCGAAAGATGAGCGATATCCGTGATCACTCCGGAAAACATTGATTCTTCAGTCCATGATGATGAGCTTTTAGTTGCTAAATAAATTACGCAATAAAAATCTGGGGAAAAGCCTCACAAAACTTGCCTTTTTGCAAGACGACGCTTCTGCGCGCTAGTTCTTGATTGCACTGCAAAAAGTTGATGAAATTGATTTCGATTTCGTTGGCCACCCGCCCTGTTTTCCGGATTTACCACTGTCAGAGTATTATTTGTTCCCAAACCTCAAAAAAGCATTTGAAGGGTACAAGATTTTCGACAAATGACGAGCAATTTGTGCCGCTGAGGAGAGATTTGCAGAGCAAGACAAGGATGTGTTTTTAATGTCTTGGAGTTTCTTTCTGAACCCTCTGCGAAATGTTTAAGTCTTAAAGGGGATTAAGTTGAATAAACAAAAATTTGGGTTGAACTATCGTGGCATGGTGGGCTAAGGACACATCAATCCTTGTACATTAGAATTTCAGTATAATTTTAATACGGGAAATTATTTGTGAAACCACTAAAATTCGCGTATAAGATGCGAGGCAGTGAAAAGTTTACTTTCGAAATAAAAGCAAATAAAAGCGTGTGTACGATGAGTGAGTGTCTCTCGATAATTCGAGAACTGAAGTCGAGCCAGTCAACCATCCAACTGAAATCCGTAGGAAAACTCAATAAACAAGTCGAGGAGAAATATAATATCGAGAGTCGAGTCGCGTTCACTCTCGGGCTCTTCTTATTTCTCCCGCATTCAAACAAAAAATTATTACTATTTTCTCTATAGAAAAGTTGCGGTTCTATCGCATGGAAAAGAAGGAGTAAAATAAAAATCGAAATTTGTTGTTCCTTTCAAATCGTTTCAATAGATCGCATTTCACATAGGAGACGTCGTCGTGATCGAAATAAAATGAGGAAATAGACACTCGACCGTTTTACCGTGCTTTATTTCCTACAATATTTGTACAATAGAATAAAATCACGACACAGAAATAAGTTCCGATATACGCGCGGTCAAATTGGCTTTTTCGTAGAACACCTTTTCGCAAGTACGATTTTTCTCTCCCTTCTATATTACGAAAAAATAAAATAAATAAACGGGATTAAGGAACCAATTAAACTTTAAAGAGCCCAATAACACGCAATTACCGCTTATTGTGCTGTTATTATTTTGCTCGCGGAATGAAATAAAACTTCCTCCTGCTGCCCTCGAATATGCTGTCAATTACCAGAAGTTGTTTTACAGATTGGTATGGTTCGTATGATTTATGGATGAATTATCGACTAATTTTCTTTTTCTTTCCCGTCTTTTTCCGGGTTAATTCTTCTTATATACCTTTGCCCCCGGCAAAACTTGAAAGATATAAAATAATTATTGTACAATGTTCAGGAACGTTCGGCTCTCTTTACGTCTTTGTCTATGGCTTACATTTAATGTCGTTGATATACAAGAAAGAGCAATGGTACGGTTAAGAGGTATTATTATGAGCGAACGAGAGCAATTAAACTGGGCAACAATTGGCCAAAATTGATTGATATCGACGATTCAACCGCACCGGAATCCTTCCTGTTTTTAATTAATCCTCGATTGTAAATGAAACGCGTCTCTTTATTTTATTTTTATCGTCTCTCGTTTGATTTTTTGTTTGCATTTTCGTTGATTGTTGTTTATTTATGGAATTTTTGATTCGTTCAGATTTGTACATAATTATTATTTTTTTTGTCCAATAATCAATTTCGACGACGTTTCTCTTTATAGAGCAAAGTTTAGTGTCAACGCACTTTCATAATTATTGTTTACGGAATATTACACTAGTAATAATTAATTTGAAGAAATTTGTTTATGCAATCGCATTCCGTGCACGTAACCAAATCCAAAGCGTTAGTAGATTAAAAATAGATCGAGTGAATGCAACGAATCATAAAATTTCCCTTCATTTCCCACCCGTTTCTCTCCGATTTTCTTTTAAACTAGCAGAGGCACTCAAACAGTTTAAAAACCACAATTGATTCCTATCATATTAAGATACCCAAAATTCACTTTTTAACGGAACCTACGTAGAGTTGCATTCAATAATTTAATATCGAATTAAATCAATTGATTATTTAATTTTCCCGTGGAAAACTAAGTCTATCCCCGGTTTTCCACTCGATGAAAGTGTTCAATTAAAACGGTTTAATTAAAAGTAAAGCCGAATATAAATTCGATATCATTAAACCCGAATATAAATGTAAATATCTCCTCCGTTGCCAACGTCGTGGCGAAGAGAAAAACGGTCGAACTCTCTCGTCGAGTTTATCTGAATCAGGCAACAACAACAGCAACAGCAACCGGGACTTTGCCGTGGCGCACACGAAACCGTTTCCATTTTATATGGTATTATTCCGAAGACACTGGTCACTAAATTAACTTAATTAACGATTACAGTGTTTACTGTAACGGTCTAGTAAATTAACGAGACCGTAATAAGAGAGTAAACACGAATTTATAAAGTGTCGTTATCATTGCCGTATCATCTAGAAAGCTAAAACGTAAAAGGAGACCTTCCATTAAATGGCGTCCGGTTAAGTTGGGTGTCGTTATTAAAAACTGAAACGAGCAAATCAATAGTCGATCTATTCGATCCGAAATAATGGCAAAATTAAATCACGACAGACCGGAAGAGCGAATGAGATTGCAATCGAGCAGAATCGAAAACAGTTTAAGATTAAATTAAGCTGTTGCTCCTGATGCTGCTGCTTGCTGTTACTTGCCACAGTTGTTATCGTTCTTGTTGTTATTGTTGTCGATCGTTTTTGGCTTAAAGTCTTTTCAGTTCGAATGCGATGTTTATCTCGGTTAGAATCATCGGTTTAAATCGTTAAGGACTTAATCCATTAAATTTGCCGAGTTTTTTCGTCTCTTTCGTTCGATTCCTCAACAATGTTTCTAGAAATAACGATGATGTTGATGATAATATTAGAAAGGGAGAGAGAGAGAGAGAGAAAAGGAGAGGGCGTTATGGCTAGTAATTTTAATTACAATATTTATTGTTTTCCTTCGACTTTTGTGCGTCCATTTTTATTTTTTATATTCGTTGTAAAGTACAAAAGGTGTCGTGTTTTATGTAATAATAATAACGAAATGAAATAAAAATTATTATTGTAGCCACGTAATGCTTAATTTAATAAGGCAGATTAAATTTTATTAGCTGCAGGAAGTAAATATTGTATTTTAAAAGTACATTTAGAAAATAATAAAAATACGACAGAAAACGAAAATTCTGTTTCTCCTACCCGCGCGCATTCCGAAGTCTCAGTTTTCGTTGTCGAATGGTGGAATTTGCTTACTGACATTCCTCGGTGTGATGGCACCAGAGAGGAGAACGAAAAAAAAGGGAAGATAAAAAGAATCGTTTGCTTCGGCCATAACGATTTTATTAAGGCATTAAACGGGACCGTCATCATCAATAATTAGATTTGAGATTAATATAAAATCGTTTTAATGTGTGTTAAATGATACTAATTAATTATAGATCTCTCCTCTCTCTCTCTCTCTCTTCGCCGGTGATTTATAATCTTTTCCTAGTAGAAGAAAACTAGCGAAGCAATAATAAATTGTACTATTAGGAGCACGTAAACGAAATTAATTTTTTTAAATGATGGCAATAAAGATAATTAAGGAGATAATAACAATTTAATCTTCTCGTGAAGAGCGCTCTTTTCGGTTGAACAGCAAGCAACAAAAATGGAGCGAGAAAATAATGGATGTTTTTGTTGCGGTTGTTTAACGTAATTAAAAAAAGAATCTTTATCGAACGAATTCTATTATAATGAGTGGACTCGCGCATTTCCTCTAACGTAATCAAGAGAAAGAGCACCGATTCGAAGCGGTTTATTTATAAAACGCTTATTAACAACTTTACGCGTGGCTGATTCAATGGGAAAAATATTTTTTCCGCGAATAATTAGTATAACGTTCGTATTGATAAGAGTTGCAATTGGATCCAATTGCGATCGTTGCTTGAAAATAACGCCACCACGCAACATAACTGCATTCCATTTCGGCCTAATGGATATCGTTTATTTAAAAAAAAAAGAAGCAACAAATTATCCGGATGAACGTTGACCTTTTGCCGCGCGAAAAATGAAACGGTTTTGCATTACAATAATTTTTTTTTAAATTTGCTCTTTGTGATCATCATCGCCATCGACACTGACCTTTTTTCACGCTACCACGCATTTCTGCTAACGAACGTTCTGCTCTTGACTCTCGCTAGTAATAAACTCTTGTATTGTGTTGTATAATAACGCGAAACGAACGCCAGCATTTAATATCATTTTAACCGTGAAAACGCTCGATGGGGGCCGTTCTTTCGGTCCCATTTTATTAGGTTTCACGTCGATGACGATGAAATTTATTCGGATCGTACAAGAATTGAAAAAAACATATATCAAGCCGGAGGAGGAAACGATTTACGTTTTTGCGCCACTCGTTAGAGGTCGCGTTAATTTTTATTTTATTTAATCGCGTCGTTACCAAGTTCAAGGCTCTTCGCGCTTACATCAAATTCCATAAATAAATTCAGTATTTGCTTACTTAATTTCTCTCTCTCTCTCTCTTCTCGCTTCAAAGAGGCTTCGAATTGATCATCCCACAGTTAAAATGAAATAATCGCATAATGAATATTTATAAAGGCGTTAAAAATGTAATTACTTTCTTGTAGCCTGTTGTCGCTGAAATTCCTCCGTATCCGATTATTTTTCGGCAAATATTTGTTTAAACCACGCAAAAGACAGTTCGTGCTAACGACCTTTTTGTTATTGATTTAAGCAATTAGTTTGGCAATTTTGCGCGAAAATTCGATAGCTTTCTTAAATTTGTCTGCTAACACGCTAAAATACGGTTGTTCGAGTCGTTTATTTTAATTTGTTTTCTCAAGTAAAGTGTCGAGGAAACCTTGAACTTGCCAGGAATTATAATAAATACACACGCACACGTCCGTAACGTACCTGTAATGCTAATAAGAATAATAACAAAACGAAGTAGACGTGTTTCGTTTGTTTTTTCGCAAACGATGACAAGTGCTTTTTTTCTGCAATCCTCCTTGCCACTTCTTGTGTACGAGTGGTAAGTTGGAAGGAAGAAGATGCTTTCAATGTCATACATTCCCGGTTACGATCAACGTAATTTATTATCACGTCCTTGTGAATTATTCCAGATGAAATCCGCGTGAAGTGCATCAAGGACGTTTATCTATTCACTTATTTTGGTGTAGAATTAACTTTTTTTAAATCAAATTCAAGTTACTGATTCATCAAACCTGTACAGAGGTTTTTTTTGCTCGAAAAGCCCAAATAACTCCGTATAAAATGTAAGAAATACTTTAAGGAGATCAAAAAAGAAACTGGCACGATTTAGAGATCAATTTGTATCGGCCAATTATTGACGATTATATTATTGACTAATTGAAATGCAACATCATTAAAAATAAAATCGAATGGGATAAGAAGCCAAAAGGAAACGTATTTAAAATGTATTAACTCGCATAACCAAATATAGCGAGATGTTTGCGAAAACGTGCAATTAGTGTTGTGGCGAATAAGATGTATATATAGGACAAAGATGCGAAAGGAAAAATATTAAAAAAGAAATAGAAACAAAAGAGCAAACGGGCATGCGGCTGAACGAAGAAAAAAGGAAGAAAACACGTGCTTTTAATGAGACCATAATTGGCGATCGGTTGTGGAATGTTATGAATGTTTTAGCAATTAAATGTTATTCCGCTCGCACTTATAATTTGTGGTAAGTGAATTGCGAAAGAAAGAAGAAAAAAAAAAAAAAGAACGGCGCCTCTTGAATACAGCAAGAAAGCCTAGAAATTCGCAAGGATTTACTAGTTCTTAAGGGGAATCGATTAACAAACAAAAATAGTGGAATTTATAAGAACCGGATGCACGCGAAAAAGAACCGCGAGATGATAATGAAACTGGGAGAAAATTAGTGGCCGGAATGTGATAACGATTATTGTAATTAATTTATTTTTTTTGAATTTCTTGCCAACTGTATGTGGCACACACAAACGTTTTTATCATTAACGAACTTCAAAGTAATTAGACCAAAAAATTCGTATTTTTTTTTCTTCTTCGCCGATCATCGAAACGCCAGCCACTGAAAATCTCTGGTGGATGGAATGCGACCGCTTATTCGATTAGCGTAGACACGCACGCATCGAAATTTATAATTAAACGGTCGCCTTGACACGATTCCATTTCAAGTGCATCGACAAATCAACATTTTTCTTGCATGTTTAATAACTTTGCTTTAAAATAAATCGCTCCAACACCAAAGATCATCATCATCATCTGCCGCTTAAGACCAGTAGCTCGAACGATTTACATAAATCTTATTTAAACATCGGTTACGAAGAGATGGAGGTTAATTAATACTTTCTTATTGGCAAATTGAGTAATCTAACGATTTGCAACTTAAATATTTTCATTGCAAACAAGACTAGTTTTAATCGCGCGATGACAAATTCTTACGGCGAACTTTCCATCGCCGACGATGGCGATGTTACTTGGAAAGTTGATGTTTTACTTTTGAATTCTTTCCGCTTTATCTCCTCGCCGTTTCGGATTTGCGTACCTTGTTTAAATAGAAGACAGAAACAAATAGCGAGCATTAATTAAATTTAATTGCGTTTACTTTAATTCAAATCCAGTTTGTTTTCGTCTCTTTCTTGGGTTTTCATAATTATTATTTTGTATATTCGCAGAATGACGCAATTTCCCGTATCGCAACAAAAAATGTGCTCGTTTTTCGGTCACATTTTGCTTCTCGCAATTACGTGCAATTAATTGTCTTC
Organism: Hololepta plana; assembly: GCA_963695495.1. Lineage (NCBI taxonomy): Eukaryota > Metazoa > Arthropoda > Insecta > Coleoptera > Histeridae > Hololepta > Hololepta plana. Next base: position 9,997,581 of record OY968837.1, on the reverse strand, counting down.
TAATTAGCCAACCGCTAATTTATTCGTTTCTTGTAGACCGCATTTATCATTCAACAGCGCTAAATGTTCCTTATTGTTGTGTGGCGGACACGCGCTCGTCTCCAGAGTCCTTCATGCGCAAAAAAAAATACGAAACGTGTCTCATCAAAATCGAATTGATATCATCTATTAAAGTCACGTGGAAGTTTGTTCTCGTAGAAGAAAGTTGCTTAAGCCTTTTTTTGCACTGAACGGCTTAATTAAGCAGTCGACTAATTAAGCTCGCCGGCAGATGTGCGATGACGGCATTTGAAAGCATCCGAGTTCAATATTCCGATAAAATGCGTCTATTAGCTTTTTTGCTCGCCCTCCTGTAGTCGCTATTTTAAAATTACAATTAAAGATTTCTTAATTCCCGCATTATAACAACAACATGTTTCGTATGTAACGAGGTCGACGTTTTTATTATGATGTTGTATAATAATAAAAACACCTGTCTTGTGTTGAATAAAACATTGTTACGTGCGGCAAAAATTAATTTTTTTTAGAGAATTTCGTTCAGGTATCACGATAATAAATAATAATTATTGTTATTGTTCGAGAACCGCTTGGCGGAGAAACATTATGAAATTTTCTTTTGAAGAAAATCCTCTCAACAAAAATATTTATATTACTTCCTGCACGCGGCCTGCGCTCTTTTCGCCTCTCTCGTTGTTTATTCAACGAATGGCGATTAAAAAGAAAATGCCTTCTTCTTTCGAATTTATTCAGGTCAAAAAAATATTGCACAAAATAAGGAGAACGTAGGAAATACCTTGCTTTAATAATAAATAAGCGTGTGTAGCGTTACGACACGGGGAACTTTGAAAAATTTCCAAACATTAACTCCGAGGAGGAAGTGCATGTCTAGCGATTATGCACGTTAACTAAAATTGCCGAAGAAAAAGAGTTAAATAAACGGAAGAAAATGCAAAACGAAAAGAAAGTGGAGGAAGTTTATTATTATTATTAATACTACCACCTCCACCATTCGGCTACCCACCTGGCGCAGCGGCCAACAACAACATCTTCGGCTATCGCACCGTGAAGGAACACTCTGAATTTTAAAATATACTTTAAGCTTAAAATACCAAATTTACTACTCGTGTACCTGGTGGTACATGCACCTCTCTATTTTTGGTACAGCTTCCTGTACATTGCAAATTTTATTTGCAACAATTTACTACCCAAAAAAAAATTGCAGCCGCAACTTTAAAATACAGCTCGATAATCAAAAATGTTATTTGCTCAAACGGATCCAATCGTCAGCACAACTTTCTCTTGGTTTTGAGCTAATTCAACGTTAGAATTTGATCAGTTTCGTATTAAACAAGCGCAAAACTTGCGAGTAATTAACCGAATTCGACTAAAACTAATTAAGTTCTTTCACAAACCTTTATTATATTCTTCTTTTTTCTTGGCGTGTTATTCTGGTGTTGAAGAAGAATGGCTGTTGGCGTGGAGCTGCTTTGAATGTCCAAGGGATGCCATTTAAATTATCTCTTTTTCCGCCCTTTTTTTTTTGATTAACACTTTCATTCGTGTGCTATACATATACCTCACATGGCGGGACCGAAATGAATACCTGGACCAAATAACGAGATAAACTGCGAGAGAAAAAAAGTAATTAAACTTCCGCGCCAGCAAGCTAGTGTTGTTGACGATGATGATGGTGATGAAAGTTGGGAGGATCCGGTATGGATTCATCGGGTTTTAGTCCAGTATGTAAATGAACGATTTACATATTACAGGCATACATTTGTGTAGGAACAATTTAATTTCGGAATGCGTCTATTTAGATTTTGCAATGTGCAAAACGTTGCTCATTCTTTTTTTGTTCGTTAACTTCTGCTCGTTCATTACAGCGATTCGTCGTTGAATTCGGTTTTATGGCGGTAGAAGGCCCATTTGTTTGCCATTTCTGAACGTTAGATATTAAACGTTTTGCAAATTGTGCGACGCCGATGATTCCATCAATTCTGGGTGATGTATGAAATCGTGCAACGGCGAAATAATAGATTATTTCGTATTGTTATCTTGCACATTTAAATAACGTAGAGGAACAAATAATTTATTTACCAGCGGACAGTTATGAATATTATAATAAATAAACTAAGAGAAAGTTTACGTGCATGTAGGTTAAACCATATACGGTATAAATCTTTTTATAAATGATTATTCTGTTATTTCTGTGTGTGTTTTTTTTGCGCCACTCATATATACGAAATGTGATAAAATATTGTTATATTACGGTCGTACATATCCATTTCAACAGCACCAACAGCTATAAAAGAAACGAAATGAAAACGGAATCGAAGAAATAAAAGTCGATCGAGCAATAATTATTAATCGTATGTGTAATAGGGAATAAGGTTAAGCAAATAAAATTGATTCTTGTCGTTGTCGATCGATTATTATTTAAGAAATAAAGTTGAACAAACCGATTTTAATCATGAAAATGTAACGTTTTTTCGAAAGTATCGTAAAACAAGAGCGAAATCAATTTATTTATATGGCTGGGTCAATGATACGATAGGCAACGGCACTTCCACTTCGACAGAGAAAACTAATAGTGGCACAAGAACGGGGGAAAGTTTAATTAAATTTACGTAACTGCTATCGATCGATTCGATTAATTAATTAATTAATTGATTGATTTCATTAGAGCGTGCGCGACCGTGACAAATTGGTGTTTTTAAATTACTCAATCATTCACGTACAGATGCATTTACGATGCAAATAATAATAATAAAACTGCGTGACATTGTAGTTTAAAGTTTTATTATTTTTTTGTTTGGCCTATTGCCAAAAAAAGAACCATAACAATGAGGCGGAAAAAGTGAAGAGGAAATAATAACGCAAAGTTACCTACAACTTTTACGACGTTGCAACACGTTGAAGACATCAAAGTCTATTTTTTATTGCGGCAAAAAATAATGCGTTTGGAGAGATGGTCGGTTATTTTATTTTATTTTTTGCAAAAGTTTGCACGTTACAACAATGCATTAGTTTAAAATTACGTTTTGCAAGCTTTACCGCACGAAGCAAACATAAGCTGCAACATTTTCTTTTCTGTGCAATGCGAATGAAAAAAAATCGCTTTTAATTATAATCGCTTTAGTGGTCACACTTTTAATTAGAATCGTAACGGAAATTCGTACTTAATTACATCTACGTAAAAATGTTAACAAAATTTTGGATGATCTTGGGAAATAATTGCAAGTGAATTTTCTCCCATTACGAATGTTTAATTGCTCGATTTACAAAAGGAAAACCGGAAAAATGTAAACAGGATGGACGATTAATTAAAGGGAAAACTTGAATTTAACATGAAAGGAAGACAAGTTTTCCATGAAGAAAAGGAACGTCTTAATTTTATACAATGTTTTTTAAAAAGTAATTCTTCTTCCTTTCTCTACGTGCATGTACATGGATTTTTTTTTGTTCGGAACGAGTCTATATTTGAAAGTAAAATTACGTTTTCATTAAATTAAAATGTAAACTGTCAAGAGGGAATTTTAATAAATTAATTTTTATAGCTACGAGAGAAATAAAGAGAGAGAGATTCATTAATTATAATTGATTTTACTTTACATTTGCATTCATCCGAACATTAGCTTTATTTTTAAGTAAGTCTAAGGATAATATAATTGCTAACGCTCTCTTTTTTTGTTTTTAGCAAAACGCTTGTATCAATCCTGCCGTGTTGTTGTTGGAGTGAAAGCAACGAAATCGTTAATTAAAAATCCATTAAGATCAATCAATATCTTTTTGTATTTTATTTGTTCTTCTTGTATCTGTAAACTGCTCGCTACAGAGCAACAATTTCTTTCTGATAGGCCTTTTATTATTACATTGTTGTTATTATCGAAAGGCCCAATTTAAAATGAAATTTATCGTTGTCATTCAATATTCGATACTTCACTCCACCTTCTTATTAAAAATATTATTTAGTATCAAATCGATGGTGGAGTAATGAATGTAATTAAATGGTTTTGACGAATGGCGAGAAGAGAGAGAGAGAGATTACAATTTACGACTGGCGAATTACTTTTTTTATTCACTCGTTGATTACGCATTGGAAAAAGGTGGAGAACGAACAATTTCCGTTTTTGTTTATGGTTTTTCTTTCTCTTGACGAAGATTCACATAAATTTCATTTATCATTTCGGTCAATGGTTTTTTTCTTCCTTCGGCTGATATGAAAAGCTCTACAGCTATATAGAGGAGGCATCCCTAATTAAAATTCATGCCCCAAAAGAATGTGTATAATTTTTTCCCAATTCGTCTCTTTCTTTCTTTCTTTTTTTGCCACGCCTTTTAAATCCAAAATTAATTACTTTTGATTATATGCCTTCGTACGTACGTAAAAGAAAATGATTAATGTCATTCGGTTTTCTCGTTTATTTACGTGTATACCACCACGTACCCCCTTCTTTAGCGTTCTCTTTCATTATTCCCATTCTTCCTCCTTTTCATTATTATCATTATTTTAATTATTCGACAATTATTTCGTAACCGCATATAGAGGCTTCGCGTCTAGGCGCGATAACCATCTTCCCATTCTTCCTTTGTGATTTTTCTTCAGTCTAATGACCACGAAGAAAGGAGAATTATTATGAAATTTTGAAAAAGGAAAAACTACCTTCAACGTTAGATCAGATTAAAATCTCGGATTTAATTTAAATGAAATAATGGTGATAAGACGGTGAGATTTTTAAATAGACGTGCTTTATGAGATTCCATTATTTTTCTCATAGGGCATCGCATAAGCATCAAGCGAAAAAAAAAAAACGTATTCCATTGAGTCGAAAACGCGTTTCCATAAATAAGATTTTGAGACGAGGAATAAGAAAAGTAAATCTGTTTAATTTGATTTATATTAAGATTTCCCCAGCTTCTTTCTTCTTAATATCATCACTATTATCGTTAGATATCTCCAGAGATCATCTCCTCTTCATTCAATTATCATTTTTAGTTATATAGGCACTATTCGTCAGCTCCTCCCAACCCCCGTCATTTAATGTATTCCTCTGTAGTGTTAAATATAATGGCACCTCCATCCCGTTTGCTTCTTATTCTCCTTATTTCTCTTAAATAAATTATATATAAGAAGACGTGTAGACAAACTTTTGCACTTTACACTACCACTCGTAAATTATAGGATTTTTTAAAAGACTTTTTTTTCTGCGCTACGTTATCGAATTTCTTACTCATTATATTTCGTCGTAATTATTTAGAGAAAGAAATTAGATAAAATAAAATTCCTCCTGTTTTCAATTTCGACAATTTACAAGAATAAGCCCAATCCTTAAATCGTCCACTCGACTGAATATAAGTAAGTGGAGAAAGATTTTCCTTTCTTCTTTTCGTGCGGACGAGATTAATGATGCCCTCTCGAAATAAAATAGCAATAATAAATTTGCGAATACGCAAATTAAAAATTAAAGAAGAAGAAGAAAATGAAGAGAAAAAAAAGGAAACGTGATTGAAAACCGGTTATTATTATGTTTTCGTATATTTTGGTCTTATACAATAATAATATTTTCGCCTATATTTATTTATATGTTTGTACGTATGTATAATATTTTTTTGCGGATATAAATTTCATTCAATCGCTAATTTATTTCTCTGGAATAATCAAGCAGACGTGTACGAAGAAAAAGTGTTTTATGATAATAATCAAGTAAAGATTAATCGACGAGGACGGGCTTTAATTTGCTTTTAAATCAAACAGAAAAGAAAAAATAATAAATCCTTTTTATAGTTTGCCTTATTAACGTTTACGGAAATAAAAAATAAAGTCGAAAGAAGTGTTGAGAAACGTACAAAGAGATACAAATCGGAGCTGCTTTATTCTGTGGATTTAGAAAAAGTCTCCTATTTCATCTAGAACTCGTCATAATCTGCTTAAGGTGTCTTCGTTTTGTTGGATAGTTGTTAAGATTATAAAACCAGCAACAACATCCTTCTTAACGTAAACTTTGGATTCGTTTTTTCGAGCTTTTGCTTGTTTTTTTTTCTCGTAAACTCAAAACTTTTACTGCAAAAAAAAACGACGGAGAAGGGAAAGAGGAGGTCGTTAATTAATTTGCCAAAATTCCACTTACACTTTCCCATAAACGTACTGATGTCATAATTAACAATCGTACGCTCCTTTTCTTTTAAATCAATTTTAAGTAGAAAGTCAGAGCGTACTTTATGATACGTTTATGTTATTATTTTCGAGACGTGTACACGCAACGGGAAAAGCAACAAGAAAAAGGACGAAAAGAAAAAGCGAACGACCGGCTCACGGGCATTATTATGATATTATGTAAATGAACCGATCGACGACCGGCCAGAAGAAGTGCGTTACGGTATGGAGCAACAACAAGAGCGAGAGAACGAAAAATTGAAAGAGGAGACGTAACAGCAATAAAGTAGAGGAGGACCCCCTGAAATAAATAAATAACAGGAGAAAACGAACGACTAAATAATTTCTTTAGTTGGTAGTTCGTAGTGAAAATGAAGTTAAACGTTTCCATTAAATCATTGACCACCTCCGGGCGAAACGTATTACATATTCATCTCTCTTTCGCGAACGAACCAACCAACAAACGTCTCGCAAAAAATTCCCCATACGCACCGAACAACGTTCGATCTCTCTTCGTCGCTTCTATATTCGCAACTATATCCGATCATTTCGTTAACGTCCCAATTTAATTTTTGCCCTCTCATTCGTATTTTTGCGCTCTTAGATGCAAATAAGATGAAAAAAAGAACGGGAATTTATTCGCGCCGTCACAACACATCTACGCCACGTGCAATTTTCTTAATAAGATTTGACGATAATTTTAATTGGAATAGATGTAAATAATGGCAAATTATCTCTCAAGCACTCGCATACTCTCCGCGATTTATACATGTTATAACATTTTACGAAACGTTAATCTTAAGACGCAGTATGCGGAAATGCAATTTTAAAGCCATAAAATTAATCTGCAAACACGGGCTTACGACTACTATTATTATCTCTTCGCTCGTTCCTCGACTCTTCGTGCTCTCGTACTTTTTCGTACGCAAAAGCACCACTTACCAAATTGATTTATGTCAACGTAAATGATTACCGACTATCATAATAATATTAATACTCGTCCAGATTCCTATCTCAATTCATTTCGTCGCGAGGTTGCGAAAGAAACTGTTACAAAACGACGGAAAATGGGTGCAAAATGAGTAAATTCGCGAGCGAGCGAGAAGGAAATAGGAAACCGGCCGCGATGCGTTTAAATTGTAAAGTTTAAGCGAACGCACGCTGGCTGCTCTTTTAGCCGGCCACTCTTGGAAATTATAACGGGATAGGAATGCATCTAGTAGCGGGCTTCCTTCTTCATCTTCGTTAAAAATGCCAATTGATTTTTTTACCAATAAAAATTATAATCAATCAATTATAATTTCGCGAACGATTGACAAAACGTTTAGTTTTAGAATCCGAAAGATCGATCGATTTCAGGTGGGAAAGAAACTGTCGAGGAAATGGCAGGAGCTTCTCGTACGAAATTATTGCTGCCGCGATGGAATTCAATTGGAATTGCAATAAATAATGCGAAATACTTCTCATTTAATTGATTACGTGCAATGTCTTTGGAATAAAGTTGGTAATGAATGCGTAATTATCGAGCAACCAACAAAAAAAAATGGAAACAAAGTTTTTTTCGTAAAGAAACGAAGGTCATGAGCAATAAAGAGCAAAAAGTGGCGAAAGAGAGGACACGTGATTGACGGTGGTATCGAGAGCTGAAAGACATTGTTCGGCCAACGTTCGCTTCTTGAATATTAGCACGTTATTCATTATGTTTGTGCGAATAAGAGAGCGGGCGAAGGAAAGAGAGAACGAGACTCGAATGTGTGTTACATGACTGGCGCCAAGAAGGTATTTACACTCGTTTTTCGCGTTGTTTAACGTATTGCCTTCGATTTTTTTTCTTTCGTTGTTGTTCTTGTTATTAGTACTTGACCGCTCACACTCATCTCGTACGGGTATTTTTTTATTGTTATCGCTGTATCGATTTTACTTTTATTTACTTTTAATATTTGCACGTCTCTTTACGGGCGAGAAAAACGTAACGAAATAACGTGCGCTCTCGCAAATATTTATCAAAAGAACCAGACGCAAAAAAGAAAGCCATATTTTACACCCTCGTTTCGCAAAAGCGCGTTTAACGCACATTCCTACAATAAATCTCCACTCGAGAGCACGTTTTAATTCAGTCTAAAATGAACTTTGTTTGAGGGTCACCTCCATTTAGTGCCCTTTTTGCCTTACATTCAAACTAAAACCCGCCGGGTGACGGTGAGATGAAAATCAAGTTTACCATCAATTAATTCGTTAATTGCCAATGAACGTTTTATGGAATGTAAATTTTAAAATTGCACCACGGCGAAACGCGAGGGCAACTTTTTCTTTCCTGTTGCTCCTCTCCTTTCACGCTCTGGTTCTGTAGCAACGTTTTGCAAATAAAATTTCATAAGCAAATATTGAACGTGGCCTAGATTAAAATCGACACATTTCCATGGCACTCGCGGAGAAATTGCGAGCTGAAAAAGTGGTAGAAACATTTCAGCATATTTGCGCCGGCCAATAATAGTCACAATACGCAAATATAACCGATAGCAAATTTACAATAAAGAACCAAAAAGGAATTGTATCGGTTTTCGTGCGTTGTTAGTTTATGAATTATCCCTCAAAAATGTTCCGTATCCTCTCCATTATTCCCACGCACATTGGAAAACGTCTTTGTTACGCCTTACAAATGAAAGATTCCCTCGGTGTTCTGCCCCTTCGCCCAATCGAATCCTGCTTTATTTGTTATTGTTCCTGTTGCAGTTAATCGTTTTTAAAGGCCTACATTTTCCCCCGTCGTAATTTACGGGTCCATTATTTAATACCTGCTCTAAAAATAAAAGCTTCCATCAGCGTTTTTTATATTTATAGCGAAACGAGTCGTATAAATAGAAATCCGTGTGTTATAAATATAGGACAAAAGAGAGCAAAATAAACATAAACGAAAATCGGTCGAAATTTCACGGTAAACGTTAAATTCGAACCGAATTCGAAAGTAAACCGTGATTATTTTTTTTTTCGAGGGTCCCACTCTATTTGATTGATAATCATTATCCGTACTGCAAATTAATGGGGGGAAAATAAACGGGACAATTAAACGCAACAGTGTATGAGTTTTTATGTACAAAAGGATCGATCGTCATTGTTAAATGGCAATCGTTATGTTTGCTATATTATCTCGGCAAAAGAAAAGGAGGAAACGCGGGGCGAGCAGGAAAAACTTCTTAAATCGCGAGGGACGGCGAAAGAAGAAAGAGGAAAGACTGACTGACTGCCAAACAATGGAATCGATAAATCCGAAAGTAGGAGTGAGCAGCGAGATTGTCGTGTAGGAAGTTATTATTTGCTTCCCTCTTCATCTCCGTTTTTTGCCGTTTTTTATTTTGCTTAAGGATTTTTTGTTGCTTTCAAAAAGAGTGACTTTTAAATTAAAAAAAATAAGATAGCAAATTCAGTTGCTTCCTGTTTTCCTTCGTCTCTCGAGGTACGTTCGTCCTCTTTTGCCATCTTTCTCTTTTCTCATTCAATCCAAACTGGAAATCATTTCGAATCGCAATAATTACGTGATGCCGAAATATTATTCATTCCATTCGATTACGAAACGATTTTAATTTGTTCGATTTCAATCTACTTGTAAAAAGTTCCTGTTATACGAACATCGTCCGGCGTTCGCACTTTCAACGGCATCGACTCTCGTTCAAATTTTAATAACAAACGGAATTAATCCTCAACCATTTGATTTGCTTTCTTGTAGCGCAAATAATGTTAATTACTTTTGCTATTTTTAGATTGTTATTTGCCAGTTTCGATTATTATAATCGAATCATAATCCTAAACGACAACAGGATATGTTCTCTGTTTATTTTCATTCCTTCGCTGTTATTTGTTTTTTCTTTGCCGACCAAACAGAAATTCTTGTTACGTTATTCACAAAGCAAACCAAATTTATTCGCAAATCCCAAACACGAATCAGAAAGAAATTAAATAATCAATTTGTTTTGTGTGTTTCATAATAATTATTGTTGAAATTTACTGGAAAATTAACAACAATAAACTGAAGCGGTTTCGTAAAGAGAAATAGCGGTTATTAAAAGAACAAATCTAATGAACACATTACTCAAAGGCAATGGTTGTTGCCACGTGGAATTGTTGCCAAAATAGTAATTAGCTTTGATCTTGCACAATTATATTGCGATTCCTATAGCACGATCGCCAAATACAATTTATAATTGCATCGAATTTATTTTAGTTTGAGGCGCGAATAAAAAAAACTGCACGAAAATCCATCAATCCAATTTATTGTCTGTTACATTTATCGTTACGTATGCTAAATAAAATTAAAATGATGGTTACTGTTATTATTAGAAGAGAAAAGACCCTGACCTCTAAACGTCTTTATTATTACGATTATTATTATTGGTATGCGAGCCTCTGCTATTTTATTGATCGTTTAAGAATATAAATAATAACATTTATAAAGATTAATTGGCAAACGATTATATAACAATCGCCAATAGCAAGAGGAGAATTAAACTATGGGTACCGTTTCTCATAATCAATTTATTATTACGGAATATATTATCGTAGGAATGCGATTGACCAATACCAGACGAAAAGTCCGTCTAAACTTCAAAGTAGGAGCATCTTTCTAATGAGCAACTAAATGGCGTTAAATAATCGTGGAGAAGCGACGAAAATATGAAGAAAAAAGCGGCTCACGACAAGTTTTATGATTTAATGAGTATTATTTTTATGAATGAATTCCATTTGAATACTAAAACGGTATTAGGCAAATAGCAAATTATCATTTAACACGTCTGGCTCTCATCTTCAGTTTCGTTGTTGTTATCATCATCATCATTACGATATTATGTAATTTAAATTCCATTTACGTCTCGCCACAACCAAATAAGTAAATTGCTAGCTGACATTCTATTAGAAAAAAAAAATTGCTGTTAATTTATATTTTTTAACTTTGGCCATTCAATAATTTCCATTTATAGAATATAAAAACGATTAACTTTTGTTCGAATGTTCTGTTATTATAGAATAAAAATTCATAGCACAAGTTCATTGAATTCTTTCGGTTTATTTGTAAATTTTTTACCTGATTTGATAACGTTAAACTTTAATTAATCTCCATCTACCAAATTGAATTTTAATATTGCAAATGCAGTGTAGGATGCAAGTAAAATGTCGACCTATTGCATACTGCATAAGTGAATTGGCAGTTCTGATCAATAATTGGTGTATCCTGAAGTGTTGGTCAGATTTTGCATTTTAAAATCGTTCCGACTAAAATGAGTTTTAGTGTGCTGCCAATCCATATCAATGGCAGTATAACATGTAATTCAGTGTCCTCATGCAAAAATTGACAGATTCGTTTATGCGAAAGCAAGTAATTGTTCCATTAAAAGATTTAATGAACTGGGGAATTATTTCATTAAATCTCAATCAATTGTACAGCAATTCAAGTTTCGTTTACTACCAAACGAAAATTGTTAATTCGAATCAGAAAGTAATCAAAAGTTTTTCAGAATGAGTTTATTCCATCGCCTTCACTTTACCCTTCCACCTGGTTATGTACACATATCTATAACACAAACAATACTTTAAATGGTATTGAACGTTTTTTAACATGATGTTGCATAAGAGATCGAGGAGATTTAATTAAAATACACATTTCGAGTGCTTGTAATGCGATCCTCATCAAATGCGTGTAGAAAAGAATTAAACTTGAAGAGGAAAAAATACCTTCACTTCGTTTCTTTATTTGGCAGCTCCAACGAATTCGTATTATTATTATTATTGCTAGTATTATTACGACCGAAAGGATTAATCAATCAAAATCAAATTTAAATTAAACTTTTCCCCTCTTTTACACGTTGAAATATAGTCGAGGATTACGTTACAAGCAAATAATGGAGTTAATAATAGAAACGTTTTAGATTAACTGCTATTATTCCTATTACGATTATTTTTTGCTCGCTCGCGTTTGTGGAAGTATTAGCAAACAAAAAAAAAAAACGGCAAACCGCCGTTAAATTGCAATTTAATTAATTCGATTGTGTCTACGTAGTCTGTTGAAACTCGACTGCAATTTAAGTTGCGAATAGTACGAAATTGTTGAAATGCGAGTTGTACAGGGAGTTTCAAAAAGTATCACAAACTTTAAGCCCATGATAAGCAGACAAGTCTTAATGAACATTGGTGCGGAAATGGACGGTCTCGAAGATACGGAGGATTATTAAATTTTATAGGATATCTTAAGTTTTCGCCCTTTTCATTCGCAAAACTTGCATTTTCGTGTCGAAGTTAACAGAGGTTATGTCCTACATAGATTTTGTCGTTGATAGATGGTTAATGACAATTTTATGAATGTTCGCTGTCTTTTTACTCTAATTCTGAATTTAAAAATGCCAAAGTAGTCCTACATCTTTGTATTAAGGCTTATCCCAATCGTCAATCGTCAGATTCTTTCAGCTCGTCTTTTTAGAGAACATTCACACTTACTTTTTGAAGGAAGTTGGATAAGAAGGAGTGAACTTGCTTCAATAGTTTGCCAAATCCGCCAGATTTATACCCTCCAGATTTCTTTCTTCGGGGTTATTCGAAAAGTTTAGTTTTATGCTGCGCTTGTAACACTCGAGGAACTGAAACAACTAAGCCAATGTTTGATTGCCAATGATTTTCGAAAGAGTTCGAAGGTTTTTGCGGCGAAGGGCGCTTTGACATCTCATTTGAGTTGTTTTTCCTTTGATTTTAGTTCATAGTTTGCATTTTTTTTACATAATTGTAAATAATATCAAAGTTGCAAAATGTTTCGTATCTCCGAAATCGTCGATTTTCGGGCCCATGTTCATTAAGACTTTGCTGCTTATTTCTGGTTATAATATCACTCCGTAAAGTTAGTTTGTGGCACGGTTTTAACACCCTGTATATGAAACGTGATGCTATGAAAGAGATAGATGGCCAAACAGAATGAAAATGAAGAATTATGCAATAAAGTGGCGAAGAAAAAGTGGAGGACGAAAACAAAATACTAATAATAATAATGGTAGAGATTACGTGGACGTAGGTGTTTAATTAAAATTGAAAAAGAATGATAGCAGTGGACCAACAACAACGTATCGCTTAATATTAAATTGCTTTTCGAAAAAGGAAAATTAAATGTTTTTTTTTGGCTTCTCTCATTTCGTCCTCCACTTTTCGACCAGTTACTGTTGCATTTAACATGCTCCGAATGCATTCGAAAATAAAAGACAGAATGCACAGAGCCAGTTTTTAATTAATCTATTCGTTTCTTCTTTTTTTTTTTCAAAAAAACGTATACAACTTGCGTCTCGAAAGGCCACATGGAAATAACGTATTCGCCGGTTTTAAGTTTGAGTTTACGGAAGGAAAGAAAGCTAAGAGACAAGCCAAATAATTCGCTAAATGTTTGCGTATCACTTTGCAAATTGCTACCAACGCCCATCTTTCATGGGGATTAATAATAAGTTCGGACGTGTAATTCAAGGTTCGCATGTTGGCTTCGGGTAAAATTAGTATCGTAAACGAAAGGCGCGCGGGCGTTATCATATCGAATCGTACAAGAAAATGAAGTGTTGCCATAAAAATGCTCGCCATTATCTCGCCGATCTATGGGAACTTTTTGAGCGGTCGCTTTTCGTAAACGAATGGATGCGAATGGTACGTTTGACACTAACAAACTTATCTCCTCTTCCGATACATCTCCGTCTACTGCTAAACACAATTTCGTATTACTATTATCGAATAGGGAGATGGGGGGACTTTGAGTATTAAGATAGATACAAACCCTTTCCCCATCTTGCGCCTTATTGCTGAATATTAATACATTAATAACAAGATTTTAGGGTGTAGCTGGTATATAGTTAAGAGTAATAGTTGAGAGTATGGATGATATTTAACGCTGCTGTGCCGTAAATAGGAACGTTTTCAACGGTACCTGATAAGATAATTTCGTTTCGTTTAATAACGTAATTATCTAACGTAACATTAAAGAGCGGAACGCGGTGAGCGAATGTAAAGATTTAATGTGCGAGATTATATGTAACAGCATATAAATGAAATATGTCTAGTGGAATCTTCTGATGCGATCGAATTAAAAAGTAATAATTACTATTCAGTTTCGCATCAATTTCTTTCTTTAATCGGAAGCGCCATTTAAATGCGATTAATTTCCACCGAGAAAATTGCTTTAATTAAGCTAAACGGATACGTATCATCGCCAAGACATCGACTAGTTTAATTTCTGTTAGTACTTGTTTGTTGACGTTGGAAATGGCTTCATTTTGCAGTTGCTGGATTCGTCTTCAATCAAATGAACGGGAGGAATTTTATTAATCAGATTTCGCAACTTTTTCTTCAAAATTAATTGCTTGTTTGGCTAAATTCGTGATTGCATCGCTGAAATAAAACTGAGCAATGAAAAAAAAGGAACTTGTGGCATTAACGGTCTTTTATTTCTTGTAATAACAATTCGACGTGTGGACTCGTTTAATGCATACACCTTTATCGTCATTAAAAATCGTAAACGACACTTCTTGGTGTATACGTGCGAAAGCTCCACGTGGAAAAGGGAAAAAAAAAAAGAAATTCGAGAAAGATATGGCTTAAACGTGAGATATTTACTTCTGTACTCTTAATAACAGTAAAGAAAAAGTCTTGACAAGTATAAGTGTGTACGTTGCAATAACAATAATAATGATGATGAGAAATAAAGTAGTGAAGAGAAAAAGACAGACGCGTTTACAAAATTTTATTTTTGTAAACGGATGAGAGAGTCGGTGGAATCAGAAGACGTACGAAACCGTCAGGTATGTGTATAGGATGAAGAAACGAAGTATCGTTGCCATATTTGGTTTAAATGAAACCGTCATTCGCTCGTACGGGCGCACAAATTTAATTCCTTTTTATATTTTTAATGGGTTTCGTTCATTTTCTTCTGGTTTTTTTCCTGTTTAGCCTCGTTGCTTTCATTTCATTTTCAGGCAACGTAATTTTTTTTTCATTTGACTCCTTCAGCTCGTGTCTCATTGTTGCCGCACATCTAATTTTAATGGACATGGCATGACACGAAACGAGTTAAAATGTGAGTCCTTTAATGATAATAATAATCGATTAATCGTAATTAATTTATAATTTGCTACACTTCGATCGGAAAATTGGGTCAAATAATAAGAGTTTTTATTCACGTCACTGCCAATCTAGGTTATGCAATGGTGCAGCACTATTAGTTAAATTAAATTTGAATGTCTGCAGATAGAAGCCAGAAAGCAATCGTTGATTAATTGCACTTAACTCCAAAGTCACTCCGTTCTAAAAACTATTTTGCCAGAATGATCTTTAAATGGGGAACTTCCTAGTGCATGTTACGAAGCAATTTGGCTGCCGTTCCTTTTAAAGAAACTTAATCAGTGTGTCGTACAATGAAAATCGATTAACTTCTTATATAAAAAATAAAGGAGAGGAAACGAGATTGATAGAGAGAGAGAAATATGATGCAATGTTTATTAAATAACGATATTATAAAAATAGATTAAAAGTCTTCTTTTAAATTTTTTTTTTTGGTTCGTTACCTTATTTTAATTCAAACCCAACTTTCTATAGTAATATTATTATAAATTCTTTTGGTTAAAGTAGATGAAGAGAAGGAAAACGAATTAAAAAAACGCGAGCGAAATCTATAGAAAGTTAAATAACTCGGAGTTTAATGAAACGTATAAAGTTCATTTTGAGTTTTTAATTCGTTTTTTTGCGTAATTTAATTTCCTTCATTTATTGTTAATTACATATACTTATGCAAATTGTTCGTTAATATTAAAACGAAACCTTTCACGAAACTACCATTATAATAAGAGTTATACGAATATTTTGTAGGTAATATGAAATTATTATATCGTTAAAAGAATATAAGGTAAAACGTACGGTATATAATGTATTATTATTAATTAAAAGAGCAAGTTTCTTAATAAACAACAACAGTAGCTGGAGCAACATTAAAAGCATCAACCTCGTGAAGAGTTTAAAGCAAAGAAATAAATGGAAAACGATTTCAAATTAAACTCTCGTTTAATAATAAAATAATAATAATGATACGGTCAAACAGGTATTTATTATTTAAATTTAATTCGATTATTTGTTTACGTACTTTTAATGAGTATTAAATTTTTATTATTTAAAGGTAATTATTTATTTAACCCATTTCACAATACGATTTGACCGCTGTTCGTTTCCATGAACTTTTAACGGTTTACATCATCTATTCACAAATAATGAGTGTTTTCGGATTTTTTTTTCGTTGTTGAAAAACACAAAGTGAAAGATAATGTGCAAGAAGAATAATAATAAGATGCAAGAATATCAAAGGATGTCGGGTTCGTCATCATTTTGTTCGATTGAATTGAACTCGAGTTTCGTGCAAAATTCAAAGCGTTTTTCTGCAAATTCCTAATTAATTACGTCAATGGTGTTGGCAAATATTTTGATTGAATTTAAATAGAAATAAAGTTAAAAAGTAATAAGGCAAGTGCGATGCTTATGGAATTTGTTTTTTAAATTACACCATTAGCAATTCGATGCCCACTTTTCTTTTTTGGCATGTGACTCTTGGTGTTGTTATTATGTAGCGGTTCCTACGTTCTTTTGCGAATGTTCAAATATGTATATGAGGCAATTCCAGTTTTCTTTTTTTTTTGCAATATCCACGACAATAATCTTTTGTGTCGCTGTATACTAATATAGAAATAGATTAGGTTGATACCATCAGTTTTTATTGTATTGTTATTTTTTTGCCTTTCCTTCTGTTGGCGTTACATTCTTTTTTGCAGCAAAGATTACCCACTTTCTCTTTCATATCTTACACGCGAATTAGAAAACGTTCTATATACGTTTTGCGAAAAAAAAGTGATGCAAATTTTTTTATGGTTTAGTCATAAGTAAAAGTGATTGTTGAATAATGTTAATTTCTCCACTAAAACTTCTAGTATTAATTAACGTAAAATACAAGCTAAGTGTCTAAAATCTGTGAGAAATCCTTGGTTTGCATCTCCTGCTAATTAACTGAATAATGCTGTTCAATAGTGTTAAGAACCTCGAATGTTTTAGAGTCTTCTTAACATTTGATGCCGTTTCCTAGTTGCTAGCATAAGTTTGCCTATTTTGCTAAATAATAATAATACTTAATGCTAATGTAAGTGATCTTAAAAGGTGAAGAGAGTGAACGTGGAAAGAGATTCATTGTTTCAGAACAATCCCTTTTGTATATAATGTTACTTATAAAGGTACAAAAGATCTCTCTTCTCTTCCTCCTCTAATGTAACGTACGGTTCTATTTTAAGGCATAAGCACACATTTGATATTCAAAATGTTTAGAATGATTATAGAATTGAGAACAAGCACTTTATTATAATATCGTACAATAATAATAACAATGACGATAATGAAAAGGAATCTCGTCGTCGCTTATATTACGAATTGTGCGATGTTTGTTTAACCCAACAATAACTATGCATATTTGCAAATATCCAATATTATTGCCTAATAATGGGATGGAGAGACAATGATTTGTTTGCAAATGAATTAAATTAACGTTCGTGTAGACGCATGCATTCACGAGAACGATCAGTTTTTGGTCTCTTTGTTTGTCAAACTTTTCTGATTTTCTTATGCGAAAAATAAAAGCAAACATTCTTTGGATGCGCATTGAGTTCAGAAATTTACATGTTATGGCAAAAAATAAATGTAGGTCTTCCCATTTCTCTATGCTCCTTAACAATTTCCTCCTCATGCCTTAAACTTAAACCATATAAATACTAATGTGCGAAAGAGAAACTAGGACTTGTACTATTTTAATTAAATTTCATGTTGTTGTAGAACGTTGGCTAGGAATGAAGGAAATTGAAACGGCACAAATAAATTTTGCAAATAAACACGTCAAACTGAATTAAATATATATAATAAATTCCGATTGTGATCGAAATGCGAAAACAATCAATTCGCGATTTTTTATATATTTTTTAATTTATACGTAATAATAATCCGCTAATCAAACCGTAACTTCTTTTCTGAATAGGAATTCCTTAAATCAATTAACTTATTAATTAATTTTTTGCTCTCTTACAATTAATTATGCAAACGTTACATTTATTTCCATTTATGATTTACGACTAATGCATTCCCTCATACAGACACATTTTTTTTATTACTTTTGATAATTAATTTTAAATGTGCACGATGATAAAGGTTATCGCTTTTTAAACGTTGAACTGAATGAAATAAAATTTATTTCAGTTTATTACACATAAAAAAATATTGTCATCACGATTATTTTTAGTATTATGGCAGCAGGAATATTAAAAAAAACGGTTTAATTAATTTTTTTCCATCCGATAATTATTTATTACTATTAAATTAATTTCAAATTATCACAGATTACCACACTTTTTGTTTTTGCTTTTGTTCGCCTTAAACTTTCCATTTGTTTAGAAAACTTTATTGTTGTTGGTTTGAATCCGCAATGAAATTTCGAAGTGTCTAATTTGAAAGGCTTTAGGATTTTCCATTAATTCACTATTTGAAAATTGCCAAGAGTTATTATTAGTTACTATTAGCGCAGCAATTAACAATTCTGCACACTCATCTCGCCTAAAAACGTTTCTTTGATGATAAACGTATCTCCATAGATAAAATGATATGCCCCGTTTCCAGTTCAACGGGTTTCATCCGGACCATCATCATCAACACAGAAATACGTACACGTAATTGTCTGCGTTATTTTGTTAGACACCATTCGAAAACTTTATCGTATTTTATTATTAAAAGCTTCCAAACATTAGTACCGATCGTATAAACATTTCGCAACTAATAAAAACAATACCGGTACCGACAAAACAGAAGAAGAAAAAATAGGTGGAGGAAAAGGGAATTATTGAATTATTTAAACATTAATAAATAAATAAATTAAGGGGGCGAATTGTGGGTGTGAGAGTGGTATGGAAATGATACCGTCATATATGTGTGTGTGTGTATAGAATTTAGTTTTCGCATGTATTAGCATTAAAGGTAATTGTAACAAAGTATGCCCTTACTAAATACAATTAACTTTAACCCTTTTATGGGAAATATCGTACGAATACACATACACATTATTTTATACGATGCTTGCAAGCGTAATACTTTAACGTTAAACTTTTAATGTAATTACAGGTATTTTAACAACGTTATATAAAATAATCTTTATAAATAATCTGCGAGGAAAAGGAAGAGGGTTGAATTTCATACGTATAAAGCAAGAATTAAATATTATTTCGTAATTAATTGTTAAAATTTTCTTCTCTTTGTTAATTTTGCACATTATTCACTTCCAATATATTGGAGCCAATATTTGCATAATTTTTGCTTTTTCTATGCTTAAGCGTTTTGATTAATAACTTTGATAAATTGTTCGATTTAACTGCAAAGAAAAACTTCTTGATAACAAATTGCACCGTAACGAATTGATGTTATTAAACGTTTTATGTACCGCTAGCATATGCAACCTTTCAATTTCCTTAATCTAAACACATTGCAATTTATTATTAATGATAATAATAACATACCTTTCACTTATTAAACGGATAATAAATCTTCAGCGAACTCGCTCGAAAAATCTATGAATATTATTATTATAACAATTAATCATTGTTAGAGTTAACAGTAGTTTTTCGCTTTAGTGGGTGAAGTGGCGGAATAGAATGGAGAAAAGTATCGATGAAAAGTTGATAATAAAATATTAATTTTATTATCGTTTCGGTGCATTGCGAATAATAGAGCGAGTCGCTCTTAATATTCTAATAAACCGCGGTTTTTTGTTTGTTTGCAAAAACATTATTATGCTGTACACAAAGATAAACATGAAGTATTACCGCTACTTTGCTACACCATCACCATCATCGCCGATGATAGTAGCAGAAGACCTTTTGTTTCATGTAAATGCATCATCATCAGCATACACAATCCCAAGTTTTATGTACAACCATTAACCGTTCCACCGCTGGTTCAACATAATTATCTTTGCATAATAATAGGTCACTTTTCAAGACACTTTGACCTAAATAAGATAGAACGCAAGAATCATAAAGATTCTTCGCAATTGTTGTTTATGTTGCGAGATTGTTAACGGATTCCGCGGGTTCCTCAAGTTAATTGTAACTTGTGCGAAGAGAAAAATGAGTGCTTTAAAGTGCAAAGAAAAGATTTGTTTTGCATTTTTCCCTTTAAACATACTAATAATAAACGCCCTTTTATTATAAGTTATTTCTAATAGCTATTATTCAATCACTTTTTGTATAAGTGAATTAAAGCAGGCAATTTATTATCACTGGCTAGCCGCATTCAATTATTTGTTATAAAGTCGCAAAAAAGATGCGCAAATATTTTTGCAACATTTGCTTGTACATTAATATTAGTCCCACTGTAACGTCGAATACAAACAAATAAATTAGCCTATAAAAAAAACTTTTCGTACAAAAAGAAATAATTATTTAGCAAACAAAATTAATTTCATCCATACAACTCCTTTCATATTGTTTCATTATACTTTCTCATTTGCTAATATAATTATTATTAAATAATTGCAATTACGTGTATTTTATTTTTTTAATATCCCATTCCATAATTATCTCTGTTATAATGGCAATAAATTCATTCGCTATATTGTTTGAACATTTTTCTTTATCAACAACAAAAAATTACTAATTTATAATAGAAATTAAAAGCTGGACGTTTTGTCAATGAAAGGTGTTAATAAATAAGGTTTTTATAAGAAATTTAATTACAAATAATTTCAATTCGAATATAAAAGGTTTTATTCTAAGCTAGAAATAATTACGATGTTGATATTGATGATGACGGTGTTGATCTTGACTCATTTCTCTCTCTTTAATTACTTTGTCTTTTATTGTTTTATTGCCAGTAAATTAACATATTTACTATTCGAAATAACAATCAATAAATTTTAATTGCCAGACATTAATTTATTGTTTAATTAGATGACTAACACAGAAACGTGCGCGAGAGATAGAGAGAATGCAATTTCTCTAATAACTTATTTGTTAATTACAGGCGATTTATTTAATGATAATCATCAATTAAATTTTTTGATTGCCATTTTAAGGCCCAACTTTAATAAGACGTCTCATTTAAGAATGCATAATGGTAATGTCTGCCTTCGGAGGAACTCTTTAGATAATTTTATTGGCCATTTTACAAATCAGGAAGAAAAGTTTTAATTTAAGAATTGCAAGGCCATCTTTAAATCAAACGACTGACGGTATTAAATAAGGGTCGATCTCTTTTTATTATTATTGAAGGAAGTAATAAAAGCAGTTTATATCTCTCCCTCTGCCTCCGCGCCTTCGCCCCATGTTTTTTTTTATCTCGAAGGAAATTGCATTCGCGTTTTGCGAAAATTGGAACGATCTAGGAGGTGAAGGTCAATCATCATCATTACACAAACGTACATACGAAATGATATTATTCCCAAAAGCAATTCGACCATTCCTCTGGGTTCTCCCCTTTTCTTCCTTTTTTTTGTTACATTTATTCCCTCTGGCTCTTTAGATGGAATTTTTATTAAAATAATAATGTGAATAAATACGAAAGGGAAGTTCGTCGACCTGTATTCAGAAAAAGCATTATATTTACCTTATACTCCGTACTTTTATTCGTTTTCTTCTCCCTTTGTTCACTTTTTGCTCGCCCTCTGTTTCGAATCGCTAATTAATCTGTCCTTAACATATTTGCCATATAATTAATAGAGGAACATTGGTAAGTGTTTAATGAAATTTAATTCCACTGAAATCGTAACAAGTTAACGTTAGCATTCGCTCATGCAATCACAATGATAAATAATTAAAAGCAATTTATTTCGAAATAAATTGGAACGAATTATATTACCGATAAATGATATTCATTATTGGTAATTTCGGTTTCTTTTTATTGACCTTCTTCAATCGATGTCACTTTTTTGTTCTTAATTAGACCGTAAAAATGATAAGGATTTAAATTAAAGAAGACAACAATAATAAATAATTTAAAACGCGGAATTAAATTGGCCAATTTAGCGAAACGAAAAAAGAAATCAGATGGAATTTGTGCTAAAAGCAAAATAAATCGTGCAGATTTGCCATTTGACTGCGAATTGATTTATCTTTCGTATCCTGAAACCCTTTTTTTTTGTCCTATCTCGTCGTCGTCATTATCTTTCTTTATCCCGCTGCTGGCCTCCTCTTTAATTTATTTTCCAATAAACAAGAGGAAATGTTGTGTCAATAAAATTACCTTCAATGCAAAATTAATTTGATAGAAAATGATAAAATGGCAAAGAGAATTTAATACGTACGTCTAAGTCCTTCCTCCTCGTCGTAGATAACTTCTTAAGTTATGTCGAGTGGAAATTATTGGACGATCTTCATCTTCGCGTTTCTCATCTCAGTCTCCGGCTCGTTTTTAAGCCGATCGCAAAGTTCGCAACTCGATATCCATTTTTTTTATTCATAAAAAAAAATTAATTGCAAAATATCTTAACATCACATTAGATTCTTTGCATTTTGGCTGACTAACTCGTAAACTCGAGTATAGGATTACGTTTAAAATCATAAGCACATTACCTCTGGAGATTTACTATAAAAAATGTACAAGGGAACTTTTCAAAAGAGTTTACAATCAAATAAAATTCAAACTTTTCTCTCTCGCCAGAAAATCCTATTTACTTTAATAATTCCTGACGTGGGCTTAAGATAATTAGCTAATTATGAACGTAATTTAAATAAGTTCCATTTACAATAGCCCAATTTAGTTTTTTTTTTAGTGTCTGTTGATTGTTGGATCTTTCAATACTTTTTCCAATTTGTAAAGGGATCGCGAAAGGGAAATTCTGTCAGGGAAGCAATACCAATTAATCGATCTTTAAATTACTATGCTCCTAAAAATAATTGCTTCTTCACGCTCAAAGCGTCCACATTCTTTCACTTAATTAAAGCTCGTGATATATGTGAGGCAGAAATAACAAAAAAAAAGAGATAGGGGTAGGAAGAGCGCCTTTTTTGTATTCTGCTCGTTGAGATATAAATTCGCTTTTATTAGGGATTTCGATGATTTAGCCGATGCGACGTTCCATCACGTGGATCGGTTCAAGTTGATTTTCCGTCTGGAAAATGGGCATTTGACATGATAACCTTATATATACGGTTAGCACACGAAATTTGTAAAGTGTAAGCAACGGGGAAAAAAGAAGAGAGAGAGTACCCAATATCCTGTATATTTTTCGCGCGTGTGTGTGTGCGAATTTCTTGCAAAAAGTCCTATACACATTTATATTTGCCGAGTAAATAGACGTCCGCCCCCGAAGCCTATTTTCCACGAGGCACGTTCGCGTGTACGCGGGGTGATCTGACAGTAACGTATTATTATTACTATCGCTAACAACAGCCTCTTGGCGCCCACACTCACCTTCCTCTTTTTTAACCCGGAATCTATCAACTTTAAGAAGATTACTTCCATGTATGTTCTTCGCCTTAACGTAGCTACAAATAACTGGGCTACTGCTGCTGTTGCTGCTGCTGCCGGTGAAAAATAACTTTCTCGAGGGTGAAACTGTTAATGCTACCAGAACGGTTACGGATATTTTATTTGGAAGCAACGAAGTTTGCTTGCCAGTGATTCAATAACGTAATTTTATTATTAAACATCCACAATACGTATTCGTTTGCTTAAACTCGCGCTTTATTAGCTTGGGACAGACGTGATTTTATCATTTTCAATTCAACGTTAGCGCAATTATAGTTGCGTGAATTACCAGCAATTGGCCATTAAATTAACGAGCGATACAATTCGTAAACGTTACGCTTTAAAACGATAGATCGATGCCGGAATTAATTCCACTTATCTTCTAGGTCAACGCTATTTATTTACCAAGTAATTCGAACCGAAAATTATTAAAATTGACCATGACACTTCCGAAATCCGATACTGATACTGTTACAAAAAAGGAACGATCACTTTAGACCTTAACATATTTAAAAAAAAATTAAATAATTCGCAAAAATTTAAGCCGGCATAAAACAATTACGGATTGAGTTATTATCGCCCTATCATTTACTGCGTATGATGCGTTTTTGCGAATTAATAAAGTCGTAGTAGTGAATAATTTATTGCAAAACGTACCGTTTAACATTCAACGCGTTCTCTAACATATTGTTGTTGCTGTTTTATTTATTTATTTACTCTTTGTATTTGCGACGAGGGGATACGATAAATTATTGCCACGCATCTGAAAGGGCACCATCAACAACAACAGCA
Organism: Hololepta plana; assembly: GCA_963695495.1. Lineage (NCBI taxonomy): Eukaryota > Metazoa > Arthropoda > Insecta > Coleoptera > Histeridae > Hololepta > Hololepta plana. Next base: position 9,973,094 of record OY968837.1, on the reverse strand, counting down.
ACAACCGGCAGCAGCAGCAGCAGCAACAACAAACAGTAAATGAAAAATATGTTAATTTATAAGAATAAATCTCGTCTCCCTGTTCTCCGCTCTTTTTTTTTTATTCTGATCAACTAACGTCCGTTCGTACCGTTATTGCGATTATGTTGTCTAGTGGTTTTGTCAAATTATACAACGACAAACCCAAATTAATTCCTTTTTTATTCTTCTTTCTATGGTTCACCCCAAAATCAATTTCAATCATTCGCTTTTCCACTTAGATTTCAATAAAAAGTTGACCAAAAAATAGCACAGTTATTTTGCGAAATCTTACAAATTGTACATTTGGCTCGCAGGTTGCATATTCAAATCGAAAGACTTGAACGGTTCGCAATTAGTGTGAAATTAATTGCAAATCCCCCAATCGAGCTGGACCAATTAGACGATTATCGGGATGGAGGAAAATATCTTCCGTTCAAAATCGATCGTTTCAGACAAATCTATTATTCATAATTGTTGCGCGAATTTAATCCACTTTTGTAGCGGTGATTGTTCTAATATTGAGATTAATGGACCTAAATTCGCCGAAATTATTTATTAATTGCGAAGTGGAACCTTTCATCGATAAGCTAACGCCTACACGAAACTATTTATGCGAGGATTTTCGAGCGTAATTGAATTAATTCTCTCTCGCATTTTTCGGTCTGTTATTTAAAAGTAGTGCAACCTCATTGATAAAATTGCTTTCGTTTACTTCTTCTGCTGAAATCGTAGCAAATAATTTCTTTAAGCAATTCCAAACAATCTCCCATTGTTCTTTTTTTTATAAATCATATTTCATTGTGGTTGTCCTTTATACTCGCGAAAGAAATACGTTAATTAATGTTTGTATGAAAGTGGGCAATTAGCGGGAATAAAGGAATTGCAATTTATTTTAATTTTAATGGTTCAAAGGACACGGAACGTGTAACACAAGAATCACGTTTTGTTATAAACGTTAAATTATTGCAGACAAATGTCGATTCTTTGAAGTGAAGATCGAGGATTGTTAACGGACATCTTTATTGATTCTTTCGTTCGCTCGTAGTGTCACAATTTTCCACATGACTTCGTAGAAATTCCAATAGAGTCCTCGTCGAGTTTACTTACTTTTCAATCAATTAGTTTGTACGTTATTGAAGAGAATACAATGGATTTCCAATAAAATCGAGCAAATATTTGTCTTAATTTAATTGTGTAAATATTGTCGAAGAAAAAGGAGTAAGTCGAGGGATGATGGAAAGCGCAAACAAATTGTATTTCAAATTTCGATATCTGTCAAGCGTGCGTTCCTTTTTCTTCTCGAATACCCACTTTTCTTGCCACAATCTGCATCGGTGGTTTACCGTTTAATTATAATAAATTTATGTTAAATAAATAATTGCTTTCATTCCGAAGGCAAGTGCGTCGAAGACGTGACGGAACGACGATGGGAAAAAATATTGTCGAAAAAATAAAGAACAATCGGATGGAGATAAGTTGATGGTATAATTACTTCAAGTAAACGTACCCATCGTCCATATGAATCATTTTCACTTATTCAACGTGTAAATAATCTTAAGAGCCTGCCACTTAATTGGACCTTGAGACCTAGTTACCTTCGGCTCGGTTTTGACATCGACTTAGATTAATGATTTTGTTTTAAAAAGTTGGAATTTATTTTTATCCTCATTCGCATTTAACGTACTGTCCATTATTTCTGTCTCTTTTTTAATTATCTTACAAGTGTTACGTGATAGGACGCCGCTGTTTTACGTTGAATCCTTGCCATTTCTTCCATTTAATATCCTCTTAATCCGTTCCACATTATTATGATTCCCATAAATCTCCATCGTTTTATGCGTCTAAATGAACGTATCGAATCTGTTTTTATTGCAATAAATTTTCTGAAAAATAAAACGCGCGGGAACCCGACAAAAAGAATTAATTTATGATGTCAATTGTCAAGGTGAAAATCTTTCTTTAATTATTCATTATTTATGGTAATAAATGCAGCATCCTTGAAGATTTAATATTATTATTATTGAAATAAATAATTAGAAAAATCCATTTTTGATCTATTCGAACAATAAAATTTGACCTCAAGATAATATGATGTGTCTTATACTTCTCGAATCGGCGATCATTTCTTCCTTCGCAACCGACCGATGATTTTAGCTGAAAGTCGTTGTCTCGTCACTCTCGTTCAGGCCAAACATCGTTTCGAATAATATAAACAGCAAGTTTATAGTTTTGAGTGGACCGACCACAATTCACCTCGAGTACCACAGTTAATTAATAATTGATTTGGAAAATCTAATCCCAAACGACGTTTGCCAATTACTTTTCTTCTGGAAATAAAAATCTTCACCTACAAAACCATCATGAGTTGGATATCTGGTGGTACCTCCACTCTCATGATAAGAGCAGAACCCTGGAAAAAAGTAAAAGAAGAATCGTTATGATCTGGGTTTCCTTGCCGCCTCCCTCACTTGCACGCATTTTTTTTTTTAATTTTCGTTCTTATTTCAAAACTGGAAATAAGAGATTGCTCGTATAAAGGAGGAGAAATGAAGAAGAACGTTCGCCATGATCTTAAAGAACAGAAACGAAATGAGGAAGATGGAATATAACTGCCGCCCGGCTTCTTTTATTTCCATCTTTACGAAATCGTAAAAGTAAATGATTATTATAGCAAAAATGTGTCATTAAATCTCTTAATAATGTAGGCCTTTCCACCATTCAATTTTTTTTTCTTCTCGGCGATATTGCGAACCTACAAAAAATATGTTGCAATTTACGTTTCTTTCATTTTTTTTTTGCTTAATAAAGCCATCCCATAAATACTCGTTATCAGATCCGCAATAAAACGTAATGGATCGTTTCCTCATTGCCGATTTCTTCGATTGCAGAGGGCCCATCAGCCGAAGCAAAAAAAAGCCATTTTTGATTCTCGTTCTAGCATTTTATTTCTTTTTATTACGATGTATATTTCCTTTTTTTATATCTGTCATCAACTGCATTCGAACGCAGTTAATATATTATCGTTTATCTTGCATCGTTTGAAGCTGCCTGCCATCGATTCCTTAACCTCTTCCACTTCTTTAATTTTAAATACGAGCCATCATCAAAATTGGAAATCGTTCGTATCTAAATAACATAGTGAAAGCGAACTGAATACTTTGCACCAGACACTCGCTGAAAATTCTATTCAACATCAAAAGAAACGGTTTTCATTATAATACAATAACCACCTGCCGCTCGCTCAATGTCGTTACTCTTCATTCTTTGTCTCTCGCCATTTCATTAATTAACCAGGTTTTACAAATTGCAGTTATGAACAGTGCCACGTAAAACACTACGGAATCTTTAGCAAAAAGATGATCGAATCAATTAACACAATTACACAAAAATATGTGTTTGTGCTAATTTTCTAAAAGACGCGAACGAATGCTTGAAGAGAAAAGGCACAAACTATACGAAAGTATTAGAATGTTGAATACCTTCTCTCTGTTTCTTATTGAAAATTATTACTTCATTAAAAAAGAAATAGTAAAAGATGCGTCATTCACAGTTTTGTCCATCGCTTATCCACAACTTTTTCTCATTTTTTTTCTGGTAACATTTATATTCCGCCTCGCAAAAACAATACGTCTTTTGAAACTATCCAAGAGTCGAACCATTTTTTTGGCATCTTCATGGGAATGGAAGTGCTATTCGGCCACGTGCCATCGATCGAAACAAGTTATGATCGGAAGGTGCAATATCTAGTTTGGTGTAGAACTTTCCACTTAAGCGTTTCCAAATAAGTTTTCACAGAGGTTTTGCAACAGCGAGCGTTGTCAAGCTGTAGAATCACTTTGTCCTGTATCTGCTCGACTTTGCGCGGTTTTTCCTTCAATGTTCGGCTCAAAAGCATCAATTGCAGTCAATGGCGAACTCTCGTCATGGCTTCGCTTGGTTTAAGCAGTTCAGAGTAAACGACACCCAGCTGATCGCACCAAATGCAGAGCAGAAACTTGGAACCATGGATGTTCGGCATTGTCGACGATGCCGAGCGAACCCCATGATTTTCCGTTTATTTATCGTCAGTCACGATACGTAGCCAAAAAACCTTTCGTTTTCTGCCGTTGAAGCAGCTCTATTCGCACATGAAAAGACGCCGTTCCCAGTCTCTCGGCTTCAACCCATGCAGTATCAAAAGTGCTTGCCTTTGAATCGTTCCTAATGCTTTGTGGTCTGTTAGTCACTGTTGTGTGGTCAACTTATAATAATTCTGCAAGTTCAGCTTGCGTCTGACATGAGTCTTCATGAAATGGTGCCTCGGATTCCTCGATTTCAAAATCTAATCGGTGCGTCAGAGGCTTTTATTTTCAAAATCAAAATCATTATTTTTGAAACGTCTAAACCGATCACTGCATGCTGTTTCGGAAAGAGCATGATTGTCTTACGTTACAACAAAAATTATGTGTTTTAAATAAAATAGTGCAATAAAACTTGCCGCAAATTCCGCTTTTTGACACAAAATTCGATATGTTCGACAACTATGAAAAAGCAACTTGTTCACACTTTGGCAAAATGAAATAAATGGAATTTCAAAGTTGCTGCTAGTATTTGATTATATAGATGCGTTATCAACGTAAACCACACGCAGGAATGCCTGATAAGGCCGTGCGTTGTAAAACAGCAAGAACTTTTTCAATATCCTAATATAAAGGCCGAATACCTCTTTTGCATCCACTCACAAGATCTTTGAAAAAAATGTTGGTCCCACCAACGATACCAAAAAAATCTTTTCCCTTTACGTTCATCTAAAGATTAAACGTTTGCATTCGTGGTCCATCAACTTCTTTTACCTTTAATTGTTAGTAATAATCAGTGCATTAATATCGATATGTTAAACGAAAACCGTCAGTTACATTAAAACGTTTCGTACTGCGTATAAATTTAACGAGGATAATTATCTTAAGATACATTTATCTAAACGTTCCAATCACTACCGTGACACAATCTCTTTCTCTCGTGCGGTGTCATCCTTTATAATAATAATTATTATCATCATCGTCCTCGTATCCCATTATTGTAATCGATTTATGTCAGAGAGAGATGTATATCGAATAAAATGTTCTTTTGTGCGGCAAAACGAAGACCCCAGATGGTCTTCGAAAGAGTGGAAACGATCACGGAACGAATGCGAATGATGTTGATGTGATGGTAGTATTTATTACGTACGAGCATATATATGCGTTTGTGGGTCTTCCATTTCGGCGTACCTTTTTCGAATTGGATGGGAAGAATGAAAAATGTAAGTTTATTATGAAAGAAGAAAGGACGAAAAGCAAAACGAAGACGGATCGCTGATTTGAATTTATCGATATGGCCCCGTGCTCTGTGGGTCGTAATGCTTAAAATTCATAAACGATCGTGCGTGCAATTTGAATTTTAATAAACAATCTACAATAAATCTTTGATCAATTGATGGGATGGTTGGGTGATAACAAAGAGGTTATTGTCGGAGAAAATTAAGTTCCTTTTGATTTGTTTTTACATTAATTTTGCAATTGTTATAATGGCAAATAATGTCATATGCGCTCGCGAAATTTATTGATATGGAGTCCTGAAAAATCGATTATTATTATTATTACACATGATTATAGCAATTATGTATTCATATAACATTCTGTGTTTTGGTTTCATAGTTCGTCAACATTATTTGCGATTTAAAATTCAAATTAATCAAAAATAAAGTCCAAACAACAGCAAAAAAAAATACGAGTTAAATGCAGCTTTTTATTGTTCGTTAGCATTTACATGCGTAATTTTTGCACGAAACGATTCGCAATAAAAAGCACTTCAAATAAATGTTAAATGACTCCTTCATTTTATTCTGTGCCTTCTTGTTTTGCCTTTTTAATATTCACTTTACAAGATGTTAAGATTCTTACGTGTAATATGCGAATGAAAAGGAAAATATGCATGTTAACAACTCCAAATATGTCTATCGTATATCTTCATGCAAACGGCCGTCTTCTCGCTTTTCCAACATCCTTTTCTGTGTGCTTGCTGTTGCTGTTATTGTTAATGCATAACGTTTGTTGAAATAAAAGAGATATCTTTATAAGATTAAAAAAGGGGCTTCAATTAAGTAAGACCAAACGAGCGACACGAGAAAGAAGGACACCGAAAGACTCTCCATTATCATCATCATCGTCGTCGTTTTCTTTTTGTTCACTTCTCAAAGACAAAGCGACAACTTTATCGTAAATCTCTCAATGAGTCACACTTTTGCCACCGCTTGTTCCTTCTCGCGATTTCTTATGCAGTTTTTTTGCATAATGCGTGACATACACATACATACGAGCAATGAGAAAATGATTATTAAAATAGGCAGAAAATTGTGCCCTGAATTATACATATAAAGTACGATAACGCAACATGTGTTGTTGTTGTTGTTTGTAGTTTGCAAATTTTTGCGTTTTACGTGATCCGCCTTTATTAGCTCACGGAATGGAATAAATAAATTACTCAACTTACGCTAAATAAATATGACGACGATGACTTAACCATTTTCGCATCATGTTAAAAGAGGCGTGAAACGTGAAAGAGAGAAATGTGGAAAAGGGGAGAAAGGAAAAATGCCACTTTTAATATTCCGCAATCGTACAAACGCTCGCACTGGAATCCTGCTAAAAAATTCTGAAAATTAAATTATTATTTTTTGTTAGCTAGAGTTTGCGTATTCGCTGAAACCCCCACGAAAATCAGTCCATTTAACATTTTACTACATTATTTCGACCGTCCATTGGTTCTTTTATTTTACTCCATCATCATCATCATCAATATTCATCCGCATATTTTCAATCTGTTGGCTACGACCGACGCAGAAATGCAACGGAACAACTCCAGGCATTCCCGAAAACGATCATTACTTATTGTTTACATTGTGACTCTCGAACAATTTGTCTTAAACTCTTTGTTGTTCCTCTTCCTTTTTTTCTTCTCGTCTCGTTTAAATAATTCCTTTATGCTCATCTCTTAAATTATTAGTCTTCATTCTCGTCCTCTTACATCATTGTTTTTAAATATTTATTAAATGGATGTAGCACGAGGAAAATAAATGAAAGCCAAAAAGAAGGAACGGGAAATGCCTTAATTTGAAGAAGAAGATTAATAAGCAAGCGAAGCACGTCAAATATTTGGCCACACACACACGCGCAGAGGAGAGATATTATACTATGTATTATATTATGGGTACATAGTAAGCATTATTATTATTGCTTTAAGTCTTCTATAACATAACAGATCGTTTACTTTGTTGCGTGTTAGGTTTACGGGGACCGTCACGACACCCTTGGGGTTATACCGGGCCATAAATTATAACGTCGAAGTTTCTTCCCATCTTTTCCTCGACCAGTCGTCCAACGACGAAAATCTGTTGCTTTAGAACAACAACAACGACGGCGGCGAAGTATGTCATAATAGACATTATTCGGTCATTAGTTAGTCCCCGTCACGTGCATCGCACTTTTTCGCAAGTTGCTATTATTGCCCGTTATACGGCATTATTCAAGTTATCAAGCAATAAGCAAATTCTTACTTTGTAACGTAACACCGAACTTTCAGAGGCGGTTTAAAGCCTGTTAGAAAAGCGCCATATGAAGAGTCTTTTTTTTTTGGTTAATGTTAGAAGATAATCGATGATGAATTCCATTACAGCAACGGCACACGATGTTGATCCCTATTTGATTGTTAACATAACGCCCCTTAGTGCTATAATAAAACTATTGTTAGTTAAGTGTTTAATGGAATCTCTTTCGGTTTACGAAGAATTAACCGTCTAATGCAAAATCCAAAACACAAAATAATAATAGTTTATTGTACGCGATTATTACCTACCCACCGCTCCCTGCTTTTGCTGCTGCTGGTGTTTTGAGGCCTCATTAATTAAAAGGAAATTAGGCACGCATCAATGAGCATAGTGAACAAAAACGGCAATGCGAACGCGCAGAATGAATTTAACGATGAAATATCGTTCAAACTTCAGCCCTTTACGTATCGCATAATTTTCGTCCGATGTTTAATTATCAATTCGATCCGATCATTCTTTCAGATGAAAATATGATCACGGAATTTAATTTGAAGAACAACCGTTAAAAAAATCGGAGACAAAAACTGTGAATAATAAGGAAGTGAATTGTTATGAGAAATGTCGAATCTGATGTCGTTTTTATTTCCCATCTTTGGCTATCACTTTAAAAATTAATCGAGTGTTGCTCTAGAAGAAGAAGCAGTCAATAAAATGCGATTGTCGAGGAGGAAGAGATGTCGAAAGTGAAGCGGTTATGATGGACAGGAAAAAAGTTCCCTTTTTTTTCCGTTCGTTAAAAGCAATTAATCACATCGTGATTTCTTCGTATGGTGTCTCAATTTGTGTTTGTCTTTCTGTTGGTCGATCGGTCGACTGGTTGGTTGATTGTGCTGCTTGGTGATGGCAAGCAAAAAGAAATGCTTCTGTTTTTTTTTGGTAAGAATTATGTCACACGAAGAAGAAGAGGAGTATAAGAAGAGCGAAGTAGAACGTATACCAAAGACGAATAATACTTAAAATTCCACTCGTATTTTTACTACAGCCGAGGCATGACAATGTGAAACAACTTAATTATTTCGACAATAATGATTCCATTTGTTCGTGGATAATAATAGTGATGAATAAAAGAGAGCAAGAAGAAGCGGTTGTGTGATGGTTGCGAGGGGGAGGCGACAACTTTCGGAATAAATCAACATAAATTATTGCCCATTTTCATGTAATTTCTTTTTATTTTAATTACATTTTATTTTCCGTTTGGAAAGTTATACGGTTACATGGTACGAATAAATCCAGCAAACGCACACACTTCACATATGTCGTTTAACATCTCTTTCTTTCTTTTTTTTCATTTTTGGTTTAACAACATTGTATGCGCCCATGATTGTGTGTGTGTGTGTGTGTGTGGAATTAACCAAAAATAATAAAGAGCGAGATGAAGAAGAAAGGGAGAGAAACGACGAGATGGGTCCATTTAATTTATGTCCATATACGAAAAATAATAAAGATGATGCATCTGTTTGGTTACTGTACTTGTACCCTTTTTTGTCGTCGCGTTAAATGCAGCACTACAGATTTTCGATTACTTTTTCTTGCATCGTTGCTCTCCTACTAGACTCGAATAAGGAACGATTTTTATTTCGGATAAGCGCTTAAAGTTTTCCTTTTTCAAAATCTGACGTGTATATTTAGTACATCTTGTTGTTTTCGAACTAGAAACGTTTTTATTTGCCCGTTTTCGTGCGATTCCTCCTTGTTTGCTTGCAACAACAAACAATAAACGTGTAACAGATGGTCGATTGGAATATTGCCAAAATGGATTTTTTCTTCTTTTCGCTGCAAAGGATAGAAAACCGACTGTAAACGAAATCAACAAGTTGCGTACTATTTTTAATGCGGGAACGCACCACGACGTGTGTGTGTGTGCGTGTTTTTTTTCCTTCTAAGCGATCCTTTGCATGATTTAAATGAAAAATAACATTTAACAAGAAAAACGACAGCGACGTATGTAAATATCTGGGTCTTCATGAATGAATAAATAACTCGTTAACCCAACGCGCGAGATTTCGAACGTTATATGCCTTGGCATCATCAGCTCTTCAACTTCTTGGAACCGATTCTTTCACAATTTTTTCCTCCCTCATCGTTTGTTGTAAGCTAATCAATAAAAATATCCAGCGTGTTGCCACACCGTGGGCTGCTAACCTAACGAGAATAAAATAATGACTTATTTCGCCTTCGTTCTTAGTTTTGCTCTACATTTATGATTTCTACGGACCACCCGTACCGGTCGAAATTTATGACCTTACCTTTAATAACAACACTAAGCATTAATATTATTATTGTGGACGTTTTTTTTTCTTCGTTTCGTCTTCGGGGGGTGTTTCTTCTTCCGAAAATAGAATGGAAATCGAATTGTGATTATTCTGAAGGGTCGCGTACATTATTCAATGAAGAACAAGACGAAGTGTTGCCACGAGAATGTTTCTCTCTCTCTCTCTTAACGCCTCCACGTTTCTATACGTATCATTATTAAATTTCTATTCCCATTATTTATAGGAGTCATAAATTGCCTACAATGGCATTAGAACCTTATAATATATACAAAAAAGTATATATATATATATTTATGGCACATTTATTGTTATTTCTCATCGTCTTCCTTGTCTTTTTATTTCTCACAGTACTGCACAACGCTTCAATCTTCGTTCGTTTTATTATTTTAATTTTAATATAGATATGTTGGCGCCAGCGATGGTCTTCTCGTTCGGTGTGTGTGTGTTTTTTTTTAATGACGAAAAGATAATAATATCAAAAGTAGTTGTACGAACAACAACAACAGTATGTTAAGACCACCGTTAAATAATACTGTCCGACTACGTTATGGCCGCTTTTATCCTTTAATTTAACCATTTACGGTCTTAAGAAAATAAAATAATTTAATTCTTTTACGATAACGCAACTGGCGATTATTGAAAGAGAAACAATGTATAAACTGGATTGGGACAAAATTAAAACAATCTTGAAGTGTTATTAAAGATGTATTAATTAGTTAAATGACGAAGTTTGATCAAAGAATCGTAATTGCATGAACCGTAATCCGAATCCGGTGCGGAACAATAAAATGTAAATGTCGCTTTGCGGTTTAGAATAATTGCAAATTTAATTTGAAGGAAAACGTTTTCTTTCGAAGAGAGAAGAAGGTAAAAGAGTTACGGAAAATTTTATTCCTACCAACAGCGACAATAATGCTAATGATAACACGTAAAGTAGATGGATGAAAACAGAAACGGAAGCTTTGCTAAAGTAGGTGGAAGTAAAAGAAATTCCGGTAACAAAATACCATAAATCTAACCGGACGCAATCACGACCGAGAAAGAAAAAAGGAACGGAAAAGGACGCGGAAAGTATCGGAGAAAAGGTCGAGGGATGAGAAAAGGTAAACCGCAGACGCCGGAAGTACGATGGCATCCCGCGGGGATTTTCGTGTCTTAAAAGGGGGGAAATCTCTCGACATTTTCGCCCATCATTCAAATACCGGCTCCCTGCTTCCAATAGCACGACCTACGCACAAACATCGCGAATAATGAGCTACACGCTACTCAATTAATTGAACCGTTGGCGACAAGGAAAAATTTCTGCTCGTAATGCAAAAGACATCAACAATAGAGCGACAATGACGTACAAATATTAACCGAAAGTTAACAACGTGCCTTCTACATGACAATAACGATCGCGAACATTGTGTGCGCAAATACGAAATTGCACAAAAGAGGTCTTTCTTTAGCAAAACGACGATAATGAGCAAATAAACCGACGTCAAGTTTTTAAAAGGTCTTAATTGCAAAACTAAACGAATGTTACCACTAACAAAACACACTCTGCAATTCCATTTCCAACTGCAAACAGCGCTTTATTATGAATGTTGACGGGCAATGATGCGCGAAAGCTTTTCAGAAACCATCATCTTTACATCTTTGTTCCTTTTGAATTCCAATACCATCACCTGAAAGAGTTTGAATATGTTCGTCGTGGAAAAACGAAAACAACTTTTATTGACCACGACAACGGCAAAAAGACACTCCACCAAATGTGAACCTAAGGGCATTTTTATTATGAACTTTACATCCACAAAAAAAAGGAAATAACCGTTTTTGCATGCTGAAGGACTCGATTTGTTTTTCTTTCTTTCTCGAAATGGGTCGTAATATCATTACGACGACATCGACGGGGCCTTCTCCTCGTCTCTCTTCTATTCGCAATTCTGGTTGTTTTAAAATGCCACAAGAGCAGAAAATAGGAGAGCAATCATAAAAATTTTTGCGAGATAACCGTAGACAGATTGGTTTTTTTTTGTTTAGTGTAGTAGCGAAATATGCAAACTTTCACATAAAATGCAATCTTTTTTTTGCGAAAAAGGAGAGAAAAATAAAGAGGGAGAGACGTGTAATAAAATTGAACGGTTTTTTGTATTTGCTTTGAATAAGTTTTTTTTTACGTTGTGCCTCGTTTTGCTGTCAAAACGATTTTTATTTCGCGTTTTTTTCTGTACGATTATACGGATTAAATGATGTAAAACAGGATATAGACAATGGTGGAAGAACAAAGATGTCAATTAATACGTTCTATCGTTTGTAGTAAATCAAACGTTAATAATAAACAATAATAACTGGAATAGCAACAAATACAACAACGGATCTTTTTTTTATGTCCGCAATCGTAAAACCTCAAACGGAGTAATCGCGATGAACAATAATATAAACAACAATGAGAGATTAAACACCGGCACAGAACAGAAATAATTATTACCCATATGCAGTTATTTCTATAACTTATCTTACCATCTTTAAATTGCTGATAGTCAGTCTCTCCACAAGCACGAACAGAAACGATAGACAATAATAATAAAACAGTTTCTCGTTTTAATTGTTATCTAAAACGTTATTTTATCCAGTCCATTTTATATTTCAATCAATGGATCAAGATAAAATTCTAGTTTACATCATCAAAAAAAAAAAAAAGAAACGACAAAGAGAAAAGAAGGAACAAGAAGACCAACTATGTGGACTAATTTAAAGAACAATGAGAGAAAGAGGAGCGTGGTAAAAAATAATTAAAGATGGGAATGAAATGAGAAAAGAACGTGTTTGAAAGAGAAATAAAATGTACAAATGAAAAATAAATTGGATTCTCTTTGTTGGACGATAATGTTTACAATAGACAGCGAGAGAGAGAGATGGAGAACGACGAATCCTTCTTATTACTCCGAGGATATATAATTTTCAGCATCTCTTATTTAGGCGCGGAGAGCATTTTTATTTATTTCCGCTTCGGCAAATTGGATACGATTCTTCCGGAAAGCGAAATAATCCTTTATTATTAATCAGTTACGATACTAATTGCACATACGAGGGTGCTATTAATATGTAATCAACCAGCCACAGAAGCGACATAAATTTACAATTGAAAATGCCTCTAAACATTTGAGAAAGAACATTTTTTCTTGATCTGCAAATCGGCTTCTACTTTTCCTCCTTTGAAGAAAATTGCGACATATCAAAAGTGTTTGTTGGTAATTAGAGGAAGCCAAGTGTATGAGCGAAGTGTTCCAGCAATTTGAATCCCAAAGAACCGAGTTTAATCTACGCCGCATTTAGGCATTTGGAAAACGATTTTCTGAATTTCTTTTCTTGTGCCCAAGAAGCCACTTTAATGTTTGCACTATCAAGCCCTGACCTGCTTCGGTATTTTGTTGGTTATCCCTCGTCTTGAATGGAAAATTTCCTTCTTTTGAAAGAAACAATCTAATTTTTAGCAACGCAATATGAAGGGCAAACATTATCAGTCATGCCTTCATAAAAATTCTCATCCCATAACCCTTTCAAATATTCCATTATCTTCGTACGATAAGAATTGTCTTCGAGAGAAAAAATCGTGGTAACGTAAATTTTAAACATTCAAAATCGCTTTCATTGTCCGATTTCGTAATAAAATTTCAAGCAAGTTTCGTTTCACTTACAAATGTTACGACAGCTTGGGGAATTTCACCTGCACATTACCGTGTACAGGTGGTAGCAGTAGATTGACCGTAATTTATCCGGTTACAGACGGGAGTGAATTTTTCATTTCTTTGGCGAGAAAAGGAAGTCAATCTTGCCTCCTCGTTCTGTTTGCAAAAGCATAAAGTATAATGGAACAAAGGCGTCCTCTAGAAAATGCAACATCTACTACATTTCGCTACTACTAGAAGGCCTGAAGCTTCTATGTTCAGGACAAACATTCTTTTTGGCAACAACTATGCTTGCAATTATTTTTTTTTTAAAGGGATATTTTTATGACAATTTAGTAATTAATTATAACGCCGTGAGGGCAAAAAGGAAATTCATGCAAATTTAAATGAAGTATTTAGCGTTTGTATTACAATCAAAAAGGGATTCAAAGGCATACGGATTTTATTTAAAAAAATTTCAATAAGCTAATTACAAAATATCCATAAACAAAAAAAGGTTTTTAATTGAATCCTCATACTAACATTTATAAACTGATTAAGTGAACGTTGAAGTTTTTTTTTATAATACGAAATTACGTTGCTCTCGTTTGCTTTTAAATTGAAATTAAACAAATCTTTTCTTCTCTCTGTCGATCCCTCTCTTTAGCACCATATTCAAGGAACAATAGAATTGTTTGCGAATTGTAAAATTAAATTTATTATTGATATTTTCTAACACAAAGTGCAATAAAACCGGCTAACAGTAAATTATAAAAGGCATTAAAAATCGCTTTAAAATTCTATGTGGTAGTAACAATAATAATAACCAGATGATCGTGGCAGGGAATTAATGACGTGAATTGAATCATTCCGGATTTTAAACACCAAAAATAGGACACAATTTATTTATTACACATCCTTACAATGTACCATTAATCCTTTTGTTCGGCAACCAGAAACTTGCATTCAATTTCTATTAGTTTTCTTTCATTTGATGGAAATTAATCAAAACAATGCTTGTAATAAAGTTATCTATTTGTAAATCTGAAACTTTTAAGAACCGATTTCGTCCGCTTGGTTTTCGCTCTCCGTGAGAATCTAAATAAAACAGATTCGTGACCTTAAATAAATATAATTGAATTAATTAGCTTTAGTAATTAGTGGTGGCTGTCCAAACGAACAGATTAAATTGTCGCTACGATTAATTTAGTTATATTGTTTGAAATGGGGTAAGAACTGAAATGTAAATCCTACCCTATTACATTATTAGGTAGAAGGTGAAAAGAACCAAAACGACCAAAATTCAATTATATTCCAGACTGTAGTCGAGAGTAAAGTTGATATGTATTTTATTCTTAGAAACAAATATACAATATAATTCAATTAATAAAATGAATCGTTTGTACGCAACGTGTGAATTTATAATAATGACAAGAAACTTTGATTTGGATATATTTAATAATTTAATTAATATAAATTGAAATATTGTTTGTTGCTTAAGTAAAGTCCGTTTTTTTTTTCTTATTTCAGTTCTTACTAATTAATTATTCCTATGATATAACAAACAATTGATCAATAACATAATCTCCATTCATACTTATATAACATCCTCCCATTTTTTTTTAACAAACTTATCGATTCCTCTGCGATCTTCAGGTATCGACCCGAATAAATCGTCCAACTGAAGCACTCAGTCCTGCGTTTGTATTGAATGAAACGTCGCGCAAAAGCGCCCGCGATCGTGTCGCCGCGTTGCAAAATAATTCCATAAGCGCCGATTTGTTCGTTTCTGCTGAACGCCGTCATTGATTCGATACAATCGTCGAACATAAACCTCTTTGGTTACGATCGAGCAGCTCGTGATCGTCGATAACTTCCCAGTCCCACCATCGTCTTTTGTCCATGAATGCTTCAGTCATGTCAGGGCTGAGCCACTTCTTTTCGCTGCTTCACGTTGACGCAGAGACACCATTTTTTCATCGCCAGTGATAGTGCAGAAAAGAAAACGTTCTTTGCGTTCGTGTGTGTTGATCGATCAAGAGCAAAGAAAGTGACGACGATTGTCAAGTCGTTGATTTTTGGTATTTTCAGTTAAGACGTTTGTAACCCAAAGCGTCGAATTTCTGGAGCATTCCCATTGAGTGATAACAATCCATCTGCTTAACCCATTGTAGTTTGACGTAGGTCTTTGTGAATAAACTGATCCAAACGTTCCTAATGGGATTCAACTAGGCGACCGGATAGCTGAGTCATTTGAGGTCGAAATTGCTACTTTTTAAACGCGAAACCCAAGGACCTTCACCCCGTAATAAAGCCCCAATTTCACGATGATTTAATTCAAAGAAGAGATTGAAAATGTTCAATTTTTGTGTCCTTGGCAGTCTATTTCGCAAGTTTGTAAAGGAACTAAATCCAAATCTAATAATGCACCGACGCTAGTTTGTAAAGCAAGAAATTCCCTTTCAGATAAGATATGACGTTGTGCCGAAATGTTATATTTTTGCGACCATTGCGAAATTGGAAAAACAAACTTAAGCGACAACCCGATATTTAGTTTATTATTCAAACAAAAAATCATAAAATGCACGTCTGCACGAAATGCCCCATGAATTACAATTTAATGGGCGAACGGTCGTAAAAACGCATTACAACCCTATGCTCATGCACATTTAATTACAGTTAAATTAAGACCGTAGGCGCGGCAAATCGCGTTACGTTCTTATTGCACGTTACACGCTAATTGCAATTAGTTTCAATGCGCCAATTCCTAATCGCCTCTCTCTGATCGTTTTTTGCAGCTTTCGCGGTGCCCACGACAACAACGGCCCCATCGATAGTAACGTCGACGTCGTCGCCAGCCCCGTCGTCACCGCCACCGACCGTCGACGCGACGGCGAACGCGGTCGCGGCGAAATGCCCGAACGATAGCCTTCTGATCGACGACGCGTGCGAATGCGACTACGAACAATGCGCGACGGTGCCCGATTGCGATCGCGCGCGCTTCCTCTTCCCGAAGACGCTGACGAACGCGACCGACGTGCCGGGCGCATGTTGCCCGACGTACGCGTGCGACGAGTGTCCGTTGGACCGTCGTCACGTCGTCGACGGTAATAACGCGTGCGCGGAGGCGACCGCGTGCGTCGACGGCGTGACCGCGTTGAACGCGCGCGGCACGTGCGAGTGCATCGATCCGCACAAGTCGTTCTCGCCGCAGCGCGGCGACTGCGTGTGCGACGCGACGCGGTGCGACCTGCCGACGCTGTGCGACCCGTATTCGGTGCCGGTGCGTTACTCGGACGGCTGCTGCGAGAACTACAATTGCATCGAGTGTCCGCGCGACAGTCACGCCTATCCGTTGCACGACTACACGAACACGGAGATCGAGAGCAAGTGCGTGTGCGACGAGTGCGAGGAGGAGGAGGACGTCGGCGACGGAGCGATCGCTTGCGCCCACGAGGACGACGTGATGATGCTCGTGCGTCGCGGCAACGGATTCCCCGGCACGTGCTGCGACCAGTACGAATGTCTGCCGTCTTGCAACGCGAACGGCACCGTTCATCGGCACGGCACCAATTGGACGGATGCGAACGGGGACGCGTGCGAGTGCAGACGCGGCATCTCGTTCTGCCGGCAGACGCGCACGTACGCGAGTTGCGAGGACGACGACGGCACGATTTATCCGCACGACGGCCATTGGAACGTCGACAATTGCACGTTCTGCAAGTGCGTCGACGGCGCGAAGAAGTGCATCTCGCACATGTGCGAGACGAACATCAGCTACGCGCCCCATCCGCCGCATTATCGTCAGCCGACGACGACGACGAGGATCGGCGACGAGTGTCCGCCGATGGACGAGTGCGAGAAACGGTGTGCGTTCGGGTACGTTCGAGGCGACGAAGGCGGTTGCGCGATTTGCGAGTGCAAAGAGTCGAATGCACTCGATGCGTTCGATTCGGGCGATAATGCTACGATCGCTGTTACGAACGTGGAAACGACGACGGCGTTCGAAGCGATCGACAACGAGACGCTGTTCGCCAATAACCGGTCGATTGTAATCGATCAACAAGAGGCTGATGGCGGCAACGTTTCTTGGAGTAAGTAATTCACGCAGTCTGTCCCAAATGTTCTCGTGTTTCGTTTAAATGGAAACAAGTTTGTCAATTTGAGCGCAATAATTTATTTTAAATCGAAAGTTTAACTAATCAAAAATTATTTTAATTGAAAGAAATGGAATATTTGAAATGTTTTTCTTGTTACAAATGTACAGAGCGCCCCAGCAATGAAGGAAGGAGTTTCGCGCGTTGACTTTAGAGAAAAACTGTTTCACTGCAAAGAAGTTTTCTCTCGCGTACGACTACAATCTAGAAATCATTTTCCAACATGGCGGACTTCCGCGTATGCCGGAAACCGATACATCATCCGTTATTTAAAATTGAACTTTTGTTGTTTTTTTTTTTATAGAATTTTAATGGTTGTTTTTACTTAAAATTTCGGACTTATTCGAGCGTTTTCCCCTAAAAATAGGTCGTGGAAAATCACATATATCTGCGGAACTATTTGAGATAGAAACTTGCACTTTTTTTGTTCCTTTATGCATGAAATAACGAAATTTTATTTCAAATTTTATTGACTTGTGGATTTGTTTAACTTTCACATTTTCAAAATATTTTCCACACTGCCTAATGGAATCGCTTCAGCACTTCCAATTGGTTTTTACGGTGGTGGAAATTCCACGTGAACTTTGATATCAAAAAAGCAAATCATCACTGTCCTCAAGTTTGATTTCACTTGACGTGTATTTTTGTTGGGCATGGCTTAGAGTTTTCTTGTTAAAAGCTTCCCGAAGCATTGAAACGATTTCAGCTGTTGTTTTGTTTAACAGAAAACAGAATTTGATATTGGTGCGTTGCCTGTTAAAATTCACAATCTTAAAATGGACGACGAACGTAAGCAAGGGGTTTAAGAAGTTTCAGTGACTGCGTACGCTGAAATAATTTTTCATGAACGCCACTTGATTTTCTGATCAGGGAGAGTGTCAAGCAAACGTTCTTGTTTCTTTTGGGTGCGCCCTCGTAAAATAGCCAATAGCCAGTTCAGACTGATTAAGAACTTTTGGGACAGAGAATGTAATTTGGAAGAGATAAAACTCTTGATTTTTCTAATTTATTCTTATATTTTTGTATGTACTAATTATTAACTGCATTTTTTTTTTTCGTCTGTTTTAGTACAAATAGCTATAATATTATCCAGTATATTCGTACTGATAATAGTGGGAGGAAGCATCATTTTCATCTATAGACGGAAGAACAAGTATTCGGTGATCAAGGAGATGTTCAAGATGAACAACAAGAACATAAAGAATTTTTGCGCGTCGTCAGCGTCGTCGACGACGTCGTGCGCGAACAACGTCGAATTGCACTCGATCATAATGGCAGATAATAATAATGATGAGAGCATGCATTGAGATAAGTCTGATTATGATGATGATGATGAAGAAGTGAAAAATTTTTGATTGATAGTGAAAGAGAGACAAACGGATGATTACTTCTTTTAATTATTATTATTATAAAAAATTAAGAGAGAGAGAATTTAAACTCGTATGTGATATATGTAAAATGCAAATTTGTAACATATATATGTATATGTATAAATATTTATTAAATTAATTAATATTTCGTTTAATTTAACTTTTGTAATTTAGCGAATACGAAAGAAACAGAAATTGTTAAGCAAAATTAGAATTTAACATCATCATTATTATTAATAATAGAATATTAATTATAAATGTGTGTATTAACTATAATACATATCACGTTTATAACGAATGGGAAGAGATGGAAATTAAAATGTTAAAGACAATTTATAAATATCATTAATGTAAATTATACACAACAAAATAATGTAATATCAAAAAATGTACGATAAGTTTTCGGTTAATTGCTTTTTTGTAAATGTGAACTACTAATTGATAAATCTGGAGGATAAAGTTAATGGTGACAATAATGTTTTTTCTAAAGATTATAGAGAAAAAAAAATGAATAATAATTATTTAATGAACAATAGTTATGCGAAATCTGTAATATATCCGAGAAGAAGCAAAAAGAATATGAAACAGAAATTTAGTTCTACCTTAATTTAACTTTGTTTCAATTTATTATTATTATTAATTAATATATAGTTTATATGAATTATATATTTGTTATTTCGGTTAATACAGGGTTCACGTTCGTTTTATAAGTATGTTATTAGAGATTTTGTACGGAAAAATGTTCGCTGAAATATTATTGAACATTTTCTAAAAATGAATTAACAATTGTATTTGATATTGCTCTCGCCATCTTACATCGTACGCGAGAACTCGCCTGGTCTGAAGACTAGTGAACAATCGAACCGATGGAGTACGTACGATGGCTTGAATTTAAACTTGAAATGGTTTCAATTAAATGTATAATTTGGAAGTAACTTTAATGAATAGATGGAAAAATGCAAAAGACAAATATTTTTTTGTTATATATTCAAAGCTGAAATTTGTACTAACACTGTTTTAATCGCTAAACTATTTCAAGTGTGAAATTGAGAAATATATTTTTATTGCGACTATTTCGTACTTCAATGATGTGCAGTTTGATTGTAATTCTTAAAATAGATTAACGAATTAACTACATTCAAATCCTTTCATCTTTGCTTTAATGATCGAACCAAAATTAATATTTTGTTTTAATCACCTTTCTCCTTTATTTTTAACTTTCTTTTTTTTTAAATGTGATAAAATATGATTTTTTTGTATTTTTTAATTAGAAACTAATGACGAAATAAAAAATTATGTTTAAGAGGAAAAAAATTGAAATACTTGTATAAAATAAATTTGTAATTGTAATAATTGTTCCTATCGTTAAGACTTATTATTAATATAAATACGCATATTATATATTTTATACTAATTTCTAATTATTTAATTATTATTTTTTATTAGTTTTATTTAAATTATTCGCTTTCATTTTCAGTATTCTTCTATGTTTATTAATTATTTTTAATATAAGATAATTAAGGAAGTTTTGGAACGAAATTAATTTCCTTTTTTTATGAATTAATTTTATCATTACTACGACTATTATTATTTAAAAAAAAGTATTTCTCTGTAAATATTGTAATCTTTCTTGTAATGAGAATTGCCTTCTTCAGTACATAAAACAAATGAACATATTCGCATAAGGAAACCTGAAAGAATGATTAATATCGTAAAGTAGCACATGTAAATTGCATTATTGTACCAGATAAAACTAATTAAGGAATGAAAATCGGTAATTCATCTTCTGTGCTTTTGTTGTAACGACAATGAAAAATGAAATCAATATAATGAATACGAATGAATAAATAAAAATGGAAATATCAACTATGATTTATAAAGTGATTATTCATTCTACTGCTAATTAATAATAAATAATTACATATGATTAATTATCTATATTAATTATTATTTATTAAATTGCTTATTAAAAGTAGCTATTAAAGGAGAAGTTATACATAAAAATATGTACATGTAATATCGATGAAATATAATTTAAAATAAGATTAACCGCCTCTAATTTCTTCCTTTCCAAATCGATCAATCATAATTTGGAATTTCGATTTTTCTTAAATTCCTATTTTCCTTATAATCCCGTCAAATTAGGCTTTTAGTTCGGAAAAGTTTGCGGAAAGCTGAATTTTTGGATGAACTTTAATAATGATTTCCTTGACAAAATGTCAAAAGTCCCCATGGAACCGAGTTGAGTTAAAGATTTTATATGCTGACAAAAATGGCCATAAGTGTTTTTCGTTAATATCTCCGTAACGGTCACTTTTAGAGCAAACATACACCTTATCAATGTTGTAGATTACGAAATTGCCTACAAAAAAGTTATTGTCACTTTTATTCGTAGGACTAACCGTTTTGAAATTAATTCGAAATAAAAGTCTTAACAACACCTTCAAGCGAGATATTGACACGTAATTATCCCAGCACACAAATAAAGTGAATTTTGATTTGAAATGAGTTTATTGAGTTTATTTATAATACATTCATAGCTCAACGTACGTTTCACAGCGTCTTATGCGTAGCTTTGAAATCCTAAGAAACAAGATTCTTTTTTCGTCTACAAATCACAAGGTTTCTACAATTTTTTTTCCATATTTTCTGCGAAGAAAATGCGTAACCCATAAAACTTTTTCAACTTTGGAAAGAGATAGTAATCGCTAGAAGCTAGTAAGCCAGCAATTAGAGCCATAAAACGCAAAGTTTAATCTTGGTCCACATTCAGTTATCGATTGATTTCTCTGTTATATGAAAAATTTGAAGCTGCTAATCTTAGTGTAAATTCTGGCAGAATCTATAGAAATAGAGTCTGGCACAAGAAATTAATTAATGGCCAAATTCATAATCATGTTAAAAAAACATTTTTCAAACAGAACCAAACGTGGATTAGGCTTACGTTAAAAAAACGCACCTCTTACTCTACCTCGAAAGTGATGTGGAAACGAGTACATATTTCATAAGAAGTATAAACTTTTTAGATCGAATTATTTTCAAAACGCTTGCTCCTACAAACAAAAGTGACAATAACTTTTTTGTAGAGAATTTCCTAATGTACAACTTTGATACTGTGTATATTTGCTGAAAGTGTGACCGTTACGGAGATATTCACGAAATACCTCTCTTGAGCATCTTTGACACCATAGAAAATCTTTAGCTCAACTCGAATCGATGGGGGCTTTATACATTTTGTCAAGCACATCATTATGAAGGTTCATGCAAAAATTCAGCTTTCCCGGAAGTTTTCCGACGTAAAAGCCAAATTTTGTCTAATTTGACTCGACTAATACCTTGTGTCACACATTTCAAATTTGCAAATGACATTATTGCTTAATAAACATCTCATTGACAACATTTCATCCAAACTAAACCCAACTCTTGCTCGTCATTTAACAACAAGCGATCGAATTCCGTCGATAGCAATCGCAACGTTATGGCATCGGTTCAATATTTGTACGGATTCGGGTACAACGTGCCGCGCGAAATTATAAAAAGTGCCGCGTGAGACGATTCCATCGCATAACCATCTGCACACGTCCTTCTCACAACTCCCCGATTTCAGTTACGTGGAAGAAGAGTACAAGGAGCATCATTTCGCCGCCGTGAAAATCCAAGCCCTATGGAGACGATACGTGGTGCGAAAAATGATCGCCAACTGGAATCAAGCGGCGACAACCATTCAACGAGTCCTCCGCGGTTGTCTCGTCAGATGGCACGCGGACGAATACTACGAACGGCGGTACCTGCGTGTTCAGCGGCAACTGTACAATTCGAAAGCCACCAAAATACAAGCCTTGTGGAGAGGTTATTGCGTGAGACGCGAAAAGAAACTTGGATTTTTGAACCGATTGATTACGTCGTAAACTTCTTTAGATACGAAAATCGCTTGGCATACTCGAAAACATCCGGAACCAGGCGCGATTGCGGCAGGTTAACGAAGACATGGCACATCGATTGCGGGAGTTGTTTGCCACCGCGAAATCGAAGGATAAAGAAGCGGAGGAAACGTTGAAATCGATCATGAAGATCCTATTCAAAGCGCATCATCTGCTGCGGACGTACGCCAACGAAGGAATCCTCTCGCTCCACGGGAAAAAGTGGTAAACTAACTGCGATAGCGGCAGACAATTGAGTTTTATCGCTCTTTACAGGGAGTTGTCGCGGATCGAGCATCTGATGAAAACGATTCCAATGACGGATTACATGAATTCGTTGCGGAAATTGTACAACGTGCACTACGAAAGGTCGTCTCGATGGCGGGAAACTCCGTTTCCGGACGGAAAATTGCAAAAATTGTACGAGTTGTACAGCAAACGAGACAAATCGCGCGATTTAAGGGAGGAAACGTTCGTCGTCGAAGCGGACCCCATCCATAAGGAACCGTTAGATGATTACGATATTCGCTCGTTGCTTTCTACTCGCCGTTTCGTTTCGTTTCGATTGTTTTAGTTTCAAACTGGACCGAAGACCGATAACGTACGCGTACGAAGCGCCAATTCTTAGCCGAGAGAAATATACGGGAGCGCCGTCGAATTCGATCCTTCGCGATTTCGATAAGTCGAAAATGTTGTACGAGAAAGATTTCGCCCTGTGCGTTTATAAGGGCGGCGCGAACGAGCCCAAGTGGCCGCCGCCGTATTACATCGAACTGTTGAAACACAAGAAGTGCCCGATACACGCCATCGATTACATCTTTGATTGACGAAGGAGGGAAAGGAGAGAAAATGATAAAACGAGAAAAGGAAATGTCGCTTTTTTTTTGTATTATACAAAATAAATACAGATATTGCACATTGATTTTTACAATAGTCGATTAATTTTTGTTGTTGTTGCAATAAACGGATGTGAACAACTTTTTTTGCAATTAATATAACTAATGAGAAATCGTCTTCGTATATATAAACTAAGAGCCGGCGGAATTTAATTTCGATTCTAAGGTACTTGATAATCCGAGTAGCAAGGCGACACGCCGTAAGTTGGATCGAATAGCTTTGATGCCGCCTGGAACGTCGCCATGTCGATGCTCGCCTGATGATGATGGTGATGGTGGCCCGGGATCACGTTACTTTGGCCCAAAGACACGTTACCTAACATTATCTCGCTGGAATTGAATGAATCGCAATTAAACGTTACAATAAACACGTTCTTTTCTTCGTTTTGATTCCCTTCTTTCCGTTTCTCTCTCGTTTCTTTCGCTGTACGCGATTTTATTGCAACTTTTTATTGCTCAAGATGAAGAACAACATTTCAAAAAAAAAAGAAAGAAAGAAACGAAAAGGAAGCCAAATAAAACGAGCGCCCGTTCGATATTTTATAATTGAAAACGTGCTCGAAGCTAGTGAATGGCATTTCGACACGGTCTCGTTAAAACGGCCGCGACAAGAACTAATTACAATTCCACGAGCGAAATGGCAACGGCAATCCTATTCGATATACCGCAAATAATTCTTTAGACGACTAGAAGAGGCAGTTTGCAGACACAACAAATAAACGATCGACGAGGAAATTAAAATTCGCTACTACTACTACAACTACTCCCGCCTATTTCGTTCCTCTTTCCTTTCGCTACATCATCTCTCCTTCTTCACCGGTTTATTGTTAACAATAACATAAATTCTCCGATTAACCAGCAACACTCACGGTCTAGGCTGTGGCGTTCGGTCTCTTTGCCGTCTATTCTTGAACCAATTCGAGACTTGCGTCAACGTCAGATCGGTCCGTTTGGCCAACGCTTTCTTCTCGTCCGGCGTCGGGTACCTGTTCCTCGAGTAGCACTCTTTCAGCGCGTTCCTACTTCTCTCCTTGAAACAGTAGACCGTCTCCTCGCCGTCCCATATCGTCTTCGGTAACGGATACTTCTTGCGCAATCTGTACTTGTCAACCGCACCTATTTGACATCGAAACGAATTTGAATTACGCAAAATAAAAACGGTAACTATTTTCATTTATTGGACTGTTGCAAAAGTTGTTGCGTCTATTTTCATTAAGCACACATTGAATACAGTCATTTATCTTCGACAGTCGAGATTTATTTCTTCCAATCCTGTGGAAATTCTTACGTGAATTAATCACCTATTTGTATTTGGGTTTAACTTAAGTGTTTAAAAATTCATATTCAACAAGAATCTGAAGAGCTACGTGACTTCGAAAAAATAAAGAACGTTTTGCAGGCTTGCCAAAAGTCGTCTAAAGTTTATCAAGAGAAAGTCTTAAAAAGGGGCACCACTGTCAGCAATCTTTTGGTTTTTTGGGCCACTTCCCAACAAAAATTTGATAGTGACGAACCGCAGACTTTCAGTAGACGCAAATCGACACCAGGTGGCCATTCAACAAATGTGAGTGCAACAAAAAAAAACTAAGTACAAACTGTCGTCCACTAGCTTAGCGTTTCCAGGTTATGCGTTTCTTGGAACTTGTTGGACTCTCAATAACTTCCTAAATTAACAGCTGAAGAGAATGCATTCAAAATTGGCCTCAACTTGTTGGTGGCATTGATGAGAAATGGTGTCTTTTAGTTTGGATGCAGAAGATCGATCGCGTTGAGTTCTTTGAACTTTTCTTTCGTTTACCTAGTGATTGATGTATGATTTGTTGTTTTGCTGCAAAAGTGCGCACTTTCGATTGGCTACTGCAGAACTCTTCTCTTCTCCTGAGATCTATCAAAATTTCGTGAATTTTCGATTCTTGCAAACAAACTTATAGCGCAATTTTAAATTCTGTTTTAAACTTGAAAAAACATTTACCACGATCTTCCAAGTGTTGAAGCATGTTTATGGCGACGATGAAATGACTTACGTTTGGTGCAAGATTAAAAGCATGACTAACGAAAATAACATTGAGAAAGTGCGCGAATTCATCAGGAACGACAAAACAAAATCTTCAGCGACATGCTGCTGTCGAGGCGAAAAGACAAAGCAATTTTACTCTTTGTAAAGAAATGTTCAGAGTTTATCGGGAAAACGGCAATTTTTTTATAGGCTAAAGCAAATTTAAAACCTGGATAAGAATTAGCGCAACAAAGAAACGCAACGACTTATTGAACAATCTCGGATTTCTTGTCCTTATCTTTACCTAATAAACGTCCGCGAACCTTTTCCGCCTCCTTGTAATGCGCCTTGAACCATAAGTTCTGCAGATCGGAGTGCCAGCGCGGATGGAACGCGTGCGATTCGAGGATCGCGTAGAGTTCGTGATAGGAGCCGCGATGGAACGCGACGGCCGCTCTCGCCCTCAAAATGCTCTCGTTGCCGCGGAGCAATTCCGACGGCGGCAGCGACCACAAGAAGTTCGCCAAACGATCGACGTCGCCGCGTTGATGTAACGCCTCGCACATGCATTGCACCTGGAGGAATTTCAAACATTATTATCGAATTTAAAATGCCGATTAAGTCGGTTACAAGCAAACCGAAGACGATAACGGACGCGAACACGTGTTAATTCGTTAATTAGTTGTTATTTATTATTGTTTTGTAATTCGATGCGTCGTCCAACTAAACAATAAGACGAACGAATGCACATAAATAGATTATCGCGGGCGATTATTAAAATAAATTATTGCACGAATGGTTCACGCGTTTGATTGAATTTCTTTTTTTAATCGCGAAGGAGAATGCAGACGGGATGATGTCTTAAATCCTCGTGAGGCAAGTTTACCACCAAATAATCGTTATCTATTGCGAAATGGACGATACGCCGGTGAAATCTAATTGGATGGCAATGATTCACAAATTTAAATTGATGGGAAATGTTGAAAACAGGCGATAAGCGAATCGGTTGGCAACAAATTTACACGTAATGTTAATAGAAGAAATCAAGTTTTGCAAATAAATTTCAAAATGAAATTCTTCAGCCTTCTTCTTAATCATTGGAATTGCGAAAAATTTGGTGTTTGTGATGGATGAATCTTACCTGTTCCGGTGAGAAGCTGATGGTCTTTTTCCCAAACGTGTCGATGTTGTCGATGTGAATGAGATTATCGTTCTTCTTGTTGTTATTACCAAAATATTCACTATTATTTTTGCTGGCGTCAACTTTATTATTAAAACTATTGTTGTAATGGTTGAAATTGTTCTTTTTTAAAATCAATTCACCGCTATTGCTATTATTATTATTATTACACTTTTCCGCATTATTGTTACTGATACCGTCGTCCTTTAAGAAACAATCCTTGCCCTTATCCTTCTCCTCCAACTTACATTCGGCCCCGTACAAATCTTTGCTGTTGTTGTTATTGAGATTCGCGAAATACTCGTAGTTGTTGCGTTTGATATTGGTAAAATACAAACTGTTGCTGTCTGCATAATAATTTTGCCCTAAAATATTTTGATGCTGCGGCTGCGGCTGTTGCTGTAGCTGCTGCTGTTGATGGTGTTGAGATTGTGGATGTTGTTGGTGTTGCTGCTGGTGCTGTTGCGGTTGTTGTTGTTGTGGTTGTTGATGGAAATTCGTCGGATTGGAATCGTTCGACGTGCTCGACGTACAATCCACGTCCATGATTTCTTGGAGGAAATCTAAGGACAAGAAGTTGCACGACATTTTCGCGTTCAATTAAAATGGTAACGAATTCATGAATGAAAACCGTATCGCCGACGATTGAATGAACCTAATCGCAAGAAGCTTCATTATAACATCGGCGACACGACGATTAACAATTGGAAACGAAAAGGGAAAATGATTATCAATTTCGTTCTCTCTTTCTTTCGACGAGCGGCCGTAATACAAGATCATCCACATTAAAGATACGGTTACACATCCAGGAAACGCTAATGACAATGATAATAGATAATCGATATTGTATTACAAATTATTGTTATCAATTTCGGAATTATGAATGAGAGAAGATCGCGTATTACCTTTATTGAGCGAATTCGCAAAACTCGAGCGAAATAAGTTACGCAAAATCCAAACTCGTTATAATGTCGGTCGCTATCAAGAAAATCAATAAGTCAGAAGAACAATTTCGCGTTTGCAACGCACCAATTCAAATCACTGCACGACAACATCTTTGCACTCTACGTTTTCCAATCGTTTGCACACCGAAACCGCGTCTCTCACTTTTGCACAAAATTTACAAATTTATTATTTAATCCTTACGTTTTTTTTTGCGCTCCTCAGTGTGTGTGTGTGTGTGTTTGTGCTAACCGTAATAAAAATGTAAATAAAACAAAAATTGCAACACGTTGAGAGAGAAGCGCATAATAAACATAATTCGCACCAGTTCTCCTCTCCCGATCGCTCTTTCACTGGTAGCCAGCCTAATCCACCCTGTAAACGGTTCACGCCTATTCTTGCGCCACCAAACGAATCGCATCGCGCCAAAGTCTCCCTCTCGACAAACCACCCTTAGCTCATCGACCAATGGGGGACGACGATAATCGCATTTAATTAATTTCGCAAAAAAAAGTATACAAATCGCAGCGAAACTCTCTCCCTCTCTTTCCCTCGCCGGATTGTTTGATTAAAAAAGAAAAACGGTTCGTCGGAAATTTTAATTAATTAATTTGCGTTGCAATTACGGATTTTCGCGAATCGCCCGTTTCCAATTCAATCGCTGGAATTGTTTGGCATTTAATTAAATACCTCGCAATGGCACGGTGTCAATTTGAATAAGAAAGAAAACATACGCTTATACCAAGAAATGCGCTTGAAGTTCGCCAAATTTTCGTTGCAATAACGAGAAGTTATGATGCGAATCTGAGGGGTAGACTTTTGAATAATAATCTGCCAATATGAAGATTTTAATTCGTTTATTACGAAAATGTAATTCAACAATTGCTTATGCTCGTGCAATCTCTTCAAGACATGTAAACGTGCTTTATAACAGCAAAAGAGAGAAAAACGTGTGTATAAAAGCAACGCCTATTATCCATCGACAATATGTTATTTTTGGTGCTGCATACCACAATTATAATCATCCTCGTTGCGATTTCTGTTATTATTATCGTGTTGACATGGGTTAGTAATGCGGTAGCTGCTGCCTACCTGAGGACGAGGATTGTTCTTTTCGGGTGTCAAGAGGTGTTGACGGTGTTTAAGTATTTACCATTGTGCCCATCGAGATGTTTGATTATTTGGAAGAAGTGGATGGAAAATAGACAGAGAGAACGATTGTAAGCGTTAGGTAAGTTTGGTGATGGACGTTATTAACCGAAGAAAAAAAAGACCAGAAGCGGATATTATTTGTATTAGAGGTTCGTCCTTGACAAAAGAACACTATAATCTATATCTGCTTGTTTAAGATGTTATTTTATTATCGATGCATTATCTTAAGGAACATTATTTTGTTGTAGCTCACTAAAAGATTTTCATAATCCAAAACGTACGAAAGGTGGATGATGGATTGTCACTTTTTTGCTGCAATAGGTATAAATAAGTCAAGGAGTTAAAGGCGGTGTTGCGTTTCCTTTCTCCAAGCACATAATTATTGTTGCTTCTTTTTTAATTAATATAAATCTAAATGAAAAATTCGAATAGGAAAAAGCGTCTAATATTATCACAGACGCCGTTACCTGACACTCACCTACATGTGTTCTTCTCCATATCTGCATTTACCATCCTATCGCTTTTTAACATATTGCCATCTCATGTGGTTTTTTACGTACATATTTTGTATACCTTTAAATTGATTTCCCTGCTTTATTAATTTGCTTATTTCTTAAGATTTCAATTTGATTTAATAAGAGCATTCTTCATCTACAAAGCATGTCAAGGCGAATCGCTTGATGGTTCCATTAAACCTGGCGCTAGATTAGTAAGAAATCATTATCTTTACTTCTTTCTTGTTTCATTTATTCGCTTCCTTTTTTAATGAAACTATTTGTGACGTTTTACTTGTCGTGGGAACGTGCTGAATAATCATTAAGGATATACGTACTATTATTCTTACTGCAACACATATTCTTTTTTTTTGTATTAGGTTGGTGCATAATTTCCAACCGTTTTTGTTTGAGGAAAAGTTTAGTGTCGTTGCTGAAGAAAACTTAACGTAGCTGGTTTGAAAAAAAAATCGTTATAGGTAAGATAATCGGATGGAGCAAGCTCCAAAGAATCCACAACATGTTGATTTTCTCTTAAATTCAAGTCTTCGTAGTTTCGTGCAAAGCTTTACTTGCTTTTTTGCATTCAATCGCTTTCTTATTAACACGCAATCGTGCCATTCCTCATCATTACCAAAGTCGATTTTATCTCACCTCGAGAATGACCGAGTCCGAATGTGGTGAAAAAAGTCTTCATCCAAAGGAGACGATGTTTGGTGACACCAACTCGGCTTTATTCAATACAAATTGTTAAAAGGCCTGATGCGGTGACTCCCGAACTTTATTATCAAAAACTTCGCTGATTTGAATTCAAGAGATTCAAGTCAACGGTTGGGAGGTCCTTCCACGTCCGAGGGGATTCTTGGGACCTTAAACTATCCGATTAACTTACCTACACCGATCATTTTCTTCAAACCAGCTGCGTGAAGCAGACTTCAACAATGACCCGAAACTTTTTAATTTACTTCAAGACTTCAAAGTAGTAAATTTCCTCAAAGAATCAATCAAAAATCGACGGGAACATTCGGACAACATTCGAAATAATTTGATTTAATTGACTAAGCTTTTGTTTGATGCATTTTTATTTAACAAAACTGTAGGAAATTATGCACCAGCCTGATTATGTTTGTGTTAGGGATTCATTTAGTAAGCATAAAGAAAAAGAAATATGTAATAATAAAAGAATATGGACAGAATTGTGCTTATCTAAGCGGCATGTTATTTTCGCGTTTACACAAATACCGGACATGGATATTAAATACGTAACAATAATGAAATCAGACATGTTCTTATCAAAAACATGGCTTCTTACGTTGGAGCGAACGAAACGATGCGCGAACAAAAGCGATCTTCTAGCGTGGAATCGCGAGGACAGATCATCTTCTTCATCTTCTACGCCTTTTTCCTATGGGTATCGCATTACGTTTTAACCAAAACAAATGATCGAACGCCCGAAGACGCGGCTAATCTCACGAAGTCGAAGACGTCACGTGCCTTAATTGCCGTTCGAAGAATCATCATCATCAACTCAAAAGTAATGCTAAATGATTAGTTCTTCCCCTGCCTACATATTATTGTACCTTTGATCAACGCACGTCCCTCATTAATCCGTTTACCACCTTTGATTCATTTCCGTTTTCCTCGTTCGGACGTCGTCCTTAAAGGATTTAATAACGCTCGAAATCGGGGCTAATCCGTTTAATTGAGCAATTATTTGATTATGGCAAGGGGTTCTCGCCCCGTAGTTGAAGCACCTGTTATAAATCGTCGTCACCGAAAATAATAAGGGCCGATGATGTAATAACGCGAAAAAGGGTAGGCCTCGCTGCTCCTGACGCTGTTGTTGTTTCTTTTTCCCTTTCGGTCCCGTTACACCGTATCTAATTGGAATGATTGCTACTCCCGATGGAGTTAATTATAGGACTCTTGTAATTGGAACCCATCGGCCTCTCTCTCTCGCTTTCTCTCGCGCTATCTCCCTTCGTCTATTCTTCGTAATTTTACTACAATTCTAGCCGAATAGGTTTCATTTTCGGATATTGAATTATTTAAATATGAAAAATAGTTTAGTCCTTTCTTTTTTGTGGTTGGAAAAAATTTGTAGATTTGATACTTTCCTAAGATGTTTCTTTTCCCAAAAAAATGAATTATTGCGTTTAACCCACAAAAAAGAAATCATATTCATGTGTTGGAGACGTGCGACCGAATAGTTGTGGAAAACACCCCTATAAAACTTTAACTAACACCCTCGACGTAACGATATAATTGACTGCTCATAAATTATGATTAAAATTTATGTTCTTTTTTCCCGGCGTTCTTTTTTGGTCATTTCTTTCACAGTTGCAAGAAGCGAACGCAAAAAAACTGTGGAGGATTTACATGGAAAAAATCATCCATTAAAGGGCAATTGTGTGACCGTCGAAAGGTCACCAAATGGAATTTGTCGGAGATTTATTATTTTTCCCTCCGGCTTCTTTTTTAATTAGATTGTTGTCCATTTCGATTTTTTTTTCTGGAACATTGGCAGTACAATTTTTAAGGAAACTTCTTGGAATTGCGTTTTAAATAATTAATCAGAGGGATCTTGAAAAAGGAGCAAGGTTTCATTCAAAGAAATAAATTTTCGCAAACAATAATAAGCACGATTTTATTGCGATGTCTCCTAAATCAAGTTCTAATTTTTTTAATGTTGTCAAGCAGTAGATTTAAATTGTGTGAAGAGAAAGCAGATTTTTGCGACATTTATTATCATCATTATTGTTATTACGTCAGGGGTTGTACAGGGTGTGACAATGGGTGCGATCGAATTACATAGGGATTTACATTTACAAAACGAGGCGTTAGCTGTTCTAATAGCAGTTGTACCATTTGAAATGAGCAACCAAATAAATGCGGATGGACGAAAGAAAGAGACAGATCTATTTAGGGGGTGATAGAGCGAGCGAACGAGATTTAACACCGAAAAGAAAAAAAGAAATAATAAAGAATCTGTTTGTACGGTCGTGAATGAAATCCCTCGGGTTCCCTCGTTTTCTATCTCGTTCCTTTTTGTTGCTTTCTTTCGTTCGCAGGGAATAACAACAACGTGCCAGGAGGAATCTTCCAGCTCTTCAATGTGTGTTATAAACGTACTCCATAGGTGTTGTGCACGTTTATGAAGCTTTCGACGAGCAGGGTGTGGCAAATTTCGCATTGTTAAGGGCTTAACGTGGAGCTTATTATTATTATTACTGTCACATCTTCGATCGTTTCATGGGGGGATAAAAGATAACAATTCCTTTGATTATTGTTGAATATATTACATAAAAACATTTTGTGTAATTGTACGTAAAGATTCAATAGGGGTCCACTTATTTGTTCACGCTCTTCTTCCTTTTTGATTTTTTTCTGCCACTTTTCTTTGCACTTGCACATGCATTAAAAAGGTGTGAAATGAGGATGGATTTGAAAAATACTTACAATAAATTTATTTCTAATAATAATTACATTATTATTAATAATAATTGTTATTATACAATGATAATTAATTACAGACATTCTACAATATTTGCTTTAAAATACACTTTATATGGAAGACATACCATGGCAAATACTTGTTTATACTCTTTGTGTTTCTTTATCTTTTTAATGAAAACAATTTTATTAATTAAACAATTTAACAAATTATTCGCTTTTTCTGAATTCTTTATTATTACAATGACGACGAACGGAAAATAATCAATTAAACCAACGAATGTCTTGTAAAAATAATTAATAATTTGCCATATAATAATTTTTAATAACATTTTGCCCTCGTTATTTATTAAGTATTTAATCGAGACCAATACAAGAGAGCTTAAGATTTCAATCAACATTTCGATATGTTTTAATAATAATTCGATGAAAATAGAGGGATAATATTTGAGGGAGGGAATAAAAGAACACTCGGATCCATTTTCGAACAGTCAAAGGTGCTACTAAAGTGCTACATCGTAAAATTCTCATTTTAAAGGATTTAATACTCTTAAACGTGTTTAGTTAGTGTGCCAATTTTATGAAACTCTTGTACATAATTTTCACATCGTATAATAATTCTCGTTTAAAAGTTCACAAAATATTTTATTTTTCAAAATTCTCATTTTTCATCGATTAACCTCTTTTGTTTTTAACTTCCTAGCGATTTACAAAACTGTTCAATTAACAATATTGAATCGCTTGCAGCTTTCGTCGAGTAAAAGGAGTCGATCGATCGTTTGGCATCAAACTCTGCACCGAAACATGGAAATCTTAGAGAGCTTTCGGAAATGCTTCTTTTAAAACGAATAACTTGCAAAAATGCGATTATTAACTCCTCTCTATAGATATGTATATGTTTATATGCAGATATGTACAAATTACATTCTTGTATAATGATAGTTGTAATAATAATAACGACACACATTCGTAGTTATCAATTAGTTTCAATAGAACGTGATAAAAAATAAAAGAATCCAATAATTAATAACATTCATAATAATCATCATATTTTTTTTATTTCATCAAAAATGCTCGTATAATTAATTAATTATCAATTCAAGGCCTTTGAAGCAATCGAAACGATCGTTAACAATCCAACGTCACATCAAACACGAGTTTAATCGATTTAATCATGAAGCGAATTTAACCAACCGATTAACCTCATCTTACCACTTTCCCTTTTGTTTCTGCATCAAATGGAATTAATCAAAATTCGCATCGAAAAAGAAAAGCAAATAAGGAGACGAAAACGAACCTTCTTTCAATCGAATCTATTCCATAGTGTTGTATTGGACCTTTTTGATCTTGAAATATCTATAAACCCCGTAACCGGTGACCGTTAACAAAACGGCGACGGCCAACGTCGAACCGACGGCGATCGGCGCCGTCTCGCTGCGGAAGCCTTTCGTCGCGTTGCACTCGAACGACGGCCCGAAGTTCGCGCCCTTGTACATGAACGGCTGCAATTGGAACGCGCGCAAGAACAACGTACCGCTCAGACCTTTCGGCGCGTTCTCCACGGCCGGCACCAGGTCGACGTTCACCTCGCTGCACGAGTACGATTTGCCCACCGGCGTCGGGAACAGCATTTGCTTGTGGACCAATTTGAACGTGGATCCTGGAAGAGAGCGGACGCGATCGTAAATTTCGAACGAAGAACGAACGTTTAAGCGGCGTTTTCCTGGCCGCGTCTTGCGTATTGCGTCTTACAACGTGCGGAGTCTGCAGGCTTGTTCCAATGTAAATAAACAGGATCGTTTTTCTATTGTAAAATGCGGCAAGACGCAAGCGGAATGCGCGAGACGCGAGCGTCTTAGAACGACTCGCCAAGTGACGAGTCAAAACGAAGGACGCTGCGTCTTAAGAATCTAGCAGAAACATCTTGTTATATTTTGATTCTTTTGCGGTTGCTTTTAAATTTTTTGCCAAAATGTAAGGTGAATATCCCATTCGTTTGTTATATTCTATTGTAAAACGCGGCAAGACGCAAGCGGAATGCGCGAGATGCGAGCGTCTTAAAACGACGTCAAGTGACGAGTCAAAACGAAGGACGCTGCGTCTTAAAAATATAGCAGAAACATCTTGTTATATTTTGATTCTTTTGCGGTTGCTTTTGATTGTTTTGCCAAAATGTAATGCGAATATCCCATTTGTTTGTTATATTCTATTGTAAAACGCGGCAAGACGCAAGCGGAATGCGCGAGATGCGAGCGTCTTAAAACGACGTCAAGTGACGAGTCAAAACGAAGGACGCTGCGTCTTAAGAATCTAGCAGAAACATCTTGTTATATTTTGATTCTTTTGCGGTTGCTTTTAAATTTTTTGCCAAAATGTAAGGTGAATATCCCATTCGTTTGTTATATTCTATTGTAAAACGCGGCAAGACGCAAGCGGAATGCGCGAGATGCGAGCGTCTTAAAACGACGTCAAGTGACGAGTCAAAACGAAGGACGCTGCGTCTTAAAAATATAGCAGAAACATCTTGTTATATTTTGATTCTTTTGCGGTTGCTTTTGATTGTTTTGCCAAAATGTAATGCGAATATCCCATTTGTTTGTTATATTCTATTGTAAAACGCGGCAAGACGCAAGCGGAATGCGCGAGATGCGAGCGTCTTAAAACGACGTCAAGTGACGAGTCAAAACGAAGGACGCTGCGTCTTAAGAATATAGCAGAAACATCTTGTTATATTTTGATTCTTTTGCGGTTGCTTTTGATTGTTTTGCCAAAATGTAATGCGAATATCCCATTTGTTTGTTATAATCTATTGTAAAATGCGGCAAGACGCAAGCGGAATGCGCGAGATGCGAGCGTCTTAAAACGACGTCAAGTGACGAGTCAAAACGAAGGACGCTGCGTCTTAAGAATATAGCAGAAACATCTTGTTATATTTTGATTCTTTTGCGGTTGCTTTTGATTGTTTTGCCAAAATGTAATGCGAATATCCCATTTGTTTGTTATAATCTATTGTAAAATGCGGCAAGACGCAAGCGGAATGCGCGAGATGCGAGCGTCTTAAAACGACGTCAAGTGACGAGTCAAAACGAAGGACGCTGCGTCTTAAGAATATAGCAGAAACATCTTGTTATATTTTGATTCTTTTGCGGTTGCTTTTGATTGTTTTGCCAAAATGTAATGCGAATATCCCATTTGTTTGTTATAATCTATTGTAAAACGCGGCAAGACGCAAGCGGAATGCGCGAGATGCGAGCGTCTTAAAACGACGTCAAGTGACGAGTCAAAACGAAGGACGCTGCGTCTTAAGAATATAGCAGAAACATCTTGTTATATTTTGATTCTTTTGCGGTTGCTTTTGATTGTTTTGCCAAAATGTAATGCGAATATCCCATTTGTTTGTTATAATCTATTGTAAAATGCGGCAAGACGCAAGCGGAATGCGCGAGATGCGAGCGTCTTAAAACGACGTCAAGTGACGAGTCAAAACGAAGGACGCTGCGTCTTAAAAATATAGCAGAAACATCTTGTTATATTTTGATTCTTTTGCGGTTGCTTTTGATTGTTTTGCCAAAATGTAAGGTGAATATCCCATTCGTTTGTTATATTCTATTGTAAAACGCGGCAAGACGCAAGCGGAATGCGCGAGATGCGAGCGTCTTAAAACGACGTCAAGTGACGAGTCAAAACGAAGGACGCTGCGTCTTAAGAATATAGCAGAAACATCTTGTTATATTTTGATTCTTTTGCGGTTGCTTTTGATTGTTTTGCCAAAATGTAATGCGAATATCCCATTTGTTTGTTATAATCTATTGTAAAATGCGGCAAGACGCAAGCGGAATGCGCGAGATGCGAGCGTCTTAAAACGACGTCAAGTGACGAGTCAAAACGAAGGACGCTGCGTCTTAAGAATATAGCAGAAACATCTTGTTATATTTTGATTCTTTTGCGGTTGCTTTTGATTGTTTTGCCAAAATGTAATGCGAATATCCCATTTGTTTGTTATAATCTATTGTAAAATGCGGCAAGACGCAAGCGGAATGCGCGAGATGCGAGCGTCTTAAAACGACGTCAAGTGACGAGTCAAAACGAAGGACGCTGCGTCTTAAGAATATAGCAGAAACATCTTGTTATATTTTGATTCTTTTGCGGTTGCTTTTGATTGTTTTGCCAAAATGTAATGCGAATATCCCATTTGTTTGTTATAATCTATTGTAAAACGCGGCAAGACGCAAGCGGAATGCGCGAGATGCGAGCGTCTTAAAACGACGTCAAGTGACGAGTCAAAACGAAGGACGCTGCGTCTTAAGAATATAGCAGAAACATCTTGTTATATTTTGATTCTTTTGCGGTTGCTTTTGATTGTTTTGCCAAAATGTAATGCGAATATCCCATTTGTTTGTTATAATCTATTGTAAAATGCGGCAAGACGCAAGCGGAATGCGCGAGATGCGAGCGTCTTAAAACGACGTCAAGTGACGAGTCAAAACGAAGGACGCTGCGTCTTAAAAATATAGCAGAAACATCTTGTTATATTTTGATTCTTTTGCGGTTGCTTTTGATTGTTTTGCCAAAATGTAATGCGAATATCCCATTCGTTTGTTATATTCTATTGTAAAACGCGGCAAGACGCAAGCGGAAT
Source organism: Hololepta plana (assembly GCA_963695495.1). Taxonomy (NCBI): domain Eukaryota; kingdom Metazoa; phylum Arthropoda; class Insecta; order Coleoptera; family Histeridae; genus Hololepta; species Hololepta plana. The sequence continues at coordinate 9,935,324 of OY968837.1, read as the reverse complement.
GCGCGAGATGCGAGCGTCTTAAAACGACGTCAAGTGACGAGTCAAAACGAAGGACGCTGCGTCTTAAGAATATAGCAGAAACATCTTGTTATATTTTGATTCTTTTGCGGTTGCTTTTGATTGTTTTGCCAAAATGTAATGCGAATATCCCATTCGTTTGTTATATTCTATTGTAAAACGCGGCAAGACGCAAGCGGAATGCGCGAGATGCGAGCGTCTTAAAACGACGTCAAGTGACGAGTCAAAACGAAGGACGCTGCGTCTTAAAAATATAGCAGAAACATCTTGTTATATTTTGATTCTTTTGCGGTTGCTTTTGATTGTTTTGCCAAAATGTAATGCGAATATCCCATTCGTTTGTTATATTCTATTGTAAAACGCGGCAAGACGCAAGCGGAATGCGCGAGATGCGAGCGTCTTAAAACGACGTCAAGTGACGAGTCAAAACGAAGGACGCTGCGTCTTAAGAATATAGCAGAAACATCTTGTTATATTTTGATTCTTTTGTGGTTGCCTTTAATTATTTTTTTTGGCAAAATATAGTTTGAATATTCGTTTGTTATTTTTACCTAATTTAAATCTAACTTTTGGAAAAATGCTATTTGTCGGACCCGAAATAAAATATACAAGAATATGTTTTTATAAAATTTTATCATACTGTATTTGTCATTACCGGGTCAACCCTGATTACTATCGTTAAAAACTTTCTGTTTCCGTTGAAAAGGATCATGTCAATCATTCGAAAATATTATTTCAAAGAGCGAGGAAACCCCGATGAAAATGATATTCTGTTGAATGTTGCTGCATTATTAAAAAACAGCGATCACTCTTATCCCCAAATTTGCTTGATTTGTAAAAAAAATTTAATAGTTAGTCGAAACTTTTCTTTCGAGCAATACGTTTCTTTCGTATTTACCTTTTCATTATTTAGAAAATCATTCAAAAATATGTCTAATACTCTTCAATTTTCGAATTCAGAACATGAAAAACATCTCTACTCTTCGACTTTTTCTAAGTACGCAAGCGCTTGACGCAGTTGACTGTGCGTCTTATGCGGCGTAACGTTTGCTTTTCTAGGACGCAAGACGCGGCTAGGAAAACGCCGCTTCTGGGCGATAATCTTACCGTGCGTCTTGATATTGTGATACTGCGGCACGTCCGTGCTGACGATCAACTCCACGAGATCCGTGTACCACCTTTCGCCGCCCGGAGTCTGCAATGCGAAACGGATTAATCGCTGGAATTGCCAATTAACAGATCGCTACCTTCGCAAAGTACCAGATCAGCGTGTATTCGTTCCACGAGATCTTCATCGTGGCCGTGTCCTCGTTGCCGCAACTGCCCTCGACCGTCGGCTTCTCCGGCAGGTAGGAGTCGCCCTTTTCTTCGCCCACGTGCGATTCGAAGTTGATCTTAAAGAAAGAACCGCGAAATGGGAAAAGAAACTTGAAATTAAATAAAAATGTTTAGTTTACCTCGATTAACGCGTCGGTTCTTAATAGAATGCAAATGGCCCCGTTACTGTTCTTCACGCTATACGTGGCGATGCCTTCGCCCGGCGTCACCGGCTCGTTCACGGGCGTCACTAAGGAAGCGGCCGCGAGTGTGACCGGCGGCGACGGCGTCGGCGAACTGTACTTCGTGAAACGCGGCTTCGACGTGCCGGACGCCACTTTGTAGGAGTAAACCATCGATGTTAAGTAACCTGAAAGAAATAGATCTTATTCGATTTAAAACGGATCGACTCGAAGCTTTCAGCCGCAATTTCAAAGGTTAGAGGTCAAACAAAATTTGAATTGTTTATGAGTTTATCGTAATCTAATAGCAAAAGTAACATAACATTTCAATTAGATTGAATAATCGATAAGAAAGCACTTTTTTATTAATCTAATTAACTACGAACGACTTTTTTTTTCCTGTTCATCCCTCGAACCAAACAAAAATAATTATCGAATCAAACGATCGACACAAAACTTACACATTAATAAGTAAACGTTCCAGACATCGCGGCCCATTGTTCCAGTTCTCATTAAATTGAACGGCACCGAACGATTCGATTGTTGTTGTGATCGGAGTCGATTGGGAAAATGGGAAAACTACCCTAGTTTTTCTTCCTTATCGCGCGTTTGACCAAAACCGAAAACAGATCGGGCGACGAAACGAAAAAGAAAAATATACGTATAGGAGTGAATTTTGTGCGCAATATTTCTCCGTCCGTTCTCGCCGTTTCGCCATCAATATTCCTGAGTTTGCGTTCAAGAAACGAACGTAGGTGACGATGGCCGTACGTGTATTTGTGTGCATGTGGCAACAAGAATAATCGACGAGGAGACAAATGGAATTGGGTTTTATTTTTAGTAACGGCATCCCATTTTGCCATTTAATTCAATACAAATCCGTATTTCATCATCGTTATTAGGCCACCCTCTGTATTTTAGAAACGTCGCGTCCTTCCGGTTAAAGTTCGAAGGACGTTACATAGAAATCAATGAAAACCCTCGCGACTCTTCCCCGTTTCATTCATGAAACACGGCAGACCGTTTGACATTTACCTGAAAGTGTTTTTTTTTTCTTATTTTTCAGTCTCTTCATCCTCCTGCTTTCAGCGTAACTATTTATGTTCATCATGAATGAATTTGTACGACACCCACGCAGTCTATCCTACGAAACGAAGCAAACGTCTTGTTTAATTTATAAAGCAAAAATAATTATAAAAATTAAAGACGAATTAATTTATTCAAATGATAATCCCGCTCATTAAATACAAATTTATTTTAATTATTTTGCTTTGATCTGTTTTAATCAAATTCGATTCTGATTTGTCGATAAACTAGCATTAATAAATTCAATACAACGTTATCCTGGACTTTAATTCTTCCTCCTGAAAAAATCCTGAAAAACTACTATAGAACCTATTCCCTTTTAGTAGGCAACCAACTTAACTACCGACAACTGTTGGTATTATCGCCAAAATTATTGTTGGTATGACACCAACAAGACAGATGAATTTAAAAATTGCAACATTTTAGTTAAATAACAGAAACGATTGTAAGATTTGTGTCAAATCAATTAAAACTGTCCTCCGTCGACGTTCTTTAATGTAAGTAAAATTAGAATCGAGTTATTTAATCTCCACATTGCAAATCTTATTTTAGCATTGAAATTTTCTGAAACGAGCAGCAATCAAACAATCGCGGAATATTAATATCCATCTGCCGGTAATTGCAAATTAAGAATTGTAAGTTTTGCACAATTTACTAATGGCCATAAATCTAAAACTATAATTCATGAAAGAGCCATGAAGTGACATGGGCAATTTAATGGTTTCAGGGAAGGATAATCCAATATACCAAGAATTTCAAGATTCCCTAATTGTTATACAACCAGCAGTACGTCAGTGAGAAGGGAAAGTCTATAATTAACACGAATATTCCCTATTTAAATACTGGCCATGAACATTGAAGTGATTATTTGGAAGATTTGCAATTGAAAAGGTATGCAGATGATTATTAGGCTGCATATGTAAGAACTAACGTTGTTTTTTTTTAAGTATTTGGAAATTTATTCCTTGATGGGAAAATTATTGCCTTGTTATGCAAATATTTAAAAGATCGCAAATATCTGCTTAGAAAACGGCACGCAGATTGCGATCGCAAATATTAACGACGAAAGATGCACTACTCCGTCTGCTTTATTTTACGCTAGAGAGGTAAATATTATTTGAAACCGTTTTCCAACTGTAACACGCACTACAAATCGAATGTGTGTGTCCCAAATTGATTTTAGGAATGGAATTGCAAGGATAATTTCATCGCCAGAGGATACATCTAAAGGACTCGACATAAACCCAATCTACCGAAGCTTAAGATAGATATTAAGAAGTAAAAGTCGTGTTCCATATTAGCGAACGTTAACCAATTGGCAATAACTTGAGCTTTCCTTTTTTAGATTTTTATTTCGGCAAAGAAAACTGCCCGGCTTCTTTCGATTCGAATCGAACGAGATTTGGCGTTCACTTAACGGTGAACTTCTTCGTCGAACGTCGGCGTGCATGCGCGCCAGAGGAATCACCTTGTTACGACGTCACCAACGAAACCGTTCGCCGCAAGCTGCGACGTGACCGAGCCGTTCGCGCACGGGTACGTTTCGTAGTAACAACTCGGAACGTACGTCCGCTGCGTAACCGTTTCAACAAATTTTGTATGTCTTCGGCCATTTTGATAGAGAACCGTAGAATGCTTATGTGAGGTGTGTTAGGGTTTAATTGCAACTCGAATAACAGTTTCCTATAGAAAATTATTCTATTAAAAGTGACCAGGGATTTATATAAATGGGTAAGTTATTGATTTGCGGCACTAATTCGAGCGGAGATTCGCGTTATCGCCATTGCAGAACGTTTATATGATTAATTTCGGTGACCGATTAATAAAATTGGGAAGTGTGTTAACTCTCTCTTATGTATCTATATATACGTACACACACTCTTGCTACGTGTGTGTGTACACATATATATTTATATAAAATAGTCCTGTGGTGGTTAACCGCTTTCACCTTACCGAAATATCGAAAAAAAAATTAACTTTTTACTCGTTCTTTACTTGCTTTAGAATCTTACAATCCAGTACGAACGAAAAACGTGTGCCCATCGTAGTTTAATAATAATATACAACATTTCAAGTGCCAGTGACTGTGTGTGTGTGTGCATGGAGCCAGGAGCCAGAGAATACGTAAAATTGATTAAAAAGGTGGAAAAGAAGCAAACGACGAACCGAAAAGCAATGGCAAATTGAGAGATTTCGTACGATTTACCAGTTCGCAGAGGTCACACGTTAACTGTTTATAGATACGCCTAAATAAGGGAGACCTTTGCCTTTTATTTTACACGGTTATTACTCATTATATCATTAGTAATTAGTTAATCGTCTATACGTACCTGAAAAAAGGAATCTATCGACGTCCGTCATTATCCGTTCGTTGTTGCAAGGACTGTAGGAAAGAGATGAAATGAAAGGGGAAAAAAGTGTACGTACTTAACACAATAACGTTGCAATTTATTTTGAAATCGCAACATAATGAGTTTTTGTACGGACGTTATTGAACAATCGACACACACGCACGTTTCTCAGTCATAATTTCATAATTAATCTCTCAAGTGTGATTATAAGTTAGGTTATTAAGAGAATTCTTTTTTACTACGGCAATGTGAGTCATCTATACGCTAGTTTGTAACACGATTCGGTTCCTGGGGTCAATAGTATCTCTCTCTCGCGATACCTGCTTTATTTATTCGTATACAGTACCGCAGTAGAATATAATAAAGCTATACAGTGTGATCGAACGATTAAAAATTTTCGTTTTCTGCCCTTCTTGTTTTGTAGGTACGGATAAATTCGAAATTAATAGCGATTGCTGGATGGTTTTCGGATATTTTAAGAAATATAAAGGGAATAATCTATCAACTCCCCAAAGCGATAGTATAAAAGCGGCGAATGTGACATTATTTATAGATCTAATTATTATTTCATTTGATATCGATCACTCTTTACTTGGTTATAATGCTCTCTTTCTACTTCGTTTCGTATTCCGTAGGTGGTAGTATTATTACGTTTAAATATTTGAAAAAGTTGTTTGTCCTTCTTAACCAATTAGACTTACCATTTCTTTTTTCCTTCTTGTTCTCTGTTTTTAGGTCGAAAGCAACGAAAAGAGAGCGAGAGAGAGAGAGACTAAATTGACGAGAGATTGAGAGAATTTCCTTGCTAATTAATGAAACGAAGGTGGACGTTAGCCGGTCGTTAAGGCATCAACCGTGAATATTGCAATTGTTAGCGAAAGAGACGGAAGGATGGCCAATTAATCTCTTAAACGAATATAGTCTATATCGAAGGCAATTCGAATTCGATATCTTTAAAGACTTTTTCGTGTTGTTTAACGAAGCAGATAATAATTTGCAAAAGGGGTCTCGTAAAATTGGTGATTCAAACTATTTCTGGGAAGCGTTTCGGAAAAAAGTCATATCTGTGTAATCTTTCTATTATTAGCTCGAATTTTAATGCTATTTGCATCACGATATATGCAGAAGCGCATATATTACCGAGCATGTCATATCGATGATGATGATGCATCCGTGAATGTATACAATTTGGTCGGCGAAAAAAAAGAAGTATCGATTCGCTCGTACATTATTCACAAGTATTGAAAGGAGTTTGCTGGCAGAAGTAACATTTATTTGCATAAATTATGTGAAACGAAGAAGAGAGGAAAGACGAGAGAAGTGAATTAAAGAAAAGAAAGTAATCTAATCTATCGACTGTTTGAATTTCGACGGGAGAAATTTGCCGGGATGTTCGCACATTTATTCGCTTACATGCCTCGCACTATTGAATTACAATTTCGATATGAAAAAGAAGACGAAGACAAAAAAAGTGATTTCAATAAATCTCCCAGTACGTATAAACTAATGACTTCCTCCTCTGTTAAATTTACAGTTACTTCATAGAAACGATATAGTATTCGGAATTAATGCTTCGATGATTTGTTGAGAATCGGTGGAAAAAGAGTCAAGGATTAATTTAAAATTATAAATTCAAATTGGATTTGCAAATTGAGCGTTTGCCCCGAAAGAAGAAACAATCGATTGGCCCGCTTTTATGAGAAGCTTTTAACTAATTTGATCGATTCAACGCCGTTAATTTATTAATTTTGATTTAATTTAATGACAGAAATGATAATGAATAGTTAGAAATCACGTTGGAGAAAGTAGCGAGAGGATTAAAAACAAAATCAAATAGATTTCGCTTCTTGTAATAAAAAAGCGGAGACCGGTTGCGATTCGATATATTTCTAAATTAGTAACGCTCGCTTCATGTGATCGGGCGACACCCGCTTCGTTAATTTATTTATTGGCGATATTGTTATTTTGCTAATAGTTGCAAAAAAAGTAACGATACGAATCAAACAAACCATTCGGTCGATCGTGTGTGTGTGCGCTTTTATATTATTCGTATTCGAATGTTAATGACACGGTGTTATCGCAATTATCGGGACTTTTAATTACGGCAATATTGAACGAAGATTGGACGCAATTTAAATATCGTGAATGATAGGAATTTTATGCGGCCGAGCGGAATTCTGCTTTGTTTTTTTTTTCGCCTTAATAATCGCTAGGGTAAGGAACACATTTGCATTGCATAAAATACAATTACGATTCCAATTAAAGCCGTAATAATTATCGGTTCACTGCGAACAATCGGAATTTCTACGTTTCCTTCTTCTCTTGCTCGATTTTAACAAACTTGTTTTGCATTAGCGCAGTAATTCGCCACCTTTTTCTTCGCGCTCTCCGCCAATTAAAAACAATTTACTCTTTCTTAGGCCGTAAATTACTGAGAGCAAGATTCGATTCGTGCTTTTGACTTTATTGCAAGTTTTCATTCGCGAAATCGATAAGAACTCGAGTTGTCATATTTAATTCGATATTTAACCGATGTAAGGACGATTGTTAAATCAATCGGGAAGCCAGTGGATTGTTAAGCGAATCAAATGGCATAAGTAGACCGAATGTATAAATTAATAATTTATTTTTTAACGCCTTAAAGAACGTCACATACAATAATTCCATTCGCAATTGTTGCCATATTCCAGCCATTTAATGGTCACTTAACAAGTCCTATTCCGCCTTCGAACTTTATTCTCCCCAAATCCCCAAACTCTCCTCTTTTAACACTAGATTGCCCAAGGAAGTCATTTTGACTGCTTTTTAATTTAATGTACAAATAATAATGCATAAAAAAATTCTAAGTGAAATCAATCTTTTTCATTGTTAATATTTACTAATAACTTGTTATATGACTGTAAATAATATAAAAAATAACAAAAATTAATTTTAAACAAATTTCTTTACACATTATTCTTCAAAATGTAGTCATTTTGACTGCTTTTGGGCCAATATACGTACTTTCTTTCTAGTGTTAAAGATGACTCTCGTTCTTGCATGTTTGGGTTGGACAGAAAGGAAAGACGCGTAAATGAGTGGATTAGCGAGTTTTGCATATCGAAGCTCTATAAAGTCAGCGGAGTCGTTCATCGACAAAGTCATTGACATTTCGTTTTAATAAAGGCAACAATAATCGCTTTTTTTTTTCATTTTCCATCGTCGGTATTGTATTATTTTATATGGTAAACCGAAAGAAGTAAGTTCCGTACTAGTTAGTTTCTTTTCATTGAATCGAATCGAACGAAGGAGGTGCTCGACGAGTGACGACCTTAAGCACACGGTACGATGTTTATTAACTTTATTCTAATCCGTGTATTAGACGTCTTATTCGTATTCGTTTAATTCGTTCGAAACTTCCAACTTTTTTTTTTTTGTTGCTTTTCACTCACGTTCGATTTTCGCTGACGCTCGCTCGCTACGTCTTATAGAAATTTATATCAGCATGACATTTTGTTACTCTCATCTTTTACATTTATTTCCATTTCGGAAGTTGGACGTGTTGTATTTTATTTCCCGTCCTCGTGTTCGCATATGCGAAATATGTCATCATATTAAAGGAAGAAACTCTTCGAAACGCCGAATGGAAGCGTGTATCAATATAATAAACTTTAATAGTACTCTTTTTTTTTTTAGTTTTTTTATTATTCTCTCATTGAACAATTCATTTATCATTCTACAAATTAATTCCATAACGAATCGTTATAAAACCGAAACGCGTATAACAGCAATCAAACGTTTTTTCTTCATCTTCGTTTATTTGCTGTTCAACTGAAACGGGATAATAGAGACGAGGAATTGAACTTGACCCAAAACAATTATCTTTATTATTACCACGAGGATGCTCGTTCGTCTTTTTAATAAGCGCAAGAACGTCAGAGCGGAGGAACGGCGAGCGAACGAGCAGAAAACAACATTAATTTCGTACTTTGAGTCGCGCGTTTTTTCGCTTCGTTCGATCGTCGAACGATCGCGAATGTTAATTTAGCAAATGTTGGCATCAATGGACGTTTGCACACTGATCCGGGGGATTGACGTTTATTTAACGGTCGAGTTCTGCGTTACCAACTTACATGTGGCCAACGTAACGAAAGAACGGCACGATTTATTGCTGCGTGATATGAAAGAAAGAAAAGTTAATAAGAACGGCTGATGGGACATAATTATTTATCTCGTATTACAGCAATAGCGGCAACTCGCCTTTTTTTCCGTTTTTTTTTGTTCTTCAGTAAATTACTTAATTACTTACCTAAATTTATGTCGTTTACTTATACCTGTTTTTTTCTGCTTATTTTCTTGTCGTTTTCGTTTAATATTTTTGTTGCGACACCAAAAAGAAATCGTAAGAAAACTACTACTTCAAAAAAAAAAAAGAGAAAGTGCTTTAAGATAATTAATAATTAATTAGGTTACAAATGAGCGATATTTCGTTTGTCGATCTCCCTTTTTTTGCTTGAAAATTATCGATAAACATATTAATGAGAGCGAGAGGGAAATCGCTTTAATGACAAAATAATTGTAATTCGTTTTTCACTTGAAAAGCGAGTATTATTTCATTAATGTTATTAAAAGTTGGAACTTACTTAAACAAATAATTCACTTATCTTCTACCAATATTTAGGCGAAAGATGTATAATCAATAAACACAAAACTTGAAAATATTATTGTTCAGTTCCAACAATTACCAATTTCTTTCTTCTTTCTTTATATTTGCCAGCTCAATACATTTTCCTTTTTCCCCAAATAAAGCGGGACCTCGTTATGATTCATCATCATCTCCTCATCTCTCTTCTAAAGCGATCCGTTTGCTTTCATTCTTCTTCTTATGCAAACGGATCTTTTCCTTTTGTTGTTGTTGTCGTTCCTTTTAACATTTCTTTTAATCACAGAAACCTACACTAAATGGAGTGAGCGAAAGAACAAAAAATAAATAAGAAACGAATGACTATCCACACTATTTATAGATAATACGATTGAGATAGATGATGTTTGGAGAGACATTGGAAAGTTCTTTTTAGAAAAAGACTAAAGTGGAGAAAATCAGCGAAGTTTGCCGAGAGAAAAGGTTAACACGTCAACAGTCGCGTTGCGAATGTATTTTCCTGTACGATATTTGATTTCTTCGTATTTTCAATCGAGAAAAATGCGAATCTGGAACTGTTTAAATTGTTGACGTTAGTAATACAACTGGAAAATTGTCAATAGCATCGGACAATTGCTTTTGTCGTTTGCATAAATTCCATCTGTTCCATGCAAAACAGAGTGAAGTGTTATTGCTATAAAGTAAAACAGTTCGATTGGCCTTTTAGCGATTCGCTATTTTTAATTCGCAAATTAACAAAATTGCTCATTATCATTAATTAGCATGTACCGATTAATTGAAAGCAATAATCGTTCTATTTCGAAAGAATAAAAATTGCGGTCGATTTGTGTTAATTGTTTGTGCAAACAATGGCAGAAAAATTACACAAACTTACAAACATGCAAAATTGATTTTAAGCTCGCAATTAAGTTAATTGAACAGAGTTTTCTTTCGCAACGAGAACAGGACGAACCGCTCGTTCTTTTACTTAATTAATTTCCATCCACCGCTAGTAAATTTAATTTGTTGTTTTTTATTTATGCTACAATTTCCCATAGCTTTATTAAACAAATTAAATAAATTCCATTAAATTATAATAATAATGCTAGTCACAAACAGTAGATCAGCATAGATCATATTAATGGTAATTGTAATAAAACCTTGACGCTCATTCATGATGATTGTTACACTTTATTTGCAACGTACGAAATAATTAGCGTTGTGAAATTTTAATTGTTACGTGTCCGATGAATGGAGAAGGCAATCTAATGAAAAACCGCGATAACAAAAGAAGCAGTGAAATTCGCATTTCTCAATTACTACAATCCATCTCATTGTTAATAATACTTTCACGCATCTGGCTAAAATTATTTGTCGACTGCAAAAGATCATTTATTGCGGTACTTGAGCGGCAGAGAAGTAATACTTTTCATTTAGAAAAACGGAAAACTAACATTTCCATCGCAGAACGCCGACTTTTGTTGACTTTTACCGGTAGTTTCCGAAAAGAAAAAGTTTTTTTTTTGCACCACAACACGCCAGCTTCCTTTAACTAATTCGAAATGTTTTATTCAAACTTTCAATTAAATTCGTTGCGAGATAACAACAGAAAATTCCATGTGAACAAGGTGTGATATTGTTACCAGTTTTTATATTCCGTTTAATGCTGTGAAATATTTGCTTAACCGGCTTAATTAGCATACATTACAGGTTAGATCACTCTCGTTTTCGCTGTTTTTTAAAAGTTACATAAAAACACGTTTATTTATTTTTTTTAATTCTGCGTCTTTATGGGCCGTTGCATTTTAAACGCTTAGACAGCGATCCACTGTAGCTTAGGTTTTGACATTTTTGACAAACTGTTTAGTTTTAAGTAACAACAAAAACAAGTTTTATCAAACATCAAGTTGAAATCGTTGTTTCCCAATACGTTGTCATCATCCTCATCATCGAAAGAGTCTTTACCCAAAGTTTCTAATAAGCAGACGGGCAAACAATTGGGCATTAAATAAATAACGATAACGTTGTCAGTGGAGTGTGGCTGATGCAATATTAAATCAATATCTAAAAAGAAATGTTACGTTCAAATATAAACATTTCGAGAAGACGTCGAAGTATAAAGTACGTAACGAGTAAAATAGAAAATTTCAGTAACTTTTAAACGATTTCCAAATCGAACGGTTTTAGCTCGAAATAGCTTTGGATTAAAACGCACTTAACTGGAATTTCCTTTCCATCAAACGACATTTTGTTGAACCTTCAATGTCCAATTCGTGAACATTTTGTTATTTTAAATCCTGCTCTAAGCGCAGTTTTTTTTTCTTATCACCGGGAAGTAAACTGCAATCTTTGGCAAAAAAGTAATGAAACTTGTTTTACACAAAAAAGAAACGAGGTTGCTAATTTGATTGCAAAATTTGAATTCAGTTCTTTGCAGACCCGAAGCATCGACTAAAAAAGGTGTTCATTGAATCTTTCGACACATTTCAGCGTGGTTCAATGAATTTTGTTAGTTGTTTCCCTGATTAATGAGCATCACCGAAGTCGATCATCGTTTTCGCGAGCATAAAACAGATTATAATTTTTACTGTTATTGATATTCGTATAGATAATCAAAACTTTACGAAGTTTTGACATTGCAAATTGCAAGTAAGGTACGCAAAATATGACCGAAGATTTGTTTGCATAATTACCAGGGCGGTTTGATATATAACTTTTCCTACAGTTACAAGATAAGGAAACATTTTGATGTAAAATGTTATCTTTTTATAGGACTAATTTAATTTTGGAAGTCATTCTGGCAATAGTAAGTTGCTTAAAACTTTCTTTCAATTTAAGTGTTTCGAGTGATAAACAATGTGAATAAAATTGGAATTCGAAATGTCATTCAAATCTGCGCTTTTGGATGGGGAAACAGCGAAGGAAATCCATGACCGCATTCTATCCACCTTGGGTGACTCAAGTTCTTCTTACGCAACCGCTTATCTTTGGGCGAACGAGTTTTAAACGAGGGACAAGAAGCATTTGGAATGCATCATGTCCTTGAGGTTCAAAAACAGCAGTCACGATTGAAATCAACAATAATATCAATGAAATGATTTTGACCAATAAACGATAGATATTGAGCGAGATAGTAGAGACCACGAGCATCTGAAATGCACAAGTTAATTTTATTTTGCATAATGAATTGCACAGGAAAAAGTCCTGCGAAAGCTGGATGCTGCTTTTCCCATTATTTCAATGCAAAAACGTGATTTCACCAGCAGGGGCTTAAGGCATTGAATTAGCTCCATCGCAGTAAGAATCTGCTCACGAAACTTCAAACATTACTGACCGAAAGAGATTTGCTGAAAGTAATAGGTTATCAAGTTCTTAAGAAATCCACTTCTGCAAAAGAAAACAGAAAGCTCGTACGCTGGTACAAGAGCTTCGGACTTCGAAAGGAGCAGTTTGAAAAATTAAATGGGCTTTAAATGATGACTTCATTTTTAAGAAACATCGGTCATTGAAAGTTTATTATTATATTGTCCACGTAATGTGTATGCAGCAACAAAAACAGATGTTCAAAAGTACAATAGAAAAATTTATTTCAAAGTCTCTGCAGTGGGTCTGATTTTTAAAATGTAATTTTAATAAGGCCCACCTATGAAAATCATAAGAATGAGTTGGAAAATTGTACACATTTGACTTAGACATAAACTTCTCATAGAAAGCAACTTTTTAAAAGTAATTAAAAGAAAATAGCACAGAAGCACGTGCATAGTGCTTTGTTGTAATGTTGAGACATTTTTCGTTGTATATATTCGGTTTTTATTCGTTTTGGTGTTAATCATAGATTTGTGAATGATCATGGTGTACGTTTCTTGTCTCTTTCAATATTCTTGCTGGCAATAAAACAAAAAATTACCATGCCCAAAAAAATTGGCTCAAACTTTATCCGAAGTTCACTGTCAAAGAACATTGTAGTGGACTTAATCCACGGTAATTAATGTTAAATTTTTGGCCAATAATAGCAAAGTGAACATGTCTGAGAGTTGGTTAAGTTAAGTTGAACCCAAACTAGCCACGTTTTCGATAGTGACAACTTTGATTTACTTTGGACAAGATTTTAAAAAAATATATAGTTTGCTTCAGCCTTGAATAAATTATCCAAAAGCGACCCTTTGCGCAAACTATATACAAGTTTTTCATCTCAACGTAAAGAACTATTATCTTCATGGGGCTTTTCCCTTATTGGGTCAAATACCCTTATAACTCTCAATAAATACACTGCATCGATAACGCGCGCGATTCAAATTGTGCCATTCCATTTTCGACAGAGCGACGATATTTCTATCTTCATGTTAACTTTCAATGAAGATTGTCGTGGATTAGTCCACGGTAATTAATGTTAAGTTTTGGCCAATAATAGCGAAGTGAACATGTCTGAGAGTTGATTAATTTTAGTTGAACTCAAATTACCCCAGTTTTCTATTTGATGTCTTTGATTTACTTTGGGCAAGATTTTTTTAAAAAGCATAATTTGCTTCACGCTTGAATTAATTATCTAAAAGTGACCCTTTGTGCAAACTATATACAAGTTTTTAATCTCAACGTACAGAACTATTATGTTCATGGCACTTTTCTATATTATCGCTCATCTCCTGGTTTTTGAAGACGGACCTTATTTGGGTCAAGTACCTTTTAACTCTCAATAAATACACTGCATCGATAACGCGCGCGATTCAAATCGTTCCTTTCCGTTTTCGACAGGGCGACGATATTTCTATCTTCACGTTCTTTTTTTTTGCTTGCTTGCAGGTAATGTGAGGCTGTGCAAATAAGGTGGTTGTAGCGCGGGGACCATGTCGACGGCCATGCGTTCCACCCTGCAGACGGTCCCGGAGAGCCTGGAAGTGACCAGAGGCGGCGCGGACACGACGAGCACGACGAAGCCGCAAGTGAAGATACCATCGGAAAGCACCGGTAAAACCAGGTCGACCTTCAGTTACCCGGCCACGAATAAGGTAAGCGAGGCATCACTTTCGGTTATCCCGGATTATTTCTTCGACTATTATTACGGTGGCGAATGCGAGAGAGAGAGAGAGAGACGAATATGAAAAACAATGAGAACGAACGGAAGACGAACGTACTTCAGTTTGAAGCATTCTGGCCGTCGCTTTTTTTAAATTATTTTCAACTCTTCGGTCAAGAGCGTGGGAGACAAAGAGCGAGAATGTCCTCGTTTTAAGTTCATCACGAGTTTTTTCTCGATTAGTTTTTAGCGCAATCTAATTACACGTGGAGGAATACGGGATGCGATGGAAATTGGCAAATAAATAAAAGAATCGAGATAAGAAGCTAATTAAGCGCGATAACAGTGTTTTGATTTAACTGACTAAAACGACAACAATAGATTTACCTTTCATAAATACATTACGACACGTTTTTTGTTCGGTGTTTGCTTTATATTTGCGCACATCCTGTCGCGAACAGGAGAGAGATCGTTGTCGTAGGAAAACCTCTCGAAATCTCTTCAACTTGTTTCTTTTCGTTTTTCCGGGAGAAGTTTTTCGATGAACTTCAGTGCAGCAACGTTTATTTTTTGCCATAAATTCGAGCCCCATCGTATTTTAATATTAGCGAGTGATTTGTGGGGATTCCGCGAAGTGTTTCGCAAACTTTTTTCATGATTCCGCTGCATTCCGGAACTTTGAGGGGGAAACTGTGAAAATTCAATTTTAAAACGCTGCATAAAATTATTAAAACGAGAATAGTTGATTAAATGCAAAACTTGTTATTCGCAAATTATTTTTGAACAAATGCACAATTCAGCCTTTATTGTTAGGGCCAATAAGTTGAAATAAACGAATTTTACGTGAATCGAATTATTAATTTTGCATTAATTCGATTAGGAAATTGAATGAGAACGTGGCGGCGGCGGGCGATTAATTTTATTTAAAATTAAATTCAAACCGCCGTCATTTCAACTCGATCATCGCTCACACTCTCTGCGTGCAAAGTAGCTCTTTTGCGATCGATTAATTTCACGAGAGCGTGTTATTTTAATTTAATAAATTAATTTCCAAGCTCCACGTATAATAACTGGATAACCAAATAATGTTCCATCTAAATTATTAAACCAGCTTTTTTGAGGAAGCTTTTTGCTCGCCCCATAAAAATACGTGGATTAAAAGCTCGTAAAGTAACGGCGCCAGGTTTAAACTGATTGCGAACAACTTACGGTCGAAATACGTTGTTCTTTTTTTTTTAAGCGCGATAAACTTTTTGCAATAAAAAATAACTTTCAGTTTGAATCGTAAACGGGGGCTTTGCCATCCATCAACCTGAAGTACGTTCTGCGAGAATAAGGTGTATTCGGAATGAAAATTTAATTAAATTAGTTTAATTTAGGATTTTAATCTAGTGCTTGTCCACTAGGACCACCATTTAACAATTACTTCTTCATAATTCTCTTTATTTCTCTGTTTGGTGGTGATGGGAGCAGCAGTTGTTATTATTGTTGTTGTTGGTGTTGCGATATTTTTGCAATTTGTTCACGGTCCGTTGTTGCTCTTTCGTTATGACTCAGATCGTTTTGCAAACGAAACAAAAAAAAATGAACGGCAGCGAAAACAACCGTTTCCTCCGTTGAATTTAATTAATGAGTCTTGAAATGGAAAGAAATTTCTAATATTTCTCTTTTTTATTTATCGGTGGACGTATAAAATTGTTACAGTTCCAGTCTAATTTTTTTTCTTATTACGATTGAGAATGATAGAAGGAAGTTGTTTTACTTCCGTTATGTAATAACACGTTCAGCGTCTTTTGTTACATATTTCTTCATTATTGTTATTATAATCCGTTTTTAAATTCTGCATATTAATAACAACAATATGAGCGGCGATTCCAACTGGGAATTCTCATTTCATTGTAATCCGTCTTAATTAAACTTTCTCCGCTCGTTGTTTTTTTTTTCTTTTCGTCGAGTTGTCGTTGTTGTTGAACGTCGTTCGAGGATCGGCAATTAAAAGTTTTAAATTAATCGCGTGGCCAACACAGCTCGCTCGTATAAGAAATTCCAATTTACTTGGCCAAGAATTTTCGCAATGAGAGACGCGTTCGAATGCACAATTGTAAATCGGTTAATAATAAGCTACGAAGTCGATCGATTAGAGAGATTTTTTAGATAAGATAGCATTTACAGATTTAAACGCATTCGAAATTGTCAGGGACTCGTCGTGGTCGAGATTGCGGTTTTTCACCGCAAAATGTCTACGTAAGAGAGATATCGAATTGCGATCAGGAAACGCCCCGTGTCACGGGGAGTTGTGTTCGTTGCCATATCGATAATTTGCACTTTTTAATCGAACAGGAACACATCTTCGCCGATTTAATTAATTCTCTTCTACACACGTTTTCACTTTGCCATCATTGTTGCGTACGCGTGTGACTAGTGCGAAACTTTATGATTTCGAATGAAGAGAAAAAGAAATTGTTTTAATGAAAGTCAGCCAATTAGTTCGTTTTCGCGAATCGCTGTTGTTCTTCTTTTGAAACGAGACGATCTGCAGCGGTGAAACGAGCATCGAAGAAATCGTTAAGAAAGTTTTTGCGAACGAAACGAGTTGCAAAAATTCGTTCATTATAATAACGAGAAATTGTGGACTTTTCGTTTTTGAAATTCGCACCAGTCTACGCTTATAAATCATCTGCCCGAGCAGATGGCGGTAACGATCGTAGATTTCCTAAATTCCTTTTAATTAAAATCGCAATTTGCGAGCCGCGCTCGTCGCTATCGCGCGATAGATGTCGTGTAACGATGTATAATTTATTGAAAATTTAAGTTTTAAATTAATCATTGGCAATTAATTTTTTTTTTGCTGCGAGAAATATCGCAACGGTATATGACTAATAATACGCGTTGCACAATTCGCCTTGAATTTTTATTGCTGATTTCATTGTTCGTAGGTAAATTGGAATTATAATATTTTTTGCGTAATGTGTGCAAAACAAAAGAAACTTATGCAACTTTGTAATTGGGAAGTTCCAAATTAAGTTAATTAAGCTGGTTTGTTGATACCAATCGACCAAAGTGATTTGAGCAAATCATTTTGTATTAGGTTCTTGCCTGTTTTTGTTTCATCGATATTTTCTGAATGAAAAATGTAATCAGTATGCGTTCCATATCTATCATTTTAGACCTAAACACTTGCTCTTGAAAGTCCCCATATTGCTTATCTAAAATTCTGCAATATGTGTTTATTTTTGCATCTCTTGCAACATTAACCAACGTGATTTTCGTGTACTTTTTCTTTGCGAGAGGCAACAGCCGCTAGAAATATTAATTTCGCCTTCGCTGAGGACACCATTTACCAATATCATAAAATGTTTGAATCTGCTGATAAGAGCCTCTCACTGAAGAAGACCGCGAGAGAAGTCAGAAGTAGTTATCGATGATTAAGAATTGACGATGTAAATTGAACCACAAAGAAAACTTCGGTGGAACGCTAATGACAATTTCGCGTCGTTTGCAAAGTCAAGAAGATGGATAAATGTGTAAACCTTAGTTAAGAAATGTGCTTCTTTTCTTCTATCGAGTCTTCTACGACAGCCAGCGGCCTTCAATCCACGAATTAGGAACCAAAGCCGAATTTGCACGAAAAGAAAATTGTGGTAACTGTTTGGTAATCCGCAGTCATTCCAATTTTCTGAAACCGGACGAAACCATCATTTCAGAGAGACGTATTGTCATCAGATCAACGAAATTCATAACAAAAATGCAGATTTGGTCAATCGCACACCCTCATCGGATCTGTCACTAACCGATTACCACTTTGTCATTGACCTCGATAACTTCGTAAGAGATCAAACGATCGACAATGGAGAGGCTGTTAAAACTGCGTATAAAGAGTTTGTCTCTTCCAAAACTCAACGGAATCAACAGATTTCTTTCTACCCAGTAAAACCGTACGGAAGCCAATGCTTTTGAGTTCGATTTAAAACGTTGAGTTTGAAGACTTAACTAAAGTTGACACTAAACATTGAACATTTCAAAGGCAGCAAGGTGACGTTTAAGAAGTTGCTGATATTTAATTATTTTCCTGCGAAAATCCTCTTATCTTCCCGTGGGATGGAAGCTAACGAAGGCGAAGCCAAATTTTATTCACGCTTCCATTGGGACCCATATCAAAAATGATTTGCTGACAGTTTCTCCGTCATTCCCATTTAAATAACGGATTAATTATTACTCTTACGATCTACTCATAAAACAAGTTAAATTATTTGATCAAACAAATGGCAGAAACGTTTTTTGGTCGACCGAGTTGAATTTGAAGGGAATTTTTCGAAAGTTATTTATGGGCAATCCTTATTAATTATTCAATAGGTGCGGGCGCGTTAAGAGCCCTTCGCCGACTTTGAAGGTTAAAAAGGGGCCGATTATTATGTTTTACGTTCCGTTTTCATCGTAATCGGTAAACAGTATGAAAGTTTGATGAGGGAGTTTTTACCGTAAACCGAAAGAATTCGTTTTTAACGTTCAAACGAACGCGTAACAATGACAATTAAAGCGTGTGACCCACATTTATTAATTATTAATTAATAATTAATCGAATTAACTGTTGTGCATTGCCATTATAAGTTTTTTGCTTTTGTAATTGCAAATCGCGTTTGATTTAATAAATTCGCAATTGTCGTAATAGCGTATGTGGATCGAAATGATTCGCCATTGCGAACATGAAATTTAGTACGAAACTTTCGGACTATAATTACGACCTTGTAGTTTTTCTACCTGTTTTCCACACGTAATTCGCCAAGTCTTGGCAGGTGGAGTTTCATAAAGTAACCAAAACAATAAACAAACCGTTTGTTATGTTACACCGGTGAAAACGGGGCAAACAAGGAAATGTTAAATTGAAGAGTGCTGAACGTAAATAGCAATACTGCCGCGAAAACAGATCAATTGTTTTGCACTCGCTACAGCGAAATTCGACTGTATAAATGCGGATTTCGTATGATAATTTCATTCGTTTAATGGCAGCTCCTCCGGCCCGCATGCCATTAGTATGCTAAGGCTGCCGAATTTATGCCTAATTTTCGTTTTTAGTACGATTCGATTAGTATTAGTTGCGAGCAACTTTCTATATTAGAGATGCACAACGTATGAACATTAATAATAATTAGAAATGATGATAACAAAAGAAAAGTAACAGACATTGGTTTCTTTTCCACTTAAAAGCGAAGGAATCGTAACTGAAGAGGAAACGAGTGAAAGAAAAGGAGAAATAGAGGAAGCGATCTTAATTAATTATGCGTTACGGGTGGCGTACGAGCGACGAATTGTTACGCGCTCGACATTTTTAATTGATTTTATTTCGTACATTACGCGATCGCATATTTGGTGGATGGAACGTTTCGTCTTTCATTATTCGTTTATGGCGGTACAAAGCGATTTTTAATGTCGATTCGATGGCGAAAAGAGCTTAATTGTGTTACAATGTCCTACTTCAAAATCGATATTGCTAATTTGCATTTCGATTTAATGTACCATTATTATTTCTTTTAAACGATTGAGGACCGTTTTCCAACCGAGAAGAAGGTCCGATTATTTATTTTCGAGCCTACTCGCATAGGAGTAAATAAAACCCTGGGACAAAGCATTTTTTTCTCTTCAATTCGTTGGCAAAGTGGATTTTTTTCCATCAAATACAAAAGGTTTTTTTTGCCTCCCGTTTATCCCAGTTTTTGTTTATCAATGCCATCATCAAATTAAACGATAAACAAGCGGCGATGAATTTAAGGAGAACCCGCATTAAAAATGCGTGTTCGTAAAAAGTTCCCTCGTCAAAATTGGGAAATTTGTATTTTTATCATAAATTTAATACTTCAACTTTACGATTATGATTGTCATATGCAGACCGTTAATTAATTCGCATCCCATACTTTTCCGGGGAGTAATATAGGGGTAGGCTTGGGGTAGAATTTAATTGCAAATAAAATGAGATAAAGGCGTCAACGTTCGCTTGCCTTAAAGTTGGTTTATCGGCTATTTCAGCGAATTAACGTTGCTAATTAGACAATTAGCAACGAATCTTGGTGGCGAATTACGCGATAACCTTTCCACACCGACTTGACTACGGGTGTGTCTTCGTCTAAATAAGGATTGCGCAAAGGGTTCGAGCAGAAAATAACGCAAATTGTTATACGCACAACAAATAATATTAATAATAATAATAATAACGTAATCAATTTAACAGAAGAGGAAATAACAACAACAAGAAATAATATAACGTAACGTATATTCCAAGTCGCATTGACGTAAAACCGCAAAACTAATTCGAGTTCGGTATATTTGCATTAAACCGAAAACCGCGAATGAAGAAAAGAACAACAACAAACAAGCAACAAAGATGGTTAATAACGTCACCGGCGAAATAATAGCAATTAATCGTTTAATAGGAATAAGAATGTTAATAAAAATCATCCATCAGGAGACTTAATCGTCGCGTTCGTAACAATAAAAGCGTTTCTTTTTTTAAATTATTATACTCGAATCTATCATCTTTTCTTCTTCCTGAACATTGTACATGCGTTTATAATAATGATATTAACACATGTATCGAATCGAGGATGACCTTCGAGCTAAAAGGAATTCCTTTCTCAGTCACTTGAAGGTTGACAAGTAAGCAGACAACGCTAAATAAAAAGAGAATAATAATGAAAAAAATAAAATAAAATGGAAACGTAACGAATGATAAAGTCTGTTTTATATGTACGTACTTAACGTCGTTAAAGGAAGGAGAACGTTTTGGAGTAGTTGGTAACAAGAACGGAAACACTGTGAAGTGGTTGGATGGATATGACAGAGTAACTCTTTTACCTTCGTCGAGGATTCGGTGAGATACGACGAAGTGGAGGTCAATTGTCCAGCAATAAAAAGGCAAAATCTTTGAGAAATCCTCCGATGAAGAATTTACCCAATGAATAGATCCTTTATCCCAACAATTCGCAAGCATTTTTGGGTCAACATTTTGGGAAATTTTCAATACTGGGCCAAAGATTTTAGCGCAAAAATTAACATTATCTTTGTGGTGTTTGGAAGCCAATATCAAGTTTTGCTTTCAAGTCTGAAAAATATTGACTATGACATTGCTTCAAGTGTGAGGCCTTGAAGACTAGATGATGATCATCGATCAGGTAGACCAAGAATATTATTTGCTGAATGTGCAATTGAAAAAATTCGCGAATGCTTCAAAAATAACAAAAAAAAAATTCATTGAGACACGTTGAAATGGATTTGGGAAAAGCATTTTGAACGATGCTTTGAGCCTGAACTGAACTGAATCATTCGCCTTATTCAATTGATTGAGCAATTCTACCTCTAAAACTATACTTAACAACGCAAAGAACACGTTTGGATCTATGTAAAAGCAATTCAAAAAGCTTACACTGGTGCAATTTGCAGCCGAAGCAGAGTATGTCAAAATGCTTAAAAACTGATTGGTCTCGAATTGAGAAACCTCTGACTTAATTTGCAACAAGACCCCCAATTTGTTGGGCCCAAATATTATCAGCATGTGCCGATTCAATGCGGTTCGAGTATTCGCAAAAGAAAATCCCCAACCGCTTTTTTCGCAGAATTAACGCGGAAACGTGACCAGATAAGATCTTATCTGATTAGGAATCGTGCGTAGGCATCCATCATTTGCGTTACACATTGTGTGTGTTTTTTTTTGCAATCTCGATTCGCCATTCTTCTATCTGGCTGACAACAGCATCATTTGCTTAACTGTTGAGAGAGAGCGAGAAAAACGAGAGATTACTTAAGCCGATGAAGTATCTTTATCTGATTGCGAGTCGTAATGGGCAAAGAATGTTGAGTCGCAATGAAACACAATCGTACTTAATTTTTAATTATAACTTCGCTGGGATTCAATTGATTGAGGTCAAAGGTTCGCCATAACGTCGATTTTTTTTCTGCACCAAATTCCTGAAATTGCTGCGAATTTTCATGCAAAAACGCCGAACGGATCAGTAAAAAACGGTTCGTAGTATGTTTTGCTCTTGTTGTCGTTTCGGTCCCTTTCACATTGAAACGTCGTGCGGCGTTTAAGGATTATGTTAATTAAGATGTTCATCAAGAGAGAGCATGATATTATTTATCGCAATTAATATTGTGTAGTTTAACCAATGGCAGAAACTTCTCTCTCTCTCTCTCTCTCTCACTCCTCGCACTTTCTACGTTACGAACGAGATAAGAAGCGCCGACGAAGAAGACGTCGTCGGCGTCGTCATCGTCATCGGACGATCTTCTGCCACGGGAATTTGGCCAAAGTGCGGGAGAGAGCGAAAGAGACAGATCGATCGAAGCCGAGAGAAAGCCACGAAAGGATCGTGTTTGTTATTGGTTCGCGATGGAGAAGGAAAAGCACGACGACGACGCTTTTTTTAGAGAAAAATAACACACACACACACACGTATATATGACTATCCCTCCTTCTTTCGCTCATTATTAATTGGCCTCTCGCTTTCAGTGCTTAACTTCGGCTTGTTGCACAAAGCCGCGTGTGTTTGTGCCGTCGTTCGCGCGTTCGCTAAACGTCGAATTAATACGCGTTCTTTCGTTCGTAGATTCATTAATTAGTAAATGACCGATTAGCAAAAGCAGTGTTAATTGATCGGCGTCAGTTTCGGTAAAGGTGCGATCTTGCGAGTGCGAGTTTTTTTTTTGTTTTTGGGAAGACGGACGGTTTTTAACGGATGTAAGATTCGTGCAAAGAAACGAGTAATTATCGCGATTTGCAGCGATTGTTCCGACAGAATTCCAAGAGCATCAATTTGTTGTTTTTCCTTTGGTTAATTTTCGAAAAATTATTAAATTTTTCCATCCATTATAAAGTAAATGTTTACATGTTACGTCTTAACGGCGCTCGTATTTTTAGAACTATTTAATATGTACTCGTTTAATAACGATTCGTTACGTTTTAATGCCGAAATTGAAAACAAAAAGCCGCAATCATAATAAATAATTTAACGATTACTTTATGAGCGTTAGTTTGTGTGCTTGTCCGCGAAGAATTATTATGATAATCGTATTAATTGTATTCGAAATCGACGTTATTTAACGGAATCAAATCCCATTAGCAACAAGAACGTGACGTTAATTGTTCAATTGAGAAACGCACTCTGATTCGAGCGAGAAAATAAAACTATTTCGTATTGTTTAAAATAGTTTATTTGCATTTCGTGCGACACAAAAAAAGGGGAAAAATAAAGTAAAGCAAATAGACACCTGCAGAGAGGATTTACTCAAGATAGATAGTCGTCTGCCGCGTATTGTTCGAAATTATTAGTGCAATTAATTGCTTTGCAGATTATTTAAATGTTGTTATCCATCATTAAGCGTGACGGTTTCGTCATATGTTTGATTTAATATCGAGTGAATGGAGACAATTCGCACTTTATATGCGATGCGATTAAAAAGCAAGTCGGAGGTGTTAATAACAAATAAAGGAAAAGCCATTTTAGCAATTAATGCCCGTAGCATTTCCCGTGCGAATAAAATTGCAGCGTTAGTGTTTAGCCATAAAATTAGGTTGGAAAACTGTTTGTCGTCATTTTTAATCCGCAAAATTTGAACATAATCCAAAGTAAACTTCGTTGCACTCACGATTGAAGTTTATCGCCTTCGGCGATTTCTCGGATCCCCCGTGACCACCTAAAACGTTTAATTAATTAGTTTCACTTGGGAAAGAAAGGAAAACTAAAATCGACGAAGGAGGAGAGTAAAGCTTGTCAACTTTATTAATTTTGCCGCATGTGCTCGTTAAAGTTTTATGAAAATTACTGAATCAATTTTGTTTTGCACGCAAATATCTATCCAGGCGAAATAAATAAATAAAACAACTAAATTTAGAGAGAGCGAAAAAAAATGTTCATAATTAAACGAGTAGCGAATTACGTAATTAAAGGTCAATTTATCATATGAATTTTAATTAATTAACGCGATATGAAAATAAACGATTAATTCATTTATTACACGTGATCGTCATATTAATTACATTTCAAGTAGGTATATTAAAAAGCAAAAAAAAAGTACGAGAGAAAATTGTAAACACCGTCATTAATCCCATAAACGAAATTAACGATCATCATCAATTTCGGATTAGAAAGGTTTGCGTTCGAGCGAAAGAGAATATATGCCGCTTCTGTTTCCCCCAATAAATCGAAAGACAAGTAGCCATCAGCGTGAAACAGTTCTCGCTTTTTCTTTCACACCCACCATTCGACTTGCTAATCGAGCAAAAGAAGATTGCTTCACCAATTAATTAGCGTGCAAAAGAATATTGTGCAAATCCCGTTGATTTGCAGTTTGCAATCGTAACGTTGGCAATTTGCTAAGAAAATGACGAGTGCATTGATTTTTCTTCTCTTGCGGTTCGGTTTGCAGTAAAATTATTATAACGAGATGGCAAAGAACGGAAGAAATGCGACGACATCAACGTTGCATTCGTATCGATTTTTAGAACAATGAAATAAGGACGTTCAAAATAATATTATTATTCAAACTGATACAATAGCTTTTACAAATGTATTATTATGCCATCGATAGCCGTAACGCACTAAATTCTTTCAATTCTTCTGGTCATAGATAACAGTCGTAACTTTCATTAAAAAAAAAAAACATTTCATTTCGACTAATAATTATTTCCCCCCCGAGAAATACTTGCACGTTCTGGTTGGATCTGGCTCTTCATCTCCATACGTCTCTTGTTCATTATCTTATCTTTGGCCGTTTTGTACGATCGTAATCCTCCAACAGCATGTTTGAGTAGAAAACATCTTTGTTAATTCTTTGGTCGGCTCACAAGGAATTATAGCCAAAGAATGTGGCTAGTTGAGAATGATAACAAACATCAACCAATCAGAACGCGACCTTCATCCCCCAAAGAGCTAGTTGCTAATCATGAAGTTTAACATTTTAGCATCAGAATTGTAAAAACTTTCAACCAAACATCATCTAAAGAACAGAAACAGAAACAATTGTAATACAAATAAACGAGAAAGTTCAAGCTTCGCATGCTTTCTTAACAACATCAAACCAGTAACAACGCTCAACTAAGAAAAGAACTTAAGACGCACCGGAGATTCGTTTAAACTATAAATAATTGCCGTATTTACTCGCATATAAGACATTTTCCATATTTTGGTGCGTCTTATAATCGGTGACGATGTATTAGGACAAAATTGCTGATGGGCAATTGGATACAGCGACTTTCTCTTGACGTTTTAATAAAATTATGCTAATTGTGGCTCTTATAAAGAACAAGGAAATCAATATTTTATTGGTGAACATTAATTCCTATGCAGGGTGTTAAAGAAAAAGGCACAAAGTTTAAGGGGTGATAATATGGTCCAAGATAAGTAGAAAAGTCTTAATGAACATGGAACCGGAAATGGAGTGTTTTCAAGATACGGATGATTTCTTTTTGTAGCATATCTTTGGTTTTCGCCTCTTTCATTCGCAAAAGATATTTGGTGATACATAGGGTTTGTAGTTGATATTAAGTCGTTAATGACAATATTACTAATTTTTCGATTTCGGAAATTCATTTATGGCCGCGCTATTGGGAAATGCTACATTTTTATGTTGAAGCATCTCCCAATCGTCAGATTACTCCAGCTCGTCATCTTAGAGAGCATTTACACAGAATTTTCAAAGGAAGATCCTTAGGAGGAAGTGGATTGTTGTCATAATTTGCAAAATTGACAGATTTAAACCCTCTAGGTTTCTTTCTTGGAGGAGATTTGAAAAGCTTAATGCATGCTACGCTTGCAAATGACCTCGAGGAACTGAAACATCGAATAGATCAAAAATGTCACAGAATTCATGCCAATGATTTTCGAAAGAGTTCGAAGGTCCTTGCGGCAAAGACAGGTCGTGGTTGCCCTCAAATCGAAGGAGGCCACTTTGAACATCTCATTTGTTTTTGTTCATAGTTTGCATTGTTTGTAAATAATACAGGGTGTTAAAAATAAAGTGTCACGAACTTTAAGGGGTGGTAATTTGGCATAAGATAAGCAAAAAAGACTTAATGAACTTGGGTCCGGAAATGGACGGTTTCGAAGATACGGAGGATTGAACTTTTTTTAAGCATATCTTCGTTATATCGGTGCATAATTATCCGCCCTTTTTTGAAAGCTATTTTTTAGGCAGTTTTGCAACACAAAAATTATGGTAAAGACACACAGCTTATTAATAAAGGTCCAAATTATCATTCATTTCAATTGAAGCTAGATGGCCAATTCCACATGTGCAAAAGAGCTAAGAATCTGCAGCTATGCATTCCCTTACATCGGTTACCAAGTAATTACAATATTTTGATTACTTGGTGACCGATGTAAGGGCAAGTAATGTTGCAAATTTTTAGCTCTTTTGTACACGTGGAATGGACCCCTTAGCAAGCAAATATGAGGCTGCAATTGAAATGAATGATAATTTGGACCTTTATTAATAAGTTGAGTGTGCTTACCATAAATTTCTCTTTTGCGAACTGCCTAAAAAATAGCTTTCAAAAACGGCGGATCGAACGAAAATATGCAACAAAAAAGTTCAATCCTCCGTATCTTCGAAACGGTCCATTTCCGGCCCCATGTTCATTAAGACTTTTTTGCTTATCTTGGGCCATATTACCGCCCCTTAAAGTTTGTGACACTTTTTATTTAACACCCTGTATAAAACTTGCAAAAATTTTCCTATTTCCGAAACCGTCCATTTCGGGACCCACGTTCATTAAGACTTTTCTGCTTATCTTGGGCCATACTATCACCCTTTAAAGTTTGTGACCCTTTTGTTTAACACCCTGCATATATTTTTTATAGTAAATTTTTTATTCAGTTGTTGACATTTTCGCATTTCCGATTAAGAACAATTGATGAGCGCTCCTATATGCGAGTAAATACGGTATTTGATTATTTAATAACACACCCAAACAACGAAACGACCCACTCCTTCTACGCGAAAAAGGTATCAATTTATTATTTTTCCTCCAACTTTGCGTAACGCGTTATGCAAGTCGAACCGAACTCCGTTTGCATAACCGTGCAATTTTAATCGCACGCGGATAATTCGGTTGGTTAGCGAATGAAAATGTTCTTTATTTTGCGATTATTATTACTATTATTAACGTTATGATGAGCGCGCGATGGAATTTTCGCAAGCTTCATTTCCTTCGTGCGGATGCGAATTTAACACACACAGACGGAGGACTCCGCCGTTCGTTCTCTTTTCCGCTTTCGAATGAATCAGCGAACCGTCCAATCGGTGTCGCAGTCGCGCCTTATAAACTCTGTTTCGATATAGAGAGACGACGGGGTCGTTTTCACCCTCGTGTGACATTTATTTAAAAAAGAAATCCATCGACCATCATCGCATAATATCCTGTCGATGTTTGAGCGTGAGAGAAATGCGAGATGAGACGGTGAACGGGCAGATTCGTGCCTGCACTGAGTGTGTTTTACATCATTATATTGCAAATATTTGCAATAATTTCCGCCACTGGTAATCGTTTCCCCTCTTTTATCTATTTATTTATCGTATTAGACATGTTATGGGAGCGATTTAATAACGTAATTTTTAATATTCGCAAATTGGTGATGCACTTGGAAACAATGATATGCTTTGGGTAATCGTTGTGAGCGAATAATTACAATTTCTCTGCGTGATTAATATATCGGCGTTAGAATTTGTAAGAATTCCTTCTATTTATAGCCGCGAAACACACACGCATACACGAAAAGGAATAATTTTATGCAAGAAAGGAGGAAAAGCAATAGGAGAAAGAGACGCGTTTGAAAATAAATAAGGAAAACGAAAATGTGAATAATATTAAACCGAAATAAAACTGAAATAATTATAACTCGGAAACGGGTTTTCTGTTCAGTCAAGGCGTTCGTCGTCGTCGTCGTCATACGATAAACGTTAAAGTTGTTGTTATTGTGTCGACCGGCATTATTATTGTTGCTGCGAGAAGTGAATCGATTGGAAGACTCGTTCCCATCCATCAATCTCCAATTTATCGCTCGCGTTTGTTTATTTTTACACGTTTTTTTTTATAAAGAACGCTAAACAAGACTGAAAATGTACGAAGTGTCGTGTGTGGGTAGCAGTAAAGTGGATGCGGCGGCGGCGATCAGACAGGCGTCGCGACCGCAGGTGACCGTGAAGAATCAGATGATGCGGTTGCTGCGACGCTCGAAATCGTTGGCCAGAACGCCGCAAAGTTACAATCACCAAAATAACAATAACAATCATCACAACAACCATCACCAACCGCATCACCACCACCACCACCATCATCACCACCATCAGCAGCAGCAACAACAACAACTGCAACGTAACAATACGCATGACATGCAGCAGCAACAATCGCCGCCGGCACCGCTTTTGTCCGGCAAGCAAACGGACAGGAACAACGGGGCCGTTGTCGCCATCGTCGACGTCTTGCCGTTCGTCGTTGGGACGAAGAACAAGAAAAAGGTATCGATTCATCGACGAAACATGAGTTTATGCAATTAACTTTAACTGCCTCCGAAACAAACGTCTTAACTCGACATGAGGACATGTTGGTTGTTGAAATTTCGGTCAGATTGATGTGATAGATGAAGAAGTCTTTTGTGCCATCCAACCAAAATAGGCGCAGATTCGTTTGACGAAATGTTATTGCTATCTCGTCTTTCCGCACGAGTTGCACGTTTGAAAAGAACGAGACAAAGGCGCAGAGGAAACTTTTTGCCCCCCGTGCACAATGGGAACTGAGTTTCCCGAGGAGAAATTCGTTTATTCTTTTCCCCATTTATACACGTATCTTCCCGGAAATCTCCATCCAAACAACACGAACGACGCCGAAAAGAACGAATGTTCGTCCATTTAAATTAAACGCGATCGCTTCGCATTATTATTATTACTCGATCGATTTCGATGAGAAGTTTAATTATGCAAACCGTGAGCGAACGTTTGCCGAGCGGACGAGAAAATCAATTTCGCTTGATTCGATGGTTAGATTTCGTTTTTTTTTCTTCTTCTTTTTTAATAAAGCGCGTTTATTTATTTTTGCACGTGTCGTGCGGTAAGAAAAAAGCTCAACTCGACAGCCGAACGCAGGAAAATGTTGAAACGATTATATCGTGAGGACTAACTAGAGCGCGGAAGCCAATTATGTATGAAGAAGTAATGATTTTTGCTTATAAATTAAAATGGCACGTGTGCGTATATAAATCTCTTTTTTTTTGTTGCTATCGCGAAAGTCGACGGTTAAAATCGTGAAAAATTAAAACAAACAAAAACGCAATTAGCAATAACGATGGGATTAAACTCGCAGATCGCCATCGACTTCTTCGTGTTCCTTTTCAACTTATTAGTATTTTATCCGGTGGTTAACGTTGCACGAAATTGCAAGAGATACCGTTAAGTATCTTCGCATTCTGCGATTGCTGCATTTAATAATACGATTGCGATTCGAGTAGTTCAACTCGATGGCAATTTTAAGAGAACCGCCGTCCGGAGTAAGTAGGGATCGGGATAAAGTTTAAATTAAAGCGAGAGGATTATAAGAAAGAAGCAATTGTTTATTACTACTATCTTATTCACGATAATAAACAATCGGATCGCTTTCTTATTCCCATTTCGCATCGTTATTTGCTCTTAACGACTGGCGTTGAAATAAATAAGATGCATCACAACAATTTTTCCATTTCGATGCAACGGCATCAACCTTTGTTACTGCACGAGGTCGCCGTCTTATGAGAAATGTATTCGTCGCTGAACGTAAACATTCGATAATACGAATCGATAGGTTTTATTGCATAACTTTGACGAAGAATCGGCCGATTGAAATTTGATCGTTAATTAACATTGCGAGTGTATTCGAAAATGAAAATTGCGAATTTAATTCTATTAACAGTCATGTACGATAAGATTCCGGCAATTTTATGGATTTTTTTTGCATTAAAATATGGGCGTATCGAGTAACGAAAACGCGAGGTTATCATCGTCGTCATTCATTATTATTTTCGCTTTTTTTTAAACACTTATCTCGTTGTGAACCAGTGATTATTATTGAAATCTTAGCCAATCGGTAAAACACGTTTTTTTTTGTTATTGTTGTGATTAATCCGCATTATTGCCAAACATTTTCGCAATCGTTCATTGTTTTTCTCATTATTTTATTGGCCAACTCCTAATTACAACAGATAAATGACTTTTTGGCTTAAATGGAACCTCTGGAATTCCATCGATTCTTTGCCGTTGCTTCTACTATTATTATTATGATCGTTTTGCAATAAACACCTCCTCGTTTCGTTCCGTTTAGGATTTTGCAATAATATACGTGGGCGTATAATGGCGTCTAATAATAATCATTTTAATGATACCAGAACGGATTTAATTCTATTTTCAATCGAATCGAAAGGGCAGCCCGATTGATTTAACAAACGTTACCATCGACATTTATAACTTTGTCTTCAGGCTGCCGAAGAGCAACTCTTCATACTTATTTGTTTTCTTTGAGACGATCGCCAAAAATATAACGTCATCGACGCGACCATCGATATTATCGTGGGCTGCGAAGACATTTGTACGTAAATAATATTGTTTTGCGATTTAATTTCGCAAATATTTTGTTTGCAACAAGAGCAGAATTTCATTTAGCGCCCTGTTACACAACCATCGCTTATAAACGATTATAATACTCTTTGGTGACGTGTTAAGATTATTTAGGCTTTTTTTTTGCAACATTTGCAAATCGTTATCTCAGCCGAATAACGTGAACCAGCGCCCCTCTTCCAAGACTGATGTCACTCTCTCCAGTTCCAACGTAGGCAATCCGCATATTTCTTGCAAAAACAGTCTCGGTTCAATAATAAAACTTTTGCAATCAGCGTGGTAGCAACCACGCACAACTCTCGTCGGAATTCTATCGCAATTCTCTCTCGCTCTCGTCGGTGGTATTTTATTTAATGGAGTACGCACGAATTGCGAATGCTGAAAATGTTTTTTTTTTAATTTTTCGCTAAAAGTGACAACCGTTAATTAGCATTACAGGTGTCGGATAGGGATAGAAGCGAAAGTGACTTTCGTATTTGTTTGCCTCCTTTATTATGTACACATTTTATAATCCGTTTTGCAAATAGAACGATCGCTTCGTAGCATGATTGATGACATCACAGCGTATTTTTTTCCCTCACTTCAAGAGTACGCGCGTTGAATGAGAGATTCTAGGATGATAATAGTAATTACTTTTTTTTGCGAACCAATTAAAAAGTTTGCCACTTTTTCGATTATGAAACGTAATGATATAAAAATTGATTCGAACGTGTCCTTCGCGAATCAAACTTCGTTTCTTTGTCTGTTCGATTGCGGCAAAAACGTTTGTAATCGAGCAAATAGAATTTGCAAATTAATTAGCGGAAAATGTAATGGAATTATTAATCCGTTCCGCTGCTCTACCGCAAGCCCCCATTGTTCACTATTATTACTACATCCAGTAGATATCGTTTTAATACAGTTACCGTTTATTAGTAGCGAATTGAGAGCATTAAAAAAATTGCAAAAATGGAGCTGTCAGTCGTTTGAAAAGTTTGCAAAAAAGTGTTGTGCGGTGATTTTTTTTGTAAAGTGTTCAGTGATTGATCCTCGTGCAGATAATAAAGCAATTTTTCGCAAAAATTAAAGGGTCGAATTGTGGGTCTTGTTCAAGCGAAATGTCCAAATCATTCTGAAACAGCGTCTAACGTTTCCATAAGTTTCCGAAAGTATCGGGCCAATCATTCGATTTACCTTGCTCCCGTTTCAATTAGTCTCGTATTACTTTCGTTAATTCGAGAACAATTTTGAATTAACCTTTATCGTTATCGTTACCGAGAAGAAAATAAAAGTACAATCGGTATTATTTTTAAATTGATTATTGAAATTTCAGAACAAAAAAAAAACTCAATAAACAACAAGTGGGTATTATTAACAACAATGAGACGAACGTGTGTAATTAAAGTCCAAACGTTATCAACGATACGCTTCGAGAAGGCAAAACTTTTGTAGCAATTATCGTTGCCTTGTGCTTTTAGAAATAGAAAATAACTTTAAGATGCTAAGCTCTAAACATTTTCGATA
Source organism: Hololepta plana (assembly GCA_963695495.1). Lineage (NCBI taxonomy): Eukaryota > Metazoa > Arthropoda > Insecta > Coleoptera > Histeridae > Hololepta > Hololepta plana. The sequence goes on along the minus strand of OY968837.1, from coordinate 9,902,603 downwards.
ATTTAATTAGCATCAGAACGTTGATGCTTTTTTCAAAAAAAAAGAAGATTGATCATTATAAAGGTACCACAGCCATTCCTTGAGGCCTCGTATTGCATCACTCGATCTCGTCGTGTGACCGACTGTCAAGGTTAAATTCGTTTTGGGAGGCACAGGAAACTCGCACAAAGTTTGCAATCGTCGAAAACTCTTCGCAATTCGATAGATGCCATCCTTGCTCATGTTTAAAGTCAAAAATTACAATGAGACGAAGGGAAAATTTTCCAAAAAGGTTAATATAGTGACAGTTAATTCGATCGCTATTAGTCTTAGGTTAGATTCGTTTTGGGAGACACAGGAAACTCGCACAAAGTTTGCAATCGTTGAAAACTCTTCGCAATTCGATAGATGCCATCCTTGCTCATGTTTAAGCCAAAAATTACAATGAGGCGAAGGGAAAATTTTCCAAAAAGGTTAATATAGTGACAGTTAATTCGATCGCTATTAGTCTTAGGTTAAATTCGTTTTGGGAGGCACAGGAAACTCGCACAAAGTTTGCAATCGTTGAAAACTCTTCGCAATTCGATAGATGCCATCCTTGCTCATGTTTAAGCCAAAAATTACAATGAGGCGAAGGGAAAATTTTCCAAAAAGGTTAATATAGTGACAGTTAATTCGATCGCTATTAGTCTTAGGTTAAATTCGTTTTGGGAGGCACAGGAAACTCGCACAAAGTTTGCAATCGTTGAAAACTCTTCGCAATTCGATAGATGCCATCCTTGCTCATGTTTAAGCCAAAAATTACAATGAGGCGAAGGGAAAATTTTCCAAAAAGGTTAATATAGTGACAGTTAATTCGATCGCTATTAGTCTTAGGTTAGATTCGTTTTGGGAGGCACAGGAAACTCGCACAAAGTTTGCAATCGTTGAAAACTCTTCGCAATTCGATAGATGCCATCCTTGCTCATGTTTAAGCCAAAAATTACAATGAGGCGAAGGGAAAATTTTCCAAAAAGGTTAATATAGTGACAGTTAATTCGATCGCTATTAGTCTTAGGTTAAATTCGTTTTGGGAGGCACAGGAAACTCGCACAAAGTTTGCAATCGTCGAAAACTCTTCGCAATTCGATAGATGCCATCCTTGCTCATGTTTAAAGTCAAAAATTACAATGAGACGAAGGGAAAATTTTCCAAAAAGGTTAATATAGTGACAGTTAATTCGATCGCTATTAGTCTTAGGTTAGATTCGTTTTGGGAGGCACAGGAAACTCGCACAAAGTTTGCAATCGTTGAAAACTCTTCGCAATTCGATAGATGCCATCCTTGCTCATGTTTAAGCCAAAAATTACAATGAGGCGAAGGGAAAATTTTCCAAAAAGGTTAATATAGTGACAGTTAATTCGATCGCTATTAGTCTTAGGTTAGATTCGTTTTGGGAGGCACAGGAAACTCGCACAAAGTTTGCAATCGTCGAAAACTCTTCGCAATTCGATAGATGCCATCCTTGCTCATGTTTAAAGTCAAAAATTACAATGACACGAAGGGAAAATTTTCCAAAAAGGTTAATATAGTGACAGTTAATTCGATCGCTATTAGTCTTAGGTTAGATTCGTTTTGGGAGGCACAGGAAACTCGCACAAAGTTTGCAATCGTCGAAAACTCTTCGCAATTCGATAGATGCCATCCTTGCTCATGTTTAAGCCAAAAATTACAATGAGGCGAAGGGAAAATTTTCCAAAAAGGTTAATATAGTGACAGTTAATTCGATCGCTATTAGTCTTAGGTTAGATTCGTTTTGGGAGGCACAGGAAACTCGCACAAAGTTTGCAATCGTCGAAAACTCTTCGCAATTCGATAGATGCCATCCTCGCTCATGTTTAAAGTCAAAAATTACAATGAGGCGAAGGGAAAATTTTGCAAAAAGGTTAATATAGTGACAGTTAATTCGATCGCTATTAGTCTTAGGTTAGATTCGTTTTGGGAGGCACAGGAAACTCGCACAAAGTTTGCAATCGTCGAAAACTCTTCGCAATTCGATAGATGCCATCCTTGCTCATGTTTAAAGTCAAAAATTACAATGAGACGAAGGGAAAATTTTCCAAAAAGGTTAATATAGTGACAGTTAATTCGATCGCTATTAGTCTTAGGTTAGATTCGTTTTGGGAGGCACAGGAAACTCGCACAAAGTTTGCAATCGTCGAAAACTCTTCGCAATTCGATAGATGCCATCCTTGCTCATGTTTAAGCCAAAAATTACAATGAGGCGAAGGGAAAATTTTCCAAAAAGGTTAATATAGTGACAGTTAATTCGATCGCTATTAGTCTTAAGTTAGATTCGTTTTGGGAGGCACAGGAAACTCGCACAAAGTTTGCAATCGTCGAAAACTCTTCGCAATTCGATAGATGCCATCCTCGCTCATGTTTAAAGTCAAAAACTACAGTGAGGCGAAGGGAAAATTTTGCAAAAAGGTTAATATAGTGACAGTTAATTCGATCGCTATTAGTCTTAGGTTAGATTCGTTTTGGGAGGCACAGGAAACTCGCACAAAGTTTGCAATCGTCGAAAACTCTTCGCAATTCGATAGATGCCATCCTTGCTCATGTTTAAGCCAAAAATTACAATGAGGCGAAGGGAAAATTTTCCAAAAAGGTTAATATAGTGACAGTTAATTCGATCGCTATTAGTCTTAGGTTAGATTCGTTTTGGGAGGCACAGGAAACTCGCACAAAGTTTGCAATCGTCGAAAACTCTTCGCAATTCGATAGATGCTATCCTTGCTCATGTTTAAGCCAAAAATTACAATAAGGCGAAGGGAAAATTTTCCAAAAAGGTTAATATAGTGACAGTTAATTCGATCGCTATTAGTCTTAGGTTAGATTCGTTTTGGGAGGCACAGGAAACTCGCACAAAGTTTGCAATCGTCGAAAACTCTTCGCAATTCGATAGATGCTATCCTTGCTCATGTTTAAGCCAAAAATTACAATGAGGCGAAGGGAAAATTTTCCAAAAAGGTTAATATAGTGACAGTTAATTCGATCGCTATTAGTCTTAGGTTAGATTCGTTTTGGGAGGCACAGGAAACTCGCACAAAGTTTGCAATCGTCGAAAACTCTTCGCAATTCGATAGATGCTATCCTTGCTCATGTTTAAGCCAAAAATTACAATGAGGCGAAGGGAAAATTTTGCAAGAAGGTAAATATAGTGACAGTTGATTCGATCGCTGTTAGCCTTAGGTTAGATTCGTTTTGGGAGCCACAGGAAACTCGCACAAAGTTTGCAATCGTCGAAAACTCTTCGCAATTCGATAGATGCTATCCTTGCTCATGTTTAAGCCAAAAATTACAATGAGGCGAAGGGAAAATTTTCCAAAAAGGTTAATATAGTGACAGTTAATTCGATCGCTATTAGTCTTAGGTTAGATTCGTTTTGGGAGGCACAGGAAACTCGCACAAAGTTTGCAATCGTCGAAAACTCTTCGCAATTCGATAGATGCTATCCTTGCTCATGTTTAAGCCAAAAATTACAATGAGGCGAAGGGAAAATTTTCCAAAAAGGTTAATATAGTGACAGTTAATTCGATCGCTATTAGTCTTAGGTTAGATTCGTTTTGGGAGGCACAGGAAACTCGCACAAAGTTTGCAATCGTCGAAAACTCTTCGCAATTCGATAGATGCTATCCTTGCTCATGTTTAAGCCAAAAATTACAATGAGGCGAAGGGAAAATTTTCCAAAAAGGTTAATATAGTGACAGTTAATTCGATCGCTATTAGTCTTAGGTTAGATTCGTTTTGGGAGGCACAGGAAACTCGCACAAAGTTTGCAATCGTCGAAAACTCTTCGCAATTCGATAGATGCTATCCTTGCTCATGTTTAAGCCAAAAATTACAATGAGGCGAAGGGAAAATTTTCCAAAAAGGTTAATATAGTGACAGTTAATTCGATCGCTATTAGTCTTAGGTTAGATTCGTTTTGGGAGGCACAGGAAACTCGCACAAAGTTTGCAATCCTCGAAAACTCTTCGCAATTCGATAGATGCTATCCTTGCTCATGTTTAAGCCAAAAATTACAATGAGGCGAAGGGAAAATTTTCCAAAAAGGTTAATATAGTGACAGTTAATTCGATCGCTATTAGTCTTAGGTTAGATTCGTTTTGGGAGCCACAGGAAACTCGCACAAAGTTTGCAATCGTCGAAAACTCTTCGCAATTCGATAGATGCTATCCTTGCTCATGTTTAAGCCAAAAATTACAATGAGGCGAAGGGAAAATTTTCCAAAAAGGTTAATATAGTGACAGTTAATTCGATCGCTATTAGTCTTAGGTTAGATTCGTTTTGGGAGGCACAGGAAACTCGCACAAAGTTTGCAATCGTCGAAAACTCTTCGCAATTCGATAGATGCTATCCTTGCTCATGTTTAAGCCAAAAATTACAATGAGGCGAAGGGAAAATTTTCCAAAAAGGTTAATATAGTGACAGTTAATTCGATCGCTATTAGTCTTAGGTTAGATTCGTTTTGGGAGGCACAGGAAACTCGCACAAAGTTTGCAATCCTCGAAAACTCTTCGCAATTCGATAGATGCTATCCTCGCTCATGTTTAAGCCAAAAATTACAATGAGGCGAAGGGAAAATTTTGCAAGAAGGTTAATATAGTGACAGTTAATTCGATCGCTATTAGTCTTAGGTTAGATTCGTTTTGGGAGCCACAGGAAACTCGCACAAAGTTTGCAATCGTCGAAAACTCTTCACAATTCGATAGATGCCATCCTTGCTCATGTTTAAGCCAAAAATTACAATGAGGCGAAGGGAAAATTTTGCAAAAAGGTTAATATAGTGACAGTTAATTCGATCGCTATTAGTCTTAGGTTAGATTCGTTTTGGGAGGCACAGGAAACTCGCACAAAGTTTGCAATCGTCGAAAACTCTTCGCAATTCGATAGATGCCATCCTTGCTCATGTTTAAGCCAAAAATTACAATGAGGCGAAGGGAAAATTTTGCAAAAAGGTTAATATAGTTACAGTTAATTCGATCGCTATTAGTCTTAGGTTAGATTCGTTTTGGGAGGCACAGGAAACTCGCACAAAGTTTGCAATCGTCGAAAACTCTTCGCAATTCGATAGATGCTGTCCTCGCTCATGTTTAAGCCAAAAATTACAATGAGGCGAAGGGAAAATTTTGTAAAAAGGTTATTATAGTGACAGTTAAATCGATCGCTATTAGTCTTAGGTTAGATTCGTTTTGGGAGGCACAGGAAACTCGCACAAAGTTTGCAATCCTCGAAAACTCTTCGCAATTCGATAGATGCTATCCTCGCTCATGTTTAAGCCAAAAATTACAATGAGGCGAAGGGAAATTTTTGCAAGAAGGTTAATATAGTGACAGTTAATTCGATCGCTATTAGTCTTAGGTTAGATTCGTTTTGGGAGCCACAGGAAACTCGCACAAAGTTTGCAATCGTCGAAAACTCTTTGCAATTCGATAGATGCCAGCCTTGCTCATGTTTAAAGTCAAAAATTACAATGAGACGAAGGGAAAATTTTCCAAAAAGGTTAATATAGTGACAGTTAATTCGATCGCTATTAGTCTTAGGTTAGATTCGTTTTGGGAGGCACAGGAAACTCGCACAAAGTTTGCAATCGTCGAAAACTCTTCGCAATTCGATAGATGCCATCCTTGCTCATGTTTAAAGTCAAAAATTACAATGAGACGAAGGGAAAATTTTCCAAAAAGGTTAATATAGTGACAGTTAATTCGATCGCTATTAGTCTTAGGTTAGATTCGTTTTGGGAGGCACAGGAAACTCGCACAAAGTTTGCAATCGTCGAAAACTCTTCGCAATTCGATAGATGCCATCCTTGCTCATGTTTAAGCCAAAAATTACAATGAGGCGAAGGGAAAATTTTGCAAAAAGGTTAATATAGTTACAGTTAATTCGATCGCTATTAGTCTTAGGTTAGATTCGTTTTGGGAGGCACAGGAAACTCGCACAAAGTTTGCAATCGTCGAAAACTCTTCGCTATTCGATAGATGCTGTCCTCGCTCATGTTTAAGCCAAAAATTACAATGAGGCGAAGGGAAAATTTTGTAAAAAGGTTATTATAGTGACAGTTAAATCGATCGCTATTAGTCTTAGGTTAGATTCGTTTTGGGAGGCACAGGAAACTCGCACAAAGTTTGCAATCCTCGAAAACTCTTCGCAATTCGATAGATGCTATCCTCGCTCATGTTTAAGCCAAAAATTACAATGAGGCGAAGGGAAAATTTTGCAAGAAGGTTAATATAGTGACAGTTAATTCGATCGCTATTAGTCTTAGGTTAGATTCGTTTTGGGAGCCACAGGAAACTCGCACAAAGTTTGCGATCGTCGAAAACTCTTTGCAATTCGATAGATGCCATCCGTGCTCATGTTTTAAGTCAAAAATTACAATGAGGCGAAGGGAAAATTTTGCAAAAAGGTTAATATAGTGGCAGTTAATTCGATCGCTACTAGTCTTAGGTTAGATTCGTTTTGGGAGGCACAGGAAACTCGCACAAAGTTTGCAATCGTCGAAAACTCTTTGCAATTCGATAGATGCCATCCTTGCTCATGTTTTAAGTCAAAAATTACAATGAGGCGAAGGGAAAATTTTGCAAAAAGGTTAATATAGTGACAGTTAATTCGATCGCTATTAGTCTTAGGTTAGATTCGTTTTGGGAGGCACAGGAAACTCGCACAAAGTTTGCAATCGTCGAAAACTCTTTGCAATTCGATAGATGCCATCCTTGCTCATGTTTTAAGTCAAAAATTACAATGAGGCGAAGGGAAAATTTTGCAAAAAGGTTAATATAGCGACAGTTAATTCGATCGCTATTAGTCTTAGGTTAGATTCGTTTTGGGAGGCACAGGAAACTCGCACAAAGTTTGCAATCGTCGAAAACTCTTTGCAATTCGATAGATGCCATCCTTGCTCATGTTTTAAGTCAAAAATTACAATGAGGCGAAGGGAAAATTTTGCAAAAAGGTTAATATAGTGACAGTTAATTCGATCGCTATTAGTCTTAGGTTAGATTCGTTTTGGGAGGCACAGGAAACTCGCACAAAGTTTGCAATCGTCGAAAACTCTTTGCAATTCGATAGATGCCATCCTTGCTCATGTTTTAAGTCAAAAATTACAATGAGGCGAAGGGAAAATTTTGCAAAAAGGTTAATATAGTGACAGTTAATTCGATCGCTATTAGTCTTAGGTTAGATTCGTTTTGGGAGGCACAGGAAACTCGCACAAAGTTTGCAATCGTCGAAAACTCTTTGCAATTCGATAGATGCCATCCTTGCTCATGTTTTAAGTCAAAAATTACAATGAGGCGAAGGGAAAATTTTGCAAAAAGGTTAATATAGCGACAGTTAATTCGATCGCTATTAGTCTCATCACGTTATGTAATTTGTAATATTTTTTTATTCATTGTTCGCCTCGCTTTATTTAGTCGTCTGATTATACCTTACATGGCATTCACGTGTGTATGCGTTTAATGTGTGTCTCTTTCTCGTTTTACTTCAGTGTGTTCTATGCTCGGTGCCATTATCATCGCCGTCATTGCGGATCGGTTTGTTACGTTTGATCGTTCGTCCGTTTATTTTCAACGTTTTCGAGTGATACGAAGCGAATACTTCGCAAAAAAAAAGAGGGAACAAATTTAAAAGAATAAATAAATAAGTTCCCCGTATTCAATTTCGCATTACTTTATAGCGGTTGTACGCGATTTGTTTTTATTGTAGGCAATATTTAATGTTACACACACGCACAAAGTAAATTTTTAATTACAATCATTATCAGACGGTGTACGAAGCGCGATAAGAGGCTGTTGATAACGGGAATCAAATAAAAATTAAATAGTGGCGGAGGAGGTTGTGCCTTTAACAAATACGGCGAATTTGTTAGTTTATATACCTGCGTGTATTGCACAAGTTGTTTTTGATGTTCGTGCCTTTTAACGTCTAGTTATTGTTTCCTGCTGCAGGAACAAAATGTAATCGTCGTCGTCGCTTACAGCTTTTCGTGTTGGTCTCGTCGTACACTTTTCGCTCTCTCATCAAAACTCAATTAATCCTCAGATTTTGTTCTAGTGCATTGATCACGTTGCGATTAATCAATGATATCGTTATTCTCTAACGGAGTTTACATAAGTAAAATATTATGAGTGCATTTAATGCGGCGTTATTAAATGAGACCGTGCCAATTAATACTGATAATAACAATAGTAGTGGTGATAAAATCGGCGTCGTCGATCCGGCAACAAAGGAGACGAACTGCTGCAGCAGCACCGTTGCAAATTGGCCGAACGTTCGTAAGCACGACATCGGTTTGCGACTGTTGAAGGAGGCCCGCGACAAAGTCACGTACGCCGGCAAATATTCCGAACGCTACAAGGACTTGCAATTGATCAGGAGCAACTCGACCGCAACGTGTAGAAGAACGACGTCGATCGACGGTAGCGAAAGCGCGAGCGATAATAATCGATTCGGCGACGCCATGAAATCGCAACGTAGTAACGACGATCGGAATCCACGTGAGAGGACGACATCGACGATGAACAACAAGGTCGCCGTTCAATCGGAGAACAAACGACGCGTGGGCGATAATAACGCGCCGTCGTCATCATCATCATCATCATCGAATCCGACCAGTCCGAAGTTCAATCACAAACTGAGTCCGAGCTTCGTCGAGAAGCAGCCGACGTCGCCGAATTTCCGCTTGAGGGCGCGCCTGGTGAAAGACACCGAGAGCGGTCGCGACGCCACGCACGACCTGAACAACACGAAGAACCTGTCGCAATTGACGCGGTTCAAGTTGAAGCGCGAGGAGAAGAAGACGCCCATCGATTACACGGAGATCAATTATCGCACCGTGCCGAGCAATGCGGCCCTCTGCTCCGTCAATTATTCGTTTAACGCCGTGCCGCCGCCGATGATGGCGACGACGACGTCGTCCACGAAGCCGGATAACGTTTGCAGCGACACGTTGGAGGGGCTGAAGGGCGTCGAGAATTACATAGCGAAGCGCGAACAGATGCAGAAACTGCAGGAGAACATCGACAAGTTCGATCGGTTGTTGATGGCGCGACGACGCCAACAACAGCAACAGAAGACGCCCGAACTGTTGAAGGCGGACGACGCGGTGCCGTCGCTGAAGAAGAAGGAGAAATCGCAGGATTTCGAGTCGATGGGCGGCAAAGCGCCGTTGATCAGTTACGGCGAGGTGGAGGACTTGCTGAGACCGGGCGTGAGCAATCTGGAAGCGGAGAAGATCGTCGAGACGCGACACAGCGGGCTGCCGGACGCGTGTAACGGGGAGGAGGACGGGAAAAAAGAACGGCCCGTGGCTAGAACGGTGTCGGACGCGCAAGACGTTAAATTTAGACGGCACGTCTTGGAGAGGCAACTGCCGAGACCGCGCAACGTCGGCCGGCACAAGGTACTGATTAAAAATAGATTCCGGGGGTGTGTGGGATTGATGAAAGGCGCGATGGCGGAAGGCCGTAAAGAGGTTTGAAGGAAGAGATCATTTTTGTTTCTTCTTCTCTCCCTCTCTCGTAGACTTGTCGCGCGTACCACCAGCGTTTGTGTTTATTTTTATGCGGCCAGCTCGTTATCCGATTTAAGTTGTAAGTCGGAGTAATCGGAATTAATTATATTATTTATTTATTTTTGTTGCGATAGGATTCGGCATAAATTCGCAATCGTCGATGTTATCGAACAATTGAGTGTGTCAATTCGATAATCGTAGAAAAAATTGTACGCGAAAGGCGTGTAGAGGAAAAAGGTGTAGATATTCGATATTTGTCGAATTTTAGCAACATAACGAGCTCTCCTCCGCCAGCAAAAGAAAGGGGCTGCGTCGTTATTGAAATTGCCCCTCGTTTATTTTCAACCCTCTTCTTCTGGTTGATTCAATGCGAACAAGGTTCGAACGGTTAGTCGATGTCGCCGTATAAACTTTCAATTTCCTCGCAATCGAATGTTTTCCTTGTAAACGATCGAAATTCGCAGTAATTATAACCGCGAATTCTTTAACGAGGTAAACTCGAAAATCGCATAATGACGCGTTTCCAACAAAACGAAATGATATCATCAGGCTATCAGATGACGTGTACGCCGTGTTTGCTCTATTCTCTGTAACACGCCGCTCCTCTTTCATTTTGCAATGATAAATGATGCGAAAATCGATCGTTCGTTATGCACATTTTCGGCGAAATTGCACTAAACCAATATGTACATTAGCGAAAACGAAAATTCGTGACAGACGTTTTATTAAACTAATATACATTTTTGCGTGAGTGATTTTAAACTTAATTCGGTTTTTCTTTAAATTAGTAGTTGAATCCGTTAAGCAGAGATGTGCAGGCTCGAATGGTTCCAATAAATTTTATCAAAATTTATCGCGAACGATAAGACCGAATCGATCAATAGGTTTATCTCCAGAATTGTGACATTACGTTTATAATGTAATAAATATTTTATATAGATACATAAATTTTTTTATGTGCACTAACTTTACTATGGTTCGTTATTCAATTGAGCAGTTTTTTACTCTGGTAGACAGTTTTACTAATTTCGTATTTTGCCAGCAACGAAAAAAGCTCCACAAGTGGAAGGTAAAGCAACAAACAACAACAACAACACGAAATAACAACAGTTCCATCTTATTTTAACCGTTCAAGGGAATTAGCTATTTACTGGATTAGTCACAAATAGTTAATTAGCAATCTTTCTAATGATTTAGGTTTATCGTTATTTCTCAGCTTTGATTTGATTGTATATAAAATATTTATAATTTCTCTATTTCATGCCATCTCTTTCTAACCTACTTTTCCAGAAAAAGGTATATCTGTATTGTAGTACGTGTAACGATTCTCAAAAAAAAGAAACAAAAAAAGGATGAAGACAAATTTACCGTGTTCAATTAAAACCGGGACGTGCAATAAATTGAACTTAATTAATAGCAATTTACAATAGAGAAAGATCGTAGCCGCGAAGGTCTCGTTTTTTTTTTCGTATTTCCTCATTCAACCACGTTTTTTTGCCCTCAACTTTTATTAAATCGATTAATTCGCAATTAATTTTGTCATTGCTGGTAAATTGTTAACGTTACGTTTGCACGTGAACATTTCCTCTCGCGCGCACGATACAAATAGCGACTTTAAGAGTTGATCGTTGATTATCTCTGCGCCCAATTAATTTGCACCATAGTCGGCGTTTCTTTGAAAGTACTCAGTTTTCTTTCGTCGCATCCACTTTTAATTAGAACCGGTACTTGAATTAAAAAAAAAAGCAATATTTTTTAAACTCTTTGAGAATCGTATGTAAATTAGTTTGTGTGTCTTTTTCGCTAAACGTTGTCATCCTGTTAAATGATAATTGAATGCTACTACTATATTATACTTGCTAGTAAATTATTCAATTCTCTCGTTTCGATCGATTTGACTTTTGTTTTTGATCGCTATCCTTGTGTTTTCAGAGCGGAAATGAATCGTCGGACGCGACCAGAATTAGCTCGGCGTCGACGCGGAATCGAAGTCGCATCGGCGAGGAGCCGACGATCGGCAAATACAAGTTACTTAAGACGATCGGCAAAGGGAATTTTGCCAAAGTGAAATTGGCGAAACACGTGCCGACCGGCAAAGAGGTCGCCATCAAAATTATAGATAAGACGCAATTGAACCCTGGATCGCTGCAGAAACTGTTTAGAGAAGTAAATGACCAATCGATAAAATCCATCGTTTCTAATTTAACACTAATTCGTTCCCCACGTTCTAGGTAAGAATAATGAAAATGTTAGATCATCCAAACATCGTGAAGCTGTTCCAAGTGATCGAGACGGAGAAAACGCTGTACCTCGTGATGGAGTACGCGTCCGGCGGCGAGGTCTTCGACTATCTCGTGTTGCACGGGCGAATGAAGGAGAAGGAGGCGCGCGCCAAGTTCAGACAAATCGTCTCGGCCGTACAATACTGCCATCAGAAAAAGATCATACACAGAGACCTGAAGGCCGAGAACTTGTTGCTGGACAGCGAGATGAACATTAAGATTGCCGATTTCGGTTTCTCGAACGAGTTCACGCCCGGAAGCAAGTTGGACACGTTCTGCGGCAGTCCGCCGTATGCCGCACCCGAATTGTTTCAGGTAAAGACCAATGGGAATTGTGTTGTTGTAAGGAAGAAAAGTAGCACCCATTGAATCGATTCCATCTTCGTTAACAGGGTAAAAAGTACGACGGCCCGGAAGTGGACGTGTGGTCGTTGGGCGTCATCCTCTACACGCTCGTCTCCGGCAGTCTACCGTTCGACGGGTCGACGCTGCGAGAGTTGCGCGAACGCGTCCTCCGAGGCAAATACCGCATACCGTTCTACATGAGCACCGACTGCGAAAACCTGCTCAAGAAGTTTCTCGTCCTCAATCCGGCCAAGCGGGCCAGCTTGGAGACGATCATGAAAGACAAATGGATGAATATGGGGTATGTGGGGTCAGTGCAGGTGTTTTTTCTCTTATTGCTGTTGTCTGTGCCCATCTATGTTAATATAATCAATGTCATGAGGCGGGAATTTTCGAGGAGAAAGGAATTCTTAGAATGTGCATGAAACCAAGTGGTATTAACGAAAGGAAAATCAATTGCATGTTAGACGAACAAGGTCATGACAATTATTATAATCGCATTTTTTTTTATTAATGCGAGGGTGTATTGATGTAAAATTAGCCTCGACAATTTGGAGTACATCGGCAAAATTGCAATTTCAAATGGAACAAACGATGACTGTTAGAAATGATATTGCAAAGTTTCACGCCATCTGCGAACTAGTAATTTTCACTATCAATATAAACTTCCAGTTATGAGATAACAATTTTTTAAGCAGACCGCTTCATGTTCCATTGTAAAAAGTTTTGTTGCTTCTGTCAAAAGAGGAACATTTTCCATTCAAGACGTTAATCGACCTGGAAAACATATTTCAATATCAACCCCAGAAAATATCGATGCAGTCCAAAACTGATTATAATCAGACCGTCAAATTTGGCTAAAACTTCTAACTGACATCTTCAAGATTTTATGCGAACCTGTCCGTCCTATAAAAGGAAATACTAGAATACGAATCTGTTCAAACTTCGCGATTTCCAATTGCTGGATCGCTGTCCGCCTCTTGGACACGTAACTTGGATTGCTATCCCATTCCAAAGGCGTTTGAAAGGTCACAGATCTCTTTTTGCAAATCAAATTTGGTAGAACCTGTAAGAAACTAGTTCGCAGACCACGAACAAACATTTTTGTGTTGACCGGTTCATAGGAGAGACAGGGGTCGATGCAAAAAGTCTGATGTGTTAAGAGAGTTCAATTTAAAATTTATATTGTTTTTCTGTTATGCAAAGAATATATCAATATACCCTCGTACATGGAAATGAACAACAGCAACCTGCTTCTGTAAGATACTTGTAGAATTGAAAAGTTAAAATTTTGTTGTGGAATCGCGTAAAGTGTTTGTTTTTTCTTCTAATGAATGTCGGAAACAGCGAAAGCCTGAAACCGTACCATGTTTTTTATCTCTTTGGTTTTCAGGGATGACGAGGGAATTAAAAGTTCCCATAAAAAAGTAGTGCCGATCAGTTTTGCCGTAGCTAATATGTCGTACATGCTTCGAAACATTTTAGGCCACTTAAAGTAGAAATAACGTAGAACGAAACTACTACTAAAAGCACTTTTCTTATGGGTTTTGATGGACGCGTTTTCGTTTGAAAAAATGTATGTTGATAAGAAAAATGTACTAGATTTTGTTATATATTATTACATATAAAGTGTTGTTAGTTTAAATTTCGCACGAGGATGATGTTGTTATGGCGCATTCATTATCTTTTTCTTTTACTTACGTTTATGTTTCTTATTTTGGTTTATTTTGTTGTTATTATTATTATTACAGCGAAATTGAATGGGAAAACTGCTTATAGTGAGACGTTCTAAAACAATTATTTATTATTTTCGATGTGCTTTTAGAGCCGTAGATGTTTTGTGCATAAATGAAAGAAAATTAACAAAAAATGTTGATGATAATAATAATCGACGAACACATTCTTCACGACCAAATAATTAAAATCTCCGTTCAACTTTTCAGCTACGAAAACGACGAACTGAAACCCTACGTCGAACCGGAACCGGACATGTCGGACCATAAACGAATCGAGGCACTCGTGTGTTTAGGCTATAACAGAACGGACATCGAAAACTCGCTGGATTCCGCCAAGTACGACGACGTGTTTGCAACCTACTTGCTATTGGGAAGGAAGAACACAGACGTAATGCAAATATTTCGCTCGCATTTGAGGACGTTAGATGTTCTAACTCTTTCTTTTCCATGTTCTTGCCCCTTCGCGTAGCCCGAAAGCGACGGCAGTCGTAGCGGTAGCAGTTTATCCTTAAGGAACATACCGGGTCAACCGGTCAGTAGCGCACCGCAGCCGACGGCCCAAAGTCCGTCGCACCGCGGCGTACACAGATCTATATCGGCAACGAATCCGAAACCTAATCGACGAGCGTCCAGTGGTGGTTAGTATCTAAACCGGTTGGCACCGTTCGAAGCGCCATCCGATGTGAAGGAGGAGAATCGATGGCCAATCGAACGATTCGCGAAAGATATTATGATTATTCGGTTTTTCTTTTCTTCCAACCTGCTGGCACAGGCGAGACGCTACGAATGGGGCCGCAGCCGCAGGTGCCCGTCCCGGCGACGAACAACCATCAGACGGGTTTCAAGCGGCAGAACACCGTCGACAGCGCGACGATCAAAGAGAACAGCGCGCGACTGAACCCGCGACCGGCGAGCGCTCAGCCGAAGCCGGCAACTGAGAACAGTAAGACGGAAGACGGTCGAGATCGTTTTGCGAATTAATTTGAATTGCCTGCGTTCACATTTGTCCGTGTTACAGGTTTACAAAGTCCAGGTAAGCCACGAACCGTCACTAAGAGCAACACGGTTACAGCGAAACCTCTGACTTCAGGGGGTTCCGTTGGTAGACGCTCGACGATCTCGTACGACGCGAAGGCGGGCAGTAATGAAAAGACGAATATCGCTGCCGATCTACCTGGGTGAGTAGTCTCGATCGATCGAAAGAGAGCGAGAGAGAGAGATTGAGATTGATAGAATCCACGAAAGAGCTGGTGCAACTTTTTGTGTTTTGCTTAGCCGAACCATACTAATACTGAAAATAATTATACCCATTTTGTCGCATTACTATTAACCTGCATTTCCACTTTTGATTTCAATTTGATTTACATTCCTTTAACGATTTGTTTGTACTAATAACAAGTTAATTGAATATAGCAAAAGTATTAACAGAATTTGATGTACGTTTGGTAAGTTTCGTTTCTGTAAAGAACTTTCAAATCATAAACCCGTAAGTGACGATGAAACGAACAATTTCTTTTCCTTTATCATTCGTTTCTCTCTTATTAGTTTAAAAATTCTTTGTTTGTGTCTCTTTTCGTGTGGTGATGGTAGCTTAAATTAACGACCAACGTCCATTTGTACACGCACACACACTTACACACTCCATCTGGGTAGATACGCAAAATATTTTATAATATATTAATAATATATCAATTAACCTACCGATTAATTAATTTCTAACGTTAACTTTGTGCCATTTCTTTTCTTGTTTTTGTTCTCTCTTCCCGTTAACCGCATGCAGCAGTGGGATGGGTGGGACCGGCGATACCCTTAGACCTAATAAAGGGCACGTAAAATCTGCCTCTGTTAGTAGTAGTGGACCCGAAACCGCGACAGATCCCCTCCGATCTAGGTATGTGATCACGATCGTCCGTTTGTTTTAACGTAGCGCCGACCCAAGTATTCGTGTCGATTAGATGTGTAATGTACAAGAACCTGAAAATGAAAGAATTGGAGTCTTCCTCCTATTAGAGCAATCAACTATAAGGTATCTGACCCAAATAAGGCCCAACGTTATTTTGCTTAGTGCACGAGTGATAGCAAAAAGAGAAAATTTACACAGTGGTATAATTTAAAGAAATTCAAAGCTGATGATTATTTAAGTAACAAGTGTCGTAAATGATTTGATTACAATGTCTGTTAGTGGAACTATCAAAAGAATAAATAACACGAACAATTATCCTAATAATGCGTTACGATCCGAATTGCGTACGTACAACATTTGATCTGCTTTAAGGATCCTTTTTCCTAAGAAAATGACGTGGAAAATTCAGTAAATTGAAATTTTCAAAAGAGTGTTGTCAGAAACTACATTACAACACTCTGTTTGATGCCATAAAGTTGCTTAGTACAAACGTTAATACGTAAATATCTAAATCAGTGACCATCTTAATAAGCGAGATAAGCCTACTGGATGATTGAAGGTGGCTAATTATTGAAATATATGGTCCTAAAAAACATTAAACTCCTCGATAATGGTGCAACATAGCGCTATCCAACAAGAGTACCTTTTCGATTCAGAAGACGATGAGGAATCCTAATTATCCGTTCCAAAGCGTCAAAATTCTAAAGACAAAGAAGTTCTGGTTTCTGGTAAGCAGGAGCCCATCGAGAACACCACTTTCCAGAAGTTTTTCAAAGTTTGAAATAACATCAAAAGAAGCTCCTTAAATGAAATTAAGATGCCCAAAAGAAAATATTCTTTCGTTAATTTTTTATGAATAAAATTGTGATTTTAAAATCGATCTTTGACGGTCCATGTCTCGAAGACCAAGCATTTCCGGGCCATGGTTTATAGGAACTTTTCGGCTTATTTTAACGAGATGAATCAACCGTTAAGCGCTGCCGGTGTTATATTGAATCACCGTATATAATGATATATTTGATTTAGTTTAGATAAAATTTTATAAAGTTTACAATTTGCTTCACATTTGATTAAATCATCCCATAATGCGACTTTGCGGGTTGGTAGAGTTTTGCAAACAATAGACAAGTCTTTCAGCTCAACGTACAGAATTCTTATCGTCACAGTGCTTTCCTAAATTGTCGTTCACCTCCGAGTTTTTAGCCTTACTTGGGCCAGGTACCTTATACATAAATTCGATCGTCATTAATCAGAAATCTATTATTTATTCGTGTTCCATGTTTTGCTAACGGCCATCTATTTCTTCGTTTTGCGACAGTCGAACGAGTGCATCGCCGGCAGCTACAAGAACGGTCGCTTTCCCGAGGAACACCTCGTCACGCAGCACCTTCCATTCGGGCCAGACGCGACCTAGAGCGACCCGCGACCACGACGCCGCTTACGACGCGCTCGTCACGCGAACGTCGTTTTTCTCAAAATTAAGCTCAAAGTTCTCTAGAAGGTGAGTTCAGTGTTCCTCCTCCTGGTTGTTTAGTTTTTCTTTTCAAGTGACAGTTATGTTCTTGAACAAATTTATGTGCTTAACGAAGGAGTATATTAAATTGGCGATGCATTATTATTTTTTTTTTCGATCAATAATCGCAATCATATTACGCTTTCATTTTTATTAAATATTATAACAAGTTATGTTTTACATATGCAATCATGTTTATTTGTTCATAAGCCATGCGTTTCATAATAATAACGAATAAAACGAAAATAACGATTCATGCTATTTCGATAATTTTATGCCCTGCATATACATAATAATATACGTCAAGTGTTGCGAACGAAGTAAGCATTTTTAACTGCGGCAACGTTTGCGTTTCGAGGCGAAACCGAAAAATTAAAAATGTTTACCCGTTTCATATTTAATCAATCGTTTTTTTGTTAAATTTACTTATATTGGGGGCCTGCAGAAAGTGATTGTGCTCGTGATGCGTCCCTGTCGGCCTTTATATTCAAAAAATAAAGTACAAACAAAAACCAAAATTCTCACAACAACAACAAAAAAAAACATCGAAATCAAAACAAAAACAAGTTCCTTTTGCTCAAGAATATTTCTGGTTCAGGTGCGACCAGTAGAGAGAGAGAGACATGAGAGGCCGACAGAGATGCATCCCCGGTTTAAGGAGAGAATCCGTCTTCTACTACTACTTCCACACGAGAAATATATCGGAGAAGATTCTTCCTCCTCCTTCATTGGACCACACACAAAAATTAATGTGATATACGCATATTTAATGTTACACTTCTCTTCTTCTGCTCCTTCATACGCATTATGAGACGATGAGGATTGTATTAATTGTTGTTCGTAATTGAGAATACGCTCGACGAACAGTTCGATGATGGAATTGAAACTATTATTAACGTTGGAAAGTTATTATTATTATTTTAGAGATCGTTTAGCAGTTTTTTTAGCTAGTATATTTTGAAAATGAACAGAAAACTTAGTAGTGAGTATTTGCATAGTAAACGATACATGGATGATGATGATGAAGCTATAATGTGATAAAATGCATAAGAGAAATATATTTTCGGCAGGAGTACCGTTTAAGGAATTAATTGTTCACAGGATTATTGATGACGATGATGATGATTCGACTACATTTTGTTTGTAAATAAGAATATCGTTGTCTTATTTAATTTTGTTTTTTTTTGTGAACATTTGTTAAAGAATTAATTATTATTGCATAAATTCCTAATTGTAATTATTATTATCTTATAAGAGAATTATGTATTTATAAATCAACGGATTAGATTAATTAAAAGGCTAATGTATAAAATTAATACGTGCATATTTTTTCATTTACAAATCATTTATTGGTTTCTTTATTTTTATTAATTCATTCTCTAATTTTCTCTTGCAGTCTGTTTAATCTGCTTTCACGGTATAGCATTCAAAAAAAAAAAAAGAAAAGAAAGACAAAAAAAACGGCTTTAACGATTACGATCGCATTAATTAACTTTTAATTTTATTTTCTTCTTTGCAAATGACTAAC
Source organism: Hololepta plana (assembly GCA_963695495.1). NCBI lineage: Eukaryota > Metazoa > Arthropoda > Insecta > Coleoptera > Histeridae > Hololepta > Hololepta plana. Next base: position 9,883,758 of record OY968837.1, on the reverse strand, counting down.
AATATCAGTCATTTTCATCGTTTTGTTTTCTTTTTGTTATTTTTAGAGCATTAGAACCGAGCCAAGGCGGTAAACAAGGTGCCTCTCCTTTACGTACGGGGTAAGTTAAAGTTAGCAGCGGGGGCGTCTTGTTTTAATTCTCTCTCTCTCTCTTGCTTTTGATTATTATCATATTATTTTTCTAGCAAGAGACCAACAGATCTCGTCACTTATCCGTTCATTTACTACAACACGCCCTTTTACCCCCTATTGTAGAACAAAAGGTGTGGGCTACCTGTAGAGACGAAAATTCGCAAACGAAACGTCTTCGAAGCTTTCTTACATCCGAACAGAAGCTTTTGAAAAGCACAAAACGATAATTGTTGTGATTAACGCTTTAACAAACGATCAACAAAACGACTAACCGATCACGCTTTTTGCGCCCCAAAACGGGCGCATCCACGGCCGAGAATTTGTTTTGTGTGCAAACCCCACGATTTGTATGTTATCGTTGTGTTACCGCTAACCGAACATGTACATATACATTTTGGTAGGCAACAGGCAGACGAAAACAAGTTAGAAACGAAATAGACCACGAACTAATTACGTGACGATTTGCATTTAGAAGCGGCAGTGACAATTCTCAATAACTTTAAAACAGGTTTCTTTTCTCTCGCAGGGTCCAAGGCGCGAACACGCAGAACGACGACAACATAAAGCCGCGCTCGTTGCGCTTCACGTTCTCGATGAAGACGACGTCGAGCCGAAACCCGGAGGACATCATGGAGGAGATTCGCAAGGTGCTGAACAACAACAATTGCGACTACGAGCAGCGGGAACGGTTCCTGCTGTTGTGCGTCTACGGCGACCCGGACACGGACAGTCTCGTTCAGTGGGAGATCGAAGTGTGTAAGCTGCCGCGGCTCTCGTTGAACGGCGTCCGGTTCAAGAGGATATCCGGTAAAGGACGCGAGCATGTTGCGTTTTGTTTTTGCAAGTCTAACTTTATTTCCGTTTGTTTTTTTTTGCGATCAGGTACTAGTATTGGTTTCAAGAACATCGCCAGTAAAATAGCGAACGAACTGAAGCTGTGACTAGGTTCAACGACGGCATCCGAACTCGTCGAAGACCCAGAGGAACCATGCGAATCCGATTGATGATGATGATGATGGTTAATTTATTAGAAGAGCAGTTTCTTTTTTTTTGAGCAAGAATAAAAAATAATGTTAAACGATTGGAACGTATGATGGAATTACAAACGAAATGGACTTTATCAAACAAAGAACCAGTGTAGCGATTTCTTCAAGATAACAATTTATGACGTTGTGGTTTCTAAACGTTAATTATAGAATGATATATTTGATGGAGAAACGAAACAGCTAATTATCCTTTTTATTATTATTATTATGTTTACTTGAAAACAAAATGAAAATACACGGGTCGAGTACTACTAGCCTTTTATGCTTTTTCAATCTATGTGTTTATAATACATACATTTCTCGAGTAAAGAGTTTTCATATGATTGCTGGCGAAATTTCTCTTCTTACTAATAATAATGATAATCGTAATTGGAATTTAAATATTTCGAAAAAACAAATAATTCTTTTCTACTATTTAGTCATCGTTATTATGTATACATTTATTTTGTAAATTTCTTATTGATTTCTTTCACTGCAAGGAGAAGAAAAAAGGAGAAAAAGAAGAAGTTAATTTCAATTTTAACTTTGTACTAATTTTATATTCTTCAAATGTGATATATAGAATTAGTAACACGGTGCAAAAGAAATATAATATGTGTATATCGAAATCTCTACACTAATTTAATTAAAAAATTAAAGTATGAAATATAATTATTAATTGTTCAGTGATGACGATCTCTTTTTAGTATCATTTTATTATTAATCTTTTTTGTTTCTCTTAATTAATTAACTGTTAAATAATGGATATTAATGTGGTTTACAAGAATAGTGTTCTTTTTACATTAAAAAAAATATAATTTACAACATAACGATAATAATTAAAGTTAATTAAAAAAAAAACGAGAGTAAAATAATAAACGTAAATAAATTTAGGAACAAATTCTGATGATTATTTTGTTACTTCAAAACAAATTTTTATATATGAGATGATCAGGAGGATATAATACAATTTCCTAAATATTTGTTACAATATAATATAATAATTGTTATATGCAAGAAATCCATTCTTCTTATACGCAACATACGACGTATGCACGCAAATATTGTTTCAATAAGTTTTATGCATAATACAATGATGAACCCTTAAGTTAAGAGCCGAGAAAAACTGAAGAAAGAACCACGTTACACGATTATTTTAAAGCGTAAGCGTACGATCATTTAATTTAATCTGCTTTTTATTAAATCTCATTAAAGGGACATGAAAATGAAACTAGCAATCAGTCCTTCACGTTTCTTTTTTTATTGAAAAGTATTCAATAGTTTATTAACGATTTGTATTAATTTCAAACAATAAATGTAAATATCTCAATTTCGTTTAGATCGATAACTTCGACCAGCGATTGGATTCCTATTAATTGACAGATTTATTAAGGTCCTTTCCACGATTCATAATCGATAACTCGTCTGCATACGGATCGACGCTTGGTCAGATTTAGTTTCATTTTCATTTAAAAGAAAAATCACGGGAACGTCCCTTTTAACAAATAGATGATAGTTTAATGGCATTGTAATTTTGAACAAGTAAAATTGTTTTAATATCCATTTAAACCCGATAAACTGGAAAACGTAATAAGACACGTGCAATAATTTGAACGACATCCGAATTCTCTTTTAACTATCTTACAAATTACACCGAAAGCAAATACATACTTATAACGGTTAAATGTTACTCACGTTTAGTTTCTTTTTGAGAACAACGACTTACAAATAAATGAGATTATAATAATATTAAAAAGTGAATCAGTCGAGTAATAATGGATTGCTGTTTAGGATAAGAGATGGGTGATGAATTTCTTTTTAAAATTGATGTAGGTATGTATTTTGCAATGGCTAATTAGCGGCGAATAAGAGGAAATTTTTCAAATTATAAATGGCAAACGTGTAAATTAATAACGTCAATTTATAACGTTACCGATCGGTTGAGTTTACGTTTTGCGCGTTTTACAATGATTCGATGCAATAGGAAAAAGAGACATTCAAATTGTAATTGCGAGAAGCAAATTTCTTTTTGTCAGTGTAATTAAAATAATGGAAAGTTGATTCGCCTATATAAATCTTTCTATTTGATTTGTCTTTGTTGAAATTATGTTTTCTCTTTTCTAATCATTAATTTGTAGAAATAGGTGTCGAGAGAAAGTATGAGAGTGATTACGGATAATAATAACGAGATGCACTCACGCTAATTTTCATTTAAACAATTTAATTAATTGTAAATATTGTATGAATGTTAATGTGTGCATAAAAGGTGTTTCAAATGATAGGAGTGCTGTAATAATAATATTAAATCTCGCATAATTTTTCCCCCTTTAATATTGAGATTCGTTGACGCTGCGTTTAATTTTGTCAAGCAGATTATTGTATCATTAACGCCCAAAACTTGTAAATATAACATTAATTGTGATCGTGAGCAATTCGTTTCAAATATTTTGTAATAATCATTTAAACATTTGGGCAACTCATTTCTCGAATTATAGTTCAAATCATTTCTCGCGCTTATTATTTAGTCCATTATCATCGTGTGTGACACATAACTTTATTCGTTTACCCTTCGATAAACTTGAACGCAGCTTGAAGATCGTAAAATGAAAATTCATAATTCAGATCTGTTCATGAATGTACTTAGAGAATTGCCCCAAAGATAATTATTGATAAGGCAATTTAATTATCATTAATTTTTTCATCCTTTGATCATTCGTATTACATTAATAAGCGAAGAGTCAGTCGTTTTAATTATTTAATTGCGTTCTTTCCTTTCCTATATATATATATATATAGAGCTAATAATGGTAAAAGACTAATTAAACATTATTATCATTGTAACTTGTGAATGAACAGAGATGAATACCAATTTATTATTATTATTATATAAATAATATAGTAACGTATTACAATTAATAAAAATAAAATATTTAATTGTTAGTATGAGAAGTCCTAGCATGTAGTGCTGTAAAGAGCAATGTTGCTTTCCATAAAATTACAAAAAAAAAACTTTCACCGGGGATGGGCACTTTATGTTGTTAGGTAAGCTATATTGATCTATTGGATCATTTATAATAAAAAATACATTAAATTTCATCAATTGGTTTTATTTTACATCATATACAAATCTTTTAGTTAATCATCTTCATCTTCACTCCAGACAGAAAAGAACATAATCAAACTGTGGGTCCCCTTATTAATAACTTCCTTTAAAACAATTATTTGAATAAAACAGAAAACGTTCATTATAAATCCGCAATTTGTATATTACGTAAAAAAATACTAATTTAATAATATAAATCCATAAATTGTTAACTTAATTACTAGTTGCTTAAAAAAATTATGAGCCCGTGTTCTTTGCAGGTGCTCTGTAAGAACCCACGACAACGGCGTGATCTCTTTCGTACGGCTCTAACGTAATTTGCTCTTGTGGTTTCAGCTTATCAGCTTGAAGCTTTTTAACTTCGGCAGCAAATACGGCTTCAGGCTGTGCCGTTGAATCGATACACGATGCCTTAATGGATATAACAAAGTGACCACCATTTTTTAAGAAATATTGCGAATTCAGAGCAACTATTCTCGCCTGATCGGGCTGTGCTACATCAGCGAACACGGTGTCCACCATGCCAACTAACATTCTGTACTTATGAGGATGTCGAGCGTCTTCTATTATCGGAATAATGTTCGTACGTTTCTTTGCTACATTGATAAGATCTCTGCCTGATCTGTGTGAGAATTCCACTGCGTACACCAAACCTTCAGGTCCAACAATGTCTGCCACATGGGAAACTGTAGTTCCTGATGCCGCTCCCAAGTATAACACTTTACTGCCTGGCGGCATGTGTATTTGATCCACGCCTCCCAATATTGCTGCTGCTAACTTACTTCGGAATGGATTCCAAACTCTGTACTCAACTTTGTTACCATCGTTCTACAAAGTAAATAACAAATAATTGAAGAGCTTAAGAAAAAAATCTAAAGGCATACCTCCACTGATATCCTTTTCTCGCCATACACTTCAGATCCAGGCACCAAATTTAACGTCACTAGAGCGTCCTCCTTGCCACGGGCAATAAATACGCCCTCGTGTCTATGCGGTTCTATGACAACTGTTTTGCCACCTTTGAAGCCACCGCCTCCTCCTCCACGACCTCCACCACGTCCACCTCCACCGCGGCCGCCTCCCCGACCTCCTCCACGTCCACCTCCTCCTCCTCTACCAAAACTAGGTCGTCCACCGCCACCACCTCCTCTACCAAAACCCCCGCGTCCTCCTCCGCCTCCTCCAAAACCACCGCGTCCTCCACCACCACGTCCACCGCCGCCGAAACTGCTTCGGCCACCGCCATCGCCTCCACCACGGCCACCGCGAGGTGTAAAACCTAAGAAATATTTTTTATTAATAATCTATGAGTTCAGATCATTTATATTCGTCCGCGAGCAACTTTCTTACCTGGTCTACCCATAACTACAACTAATTAATCACAAATTGTTTTATAAGCACTAATACCTCGATTTTAAAATGTATCAAAACAACCACGTGCGACGAAGACCACGCTTTAATGTTTGGTTATATTGGGGAAATGTACATTTTTCAAGAACCCAACCAGAAACGTTGGTAAAAGTATTTTAACTGGTTGGTATCCATGTCACAATATGCGAACGCTGTTGGTGTCAGTGATGTGATCGCGGTTTAACCTCGAAATTGTTAGTAATGGCAATTCAAATTCAAATCGGAAAAAATTATCTACAAACTGAAGATACGAAAGCGAAACTTCAATATATGCCGTTTAAAATTCATGCAGATTGTGATGCAGATGTAAAGAACTACTTCAATATTAATGTTAGAAAAGACGCCGATGGTTGTAAGTATGATAAAAATATTACAATTTAAGATTTCTTCATGGAAGTTTACATTTTTAGTGTTATCTGCATCATTTAGAGGATATCCATTGAACGGCGACATTGTAAATGTACCCGAGGGCTATGTAGGAATTGTGTTTCATGAGACATGTAGACCTTCCACAGAGGAAGATAAAAGAAAGTTATATCCTATACATAAATTTGATAAATTCATTAATTGGAATTGGGATAAAATGCCCAGTAAAAACGATGCTATCAAACAAGCGCTAGATTGGATTGATATAGCAGATGCAGTAAGTACATGTATGTTTTAGAGTGAATCTCAGATTTAATGTTGATTCATTTTCAGCTTCATTCACCTATAATTCAAGAATGACCTTTGACGACTGATTAAATAATGTGCCTTCATTAAATACCATATTTTTATTATTTACATTTTATCAGTTTCATATAAAGGGACTAATAATAATCTCAGTAGTATATAAAATGTTACTTCTAGACCCTGTTTTATTATTTAATTCCTGGGTGACGGCATTTGGGCATTCTAAAAAAACTTCTAAAAATCATGGAAGTTAGTTCTAAAAATTGATTAAAATTATTGGAAATGAAGTCAAAGTCTCTCATTCTTAGATACTCCAAATGGTTTTTCGTTCTTTTAAAACTAGGGTTCGGCACTCGGACCCTGGATTGCAATCACCTGTTGTTTGTTAAACATGTGTAGTTCCATGCGCCATTTACCGTTTAAATCGCCAACGTTAAGGGCACCGAGAATGTGTTAAATTTCTTTTTTTAGGGCGTGATATATTACCGTTGAATGTGATTATTATTGATAGTAGCAGTACCTGAACTTATATTATTAAGGTACGTAATTCGGCAATTAGTTAATCTTGAAATTAACTTTGAAACAACGTGGTTTGGTTGCTTGAATTTTTAACACTGGAGAACAAGAAGTCTTAAACAAGGAAACAAAATGCAGTATCTTAAACTGCATCGTATGTTAAGTTAACAAACACATTATGAATTTGAGATTCCGTAAAGAGCGTGAAGTAAAATTCTAAACGGTTGTTTTCATTTATTTCAGAAATCTTTGCTAATTTGGGTTTGTAATTTATGGATGATTATTCGAACGGAGAAAAATGGAATCTAGAAATACATACAATAATCAGGTTCGATTATTTTTACTCTATTCTTTTTATAACGTGCTATCGCCCGATATTTGTAATGCGCATATTGATAATTGTCTATTTTTCATTCATAGGGTATATTTTTTTCAGCCTCGAATTTTCGTGAAATTCGATTTACATCCACTTTTGTTGATAAGACATTGCTTATAAGAGATCTTTTCGAAGGAGTACCTATGGTACTTGTAACTGCTCCACACAGGTTTGGTAAAAGTGTCAATATGAGCATGATCAAACATTTCCTGGAGAAGCAAGTTGATTCGCTTACAGGAACTGAAATACCATCTGACCAGCAAGACAGTAATATTTAACTGTTTGCTAACTTGAAGATTATGGAACACAAGGAGATCGTAGAGAAATATTTAGGAAAATTTGCAGTACTGAAGATCAGTTACCTGTGCCTTCAACCAATTAAAAATGTACAGGAGGCACTAAATTTTTATAAAGCAGTCATACATATATATTATATATGCATATAACAAACATTGTTATCCCTGCAACAGTAGTAAGTGAAGCAAAAGGCAACAGAATATTTGCAGGGAGTGATGTGACGATGAAGATTATTTGAAGAAAAATGATGCACTGGTGTTTGATGCATTAATGCATTTTTCTAAGTACCTGTATCTACATTATGAAGGGAAATTGAAAGTTTTCGTCCTATTGGATGAATATGATTCCTCCTTCTTTAATGCAATGTCAAATATAAATGATAAAGAGGTATTGAAAGATGTTATTCATAAAGGCCTTGCCATAATTAGTAAGCTTGTGAAAGACAATAATTATGTTGCAGGAGCATTTCTGACTGGTATATCGCAAATAACTGGCTTAGGTCTCTCTAGTGCTTTGGGAAATGTGTCTACACAAAGATTTTTAAAGAGGGGCAATACTGCATACTACGGTTTTTCACAATCTGAAGTTAATTGCCTCTTTGAAAAGTGTGGCATTTCAGATGCCCAACAAGAAATAGCAAAACTGTACTACAATGGTTACCAGAGTGAAGATGGAAAACATTCCTTGTTTAACCCATAGTCTATTACATTCTTCATAAGCAAATGTAAGATTGGTAATTATTGGATTACGAGTGGCGCTGTTAAAGGCCTCCGCCCTGCACTCCGAACTGAAGAGATAAAGACTGACATTGAAAATGCATTGCTGTCGAGTAATGAGAATTCACACGTTACCTGCTTAGATACGCTTGATGAGAGTGATTTTTACCGACTGCATGCTTTGATCTCAGAACCTAAGGAAATGAACGATAAACCCAAACCTGCGGTGTTTTTTACTTTCCTGTTAGAACAGGGCTATTTTGCATTTTGTGGAGACGAAGGATTGTTAAAGATCCCGAACGAGGAGGTCAAATTATACTTGCTTAGTATATTAATAGACCATTTCACTGAAATATATGGCATTCATGTATTGGATAAGAACAACTGCAAAATCTCTTTTTGTAATATCTTCTCCTCTGGAGCAGCAGATATGGCAGTTTATCACAGATCTCAAGAGTAAAATAGAAACATTTGTCACACCATTGAAAAAATACACCACAATGGATAATCATATTCTGCAACAGATTCTTTTCATTCCACTGTTTGAAACACAATACTTGACTGAAATTCACACTACAGAGTAAAACCGACCAGATTTCTTCTTGTATAAGGAAGACCACGCAGTCATCATTGAATTGAAGTATATACCTATTGATTTTAGCCATAATCATTTCGAGCAAGCTTTACGGCAAATTCTCGAAAAGAGGTATTAGGTGCTATTCGGTGATAAGAAATATTTCAAAGATTTTGCAAGGACATTCGTCCTGATCGGTTTATGTATTAATTCGGAATTGCAAGTCTCAGTGCATTGCTTGTCGAGCAGCAAAGTCTCCAAATATCATAATCTCACTACAAAGGAAGGACTTCGGAAGAACTTGCACAAAGGGGATATTGATAAGCTTTTTACCATGGCTAATGTGGTTTCCTTTAAACCCGTGTGACTCAGAAGAAGCGTTACCTTGCTATAATTATATACGATCATTTTGATTTTGAAGTAATGTGATAGTTTTGTAAAAGAGCTCATTAAGCAGCTTCTCTATTATAGCAACTGATATTTGAAATATATTTTTAATATTCAGACAAGACTGTTTATATATTTTTATTTTACCTATTTTTATCCTGGTCCAAAAAATGGTTGGTCTAGGGTCCGAGTGGCGAACCGTAATTTCAATAGGGTCAAAACCATTTTGTAGTACCTAAAAATGAGGGACTTTGACCACCTTTTACACTTTTTAAGACCAATCTCAATGATTTTTATTTGGTTTTTTTAAGTGCCCAAATGCCCTGGCCCATAAATAAAAAAAAACAGGGGCGTTGAAAACGGAGGAATTTGAATAAGATTCTTGACTCTTTTTCGGTCGTTTTTCAATGATTCTTGCATGCGTCAATTGGCTTTGTCCAGAAATGAAACGCTGTATTGGAGTGCGAAACAAACGAATTTGCAATGTTTTTTGGGTGCTTTTGAGGTAATTATACTTGATTTTGGATGATTTCCAACGGTTTTTTCGTATGTCCAATTTTTGGTGGTCTAGAGACATTTTGGTGGTTTTGGGGTGCATGAAAATTAGTTATTTTTGAAGGATTTTTTGTTGTCTTCGGAAAAACAGCTAAATTTTTAGGATTCTGCCCTGTTTTTAAGGTGCCAAACACTTGGTGCAAAAGTAACATTTTATATACTACTAATCTCATACTTTAATAATTATATGTAAATAAATTAAATGTTATCAAGATCATAGTGAAATCACAAAGATGACTTAGAAATGTTAAGTAAATTTCTTCTAGTATACAAATTGATATGGTACTAATTTTTTAAAATACATAATAAATGTAGTGAAACCTGACAAAAATTGCTTGTTCAAATTATCAACAAACAGTTAAATGATTCATATTTTCACAACAGAGTTATGGCCCCATATAATTTTAATTTTGTAAAAAATTCCTTATCCGCTAAATTTTATAATACTGGACCATCGAATAATTTGTAATAAATGTTTGAAAAATAAAACTTATTGTTATCAAACTAAGATTTGTTTCTTAACTTTTGGAAATTGTACCTTATTAATTTAATACGCAACTCGCATTAAATAAAAAATAAATGCAAACGAGCTGTTAATTCTATGTTTACCACTAACGGTTTCTTTTCATTTGGCTTAATACATTATGACGTTATTATGGCAGGAGACAATTGCTCTGGAAGGCTAAATTGTAAATTAAATGCTCGAAAGGAACCAGAATATAGACAAATAAAAAAAAATTACATGCTATCAATTAAAACGCGTTATCAATTGCTCGACATGTTCCGCTCGCCTTCTCTCATCATCTCGTTCTGTCGCAATCGCTTTTGCATGTCCTGCTGTTGCTTTATGAACGAACTCAAACGATCTAACAGAAACTGCTTGTCGTGCCCTTCCAATACCAACTGGTTCTTGAGCACGATCACCATGTGTCTGTTCGCCTCGATGACGGCCGAGTAATAGTACAGCGTCAGTACGAGAACGACCAATAGCGGCAAGGCGAATCCGGCCGTCGAGACGAACCCAATCGCGTTGCGTATCGTCTGCGGCGCGTCGTTAAACGTGTCGCGCACGACGTCCCACATGATCGATCGATCGCGAAACGGGCCGCACGCGAGCGACGGCGACAGCTCGCCGACGACGTAAACCAACGGCACCGTCGCGAACACGTACGATATCAGTAACACGAGCATGAACATCGACTTCGATCGCGACGCCCTGTAAACGGTGTAACTCGGCACGCAGTTGATCAGGCACGTGAACTTCTTGATGTAGAACATCAGGAAACAGATGATCGTGCCGATGGCCGGCAAGAACGGCGCGTAGAAACAACCGATCCAGCACAAGGTCTGCATGTAGATGACGTCGAGCACGTGTTTCGGCAGGTCGAAGCTCTGCTCGCCGAACATTTTCGCGCACCTGTTCTCCACGCTCTTCGCGACGACCGCGCGCGGGAAGTTGACGAAGAACGTGCGGAACACGTGCATACCGAAATCGGTCAGCAGCAGTTTGTAGTACTGCTGTCCGACGTACGTTTCCCAGCAGAACGGCGGATTCGACGTGCAGTGGCAAAGGCGATCGTCGCCATCATCGTCTTCGCATCGGATCTTAACGAACAGCGTGTAGTAGAGTACGATCAGCGAGAATAGACGCAACACGATCGTACGAAAGAGCGTCACTTTCACCACGATCGGTACACTGTATTTCTCGTAGTTGACCAGGAATCGAAAGATAAACGGTACAGTAATGTTCAGCGAAACGATCGTAATCGACGGCAGAAACTCGTACAGGAAGCGCATCGTGTTGCAGTTCGTCGACTCGCACTCGTTCAGTTTGTCCGTGCTGAAGCTGAACGCGAAGTAAACGGCCGCCGCGCCGGCAGCGAGCACCGCCACTACGAGCGTGTTGATCAGTAGTCGGAGCAGAAACAATTTGATGCGCTCGTTTCGCGTCCTACTCTGTCGGTCCTCTTCCATGCGCTCGACCTCCAAACAGGCTTTGATCTCGTTGAAGAGCGACTTGTGTTTGATCGTCGCCGATTGCTCGTTGTGTATGCAGAAGTCCCATCCGCCGAACACGATGTTGCAATACTGATAGAATTGTCCTTCGCCCTCGACGAGACGATCCTTGAAGCCTTTGGCCGCCGACTTAATCATCTTGATCAGCGATAATAGAAAACACGCGAGCGTCACGGTGAGAAATGCCAACGGTAAATTGTAGTACATAACTGAACCGTTCACGGGGAATTCGAGCACGTTATGCGGATAATAACCGTAAAAGAGCAGAGTGCGCTCGAAGAAGCCCGTGCCTTGAACTAAATCTAACGTTGTATTAATATCGAACGGTGATGTCTGATTGAAGTATAAACATGAACAGCAACTCGTCGAGTTTAGATTCGTACAATCGCATTCCGAATCGTTTGGATTGTTCAATAGGGTTGGTAAGATCACAAATAGCAATACCATCATGAATATTTGGAGATTTAAGAACATTAGCCATTTGATGAAAAGAAAATAGGCTACAACTCCAGTTCCAAAATTACCTTCAATCTTCTTTAAAGCACCTTTCCATAGTTCCAATTTTGATAGAATTTCCTTAAATCTTTCCCTAAATTGACTCACAATTTTTCTTCTCTTCCACTTGAATTGTTCGTAACCTTGAAGGCGGAAATTCGGCTCTTTCTAAAAATTGATTCATAATATTACTTGTTAAGATGAACATTTAAGTCACTTCAGTACCTGTAATTTATCCTTTAACTGTTTCTTTTGAATCATTGAAATTGGCATTGCTTTGATTTGCATAATTTCCTCCCACGTTGTTTGCTCATTTGAGAAATTCTGAGATAGATCAGGTAACATTGAAGCTTCTACATCTGCTGCCACTGAGGGTCTTCTTATTGTAGATTCTCTTCTCGATCTCGATGAAGTCTGCCTTCTTATAGTTTTTGTATCAGTATTTCTTATTCTCATAGTTGCTGTAAATGATAATTTAGCAATTAGTCTATGTACATTATGATGATATACATCTAAATAATACCTGCTCTATTTTGTTTACTAGGTAAAAGAGTAGCCAAATGCTTGGGATCTTTTTGCAATACCTCAAATTCTACATCTGTGGATGGATAACTCTCCTGATAAAATTCTGATGCTGCCTCTTCCCAACATTGGCCACGTTGTGGCTTCTTACGATTGGCACCACCACCAGACATTTTATTCTTAATTCGTTACCTAAAATTCCGACACAATACTATCATTAAACATATGAAGCAATATATTTTTGTTACATTCATTTCGAGATAAGAGATAATTCTTTATTACCTGGAATTTCATCTTATCAATATGCTTAATCCCTAATCATGTGGGATAATAGGATATTTAAACTTCATTTCCCAATAAGTTTAATTCGAATAATTTGGCCAGCAGAAATAATGTAAATAATTTTTGACAGTTTGCGCTTGTTGACACACTATTGACACTACTGCCATCACGATTAGAGTCAATGAACTGACGAATATTTCAATTATACAGCGGGCAATTTGAATTGACGCAGTTTTGAGGTATTGGAGCAGGAGAATAATTTTAATGATATTCAAATAAACAACTTTTATTGTATGTCTTTAGTTTTTATCAATCAATTAACAATAATTATGATTCATTCTTTCATCGATTGTTTTCATTCAACTCACACGTTTCCTTAATTTAAGTCCAAAACATCTTGGTGTACATACTTAAAAAACAAATTACATACTATCAGAAATTATTCAAATTATAAAAAAAATAAATAAAATGAAACAAGGACCGTCGAAAGCAACATTTTCTTCATTTATTCGTGATATTGTCACATACTGTAAAAATATTTCATTATTACTTCATCATCGTTTTATCCTTCAATATTCTTTATACATTTCCTAATATTCAATTGTTACCTTATTAATAAATTATCTATTTACAAGGAAACACGTCCCGGAAAAATATATTAAGCATTATACCTGCCATTATATTCTGCTTGTCCCCCAGTCACTTTAGTTCGAGCAAATCTTATTCAGAATCAATTATTTCAACGTACACATTTTTTGACTAAAATAATACATATTAATTCTATTCGATATAATTTTAATCATCATAGCAAATCATTTTAATTTCACTATCGTTACACGTTTAATAATTATGTAGAAGATGTTGGATACATGTAAATGTATGCGCAAAAGTTAATTTCTACAGTTGATGTCTTTTTCTTGGATTATTAATAATCTTTTTTAAATTCATTTCTTTGGACGTTTCGTGTATTACAAGTAGAATTTTAATGTTTATTTCATTATTATTGACACGATTACATTAGACTAAATAGTATTTAGATTAGTACATCAAGTATTTTAATTAGAAACAGTTTTTCTCTTCAATACTATTATGGATTTTACTGTGTACCCAAACGAGCAATTAATCTTAAATTGACGAATGAATGTGTACAAGGTTCTTGTTTGATTAAACTTCTCAATTGGTTGTGACCACATTAATCTGCATGCGTTTTGTTTTTAAAAAATTTAACAGTTAATTGCTCCTCATTTACAAATCTCTCGATAAAATATTTGTGATTTTTGTTTTTAATTTATCTTTTCTTGTATGAGGCACATAATTTTTCATAATAAATGTTACAAAGCAAAATGGTAAATCTTCGTTTTCGAATGCCTTTACCCTATCTTTTGTTGTGTATCTTATCATTTTTGATAAACGTCGTGGGTTTCAATGATTTGTTAAACTTTTTTTAACACTTGTATAACTAATTCTAAATTATGTTACTAAGAATTCCTTTGTCTTTTCTAAGTTACTAATTAAAACTGTTATTCCACTTCTATTGACTTTTTCTCGGATGAATTTAAGTAAGGAATAATCGTTGTGTCCTTTCGAAACGAATCTCTTCGAAAAGTTCAGACCATTAACAACGCACAAGTTCCTGACAAGTTTATAGAGCTTCAAAGTTTGCTCATCGTTTTACACATGACACATTTTTCTTTAATAATTCGTGCAAGCTTTTCTAAAACTGATTGAATGACTCGAAATCGAATTGTCATTAGAGAAATTTGCTACAAATCCTTTCAAATGTACCAATGCTGTGGGATATGTTTTCAAATTTGATATGAATTACCAAATTCGCATACTACTAGCTTATAATATCTTCTCATTGAGGAGGAATTCGAAAATATTTTGTTTGAATTCCACAAGATCTGAACTTTTCAAATAAGAAAACTAACAAAAAATGCAATAAGTTCAATAGAAGCATAAATTAACTCTCATTTCGAGCTATACTATTTACAATATTAATTTACAACGTATTTTTCAAGCCTGAAAAACGTCTTGTTCCTCTACGTTCCTAATAATACTTAAAAACTCCGTTAGCTATCTCTAAAAGCAGTAAGTGCTAAATTCCAATCATTCTGGAATCTATCTCACTACAAAATTAAATTTAAGTCCATTATTTGATTACGTTTATTTATCTCTTTTATCTCATTGAAATATGACTTTGCATTTCATTACCCTACGTATCTGTCCAAATACCTTTTATCATTTATATGATCCACGTTGGTTATTAATATTATACAGGCCATTTATTTAAAATTCTCTCATTTTTATTTCGAAAATTATTTATAATTCGCATAGAAGGCACACTATAAGTTGTTTGTTTCCTCTTTTTATTTTAATTGTGTCGTTAGTATATACAAATGCAAAAAACATTATATCGTTTGCTTAAATAACGCCTATTCGCATTATCTGAGTATTACCAGAAAGCTAATTAATTTCACTTTCAATTCTCCGCTTCATATTTATTCCCATTTAATCCCTGATATGTAGATCAAATTATACGAGGCTAACACGCGACGGAAACTCTTTTATCAACGATATCCATCCGTAGATAGCAACTTATCGAGCAAAAGTAAACGTTCGAAAGCATAAATTGGAAAATCGATCGACTACTGCTCGTGTAAATTGCGGCGCTCTTCATGAACGTTTGTCGTTTAATCCTTTACTTTCTATCAAATATCATGTGCGCTTAATTAAGAAGCAAGAAACTTCTGCATCGTTCTGCCTCGGTTCAATTGATTCACTCGCTTATTTCAATAAACAGCCTATATAATGTTCATATGATACACCTAATATTTGCTTCACATAAATTAATAATACTAGTCTGACTTCGAATGGGAGAAGAAACTGAACCGTTAACGTCTTCCATCGTCCTCCTCCTCCCCCCATCTACAAGATTTTCATCAGACGCTCGACGTCTTCGTCATCGACGGCCGAACTATCCGAGTCGGTGTTCGACGGCGACGATTGTTGCATTAGGGTCGTGCCTAACGTTTGCTGACGTTGAAACGACGGTCTTCTAGCCGGTAACGATTGCAACCATGACGGTCGTCTACCGAGACTATCCAAGTGAATAGCGAACGTTTCTTCCGGTATCGTATCTCTTGTAATAGAGCTAATCACACGCCGATGGGAACGAAGAGAAGAGAAAAAAGAGAATGAACATAATTTGTAACGAGCAAATTGCGATGATGCGTTAAATGAATGTCTTTTCGTTTTTATTAAAAAATTATAAAACAACGAGATGTTGGTGTGAGAAAACGAAAAAAATAAAGCGAGGATATCGATGTGAAGAATTATTTTTTTTACATTAACGTGTTCTCTAATTATCCAATGTACGTGTTATTAAGTGTATGACTTGAAGAAAGTGGAATGACAAAAAAAATAGAGCGATTAAAATTAAAGGGGAGAAAAGTTGAATGATTCGTTTTTTTTTTGAAGAATATGATGTAAAAAAAAGTTACAGTATACACTAATACACGATAGATAAAAGGATGCCACATCGATTCCATATAATTGATCTCGATCGTTCCTTATCCGAAACGAGCCAATTTTAGATGCTCCCAGGACACGGTCGGTAATATTAAAGAAAGTAAGAAACATTTATAAAAAATCAATCGAATAAAACAGCAGACATTTATACAAGAACATTGACATATATGTATATTTGTATAAGAGAAACAATTGTCGGGAATTGAAGAAAGTTTTGCGAGCACATCGAACATCGATTATTTACGACTGATCGTTCGATGGAACTTGCTTCGATTACCTGAGCAGTGCGGGTACAAGACGATCATCGGAATCAATACCAGTCAAGTTAAGTTAATCGCGTTAATCGTACCACGGCGATGATTGCGATTGGTATAGAGGGAAAGAAATAAATTAGAGAACAAACCTTAAATTAGAGATTCCATTGGCATTGGACAAGGAAAAGCAGTGCAAACACTATTTCAAACGACACCAAACAAGTTTGATTTCAAATTCTCTCGATCGATCGTTCAAGTACGAGGGTATATTGACATATTCTCGATCGCAGAAGTAATGCTCACTGTACAGAGTCGCATTTACACGTGAGAGTTTATTGGCGAGTGACTCTCGGCAATAACTTGCAGGTGAGAGTAACTAAGACAATCGGACGGCGCAAGGTCCGATGAATCCGCGCGATGTGGAAGGACCTCGCGGCCGTTCAATTGATTCGCTTCAGTTGAAGTCTATGACGTTTGACGAATTCGGCTGCTTTCTTATTCACACGCGATCGTTTTGCTCCTCGGCAATACCACAGTCGCTTTTGTCTCCGCTCGAAAATGACCGAGTTCGAATAAGGTCAAGGACGGCCTTCATCCAAGGAAGACGATGTTATGCCCATGGCGATGCTTAAAGGGATTAATATCTGTCGGGTATCTGTCGAACTTTATTGCCAACAAGTTGGTAGACTCGAATTCAAGAGTTTGAAGTCATCGATCGTGACGTCCTTCCACATCCGGGGGGATTCTATTGTTTGATAGGCAACATACATTTTTTGAACATGAAAAAGGGACTTGGAAACTATGCACCAACGTAATATTATTAAGGAAAAAGTAATTTACAATCTTAATCGTTAATGGGTAAGAATTGGCAAACAAAAGAAAAAAACGGTAAGAACTCATTTGAACAACCTGCTATTCCCTTTACCAATAATCGATCTTAAATCATAATTTATTAATGTAAAATTGCAATTTCGATCGATGCAGTCGATCAAGGCTAATTAAGTATATATCAATATTCCCTCGTTATATGCGAGCAGTGCATTTGCATTATACGATGTGTCCCAATAGTCAATAGTCCCAGAGTCCAAGGATTACGGTCAAACGATTGACTTTAGAGAAAAATATTTGATATAAAAACGTTTTCTCTCGGGGAAGAGTGCAACGTAAAAATAGTTCTCAACATGGCGCATTTC
This sequence comes from Hololepta plana, assembly GCA_963695495.1. Classification (NCBI taxonomy): domain Eukaryota; kingdom Metazoa; phylum Arthropoda; class Insecta; order Coleoptera; family Histeridae; genus Hololepta; species Hololepta plana. The sequence goes on along the minus strand of OY968837.1, from coordinate 9,865,702 downwards.
CGGATATACCGGAAACTGATGCTTGCTCCGTTATTTTAAATTCTATTTGGAAGGTCTTGGGAAATCGCTTATTCCTGTACTACTTAAGATAGAGAGTTGAAATTTCCTTAGATATTTTGAGCATGAAATGACGAAGATTTTGCATTGCTTAAGTTTACTTAAATGTGTCCCTGACTGCAATTTGTGGCCTCTTAAACTTTGGAACAGAAAATTATTCTCTTTCGAGCATATTAAGGTAATATGGCGTCAATTATTGATGGTTTTTATGTGACTTGTTCATGCTTCCCAATAAATCACGCTACAAGGCGTTAGAAGCAATGATACAATTGAAGAAAACAATGAAGTTATGAGTTATTTGGTTTTAATTGGACAAAATGTTATTTATTTTCATGAAAAAAAATACTTTCAGATGGTTAATTTTTTGGACTTATTAATTAATGTTTTGCTCAGTAATCAGTAATCCGAAAAGTTCAATTGTTTCTTAATCCAAATGGATTATAACATCATTAAGCGCATATAAATAACGCACAATATATCAGTTAATTAGGAATAATTCGAAAGGCGTCAAGAGTTGACCTCATATTAGCCTAATATGATCGAAAGAGGATCATTATCTGCATCCATTGTCATAATAAAAAAGTTATGCACATTTGAAAGATTCAAACTTTTGTAGGCCATAAATGAAAGCCAGTGCCACTTTTAATTCAATTTGAGCAATGCAAAATCATCTTCCTTCCATGGTTAAAGGAAGTAAAAGTGGTTCAATCCCCAATTTCAATTATTTGCGATTTCGCGAGACCTTCCAACTGATTTTTTTTTGGGGAAAAACACTGATATAACTCCGAAGCGGTACATTTTAAACATATGAATGCATCATTTGCCAAATCGAATAACTCCATAGAACTAGATGTTGAGAGAAATGATAAAATAGTGTATATTGTTTTTTAATTTTTTTTTAATTAAAAATTCAAAACTACAATGTAGAGGCATCTTTTATCTAACAACGGGTAGAAACTACAAGATAGAATACTTTTGGGGTAATTGTTATTGTTACCGCAGTTTTTTCGTGATTAAGGGAGTTCATCGATTTCGCAAGCGAAACAATGTAATTAATATAAATTCAGTCTCCGAATTATATAACTGCATGTTTTATGCTTTTGGACACTTCGCACCCATTTAGAAGGATTACGGCTTCTTGTTCGTCCAATCGTATTATTTGTTGCGATTTTTTCATTGCTATGATCAAATGACGAATCCGAATAGATACAAAATTGTTTTCTTGAGCCGAGCTTTCTGCCAATAATTTACTAGCACAACCGCAAATTTCAATTCCATAGGTCTACATTGGTTTTAAAATAGTTGTGTTTTCAAGTGATAATTTTGATTTTTTCCCCAATTACCAATACAGTTCCTTCATTTTTAGATCTGTTTGCTTTCTCGTTTTGATTACATGCTCCTTCCAGGTTGGCTTGGAATCTCAACAAAAGTCCAGGTATCTAGCATTAAAGGCTCGAGGCATTTCTTTTTGTGGAACTTCTTCATTAACTTTAATCCTAAATTCTCTATCAGTGAGAAAACATACAAATAGTCTAAAATAGGAAATTGGAAAATACTTTTGAATTTTATAGAGCAAAACTTTATCATCATAAGCTCACATCTAATAATACTGATGTGCAATAATCCATTTGCCTTAGAGATTGTCCAATTTGATGCGTTATTCGATGAGTTTGCTGGACTGTGTAATGACCCTAAATCAAAATTGATGTTGTGGTCCAATCTTCATTAGGCAAATCACAATAAATTCTTTTTATTAAAAGTCTTTCTAGCATCTTTAATATTGTTGGTACAATAACATTGAAACCAACTTTCTCCGTAGCAAAGCAAAAAGAGTGCAGCGCATTAACTACGATATAAATACATTATAGTATGGAGTTAATTAGATTGGCTTCGAAAATAAATTATTGATTATTCAATGACTAAAAGAAAATGTTATTTAGCGGTATTATTGCTGATTATCAGAGAAATGTGTTTTGAATATATACAGTTAGAAGCCAATCAAGTGCTTTGATGTTCAAATTTTCAACAGTTAAAAAAAAAGAGTTCATCGATTTGGCAAGTGAAGCATTTATGAACCCTCTTTACAATTCGATGAGGAATCCAAAAATGCAATACAAAATTGATCATTCAATTTAAAATAAGGGTGCAAGCGTCATTTCCCGGCATATACGGAAATGGGCCATCTTGGAAACTATCTTGCTGTGATAGTCCTTCCCAAGAGAAAACGTTTCGATCTGAAACAGTTTCCTCTACAGTCAACCGTTTGGCCGTAATCCTCCGAGCCCTAGGGGGGACACCCCGAATAGCACGTATCATGTTCGATTTGACGTGAATCAAAAAGAAAATAACAGCGAGAGAGAGAGAGAGAGAGAGAGAGAGACAAAGAAGAAACGGAATTTCTCGTTCGGAATATATAGAGAGAGCGAAAATAAACAGGTAAAACAAAACATCATCTTACATGGTCATCGTGTACTAGTGCTACTGGTATCATCATCATCATCATGATCAACAACACACCCGCTCAGCTCCAACATCGAGCCGCGCCGTGCTTGCCTCCGTTGGCCGGGCGTCTGCGGCGTCGACGGCGCCTGTTGCGCAATGCTGCCGTTGCTGTGGCCGAGACTTTGCAGGACGCCCAACGGGTCGCTCGCTTCCTCCTCGATCAGCAGCACCGCATTCGGACCGAACGAACCGCGCCGTTCGCGCTGCGGCGACGAATCGTTGCTGCTGCTCAACGGACAGCCGCAGCCGCCGCCGCCCACCGAACCGGTGCTCTCGCGCCTGAAGAGACCGATGACGGACGAACGTGGATTCTCTATACCGCCTGACAAAATTAGTAGGACGAATTAAACGCAAGCGACGGGTGTATATGTAAAAAATTCGGTTTTTTAGATCGGGCCACGGTCGTTGCTCTTGCGGAGACATCGAAACGGATTCACGTTTTTTTTTTTTTTGATCTAGAATTGTCCAACGAAGCGTGTTTTCGTTGGGTGTTGAAGATGTCGTTGCTGTCGTTGTGTGAGCTTGTGAGTGAGTGATTGATTGTAAGGAAACTCTAGTTCAAAAAAGAGTTCGGATTCATTTTCCCTCCTCTTCGGATGGTTACTCGAATCAAAATCTCTTTTACATATACACAAACGACACGTTAAGTGATTAATAACAAGGGCTAAAGACATTGATCAAGAGGATTTTTTCCTCTCCTACTGATGCTTCCTATTTTACGCAGTCGGTCATCAGATTTGCGAGGTCCTTTCAAAGGTCCTAAACTTCGTAAATTGTATACAATCTCTGTCCCAAAAGTTCGCTTTTAGTAATCCGTGAAATTTTGATTATTGCAAAAAAGTTGTGGCGCAAAAAAGTATCGTTATCTTTTTGGTGTCGCTACAATATCAAGAACATTTAACGTGGCATTTCAAATGATGGAACACTCACTTCAAATGTGCACCAATTGATGATGCAAACAACAAAAAATACTGGAAAAATTAGGGTGTTGAACAAGTTCTCGCCGCTTTCCAAGAGACGGCTTTACCAGGCTTATCTGTGCGTGATAAGCAAGATTGAAAATCATTACCTTTCATTTGACCCAAGTGTACACAAGTTTCTTTTTCATAGTGTTAAACATCTTGAACCTTGTGTCTAAAGAAATGCAAGCCATCGGGGGAGCCACAGGTGCATTTTAAAATTAAATTCCCTTCATTGCCATTTAGTTCCTAAATTCGTACGACTTCATATCAACTCCAAACTCTGCGCATCACAAAACAACTGTTAATTATAATATGAAAATGCAAGTTTTGTGAATGGAAAAGCGAAAACCGAAGATATGCTACAAAAACGTTCAATCCTCCGTATCTTCGAAACGGTCCATTTCTGGCCCCACGTTCATTAAGACTTTTCTGCTTATCTTGCGCCATATTATCATCCCTTAAAGTTTGTGACACTTGTTTTAACATCCTGCATACTGTTGGACGACTTCTTGTGCGATGGCGGCTTCGCATCCGTAGCAGATGATGCTCGACTGGGTTTCGTCCCTAGCTATTTTCCTCTCTCGGCACCCGAACCGTGTCCTTGTTTTCTTTGGTTCCTCAGTTTTGTTCTAGGGGACTCGCTTCGCCCAATTTTGAAGTGTTACAAAGTTATTTTTGGATGCTCGTCTTGTTCGCTCCCTAATTGTTTTCTTAAGCAGTCCATAAACCATGCCCAGGTGTATTCTTTCTTTGGCGTACTCCTCTGCTTGGAGCTCTGCGCTTAATGCCCTCTTTCGTCGCAGAAAGTCTTCCGTTGCCTCATTTTCGTGTTGGCTCTCTTCGAATATTTCTAATAGCACTCTAAGCGCCGGCCTTTTGGGTGCACTGATTGCAATGCTTCGATTCGACACAGAATTAGTGCGAGTGGCGAGTTTAAATAACTTTACTCGGAGTAGTGACACAGAACTTTATTTAAGAAACTAAAATATATCGATAACACTACTGATGCTGGTTTAAGTTAGTCCCGGGTGGAAGGTAATTGTTGGTCAATCGGATTGTCCCAAGTGGAAGCTGAGGCAATCAGATTACTGACTTCTTATCCTCCGGTGCGCCTTCTTATACCCGTTCCAGGTATATTGTCCTTATTGGTCTCCCCCCGCAGGAGTGCGCTGCGTGTTGTGCTTGGGGGTGGTAGTGCGTGTCGCCTGGCCTACTTGTTACAAACTGATTAATAGCAACGGGTAAAAGAGTTGAGAAAGAGAATTGTCTTTTCGCGTATTTTATGCGGTTGGTCATCAAATTTGCGAGATCCTTTCAAAGGTCTCAAACTTCGTTTATTTATATACAATCTCTGTCCCAAAAGTTCATTCCAAGTAATTCGCGAAATGTTGATTATTGCAAAAAAGTTGTGCCGAAAAAAAATTTCATTATCTTTTTAGCGTTGCTACAATATTATTAGGCTTACAACTTTGCTCCCGCCGTATTCTTCCGAAATCCAAGGCCCTGTTGTAAAAAACTGTTTATATCTTTATGATTCAAAGGATTGTCCATTGCTGGCCACTACTTTCGCCCGTATTTCGGGCAGGGTACGAATCCCGTCTGGACAAAACTGGTCATCTTTTAATACGATCCACGAATGGATCCAATTTCTTACTTCTTCAGAAAACTAAAAGTGCTGTTCAGTCAGGCCGTGTGTCATTGATTGGAACAAGTGATAGCAAAGAGGGAGGAACATCTGCAGAATCCAGCGGGTGGCGTAGGACTTCCAATTTGAACGTTTCGAAGTACGTTTGGACCACCTTCGCAACAAGAGGTCGAGCATTGGCATGCTGCAACATCACTTTATCGTGTATCTCGTTGCATTGCGGGCGTTTGTCTTTCAATGCTCGGCTCAAAGGCATCAATTGCGTTCGATAACGATCCCCTGTGACTCATTCAGTTGGTTTTAACAGCTGATAATGCACTACGCCGAGCTGGTCCCACCAAATGCATAACATGACCTTGAAGTTGTGAATATTCAGTTTGGCCGTCGACACGGAAGCATGGCCGGGATATCCCCATGATTTTCCTTGCTTGGGGTTAACGCAATGAACTCATATTTCGTCCTCAGTCACAATACGATGCAGAAATCCCTTTTGCCCTTGCCCTTTAAGCAACTGTTCACAAGCGAGCAAGCGCCGTTCAACATCTTTCGATTTCAACTTGTATGCCATCCAATTTCCTTGCTTCCGAATCATTCCCATGACTTGCAGGCGTTTTGAACTTGCTTGTTGGGTCACTCCGAATGATCGTGCCAATTCTTCTCGACTTTGCAGTCCTCATGAAGTAATGCCTCCAATCCTGCATCTTCGAAAATCTTCTCTCTTCCACGGCTATGCCGGTCTTCAACGAGAAAATCACCGTTCTTAAACCACTCGCGACATGTTCTTTCACTAATGGCGACTTCAACATAAGAACTTGAGAGCATTCGATGAACGTCAGCCGCGGATTTCTTCATATTGAAGAACAAAATTAAAACCTACCGCACATGACGGGAATTTTGACTCGTAGACAGACATTTTTTAATCGAGAAAAACTTTGTGATGCAGATATAAGTCGACTAATGTGTATGTGGAGTTATGTTGACAGAAGCCCAAAGTTATTGCATGATGTTTATGATCTATTTAGTTCGACCGCTACTTACCGCTAAAACCATTTATAAGAAGACGGCGGGAGCAAAGTTGTAATAAAAGAACAAATTCTTGCTGTTTTCTACGAGGCGGCTTTACCCGACTTATTTTTCTTTGATTTAAGTCGATAACGCATCCATAATTAAATGCTATAAGCATGCTTGAAATTCAGTGTTTTCATTTTGCCCAATTGTAAACAGAAAAGAGACCATAGGGCAAAATCGGATTTTATAGTTGCAAAGCTACATTTTGCAATGAAAGGAAAACGCTTGGATCGTCTAAAATCAATGCAAAAGCTTGCAGTGACATCATGGGTAAGAAATAAAAAAATGAGATTAGAAATTCCTTTGAAGAACAATTAAAACATGCAGATCGTCTATACAAAAAGATTATGCTAAATAAAAATGTTTCGGCCTAAACAATTGATAACCGAATGTTTTTCTTAGTTAATCCTAAAAGAAATTGTCGCTGTTTGTTTGCAATTTTGACGAAGTGAATCAGGATGTTCGCATTTTAAAGAGCATACGATGACGATTCAACTCATTTTGCCCTTGTTACGAATCGATCAATTTCTGATGAGGAAAAACGCAAAAATTACGTTATTCATTCGCGTTTGTTTCACGACTGTGAAACAAGGAAAGACGGCGACGAATTCCATCGAGTTCAGCGAAGAGCACGCAGCAATAACAAAGTTCTGCCTTCCCCATCGCCAAGTGGCAACTAATAACCACTTGTTACGTTTCAATGCGGCACTTCTTCGGCGGAGAGATAATTCAAAGGGATCGACGAAATCAGAATTTGGTTCGTTAAGTTTTTCGATTCGGAACAAGCGAATCCTTCGAAAAAGGGCATTCGTTCCTTTGCCTGCCAACTTCTGTCGATAATTGCGATTTGAAAGTTTTGCATAACAAATTGTGTTTTACATAGAGATGGCAATTTCTTCTAGGGCAACCTAATAATGAAAACAAGTCTCGAAACCTTTTGGGACAGACAGTGCTTGCGTATAGTTGCGAATCGGACTCTCTCTCTTTTTTTGTTTGCAAATTGACGAACGTATACGTACCCAAGAACGTCGACGATGGCGAATTGTACGCCAAATACTCCTTGTTCGATGCCCACGCGGGAAACTCGTTCTGCTGCAGCGGCGCCGAGCCCTCGGCCTCGTCGCCCCGTTTCCACGGCAACACGCTCTCGGTGGCGGTGGGCGTCGCGACGCGTATCAAATCGCCACCTGCAAATAGGAAAATCGATTTTGCGTCGGGGTTGCTTTTGGGGTGCGTGCGTGCGCAGCATCTTGCAGAATGTTACTAGCGTTTCGCTTGCTTTATACTCGTTAATTAAGGGATAGAATCGAATTCAATCAATTTACTAGCGGTTATGCTTTATTATTTAGTTCTTGTCTGTTTGTTTTTTTTTTTTAAGAAACGTATAGTTTAAATTGATTTATACGCACCGTCTATCGAACCTTTAGACAATCGTTTCCCTGTGTCTGAGAAAATACTGTCATCTGTAACTGAACATATAGAGAATACGTACAAATGTGCTAGAGAAAGAAAGATAAAATTATAAATAGAGAGAGAGACAGAGAGCGAGAGAGAGAGAGAAAGGAAGGGAGAAAACGAAAAATTAAATTGATTACTTTTGGTTTTCATGCTCTGCCCAAATCATCAGCAATTATAACAGTAATAATAAACAGCATGCATGTTAGATTGAATTAATCGATTAATTAATTATTGGTTATTTAAGCGCAATATTAATTGCAATGATTTTAATGACCTGTAATTTTTCGAATTTTCGCTAAAAAATAATGGGAAACATTACGCGATGGAATAAACTCTCCGAAAGGTTATAAATCTATGGAGTTTGACCATTATAAACGCTATTTCATTTACATTGAAAACGTTGTGATTGCCCGGATTATAATTTCAAGCAATTAAAAAAAAAACGTCAATTTGATTACTTTACGTGATTCTTCTTTCTTAAATTTCGATTATTTTTGAGTAATCGATCGTATGTACAGAAGAGGAAGCAGGGCCCAATTATTTGAATCGTATGTTGCGGTTTAAACCGATTAAACCTGAACATGCAATCCTAATCGAAAATAATTACTTTAAAAGAAATCAATTAAAATCGAATTAAACTGATTGATAAAATAAAGAAAACAAATAATAAAAGAACAGAAGTGGGGGCGGGCTTTTGATCGTGGATACTAGAAATTTCTTTCCTCTGTTCGATTCGTTAAACTATTTTAATATTAATGCAGACCGTACCCTGAAAATCGAACTTATCGCGTCGCCAAGGTAGACAGCCTTCGAGGGTAGTGATGGCGGCCGACGTGGGTTTTTTATATTTGCTACCCATCAATGGGGTTAATTGACTATTTGTACTTCCGCTCCCTTCTGTACCGCCGCTTAACGGTAAATCCTCGCTCGCTAAAATGTCGACGCACTCATTTTTAACATGATCCGCAAGAGACGGAGATGAAATGTCGGATGAGAATGATTGTAAAAGAACATAATTGATTAACGCACATGAGAAAATTAATGTTAATTCAGCAGACCAGTTATTTCGTAACAAAACACATGTCTCAATTAATCGCATGCAGTCGATCTTTTCCTTGTCTTTCTTTTCGTTCTTATTTTCAATTGTTAGCGTTAATTCGATAACTATGGACCGACTCGCGTTACAATTTCAAATCGCAACAAAAAAATATATCGTAAAGACCATCAACTCATTAAACAAGCTCCCATTTGCTTGGCAGACTGTCGATGCCACGTGTACAAAAGAGGTAAATTTTAGGTTGATCGGAAAAGTCGTCGCGTTCATCTTTAGTCATAATTATCTCCCATTTCTTTGTGCAAACATAACAATTTTGATATACCATTGGATAGGTCTTTTCTTCCTCCATCGATCCCCTTCTTTGTCCAATTGATTCTGACAAGCCTAACTTTAGTTTAAGTAACATTATGGACTGCCAAGTCGAAGTCAAGTCACAGCATGACAAATAAGTGGCTATAAGGCGGAACTGAAACGAAATTTCTTAGTTGGCATCATTTCACTAGCTCAAGCGACTCTTTGCCAGTGGAGATACGTTTTTTGTAGCGATGAAAAAGTGATTCGAGAGGCATTTTGGGCTCATCGTATGTGCCAGTGTCCAATTCCTGCGTTGGAGTTGTTTCGATCGTTGAAATGTTATCAGAAAGAGGTAATTTTAATTTAATTTTCAATTTAGACAATGCAGAAACATCACAAAGTCAAATTGGGAGAATGTGCTAAATAATCCAAGATAAAGACTTGATTTCGGGCGAAAAGTTAACGAAAGATGACGGAGTTGTGAGTTGTGTGTGATCGAGTGTGCTCAGCAAACTAAGCGCAAGCATTTGTTTCCTTCGACCCTATCGCATAAATTTAGCTCAAAAAGGCGTTCGAATCACTTTTTGATCGCCACAAAAAACATCGCGCCTGAAGAAGAGTCATTTCACCAAATGAGATTATGCCGGCTAAGAAATTTTGTTTCGAATATGTTTTCTAGCCACTTGTTTGTCATGCTGTGTAGTTTTTCCGACTTGACTCCCTATAATATCTTGCAGAAAACTAAAGTTTGGTTTGGCAGCATCAATTGGACAAACAAGAGGATCGATAGAGGAAGAAGAAACCTCTCTGATGGTATATGAAGGTTATAATTTTTGCATAAAGAAACGGATGATAATTATGACCAAAAAAATAACGCAACAACTTTTGCGATCACCTAGTATTTAGCTGTTTTGTACACGTGGCATCGCGAGTCTGCGAAGCAAATGGGAGGCTGTAATTGAAATGGATGATGCTTAGGACCTTAATTAATACGTTGATGGTGTTTACGATATATTCTTGGGTTGCGGATTGCTGTAAAAATAAGTTTTGGAAAACGGCGGATAATTATGCACCGACCTAATACTAACTAACGAGATGGTGCATTTTTGGCGTTGCCTTGATCTTGAACCGCGAATCGGTCGTTAGAAATGAACGATGTTGCAATGAAGATCTCGTGAAATATTAAAGAAAAGAAAAAAAAAACGACAAGCAAATATTGTTCAATCGTCGCAAAACCGTTACATTCGCAGCAAACATGTAACACATTTCGTCAGGCACACGAATTTGTATAATTCATAAAAACCAAATCTAAAAACAAACTTTTCCGCAATTCGCGTTCCGATTAAATGGCACTTACGTGACGATTTCGCCGTGAACGTAATCGGACTGTCCCATTCCTCTTTGCTGCTCTTCGGCTCCGTGTCGTCCTCGTTGAGGACCTCGTTTATGTAATCTAAATGGATATTGATTTCAATGTTCGAAATCTCAAACAAATTCAAACACGAAAATTGTCGATTATCACGTTACCGTGCGAGAATTGCTTCGCCGTGCCGTTCTGTTGAAACTCCGGGAAACTGACGTGATTCTGTTTGCCATCCTAGAAACAATCGAAAAAAGAAACGGATCGATTTTTTTTTGCACATGTCGGCCGAATCTCGAACGTCGAAACAATGTAACGTACTTTATTCAACTTTTTACTGTGTCTCTTATGGTGATGGTGATGGTGTTTCCTATCGGCCAACAGTCTTCTTATATTGAAATGCATCCTGTAATTCACTTGCGTCGACAGGTCCCTGTCGTTCACCGCGTGGCGGCTATAGCTGAATCGTCGATGCTAAAATGGAAGAAGATGACGGTGACCAAGGTTTGGAAAGATTTTTCGCGAGACACAAACGTTAATCCAAGAATCGGTTGGCGTTCAAAAACGATATTGTGATTATTATTTACCCTTCTAGATGGTTTGCATAGTTCTTCGGCTAATAGATGATGAATCTTCGCGTCCGTCAGATCTTTCTTCGACGGATTATACTCCAGCTCTTGCATGTCGATGTTCCAAGTGCTCGAGTCCAATTGGCTGAAACTCGCGCTGCAACAATCGAAACGCAATCGTCGTTGAATAATTTTGAGTGATTGTCCTAGGGACGGGTTTCCAATTAAGATAATTAAAACTTGCAATTAAATGTATAAGCAAACGCGAGCACTTTAATTGCTCGAATTTGTTTAATCATTCAAACTGAAAACTACACATACAACTACATTATACTAATTACTTGTTGTTCTTACTTCAATTACTTGAGACTAATCTACAAATAGCAACATGTGACAAATTTCAATTTATACATTTCGCGCGATTGACGTCTTTTCTGCAAAATTAATCAATTTAGCATGCATCTGGAACGATACAAAACAATAATACACCCTTTGCTTAAAAAGTTCGCAAACGTTTTGTAAATAAAAAGGCAGAAGGTTTGCCAATTTGAGTTCAAAAATGTATTCTTCTTTTACATATTTTATCTGAATTATATGTAATCTTCTTCGACACCAATATCAGCACGCCCTGAAAGTGAATCAAATCATTTTTTCTTTAATCATCTTTTGCCCAATTACATAACAGGAGCGTCTTCCTTTCATTGCTAAACGGAGTTTTGCAAATAGGAAATAATCGCGGCCTGCTAAATGAATTTGGAATGCGAATTTTGACCAAAGAGCCTCTAGCAGCCATTGAACGGAGGACGTGCATTATTTTGGGTTAAAATGCTGAGAATTTAGTTTTTTGTTTGTTGCGGAAAGCAACAAACGCTTTGGATTCCCCAAGTCAATTTCAGCGTGACTCCATCAATTTCTTTTATTATTCTTCACGAATTCGCGCACTTTTTCTATGCTACATGCGATAAGTTGATGCGATTGTACCTACGCGTAAGTTTCACGCACGACATAGCCTGAAAGCATGTTTCATCATTTGAAATGCTTCTTTGTGTTAAACACAGAATTTCTTAGGATGTTGAATAAGTTCTCGCTTCTTTCCCAAAAAGCTGCCTTATCAGATTTATTTGCGTCTAGTTTACTAGAAGTTTGACTTCAGTGCAATTCATTTTGCGGAAGTGTAAACAAGTTTCTTTCTCATAGTGTTAAACATCGAATTTTGTGCCAAAAAGTAGTATTTGCGGGGGCACTATTTTATTTAAGAAATATTCCAGTTGAAGCACACAGAATTCTTGTTGAGACGTACGGCGACCTTGCTTTGTTGGAAACAAAATCAAGAGATCAGTTTGGACGCTTCAAAGATAATGATTTTGACATTGAAGTTAAAGAACGCTCTGGCGCACCGAAAAGCTTTGAAGTCGAAGAATTCGAGGCACTACTTCATAGGAAGACACACGTCAGACGCAAGCTGAACTTGCAGAATCATTAGAAGTTGGCCATACAACAGTTTCCAAAAGTTTGAAAGCATTAGGAACGATTCAAAGGCAAAGATATTCGGTGGCGCATGAGTTGAAGCCGAACTTCATGTGTGAACAACAGCCTCATCGGCAGAAAGCGAGGGGCTTTTTGGCATCGTATCGTGACTGGCGATGAAGAGTGGATACAGTAGGCAAACCCTAAGCGTAGAAAATCATGGGGTAAGCGTGACCATGCATCGACATCGTTGGCAAAGTCGCATTTTCAATGTTTCAAGCTTCTGCCCTGCGTTTGGTGTGATCAACTGGCCGTCGTTTACTATGAGCTGCACAAATCGAGCGAAACCATGACAGGAGATCGCCCTCGACTGCAATTGATGCGTTTGAGCCGAGCATTGAAGGAAGAACGGCCCAGATTCGAGCAGAGCGAAAGAGGCAAAGTGATTTTCCAGCAGAACAACGTTCAGCCACGTGTTGCAAAACCTTTGTGAAAACTCACATAAGCACTCCTATCCCACCTGCCCTATTATCACTTGTTTCGATCGATCATGGCCTGCGTGAGCAGCACTGCCATTGCCCATGAAGATGCCAGAAAAATGGGTCGACTCTCAGATATTAAATTTTCCAGAAAGAGGGGGAAAAGTTGTGGCTATCGATGGGCAACATTGTGAATGACGTCTTTTACTATTCTTCTTAAATAGAGCATTCGATTTTCACTAAGGCGAGAACGTATTGACGTTTACTATAATAATATACTTCTTCCCTATAACTACTTCTGCAATAATCGCAAGGGTACCAATAAAGGGCGCTACTATATCACGAATTTTTTTTCGACTGGTTGCGAATATTTTAGACAGAGGGTGCAAATCACTACGGTTGGAAACGAGCAAATAATAATAATTAGATTTAGGAAGAAATTCGGGCAGTCTGTGCCTTTTGTAGATTACCAGTTAATTATTTTGGGGGCGCACCTGCCATTTAGGTTACCCGCCGTGTAATTCCGGAATATCGCCGACATGCTCTCCGTGCCGGAAATATTGCCGATCGTCGACGCGTTCCGTCGCATGTACTCCATGGCGTCGCGCATCGCCAGTTTCGAATAGGTCTCCATGATCTTCGGCTCGGCGCCTTGATGATGGCGCAACAGCAACGGCCTTATGTACTTGTTATCGAACCGTTTAAATCTAAAAAATGGAACGCAACGAAAATGAGGAACATCGATTCGATTTTGGCAAATCGAGAGGGCAGTCTTCTTACCTGTCTCTGACGTGATAGTTTCCGTGCTGGCCCAAGATGTCTTCAATGGCGGCCATCGTATGATCCATGAGCTAATTAATGAGAATATCAATGACGTCGTTTCTTTTATTCTTTTCCTACGAGATGTTCGTACCTTCTCGTGAATCCTCTCGTTCATCGTTGGTTTCCGTTTCTCGGACGTCTTCACGTTGAGTATCTTCACCAGCGGTTTGATAGTGATCCCTTGCACGAACACGGTGAAATAGATGACGGCAATTGTGGTCGTCATGAACATCGGTTGCAAAGGTACCACTTTATCGTCGATCAGCAGAACCAAGGCGAAAGCGACCGCGCCTCTTAAGCCGCCGTACGACATCACGAACTTTTCCACCTTGTTCAATTGATTTATACGAAATTTGTTCGCGACGGCCGTTAGAATGATCACGCCTTCCGACAAGAAAGAGAGCAATTAGAAACGAATTGATCGGTTGCAAATAGACTTGCTAATTAATCCGATGAAATCGTACCCAATATCCTATAAACGGAGCAAAAGACGATGGTGCAAACTACGAACCAAGTGTTCCAATCGTGATTCTTGTTGACGGTGGCCACGCCGAGGAACATGAAGATGATCGTCTCCGACGAGCTGCTCATCATTTTCATCGCGTATTTGATGGTCGTGTGGGATTTGTGCGAGATGTTCGCCTCGACGTAATTCTTCATCGTTATGCCGCAAAACGTAATGCTATTTTACGCAAGCGAAGAAAAAAATTAATGGATCGAAGAGAAACGTCCAAGAACAATTAACAGGCTAGAGTTAAACGGAATGGCGCACTTACGCGAGGATCCCGGACATGTGGAATATTTCGGCGTTCAGATAAGCCAGATAGGCCATCACGAAGATGAAAATCGGTTCGATGACGCGCACTTCGTTGGTGAATCGCGTCACAAAACCGGTCGCCATGCCCCACACGACGCCGATCACCGTGCCGCCTATGGCGACGATGAAGAAACCGGCGATGCCGGATAGAACGTCCGCGTAGATGATATTTTCTACGCCCATTTCGCTGTACTTTTCGAACATGTTGTAAAGAACGACGGTGACGGCGTCGTTCAACAGCGACTCGCCGAAGACGACGATGTAGAGGATCTCGTTGACTTGGATCTCTTCGAACACGGCCAACACCGCGACCGGATCGACGGCCGAGACTAGCGACGCGAAGAGCAACATCTCGATCAAGGGCGTGTCGTAAACGAACAGACCGGTCGTGCCCAATGCCCATAGCGAGGAACCTGTATTCAAATGTTCGTAATTGAATTTTGCCATTTATTCGACTTTTTTGGACAATTTTTGAGGGCAATATACGAAATAGTTAACAACGTTTCGGCCGTTTTCGGACTTTTGGCCCATCAAGGTAGAACAAATTTAACTTTGTATGGAAGATGCTGCTGTTGGAACAAATTGTCGAAAATTAATAAAATAATCAATAATTACAAACATTAGGTGTACAACTTTGCTCCTGCCGTTTTCCCAAAAATGGTTTTAGGGGTAAGTAGCGGTCGAAATAAATAGATCGTACACCTCTTGCAATAACTTTGGGCATTTGTTAATATAGCCCCACATACATATTAGTCGATTTGTGTCTGCATCACAAAGTTTTTCTCGATTGAAAATGTCCGTTTACGAGCCAAATTTGCGGGAAGCTTTACTTTTCTTGTTCAATATGAAGAAATCCGAGGCTGGGGCTTATCGACTGCTTGCGTTGGGGCCGCTATTAGTGAAAGACCGGTCATTCTCACGTCGAAGACCGGCATAGCGGTGGAAGAGAAGAGAATTTCGAAGATGCAGAATTTGAGGCATTAATTCACGAGGACTCGTGTCAAAGTCGAGAAGAATTGGCACGATCATTGGAAGTGACTCAGCAAGCAATTTCAAAACGCCTGAAAGTCCTGGGAATGATATCGAAGCAGGGAAATTGAGTGTCGCACAAGTTGAAATCGAAAGATGTTGAACGGCGTTTGCTTGCTTGTGAACAGTTGCTTAAAGGGCAAAGGCAAAACGAATTTCTGCATCTCATTGTGACTGGGGACGAAAAGTGGGTTCATTGCGTTAACCCCAAGCAAGGAAAATCATGGGGAAATCCCGGCCATGCTTCCGTGTCGAAGGCCGAACCGAATATTCACGGCTCTAAGATCATGCTCTGTATTTGGTAGGACCAGATCGGCGTAGTGCTTTATCGGCTGTTAAAACCGGCTGAAGAAGTCACAGGAGATCGTTATCGAAGGCAATCGATGCCTTTGAGCCGAGCATTGAAAGACAAACGGCCGCAATGCAACGAGATACACGATACAGTGATTTTGCAGCATGCCAATGCTCGACTTCATGTTGCGAAGGTGGTCCAAACGGACTTGGAAACGTTGAAATCGGATTCTCCAGACGTCGCTCCCTCTGACTATCATTTGTTCCGATCAATGACACACGGCCTGACTGATCAGCACTTTGAGTCTTATGAAGAAGTAAGGAATTGGATCGATTCGTGGGTTGCATTAAAAGATGACCAGTTTTTTCAACAGGGGATTCGTGCCCTGCCCGAAAGGTGGAAGAAAGTTTTGACCAGCCATGGACAATTCTTTGAATGATATAGGTAAAACAAGTTTTTTATAATAAGGCCTCCTATTTTAGAAAAAAAACGGCAGGAGCAAAGTTGTGCAGCTAATAAAAAATTTAAATAAATAATGTTGCGAAAATTACGGACAAATGACAAGTATTTAGTAAAATAAAGGTTCTTCAAATGCTGACTAATAGATGCTTTTAAAAAGGGATTCTTAACCAACGTATTGCTTTTATATAAAATAATTTTTAAAATGTTATCGTTTTGGATGTACCAATAATTGCAGCCTGAAGAGGGCTAGAAAATAAGGCTCGAAACGTTGTTAAATAATTTGTATGTTGTCCTCAACAATTGTCCAAAAACGCCGACTAATTTCCAAAATTAGTTAATCATCTTATACGAAAAATTATGTCAAACTGTTCATAATTGATATTTTATTTATGCTTTTCTCTTTCAGTAGTCATATTTTTCAATCACTTTGATTGGCCAGATGTTACTGAAGGTTTTCAAATTCAATCCAACAAAATGTTGTTTATTGTGTTTAGGAAAACAACGTGCTTTGTTGTTAAAACTCGTCGCTTCAATGGATATAAATTATACAAATAGTTGAAAAAAGAAGTTGATGGAATTTTATTATTTAAAAATGCTGTCCGATACAGTCTGCATATTGAAGAAGAGATTAAGCAATTATTTCGAGTGACAAGTGTGTTTCGTTTTTAAATAAATGCGAAAATAAACTTTAGAATATTGAGTAAAAGTGCCAAAACGATGCAATAATGATGATAATATTTCCAAACGACGCCAATTGCGTTTCTTATTTCTTGTTATGGCCAAATGGCGACTTAATTGCAAATATAAATTGGCAACTTGAACTAATTCGTTAAATTTTATTTCACTATTTTGCTTTGGATTTGTAATTTAATGTACTTTAAAACTGAACGTGAGTCAGTTCGTGGAAATTTGAATAGTTTTTACAATAATGGCAGATATCGATTAAACTTGACCTAGCTCTTTTTCTGCTTCACTAGTACTATTTCACAAACCATTCAATTATTATTAATTTAAATATGAAATTTAATGCATATTCTTCTTCTCGTCGTTCATTAATAAAACAGAAAATATAATGACGTAACTTGAATCGAGAGACGTAACGAATTTTGTCAGAAAATGTTGGACAATTTCCAAAAAATCGCGAAAAAAATGCTTTCAAACAATGTCAGCAAAGCGATTTATATATTTGTATTTATTTATTTCGCCTGTGTTATTGTTGATATTGGACGAGTGCAAATTTGAAGCAAAAAAAAAACAAAAAAAAAGTTGTCATTGAACGTTTATATATTTAAGCCACGAAAATATTGTTTGTTTTCATTCCACTTTTAATTAGACCAATTTCCTTCCATAATTCACCGCTCATTTTCGTTTAAAACAAAGATAAACAACAAACACCCGGCACTTGTGCCGTAAGAGAAATCGACGCCCTTACCTATGGCCAACGTGTTGAAAATCGTGCCGATGACGGCGAACAACAATATCGTGCCCAGATGGTCGAAGAACAAACGGTTGGGCATGAAATAGCCGGCGTCCAATATGATCGGCGGAAGCATGTAGAAGAAGAACGTGTCCGGCGTCAGCGGCGACATGTGAACGGTGTCGGTTAAATGAACCAATATCACGCCGATCACGACGCCGACGACGATCAGTAGGCACGATTCCGGGAATATCTCGTTCAGTTTCGGTGCCATGTGAAACCCTGGAAGAAAGTCGAGCATTAAAAAAAAACGATCTTCAATGAGGAATTATTACGAGTCTTGAGCGGTCGTATCGATTGTTTTTCCGCACCTGCAACATCAAAACTTATGCTCGTGTTCGGATGTTTGCACAATTTGTTGCTGTTTACTTCGAGAACAATAAATAATTTACCGGAAAATAAACGATAACATACGAGGATGGTTTGATAAGTAACTTGTTTTCATATATGTTAAATGGCATTCAACAATTTCGGTTTTAACGACTATCTCATTTTTCAACCTGATGCTTTCGAAGCCCAAAGCACTTGTGCTAGTGTTCCTCAAACTTTCTGATTCTTTTGCAGAAGTGGACTTCTTAAGAACTCCTTAACACTCAATTACGATCTCTATCGTCGATTACTTTGGGCAATTTTTTTCGGCCAGTGATGCTTGGAATTTCGTGAGCAGATTCTTACTGCGATGGAGCAAATTCAGTGGCTTCAGCCTCTGCTGGAGCATTTTTTTGCTGCGTGCTACAGCTGAAATCCATGCGTTTTCATGAGGAAATCTCGATTTTGGCATTGTAATAATGGGAAACGCGGCACTCATTTTTCGCAAGGCTTTTTGGTGCGTAATTCATTATGCAAAATAAAATATACATGTTCATTTCAAATGCTTGTGGTCTCTACTATCTTCCCCAATATCATTTATTGGTCAAAACCATTTCATTGACTTTGTTGTTGATTTCAATCATGAATGCTGTTTTTGAACCTCTAGGACATGACGCATTTCAAATGCTTCTTGTACCGCGTATAAAACTCGTTAGCCCAAAGACAAAAGGTTTCATAAGAAGAACTTGAGTCACCGAATGTGGACAGAATTCGTTTATGGATTTCCTTCGCTGTTTCCCGATCCAAAAACGCAGAATTGAATAACATTTCGAATTCCAATTTCATGCACTTTGTTTATCACTCGAAGCACTTAAATTGAAATGAACTTTTAAGCAACTATTGCCAGAATTACTTCCCAAATTAAATTTGTCATTTAAAAAGATCAAATCTTATGATTGCATCGAAATCTTATAACTAACTATACGAAACAAGCTATACATCAAACCGCCCTCGTGAACTCAAATGGAATTTCGGTTAAGGGAAACCTTAAGAAAATAATTTTAAAGTCCCTGTTTGGCTCGCTGCACCTGTTTATTTAGTAGCAAACAGGTAGCCAAACAGCGAAATCGCAATCTGTTCACGTTGCAATTTAATCCTTAATGTCGACCCCCACGCAATTTCTCGACTTCTTCATACGTAACATTAATTCGTCAGTTCGGTGGAGCACAAGGAAAAAAAGAAGAAGCCATTAAGATCAAATTTATAATTGCTAAAACGCCCTCTCCAACATCCAGCACGTAATAAAAGAAAACCCTCGTTCTCGCGGCGTAACACGAGCAATCTGCTAAAGGATAAAGTTACCGACAACCATGGATAATTACGTGTAACAAAAATACGTTTAATCCGTTCTCATTTCATGCGCTGGTGAATTAATAACCGGAAAAAGTACATTCAAAATCTTTTTTTTTTTTTGGTTACTCCACTATATTTTTTCCCTTTGTATCATCGCTTATTACATTATCGATTCCATTCTTTTCTGTACGACCTAGATTTCCCGGTTACGTAAACGGCAAGAAGAAACTGTTTTTAATAGAAACGAGCGATGAATAATTTTCAGGCCGCGGATGATGTGCACGAAGGTAATCGAATCCGTTTAAGCTTTCAATTCAATTTGCGCGAGTCGTCTAATTGCAAAATCCAACCACTTGAGCATATCCGAACGGGTGGCTTTTACTTCCCGTTTGCTTTTTTTTTTTTTTAATCTAGGCCAAAGACGTACGAAAAGGAAGAGCAAACTTTTGCGAGTTTATTTTAGAAAAATTCGATAAGAGGGCTGAAGTTTCCAGCCCATCGGAATATAAATAACCGACGATTTTCGTGTTGCCTGTCGTTTAGATGGTGTAAAAAACTGCAGAATTGCGCGAGTGGTCCTCAACGTCTTACGTAATTTACTTGTTTGTTCGCCTTCGACGAGCAGCTTGTGGAATCGTTACTTAATTAAATAAATAATTGAATAAAAACGGTTGGGCAATGAAATGCGTTCCTCTTTTCTTATTGCATTTCTGCTGTATTCTCGAAAGAATCATCGTGAATTGTACGAAGGGCGACGTTATGCCATACGTAGTCTGTTGTATTAATCGATATACCCTGACCCCTAAGAGGAGCCGCTGCAGTATTTCTCCTAACCTCGACGCTATTTCCCAACTCAATCCTCCATCGTGTTTCTGAATTTATTTTATTTCGCTTCGACAACAATAAACACATTATATTTAATGCGATAGAGTCGTAAGAGAAATAATTTAGTTTCCACGTTGTTAGCGATTATTTAAATTTCGGCCTTTTTATCATTTATGTATGTATGCAGATGGAAATTAATGCTGTCGGTCCTTGGAAACGCAATCCAAAAGGGACACGTGACGAGGATTAATTGTATTAAGCCGAAATGAAGTATTTTTAAATTAAGGAGAAAATTGAAACGATTCAAATAATCGCAGCCTAATCGGGAATAATGCTAATCGCGTTTAAAGCGTAAGACAATATTTGCCGCACAATTAAATTACATAAGTGTATTTACTTAATTAATTACTGTTAAGCGCGAGGTGGCGATAATCCCTGAGCAAGCAATTAGTGCGGAATGCGACGAAAACGAATCTTTTTAAAAAAAGCACGAATTGCAAACATTCTCCAGACGAGAATCGAAAGAATTTCTGCCAAATTTCTCAAACTTTTGCTTTTCGCATGGACGAAACTGTTAGTTGACAACTTTTACATCCCAGACTTTCGTTGTAACTTTATGCAGTTTGCTTAATTCAATTTCGCATCGCGAAATTTGCAAGAAAGCTTCCTGCCAAAAGCTTATATGTAAGAAGGCTTCCGTGGGACGTCTTACGAGACAAACTCATTCTCCTTCGCTTCTGTTCGTCCTCTCTCCCTCCTCGCATCTGTTTCGTTCCGTAAACCGATACCAATGGAAAATTTACAAAATTAGAACGCCGTTTGCTTTTCGACTTAACGCAATTTATTTCGGAGCGCAACATAATCTCTTCGTATAACGGATAATTGCGTATTAATAACCGCCGCGTTATTCGAATCTGCTTTTCGTGTACAGAGGCGAAAAAAAAAATGGACCAAACATCGGGATTTTTCCCGTTCGAACCGGTCCACATTGCAAAACGCCGTACAATTTCGACTATTAAAAGACCGAACGTTAATATTTACGGGAGCAAAGAAACGAAAAAAAAAAAATGGGGAGATAAATAACGAAGGTTTTAAATTTAGGTGTAGTAGTGCAAAGAATATAGACTCTCAGAGAAAACGTAATAATAAGCAGAGGATGAGACCGAGTTCGCCGATGCCGCCCATGCGAAATATGAAAAGTTAAACGTTTTTGGCACTCTCGCGTGTTCTCTCTCCGTTTCTTTCGCTCTCAATGATAATTTGCATATTGGCAACAATCATAAGCTTGATGTACGATAAACGCATTAGAAAAATGAACTCTTATTGATGCCGTTCGAATGTTCTACACGAGACGTGCCTTAAATAAATCGCCTGCAAATCATTTCTAATAATCGTCTTGTTTGCGAACGGGTTTCGACAGATTTCTACACGAAACTCGCGTGGAAAACTCCGATAGGGATTTGAATGGGATTAAAACGTCACGCATCGGGCGTCATTCGTATTCCTATTTAAGAAGATTCGTAATTGTTTAGATAAGCATTAATTCGATTTACGTAGAAAGGAAAGGAGGCGACAATGTAAGAAACTTCCATTGCACAATATTTGCAGAGGCTTAACGGACCGAACACAAAAATGCGTTTTATCATAACCAGCATCACTGTTTACAGTCGTGTACGCTTTAACGTTTAAACGGCATCAACACGACGAACTCCATTTGTTTTAACGTCGCTTTTGGCAAATTATCTTTTACAAGCATTCCGGGAGCGCGAAATAAATTATCTGCCATTTGGGATTTTAGCGATTGTTTCGTCGGACGTTGTTTGTACCCAAAAATTTAAGAACGAAACACGTCAAGAAGCAATCAATCAAAATTTGCAACTCATTTTGCCAAAACAAGAAATGGTAAAAGTTTCCTTAGAGCGAGATTATCGAGATTAACTCACGGAGAAATTATTATTTCTTTAATTGAATTTATGCGAATCGTTCGTTGTGTTATTGGAATCTTTCGTTTTTTTTTGTTTTTTTTAAATAATTGATCCAATTTTCTCTTCAGTTCCCAACCGAATCATTTGATAACCGTTGACGATGCAATTAACGATCGAAAAATAATAATGAAATTGGGGTGTGGGATGGCAACAAAATGATCTAGTTCGACCAACAGCTGCTCGCTAATTTCGCGAAATCCCCCTACTGAACAAAGCGAGAAATTGGAAATACGTAACGTAACGTCGTTTTTCCCCTACGTTCCGAACGCCAGCGGATGATTTGAATATTTAATACTAACAAATCGTTATTTCTCTCTCTCTCTCTCAAACAAATAACGAGAATAAAATCAATCGCGCGGAAACGGAGCAGTTGCTCGATAGTTTGCTAATTTGCTAATTGTGCGATTGTTCGTTTCAATTAAATTTCGCCACTTACCGATCTTCGCCAAACTGGCGCAAAATATCCACAGGCCGATAATGAACGGCGTCTCGACGCGCTGGAACGAGACCGACGCCATCGGGTACCGTTTGACTTTCTTCTCGCCCGGCTTAACGGTCGTCGCGGACGAGAACTCATCTGCAACCAATCCATTTGTCTGACCTGTACCTACGTAGCCGTTATCATTAGCATTATTATGATTAGTATTGTGACTAATTGATTTCTCAGTGTCGCGTGTTTCGTCGGTGGTCGTGGGGCCGCCGTTTCTGGTCGGTCCCATCGGACCGAAATTAACACCTTTGTATGGTTTACGGAAATCGTCTGGCAGTGGTTCCAAATCCGGCCTCGGGTACGTAAGGGCGTCCCGTGCATCGTTATCATCACTATTACTATTACGATTATTATTATTATTATTATTATTATTATTGCTATCACTATTCGCGTTATCGTTATTGTTATTATTACTCGTTCGCGAACTGTCCGCCGCTAAGACACCGCAGCAACACGACGAGATGGTCGCGAAGAGGAGGAGAACGGTGACGACGAGAGCGACGGTACGCGACGGAGGGCCGATGGGCCAGCACGCCCTCCGCGACAGATTCACGCCGTGCTTAAGGGAATACATATCACCACCGCATGCGGGGGGCCGTTAAGACGAAAACTTGTCGACACTAAACGATTAGCTTAAGCGCGGAACGCTCTTTATTCGCCGGCCGTCATCTTGCTCGCACCGGGAACCCGTTTAACGGTGGTCGTCGTCGTCTGTCGCTTGCAGGCACGGCGACGTACCCGCTAAGACTGGGGCGTCGGATGCACGAAAATGCCCGTCGCCTATGGCTCTGGCGTCGCGTCGCTCCGTCGCGGTCGGCATTTACGTTTTCCCGCACATTGCGCACATCGTTCGCATTTCTCTCTTCTTTTTGCTCTCCTGACGATTCGTTCCTCGTTTTTTTTTGCAATTTAGTCTACGCATTTCAAGTCGGGAGCATCAATCCTCGTTCTTGCGATGATGGTTCACGAACGATTCACGTCATTTTCTTAATTTTCCTGTGTTTTTTTTTTGTTGTTGTCTATCGGATATTGGCCATTGACATTGTTGGATGGCAAGTTTATAATTTTAACGAAATCGAAAAGACCATCAAGGATAAGTCGTTACTAATAAATTTAATTGGAAGGAACGCAATTAAAAATAGAAAACGTGCGCTAATATTAGAATCGTCTTAAGCAGAAATCGCTTCACATTTCTCTGAAACCAACACGTTTTCGGGGCGGCTGTTGCATTTTTCGCGTGAACATTCCGATTGAAAACTAAATAATAATCGTTGTTATGCGTTTTTTTTTTAAACTACGAATTTCTTACCCGATGGATTTTCAATCACTTTCACACTTTACTGCAAACAACATGAAGAGAATGCGCCCCAAATTGACCGAGCGTTGACGAATTTGCAAATTATCAAAAGTAAGTTTTGTACGAGGAAGGAATCGTGCCATCGATCGGAAGAGATGGTAGCCGGTTGACGTAAACTTCGGCTTATAGGCTGGATGCAGAAGATGTGCGGTCGTGTGGAGTTCTTCGAATTTCTCCTTCGTTTCCCTACCGGTGTGTGATTTGACGTTGTCTTCAAGTCTGAGTATTGCCTCCTTAACTCCGAATACATTCTGTTGAGTTGTACACCTGTAATAAATTTGTGGCTCCTCTTCCATCAAAATTGCAAAGAAAATGTTTTAAACTTGGAAAAGCAGTTACCATGTAATTCCAAACGTGGAAAGAAGTAACTTACAATTGGTATAGTGAAACAGATGAAAGAAGTCCAGTGCGGAAAGGAAGAGGTAGGTTTAACTAACTCTGCAATTGGTAATTAACCGAGGAATCACAAAGTACGACAACAGTAAGAGTAGCCCAAAGAATTATTTATCGTGACTCAGCGACGTTTTCTCTGTAATGTCTTTGGTTTATTAAGCAATAGATGTGGATCCACTTTATACTGAGCATAAATTTAGCATGACTATTCATTCGTTTAGCTTTATGATTGATAAAGGTGACACGCGGTAGAAATTGAAGGCGTGAAATAACATTCCTAACGTTCCATTGCCCTGTCATTCTTAAATATGATCTTTGTTCGGCAAGACTAAAAAATCAGGCAACGAAAGTACGAACCGGAACTGAACGGAAATAAACCGTTATTTTTGCCGAAAAGAAAACCGGAACTAAATCGAAAAGAGATATCGGCTTATTTCAGCTCGTCTTATGGATAATTTTGACTGATATACGGCGTGTTAAAAAACAGTGTCACAAAGTTTAAAGGGCGATAACATGGCCCAAGATAAGCAAAAACGTGGGTACGGAAATGGACGGTTTCGAAGATACGGAGGATTATTCCATTTTGTAGCATATCTTCTTTTGTCTCCTTCTTCATACGCAAACTTGAATTTTGGTGTCGTAATTAACAGCTGTTTTGTCATACTTAGAATTTGTAGTTGTTATTAAGACGTTTGTGAGAATTTTACTCTAATTTTTTTAATTAGCCCACATACATTTCATCTATGATCGTGCTAATGGGAAATGCGCTACGTCTTCATATTGAAGCTTATCCCAATCGTAAGATTCCTCCAGGTCGTTTTCTTAGATAACATTTACACACAATGTTTTAAAGGAAGTTGGATAGGAAGAAGTTGATTTGTATCATGATTTGCAAAATCGCCATATTTAAAGCCTCTAGATTTGCTTCTTTGTGAAAATTTTAAGAGTTTTGTGTATGGTCCACTTGTAAGTGACCTCGAGGAACTGCAACAACGAATAGATCAAATATGCCACTGAATTTAAACCAAAGCCTGATTGCCAACGATTTTTGAAAGAGTTCGAAGGTTCTTGCGGCCAAAATTTAATTTATTTAATCTATTTATAGTAGGGGATAAGAATATATTTCGATGTATGTAATAAAATTTCATCTATTTAAATTACAAATTTAATTTTGCAAGTAATTCTGGCAATAGTAAGTTGCTTAAGAAGTTCATTTCAAATTAACTATGTTTATGGTAAGTAGCTTACCATTAGTACAATCGCTTCTACAGTTCTTATGAAGGCTAATTAATGTTGATCATCGATCGAGAAGACTAAAAGCATCACCGATGAAAGTACCATTAAGAAAGTGCGTGAATGCATCAAGCACGAAAAAAAAAAAAGAACCTTCGGTGAGATGCTGAGATTCGATAATGAGAATATAAAAGATTCATTGCATACAATTTTATTAATACTTTATCAGAAAAACGGCCAATTCTTTCTGAGTCAGCCTAATAAAATACACAACAACTGATAGCAACGATATACAAATTTTTACTAGAGCACGTTACACTTCTTGCAATTTTCTCCCTCTTTCTGCGACGATAGAGTCGTGCCGTTATCGCAACTCTTGAAATAGCGAATTCTCAGTAAGATGGCCGGTTTCGTATTGTTCGTGTGCATACCGACGTCCGCCCACGAGATCGCCTTGAACAGATTGGAGTCGCGATTGGGCAAGAGTCGCAACGAAATTTACAAACCGAAAGGATCGCACGACGAAAATGTGCCGTTGCTGATGGACCACGACGACGACGACGAACACGATGACGTTGGGTGCGCGAGAAAAAACGGCCGATCGAATTATAACACGATGGCGAACGGTCCTCGATCGACTAGTGCCGACACGATCGAATCGATCATCGGTCAACTGTTACGCACGTTCGACATCGACAATTACTCGTGGATCAACAAGGACGAGAAGTACGTGCAGATCATGATCCCGCTGAAACCGTGCCCGCGCTCCGAGGAGATCCTGGAGATCTTCAAGGAGAACGTGATCGGCCGCTGCGCCAACTCGGTGCTGAGCGTGATCCCGTGCACTTTGTACTACCAGAGTTACACGTTGAAGGACAGCGATAACATCGACGTCGCCGTCGACGGCGACAGCAACGGGTTCGGACGTTGCCATTTAACAATTGCGTTATTCTGTGCTGTTGTTGTTAACTTTCAGGAAGAGCAACAACGCCGAAGAAGGCCAGAGCACGGCTTGGGGCCGTTTCGTATCGTCCGTAACGACCAGACTGACCGTAGCGCAGGTGGTGGAGAATCTAAAAACGGAAGCAGAGATCACGTTCAATTTCATTTGCTTAATCCTGATCGCAACGTTAGATGCTGCATTTTGTTATTAAATTCGCAAATCATTCGCGCTAACACTTCGAATGTTTCAGATTGATGTGCGCTATCGGCTTAGTCGAGAACAGCAACGTTTTCCTGTTGTCCAGCATGCTAATATCGCCGATGATGGTAAAACGAACGCGTTGCTCTATTCGAATTAATTAGCCAACGATTTTCAGGGCCCGGTGATGGCGGGCACCTTCGGCACGGTGATCCGCGATAAGGTCCTGTTGAAGATGGGCGTGCGATCCGAACTGATCGGTCTGGGAATCGCCGTCATCGTCGGATTCTTATACGGTTCGATCATCTGCTTGAGCACCGACCGTTACGGCGAGAACGAGTGGCCGACGGCCGAAATGATATCGAGGTGACGAAGGATATTCGGAATTGGTAAAATGTCTTCTTCAACGCGATTCGTTCGGTTTTGCAGAGGCGAAGTCCGCACTCTGGGCGTCGGTTGTCTAATTGCGTTATTATCCGGCGCGGCCATCGCCGTTGGCATATTGAGCGAGAACGTGGCCTCGTTGGTGGGCGTCGCGATTTCCACGTCTCTGATGCCTCCGGCCGTTAATGCCGTAAGTGGCTTCTTGCTTATTCCAACGACTCACTAAAACAGCATTACAAAATTATTCGTTAGGGTTTGATGTGGTCCTTATCGTTCGTCTACTACTATAAAGGCAATGAAACCTCCCGATATGCGACGTTAACGTATACGAAATATTATTCCAACAATCGCACCATCGAAATCACAACGTTGGGCGCAATCAGTATTTGTTTAACGTTCGTTAACATAATATGTATTTACTTGGCTGGAATTCTAGTGTTCAAGGTACGTAATAAAAGACAGATAAAATGCAACTTACACACTCATTTTTCCTTTTCAAGATTAAAGAAGTAGCTCCGATCGCGTCCAAAGATAAGGAGAGACGACAGTTTTGGAAGCACGGAATCAAAACCGCACGCGATTACAACACGTTGCAAAACCTTAAAGATCAACAATCGACCGACGAAGGCCGCAACAAATCGCATTTATTCAACGATTCGTTCCATTCGATGCACGAATCGACCAATTATCATACCATCAACATCAAGGATTGTCAGTTCACTTGGTCGCCCTGCATGAATTTAGGGAAACGTCTCAAGAAATACGGCGATTCGAGGATGATGAAGCGATTCGATCAAACCAAACTAAATCTAAAATCAAAGACATTACAAGAACCGAGGACCAAGTTAAATCAGATATTTCCGAACGTTAGTAAGTCGACGACGCAGGTGGAACTCACGAAAGATGCGAAGCCGTTCAAGAAGTTTGTTGTCACGGCCATATCGTCGGATTCCTTGAAGAACGCCGTCAATTAATGATGATTAATTAGCGGTCGTGTTTGAATTTAAAATTTTTATTTTGTAGTTTCTTTCTCTTCTTTTATAAAATAATGTGGTGCTATTGTAACTGTGTTAAGTTAGCTGCATAACTAGTACGAAGAGAAACTCACATGTCAATAAACGTCAAAGTTTTAATTGAATCATGTTCTCCAATTTATTTACATCTCGTTTTACTTAAAATTTGTTTACAAATCGTTCATAGATAATGTAAGAAATTATAATTTAAATTTAACACTTCGAATAAATAGAAACGAATAGAAAAATGCAACGGAGAAAACGAAGAAATAAAGTACGAACAGTGTAAGGCAAAATCGTATAAGATGAAACTGGATCCACTTTCATTGAATATTCTCCTATTACTGTCGTTAGTAAATCGATGTGTTCAAGACGAAAATACGTTCGATCAAAATATCGAGTCACCGTTGTGCTGCAATTTGACGACAACAACTGAAGAGGTAAAACTAGAGTATTCATCGAAAATCATAGAAAATGAGTATATCGTGCAATTCGATGGGTATTTCAAAAGCAATGCGAGAGCGAATTACATTAATGCCGCATTGAATTCGTCCAGTTTGACGAAATGGACGATAATACCTAGGGAGAATCCAGCCAGTGATTATCCAAGTGACTTCGATGTTGTTCTATTTAAAGATAATGAAAATTCGGATGGATTAAATGCATTAAGAGATCATCCACTAATCAAACGAGTCACGTCACAGAGGGTAGTACATAGAACTTTGAAATTTATAAATAGACGCGGCAGAAATAGCTTATCTGCAAACAATCAATTCTGGCAAGCTACAGGTAGACACACTAGTCGTAGATTATTAAGAGCAATACCGAGACAGATTACATCAGTTTTACAAGCTGATGCTTTATGGAATATGGGTATGATGTATTTATGTCGAATGTAAATTTCATTTCAACTCTTTCTGATTTACAGGCATCACTGGAAAAGGTATAAAAGTAGCTGTATTTGATACAGGTTTATCCAAAACACATCCACATTTTAAGAAAATAAAAGAGAGAACCAATTGGACGAATGAAAAGACAATGGACGATGGTTTAGGACATGGTACTTTTGTGGCCGGCGTAATTGCATCTAGTAAAGAATGCTTAGGATTTGCTCCAGATTCAGAACTGCACATATTTAGAGTTTTTACTAACAACCAAGTATCGTATACCTCATGGTTTCTGGACGCTTTCAACTATGCCATTCTTAAAAAGATTAACGTTCTTAATCTAAGTATAGGTGGACCAGATTTTAAAGATCTACCATTCGTAGACAAAGTATGGGAATTAACGGCCAATCGCGTAATAATGGTATCGGCAATTGGCAACGACGGTCCGCTCTATGGTACTTTAAATAATCCAGCGGATCAAATGGACGTAATCGGCGTGGGTGGTATCAATTTTGAGGATCAAATTGCGAAATTTTCTTCAAGAGGCATGACGACTTGGGAATTACCACAAGGATACGGTAGAGTGAAACCGGACATCGTGACTTACGGTGCCGGCGTGCGAGGTTCGAACATGAAAGGCGGCTGTCGATCGTTATCGGGAACGAGTGTCGCGTCTCCAGTCGTCGCGGGTGCGGTGACGTTGTTAGCAAGCGGAATATTGCATAGAGAAGATGTTATCAATCCCGCAAGCATTAAGCAAGCTTTAATGGCGTCCGCTCGTCGACTACCTACGGCTAATATGTTCGAACAAGGACATGGAAAACTGAACCTTGTGAAAGCTTATCAAATTTTAAGCAATTACAAGCCGCAGGTGTGTATGAACTGTTACCAATATGATCACTAATTACGAGTTCTAATTTTGTAGGCGAGCCTCAGTCCGAGCTACATTGACTTAAGCGAATGCCCATATATGTGGCCTTACTGTACTCAACCTTTGTATTACGGTGCTATGCCCGTGATCGTGAATATCACAATTTTGAACGGTTTGGGAGTTTCGGGGAGAATCGCCAAGAAACCCCACTGGTATCCATATACGCCACAACAAGGCCATTTATTAGATGTAGCCATAACATATTCGGAAATGTTGTGGCCCTGGTCGGGATGGTTGGCCGTCAGTTTATCGGTCAGTGTCGAAGGATCAAATTACGAAGGCCTAGCACAGGGTCACATAAGTTTCACGGTTGAATCGCCGCCGGGAAGCGGCGAGACGGAAATGAGACAGAGTTCGATTATTTTACCCATCCGAGCAAAAATTATACCGACACCGCCTCGACAGCAGCGTATCCTGTGGGATCAGTACCATAACTTACGCTATCCGCCAGGTTATTTTCCGAGGGACAGCCTCAAGGTGAAGAACGATCCCTTGGATTGGAACGGCGATCACATTCACACGAATTTCAAAGAGATGTACCAGAATTTACGTAACGTCGGTTATTACGTGGAAGTATTGGGTTCGCCTTTCACGTGCTTCGACGCATCACAATACGGCACGCTGTTAATTGTCGACCCTGAAGAAGAGTACTTCCCCGAGGAGGTTTCCAAATTGAAGAGAGACGTAGACGCCGGATTATCGGTCATCGTATTCGCGGATTGGTACAACGTTAGCGTCATGCAAAAAGTGAAGTTTTACGATGAAAACACGCGACAATGGTGGATGCCCGATACCGGTGGCAGTAATATACCGGCCCTTAACGATTTATTAGCGTCTTGGGGCATTTCCTTCGGCAATCGCGTGTTCGAAGGAGAATTCAAATTCGGAACGCACGACATGTATTACGCGTCTGGCTCGAGTATTTCGAAATTCCCATCTGACGGCATTACAATCGCCACCGAACTAAAGGATCAAGGATCTCAGGTACGTCGTTCTCTATCAATATCATTTTTCATTTGTGACACATCGAATTACAGTTGTTAACAAACGATCAGCACAAGGAACATCTTAAGGTGCCAATATTGGGACTGTTGCAAAGTAATGCGCACGAGAAAAGCGGCCGCATTGCCGTCTACGGAGATTCGAACTGTTTGGACACGAGCCATTTAGAAAAGGCTTGCTACTGGATGTTAGACGCTCTATTACAGTTCACTTCGACGTCGCATCTACCGTCAATATTTAAAGATAACAAATTCGACGACTGGTCGAAGCGCGTGGTGACGGACGTGCCTCAACGAATGGAAGGGAACCGTTTGTTCCGGTACTCCAAAGTATTGGCTGGTCATTTGGGCGAATCTCAAGCGCGTGCCTTGCCGCAATGTCCGCATCTCGTATGGACACAACCGATACCGTTGAATATATCGGCGCCATCGAATTTGTATCAGTCGCAAAAGTTATTATCTGTAGAGGACGTGGTACCACCAATTATTAATATGAATAATGTTGCAAAAGGTAGAAAAGTGCAATATTGATTATATTTAATGAATGGAACGTTTTTCTGTTTGTTTCTGGTAGAATCGCTGAGCGATGAAGATAATAGTGCAGAAGCGGATGTATGGAGCTGGAGAAATAAACAAATCTATTCGTCCGTGTATGAGGATGAAAGTTTTAACGTAACTTCGATATTACTCGTCTGTTTGTCATGCCTGGTTTTCTACTTTTGCGTAAAACTGTACAGACAACGTATGAAACCGAAGCGAAGAAAACCGCGTGTAAAACGATTGCTTAGCATAATTAATTGTGGACGTAGTCCTAACGTTTAACTTCAGTAATTTTCGTTTTTATATCCATTTATTATTTTTCTAACATAAATATTAGTACAAGTATTTTAAAGAAATGTGATAAATCAAATTTAATATATTTGTTATTTAATATGTATTTCTTTTTCTAGCTTTTATATGATACCTTGTAATAATTTCGAAATAAACGGACGAAAACGACCAAATATTTTCGAAATTTGGTTGCCGCCAGTCACGGTAGAGGCATCTGAAATTAAAAGAAGATTGTTTGGTGGCCTATCCAAATATCGGCGGATAACATTCATATTCCAGATGGCGGTAACGTAGAATACAACACCGGCGGTTTTATTTAGTGAACTTGTGTTTCTTAATTTGAATTTGTTTAAAAATATTACAATTTAAATATGAATGAAGGTAAAATCAAGCAGTAAAATGAGTGCACGTCAACTTAAATATCATTTGTAGGTATTAATAAAACGGAGGACCTATGGAATTCATACAAAGATTTGTTACAAATTATAACCAAACATTTAACAGCAGGAAGCTCAAAAGGAAAAACGACTTTGATACATTCTGAATTTGAAAGCATACTAAGAACATACAAACAGAATTTTTTTTCGTTATTGCAAAATTTGGTGAGTTTAATTTCACTTCAAAAATCGTTTAATGATTGTGCAGTTCATATAAAGTATAATGTTTTAGCCAAAAAGTGCAAAATGCAGAGAAGATTTAAAGAAAGGCATGGAGGATGGAATATCGATACGTGGTTTGGGGCATCAAGTGCTCTCAAAGGAATTGTATCAAGAAGCTATTATACTGTCGGATATGTATGATCTCAATGAGTTTATTGCTTTGGATTTGTTATGCACTGCACAAATCCAAATGTCTTATTATCCTGGTTTGCCAAGAGGTTTAGTTGCTGTAATATTATACTATGATGGCAGGCGAGCACTTGTATCTTGTCTGAGATTGCTGGTGCAGGCAAGAGAAGGTGTTGCTTGGAGTTTAAAGATTCCAGATAGAATAGAGAAATTTGTGACACAGTTCACGAATCAACTAATGGAGAATGGTCTATTTTCCAGAATATTTGAATTGTTAAAGAATCTTGATCTCACCAAAGAAATTGAAATGCTTCAACATAATGTGGCATTAGGTGGACCAAAACATCGTCGCCAAATTACCGATCTATTCAAAAGTATTCGTTTAATTTTAGCGGAAACTGTGTTTCTGTGGGCCACACAATGTGGCTTACCAAAACACGTTACTGAAGAATTAATACACTATCTATCCAATGTTAAATTGGAAGAAGAAGCAAGTGGAAAGATTGATGATGTAACGTTATATCTACAACTGGCACTACTCGCAGCTACCGATTTGAGCATGTTGCATACAAGAGAAGATGGTGAGGACATAATTCAGCAATTGCCAATATTTGCTGAAGATGATTATATCACGATGTTGTTACAAAAATTACATCCGAACAAATCGAAATGGGCAAACGAAGGACTGCAAGCCGTCACGTTGTTCGGCTTTTCGATTTGCCTGTCGTCTCTGAAATTAATGCCGCAAAGTCAACAATTACAACGTGCAATCGAACAGGAGGACGTATATATTGATGCGGCAATTCAAATGAAAGTCTTCGAGTTTATGGATAACGTTATGCTAGATAACAAACTAATCTACGACGAAGAGTTTGTATACAAAAGGATCCACAATCTGTTTAGCGATTTCATAATATTGATGTACTCGAAAGTGAAAGAGTTACGAATCAAAGCAGACGAATCCGCTCGTACCATGCAGATATACGTTCAAGAAGGACTAGATGCTCCGTCCAATTTACCGCGACACTTTGAGAAATTATTATGCGCGATGGCACATTTCTATCAAAAGGATAAACTAAACTTAACGCACGACTTTTGGGCACCGATGGATAATGCATCGGCTCACGGTCAATCGTATCGACACCCGAGCAGAGGAATATCACTATTCAAATTTATACGTCTCGCTGGCGACATGCTACCAGTGACGTTATTCGTTCCGTTCTTGAAACTGTTGAGCGGTTTAAGCAGTTCCCCTCAATCCGCGCGAAACTGTTTCAACTTCATCAAACAAGCCGGTTCCGCCTTGAACGGTACAATGACGTGGGATCATTTCTTCATGTCGTTCAATCAGTACTTCAATAATCTCAGACAAGAGGTGCAGGTCATGACGGACACAATGTACAGACATCGGTCACAATTCCACAAAGGGATAACGCCGCAAGAAATCGAAGGATTGCACGCCGTGTTACTTTTGATAAGAACGATCGCAGACAAAGACGAGTTTTCGCGGATCGCTCTGTGCGAGCATCCAGGTTGGGTACCGTTGCAAGTGTTATTGGGATTGGTGAGTTGCTGCATACCGATACCGTTAAAGGCGGACTTACTTCTGACGCTGGCGATGTTATCCAAATCGCTAGAAACCGCTGCTCAGATGTGGAATAATTTAGAAACGTCGCAAATACTGGTGACCATACCGAGCACGTCGAATTATCAACCGCGCGGCATTCAGACCGATTTGGACGAGGTCGAGTCGCGTATCGAAGAGTATCCGTTAACTAGGGCCCTATTGACTCTATTGGACGTCCTAACCGATACGCGTATACCGAGAACGTTGGGTGCAGGCCCGCGAAGACCCGGTTTCGATCCCTATCTAACGTTCATCGTTAATTCCGTGTTTTTGAAATTCAACTCGCGATCGTACAAGAATCCGATGGAAAAATGGCAAGTGGCCAGTAGTTGCCTGAAGCTATTCGATAAGTTCGTCAACGAGTACACGCCGGATGCGTCCGATTTCCCATCTAATAATAAGCAAAACGAATTCAATTCGCCGCCGGGATTCCATATAATGGTCCAAATGAACACAAAATCCGACTTCTTCAATCTGTTGCTGCTGATAATAGAGGAAGGCAACAAATTGTACGACATGCACTTGCCGTTTTCCGACGAATCGCATATCGAAAAGTGCACGTTACATTGTTTGAACATAATCGAACGATGTCTAATGCTGCAGAACAAATTCTTCAGGCAGTTAAACAACGTCTCGATGCCGATACTGTTGACGCAGCTATCGAAATTGCTCTTGACGTTAAATCCGCGAAGCAATAAGCCGGACCACGTCCTGAACATCGCCAAATACGTGTCTTATCAATTTGTCGCTTCGTCGCATACACTGGCGGCCGTTAAGATACTCATGAACTTGACAAGCTTGCCGACGACTCACAATCAGATAATGAGCATCCTGCTCTCGAGCAACGGCACGGACATGGAGATCTTCCACGGATTCGTCGAGTGCCTGGACGAGGCCGTCGACGAAGATCGTTGCGAGGTGATTATTAACACGAAAGAGGCGATACTGACGTTGTTGATGAAGTGTCTGGATTACGGTCCGCCGAATTTGACCCATTTCCTGCTCGGCTTCGATATCAAGAAGAAGGACATCCGACAGACCGTGTTTCAATTGCCGGGCGTGATGGACTTCCCCCGCACCTGCCTCCATTCGCTGCTGGCTTTATTGCGATTGCGTTCTTACGACCCGATTCAATATCCGACTTTGTTGGAGACCGCGTATCATCTGCTGTATCTCCTCTGCTCGAATAGCTACACGTCCGAGTCCGTGCTACGTTTGCTGCGATTGCACGCCACCTTCTTCAAAGATCACTGGACCTGGTGCCAAACGAATCCGACCGGCGAATCGTCGGAATTGAACCAGCTCTCGTGGCTGATGAAGGTGTTCGCCATCGAGCTGAAGGCCGCTTGTAAGATGAATCAAATCTATCACCTGAAAGAGCTGACGACGATGCTGGTGGGTTTGCCGCGAATCGAAGTCGTTCCACTCGACGAATTCGACTTGACCGCGAAACACGTGCTCGACGCAGACGGCCAGCTGGAGGGCAACGCCAAAGAGAACGTGCTAATGACGATGCTAACGAAATTCGATTTCAGCTTCAAGCCGGTCGTCGCGCCCCAATTCGAATTCTTCGATAACAACGTGCTGAACAATCTCTTGCAAAATTGTCGAATGGAAGGCACCGCGAGCGTGATCGACGTGAAGAAACTGCACCAGATACTCCTCGACGAATTGAGCGGGGTGCAGGGCAACGTGGCAATGGGACAGAGACAGTCTGTCTTCCAAGAAGTGCAGAAGATCTTGAACCACGCCGTCGAAATTAATAATTCGAATAAACATGCGGCTGGCATCATCAACTTTGTGAACGCATGGGGTCAAATAATTCAAGTGCTATCGTCGTACCTGCCAAGCGGCATATTGTCGTACAAAGAGCAGCAGCGATTGAACATCGAGGTGCTGGAGACTGTACTAGGCAAAGCGACGAAGGAGATATTATTGCCGGACGTCGCCAATTCGCTGTCGGCCGTCGTTTTAATTCTATTGAACAACATGCGCAAGTGGCAGGTGCGCGAGGAGAAGCTGCGACACGTCGACGACGAGTTCGACGAGTTGGAGGACGCGATCAAATCGAATTCGTACGAGCTGCAGGGCATCCTAAACCATTTGGTTCAATGGATATTGATGTCGGACGTGTCCGCGCAAAAGCTCAAGATAAATCTCTACGGTTCGCTGGCGATCTTTTTGCAATTGATCAACGTACAAGAAGAGCACGTCGACGTGGAGTTGGAGGACAGTTACTACGTGAGCCGCTTGGACAGTTCCAAGTGTCAGTTGAAGGACATGAACGTGTCGTCGCTCTACGTGGCCGCCGACGTGCTGGCGTCCTACGGCGAGAAGCTCCTCGAGATCCTTTGCCACGACAGTGCGAGCGGACAGGACGTTTGCAAGATACTGTCGATGACGAACTTCGGACAGTTGATTAACTTGACCGGGAACATCAGCTGGGTCAGATACATCGCGACGAAAGGCTTCCTCAGTCACATCGTGCAAAGCATATTGGATTCGGATAAGGAGTTGCGTGCGGTGCTGGAACCGTTACCGGAAAACTTCCGCGCCTTGTACCGGTACGAGTCCAAAATGACGCTGTTGATCCGATTGGCGTCGACCAAGTTAGGCGCCGAATTGCTATTGGAGCATCGACTATTCGCCGCTTTGAGCACAATGAAAGTGTTCGATTATCATCCGGATATCATACGACAAACG
The DNA here is from genome assembly GCA_963695495.1 of Hololepta plana. Lineage (NCBI taxonomy): Eukaryota > Metazoa > Arthropoda > Insecta > Coleoptera > Histeridae > Hololepta > Hololepta plana. Next base: position 9,828,634 of record OY968837.1, on the reverse strand, counting down.
CAGTACAATAAGGAACCGATCGAATTGTCGTTCGTCACGCCCGTCGAGCAAAGATACTTGCAATTGTGGTTGCCGTCGTTGAACCTGTGCAACGCCATCATCATCAGTTTGGGCTCGGACAATCAGAGTGCCGTCACGCAGATTATGTACTTTCTGATCAGCCACTTGGAGGTCGTCGAACTGATACTGAGAGCGGGCAGCCCGTTATTGGACGAGCATTCGCTGCGAGAACTTTCGATGCTGACCGGCATTCTGTCGTGCACCGCAAACAACGATCTGATGGCCGTGATGGAAAACAATCAGCACACGCCGCAAGACAATCGAGCGTATTTGTATCGTATCCACAAGCTGGCGATCGGATTGCTACCGAAATTCATACTGACCGAGGCGATCGTCAGGGATTCGTTGTGCAGCACCGACGGCTCGGCGACCACGTTTCAAACGTGCGACCGTTTGATGTACATGCTGAAGATCGTCTGCAATCTGTTGATGTTTGCGCGGAACGCCGTCGAGAATAACGGCATCGATCATTCGGCGATCGGCGTCATTTTCCAACCGACGCTTGCGGACTCCTTTAACGGCTACAACGGCAAAGGTTGCCGGAACATCAACGACCATTCGCCGTCGCTGGGCACGGTCGTCCAACATCTGATCAACTTTGTCGTGTACTATCACAAGGAGAAGACGACGTTGGACTTTTTGAATAGGAAAATGATCGAAATCCCGAACATGAACACGATCGAGTTGAAGGAGGTCGTCTTCGAGTCGCAGCAGATTTACGATTTGAACGTGCTGAAAGAGAGCGCGTCGGAGACGGTCAGCAAGAAATTGAGGATGAAAAAGTGCGAAGTCGCTTACTGTACGTTTGCCATCGAACATTGTTTGTATTTGATATGGAGTCATCTCGATTATTACATGTTGAAGGCGATACCGAGGACGAAGAATTACGGTGTGTTTAACACCTCGGCACCGTTCAGCCTCGACAGTAAGTTATATGGATTTATATTTTGCTCAACATTTAGCCGATCTTCTCTTAAATTTAATTACTTTTCTGAGCTTCTCATTATTTTTTATTTTTTTAATTTTAATTGATTTCCTTCTACTTTAAGTTACTCTGCTTGAAGTTTAATCAATTTCCTCTTAATTTAAGGCACTTTACATCAAGCTTTAATCAATTTCCGATGATTTAAGTCACGTTGTATCTGGTTTTAATTGATTTCCTCCTAATTTAAGTCACTTTCCTTGAAGTTTTAATCATTTTCCCCTAATTTAAGTCACTCTGCATGAAGTTTTATTCATTTCCCCCCCTGATTTAAGACACATTGCTAGAAGTTTTAATAAATGTTCCCTAATCTCCATCACTGCTTGAATTTTTAATCAATTTCCCCTTAATTAAAGCCACTTTGCATCAAGTTTTAATCAATTTGCCCCTGATTTAAGTCACTGTTGTAATTGATTCCCCCCTGATTAAGTCACTTTGCTACAAGTTTTAATCAATTTCACCATAATTTAAGTCACTTTGGTTCAAGTTTTAATTCACTTCTCTCTAATTTCAATTAATCTCAGTTCTTGCAATTAGTCTTTGGTTCAAATTTTAATTGATTGGCCCCAATTTTTTATCATCCTTCTTTTAATTTTAACGAGATTTATCAACGTTCTCATTTTTTTTCCAAATTGTTTCAGATACTTTAGCGTCCGCCTCCGAAGCAATGTGGAAAGTTTCGGCGGACGATATTAGTAATTTAAAACAAGGTCTTATATCCATATTCAACGACAGCTTTAGTCGGCAACTAATAGAAACGGCACAAGTAAGTAAATTGCTAACGCGACAAAACCATTTCGTAACGAATGGGAAATTAACGAAAATCGTTTCAGACTCGATCGGAATCGGATAGGAGTCTGCTGGAGGTGCTACTGAGGAAAATTAAGAGGCTGATACAATTCGTTCCGGTAAAATAATGTTTATTTCCTAATTTCTTACATTTGTTATTATTACTTTAATTCATCCCCCATTCAATAAATTAAATCGTTTATATTGACTGCGTTCTCAATGACCGCTTCGTCCCACGGCCCATAAACGTTCTCTTTGTACATTTGGTAATTTACGAATAATGCCGGACAGAATACGTTTAGAAACAACAGTAAGAAAATGAAGGAAAACAATGAAGCTAACGATATCGAATACAGCACGATGGAAACGATTAAAAATAACGTAATCGTTACAATCGCGTATTGTTTCGCTAACGATTTCCTCAACGTCGGAAACAACAAGAAGCATTCGATTGCTACCGTGAGCAAGACGAAAGCGTGATGCGGCGATGCTAAACGCGAAGCCAAACAGATTGAGGCAAACATTGCCGCACTTAACGATAGGCCGTTCGATACGATAGCAACGTCGACGCCGTAATCGAAGAATATCAGATGAACGAGCAACATTAGAAATGCCATCGTGTATATCGAGTCCGTGCTAATTGTGTCGGTTAAGGTGTGCAGTAGGGGCGAGAATAATCTACCAAATAATAGATAAATGATGAGCGTTCGAAAATTTTGCCTAATCAAAATCTTATTCTTCCCATAATAGATGATACATCCAATCAAAGTGATTGTACTTGTATAATTTAGTATCGTGTCTGGATCTATCCATTCGTTATATAAGTAAATGTAAATTAAACAGAATAGAATTACTGTAGAAAATTGTTGAGAAAATGTTGAGGCACCAATGATTGCCTCCTTAATACTAATTTCTTTGATATTAATGTTCTTTTTCAAGTCACGTAAGAACGTTTTGTCTGTATAGTTATCTGGATAGCCTTGATCTTCGTATAAAATTTTCCTCCAAGGCTTTTTTGAATGTATTTTCGCCATGTACCAAGATTATTTAGTAGAACAAAAATAGAATCTTGCACAAACAGTCAGCAACAGTGTTGATGAAACTAATAGGATTAGGGTTTTCTTTTTCTTCCTCAATTTGTTCCTCTGCAAGCCAATCTGAAAGACAATTATATTTTTCACATATCTTTCACAATGTTTATATCTTACCTTAATTTCTGTCTGTTCCAAAGTGTTTTCAAAACTATTTACACAATGCTCTAAACACAAAGCAGCATTATACATTTGATTATTACAAATAATTATATCATCCCTTGCTAAACCATACAAGAGATTTATATTATTTAAGTGTAATTGATGCTTGATTTGATACAGCACTTGTATGATATAGTTTTTATTTAAATGAATATCAATTTTCTTGCTAAAAATGAATAGATTAGAGTATTTAACATACATGTGAAATTTAGTTTACTCCAAAGGTATTTTCAAGTCCTTTGCTTTACTCAAAATGTTTTCTCGTATGTTTGTTTCTTGTATACCTATTATTTTCAAGTCCTCGTCATTCAGTAATTGTAAACTGTACAAATCGACATCATTTTCGAGGAAATTCTCCACATAATCGCCCGCTTTACAAATACGTAACACCGAATCTAATAATTCCATTTTGAATAAATAAACTAATGGGGTAATTACCGAACAATTAACCTCAAATTATAACTGTATATTAGGCAACCAACATTTCAGATGAATGTGTCGTTTGCCTGACATTTGTTTCTCAAGTAAATATTTGATCTTTGATGGTTATATTATAGCCTATATCTTTGATAGGCACATCTTCAAGTATATCATCTTTGGCTATAAATGTAAATAAAATCGTTTATTCCAACAGCAAAAGTTTCAAATCGTTCAATTCTTCACTGAAAATGGTTATTGCGATTGGTTTCGAAGGTAGTGCTAACAAATTAGGTATTGGTATTGTGCAAGATGGTAAAGTTTTATCAAATTGTCGTCGTACGTACATAACACCACCGGGACAAGGCTTTTTGCCGAAGGAAACTGCTGTACATCATCGAGAGAATGTATTGCGCGTCTTGAAAGAAGCGATAGAAAAGTCGGGCATCAATGTCGAAGACATTGATGTGGTTTGTTATACCAAAGGCCCAGGCATGGGTGCCCCATTAGTAACAGTTGCAATGGTAGCACGTACAGTAGCTCAGATTTGGAACAAGCCATTGTTAGGAGTTAATCATTGCATCGGACGTATCCTTTGATTAATCAAATTTGTATAATATGTATCAATACTATTGTTCTCCTTCATGAAACATAGATATTGAAATGGGTAGATTGATAACAGGTGCAACTAATCCTACAGTATTATATGTCAGTGGTGGCAATACTCAAATTATAGCTTACTCCAGGAAGAAATATAGGATATTTGGTGAAACTATCGATATTGCTGTTGGAAATTGTTTGGATCGATTTGCAAGGGTATTGAATTTGTCGAATGATCCCAGTCCAGGATACAATATTGAACAAATGGCTAAAAAGGGAAACAAATTTGTACAATTGCCATACTGTGTTAAAGGGATGGATGTGAGTTTTTCCGGTATTTTAACATATGCCGAAGAAAAATGTGAAACTCTGTTAAATAATGGATATACACCAGAAGACTTGTGTTACTCTTTACAGGAAACTGTGTTTGCCATGTTAGTTGAGACAACTGAAAGGGCACTGGCTCATTGTAATTCCTCTGAAGTATTGATTGTCGGTGGTGTTGGTTGTAATGAAAGATTACAAGAAATGATGGGAATTATGTGTAAAGAGAGATGTGCTAAATTATTTGCTACAGATGAAAGATTCTGTATTGATAATGGTGTAATGATAGCACATGCTGGTTTAGAAATGTTTAAATCTGGTATGAAAATGAATTGGGAAGATTGCTTTATAACTCAAAGATATAGAACTGATGATGTACAGGTCACATGGCGGAGTGATTAAAATACTTAAATTTGAGAAAAAAAACTTTTAATTATCTGAATCTGAGTCACTGGGTGGAAAATCAGGTTCTGACTTTTGAGCATGTTCATCCTGTGCTTTCTTGATGTACTCATTTTGAGCTTCAACAACTGTTGCACTTGTTGTGCATTTTGCATACATATCAAGTGGTTCCTTATTTAATTCTAAGAAGGAATGTCCCCAAGAAAATTGATTGAGATAATGAGTTGCAATTTCTGGAAATCCAGTTATGTACATAGTTGCTGCAATGGCTTCTACACAACTTAATTGACATGGCCTACCATAATTAATGGGATTTGCTGCAACTAAGAATGGGAGCAACCTTGGATGACTAGCTTTTAATGTTCCTATTGGGGTATCTTCTAATTTGGCCCATGAACAATCTACTACAGCAACTCCTTTGGATTCTATTATTTCTCTATCTTGTGGACTAACACATTTTGTACCAGTTGGCGATAGAACTAGTCCATGGAATTTTTGCTTTACTTTTAAGCAAGTTATCAATCTAAGTCGAGCCAATTTCCGTCCTGAACATTTCTTTGGATCACACTGATTAAAATCCCACATGGCTACTGGAAATTTTACTTCTACATTGTCATCTTCTTCACTATCTGAATTAGAAGAAACAGTCTCAATATTTGTATTGTACAATTCACATTATTTTATGACATTTACCGCTTTCTTCTGATGATAATGACAATCTTTCCATTCCTCCTGCAGTGTCCATAATTTCAAAGGCAATATGTTTAACAGCTTACATTACATACAAGTTTTAATAATAATACAGTGTTGAAATGCCGCTAACCGCACCGCCAATACGCAAGTGCGCAGTCTATCAACCTATTTCGAACTGTGATAGCGCGAAATATTAAATTCAAATGTGGTTTGCAATATTTATTATTTGTACTTAGAAGAAGTAACAGATATATATATTATATTAAGGTATCAATAATTCATATTTGGCATTAAAAAGGTAGAAAAAGAAATCTGTGTCAAAACAAATGATCAACCTCGTTTTACAATTATACGCATCTGTGGGGTGAATTTTGGGAACGAAAGAAAATGCTTTGTTTTTATAAAAATTGTTATTGATTTAACACACTGTTAAATCTTTAAACATTATTATGAAAGCGCGGTTGAAATACAATTATACTGTGGAATAAACTTTGTTTTCATAAAAATTGTTAATGATTTAACACCCATTGTTAAATCTTAAAAAAAATGGTATCAAGCTGAGAAATATTATTGTAATGAAAATAAACTTTGTTTTTATAAAAATAATATTGATTTAACACTCATTGTTAAAACTTTAAATATTTTTATGAAAGCAAGGTTGAAATACAATTATACTGTAGAATGAACATTGTTTTCATAAAAATTATTAATGATTTAACAATTACTGTTAAATCTACTATTATTTTTATAAAAGCAAGATCTATTTTACAAAGTAATTGTAATTTTACCTTGCCTTCATAAAATATTTAAAGATTTAACAGTAAGTGTTCAATCAATTACAATTATTATCAAAGCAAAGTATTTATTAGTTTAGATAAATAATGTAAATACAATGTAATGTACAATAAATACTATTTAATGACTCTTCTTTTTTAATGTATACAGTTAATGTTCAAATCTTGACTGAGATTAGTTCAGCTTTTCACTCATAGAGGGCGCAACGTGTCCGAGTTATGTAGGGTTGAGACCTTCACTAATCGATTCTGATTCCAAAATTTTCCCCGCCAAAATATCAGGATCGCCGACCTCTTCGGTCCTCATGTTCTCTTAATATTTCTCGAATTAAAAGTCCGAGAAATTCGCGAGCATTCGTTGAGAATCTTTCCTGCCAAAATATTAGGATCGACGACCTCTTCGGTCATCATGTTCTTCTAATATTTCTCGAATTAAAAGTCCGAGAAATTCGCGAGCATTCGTTGAGAATCTTTCCCGCCAAAATATCAGGATTGCCGACCTTCTCGGTGCTCATGTTCTCCTAATATTTCTCGAATTAAAAGTCCGAGAAAATCTCGAGCATTCCTCGAGAATTTTTCCCGCCAAAATATTAGGATCGACGACCTCCTCGGTCATCATGTTCTCCTAATATTTCTTGAATTAAAAGTCCGAGAAAGTCGCGAGCATTCGTTGAGAATCTTTCCCGCCAAAATATCAGGATTGCCGACCTCCTCGGTCCTCATGTTCTCCTAATATTTCTCGAATTAAAAGTCCGAGAAAATCTCGAGCATTCCTCGAGAATTTTTCCCGCCAAAATATTAGGATCGACGACCTCCTCGGTCATCATGTTCTCCTAATATTTCTTGAATTAAAAGCCCGAGAAAGTCGCGAGCATTCGTTGAGAATCTTTTCCGCCAAAATATTAGGATCGACGACCTCCTCGGTCCTCATGTTCTCCTAATATTTCTCGAATTAAAAGTCCGAGAAAATCTCGAGCATTCCTCGAGAATTTTTCCCGCCAAAATATTAGGATCGACGACCTCCTCGGTCATCATGTTCTCCTAATATTTCTTGAATTAAAAGTCCGAGAAAGTCGCGAGCATTCGTTGAGAATCTTTTCCGCCAAAATATTAGGATCGACGACCTCCTCGGTCCTCATGTTCTCCTAATATTTCTCGAATTAAAAGTCCGAGAAAATCTCGAGCATTCCTCGAGAATTTTTCCCGCCAAAATATTAGGATCGACGACCTCCTCGGTCATCATGTTCTCCTAATATTTCTTGAATTAAAAGTCCGAGAAAGTCGCGAGCATTCGTTGAGAATCTTTTCCGCCAAAATATTAGGATCGACGACCTCCTCGGTCCTCATGTTCTCCTAATATTTCTCGAATTAAAAGTCCGAGAAAATCTCGAGCATTCCTCGAGAATTTTTCCCGCCAAAATATTAGGATCGACGACCTCCTCGGTCATCATGTTCTCCTAATATTTCTTGAATTAAAAGTCCGAGAAAGTCGCGAGCATTCGTTGAGAATCTTTTCCGCCAAAATATTAGGATCGACGACCTCCTCGGTCCTCATGTTCTCCTAATATTTCTCGAATTAAAAGTCCGAGAAAATCTCGAGCATTCCTCGAGAATTTTTCCCGCCAAAATATTAGGATCGACGACCTCCTCGGTCATCATGTTCTCCTAATATTTCTTGAATTAAAAGTCCGAGAAAGTCGCGAGCATTCGTTGAGAATCTTTTCCGCCAAAATATTAGGATCGACGACCTCCTCGGTCCTCATGTTCTCCTAATATTTCTTGAATTAAAAGTCCGAGAAAATCTCGAGCATTCCTCGAGAATTTTTCCCGCCAAAATATTAGGATCGACGACCTCCTCGGTCATCATGTTCTCCTAATATTTCTTGAATTAAAAGTCCGAGAAAGTCGCGAGCATTCGTTGAGAATTTTTCCCGCCAAAATATTAGGATCGACGACCTCCTCGGTCATCATGTTCTCCTAATATTTCTTGAATTAAAAGTCCGAGAAAGTCGCGAGCATTCGTTGAGAATCTTTTCCGCCAAAATATTAGGATCGACGACCTCCTCGGTCCTCATGTTCTCCTAATATTTCTCGAATTAAAAGTCCGAGAAAATCTCGAGCATTCCTCGAGAATTTTTCCCGCCAAAATATTAGGATCGACGACCTCCTCGGTCATCATGTTCTCCTAATATTTCTTGAATTAAAAGTCCGAGAAAGTCGCGAGCATTCGTTGAGAATTTTTCCCGCCAAAATATTAGGATCGACGACCTCCTCGGTCATCATGTTCTCCTAATATTTCTTGAATTAAAAGTCCGAGAAAGTCGCGAGCATTCGTTGAGAATCTTTTCCGCCAAAATATTAGGATCGACGACCTCCTCGGTCCTCATGTTCTCCTAATATTTCTCGAATTAAAAGTCCGAGAAAATCTCGAGCATTCCTCGAGAATTTTTCCCGCCAAAATATTAGGATCGACGACCTCCTCGGTCATCATGTTCTCCTAATATTTCTTGAATTAAAAGTCCGAGAAAGTCGCGAGCATTCGTTGAGAATCTTTCCCGCCAAAATATCAGGATTGCCGACCTCCTCGGTCCTCATGTTCTCCTAATATTTCTCGAATTAAAAGGTCGAGAAATTTGAGAATCAAACTCAATTTTTTTTCTCCTACTTTTTTTTTCATGGTGAATTCTAATCTGAGGAGATGTTTAATTGAAGGAGCTTTGTAAATTAAAGATTTTAGTTGTATTTTAAAATTGTTTATTTAAGTATATTTGAACGTTGTCATAATATTAAAATAAACATAATTACAGTATTATAAGCTTTTATGTTAACATTGTTTTGATAAGATGTTTTTGATGGCAAATTCATTTAGTTAATATTTCGAAAAGCAAAGATTTAAAAGTTAAATCATTAATAGCTTTTATAAAAACAAAGTATCTTTTATCTTACATTGTATTTTTACCTTGCTTTCATAAAAACATTTAATGATTTAACAATAAGTGTTAAATCATTAACAATTTTAATGAAAACAAAGTTCATTCTACAGCATAATTGTATTTCTACCTTGCCTTCATAAAAATATTTAAAAATTTAACAATGAGTGTTAAATCAATATTATTTTTATAAAAACAAAGTTTATTTTCATTACAATATTATTTCTTACCTTGATTCCATAATTTTTTTAAAAGATTTAACAATGGGTTTTAAATCATTAACAAATTTTTTTGAAAACAAAGTTTATTCTGCAGTATAATTGTATTTCAACTTTGCTTTCATTAATTATTTAAAGATTTAACAATGAGTATTAAATCAATATTATTTTTATAAAAGCAAAGTTTATTTTATGTTACAATATTATTTCTCACCTTTCTTCCATCAAAATGTTTAAAGATTTAACAGTAAACATTAAATCTTGAAATATTTTCATGAAAACAAAGCTTATTCTACATAATAATTGTACTTCAACTTTGCTTTCATAATTTTTTTAAGGCTTAACAGTAAGTGTTAAATCAATATATTTTCTAAAAACAAAGTTTACACTGTTACCTTGCCTTCATAAAACATATTTAAAGATTTTACAATGATTGTTAAATTTTATAAAGACAAAGCTTTTTCTGGCTGGAATTCGGACGTGTTCCACACCTCTATGAACCACACAAGGTGCGCATTTATATTGGGACATTTAATGGCGGCAAATTTGAATATTCGTTGTTTGAAATTAAGAGAAAAAAGAAAGATTAATTAAAAACTTATGGGCATATGGGCTTGAACAGGACAATTGAATTTTATCGGCTTGCCGGCGACATGTACAAGCCCGGCCGACCACCCCCGACCGTTCCTGCTGCCGACGATGATGAAGAAGCCCTCTTGCCTGTGGATGAAGACGAGGAGAAGTTGTAAGTAGGTAAGTTTTTGTATTTGAATATTGTTTTATTATTTTTTACCATTTATAATAATTTAATAATTATATTTTTTTTTTGAAACGTTTTCCGAGATTGGCGGTAAGGCGTAGGACCAGGAATATTAGTGTCTTTTTTAATAAATAAACACGTTGTACACTTTCTAAGAAATTAAAGTTGTTAATTAATCTTTCTTTCTTTCTTTCAAACAACGAATATTCAAATTTGCCGCCATTAAATATCCCAATATAAATGCGCACCTTGTGTGGTTCATAGAGGTGTGGAACACGTCCGAATTCCAGCCCTTTTTCTTTTTACATGATGAGAATTTATCTATTTTCTATTCAGTGCAACTAAATAAAATCCTTTTATTTCTTCTTGCACTATTGTTTGCAAGATGTGGTGATTTGGGCCAGCAGAATCCATTTGAATTTCATGTTCCGTATGAATGTTTAATGAACTGCACATATTTTGTATCCATTTATGATGCAAGAAATCTAAGAAATAAAATATCTAGTTGTGGAAATTTCTTCACTTACAAAATTTGTACTAAATTACAACATACTTTAATAAAAGCATTTGTATCTTGTTTTAGTTCTTTTATAAATAAAACTTCTTATAATATTGTAAGCAAAGGTTCAGATCCCTTAGCAGAAAGAAATAATCTAAACATAACATTATCTTAAATTATTATGTTTTTATGATAATGTAATTGATACTCACCATATTACAGTATTTCTCTAAATATTCCCATATCTGCTATTATTGGCAATTTATGTATTAAGGTATTTCCCTCTTCATTTGCCTGTTTCTATGACATGTCAAATTCATGTTTCCTTCACATGCTTCATGTAATCTGAATATTTCCAATAATTTCCAATATGATAACTCCTGAAAAGAACAAAATTTGCATAATTAATAATAATGTTTATAAAAACAAAGTTTACTTTAGATAATAATGATACTTCAACCTTGCTTTCATAATATTTAAAGATTTTACTGTGTTAAATTAATAACAATTTTTATAAAGACAAAGCATTTTCATTCATCATAATGATAATTAATCTATTTTTTATGCAATGCAATTGAAAAACCTTTTATTTCTTCTTAAATTACTGGTTTCAAGATGTGAATGTGTACCAGCAAAATCCATTTGAATTTCATGTTTCCTCTGCTTGTTCATTGAACTGCACTTTTTTTCTATCCATTTATTCTGCATTTGTTATTCTCTAAAACCGAAAAAAATAGAATTAATATTAAGTAGCAGCAAATGCCTGTAATTTAATATGAAATGTAATGAAGTAAGGTTAATTTGTAGATAATACTCATTCACTATGTCTATTCAACAATAAAAGAAACATTTTAAGGTACATTTAAAAGCACATTAACTTCAAACTCGGTACAATAATAATAAAAATTAGTTTGACACTCGACCAAAGACAACACTAACAATAAACATGAAGTGAAATGAAAGTAAACAATGAAGATGTCAACAACGGAAATAGTTGGCTTGCACGCCATCTTTAGACGAAGTGCTGAAGTGTATTTAGTTCGGCTATAGGCATTGTGTCGAGGACTACTTTTACAAAAATTAAGGGTAAAATCCGAAAAAATTTTTTTTTCTCCGAATGAAGCACCGAGCTAATTTGCAGTTTAGCTACTTTAAAATTAACGATATGTGGTGGAGCAATATTTAATTTGAAAGTAACCAATTATCACTAATTCCAAAAAGTTTGAACTTCAAGACGTATTTCCAAACCATTTTTTTCAACGAAGCGATTGAAAAACTACCGGAACGTTGGGAAAAAGCGTTTGGTTTTATGAAGATATACGATAAGAAACCTTTTTGGAAGTTATGCATCAATCAACCTAATATTCCTTTGCATTTGAATGTCTGCCTTTGGGATAAATTAGCATTTAATTTTCATAGATTTTATTTACAAAAAATCTATTGTCACAGATTATTACAAAATTTGTGCAGAAATCGGAAAGAAATAATAAAATAATAATAGAAATCAACACAAACGACAACTTCTTTTCTTTCTACTGTTTACTGTTACATGCCTATGAAAAATAATATTTTTTTTGCTTACAGATTTAAACAGAGAAAATTATAATACAAAAATAAATCTTAATTGCATAATTGTATGCAATTCTACAAATGATAGATATTATACTAGAATATTTTGTAAAAGTAATATTAGATACAATTTGTTGATTTAATTAAACTTTCGATAAATGACCGAGATATATAATTGTTTGATCGTTTAAATTAATTTAATAAAGATTATTTATTGGACTAGAGTAAAATAAAAATATAATAATCAATATATAATATTTGTTAAATTATAAAAAGAATTGCTTAAAAAAAAATACAGTACTTGTTAATAGTGTTCGGGGTCTCTTTTCTAATTGTGAATGATTTGTCTAAAGCAAGTAAAATTCTTGTTATCTTATTAATGAAAGAAAAAATATAGATGATAAATTTGTTAAACGGAAAAGTGTTTCTTTCAACACTTGTAAAATGTATTGCACAAGAAGCAAATATAATCTAGAAAAATCTGTACAACCTAATGATTAAAAAATTTTACTATTTATACACTATCATTAAACTTGTTTACCTTTTTTTTTGGTGCCTAAAGTAGGCCTTACGAATTATTTACACCTACACATAAAAATTCTAATAATCATTGTTGAATAAGTTTCTCTTACATTAACAAAAGGATAGATAATGCGTTACTTCTTATTCTTTCGCTTCATTGAGACATTTTTATTGATTAATTCTTGAGCCATGTATATACCCATCATTACGTCGATTTCGAATTATTCTCGAACACTGCAAATACATGTGTGTAGATTAAAAGAAACAATTTTTTACTTTTAATACTAAAAAGTGACATGAAAACTAATAATTAATCTAAATACTTTTCTCGTTTGCTACAATTAAAAATTAATAATCACGAAATTGAAATGGCAGATTACGCTTATTACAATTAATTAAATGTCCGTAGAGAATAAAATATTCACAGATTTTCATCCGCATTACTCGTTCTTCGCTTGAAACATACTCATCGTTATTTCCTTTTCTTTTGCCTCTCCTTCTTCTCTTCATATTTCTCGACTAAATAACATTATTCTTACGTAGGGACTGATGATTACATGTTGTAGGCTACATAAATGGGGTCTAATTGGTCAGCTAAGAAACCGTCACGCAGATGCATGCGTTGCTTTTCGCCTCGCGAATTGATCGGCACGACACCCGGATCCACGACGACCACCACACCGACGATCAAATGATGCTCCTCTAATACTGTGTTAGTTACTAACGGCACTAAGTCCAACGCTTCGCTCTCGTTGCCGTCCAATTCTACGACGACCACCAGCAGATTGGTCCACGTGAAGACGGCACTGAAAAACGATCAATTAGTAAACGTACGTCACTCATTCAATCGCAATCGCATCGAGAGTCTATTATACCATTCGGCAATCTTCTTGTGACACCTGAGCACGCTGTTCTCGATATCGATCGGATGATATCGCATCCCTCGCAGCATGATCGCCTCGTCCAGCGCGCCGACGACGAAGACGGCGTCGTGCAATTCGGGCGCGTCGTTCGCCGACACGTTGACGTGCTGCTGCGAGCCGAGGGATTCCGTGTCGCTGTCGCGTCCTCCGCCGCCCAGCACGGTGGTCGTGCCGTCCTCCGCGGCGGACGGCGTGCCCTCGGTGCGCCGGAGGAACCCTAAATATCCCGTCCGCGCGTAAATCTCGCCCGTGCTGCCGGCGACCAAGTGCGCGCTGAAATGGTCCGCGTAGTCGCTCTCGTCGCCGTAGATCGTGAAATAACCGCTCGCCGAATGTCCGCTCTGCACCCAGATCTCACCCAGATGCGAGTCGCCGCACTGGCCCTTCGTCTCCGGATTCGCGATGATCACCTTGACGCCCGGCAACAGTTTACCGCTCTCCATCACGCACAGACTGTGCGGACTGCCGCGCTCCACCAGACTGACGCGGTCGTTGCGTAACGCGCGCAGATCGACGTAGACCGTCGACGGCTCGGGACTGGCGGCGCCTTGCAGACAAATGGCGACGTTCACGCGACAGCCGAACGACGTGGAGACGGCGCGCGGGCTCAGACCGAGGGCGCTGAACAGTTTCGAGAAGCTCGTCGTCAGATTGATGCGCGGCCGTTCCTCGGCGACGACGACGCACGTTCGCACGCACGCCAGCGAGACGCCGCGCGATTTCAATTGGTTCACCGACGAGCCGAGGCCTTTCGTGCACAGCTCCATCACGCCGTACGAGCAGAACGTGTCGCGCACCTTGTACTGGCTGACGGCCGTCAGCCAGAGGCCCGGATTCACCTCGATCTCCGACGGCGGGATCAGGATCGAATGGTGGCCGGAGTAGATGCTGCTCAGGCACCAGAGCGCGAAACCGAGGCCGCAATAGGGATCGAGACAGAGGGCGATGTGCCGGCTCGGGTACAATTCGCACGCCAGTTTCATGCTCCGGCAGAGGTTGGTCACGGCCGAATGCGACATCTTGATGCCGGCCAGCATGCCGGTGGTGGAGACGCTGAAGTCGAGGTAGGCGAGCATCTCGGCCGTCGGCGCCCGATACGGCACGGGTAACTTCTTCTTCGGCATGTCGTCCGTGTCCAGGATGGACGGCCACGACTTGATGTCGATCACGTTGCCGGCCTCTTTCGAGCGCAGCATTTTGATGACCGCCTGCGTGGAGAGGATGAGCACGGACTTGGAGACGTCGACGATCATTCTGACGGTGGGCAACGTCGTTTGCAGGTTTTGCGGATGCGGCGGTCTTATCGTGACCGGCACGGCGCCGACGTATAAGCAGCCGTAGAAGGCGCAGATCAAGTCCAAGCCGGGCGGGAATATCAGCGCCACGTGGTCGCCGGTGTTTATTCGGCCTTTCTCGTTCAGCAGATTGCCGATGCGTTCGGCCCGCTTGTGCAGTTCGGAACACGTGAGCAGTTTGGCGGCGGCTCCTTTGCTGTTCAGCAACGTGAACAGGACGTGGTCGGAGGTGCTTTGCGCTCGCCAGCGAAGAATCTCCGAGATGAAGTGTTGCTGGACGAGGGAGAAGAAAAGTAACAGATTGACACGTGTCCTTCGTACTTTATACTAATGTAATCAATTACCTTCTTCGTACTGTCGCCGTCCTCGTCGAGCATGCCCATGTCCCTACCTTGTGCACTCGCCAGCCGGTTGCCTTGCACCAGATTGCCGACGATAACAGACGCCGGACCAACGTCTGAAACACAGTCGGTTGCTGAAAGGCAAGAGGAATAACATGCTGTAGCATCACTCAAGCACAAGCTTTTTTCGGATTAGTTACACATAAAAGTTGAAAGTGTGAAGTAGTAGTGAGAGATCAAAAGAAAGAAGAAAAAAAAAAGGGAAAACGAACGAAAGAGAAAATGATAACGACGGCGAAGGTGAAGTTATTTGTAATAATAAAGCAACAAGATCGATCTACAAACGGTCCGTAGTGTAGCATCGAATGGAATTTCACTTTTCTCTTTGCTTATTCTACGTCCTTCGTACTTGTTGCTGCTGAATAAGACATGTTACTTGTTTTCAATTTAAAATTCTACTCTACGTTTCTAAAGAGGCTCTTTGCAAGTAGATACTCATATTAATTAATATATTCAAACAAATCTACTCGTGGGGTTTCTAAGAAAAATAATTACGGAGATTGGATTCTCTCTCTTATTTGATTCATAGAAGAATCGCAAGAGTTTGAGTCGGTATGTTACAACTATCAAAATTATGGGCTGTTGATGCTTTTTTTAAAGATTATAAATCATTCTGATTCCAAAAATATGAATTTCATGTTTGTAGCATCGCTTAGAAAAAAGTTGTTTAAAAAACCAAGTGCCTTATACTTCTGTGTCAGACTGTATGTAAAGTATAACAAATTGATTTCTTTTCGTGATCCATCGGTAATCATTAATTTTAATTATAATGTGATCTTAAATATTTAATAAAAGTTGAACTAGATCGGCATGAACGGAATGGAATGAAATGTAATGTGTGGCTTTCGAAATCGTGAACCCATGTGATTGACTCGAGTTTTCGTTGACAAGAAATACAAACGCACGTGGACAATGTTAATTTGCTTCGTGTGATTGATGTTCGTAAATTAATTTATCCGTGTTAGTTAATAGTGCGTGTAAATTGCCACAACCATAAAACCAATTGGTTATTACTAGAAGCGAAATCTATAATAAAAACGGTTATTGTTACCCCAAAATAAACAAAAAAAAATGATTAGATATATTACATAAATAAATAGAAAATTATTATTAATACTCGTACGCCCTTTTACTCTATCAACGTCTTCTTATCGACTTTATCAACAAGAAACAGGTGAATTAGTTACTGAAAAATACGCCGGTTACGTATCTCACCTGAATGCACCTCGCGCGGTTTCGGTAAATTGGTAACGCACGTGTGCGGGCACAATAAGACGTTGGCCGGGTGCAACGTGCCCTCCATGAATTTGCGCTTCGTCTCCGAGAGATGGATGCCGCCCAACGGAGTCTTCGGCAGATAATTCGGCGGCACCAATGCCAAACAATAGATTCCAACTTGATGTATCGAATCGACCGCTTGCAATACGCGGGACATCCATTGGAACGACTACAACAAGAGAAATATTACTAAATATAGTTGTTGTTTTTTTTTTAATTTTAAGCGACTCTTCGCTTACCTCTTCCTCGCTACAATCCGGCCTTTGCTCGGCGATAACGCATATCCGTTCGTCGCGCAGCACGCGTATACTGAACACGGCGATGCGCCCCCGGTAGATGAACTTCATCGGCTCGACGGCCAGAACGGTTGCGATTATATCGTCCGCATTGTGCTTCCTGCCGGTGACCGTCATCAGCCCGTCGCGGGAGCCGCAAACGAAGACGAGCCCGCCGGGTCCCAAGAAGCCCAACAGACCCGACCGCGTGTACTCCGCGTCCGACAACTGTTTGCCATCGCTGCCCAACGGCTGCACCTTGAACGTGGTGTTGCTGAGGCCTTGCAGACCCCAGTACTGCGTGCCGGTCGAGCCGGAATTGACGCAGATCTCGCCCACCTCGTCCGTCTTGCACAGGTACGGATGCCCGTCCATTTTGACGACGACGATCACGCAGCCCGGCATCACTTTGCCGCAGTCCTGCAGCGTCAGCGACGTGAGACTGTTCTCCTGGTCGACGCGCACCACGCCGTAGCTGAGCCCTTGCATCGACAGGACGCCGCGGCCGGTTGCGTTCGCGCCGCCTTTGCCCGGCCGACGCACGGACACCGTGAGCACCTCGCTGCTGCTAGCGCACGGACAGATGGCTTCCGGTTTCAGGCCTTTCAGCTGGAAGATGGAGAGGAACTGATCGCACGAGCTCAACGACCACGGATTCGCGCCGTCCGCCACCAGGAGCATACGCAGCGACGCCAGATTGATGTCCTTGTGGTCCTTCGTCGCCAGCAGGCCCCAGTGCAAGTCTCGCGACTTGACGACGGCCGCACTGGCGCGATACTTCGTGATCATCTGCATCCAACTGGCCGGATTCACCTTCATCAGCGCGTACGGGATGTAGATGACGTGCATGCCGTTCAAGACGCTCGTCAGCACCGAGTGCCAGAGGCCGACCTCCCGTTTGAAGTCGAGCACGCACACCATGTTCTCGCCCTCCGTGTAATTGCAGGCCATCGTTATCGTGCGACAGTGCGTGAGCATGGCGGCACGCGTCATCGTCACGCCCATCACCGAACCGTCGCGGTCGGTGCTGTACTCGATGTAGGCGGGCGTCTCGTCGGTGAGTCGCGGCGCCGGCGACCAATCCTTCGGCGTCTTCGGCAGGTGCTCGGTGACGAACCATTGCAGTTTCGGCCAGCCTTTGAACTGCACGACGTCGCCGGACGTCGTCTTCGGCAGACCTTTGAGACAGGCCTCCGAGGTGAGAGCCACCTGGACGCCGCAACTGCCCAACAGGAAGCCGATTTGCAGCGAGCCCGCGTCGCGTCTCGTGATCGGCACCTCGATCGGTACCGGCACGATGCCGGCCTGGAGGCAACCGTAGAAGGCGCAGAGGAAATTGATCGGGTCGTTGTTTGGATAGACGAGGGCGACGCGGTCGCCCGCTTTCAGCACCGTCTCGCAGTTCTTGCTGAACGCCTTCGTCAGCAGGGAGTACGCGATTTTGTACGAGCGGCTCAACAATTTACCTGCAAATAGACGTTGAGCGTTAATCAATCGTGAAGCACTTGTTTTGGATTTGCGAAGGGGGTTGCCCGAAAGAAACGAGAATTAATTTCTGTAGGCAAATGAGTTGATGGTGACTGCCTCCTGCAGTTAGATTTGTTTGCATGACACTCCGCCTGTTCAGTTTGTCAAGGAGCGTTCATGAAAGATTATTTCAGAGGACACCCTTTTTACGCTCCCGGTTACTTTAAAGGGCAACGCGCCAAGATCAAATTCTGTTTCCTGCTAAAAGAAAGCAGCAGCTGCAATCGTTTCAATGCTTCGGGAAGTGCATGTCGAGGAAGCTTTCAGCCAGGCCCAGACCAACAAAGCACGTTTAAGGAAATCAAAGTTGAAGTTGAAGGGGCTTTGAATTTGTTCTTCAGGGTACCACTATAAACTACCTGGAAATGCTGAAGCGATTGCATGAGGCATTGCGAAAAGGGCGCCCTCAATTGTGGCTAGTGGGCGATTGGATGCCTTATCTTCACACTGAGCCTCTTCACACAGCGTTCAAAATCAAAACCTTTTTGGCGAAAAGCAGTATGACCACGATTCTTCACGCCCCTTACTCGCTTGACCTAGCTCTCTACGACTTCTTCTTTTTTCCCGAAAATGAAGGCAAATCTAAGGACAAATCGCTTGCAAAACGTAGAAGAAGTTAAGACAAAATCGCTGGAAGCACTGAACCTCATTAGTTCCGAAGAGTATAAAAAAATGTTTCGAATGTTGAGAAACCGTTGGCACAAATGCACAATATCTAGCGAACAATATTTTTTAAAGGGATTAATGTTCTAAAGAAGTTTCCTTCTGGTTTCTTTGGGGTATCCCCTCGCGTTTGAACTGGGAAATCGCGTACCGTACGATAGAGTCGTCGTTAATTTCCCGTTCGGATCCAAAACGGTGGCGACCGGTGCCTTGAACGACGACGAACCGTATCGCGTTATCGCGGCCTCCAAGTTCCGCGGCAAACCGGACGGCACCACCAGTTGTTCGCCGACGGCCGGGGTCATGCAGCCACCTGCAAAAAAAAATAATGCCGCAATTTTTTTAACAAATTTTATTACACTCTGTCCGGTTATCGTCATTATACCTTCCGGTTTCGGTGCGTTCGGATCCTTCGGATTGGCGGCAATCTCCAATTCGATGTCGTCGTCCTCGTAGAACTCCGGCAACGGCCGCCGCTTGGGCCGCTTCAGCGTGTTCAGCAACTGTTGAATCTTGGCCGACACCTTCCACTTGCCGGTCCCGGTGCTGACGGTGTCGTTCGACGTCGTCGTCGCGTACGGATTCACGCGGTCGGCGGCGGCGTTCCGTCGACCGCCTTGCGCCGTATTGTGCGTCACGTCCGGCGGCTGAATGTCTGCACGGAAATAGAACGACACACAAAATGATTGCCGCGTCGATACGAATTGTTTGAATTAAGGCCCGTTTCCCTAGCCGCGTCTTGGCGTCCAGCGTGCCAGAAAAGCAATCTCCGCAGCGCGTTACGCCGCATAGGACGCACAGTCACTCGGTTTCCTACGTGCGGAACGAACTGCGTCAGACGCCTGCGCACTTAGAAAAAGTCGAAGGGTAGAGATATTTTTCGTTTTCTTCTGAATTTGAAAATTGAAGAGTAGTAGACAAATTTTTTAATGATTTATAAATCATAAAAAGGTAAATACGAAAGAAACGTATTGCTCGAGAGAAAAGTTACAACTATTAACATTTTTTTACAAATCAAGTAAATTTGGTGATAAGAGCGATCGCTGTTTTTAATAATACAGCAATATTCAACGGAATATCATTTTCATCGGGGTTTCCTCGGTCTTTGAAATAGCATTTTCGAATGATTTGAATGATCCTTTTCAACGGAAACAGAAAGTTTTTAACGATAATCATGAGGGATGACCCGGTAATAACAAATTCAGCATGATAAAATAGTCTTAATACAGCGATAATCAATAGAAAACAATTCAATAAAAACATATTCTTGTACATTTTATCTCGGCTCCGACAAATAGGGTTTTTCCAAAAGTTAGATATAAATTACGCAGAAATATAACAAACGAATGGGATATTCGCATTACACTTTCGCAAAGAAAAAAAAATCAAAAGCAACCGCAAAAGAATCAAAATATAACAAGATGTTTCTGCTATATTCTTAAGACGCAGCGTCCTTCGTTTTGACGCGTCGTTCTAAGACGCTCGCGTCTCGCGCATGTCGCCTGCGCAAGACGCATCTTAGGAAAACGGTTTGGTTACATTGGAACAAGTGCCGCACGTTGTAAGACGCAAGAGGCGGCTAGGAAAACGACGGGCCTTTACTTACACGTGCGTAAATTCTGCATCACGTCGCTGATATCGGTCATGTCGTTGCGGATGCGATGATGGTCGCCCCAATTGTTCGGCGGCGGCAGACGCGGTCGGTGATGTAGCGGCGGCGGCGACCCGGTGCTGCTCGTGTCGGAGAGCGGCGGCGGCGGCAACATTTGCGCCGCGTTACGCTCCCTGCCCGGTCGGTCGCGTTCCGGCGTGCTCTCGACGGCCTCCTCGTTCACTATGCTGTCCTCGTCCGAGGACGATTCTAAACGATTGCGAATAACGTTAAATCATTCGCGCGGATTTGGCCGACCGAATTGATTAATAACTTCTAACGTCGATGGGGAAATTGTAAACTGTCACAAGACGTTTAGACGAGAGACAGAGAGAGAGACTCAAATAACTCGATGGCCGCTGCTACAATACGACGAGTCCGTGTAAACTAGTACCACTTTTCGAGAGAGGTGAGATTGTGTTATGAGTCATCGGAGTCGTGCGGCGTTGTAGCAGTGGCAATCATCGCTAAAAATTCCAAAAATATTTAAGAACAACGAAACGTATATGTATTTACAGACGCGTTCACTTACAATGAATAAATATTTGTTCGGAACGCGAGCGCACTATTTACAGAAGAATAATAACGATTGTTAATCAAAGTTTGTACAATATTAGCTTACGATTAAACACGTATCGATTACTTAATTTGATTGTTGCTCCTTATTTCTCTCTCACTTTCTCTCTTTATCGACGATAAGAAATGGAAAGCGAATACTAGTCGATGATAATTAGTCGTTCTTTTGTAAAGAAAAAAAAAATCGTTAGGGAAACTTAAATACATACCGGAATCGTGTCTGTCCCGATCCGGGCTCCGTGCCATGACCGAAGTGCGTTTCGATGGCATGGGCATAGACGGTTTGTGCCTGTTTTGCATAGCTTGAGCAAGTGCCTGTTGTACAGCCTCTTGTCTAACTTCTATGTAATTGTAAGATGACATAAAAAAAAATACAAGAGATGTGCGTTAATGAGTTGTTAATTATGATCGATACGAAATGAAAGAAAGCAAATGGGGAAGAAACGGGGGATTTGCGCAACGGGTGGAAGTAATTTAAGGTGAAACGGCACAACAATTATAGCAAACCGAAAGACTTAATGTAAACTAAATCTACGATCATTTTCCCCCCAATTGAATCGGTTCGTGCTGAGTGCAATTATCAATTATCGCTGGTAGACGAAAATAGAAACGCAGATAATTCGATAAGATTTGCTTGCAAATATTTGAACGAAACTTCCGTCTCCAAACATATCTCAATCCCGTAATCTCATAGATTTGAATAAATTTCTTAAAGACACGTTTGTTAGAACGCGTCCTGCCAAGATGTATTATGTTTTGTCTAGCGAATATTTTATTACAAAAAATGAAACGTTTTTCTCTCCCAACTCTTTGTTTCTCTTTTTCTGTCCGTAGTTTGGTTCGCTTTTTCTTCTTCGCCGCCCTGCAGGGCCAAATCCCATACGGGACGTTTTTATATTGTTAAGACACGAGAACTTTGACAGAAATACAGCGTCGTGAGAGAGAAAAAATCGTTTTAGGTACGACTCAGGTGAAAAATGTCGGTCGTAGAGAGTCAAAACATAATAATAACAACGGCAACAATATGAGAATGTTGGGAAATTAATCATTCAGCATCCCCTCACTTGATATCTTTATTATATCCGTGGAAAAAATTGCACGTACTCTTAGAAACGTCGCAATTTCGAGTTGGAAAAGAGCCGTTAAGGGCAAAATGCGAATTGATTGGATTTTCGCGACGAAACAAAAAGAAGAAGCGTTCGTCGTTAAACCGACTTTTATTATTATTTATTTACAATGATATTATAAGAGGTGTACGTGATCGGGGGCGATCGTTTCTGCAAAATGTACAGGGCTAAAGCAATTGCGATGATTCATCATAAACGGTAGAAATTACGTTGGTAACGTTCACGTTTCATTTTTATGGCCTCGAATGGCGTTAAGCTGTCCTCCTGGTGCCTATCGATTTGGATTTAGCACATTTAATGGAAAGCAACGGAAAGCGATTGCGAGAGCTTTGAAAAATCGCCCTGTACACGTGAACATAGCCAATTTGCAAATTGGCACGCAGCGAATAATTTTTTTGGAAAACTGCCATTTCTTCGCGCTTCATATACGAATTATTTCATAGTAATATTGCTGATAATTTCCAAATTTATAGCAAAGTTTAAATAGATTTTCTTCTCATCGAAAGGTAAATTATTAGTAGCGAGATATGGTACGAGGGTGGTTTGATAAATAACTTATTTTGATGTATATTAAATGGCAAACAATTTTCTAATTTTTCAATTTGTCCGAAGCTTTTGTACCAACGTTGCTCAAGCTTTCTGTTTCGTTTGCAGAAGTGGATTTCTTAAGAAGTAATTACGTTCTCTATCAGATTACTTTGAGCAAATCTCCTTCGGCCACTAATGTTTCTTACTGCGATGGAGCTAATTCAGTGGCTTAAGCCTCTGTTATAGCACTTTTTGCTGCCTATTCCGGCTGAAATCCATGCATTATCATGGGGAAATCTCGTGTTTGCATTGGAATAATGGCAAACGCAGCACTAATCTTTCGCAATGTCTTTTCGTGTACAATTCATTATGCAAAATAAAATAGATTCGTTCATTTCAGATGCTCGTGGTCTCTACCATCTCGCTCAATATGGATTTCTTTCGCTGTGTCCCCATCCAAAAACGCAGAATTTAATAACATTTCGAATTGCAATTTTATCCACTTTGTTCATCACTCGAAACACTTAAATTTGTCAGTTAAAGAGATGAAAGTTTATGAACACATCGAAATCATTTCTTAACCCCTACTATAACTGTATTAAACAAGTTATACATATATCAAACCGCCCTCGTATAAACGGAACCTCGGAGAAAAAAATCTTTAAAAAACCGTTTCACCTTGGAACGGACAAAACGTGGTTTTAAAAATTTGTCTCTCGCGCCTTGTTTCTTTCGTCCGCTAATAAAGAAAGCGTTTCTTTTTAACTGTTTCCCATTTTCTTGTTTGTCGCTATTTTAAAACGATCCGCACTCGCCAATAAAAGAAACGAGCGAAATTATAATGTGCAATTACGCAATCGCGTGTAGTAATTAAAGATATACGTGAGATACTTAAAGAATTGCCCTTATTATTCTCCGCTCCTTTAATTTTTTTTGTGTTTTTGAACTTCGAAACAATTCCACGCATTTACTCCAAAAAGAGAAAGCAAAGAGAGCGAGATGATGATGATGATGAGATAATTAAAACGTGGCACGAAATATTACAATCGACGCGAGAGCGTTAATTAACGCTCACTTATATTCTTTTTGATGATTTATAGTTACCTGCGCTCTTAACGCTTTTCCATTTAATTCTTTCCCTTTTTTTGGTTCAACAGTTTCATTCCTTTTTTCTGCTATTCATCATTTTCTTTTTGCCTCTCGTTGTTTGTTGCGGTTCTTATAATTTGCTAACGATGTACGATGGGCGAATGGCCGAGTTCGTTCTTTATCCATCCATATAACGCCGTTTACACGTTAAACAACATTTAGTCCAACGAGGATAGCAACAACTTTAACAAAACGCTGATGGACAACGAAAAAATTGCAAGTGCAAACTGACAAGTTTTTCGCCGAAGAGAATTCAGAAAATCTACTGATAATGGGCGGAAGAGGCGCTAAATCGTCTCCAATACGGGGGGTGTTATTAATTCGGTAAAGTAACGGTAACAGACAAAGATAAATTAGACGTGCGTTAGCGTTAAGATGCGGAAAAAGGCGAAATCGAAAGAGACGAGTTTGGCGATAGAACGCCATTAATTATACGACTTCTTGTTACTTTGCTACGGTTACTCAATTCGTGTGGTAATTGTTAATAATTAGCCGATACTAGATGAGGATGAATGATCGATATGGGAGTTAGCGTTAGAAGCGTTTGATTGCCTGCTACGGATTCCCGATTTCGTTCTTTTTTTTACGATTCCTTTTCACGTAGAAGACATTCGACGTTACGTCGCTTACCTGAATGATACCGGCTCTCATTTCTAGTGAGCCTTCTATTACCGCGCCTCAAAGCCCTCGCAGCCGGACCCTTATTTTCGCTATTGCCAGCGTTCACCGCACCATCAGCTACATGCAGAAACAACACACGTATACGCACATGCAGTAATAATTAAAATAAATAATAAACAATTCAAATTAAAAATAAAAACAGAATCAATGTGATGAACAAAATAATAATGATAAACGAACTTTCTTTCTTCGATACAACCGAATAAACGTTAACTAAACCCTTTTCCCCTCTTCATTTCCTTTCGTTATTTCTCTCTCTCTCTCTCTCTCTCTGTAGTATTTTCGCTTCGATCGTTCAATTGTATTAATTAAAGGTTGGAACGGGACACGATCTTGCTCGTCTAATTGTTAAAACAATACAATTTACTCGACGGTTTACCAGAGCAAAGCGTCCTCTTCTCCTTTTGTTCGAACGTTACTTTGCCGGTTGTATTTACTTGCGAGGAGAAGAACTTAACTTCTGGCGCTAGCGAGTCTAAAGTTCTTGTGGTACGTGCGGCCGCTCGCAATTAACTAACGACACCGTGTTCCATTGCGACGATAAACAATCGAATCGTTGCGACGCAACTGAAATCGGTGCCGTTACTTTTGATGCTATTTAGTTTGGAAAATGTTTCGCGAACCTTTTCAGCGTTCGGCCGCACGTGTTATTGCAGATTTGCGATTTCCCATTGTGAAGCAAGCGTGCAGGTAGTTGAGGGACCAATAAACGGACGCGATTATGGTTAAAGCCGATTGTGTACTTCGCATTAAGTGTTTCCGTTTCCGGCGACTATAAACAAAAGAGAGAGAGAGAGAGAGAGGAAAGAAGAGAGAGGCCGTTTTGTGCAAATAGTGTGATGTCACGTTGATGGTTTTAGTAGTAGCGTTAATAACGATGAGATATGACGTGCGAAAAGAAATAAAAGCTCGATGACAAACGAATATTTGCAGAAGAAGAACAACCGTTCATTGCGCTTTGTCGCATGCTAAACATCGAGCAAAAAGAAAAGGAAATAGCCAAAGAAAACTAGGAAACATGTGCAACGAACAACAACGGTGGCAAGGGGCTACACATCGTAATAAGAAAAAATCGAACCTGAATGATATCTTTTTTCATTATGCGTGACACGTCGTTGTGTTCTCCTTCTGGTGTGATGTTGCTTAACACCACCAATTCCTCCACCACCACCTCCCATTCCACCAGTTACAACGCCACCACCGCCTCCACCGCAACCATCGTTTCCTCCGCTTCCGCTTCCCACTAAACATCAGGATTTACAGGACGATGTTGATGTTGGATGATGCAGATGATGATGACGACGACGATTATGCACATTCAGACAATGCAATGTAAGTAAACAGGTATGCACACACACACACACACACGAGATTGTTGTTATTAATTGTAAGTAACACGTTCAAAAAGTGCAATTTGCAAGACCACCGACGAATGGATGTTAGTTCGACGATTAATTGCGTTAATTAAAATAGAATCATTTATCAGGGCGATTAGTTTGTTATTTCAGTACTCGAACAGAGCGAAAGTTTGCGTCGAAGATAAAGAGAAGTAAATAAGGTACGTGACGTCACAATAAAAATCGAACAAATTCAATTTCGATAACTCCGCGGAGGAAACAAACGTACGATTTGGAAGTGGCGCAATTTGGCACCTTAAAACGATTGCATTAGCATTTTGTCGCGAGAATTGCTGCGGATAAATTTGCAGGTACCAATTCGTTTAAACAACAGCTACTGCATCGTTTATGTTTGCGTTATTCTCTTTCGTATAACACGTAACTTCCGCAAGAATTTTTGTTGATTATTTTTTCTTTTCGCAGAGAATACTTATCCAAAGAAATGAGTCGTGAAAGAATCCAACTACTTACTTGAATTTTGTTTAGGCACGTATGGGGATAACAGTCTCGTACGTTTCTTCTCATATCCTTTCTGCGTGATATCACCTATAAAACGAATAAAAGGCGAATGTTAGAAACAAAAACATAAAGAATGATAAAGTTGATAATAATATGAACGTTTAGTGGCGAATGCTAAAAACGGATACTCGCAATAATAACTTTTGCGAGAATCGCTTCTCCCCGCTTCTTCCCTCTTGCGTCCTTTCCTTTTTGTTATTGTTCCCCATCACCGGCAATTTCGCGAGCGTGCCTTTATTATTATACGTTTCATATTAAACGTAAAGTTGTCTTCTATACGAGATAGAGAGAGGAAAAAAAAGGGCGAAATAAAAACTTTTGCCGCCGAAATTTTAATAAGTTTTCCCTTCAGAAGAGCAAATAACTTTCCACCTTTCAGTCGACTTTTATTGCTCTTCGCTTTCGTATTACACACAGAGAGTACCGCCGTGACTTTCGCACGAAATTATCTTTCTTTCGAATTAATCGACTTGCATATTGGTACACCTCGAGGACCAAAATAGGATTTATTTCTTTGAAATGCCGGTTTAAAGTTGTACCAAATATGAGTTGCAATCGTCAAGTTCAAATTAGAATTAAACCGAAATGCAGTCGCGTCGGGACCTAAGCGCGCTCCTCCCGGCGCATCCACCAAGAAAGTTTATAATAGGATTCTTCTTATAACGCGATCGCGGCTCCGAACTGTTTATTATTTCTCGAAACTCGCCAGCGAGTTTATATTTACTTATTTTCGTTCGTATCGTACGAGGTTTTCTTTTGAAAAACTTTTCGTAAACGATATGAGCAAAAGTAAGCAAACGATTCTTCTTTTTCGTACGTAACGAATCCCAACGGAATTGCTTAATCTCACTTAAAAGATTTTAATCCGGTGTATGGTGATAGCTGGCGCGGGGAAAGTTTGCGATTAAATTCTGAAAGAGAGTAAAGCGAACGGAAAGAAAAAGGAAGATATGTTGGCTAGTGTTACGCCTTTTAATAACAACGTCTCGTATATAATTTTTATTCTTCTTGCGAAGAACTTTCTTTCATTTTCTTTTTTCGTTTTCTGCATCAAAAAATGTACGTTTCGTGCAATAAAGTGCTTTAATAAACGGTTACACAGTGTAAAGAATATATGGCACTAGTTGTAGTAATAACGGCATCGTAAAATGTTTGTCTACATACTTTATACCCTTTGCTATTATTATTTTTTCCTCTCGTTCTTATGCTTTCCTTTTTTGTTTAGTGCAGAAAAACTTAGTCTATTGTATTAGGCACACGAGAGCTGGCTGCAGACGGACAAAAAATGCGAACGATTCTCTTTTAAATTTAAGGCCCTTTTCATTTACCGAACGTAACGCGAATGGATTTAATAGGATTCCCTTATATTTCTTTCCCACCATCTCCCTTTTAAACGTGTCTAATATGTATTTGTATCGATTTCTTGTAGAATAGAACGACTCTCGTCTGTCACGCGATAAATTTGCTACCATTATCCGCAAATCTTTGTTACCAATTTGCGAATTATTCGGTCTATTCATCATTTGTAATTAATTGGTAAACGATCTCGAGACGAGTAGTTTAATAATTTGTCAGGCAATCGGTTTCTTCTTGGTGTTTCCATCACTTTTTGGAAGTTTATAATAACGAAGAAACTAATAAGTAGTAAATGGAATTGACGGAAGGCTTTATATTGATGAAAAGCAGCGGACAAGAAAAAGGTGAAGATTTCAATTAGGAATGTTACTCATTAAAATCGTTATTCGACCAACAAGTTATTTACGTCTCAGATCGAAACTTTATTAAACGATTTAAACACTTTAATAAAACGATTTTAATAAAATTCCACGTCCTTCTATTCTTCTCCTTATTCCTTTTTTCATCGATAAAGTAACTTTTAATTGGCAAAAATTAATTTTAAACGTCTTCGTAATGGGAGACGAAGAACGAAACTGGTGGTGGCGCAGAAAAAAAAACAGCAACAAAAATCGATTCGAAGTAGTATTAAAAATTTGCAATATCCTTCGAGTCTGGATACATTATCTTTCTCTCTCGCCCGTTATTGTTCTTGTAATATTAGACTGTTTTTTACTTTGCGTGCCTAAATACGAAAGAAAACGAATAAATAACAGCTGGCACGAGAAGGAATGGAAAAAATGCGCGAAATTAAATTGAAATCTACAATACGATTTTTGCAATTTAATAAATCTTATTATTTATAACGTACCGACCATTAGTACTGCCGCGGGCTTACTGCGAAAACCAGTAAGTAAGTGAGAGTAACGGTTTATGAGAAAAATGAGCTGGAAGAAGAAAATACGTTTTACTTCGTACGTTCGGACGGGAGGGACGTAGAGAATTTGCAATATTTTCGCGTTATTTAATAGCATTAATCCTAGTTCCTTACTGGCTAATTTATTTTTTCTTCTTCCTTCCTCTTCCACCACTTCGTTCCCTCATATTTATTCTTTAAACGTATTTTCTTTCCATTCCTTTGTTCTACTTCTTGCTCGTCCTCCTCATCCTCCGCCGCTCTCTACATTTTCCTCTATAAGAATTACGATTAATAATAGTAAGAAAATGAAGTAAGGAAGAAGATTAGAGTAGGGCGTGAATAATGGGTCCTTCATGTACAATATATAATTCCGTTTCCCCATCCTTTTATACTCTTGTATGTGTCTGTTAAGGGTGTTCAACAACAGCAGCAACAATCTGCTTCTTGGAGGAGAGTTAGGGCTTCTTAATTGATACGTTTTACATTAAGCTCCACGCGCCAACAAAAAATAAGAGCACGCTTTGCACCTGGGTATTGTCCTCTTAAATCGCCGAAAAATGCTTCTGGAAAAAAAGATGCAGCCAATGGAAATCGCTCTCACTTCTTCTGATACAGTTTAACATGTTAAAACAAAGAGTAAAATTGGTGAGAATCGAATCTTTTGTATTTCCGTCTCGAGAGCAACATGGCACTGAAGATTTTTTGTCGTTGCTGATGAATTCGCGCATCTTCTCAATGTTATTTTCGCAATTGATGGTTTTAGACTTCTCGATAGATGATCATCGTTAATGCGTCCACGACCGTTCTTGAAGCGATTGTGTCAATCGTAATTTACTTGTACGAGATCGATGTTCATCACCATAAGCATGTTTCATCATTTGGAGTTATTACGATAAATGCTTTTTCAAGTTTAAAGTGGAAATTAATATTCTGCTATAATTTTGTTTGCAATTTGGATAGAGCAGCAACAACAAATTTATTACTTTGCATAACTCAACAGAATGATTGCGGAGGTAATACTCAGGCATTGGTCAATCTAAATTGCGTACTTCTGCAGCAAGACAACTCAAAATTGCACACCACCAGGGCAAACGATGGAAAAACTGAAAGAACGCGACACGACCGAACTTATTCCTCATTCAGCTTATAGCCCGGAGTTTTATAACATCCGCTTGCCATCTTTTCCGATCAATGGCGCACTTCCTCCGCGGACGTAACTTCCGACGAGCGTCGTTTTGTGCAAAACTTGTTTTCAATAAACCCAAGTTGGATAATGTTCAGTCCATTTCGCGTGCATTCTTTTCAGTTGTTTGCTGTAATGTTTGGAAGTGATTGAAGATCCATGGGGTAGAAATTCATGGTGGATTAAACCTTCGTGGTTCCCAATAAAGCGTAACATCGACTTCTCCTCGAAATGATTCCTTGGCTTAGCAATCGAAGTATTAGGATGTTGAATAAGTTCTCGCTGTTTTTCAGTGAAAATTAATGCTTGATTCTAAAAATATATATAAAAGACACGCCCTTCACAGTATTGTCCATCGCTAGCCACAACTTATGCCATATTTTTAGTAACATTTCAATTTCACCTCGGAAGAACAATACGACTTTTGAGACAACCCAAGAGGCCGACCCATTTTTTTGGCATCTCTTGAGAATGGAAGTCACAGGCCACGTGCCATCGATCAAAGCAAGTGCCGAAAGGTGCAATCGGAAGGTGCAATGTCCGGTGAAAATAGGGCAGGTGGGCTAGGACTTCCCATTTAAGCAGTTCGATGTAAGTTTTCGCACGTTTTGCAACACGTCGTTCGACGTCTCTTGGCTTCAACTCGTGCTGTACCAAAAGTGCTAGCCTTTGAATTGTTCCTAAGGCTTTCAAAGATTTCCAAACTGTTGTGTGGTCGACTCCTAATGATTCTGCAAGTTTAGCTTGTGTCTGACGTGAGTCTTCATGAAGTAGTGCTTCCAATTCTTCGCCCTCAAGCTGATGCGCTGCACCAGGACTTCAATGTCAAAAACTTTATTTTTGAAGCGTTTCAGCCAATATTTTCATATTGTTTCCGATAGAGTGTGGTCGCCGAAAGCCTCAATAAGTGTTTCAGCTGCAGCTTTTTTTAAAAATAAGGTATTGCAATAACATTCCCCGCAAATACTCTTTTTTATTACAAAATTCGACATGTTTAACACCATGAAAAGGAAACTTGTTCACTTTTCAGCAAACTGAAACCTACTGAATTTCAGATTTGCTTATCGTATTTAGCTATAAATGCGTATCAACTTAATCCACACACAGGTACGTCTGGTAAAACCGTTTGTGTGATAACAGCGAGAACTTATTCAACGTCCTAATAGAATTAGTCTGTTTGCAAAACTGCGACTTTTTATGAGACGCCTCATAATTTTTTTCTTTAGGCAAAGTTTGAATTTCGCACAGCAAATAATCTGTTTTTCTTATTAGACGATTTGCATGTTACGAACGAGTAGATATTATATTAATCTTTGGCAATTTGCATCCGTTCAGTTTCCACTAGTTGTATAATAATAGTTTTGGAATTAATTGCGTTCTCCACCTGTTTATATGAACTTCGTCACATCGGCAGCATTATTAAACGTTTATAGGTTAGCGATGGTAGTTAGAATAGACTGCGGAATAATAGCGGAGGGATGATTGTTATTCTTAATTATCATTCTCTCGTCATCAGTTTTGTTCGCATTTACCTCCGCATTCGTATTGTTTCAATGTTATACGCGAACGAAATGGAGAACATTAAATTTCTTATCATCCACTGCGTATCGTAATAATAATAATAACAATAAGAGTATATTATTAACGGACAAAGGCAACAGTGGAGCCTTTTTGTTAATTTGGTAGAGAACAATGTGTGACAACTGTCCATAGTTTTTCGCGAATATTAAACCGAAGGGAATCGATTTTAGTGCAGAAGTTAAATGAGCGCGAGCGGCAGGCGAAAGACGATTTTCGCAAATTTTAATATTTGATGATGGTTCCAACATTGGCAGCAGTCGGTGGAAAAGGGCGTCCCGTTTCATTTGCCAAAAAGTACGGGGGGATAAAAGGTATTTCGCCCCCCGCCCGCTCCCTTCGCATCGCCGTTCTATTATCATTAAAATGTTCATTTAGAATATCGCAATTTTACGATATCATTAATGGTAATCGTCTCTCGTTCCCTTTCTCTGGTGCCATAAATATTACATTTAAAACCCTTTATCGACTGGAAAAGGGATGCAAATTTTATAGCTTCTCCCGTTATTTTATTAATAAAGTCAATAGAGGCCATTTGAATAATTTAATATTGAAAAAAAAATGCCTGAAAATATCGAGAAAAATATTTTAATTAATTTCGTTTATTAATGTGGGTTATGTGGATATATCCTACGCTGGAAACAAGAAATATGTTGGAGAAGAAAAGGCGGAATGAAAGCTCGGAATACAACAACAATTGATGGGGAAATATGAGGATGAGACAGGAACATCGACTTTTAGAGCCAATAAAGCGCCGCCCGTTTTTTGCCTACGCATTGAATAATGCAAATATTTCTTCCTCTTTTAATTTTTAGTTGCTTATTTATCCTCCAGTTTATTTTTACGTTTTAAACGCCCCTTTTATCGAATTTATTGCACCAATAAACTGTTTGCTGAAACTTTATGCGCACACTTCTCAAGTAGATCTTGCAATATTGTAACTATGCGTACATGAAGTTTATTTTTGACGCGTTATCCTGCTCCGCTTCTTTCTCTTTCAGGTATCTTTCCCCATTTTTCCACTCACCCATTGAATATTTATTAACACGTTAACAGCACAGAGTCACATCTTTCATCGGCTCCCCCCGTCGCTTTCCCTCAACATTAATCGGCATTATTATTTATTTCTCCTCGCAGGCATTTTCCACTTTTTGCGAAATTTATGTCGGTATTATGCGAAAATAAAAGAAGGGCGAGAACGAAGAAAATGCGACTTTTCATCGGCAGAACGATCCGTTTCCTTTTTGCCACAATTTATTCGTCGTTTTCGCATTCGCCTCGGTGTCGCGAAATGCCGTCTTTCGCGAGCGCGGGGAATAATTTCGATAAATTAAACACGTCGGAATTTTAATTGCGTTTCAGCGAGAACGAGTGGCAAAAAGACGAGCGTTTCCAGGTGGCGAAGTGATAGCGAACGACAATTTCTGCCGGTTTCATAACACGCCTATTATTACTATTATATTTCGGTTCTTGGTACCGTTCGAGCTGGCGGTTTTGAATTTGACCCAATTTCCAGTTTACAGCGCGCGATTTTGTGGTGGTTTCTTTTGCCTTTTATCGGAATAACGATTTATCGAAAACAATAATAAAAACAACGAACGAGGAGAACGTGTCTTGTCGTTAGCGTTTTTCCGCACTTTAAATTTATTATTATTTTCTAGTGGAAACGCTTCGCTCGTCCATCGATCCGCGGCGCAGTTCGATTTTAATTCATTTCCCGAGCTGAATACAGAATTTATCTTATGGGACGCAAAAAAAAGCGGAGATGCGAACGACAAAAAATCGACAAAAAAGAATTAAATTGGAATTTTCCAACTTTCGCTCATAACACGATCGAACCGCTTCGCGTTTCCTCGCCATCGAACGCACTTCTTAACCGCCGAGAAAAGAAAAGTAAAAAGCGTCGCCGCTTTTTAATAAGAAATAAACGGAAGCAGCAAATGAAAATGGACCAACGTAGTTTTCAACGTTTCTTCGTCCCCATTGCGAATAGTTTCTACCGGAAGTTGTCTAGCGATCGGAATATGAAAGAGCTGAAGCTAATATTCCTTTACGAGACCGTTTCAGTCGCCTTTTTAAGACACGTTTCCATCGCGAAAGCGCTTGTAGTCGGAAGATCGTAACGCGATATCCCGTATAAGTCGATGGATATGGTAATTTCCCTGCTCTTGCCGCAACAGTATTTTATCACTAAACACTTTTGTCCATCAACATAATAATCTACCGCTAGCGAAAGAAGTCTCCAGGAGCAGCAGCAGTCGGTGATTATAAGATTTGCTATCAAAACGAATTTCGTATCGCCAAAATTCGCGTCAACGAGTTTCTTAAGTGTCGAATTGGAAGGAGGACTAAAATAAATGCACGCAATACGTGAGAAAATTCGCGAATTTAAATTTTAACCGAACGAGGTGGTTTTTTTGTCTCTTTTTCGCTAGGAGGTTTTAGATAAACTAGGACGACTTTTAATAAATGTTTAATAAACCTAATACGGGCTCATCATTTATTTATGCCGCACGTATCGATCTCATCGTCGAACGCGTTTATGCCCGTTTTATGGATATACGCGAACAAAACGAAAAAAATTTAAAGCACAAACTGCAATAAGAACGTCTACGTTACAGGCTTCATTGTATTCAACGAGAGCGCCAAGTTTTAAAACTATTAAATGACCGTATGAAAGTCAATGAACCGCTTTTTATACGCTCTCCGCTCTTCTTCGCTCGTATACGGTCCATCCTCGATGTACTATACACTAGACCAATTTTGTTATGTGTTTTTTGTTCGGCTCGTTACTACAAACACAAAATTTCATTTAAATTATTATTATTGGCATTCGCAGACGGGAAAAAGGACAATGCGAGAGAAAGAGGGCAACAACTTTTTACGACTACTACAGCTAAAACGATAATTAATCTCGTAAACTCCATTACGTTATTATAATTTTTCTCTTTGCTTCGGCTGTTTAATGCCGATCAATAATGAACCATCGCCGTTTAATGTTAATTAAAACGTCTAGTCGCGATGCCGTTAATGTTTAATAAATAAGCGACAGTTTGCCCCAGATGATAATAATGATCCATTCAGATAGGAATTAACGATCAATCAGAAGAAACTTAATGCGATAGGTGCAAAATAAACGGTTATACGACGTCTAGTACCGAGCGATCAAAAAGAAATAAATTCGTACCACAATTCAAAACGTTGTTTTCTGCAAGCGTTTTCGTTAGATTTGTGTGTCTGGTTGCGATAACAATTGCCTTGATTTGCAACCGCCGCCGTTAAAACATGTTGCCAACCCGACGAAAATGAATTACAATAATTCACCGGTACCGGTAGTATTAATTACCAGGAAACGAATGCGAGTGCAAGCAAGTAGTTGAACCGAAATTGCGTGCTTTAATCGAATTGTCTAACGTATCCCCCGTTCTATTATGTGATTGATATGGCTTAACTTTGAGCGGCGCAACGCTGGCAGAATTAAACTTGCGTAATGTGCGAGAACGATATAAATTTCGCAATTAAATTCGGTCGCCGATAATAATTTATTGTCGTCGTTCGCGAAGAATTAGCGCGGCGAATCGACGAGCGGACACGTTTTTAATTAAAAATGATAATAACAAAAGTGTACATCGCCACCAATCCACGGTTCCTCTTTAGGCTGGGCAAAAAAAAAATTAACGGCGTTCATCACTTACGTCCTTTATTTCGAACGAGGAACGTTCCAATAATCGATCGTTTGAATTTTTTTATTTGCTAGCTGAACAGAAACCATCGCAAAATTGAATGTTTAACATTTACCGGATAATCACAAGGGCTACAATAACGGCGAGAGTAAAGGGCGGAAGCCATAACTTTTTTTTTAGATTCGGACAAGAAAAATCCATTTGGATAATATTTATTCGCATCTATTTTTATCATAAAACATAATGTAAACCCACGGCTTTTCTTTGTATATTTTTTATTTTGACTCTTTATTCGCTCTTTTCCCCTCTCACTTTACTTTCCCTACATCTCCTACACGTATAAGGTGATAAAAACGAGGCAAGAATAAAAACTGGATGAAGATATACGCCATAAGATTACCATTCCATCTTCGTGACGTATTTAAAGTCAACGGCGACTCTCGCATCCTTTTGTGTCTTGTTTTCCCAGTGCCAGCATTTTATTAGCATGCAGGTACGAATCGCATTAAGTGCTTTGCAATATATGCGTCAGAACTTTAATGCCAAAAATTACGAAAAAAATCGAATTTACCGTCGAAATGCGCGTTCGGCAGGTCGGCATTTTTCGTGCGTTGCAAGATGTTTATGGTCAACATAATCGACCCTGCACGGTGTATTCTAAGTTTGAACCAGTTGGCTCACTGGCAGATAAATCAGCATTTGGGCGTCGAAGAAGTGCCCGACCAAAAGTCAATATTGTTGCTGCGAGTCTTAGCTTTTCAGAGACGACTACGTGGAGAATTTTTGATCAAAATCTCCATTTTAAGGCTTATAAAGTTCAAATAACCCCAGAATTGAAACCAAGTGACTATCACTTGCGGCGAAATTTCGCCAACTGGACCCTTCCGCAGTTGAAAGCCGATCAACTCTTTGCAGACAAGATGAAGCGCATTTCTCACTTAATGGTTTGGTAAACCAACATAACTGTAGGATTTGGACCGATGAAAATCCTCAAGTTATTCACGAGTCGCCTCTTTATCCTGAGAAGATCACGGTTTGGGGCGGTTTCTTATGTGTTTCAAGACGATGATGGACATTATGTTAGTGTTAATGGTGAGCGGTACAAGAGCATGTTAACGAGATCTCTTTGACCTAAATTGAGAAACGTTGACATAAACAATGTACTCCTTCAACAATATGGTGCAATCTGATTCATTCATCTCGTGATTCATATCCGGCTCGAAGGACCAATTTTATGGTGGGTCACGTTGATTCTCTTGCAGCTTCAATACACGACTCCAATTTTTCTTCAGGCTGGGTTTCTTGCACTTGATGGACCAAACTCTTAAACTTATTAGCTAATTTTAGTTACTCGACAATCGACCTCGTTTTGGTCTTTATTTGCTAATTTTCTCTTCCGTCTTCAACAACATTGCTCAGAGTTTCTTCTTAAAAATTGGTATGTATTCCTTTTCGCGGCGTGCACATCTCGTATCAAACTCATCCAACTCTTGGATTCTTCTTCTTATGGGGTCATGTGAAAGCTCTGGTGTACAAAAATAATCAACGAACAATTCGCGATCTCAAAGGGAACATTGAACGCATGATTCAAAATATACCACGCGATATGTGTGAAAAAATGGCCGCAAATTGGGCCTCCAGAATGCATTCGGTTAGCCAAAGTCGATATAATTTTTAAAACATAATGCCATGGATTGTTCTTCAAAATAAAATCAGCGGATTATCTCATGGAGTCATTATTGGAAAACCCTATAATACGCCCAATTACTAGTTCCTAAAACCGTATTAATCATAACAACAGCAAATAAGAAAGAAATCCTCCACTTTTGATCGGCGTCCAACAAGAAGCCGTTTCACATTAAAGATGTTCTTCACTTCTTTGCATGTATATTAGAAATTATTGTCGACATATGAACGCATTTAGAGAGTAAAAAAAGGCGAAACAGTCAAAGAAGCACGATAAAAGAGATGATGATGATGAGTACAAGAAGAAAATTAAACGCTCTCTTAAACCAATTAAAAACTGTACATGGTGCAGTACGATCGTTCAGATGTTAAAAATGTGTGCACGTTTATAATTTTTCTTCGTTTACGTACCATCCATAGCATAATGCAGAGATATGAAAGGGATGAAAGCTAAACTTTAAAGAAAGAAAAAAAAATATCTGGAAGATGAAATGTGAACGGAAAGAATGAGAGGGAATTTGATATAGTTCTAGTTGCAATCGTGGGAGTGTAAGTACTCTTTATGGCGTTGTATCGTTTTAAAAACTCTAATTAATACAGGACGACCGTAAAATGTTAAAATTCAAAGTAAATTGCGGGATAAATTGCATAATTTTCTGCGTTTGTTGTTAAAATCGCAGATTGTGGAAAATGCAGAGAAATGGAAATTTCTTCCTCGCAGCAATAAAGAAAAACTTTCCAAACGATTTTTTTAGTTCACTCGGTATACGAAAATGCATAGGACAATGTGCTCATGCGACAACGAGAGGTTTTTATTTTTATTAATTAATTCGAAGAAAGAAATAAAGGATGCTGTAAATTTTATTTTGTGTCTCTTTGTTTCCGTTTTTATTTTTCTTTCCTCTCTGGAGGGAAAAGGCGAACCAAGAGTCAAATTAAGTCCGATATATAGAAAGATTTACGTATTATAATTAATCTTAAAATCGCCAGAAAATAGAGCAACTTTAATGCTCCCTTAAATAAAATTTATTGCGAAATCCTACTCTAGCCACCGTAACGAGCGCAAAAAAATAGCACGAGAGACAGAGAGCGAAACAAGTAAAACAGAACGAAACAAACAAAAAACCGAAAGGAAAAGGGACGACGTCACGATTTATGTCCGCTTCTTGTCTGCATTTGTACTTTCATTAAATAAATGGTCAACATTCTTGTTAAGATTTTCTCTATCTTTGGTCCGTTCCTCTTTGTTATTTGTTGCTGTTGTTGCATGGTGCGTTAAGCAAAGAGCAACAATAAGGAGAACGTGGACAGAAAATACAGTCATCGACAACGGTTCAAGCAGAGACGAGAAATAAGAGGCGAGGAACTTGAAATATTTCCCGATTGAAATTGTCAATTGTTCTTTCGCGTTATTTCTCCTGGGGTAAGCTTCCGTCGTGGTATAAGAAAGAATTCCTTTACTTAAAGGTAAAATCCAAAGAAAGGAGAGAGATGCGAAGATTTCACGCCGTTAACCTTCCTATACACACGGCTTTATTGTCCCTATCGCAAGCAAATATTATTGTGCCATTCTCTCGTGGTTATTTTTGGTTTTTTTTTTCATTTCGCTTTCTTTCATTGTTTCGTTACATTTAATCCGGGGTCGAATCCACTCCAAGATTAACAATCGACCAGCATAAAGTTTGTGTATTTTGTTAAAGAAAAATAAGGCCAAGATTTTAATTGAAAGAGAGAAAACGAATCAGTGCCCGATCTGAGATAAATAATAGTTTAATAGCGAAATTCACGATTTCGTTTGGTAACGAGAACCGTTTCCCGGTGCAAATCAACTTTACTCCATATTAAAGGCATTAAATTATTACAGTCTATTAAACGAACGTTTAAGTAGATTGTCTTACAAACAATGTTGCCCGAATCCATTTTCCACTTGTAAGACGACGATAATAATTCCCGTATTCGCGCGATGGTTAAATGCACGCGAACGATATCGACCGTTATAATTAATCATTCGCGCTTTTAATTTCGCAATAACAATGCGAAATTCATAATCATCAATTAACGCAAATTAAACTGATAGTCGTAATAATAGTAATAATATCGGGCGACATCGATAAGCGAGAGTAAGCGTTTAATTTCGCATGAAATCGAATTAAACGGCGAGAAACGAAAGTGGAGCAAGTTCGTTTTGCAAGTTTAGTTTAGGCAAATGTCGCTTTTATTGTTTTTATTTTCCGCTTACTAAAACGTCTAAATATAGGATAAAATGCGTTAAACTTGTATGACCCGCAAAGTAAATGATTCAGCAGGTCGACAAAAGAAACGGAAAAAGAAAACTGGGAATGTACGATATATAATGCCATAAATGGGAATATGTGATATAGCTTTTCCATCAATCGACGTTAAAGTGATCCATAATTGATTGTCAATTTTGAATAATGCACGGGTTAAAATCAATATCGACAGCGTGTTATTTTATGCATGCATGGGCGGAAAATCGAAATGGATGCACGCATCCGGAAGAACCCAAACCAATTGCAAAGACAGGTGAAGTGATACATTATTTTATAGTTACTTCAAAACATCGATCCAATAATTTAAATAAAAGCAAATTGAGGAAAAAACATCATCTGGCGATGTTTTAATCATCGCAAAACATTTATTCCTCTTAACATTTTCTAAAGCGACTCGCTTGTTGTCGATGCCTTTCAGCGCCTCGAAGAGAATACCTTTCATCCAGAATTTCAAACAAGAAAACACAATAAAAAAGAGAAGGCATTTCAATTGCTTCAACGAGATTGCAATTAGGCGAAACGTTTTCGCCGTTCTTCTTCTCCTTCTACACGAGCCTACCAATTAAAAAATCGCATAACGTTAATGAATTGCACGTTTTGCCCATCTTCGTGATGGACGTGTGGCAGAGTGACGACACAAAAGAGATGCAAACAAGCCGGAGCCGAAAAGAGCGGGAGGAAATAATGCGGCGAACGAGGAAAGAAATCACTCTTTCGCTCGCTCAATCTTTTCTCTTGCAAAACCATTATTATTGGAAACCAACGCGAAACATTTGCAGAAAAGAAAAACACGAAATTGCTTGCATTCGAAACGTCGACGGGGTTTCAGTTCTCGAACTTTGCAAATAGTTTTCTGCACAAACTTAAAGTAACGAAAAAATAAACAACAACAACGGTGAGGGCGAAAGAAGAAATTCGTTGGATGAAAGAAGACGAACTTGACGATACATTGGTGTGCGTTATTTTCAGTGGCATCTATCAACGTCCGTGCACTTGTTACATTTGGGATACAAAACGTTAAGTCAAAAAGGACGAATAAAAAGGCGAAAGACCGAGAGAGAATGGCAAAAAAAGGGCTGGAAACAACAGCATGAACTGTTAGCGAACGCGAACGATGAGAAATGCAGCATCAACAGCAACGCACCACGAGCAAATAAGCGTCTCTTCTTGCGCACTTTCTTCGTCTGTCCTCATCGGATTTCTTTTTGTTATTCATCTGCTGCCGATGTGGATTAAATTAGATTCGATAACGACGACGGCATGGTTTTAATAAAACTTGCATTTAGCACGCGGGGATCGTTAGATTTAAATAATTTCTGCCTTCGTAAACGCAGCAAAAAATCCTTTTCCCCGTTCGTACTTCGCCACAATTAGAACGGATTAGGATAAGAGGCGCGGAGGATAAATAATACAATGCGGTTTCGACCTCCAGCATCATCTACTCCCCCTTTACAACGGGAGGGTTAAATTAGTGTAAAGGACGTGCTGTAAATTCAATTTGCAATTGCGAGGGGACGATAGGGAAAGAAAGAGACAGCCGGAAACTATCCCGAACGGATTAACTTATACGGCGTAGCGAAACTGTTACGCGAAGGGATGGTTATGGGAAAGCGTTTTTCTTTCTGGGGGAGGCGGCGGTTGAGCGAAATGAACGGGCGACACAAGAATGTCGACGCAATGTCGCTAAATAGTTCTTTAAACGCAAAAGTGGATGTTAAACAGCGTTGATTTTTGCCCGCGTTCATTTCATCGTTGATGATGATGATGATGATGATGACGGTGACGCAAACGTCAGCATCGCCTTAAAAATATTTAAAATTGTATTTAGGTTAACGAGGCACGAAATAATAGATTAAAATTCGTCGTCTGTGCAGAAAATGTTTGCATAAACA
Source organism: Hololepta plana (assembly GCA_963695495.1). NCBI lineage: Eukaryota > Metazoa > Arthropoda > Insecta > Coleoptera > Histeridae > Hololepta > Hololepta plana. The sequence continues at coordinate 9,787,265 of OY968837.1, read as the reverse complement.
TGCAGGCGAACGAGTTGAATGGTGGAAATTTGCGCTGGCTAAAAGGTTTGCACATTTTCACGAGCGAAAGAAAGGAGAGACACTAACTGACGAAGGAGCCTCTAAGCAAAAGAGACGGTAGAGCAAATTTCCGGCAAAGTTAACGAATTGCTCTCGTTCTTTTTACTCGTAATTTGATTGTTTTAATTGGATTTCTTTTCCAATGAGGCCCATATTTTTCTTCGCAATTCAACGAAGAAGACGAAGACAAACATTAGGTCTTTTGTTCGTCGACTCCCGAGCAGAAGACTCGCGCGGGAGGAGGGACACCAAACGAGAAACTTTCGAAAACTACCGACAAAAGTGGACGTTTATCATTATATTTCGTTGTTTGGGCGTCGAGAGGACGACGACGAAAAACGAGTTTCTTTTCGAAAGAAAAATGTGTATTAAATTACGGGAAAAGGCCGTTTTTCCGTGCGAAGAAAAGTTTGTATAGGAAAACCACTTCGGATATTAACGGCAATTATTTCCGCGTACATTTCCCGAATCGATATTAGCAGAAAAGGGATTTTTTTTGCTTCGTCTTCTTTCTGCGGGGCAAAAACGTACGAGGGAAACAGGTGATTTTCGACGTGAAACGTTCTGCTATTTATTTAAAATCCGACGAAAGAAAACAAAAGTAACTGGGTCGTCGTTTCGTTTTAAATTCGTACGCACACGCACCATCGTTTCGATGTGCACGAATATATATTTTGCGAAGGTGAATGTGTCGGACGGGGAGGGATTTTATTTTGAGGAAAAATTCCGAAGCTAATAATATAAATCAGATAACTTCGTGTTGCACGATGATGATGATAATGTTGCGGGCTCTGGTAATAGACTAGTAAATAATGATCTTTATTTTTACACCTTCTTCAGTCCGACGATACATTCTAAACGTAATACGGTGGATCAGATTGAGGGAAGGATGATTAGCATTCTTTCGCGAGCGTTGCTAATATAAGTTTCATTTCTATGCAAATATTGCTTTAAACGATGGTTTTCATTTTGCATAACAGTCAGTTGGTGACATAATAAATCGTAAACTAAGTGGAAGTGTCGAAAAGCACGATGCCGATCACGATTATTACGATGGCGTTAACGATGATGGCGATGATGTCATAATGATAGAATAGCAATTCCTATGAATCATCGGGGAGCAAAATTATCATTACGAAGACGTTTAACACGAATGACCCTCGTCCATGAGGCCATTATTTTTAAATTATATTTTTTTCAAGTCCACACGACCGCTCGGCACTTTTATTATTAGTCGGGTCAATTGCTCCGAATTAATTTCTATCATAAAAAAAGTTTTCTTTTTCAGCATTTTCATTTGCGATATTTACGATTTTATATTATTGCCATCGTTTTTGTTGGCACAATAGAATTTTCGCAACGACCATAAAGTACGAAGTTAATGGAAGCCAGTCAGTTGTTTGCGACTTCTCTTTCTTTTTACACATATTTTGCTCGTTTCCGTCCAAAAATAGTTCGGGAGCGAACGAAAAAAAAAAGCGGCTACAAATAGACGCATGATAAAAGATGACGTCCTCTTGCGTTATTGTTTTCATAATTGTTGTCGATGCTCGACAATAAGATGCAGGAGGAGGATGTTCAATGGCTTAACGATCTCTCAAAAAAATATGATTATTAATTAGTTGGAACGTTATGCGAAAACTTTGGCGACGCCTCGCTTCCAGAGAAACTTCTTAATTTTTCGCATAACTTCTTACTGAATGCAATAATGATGATGCAGCTAACTATGTTTATCTCGCTTTTAATTGCACGTTGCTCCAAACACCGGCAGCAACGTTTATTATCGTAATTCCGGAATTGCATAATTTTCTATTCGGAATTTTATTTTTGCATTTCGTTTCGTAATGTTTATAAAAATTTTTTTATGTTTCGCTTATAAACAAATATATGCGCACGGTTTTTAATGCGGTTTCTATTTAGTTTAATGACCTTAATTTGCGGTTTTCCTTTTTCTTTCCTTTTTATCGCTATTTCGCATGGAGAAATATGTTTCGCGACATACATACATTTATTTTTAAATATATAATTCAACCGATAGTTTACTTTAATGCGAGTTCGAATTAACTTTTATATCAAGCTAAATTCATAAAGTTCTTCGTTCTACGCGATTGCGATTCTGGGAAAACTGATCAGAACGAAGGTTTCATTGTTAATCAGCGACGGTTTCTTCTTTGGATTAGGTGACATTTGAGAGACGTCGAAATATTATTAATTAGCACATTTACATAGCTGCCCATTTTCCAGGTAAATCCCTTTATAATTTCATACGTTGAATAACGCCAATGACAACAATATACGTGGACGATAATGTAATAATCCACTTCGAGTTTGCAGTAAAACCATTGGCGGCGGTGAGCAGAGAGGTAGGTGCCGATAGAAGGTACTTCATAAACCGGTAATAGTTAGTTATTGTTAATAAAATAGTTTTGGAACAGTATTAAACTAAATTACCGGATAATAATTATTATTTACGAATTAACTGAAAGGGCATTTGCAGATTTAAATTCGTATTAACGATTCTAATAATTTAAAATGGATTAATAACGGTTTAACGTTAAAATTTTTAACTTTCCCGTACCCCAATAATAAAAAAACAACCCGGATGGAAATAACGCATTTCAACCGGACTAATCCAAATAATGGTAATCCTCGTTCACATGCAGACGGACATTAATTAAAAGTTGTTTTGCAATTTGATTTTACAGGGCTGCGTTTTACGTAAATTTAAGAGGAACTTGATAATACTTCTTCTTGGCTACTTTAAAGTTCTATAAAAGTTTTGCGACCATTAAAAAGTGTCATCGTAATTGTAGATTAAATTCGTGACAAACTGTCGTACGGCGGTAATAATAGGAATTTTAAGAGTCTTATAAAAGCGATTTAATGCAATCCATTAAATTCAACGTACATGCACATTCTTCGATTTGATGACCGTTAAAAATTATTATGAAGTTACTATTGGATCGAATAAAGAAAACTTTATTTGTCGATTTTCCAATGTTGGTCGTTGCTTAAGGGATTTTTCGCATATTTGTCCGTTCCTCGTGTTTATTTTTAGCCTTAAAACGATAAATTCCCATTTGCCCAAACATTGTCCATCCGCTATTTAGGTATTTCAGCTATACGTGTGCACATAAAACAGATATTCGAAGGTTTAATATTATATTTATATAATATCTTTCGCTTCCCCTTTCATTGTTTAATCCAAACAAAGAGCACAAGTTACCTTTTTACGCGAATAAAACCTATAACAACACAATTTCGCTCTATCTGTCGCATTCGCTCCCCATCGAAGTATGTTATAAATATACGGGTATTTATTATCGAGAATTTCCAGTTTATTTTGCATATTAAACAGGTTTTGCGAATCGTAATTTTCTACTTCGCATATGATACCAGCTTATACATAATTTCTTTTCTGCAAAATTTAATATCGGATTTATTTAACAAAACCTAAACAATACAACCGAACATGATCGCGAACAAGAGAAAAGCAAAATAGCGATTGGATTAAAGGGCAACAATGTAAGTTAACAGAATCGAATGGAATCGCGATAATCCGCAATCTTACAGTTAGAGCAACGACTTGCAAAGCCCGAATTCGATGTTTGGCGAAGATTTTCGACCAACGACCACAATCATTTTGCCCCGATTCGATGTTAGAAGACGTAAGAAAAAAAAAGACTGAAATACCGTTACGAAACTGATGCGGCGGCGGCGGTCTCGGCGCTGGCGGCGGATCTTCGAATTGTTGCAACCATTCGTACAATTGTTCCAAATCTCTTAAGCTCTGTTGCCTCTCGGCCTCTGCCCTGTCGGCCACTTCTTCCAGACTCTCCATCATTTTCGCCCCGTCGAAATTTATCGATTGCTATTGGATATGATCGGTTCCATTTCGCCTCTTCGCTTTTCGTCAGTTAATTGTTAGATATGTGATAATTAAACGGACGAATCCGCGTTTCGCGGGAGCAACTGCACGATTTCCGGCCAGTTATCATTACGCGCACAGACGCACGTCGCTCGTGGACGATGATCTTTCTTTTTCGATACTTTTCTATTTCATTCGAATCCCATTTGTTTACGCGAGTGCGAAATTTATTTACAAATTATTTTAGAATAGAGCTTTGACTTGATTTGCGAATACTTCTACTGATACTCGCCAAGCGAAATGAAAATTAACTTTTTCCCTTTTAAAGCGAAACCTCTTTCAGTCGCCGCCTTCCTTTTTGGGTCCTCGTCCTCCTCTTCTTTATAAATTATTATTTATAACAATGAACCATTAAATTTATTATTATATATGTGTTAATAATTATTTATACAGTACAGGCACGGAATGCTGCTTCGTAAACGCTGACGATAACGACGGCATAAGAAAATAAGACGATAACGAAGTCGGTGCGTCAGGAAAGCAAATATCAGGAAACGAAGGTGTATCTATATCACAATAACGTCAATCAACGAGCCGGAATCGGCTGCTGCCTCTTAAAATCGCCGAAAAAATCAGCGAATAAAACAAAACGAATGCAATTTAACACTACGCCGGACACGCACTTTTATAATAAAATCTGCATAAATCTTTAATGAATTCAATAACAACTCTTAACGCTCTGCGAATCGATGAAAGACTAACGACATCATTTAAATAATGATCATTAACTAGTACTTTACTTTAATAACTTCAACAAATCTTCATATTAACATTATTCTTATTTTCGTAGTAATAATAATTTCTATCGTAGCAATAACACGTTTCAACCATAGATTCTTCCCTTTCTTCTAAACTGCACGTAACAACACCATTGCACTTTTCTCGCCCAATATTTATACGCATGTAAAACAAAACAACGTTCTTTAATTACGATCTCGTTAATCAGCCCATATTTCTTTCCATTTATCTAATCACCATCACATCTCGCGAACGATACGTTAATTCGTACGGCGACGATGACGTTATAGGCGATGGCTCTGTTGTTGGTGTCGTAACGAGCATCACGACGTCTCGTTACCAACTGATGCGGGCACGAAGACGAACCGAAAAAAACGAACGACGTCGACGTGAATATTGGCGGCGGCGGCGGCGGCAGCGGTAGCGACGCTGACTACGTGGGTGGTGGTGGAAGCGTCTACGACGGCGGCGTCGGTAACGACCGGTAGCAACGGAATTGGCGGCGGCGTAGCGTATTGTTACAACAATAACAACGGCAAAAACGAGGAAAAGTCCATCTTCGACAACGTGGAACGGAATAATAATAAGATAGTGGAAGAGGAGGAAGAAGACGACGATGTCGAAGGAATAATTGAAGATAGTGCGGTAAGTTGCAATCACGATAACGACAAAAATGTGGGCCATCTTCTTGTATATTCCGTATCTCGCTTAGTTTTGTAAAATTTGAATAGACATCGACGTTCTGGAGAATGTTGAGGACGAAAAAAAAATTAAGAGAAAAACTAGGGCACCGATGGAAAATGGTTGAGCGGTAAATGTACGATGACAAATTACGATAAAGTTTTTAAAGATGCCAATAACAAACGGTCTATTATTGTTTGGTGGAGGAATGGCGAGGCAGAAATAAGAAACGGGCGAAAAGCCGTTCAAGAAATATTGGTATACGAGTAATAATAATGGCGAAACTAAAATTGCTCTCGGACAACTACTACAACGGCCACTCGACCCGCTTAACGTTATTATTTGTTAGGGAAACTTTGCGAAACTTCCGCTAATGCTGCGAGGATGCTCGCTAAAAGCTTATATGCGAGATACGAGAAAATATGTGAAGCCGCCGCTTGGAATGGAGTAAAAATTCGCTCGTTTACAAACATCGACCATTCCAATTAATGCCAATAGTTTCGGCATGAGTAATATTGATTGCAGATTGATGGAAACATCGGGACGTTCGACGCTAGTAATGGAATGTTTGTTCGACCTTTAATCGACGTTTTCTGACTAATATTTCGGAATTAATCGAATCAAAATCGGATTTGATATGAACATATCATAGATTAGCTTCTCGGGACATTCCGTTTTCTGCAGAAAAGTTTTTGACTAAAATCCTTCTAAAAGAGAAATTCTCACTTTTCACCGTCTACCACAATTTACTTTATCAATTAGCACACTGCTTTCGAATTGATATCAAATGCCACATAAACCCAGTTTATTTGCGATCCCTTCTGGACGAGGAATCTTCCTTATCGCGTCGAGCTCGTTGCTTTACTCATTTTTCTCTTTTAATTTCATATAATTATCTTTTGAAATTGATACGCCGGAATGCAAATAATAACAATAAACGCCGACAACAATAAGTCGTCGACATTCGTTCAATGCTTATTGTTCGCCGATCGACGATTAATCATCGTTAAACCGACGATAATTGATGGCCACACAATACGATGCATATGTCTGAGTTGATTAAATCGAAGAGAAAATACAAAAACAAATTAATCGCGATAATTGCGAATGTGTGTCAGTGGGAGCAAAACGGGATTAGTTCAACAGTTTTAAGGGCAAACCGAAGTAAACTTGTTATGCGAATATATTCTTGTGGGCATCGCTTCTTCTTGCTTGGAGTGCCGTTCGCGCGGCAAAATTTATTTTTTGCGCGGCAAAAAGTCGCTAATAATTCACGTTTATCTTATAAATTTATACGTATCATCCTTCCCGCTCGTGCGAGCAAACACTCGCCCGACGTCGTCGTCGTTATATTTATGGTGGGACCAACAAAAAATTGTGGGTTGATAACTTTATACTTTGTAATACGCTGGATGGGCCCCTCTCTCTCCCATGTTCACCAACAGAAAAGGAGAGAAATAAATTTCTCCGGTAATTGGTACAAAAACTTGTTTGAATATTCATTAATTTAGCATCAGTACCACGGTACAAGTGGGCAAAAGGAGGCGAGACGTCAAGGGTGGAACGCTTTAAAGCAATTTGCAAAAGAGCAACTTTTCTGTCGTCGCAGCACTTTTCAGTTTGTTGCTTTCAACATTCTTCAGATTCGTAACCAGCCGGTCACACGCATGTATGGACTCGCTATATGTTTGGATAGAGACCGGTGTCAAAGGAGAAATGTATGAGGAGGATGGATGATGATAGTCCAGGGACGAACGGTCTCTATTATTGCTAGTTAACTCGTGTAAGCCAACTCGCCATCTCGCTCCTTCGTATCGAGTTAATTAATTACTTTACACAAGTATTCTAATTAAGGGCTTTACTCGCAGGCTGTAATTTTAACTGTTAAGAAAAGTATTATTATTATGCTGAGCTACTAAATCTTCGGTCTCGCGTTTTCGATTTCACTCGTTTATTATTATTAATAAGAATATCAAGAGTGATAAAGAAAAAATGGTTATTTAATAAAGGCAACCATGCGAGAGGAAATTAATTATGCAATTAAAGACGTTGACTTTATATTTTATGTGTATTTTTTAAGTGGAAGACATTCTCAAATTTGTTTATAGCGCAATGTGTTTTTCAACGCAAAATGTAACCTACATTAATCTCATGAAAAAGGGCAGGTTTGCAAACAAACTAATTCTAGTTTCCGGACTTTCAATAACTTCTAAACTTTACTGCAAACAACTGAAAAAAATGCACATGAAATTGGTCGAACATTAACCTGCTTTGCTCAAGCGAAAGCATGTTTTTGACCAAGAAGAAAATTCCCCCTGGAAGTCAAGGATGTCCGCGAAGGAGGTGCGCCATTGATCAGAAAAGACGGCAATCGGATGTTATATAACTTTGGACTATGAGCTGAACGAGGAATGAGTTCGGCGTCGTTGAGTTCTTTGAATTTCTCCGTTTGCACTTGCAACTTTGGCGTTGTCTTACTGCAGAAGTACGCACTTTCGATTGACTAATGCGGAGTATTACCTCCTCCACTCCGTGTGCATTCTGTTGAGTTGTGCAAAGTTATCAACTTGTTGTTGTTGCTCTTTCAAAACTGCGGCAAGTTTCGATTGTTGCAAACAAAATTAGAGCGCAACATTAAAGTTCTGTTTTACATTTGGAAAACATTCACCATGATAATTCCAAATGATGAAACATGTTCATTGTGATGATCATGCATCCCACAAAACTTAATTACGATTGATAGAAGCGGTTCAAGAAGCTTCGTGAGGGCATTAATGATGATCATCGATCGAGAAGACTCAAAACGTCAGTGGCGCAAATAGCATTAATAAAGTGCGCGAATTCATCAGGAGCGGCAAAAATTTTTCAGTGAGATGCTGCTCTCAATGTGACAAGACAAAAGATTTAGTTGAAACCATTTTTACTCTTTGTAATAACTTTTTAAACTTCATCAGAGAAAGTTACATGCTTTTTGATGCAGCGTAATGCTGCAAAAACCGCGTAATAATATCAATGAATTTCAATAAATTTGTGAAAAACTGACTACGAAGTTTTCTTAAATTCCTGTCGATTATCAAAGAGTTAAAATACATTGCAATGTTTCTGCACATGTACTTTTGCTAAAGGGCCCAACAAAAGGCTTCCTTTTGTTCTAAATGTTGGCGATTTGTAGAACTGAAATAAAATTATCAATGAGTGAAGAGGGAGCTGAAAATAAGCCGAAAGTCGTAGCGAGGAGATTTCATTAAATCCATGTTAACAAGCTATAATTCGTTCCCATTCCAAACGAGCGAAATAATTTACGAAGCGTCAACAAACAACCTTAATTATTATTAGATGATAAAATTTTACTTTATCGTTTTTATTTTTTTCATTCCGAAAGAAAAATTTTTAAGTGACAAAAATGATAACGGCCGACATAAATATTTTATGTTTTCGAAAACATTTTGGCTTTTTTCTTTTTTGAATTTTTGTTTCACAGTTGGGATAGTTTTTAACGAGTTTCCGTCTTCTTCTGTTACTATTAAACAGGGTTTTTTGTGGTTTTCACTCGTTTTATGATACGTTTCATTTTGAAAAGGGACGATCCTTGAAAGTGCTGTTAATATAATTTATAATTTCTGTATGAATGAGGACGTTAAATATGATAGGGCCGCCATCAGTAATATTAGAACCACCACCACCACCATCAGCAGCATAAAGTACGAAAAGCGGGCGATATAAGTTAAGGTTCTTTATTATTTAATAAAATACAATTTACGACGTCCTCTTCCACTAGCATCGTCTAAATTCAAAATGTATTATAATAGCAAGGGCGTCATATACGTACAATGCGTGGTGTTGGTAATACCATCAACGTCTTCCTGATCCTTGGCATATTTTATCGCGAAAATTTGTTATTGTTGTTGTTAACTTATGCGAAAAAAAAAAACAGAAAAAAAATAAATAATGGAGATCTCTCGCCCGCCTTCGAAACACACACGTATTTAACGCATGTTATTTCAATTATGCGCCTTCAAGTGTGAATTATGTCGGTGCGTCAGGCAGCCGGTGTACGATGTTCTTCCGTACATTTTCGTTCTCTATTGTAATAACGCAGAGACAGTTTTCCACTTTTCGTTTTCTGTCCGTTGCTCCACGGCAATAAAAAGTTTTTTTTTAATCCTTTCATTTGTAATAAATTTCAGGAGGAACGTCTTCATGTTAAACCCAGCGCCACAATAAGCGGTACGAATAAAAGTAAATAAATATAAACGAGATAAAGTCGCTCGTTTACAAGGGAGTAAATAAACGTTTTTGATTTCCCTTGTAAACGTTACGTGACATTTATTGCAGCGATTCGCATTTGAAATGCAAGCATTTTTATTATTGCTCTTGCTTCTTCTTCTTCTTTCGCGAAACGTTTAATTGTCCTATTGGAACGATCATAATAATTTCAAGTCAATAAATCCAACAGCATTCCGACAGCATTAACTATTTATTTCTGGCAAGAGAATCGATTCGATTAATACGTAGCTAATTTTTTATGGGTGCCATTAAATTGTATAGGAGACTGTCAAGACAATGCTTTTCTGTTATGTTAGATTTGGCCAGAGTTATAATTGAAGGAAATATCTGTTTCTGAGTAAAGGTTAGGTTATTTCTCATTTTAGCAAAGGACTGCTAAATGGTTAATGTCCTTTTTTGGTCTATAATTTCTAAGAAAATTTCCAGCAAAGAAAAAGATCCACTCTAAACAGCGTAAAAACTGCACGTTTGAGAAAACTTTGCACTAGGAAAAACTTCAGGTAACATAATGTTAACTTTATTATCACTTTTCCACTCATTTTTCTTGCCAACATTTACGTGTCGGTGTGTGTTCAAGGTACGTGGAAAATTCGCAAAAAAGGAAACTTTCTAAATATTGAAGTAAAATGATACGAGGATGATGAGGATTTTAACGTGTAAAACGTGAAATTGTAGAGCTTGTTGGATGTAATAAAGTTAATTAGAACGAAGGGAAATGTGTTTTAGCTGTAAGACGAATAAGAAATGGATGGTGTGAGCTGGATGTGGAAGAAGAATAAAGGAAGCGCGCGAGTTGGTGAAGGAGAATGCTTCAAAATTTCCAACTTCGAAATGTGTTTTTCCTTATACAAATATGTACAACTACATTGTTGTCGAGTAACTTCGTGCGAATTATAATTACAGCTAAAAGATCTTTTCTTTTTCTCTCCCTCGGATTCGTCTCGTTTTCCAACACCAGATATGCTCCATATTTGCAAGTTTGTCAGTTTACCAGTTTGTTCTAACACTCGCGAATATTTAATTATGGAAAATTCATTCGAAATTTCCACGAATTGTGTAACATTTAAATGAACATTATTCAATCAAAAAGCATTTCCTTTGTCGGCATTCGCAGTTAATCACTGTTTTCACGTTCGCTTTGATACGAACGAATCGGCCGCTTTATTTAAACACTAATTTGGACAAAAAAACAATATATTTTTTTAATTTAAAACGGCCACCGGACGCGTTTTAATATCGCTTTTAATTGTTGATAATGTTATCAAGCTCGTACAATTGCTAAGCCAATAACCTATTAATCAACTGGCAACAATCCAATTCTAATTGTATTACCGTATTTACTCGCGTATAAGACGCCATCGATTATTCATTTTTCGTAGTTAGAAATGAGAAAGTAAGAAACTGCAGAAAAAGTTTACTATAAAACAAAATAAATTCAAATATATAGCGATATTGTCCACCAATAAAATATTGATTTCCTTGTGCTTTATACGAGCAACAATTTGCATAGTTTTATTAAAACGTCAAGGGAAAGTGGCTAATCCAATTGCCCATCAGCAATTTTGCCCTAATAAGTCGCATCATGAATTCAGACACGCCAAAATATGAAAAAAGCAAAATTGTTTATTGCCGTTGTTTAGAAAGCAAAACGGACAAAACGAAAGTATGAGAAACTTGTAAACTTTTGCTAATTCACGAAATTAGTGTAATTAATAACAAGAGACGAAGTATCGTCATCCTCGTAGCGAATCGCCTAGAATTCTTCAAGTTGGTTTCATTGCGATTTAATCGCTTCATTAAATTAATGCATTCGCTAAACGATACGCAGAACAAGAACGCACAATTTGTAATGATTCATTTGATTGCACGAAACGTTAATCAGTTTCTCATTAATTCTATTTTCACAGAATGTCCTAATTAAAAGCACCTCTTGCCCATACGAAAGCTCAAACACCAGCAATCGTTTTATTTAATTAGGTTTCAGTGTACTGTTGGTTGTCTGTCCATGCAATTAAATATGTATTATTCATAACGGTCATGAACACTTAGTAGTAGGTAAAATTAAATTGAAATAGCAAACCTTCATTCTCTCATTTCAAATTTCATCCAAAAATTTGTATGACAACTGCGAACGTAACGCGAAATTATGGAACATTACCTGGAACAAAAACGTGAAATTAGTTCGAACATATTTATTAACATCGCTTTTAATAAATGAAATGAGCGCACGGAAATAATATATATAACGAACGAATAGGGGCGCATTTTTAATATGGGCCAAAAATTAGTGTAGGGCACAGGACAACGTTTTATTTTCATGTTGGTAGTATTTTATTAATTAAACTACAAACGAAACCGGCCCTGTTATTTACGTTCATTTAGTTCCATATGGCGAAAAAATGTTATAGCAAGCATCGCAAAAAAGCTAACATGTACAATTCAAATTTTAACAACACAGTGCACTAACAAATAAAATTAACGCGAATTACAATTAAAAGAAAAAAAGAAGTTTCGCATCGTTCAACACGGGCTCATAATCATAAAGGCATGAAAATGTGATTTCCAATCGATGATGAATATTAATTACCAAATTAACCAAAATAATTAACCAACTAAAAAAATTAAAATAACCAAACCAATTTCGTACAAACGGCAAATCAATTTCGATTCGTTTCATAATCAAAAGGGTGAATTCTCCCTTCTCAGGGCTCGACAACAAAAAAATCGTCCCAGATTTACAACGTTCGCGTCATACGCACCGATTTAGTTCCCTTGAATTATGACCGCCAAGGGTATCCCCCCTTTAATTATCCCAAAACTGGATGGAAAGTTTTCGTTTCCTTCACGCAGCCTCTTGGGACTTTGGTTCATTTGCTTTATCGTTACATTTTCCTAAAGATGGTGCTTCGATTTCTTGCAAGGTGGCCTCTCGAATTGCAAGGAAGACAACGAAACAAAAACAAAATCGCCGGTTTACAGTTTCGTTTAAATCGTTGACGATGCGGGCTTAAGACTTTTGAAATTTAATTTCGAAACTAATTAAAACGAGAGACGATTTCGAAACGAGAGACGATTTTAATCCAGAAATCTGGATCATCGTTCTATTTTCCTCTTTTTTTTCTTTCTTGCGTTTCTCTTGCTCTATCTGCTTGCGCACGAAAGTGAAGAAATTTTTAAACGAATTAGAAAACGTAACGCAAAATTGCTACTCGCTGTACCTCATCTTTTATATCGCATTAATTCCTTCCATTTCGCTCTCGCTCTCCCTTACTAGTAGTCGTAAGTCGTAAAGTGGATATTAAATGATAATTAAACGAACATTCGCGAAACAGTTCACGTAGAAATGAAGACATTATCTTACTTAGGGGCAAACGACACTCGCATTTCGAGTTTGCAATAATATAACATAAGTCTCACTTGACGCTTGTGCCGTTAATAATTAAGGTAGCTTAATACTCGAAATCGAGATGGCAGTCGACTTTAAGGAGGACAAACCAAATTATGGTGATAAATAAGGAATAAAAATCAAATCGAAGATGATGGGCAATATATATACGATTAACAGATGCGATAAAGGAAACGGATCGTTAACAGTTTATTCATTTTGTTCTTGCGTTTGCAACGGCGCGTCCGTTCCATTCTATTGAGTAAACATCGGTTCGCTAAATGAAAATTGTGTTGCACTACAGATATTAATCTGATTCCCATATCTATAACATTACTTTTTAATCGTAAACATTAACTGTAAAAATTATCCACGAAGGACGGTAAAGCAGATTTAATTGAATGTCAATGTAATAAATAAAACGGAATGAAATGAGTTTCGCTTAATTGCATTGCGATTGTTCTTGTAATCTTGTACGGTTCACAATCACATAAATCGGAATCTGGGTCTTTCTATCGATCGAATCGCCACACACACAACAACAACTGTTCGGAACCGTTAACAAGATGTGAAAAAGAGTCGCAGAGTGAAGTAGCGGATGGCGGCAAAAACGTTACACGGGTGATTTACTTCCATTTCTTTGCCTTTTCGTACCGTAATTAACAGAGGTTTTTTCGTACATAGTTTCTAGCTGATATTAAGTCGTTTGAGAGAATTTTAAGAATTTTCGCTATGCCTTTTTGCTCTAATTCTGAATCAGCCCATCATGCATGCCATAGATGGTCGTGCTAATGGGAAACGCAAAAGAATCTCTGCGTCTTGATGTTGAAGCTTATGCCAATCGTCAGATTCCTTCTGTTTGTTGTGCTTAAAAGCAGACCATTGTGCCTGGTTTCGACGGTTTATGAGTGAATAATATACTGCGCAATAATAAAAAAATGAGGAGTAGAACTAGATGTTTGAAATTAAGTGAAATCAAATGATGCATCGAGGCAAACAAGTAATTAAAGTTTGAAACATATCTGTCATTCCAGAAAGAAGTTGCTAAAAGTTTTAAATTTTGCGTTTCTATTAGGTGTAGAACTTTGCTCCAACAAATGGTTTAGGTGGTAAGTAGCGGTCGAAATTAATAGATCGTATTCATCATGCAATAACTTTTGGCATCTGTTAACATAACCCCACATACACATTAGTCGATTTTTATCTGCATCACAAAGTTATTCTCAATTGAAAATGTTAGCTTACGAGCCAAGTTCTCGGCATTTGCGGGAAGTTTGAATTCTCTTCTTCAATATGAAGAAATCTGCTGTCGAGGCTCATTGAATAATCTCAAATGCTTATGTTGAGGCCACTATTAGTGAATGGGAATGATTCAGAAGCAAAGAAATTGGGTGTCGTACAAGTTGAAATCGAGAGATGTTGAACGACGTTTGTTTGCTTGCGAACAGTTGCTTAAAAGCAAAGACGGAAGAGATTTATTCATCGTATTGTGATTGGCGATGAAAAGTGGATCCATTACAATAATCCCAACCGCAGATAATCATGGGGATATCCCGGTCATGCTTCCATGTATCAACTAACAGTTCTTCCGATCAATGTCTCACGGCTTGACTGAACAGCACTTCCAGTTTGCTGAAGAAGTAAGAAATTGGATCGATTCGTGGATCGCATCAAAAGATGACAAGTTTTTTCAACACGGGATTCGTACACTGCCAGAAATATGGGCGAAAGTAGTGGCCAGCGATGGACAATAGCTTCAATCATAAAGGTCTTACCAGTTTTTTTACGAAAAAGCCTAGAATTTCGGAAAAACGGCACGAACAAAGTTGTACACCTAATATTTACAACATTCTCCCTGTCATAAATTATGCCGTAAGTTCAAAGGCGTCAAATTATCCATCGACTTACGCCCTTTGAACGAATTATTGGAATGCAGCAGATTCATTTGACTTTTCGCGAGATTGGCAAACGAAGGGGTCGACCGCACCCCAAAATAAGACGAATTTGGATGGCATGAAGAAAATCTGGAAGCTCGTCTGGAGCCAGTAAACATCCACCACCACAAGAAGATTGGCTGTTGTCGTACTCTGATGGACGTCAACAAGTTAGACTACCCAGAGGCCAGAGGAAAAATTTTGATAATGTTCAACGTCGTCATACGGGTTCAACTTTGGAGGCAGGTCACCTCTAGTATTCATTCAGGGCACTTTAAGCGCGTGACGTTTCATGGACATTGTTCTGGAGCTTATTGCTCTTCCGATGTTTCAGAATCATCCAAGAACCATTTTGCAGCAAGACAATACGCGACCTCACATTGCCAACATAACTTTAGAGTTCAATTGTTTGCCTTGGCCGCCAAGGTTTCCAAAATTAAACTCTATCGAACATTTGGGACATGTTAGGTGAAAGATTACGTCTATTGCCTATTTCTGCAAACACTTTGGAAGAACTAAGTGAACAGCTTCATAGAGCTTGGGACATGATAGCTCAAGAGGCAAACAGAAAATCTGATCACCAGCAGGCTCAGAAGAGTTGCTGAATGAATAAAAGTCCGCGGATTATTATTATTTCTTATTAATGAAAATTGTTTGAAAATCTAATCGATTATTTGTCACAATGAGCTACCTAAATTCACATATTTTCAAACACCTGGGTCTATTTCTTTTATGTGGTTCACGTTATCTTTTGGGACGCAGTGTGCACAGAATATCAATGGATTAGGCTACGATTTATACAAACCAAATTCTAGGTTGATTTTTTAAGTTAGTTTTATTAATATGCAAAGATGTTTTGTACTTTCAGTACTTGCATCCTTCGATAACAAAAATCAAATTGTGTTGGAGGTTTCGATGCGAACTGATTACGTAATTCGTTTCCTTCCTCCGGGCAGGTTAATTAGTTTAAAAAATCGAAGTGCGGGGGAAAACGACGTAATATCGAAATTGAATTTTCGAATTTTAGTAAAATTTTAATACCATTTGAGTTTACATAGGTGGTGGATGACGTGGGAATAGGTAGGGAAGTAATCTCCTAGATTAGAATCATATTGTGTTATCGACGTTATTCGGGGTTCGGTTTTGAAGTTTAATGCACGGTAGCAGCGGTGGCGAGGATCGTATTATATGCAAGGTCATTAAATAAGATTAGTTTTTCCTAGCAGAATTAAATTTTAACACTACCATCGTTCGATATCAATTTTTCCGTAATAAAATCGAATAGCATTTCGGGCAACAACCACTTGCGCAAGATGGAACGCGAAAAGCCACCCGCATGATGTTTCTCTCTTTCTATCTCTCCCTGAATTGTGCACATAAACGTCGTGTACAAGAAGTGAAATTTTAAACAGAAATAATCCTTTTAAGTAAAAACATTTTCGTTTTTCTTATATAAACTCGGTGCTTATTTATATTCATGTGTCAGTTCGTTCGTTCATTTTTCTTCTTCATCCTCTCCTTTTGCGGCGATGGTCTCTTTAAGACTTTGCCACCCGCAAAGTTCGTGATGATTATTATGGAGTAACCGGTAACCAGACACGCTCAACGTGAGCTCGATATTATTTCTACCGAGAACAAGAACGAGAAAACCGTCTCTTGCTTCATCCTCTATCTTTATCTCTCTTGGCTCGTTTGATAATTTCAACAATTTACCATTTATACGTATGAAATAATGCGCCATGAGCTACGTTGCAATTGCTAGTTCTTCTTCCCCAAGATGATTTTTTCTGCTTTTTTTTTCCCGAGAACTACGGCTGCCTCGAGGGGAAAGGTCATTATTTATTATTTTTGTACGTTTTTTTCGCCTTTTTCCTTGGCGAAAATCATTAAATTTAATTAGTACCGTCGGTGCGAGAGGAGAGTTTGTGCTATAAATTTATGGTAACCAATCGATTGGCGTCTTCTAGTTATTTATTAAACTCTCTTCTTTAATGCGAACTTAATATTTGATTTATAGTTATTACTATAGCAGGGCATATCGCTTCACATATCATTATCGTCTGGTCGTTAAGGAACCGTTCCCGAAGACTTTCTTCTTCGCCTCTTTGCCCAGCAAAATGATACGAGATACCACAGTACAAACGGTGGGCGTCTCGTCGATGTTGACGCCAACCGCATTTATCTACAATATAGTCAGCGTCTTATTGATGATGATTCCTTTTCTTCGCCACCCGTGCAAATGCCATTTCAAATAGGATAATTGATACTAACAGCAACAACAAACAAAGAACTTAAGGCGCGGTCCTTCGCCGTTTAATAATAATAATATTAAACAGCATGAGTCGATTTACATTTTAATTTTCTAATCTCACTTACGACTACAATTATTCCAAGTGAAAGTTTATTGTGAAATTGCTACAAAAACACTCTTATCATAGTTGGAAGAACAAGAAATTATTAGAACGTACTCATTTCGAAATGAAGGTATACAATCGTAAGTCGTAGACTAAACAACGTTTCGATGAAGAAAAATTACCAGCGCGAACTAATAAAAAAGCCTAATTTATTTATAAGCAAAACTAAACGTCGCGCTAAAAATAAAGTTCGGAACGAAGGAAATTGCAAGTTCTCATGTTAGAGCGAAATTTCAACGGCACACATTTGCGTTTAACTAATTAGAGAATGAGCGAGTGTACGAGCGAGAGAGAGAGAGCGAGTGAAGGGGGAAATAGGAAGGAAGAGGAGGAACGGCTCGTTTGTTAAACATTTCAAAGCAGTAAATTAATTCGAAAAGGAGCGAGTTAATTCGAGAAATTCGAGTCTCGTAATAATAAAAGAGCGTGTAAACGAAACGACAGGATTAACGAATTGTTGAAAAGAAATTGAAAGAAGAACGCAGGCAGATCATCTTCCGTTTCCAAATGTGTGTGCAATATTATTAATGCTTCACAGTCACGCTTCGCGTATCCCTTTCTATTCCTCCACTTTTTTGCCACTAAATATTTTGCGGTTGTTGTTCTTTATTTAGTTTTTTTTTTGGTCGCGTGCTCGTTAACTTTTAATTCTACTTTTCCTGTGCACCGATTCGACGATTCGATCATAATCCGAAAAAATCATAATCCATCAAATGCCATTGTTATAAACTTCCTACATGCTTGCATGCCTTCGCACGTGCAATGCACGTACAATAATACGCGAAATGATAAGCATCTGACAATGGCAAAAAAGAATACATAAATGCGTCTTTTTTTTTCATTAAAACATAACTTTAACCAGAGGTTGAAGGTTATTCGCATGTATAAGAGGTTTAGGATCACTGAACAACAGTGAGAAATTGCTTCGGACTGTTCAAGTAAAGAAGAAGAAAAAAATGGGGAATTTTTATCGCACTAACGTTCGGTTTGCCGGTGTCATGACCCCTTTCTGCTTTCTTCATTTTTCAGCAATTTTTAACGATAAATTGCAAGAATTTAGCCACTCCATCAAACGCGAATTCCCAACTTATTCTATATCGTTGGAATTACACTTTCAAAAGCAATCGTTCAGTGGTTTCGGCGCCGCATTTTCGCAGGTTGCAAATGATATTTTGCGAAGGAATTCGACCCGAGCGCTTCCAGTCATAAAGTCCATTAAAACGAAAAGAAATTAGGGTTCGCACCTCTCGCGCCCATTTACAAATTTAGGTTCGTGCTCGTTCGTTTTAAATTTCGTTTTAATTATTATTATATTAACAAAGAAGCGACCGTAAATTTAATTACAGCAAATTTGTGCATATTTATTTTGCCAATTATTTAATGATTAAGTTTATAACATTCCCCGTGCTAATACACATCCAGTCGTTCGTAATTCGCCGTCTAATTGATTGATCTATCCCGTTCGAACGAGCGAAAATGGTGGATGCGGCGGGTTACAGCACGAACGAGCTCGTAAATTAGGTGCATCACTGAAATAATGTAACATCGCCCGCTAAACAGTGATAGTAATAACGAAACATCTCACTGCCGCTACGTTTAAACGTTGAACTCGCATTGTTGTTGTTTAAGTTACGTACAAACGTATTATTCGTAGTTATTTCGGACCGCAATTCCGGCAAAGAAGATGAATGAGCCACGGTCCCTCGAAATGAAAATGCTCCACTAGAACCGTGCGAACGAATTCCCACCAGCGCAATAATTGTCGTCGGCGAATTTTGTTAATACCAGTAGATGTTAACGAATTTTTGCGACAAGCGGTTACACACGTTTTAAACTAGAATATAAAATGATAAAAAGAAAATAGTCGATGGTTTAATCAATTCGCATTAAAGTGGCCGAGAATTGCACGTCGATTCAGCCGGCGGAATAGGTAAATTGAGTTACTGCGGCGCGTTTTCTTCGACCGGTCGTAGAAGAGAACGCGAAAAGGTCGTGGAAAGTGATTCGTTTTTATGTCACATCTACTACGGCCGTATGCATGTTATACTTCTTCATCTTGTCGCTCATTGTACAAACACCAAGTCGAATCTGGTTCTTCTTCCTTTTTATTTCATAATTTATTCATTCCGAAAGCACGGGATAGAAGTACCAGAAGAGGGAAGATTGAAAGGGACGTTAAGAAAAGAGCATAACGAGAAAATTGAGTATGTACGTTCATCGACGAAAAAGGAGGACAAGAATAAAGTCTACCTCTCATTCACTCCTGCTCCAACTCAATGTTTCGCCGTAGATTCGAAACTCGACCAGACACCGGCAGCCATCGTTTTAAATTGGATTCGTTGCCGTGTGAAGAAGGACTTTCGTTTCTTGTTTTTTTGCTTTTCGAATATTTCTTGTTATTATTCCCAGCTCTCATTCCTCTTCCTCCACTATTTCCCATTTCTTCGTCGCACCTAACTCGCGTTCTCTGGTTAACGGAATTTTTGCAAGAATACCATATATATGTATCACGTATAATTTACATAGAAACTTTAAGTCAAACGAATGAGAAAACGGCGCAGGAAATGAAATAAGCGAGAGAAAGAAAGAGGGGACATTACATGGATTTGCTACCGTTTTGTTACACATGACTTCATCATTATTTTCCTTCCACCTTTATGGAAGTTTTCACGAAATCGCCAAGAAAACGAAATATTCCATCTTATTCGCTTGCTCCTTTCGCAAAGTTTGATATTTGTTGCAAATAATTTATTTTAAAAAAAAAGCAGCTCACGTGTAATTGCGCTCGATCTTGTGTTATTGTCTTTCATCAACGTGATCTTGTTATTCGTTTTTAACTTCCTCGTTGTAAATCATTAATCAATCATCAAAAGGATTACATAACAATAATTATTTTCGAAAAAAAATCAAGTTTATATAATTGGCAAGGCCAGGTAAAGTAGTAATGATTTAAAAATTAATTCATGTCAAGTACAAACGAAGAAAACTCTAATCTCTTATTAATTGCTAATAACAATGATCATTCTTTTCAAAGGTTGTTCCAGTAGTTAAACGATTTAAGAATGCGCGGTTTAAAATTGCAGTAAAAACGCTTTTGCGAACTTCCCTCCATTACCTTTTAATACTAATCAATCTATCGCTTCGGTTTGGCTTGTACGTATTAGGAAGTGAAATTCTTCGCGAGCAACTTTATTTGCTTTCATTTCATATTGCCGATCATTACCGCAAGACAACGGACGTCCAGCTGATTCTTATAACAAGCATTATTTATAGACGTATAATGTGTACTTTTGTAAATTGCGATTATTATAATGCACTCCACTAGGAAATTGGCAGCTTATTTTGCAATTTTTCCTCTTCCTTTTTCTTTCCTCTTTGCATTATTTCCTTTTCGGTATTATTAATACATTTTTCCCCGTTTCTTTTCTTCCTCATTTAGATTTATAAAATAGGTATAAATTCATTCATTTTAAACACGCAAACGCTCCACTAAATACGGTTTTCTTTTTTAATTGGGAGCATTATTCATATGAGAGCAGAATAGAATTTCTTCTATTTCTACGGTAGGATAATATGGCAGAAAATAAGGTAGAAGAAGTACATAACAGCACATAATTTTCAAATTGCTTCTAATAATATTTTCAGCATTCGGAACGAATTGAGAGTGGAGAATTCGCGAGGAATGCAAATTTGTTTCTCTTTTTTCTTTCGTTTTAAAACAAAGAGCAAATTATTTAATGCAACGAGTGTAATTTAGCAATTGTTCGGTTTCTTCACAAGGAAATAATCTCGTGTGCAATTATTCGAAAAAACGATTATTAACTAGAAAGCAGTTTTATTACATGCAATTCTTCTTGCAAAAAATGATTGTTAAATCCATTTTGACGGTCGATTTTTTTTTACTAAATTAATCACAAAACCCTGCTGCAAGCTTCAAACCTATCGATATGCGTGCAAACGAATTGACATGGATTTCGCATTAATTTTTCTCGAAATCTATCAACCAAAAAAATGGACGCCAAACGAAATTAATTTGCTTCTGCATTATTTTTACAAACTAATGCTGCACATACTACAACATACGCTGGGTACCATTAGTGCAATACCGAATTGTAAATCATTCAGTAGGGACGTTTGACATGTGTGCCTATTGTATTGCAAACCTCTGTTCTACCACTCAAAACAAACCGACTATTTTTGCTTTTGCGTCATTCTCGCTCGGTGGTACATTAAAATTTTTGCACGAATTCGTTTTGCTCTTCTGTCTTAATGCAGTAGCAGAGGTTGTCATTCAGATCGTTCGGAATAAAATAATTTGTTCCCTTATAAATAATTGGAACTAGGGAATGATTTATGAATCGCAGTCGTTACATTAACGATATTTCCTCCATGATTTATTCGAATATAAATGGTCTCCTATAAATATTACCAATGCTACCATTCCATTCGTTCCTTTTTTCTTTTCAGTTGGAATGGCATTAAACATAAAACAGTCGTTTAACGATAAATACGTTTGTTCCATTTAGAGTACGTATACTCGCAACTTTGGTTACTGTTGCAGCAACAACAACAATAATGACGATGGCAAAAAAAATGTCAAGGACAATTAGTTGAACTGGATCGTGTTTATAGGAGATTTGCACCAACTTCATATACCGGGCGCACATTAGCGAAATATAATTTTCAAGTGTTAATTTCTCGCTGCAAACTTTTGAAAAACTTTCAAGTTGAAGATTTTCGCAATTAACTTTTATTGTACGTTTTTCATTAACCTTAAAGTTATTGCAGTTGCTGCTAATTACTAATTGTAGACGGTGTATTGCTTCCCGGACGAAATTAATTTCTTCAAGATGAAGCCATCCTTCTAATCTTGCTAGTACGCAAAGAGCAGATTAGAATTAATCACAATCATCTTCTGGCTGCTTGCAAAAAGAACGCCCAACAATTTTAATTAACAAATACAAATATTAATCCTAAACACTAAAGTATAGCCGCCTCTAAAAGGAACGCTCGCAGAAAACGTTAAATTTTAATTAACTCCATTCAAAATTATTATTATTAAATCAATTAATCAATTAATACAAACATAATTTTCTGCATTGCCATTATTAATAACAATAATAATAAACTACCGACGTAATATTTTAATTGCGATTGATTAATTATAATTACGATCGATACGAGTTAAATTAAACGTAAATGTAAAAGGGTTTCTCATTTGCACTGGTAATAAATAAAATTTTGAACTTTGCAACATTCCCAGTCAACATTCATAACATTGCCATTATTATATTACGTACTAATACCAAGACGAAATTGCTGCTTGAATGTATTTAATAATATCACGAAGTCGAAGGCATTACTCAACGTTCGTTCATTCATCATAGCCATTGCCATCATCAATATCATCCTTAAGATTCAAAATCTAACATTTGCCAAACTTCACGTCTATATTACGTATTATACAGGGTGACTCAACAATGCGGGCTCGGAAAATTACATCCAACGTACAAATATTTTCCAAGATGCCGCACTTCCGCAGATTCCGCAAACTGATACTTGGACCCTTATTATTATTATTATATTTTTTATTATTGCAGTTTTGCTTTTTTCCAACAAATTTTAAGAGGAGTTTATTTAAGCTGTCATATATTTCAGATGTACGTTTTCGGAGTTCTTTCGGCGCCTTTTTCCGAAAAAGTCATTTGGAAGGTCGTGGAAAATCGCATATATCTTCGGAACAATTTGAGTTCTTTTAAGCATGAAATGACGAAGATTTTGCATTAATTACATTGACTTAAAAGTGGCACTAGCTGTTGCTAGTAATTTATGTCCTGACTATCTTTGACATTTTCAAGTGTGCATAACTTCATTCTTTTAAATGGAACTATGTATTTTTATCATAGCATTAGATGCAGAAAGTAATTCTCGTTAGATAAGATGGATTTAGTTTTAACGGTTTTCTAGTTATTCCCAATTAATTTATATTTCATATGTTATTTATATGCTTTTAATGTTATAACAATCAAGCAAACAATCGAAACTCAATTATATTTGAGCTAGAATTAATTTTTCTGGAGTCATTATTCAGACTATTCATTAAAACACTAATTAATAAGTCCAAAAAATAATTCAGCTGAATTTTTTTTTTAAATAAAAAAAAACCTTTTTCCCAATTTAACACAAAACAGTAATAATTTTAATGCTTTCTTCAATTGCATCATTGCTTCTAACGTCTTGTAGCGTAATTTATTTGAAAACACGAAAAAATCATATAAAAATATAAAAAAATTACATATAACTCGAAAATCATCGACAATTGACCCCATATTACCTTAATAAGATCGAAAGAGAATCACATTCTCCAGCTATTCTCGTAACAAAAATAAATAGTTCCATTTAAAAAATTTAAGTTATGCACATTTGAAAATGTCAAAATTTAACAGGCCATAAATTGCATTCAATAACAATTCGACTTGAGCGTAAGCAGTACAAAATATTCGTCACTTCATGCTCAATATAAGTAACAAACGTTCAACTCTCTATCTTACATAGTTTCGGAGATACATGCGAGTTTGCAGAAACTTCCAGGAAATACACTGAAATAACTCCGAAACGGTACATTTTAAATATACGATACTTAAGTTTAGTAAGATAAACTCCTCTTAGATTTCGATTAGGAATTCGAAAATACAATAAGAAGTACGTTATTCCATTTAAAATGATGGAGCAAGCACTAATATCCAAAATATCCGGAAGTGCGCCATCTTGGAAAATATTTTTGCAGTCGTTACCGAGAGAAAACTTTTTTATCTAAAACATTGGACCTCTTTCCAATAGGGGACAAAATTGTCGATTCGTTGACAAACCCATATACGAGGAGATAGGAAGAGTCGCTTAAAAATTGTTTCGGGGCAATAAGGCATTAATAAATTGAATTTTGAAACGTGGCAATAGAAAACAGTTGGGGCTTAAATTGGAACAGGAATTTTTGTAATCGAACGAAAATTACCTGAGCTATGATCGTGTAATCACCTTGTATAAATGAATGATTCAATTAAAAGCGGATGATATAAAACTTGACTTAAATCCAAAACGGCACACATTAGGAAAGTCTTAGAATTGAATAAGGAATTCAAAAAAGCCAAAAAAAAAAATGTAGCATTGTATTTAAAATATGGAAGTTAGTGTCAGTTTCCGGTATAACCGGAAGTAAGATAAACCCTTAAGTTACGCCACTAGAAGGGCCGAGATATGACAATTAAGAGAGAAAAATAAAAACCTGTTCCAAATATCTTAATATTTCACCTAATTTTCCTCAATCCTTTCCTTCGTTATAACATTGTCAACAAAATTCTTTCTGATGACTTCTAAGAGTCGAAGTTGGGTTAAATAAATTGAGAAAACAGGCATAAACGAAAAGAAAGTTGGCACTTAAGTTGCACCGTTGGAGAGGTGAAAGAGCGAGGATCACAATGAAACCAACATTTGTGAAATTGATTGAAATTTAACGTAGTTAGGGCACTTTTTAATTTTGTCGATGCTGTCAATGCGAAAACTCGTAAATTAGTTTTAATTGCTTCAGCGACATTTTTTCGGACCGCCTTTTTAAAAGGATTAATTGTCCACAATGTTGGTTTATCGTTCGTACTTGGAAAGTTTAGGCATTATCCTGCAAGCCCGCACTATTTGGTACACCCTGTATACAAGTCATAGAAAGTCCTGCCCTTATAATATATTCATATTAACTAAATATTACTTGCACACACACACACATTCAGCAAATTTTCAGTGTTCACGTGCAAAGTAGCGTGGCAGTGGCAACAACAACAACAACAATAATAATAATATTAATAATAATGAGAGTAAGAGAAACTATAAATCACAAGTTTAGTAGTTACATTTGCGAAATTGGATATGGAAATTAATTTAATTTAAAGCTACCTTACCCCCCCCCCCCCTCTCCGCGCGCGTTTCGCACCCTCCCCCGACTCGATTTCGCCCGAAAATAATTCCCACGAATCGATATCGAGAATGGAATTTTGCAAGCGAGCTTACCTGAAACAAGCGAGAAAATAAAATTTGATTAAAAATCACATTAGAGTGCACATTTTACTCTTAATTGCATCCTCTTTAGGAAGTGCAATCACTCAAGGAAAACGACTCCACGTCCCGGTAAAACGCATATTGTATTAAATTAAATTCTTCCATAACGACGGCAGCGTACAAGAGCAAGAATATCATTATTTGCAAGTAATAATAGGAAACGGGAAGTGAAATAATATCGTACGTTTTCAAAGCGACACATTCACAGATGCTCGTTAATTAAGTTGATGCATAATTGCGTATTGATTTAAAAAAGTGTGCTACCAACGTACCAATACTTTATGGCAATTTTTTCCACTCATTTCTATGTAATAGGACGATTAATATAAATTGCGACGATTATTGGCCGAGATACAAGAAGTGAGTCGGAAAAAGAAGCGAAACTAATTAGAGGACACTGTGTAGGTTTTTTGCGATAATGCCTCTCTCTCTCTCTCTCTCTCTCTTTTACGGTCTAAATACTCGCCGACCGTCGAGAGAAATTGCAAAGTGGAAATGTTTTCTTCGAGAAAAATTAACCTGCTTTTTTATTACCATTATTTCGACGACTGATCGAAGAATTTTTAATTAAACGAGAAGATTGCGGCGAAGATTCAATTTAAAAGTCCTTTACGGACTGGCCGAGAAAATGATCGTTCGTATAAAGAATTTTTATGGCTTCAATCAGTTGACGATGTACGGTGGTGGTGTTTCTGTTTAATTTCTTTTTGCTCGGCGATAAAGTTGTACATCTTCTGCGACATTACACTAGTTTAAGTCTCCGACCGCAATAACAACAACGACGAGCAGCCGAGCCGTAAAACTTTGATTAATTAACATGAACCGAACTTGTTCGTAGTGGATGGACTTTAAAGATTCGGATTGTCGTTTTCCCCGCGAAACACCACAAATTTCCTTTAAGGAAAACGACATTTTAAACGATCCTCTCGACGAATTGTAGCATAGAAAGAAGGAACATCCGGTAAACGGTATAAAAAATATCGTCATTATTTATGATAACGCAATTATCATAAGCAAATTTCTTTCTGCGCCATTTAAATGCATCATCCTCTTTTTTCTAGTGTACAATTCATTTTTTTTCCCTCTTGCTACATCACCGGTGAAATGCGGCAAAAGGAAGAGGAAGTACAGAATGGAAAATATAACATAAAAATTGCTACAAAAGGACTTTCGAGCGAAAGAGAGATATAATGCGATAGTTTAATTTGAATTTTAATATGTTGGATATCTGCCAGAAAATAAAGTTAAAAAAAATTGTACGCGCTTATGTATATTATATTCCAAAAATGGGTTTCCTCCATATATTTTTTTTGCCTGCCTTTTCTATCTCCGTGTCCTTTTTTTTTTTGCTTTCCCTTTCTCCATTCAGTGCCTCGGTTTCCTCTATTTCCAAATTTAATTTAAGGGAAAATTGCTAAAATACGTTCTTTATTATCACCACTTTATCCGTTTTCATTTCTTGCCACTCGTTCAGTTTCAGATGAAAAACAGATTCGCCCCTTCGTCTCTGCCAACGAACGAAACGGACGCATTTTAATTGTTATACTTTCAACAATCACGCTTTCGTTTTTGATGGAGTATTACACAAACAAAATGTGCAAATAACAGGAGATAAAGTACGAGAAAGGCCCGTTCGAGAAGTATCAAGAGCAATTATAAACGATCGCCCTCCGCCATATTAAACGATTATATTCGCTTAAGAAATGAGCGGAAACTTAAATGTCTGCCCATAAAACGCGAACTCTTTTAGAAGCCGGAACCGTTTTCTTTCCCGTCTCGCTTCCTTTTTTGTGCCGTAAGTTTCGCTCGGATTCGAACGAGCGCGAATTAATCTCACGGAACGCACGACGGAGACAGAGAGACAAAGAGGGAGAGTCAAGCGAAGAAATCAAACGGCGGCCATAAAATAGCAACAACAACCATCGAGAGTAACGAGAATTATTTATTCGCTACTTATCGTCGGATCGATCGATCGGTATTCGCTTAAAAAGCGTTGCCCTGATAATGAGCCAAAAGTTCGGTTCGTGGAGATTAAACTGCTCGAATATGATATTTACGATCCTCTCGAGTACGTTACCGATACAATTATCAGCTATTAAGACATTTAAAAAAATACGGAATAAGGCTGGACGAGATAGAAAGTTCGGTTGCACGAGAAACGCGATGGGGTTAAAATGCAAATTGATTTTCGTTTTATCGTGCGAATTAATTGCAAGCTCTTTCTGGTTTGTACGCTATTTCGATTCCGGACGATAAAATTCCAATCGAATGCAGGAGCAAAATTGATTGTACGGCGCGTAGGAATTAATTCAATTAACCTAGTTACTAATCGTTATTATTCCAATTAGTTCTGTTTCTCTCGTGTTTCTGAGTAGTGGTCGCATTAATATTCATTAATCGAGCGCGTTTTCTAAGAAGATAATAGAATTTATTAATGCAGAAATATTTATATGGCAAAGGTAAACTCTCCAACTGAACCCGAACAATAACGGTCGAAGCTGGAGGGACAAGAAAAAAAGAATGACGGGGAACCCACCCGTTTCGCCCTCAAGATACCACGCCGCAAATAACCAATAGATCCGCCCGCCGTTAACAAAATGTGATCGCAAATAAATTAACGTTTAACCTTTTAATTTCTTATCTTATCTATATTGCAATATTAAACGTAGACATTTTAATTGTTGTTTAATTAAACTTTATAATCGTGCCCGAGACAAGTCTTCTTCTTGTTGTTGTTGTTATTTGTTATTGTTCTATATACATATACCAGTTTGCTCTTCTTGTTGGTTGTTGTTGTTGCTTCCTTACTTGTTGACGCGCTTAAATGGATAGGAGTATACAGCGTGTCCCAATAGTGCGGACAGTTGACTTTAAAATTGTTTCGAATGAAAAAGTTTTCGCTGGGATAGGACTACACAGCAAAAATATTTTCCAAAATGACGCACTTCCGGATATACCGGATACGGATACTTGAGCCATAATTTTAAATGGAATGGTACGTCTTTTATTGCAGTTTTTGATTCTTTGTCGAAATCTAAGGGGAGCTTAATGAAGCTGCTTTATGTTTAAAGTATATCATTTCGGAGTTACTTCAGTGTTTTCTTGAAAAATTACAATTCGAAAAAACTATGTAAGATAGAGAGGTGAATTTATTTTTGTTTTCTTTTAAGCAAGAAATGACGAAGATTGCGGTGTACTTATGTTTGTTTGAAAGTTTTATTGCCTGCAATTTGTTGCTTGTCAAACTTTGACATTTTAGAATGTGTATGACTTAATCTTTTTTTAATGGAACCATATATTTTTTATCGGGTTAGATACAGCAAATTATTCCCTTTCGACGATGTTAAGGTAATATGGGTTTAATTCTGGATGGTTTACAGTTATGTAGAAATTGTTAATAATTATATGTGAATTTTCCGTTTTCTAATAAATTATGTTAGAAACAATGAGACAATTGAAAGAAACAATGAAATTATTAGTTTTTTGTTTTAAATCAGACAAAATTCTATTTAAATTCATAAAAAAAGTTACTTTCAACTGGATAATTGTTTGGACGTATAAATTAATGTTTTATAATGAATAATCGGGAGACTAACTCGAGAAAGCGAAATTCGAACTCAAACATAATTGAGTTTCAATTGTTTTCATTGTTATAACATTAAGAGCATATAAATAAGACAGGAAATACCAATTAATTGGGAATAACTCGAGAATAGACCCAATATTACCTTAATATGATCAAAAGAGAATCATTTTATGGATCTAATGTCATAATTAGGTGGTTCTATTAAAAAAAAATAAGTTATGCACATTTGAAAATGTCAAAGTTTTGCAGACACAAATCATAGGTACTTTTAATTAACTTTGGGCAGTGGCAATTCTTCTCCATTTCTTGCTTAAAAGATCTATATAAAGTTCAACTACTGTCTCCTTCGACAGCAACAAAGCAAATCACCGTGCATTTTATCTTCGACTTGCTCCTACTGCTTATACTGTCTTGGAAAATCTGAAGTGTGCCATTTCATACTCTGGCACTTAGTTTCCGGGTCGCATTGAAATACCCAAGCCTCGTCACCAGTAATTACCCGTTCCCAAAATTGGTCATCATTTTCAATTGATTCCAAAAAAGTCAATGCATTTTTCCCTCCTGATGTCATTTTGTTCATGGGAAAGGTTTTCTGGCATCATTTTCGAGCAGATTTTTCTCACCCCCAATTCATGGGTCAAAATTTGATGAACAGTAGTGTGACTCAAATTCAATTCAATTGTTTCACGATCATTCACACGTGTGAAACGACGATCTGAACGAACTAGGTCCCGAATTTTGTCGACATTTTCATCGGTCCTTGAAGTTGAAGGCTTTCCGCTGAAATAACTCCAAAACGGGGCATCTTGGGCATGTGATTGTTTTAATAAACTACACTTGAAATTTAATAAGGAATCCCAAAATGTAATAAAAAATTGATCGTTTCATTTAAAAGAACGGGGCAAGTATCAACTTCCGCTATATCCGGAAGTGGGCCATCTTGGATAGTACTATTGTTGTAGTCCTATCCCAGCGAAAACTTTTTGATTTCAAAGAATTTCCTCTAAGCGTTTGACCGTAACCCTCTGATCCCGCACTATTATGACGCCCTGTATTTATTGGAGAGAGGAAGTTCTCGACTAATTGGTTTAATAATAAATAAAGTAATATAGGAACTAATCGATAATCGTCAAGTATTTAAGAAGATGAACGCGCAAAACAAAATACGAGGAAGAAACCAGATGATTAAAAATTAAAAAGAGCTGACGGTTTTCTTTTTGGGAAGACGTTGACGCTGTTAACGGGCCAAACAAGAAGCTGAGCATCGGACGTGTTGTAGTAAATGCAAATGCAATATAGAATACATACTGTAAATTACGGGGTGAACCAAAAGGGTTTTGTTTTGTTTTTTTATAAGTAATTTCATGTTGCAAACAACATTTAATTCAAAAGGGTCATCAGCCATATTGAAGCTCCCGAATTGGTTTTCGACATCGTATATTTTGAAGGTTGAAAATTGTTTACATCTAATTTTGAAAACTTATAGAAACATTTTTCGCAAAAGCGGAAATTCGCGTTTGTTTGTATCGCCGTGGAAAACAAAGCCTAAATGCAATTGCTGTCGCAAAGAAAATAATTTTTCGAGGAATAACACTTGCTTCACCCGGTATAATATTAACATTTTAAAAATACAATCGGGAGAGGAAGAATGAAGCAACTCTGGAGAGAGTAAAAAAGATGGTTGTAGTAATTTTTATTCGGTATTTTGCGCTGCATATTCATGGAAATTAATTTAATATTCCTCGCTGGTACGTACTATGTAGAGCAACTTTTCAATAAAACGTAACGAAGAAAAAAAGAAACGGGATGAATAGTAGTCGAACGCGAGGGGGCATAAATGAAATGAAGAAAGTGCTAGTAATAATGTCGGTGGAGCAGAAAGGCCAACGGAAAAAATAATGAGATTCTAACTAAAGAGATTTTTTTTTCAAACTTAATTATCGTTATATTAGTTAAAATGAACGTGGGCAAACGGATCAGATTGATTTAAATTATTTATTTCACGAAGTTTGTAATCTGAGCGACTCCTTTTACAGATTAACTTCTATTTTTCGTATTTCGTAAAAGTTGATTATTTTATTCACTCCTTCCTTGCCTTTACAGATCTCTTACTACGACGCGGATAATTTATTATTATAGTACGCATTAAAATGGAAAGTCACTTCTTTCGTTCACTCTCGCTCTTTTTAGGAAACCAAATTCGTACCTCTTGCGGCGTGGGAATTGTTAAATCCCATTGTTACGTAAAGCGAATTCGTTCATATAATTGGAGTGAAATTAGAAACGCCCGCCGACAATTAACGCTTTAAGCGAAAAATCCAATTGGAAACGGCTAAATTGTTAATCAAAACTTTCCCTTTGCCTCACCGGCTAGACTGGACGCATCACAAAATCTCCTCGCACTCACCTGTCGTTTTCTTCGTTCGCCTCAGCGTCGACGGGGCGCGCATTATGTTCGGCCTGGCGACGTAACTGATGCTTTTCTTGTGCGAGAGACCGGACTTCCGCCGCTTCACCGGCCGTCTCTTCGGCACGGGCGATACGCCCGGCGGCACGTACGGCGACAGGCATTTCGACGAAGAACTCTCTTCGTCGTCGTCTTCGTAGTTTGCCACGTCGTCGTCATCGATGCCGTTTATCTCCTCCTCGCTGAACGTATCCTCGTCGTCGTCGCCCAAACCGGCCGCTCCGCCGCTTAAGCGCACGTTGTACGCGTGCGGATCGAACTCGCTCATTTTCACGTTACACTCGATCGCGCGGCCGCCGCGCGTCAACGAATCCTCCGGCGTCGTGTCGCGCGACCGATCCACGTACGGACGCGAATAATGATGGTGCCGATGGTGGCCGCATTCGAAATCCTCGTCGCGTAAACTGATGCGCGACATGCGACCGCTGAGCGGCCGATCGTCGGACGCGTCGTCGTCCGCGTGGACGACGCGCGACAACGACTCGTAGACGAAGTCGTCGCTGACGTGGCGAATCTCGCGCAAGTTGACCTTGAACGACGGCTTCTTGTTGATGGAGCCGCCGCTCTTGCGCTTCTCCGGCGGCACGAATATCATCGGGTCGAGCTTCAGCGATTTGAGGCAGCGCGGCGGTCGGCTGACCACCACCTGGTACATCACGTCGCTCTTGTTCGCACTGTAGTTTTTATTGTCGTTCTTCTTCTTCCGCCGGCGACTGCTGCCGCGACGCGTCGATTTCCGTTTGCCGCTGCGGCGCCGGATCGACGCGCGGTCGATCGCCGCGTTGACGGCCGTCGTGCGTTTGAAGTAGCCGTCGCGGCTGACGGAGAGCTTCGGTTTGGCGCGTTTCCGCCGGAAGAAACCTCGGACCGACGAGTCGATCGGTGGTTGCGGCGGCGGTTCGAGCGATTGATTGAAGTCGTTCAGTCGCGGCACGGAGACGGAGAACGAGAAGCCGGAGTCCTTGCTCGAGAACATGCCCGTCGACGTCGTCGTGTTGTTGCTGTTCGACGATAGCGTCCGCGCGACGGGCGGCGGCGTCGGTCGTCGTAAGCGATTGAAGACGATGTGATCGTCGCGCAAGTCTTTGAGCGCGCTGTCCAACGAATTGTGCGCGGTCACGGCGTTATTGGCGCCGTTGGTCGTGCCGCGCGGTAATTCCAAACTACGCGGCGCCATCACCTGCGGCGCGTCCATCCATATGCGGCCGAGGCTGATCGAGAGCGAGCACATCTCCTCGGCGCCGGAGTCCGGTAGGAGGGGCGGCGATTGCCGCGACCTGCGTCTGATCAACGGCGACTTCTTCGCGTCGGTCGTGTCGCCCCACGGGAACATCTCCACCGCCGAATCGTTGCTCTCCTTGCGTTGCAGCAGCGACGGACTCGCTTTCCGCCTGGTCGGCGGCGACTTCCTGCGGAACGCCGGCGACGACGAGAGTTGCCGGATGACGGGCGACGGCGGTAGTTTGCCGCCGTCGTCGGTCGCCGGTATGTAGATGATCGTGCGCTCGCAACCTTTGATGGCGGGCGACGCGGCGATCGGCGCGTCCTCTTTGCGGATGCCTTTCAGCCATTGGCCGTAAGCGATCACGCTTTGGCCGGGGCCCTCGCCGCCGTGCGGCCCGTTCTTTTTGCTCAGTTTCGCATGCACGTCCGTCTGACGATCGATCGTATCGATCTTGTCCACTTGCACGCTGGTGTCTTTCTTAACGATCGGCGCTTGTAACGGTTGTTGTTGTTGTTGTTGTTCGATGGCGTCGATTATTTCTTCGGTGACCGTTTGCGTGGCCACCTCCAGCTTGTGCAAATGTTTCTTCTTGCCGCGGTCCAGGTAACTCTTGCGGATCGAGATCCGTTTGAACGAGTCGCTGCGCTTGAACGACGATTCCTTGTCTTTCTTCTTGCGGCCGCCGCCCATCAGACGACGCAAGTTTTCGAATGTTATCGGTTTCATGTTTCCCTCTCGTCCTCGTCTTCTTGTAGATAATAGCGTGTGACTTAATTAACTCGCTGTATCCTCATCATCTTAAGCAAGTGGATGCGGTAACGTCGATTAGATGCTGATGAACGTCAGTTTGCGATGGCGAGCGGTTCTTCGCTTTCTTGTAACATACCTAAGGAGAACGGTTTGTGATTTGAATAATCGCTTCGGTTTAACGTCTTCGGTCGATTTTGTATCGGATTCTGCCTTTTGTTAATAATTTTCGACGTGCGCAAATATTTTGCAGCAGTTTCTCTCGTAAACTAATTGATATTATTGGGTTGGGGAATTAATTAGAAGTGAATTTAATAATGTCGAATGTATGATCCTTTTTATTGAACGTATGAACATATCCATTGCGATTCGTATCGTTTTAATTAGTTTTCAATAAAACTATTCATAATTAAACTAACATTGTTTTTACTGTCAAATGGCACCGAAAGCTTTTAATTTTTAAATAAAATCATTTTATTTTCATGAAATAATTAAACAGTAACAATAACGTAAATTGTATTGACATTTATAGAATGAAATAAATTTGCAAGAGATGAAAAATCAAAATAAACTTTAATTGCAAAGAAGCAAACTATGAACGTGGACGTTGCGCGTACAAACATTAAATAAAATTATCGACGATAGTTATCTAAATATTTATGAAACTTGTACAATGCAAAATTAATAATAATCAATTCGCAAATATAACCGTATTGCGAGTGTACAGGGCGAAACTGTTTGTAAAGCACAAACGGAATTAATGCAATTTTGCAACGAATACTGCGGTCTATGAGTGTTTCGGAACAATTCGCAGGAATTTGGTTCAAAATTAAGCCAAACTGAACACATTTTCCATTCAAACTGGAAATATCTTTCTTACTTTCTAATAATTCGCCAATAGCAGAAAATTTTAATGCCCTGTGTTTTCCATACAACTATGTAGCTGCACTATCAGTCGAGTCTGCATATGCAATCCAACGTCAATAAACAATAAATAAATAATGCCATTACAAAGAGCGGAGAGATAGAGAGAATAAAAAAATTCCTTTATTAATATTGCTATAAATTAAAGCGAGATGGAAAATTTATTGTAATGTATATGAATTTTATCGCCTATAAATCACGTTATTTGCCATAAAGAAAAACGGAAATGAACAAACAAAAACTTTATTTTGCACTTTTAAGTTGGCTAGTTTATTTGCAAATATGTACGTTCGCCAGATACTAGAGTCAAATATCTCGCGAAGAAATTGCAATATCCTTCCCACTAATAATAATAATAGTACCATTTTTATATTACACCGTATCAATACAAATATGTGTGTACAAGATAAGAATGGATGGAATTGAAGACAGAAAAGAGAGAAACTGGTCGGAATCGAGAGTATAAGGAATGGATTCGATATTTGCTGCGGATGCTTTTGATTCCGGTCTTTATACGACTTTCTTTGCTTCGATGGTAACAAAAAGAATAATAAACGAAAGGGGGAGCGAGGAGGGATGCCGAGAGTCGCCAAAACGGGAAAAGTAAACCTAAATAAACAACTAAAAGAAGGAAAAAAAAAACAGAAGGAAAACCCCTTGTTTCAATAACGACGTGTGATGATATCCCCGGCAATATTGCCTTTCGTTTCTCTTTCCCCAACTGGAAATCAATAGATAATGTTTATCTCTTTCTCTCTCCCTCTCGCCCATCCTTTTATTCCCGGCTTCTGTTGTTGCTGTTTGCTGTTTCTTCCTTTATTCGCGTCCCTTTCGCCCGTTTGTACTTTTTTGCTTTATGGTAAATGGTTCTGTTGTTATTTATTTTATCATGGTAATGCTTTTATCATTGACCGGAAATTGTGGTAGGAAAATGTTCAGAAGAACGCTCACCCTCGGCCACACAGACGGCGTATAAGCCTCCCCATTACATAACCGTAAAACCGGGCACGATTGAGGAGACACAATATCGTTTTATGTTTCCTTTCTAAAAACGAGAGGCGGCATTTTCCAACGGAATAAACAAAGAAGTTTCCCGTACTTCTACCTTGCGAACCATTGATCGATATTTATTGACACGTAAAACATAGATTCAAAAAAGTTACGACGATGGAAGAAGCGGTTCATGCGGTGGCACCTCAAGAAATCTGCTTTAACATCGTTAACACGAGCAACCGACACTTGCGTCGTCATTCTGATTGCGTAACTTTTAACAGAGAGAGAGAGAGAGAGAGTCGCTCGTTAAATGGACCGCGAAGAACGAAACTTGACGTCGAAGAGAATGACGCATTTTACGTTTGAAGAACACAGTCCGGGACGAGGAATCCGTTTGTTAGTGGGGAATTTGTGGGGAAATAATTGAATTCGAACGATCGCAAATGGCTTATTATCGATAATGAGAGAAACGGTGCAAAATCAAAAAGGCGTGATTACCCGCCGGCATTTTATTACGGCAGATAAACCGTGAACGGGCGATATTTAACGGGTACCGTTAGCGTTATGCAAGCGAATTTTATAAAGATCGAAGAACTGACAAACGCTCTCGTAAATGTGCGAGAATCTCCCTCTTTCTCTCGCCGTCTGTGTCTCGGCCTCTTCTTTTCCTCGCTATCCGCTGGATCTTCTACTTCTTTTTTTTTTAACTGTTTAAAAATATTTTCCTTTTAGACCGATTATTTCTGCCCCTCACTCTTTCGTCTCCGTTTTCCGTTAATGCGATTAAGTCTGAATAAGTGTACGAACGGATTTCTGAGACGTTTAGATGCGAAATTAGTTCATCATGCACAAAAGCCGCAAAATCCCTCGCTCATATCTCGTAAAGTACACTTAAGCCAATAATAATACAACTACCACCCATCGTCACCATTGTATCGTACTTTTACGTATCCCGCGTTTCGAGCATTATCACATCCCATACGAAAAGTTCTCTTTTGCAATCCACAATCGCCCACGTCTATATTTAAATTACGAGTCGAGGAACAAAAGTGCTAAGAAACACCGAGTTTTTCATTCGGAAACAATCGCAAGGCGAGAGAGTCTCGCCTTAATTTCCAATGGTCGACGAACAAAAGGCCGCGCGTGTGTATATACCTGTGTCTAAAGCGATTATTCCATCGCGTCTCTTTCATAACGTCCGTAAACGATTCCTTCCAATCGAACGTCTATCAAAAGGACCGATAAAGAGCAACAACAACAACAACGAAAAAACGAGCGAAACGAGAAATGCTCAAGTAACGTACAGCAAGAAAAAAATTAATCTTCATTAAGGCAAAAAAGTTATTATTTAACGCCAATAGACTGGCATGATCGCACGCGGCGCACCTCTTTTTATTACATATTACTGTTACGATCCTCTACCGTTTCAATTCGATCTCGCAACACACAAAGAGGCATTTTCTCCGTGCGAGAAGGACGACGACGCGAGAGAAGAAACAGGAGTAAAAACGTTAAACGACTTTCACTTTAATCTCCATATTAACACGCATATAACGCCGTACGTCGCCGACGATTTTCTCTCTCTCTCACGATGGCTTTTTCCTTTTTCTTTCGATATTTATTCATCTCTCGTCCGTACACTTCCTGGGTCGTTATTATTAATAATATTGGAAACGAATTCTCCTCTGTTAGGTCAATAATATAAATTTTTAATTAATCACGTTGCATATTCACTAAATAGCAATAACAATAAGGAATCCCACACACAACACACACCGCGTGATCCACGATGATAGTTACACAACTGCAGTTGGTAGTATGGAATAATTGAAATGATGAGAGTGTCGATAATCGCGATTAAAACGTTCGTCGACTTCCATTTTTGGACTTTAAACTTTAGCGCGTAGAGGAATAAAGTTGGTAGGCATTGAAATGATTGCGACGATTTGCTAACGAATATTGAATTGCGGCAACTTCACGCGTTTCTTGCTGCCAACCGAAACCCGGAAAACGATGATTAACCGGTAGTTTTGCGTTACGTTTGGAGGTCGGCCATTTTTTTTTGCTTTTACGTTTTGCACGCGAAAGGAATCGCATTGATTCGGAAATATAATTGATTTAAATAAAATAGCCATAAATCCACGACGAATTATTATAAATTATATATCGATTTAATTTTGTTTTCGCTCGTAGATGGCGAATTAATTTAGCAAGTTCGCAATTAAAATTAAATCCTGGTAAATTATAGTTTTGCGAGCGAACTCGATTCGCGTAAAAGCGGCATCCGTTGGTTTTGTTTATAAATGTGCACGTGAAAAAATAACCTTGCTTTATTCATTCTTGGGTGTTTAGAAATTAATTATAGACGGATTATAACTATTCTTTTAACGCTCGCCTAGTTCTTTCGATCTTCTTCCACTATTTTTTCCTCTTTTATTCAGTTTGATGATATTGCAAACGTTACGCGATATTTATTGTTATTATACACGTATACGTATATTAAGGAGATGTTGCTAATTAGCGATTTGCATAAATTAACAAAGTTAATTAGGGCGTATAAAAATAAATAAACAATCTGCACCGAGAGCGCCCAACAACAACAGGATCGTTACGTGTCTTGGTACGTGCAATAAACGCTTTTAATTGTTGAGCGGAGGCCTCGAGGAAGCAGAAGAAAAAACGTTACGCTTATAATTAAGGCACGTAGTTTTTATTATTTTTAATTATCAGCATTAATTAAAACAATTCAAAATAGCGTTTGCTTTTTAATTAGCAAAAGAAACCGTAAACGAATATGATTTTTCAATGGGCAAGAATTAGAATCGCCGGAGTCTTTTGAACGCTACCATTCGTTCTTGACGATCGTTTGGAATA
The DNA here is from genome assembly GCA_963695495.1 of Hololepta plana. Taxonomy (NCBI): domain Eukaryota; kingdom Metazoa; phylum Arthropoda; class Insecta; order Coleoptera; family Histeridae; genus Hololepta; species Hololepta plana. The sequence goes on along the minus strand of OY968837.1, from coordinate 9,748,916 downwards.
AGATTTTTTTGAGCGACAAATCCTTTGAAAATGGCATAAAAGCCAAGAGAAAAAAGCTGGCGAAGAGGAAATTAAATTTCGAGTTTTCAACTCGCCCCCGGAAAATATTGGGGATCCAAATTCTGTCGGTTATCTCTAATCTCTTTCGGTCTGTTATAAAAGTATTTGAATAATGTTCACTTCTTTCTCGTTTCCCGATATCAACGTGCCACATATGAAAGATATGCAAATGAAACGTGAATAATTTGCGGGTTTTATCATTAATTTGTGCCGTTCGTGGTCGTTGGAATTGAGTTTAAAGATTGCGAGGTGGTTTAAGGGCAACGATCCAAACATTTTTTGTTACGATCACCGGCATCGTCATATTCCCATGACCTTATAAACGTACTCTTGGCCAATCGTTCCAGGTAAGTAATGTAACTTTTTTGCAATCGTTTAACAATCATTTTACTTGGAAATGCCATTATTATTTATAAAGTAATCGCAATAATAGTAATAATATATGGAGGTACTGGCTTATTATTAATGTTTATTAACATTAAGATATTATTATAGTTAAGTCGTACTATATTTTATATGGTACCCACAGACTTTATTTCAATCTAACGAACCGCATTATTTAGTTGGTTACACAACTGAAGAAGTGGCGGAAGAAAAAGAAGAAGAGGAACGAGCTCCGTTTAGATTCTTACATAACCAACAACAACAATAACGAACGCTATTTCGTTTTGGCTGGGAATTCGCAATGTCCAAAAAAAAAGGAAAGAGAACGAGTCGATGTGTTTCAAGAATCGCTCGGCTCTTCGGCAGAAGCGAGAGACCGACGCTCGTTCGTTCCTTTCTTTTTTTTATGCTTATTAGTCGAGTAACGTTTCTTCTTCTCGATTCGAGAACATTTTCACTTTGATGCCATTTTACGTATTTGCACGTTGTTCTTTTGTGCCATTTGTTACGGTCTCTACCACTCTAAACTAAACCCATCACAACAACAACAACTACTACAACTACGAACCACCACCACAATTCCTTCTCTTGCTTTATCATTATTAAACACTTCCGCAATCATATGCATCACCTTTATTATTGCCATTTGATCATTCGCTTTTTATTTTGCACTCTGCGGGAATTTGCATAAAATTTTCATTTTCTCGCGTTCTGTTCGTGATCCCCGTTCGCCGATCTCCATTAGTTTTCTTTCGCTAAAACAACACCGGAAGTAAATGTTTAATGGGCAAAAACACGACAACAGCCGTAGAATGTGCAGAATATTAGCCCAAAAAAAATCGCATAAACGCGAGAGGGAAATGAAAAAGGACCGCACGTCAAAAAGTGCTTATCACCGTCAAGCAGCGACCAGAGGAGCGGCACACGAAAAAAAAAATACATCATCACCTGGAAACTTGACGATTATTATTAAATTTCGACCCCGTTTCGTCCGGTATGCTTTTGGAATTTGAACACTTTGGCCGGCAGTTTTTAATTAAAAAATGAACACCGTGGATACGCTGCATTTTTTTTATCAATGTGAATGCGGAAAAAATACCACTACAACTGATAAGCCCGATTCCAACAGTAAAACGATTTAGGTCAAACCCCCATTAACGTACGGTTTATCTTTTCGACTCATTAATAACTCTCTAATTACCCGAGATTAATTAAAAAAAAATAATCAGCGAAAATTAAGCTAATTAAGAGACACGCTTATGGGACTCGTAGTGTTAATCAATTTTTGTGCGGATGATTAAAACTCTCTTCGCTTATGGGCTGCCTGCTTTTTTCCCCTTTTTTTCCTTTTGCCACGCTCAGCTTTTTATGGGGATGTAATTTCCGTTTGACCTACATATTTTACTGCACACACGCTCACACACAAAGGAGTTGGCGGTTGTTATTTGATCGCGAGGACGTTGATAATGATGCCTCTGATGGTAATAACGATGATGATGATGGTCCTTTGACTATAACACGGCGTTCCTGCACGTTTTAGTTTTACTGCTCTCGTCCGAAGCGCTTAAACTGCGGTGGCCGTAGTGGAAATAGCGGCTAATTCAATTCGTACCAATCGAAATTACGTTGTCGTAGGATTTTTATTAGGTCGAGAATTAATTAGAGGAAAGGAAATGAGTGGAAGAGCAGCAGCAGCAGGAAGATAAAAATAAAAGTAAGCAAAAGTTCGTGTGAGACGATATTAAAATGTTAGTTATTTTCCGTATTCTTTTTGCTGTTAGCAAGTAAGATTTATGTACTCGATAAGCTCTCGTAATTAATAATGAAGATAATGGAGCACAAGTTGATCAAAATATCGGCTTCTCGCGTTCTTGTCGGGCATTGAAAACGAGTTTGAAAGAAGAGCAAAATGACAATATCGCGAAAACAGAAGTTTCCTCTTTATAATAAAGAGAAATAATCCGCTCGATCAATCATCTCTAAAAGATAATCTTCTTTTTCGCTTCCTTTTTCTTTTGTTTAGATACGTCCTCCCTTCTTGATTAAATGATAAATTCTCTTGATGGAATGTCTCGTAACATTATTATAAATTGAATATCATTTAATGATAATTTATAATGAAAGTTTTCGGTCGCAGAGCAATTAGTTAGCTTTTATTTATATTAATGCAAACTTTAATACAAATTTCTGTAATTTGTCTCAAATAACCTAAGCTCAACCATCGAGAGAATAGAGAACGACGACGATGGAAAGCGCAAAACGGACTCGCAGAAGTGAAACTTTATTATTGGATCTAATAAATCTGAAGTAATTCACAAAGTGTCGGTTGTATATGTTAAAAACGAAACGGATTTTTACTTTTTGCGCGACCCTTAAAACGTTCCCTTCGACTTTCTACGCCGTTGAGCGAGGCTGAATGAAAATCTACCTAGAGATCAAATACAATTACATCATTTAAATATATTAGCTGACGGAATTCGCTGCAACTGAATCGAGCAACTTCAAAGGAGACTGAAAAATAAAGTCGCTGCCTTTAAACGAAACATTAGCACACGTGCGTGCGTGGTGCGCAAAAATCGTGGCGGTCGCCCGTTTTAATTGCGAATTTATTTGATGTCACGGTAGAACGATCAAGTTGCGAAATTGACCCGAACGTTTTTGTGCAAATACCATAAATTCCCGTCGCTGTATGTAAATACAAATTTAAATGGGACCGGCGTAACTTGCCGAGAAGAAAGAAAACCGTATCCCACAAAAGTCACCCATCGTCCCTACATCCCCCCGGAAAAAAACAGCTTTATTTATTGGCAAAGTTAGACGAAACGGCAGAAGAGAGTGTATCGTGCAAAAAGTAAAATTTAAGACCCAAAGTCTTAAACTATTCTCGCCTAAGAAGGCCACTCGTCTTCTTCTTCTCCTTCTCGATACGTTCGCAAGTTGAAGGTGCTCGCACGAATTGAAACTTTTTCGTTTTTGGCAAGTGGAAGCATAAACGATTTCACTTTCCTTCTTCGGATAAGGAAAGGGGTTTAAATGAAACCGATTGCGAATTAAATGCAAAATCAATTGAGTGGAAACGAAAACCTACGCATTCGTCGTCGATTCTTTTTTTGCGAAGACTCGTTCGCCTACCTCATGTAAATAATAACGATAATGGTACATTACAATAAATAAAAGTTTCATTATTATTGCTATATTAAATATCCTTAAGCAAGGGTGTGGCATTTTGCCATATACATACATAAACGTATTGTTAAAGTGGTAGTTGTTGTTGTTGTTGTTGCGGTGCCCTACGAAAATGAATAACGTGCAATTAGAAATGCAATTTTATACATGATCCGTATCCCAATTTTCGTTCTACTAGTTACAAAATGATACAAAATTACCATTGAAAGAGTAAAAAGAAATTTGCTTCCATCAACTGGCTGGAATTGTTTTTGTAAAAGAATGGAATAGAAATAAAGCAGAGCAGGATAGACAAGAAATCTCATTTCTAACAAGGACGACCGGTTTATCTTAAACAATATTAGCAACAACAAGAACGTGCAAGCCAAGCAATAAATTTTAAGGACTCGGACTGGCGGTGTGCGATGCGAGAACAAAACCGTACTGCGATCGACCAAAGCATTAACCCTAACGCAAAACGGACGATGTCGTTTTAATTAAATGAAATAGCAACGGACGAACCGAGAAGATGATGATGATGTAGAAATAAAACCGTTTTTCTCTCTTTCATTTTTCTTCCAAATTGTACATTTTGTAATTAATGGCAGAACGTCTTTTTCTTTGTTAGAAAAAAAAAACGATTGTTAGATATAAATTATTTAACTTTAATATTAAATGATTAATGTGTGTGGCAAATAAAGGGACGACTAGACGACTAAACTAGAGGAAAGAGAGAAAAAGCGATGCAGGGAATTAACTCGCTGGAATTCAACGCATTCGACGGGCACAATAAGGATTTAGTGCTGGCAGTGTGGCAGGAAGAAGAGGAAGCACAATAAAGCGACGTCCATCCAAGTGTTGACCGCTGTGCAACCGCCACGGAAACAATTCGTTTTACCTTCTTTGCACGAGAAAAGAGGTTTTCCCACAAAAGTCTACTCAAACGCAACTTTCTTGAAAATTTATACAAACCCTTCACCACGAGTTTTCCCCTTCTACTCCCGTTGCTTCTTCCATAACAACAATAAAACATCTTTTAATGCGAGAGCGATAAATTTCGGGGACGAACAGGAAAGAAAAAAAAGGAAGGGAAAGTGTGGCGTTTACGATAAGCAAGCGGTCGGTCAAATTCGTTCTCAATTATTAGGTCGGCGCGTAATTATCCGCCGTTTTTGAAAGCTACTTTTTAGACAGTTCGCAACACAAAAATTCATCATAAACACAATCCACTTATTAATAGAAGTCCAAATTATCATCATTTCAATTGCAGTCTCCTATTTGCTTGCTAGATGGCCAATTCCACGTGTCCAAAAGAGCTAAAAATTTGCAGCTATGCTCGCATCAGTTGCCGAGTAAACAAAGTATTGTCTAACCCAGTGGTTCCCAAACTTATTTAAGCTGCCGCCCACTTTCAATAAAAAATATTATCCAGAGCCCCCTCGAAATAATTTCTTCAAAATTTTTATTGCAGTTAAGCCGAAAGACACGCATATGTGTTCATGTTTCGATCTCTTTTGTAAAATATGGTATAGAAAGGTATAAATTAGAAATATTGAAATTTGAAAATATGAAACAATTTATTTAACGCAAAATAGAAAATTAAACAGAGAAAGTTAAATCAATCGAAACCTTAGTGAGAAGGATGAACCTGGTGTGCTGCTACCAATTTAGGAATCCTCGGCTCTATTTTTGTCAGAAGTAATCTTAAATCACCGCGATCGACTATTTGCAATCTATTAATTTTTTTCGTTAATAAATTTGTTACCGCACTGAATCCTCGTTCCACTAAATATGTTGAAGGAAATGAAATTAGAAACTTTTGAATAACAGCCCAAATTTCAGGATAAGCCGAAGGGATCTCTTTTTGCAGCCAGAATTGTTGGTACCCGCTTTTGAATTTAAATTTTAACTCATCGTTTGAAATTAGTTCCATCAGCTCTTCTTGTATCTTTGGCGATTCTTCTGTGTTTGCATTTGAAAAAGGATCCAAAACTCAATCAGGTATGGTCATTTTCAAAATATCATTAAATCGTCACAGTTATTCATCGCCCCCAAATGCACCCATGGACCATTACCGCCACCGGGGGCGGTAGCGCCCACTTTGGGAATCACTGGTCTAATATATACGCAACAGAAAAGTTTATCGTAAACTCCCATAAACTTTCATAGTCTGGAGCCATAATAGCCATTAACTTCAATTGCAGCCTCCCATTTGCTAGACAGACGGTCGAAACCACGTGCAAAAAACGGCTCATCTTTTGACGCTATCCATGACTTTACATCGTCTACCAATTAATCAATATCCTCGTACGCTTTACCGGTTTGGCACTCTTTTAGTGAGCGATTTATGTGGTAATCTATAGGTGTTTTGGTAGGAGAGTACGACGGATGAAGAAGCAGTTCCCATCCCTTCTTGGCAATTGATTGGATAACACGATGCTCGATATGGGGACGCGCGTTGTCGTCATGGAAGACAACCTTGTTCTTTTTGTATGCTCTTCTCACATTGATGGCTTCATGGAGACGGTCGAGCTGAGCAAGATAGATGTCGGCATTGAGATTGAACTGTCTTTTGTCGTTTCTATCCGAAATTGGCCACTCTTGTAGCTTATTTCTGTTATTCCACCAATAGCAAATGCCACTTGAAATCATCTCCCTGTGGATGATTCCTTTCCGATCCCACCAAATGCACCACATTGCTTTCTTGCAGCGCACCGTTTTGGGAATACCCTTCGGTGGTTAACCTCGCCAAACGGAAACCATCTTGCTTTTGATGTTTTTGAAGAGCAACCAAGATTCATCTCCAGTTACCAGGTTCTCCAGGAAGAGCGTTTTTTCATTCTTCTTCACTAAATCACTAAAAGTTCGGCTCTATTCTTGTCGGAAAGTTCGTGTGGGACCCATCCAGCCAATTTCCACACTGTGCCACACTTTCTGAGGTGGCGAACGATCGTGGAATGATCCATATTAAAGTCTTCGGATAAAATTCGGGTGGTTAAACTTCCGTCTTCTTCCACGGCTGTTGGAAGTTTTTTCTCATCGAAATCCGATGTTCTCTTCCTGGCTCATCTTCTAAACTTGTATCGCCAGATTTAAACCGCGAAACGACTCCCAACGCTGACTTTCGCAAATTGTTCTTTCGCCGTGAAGATCATTTAAATCGCGGCATGATTCTGCTGCGTTCCATCCCTTCTGGTAGTGATAGAGCAAGATGTGGCGTAAGTGCATATCATTTACAACACCCATAACTTAGTAATTTTTATGTTTAAGGACGTAGACAATATAAACCAACAATACAACGACAGATCAGTAAAGTACCGAACATTTTGTTTACTTAGTAACTGACAAGGGCATGTATAGCTGCAAATTTTTGGCCGTTTTGTACATGTGGAATGGACGACTTAGTACGCAAATTGGAAGCTGCCATTGAAATGGATGATAATTTGAATCTTCATTAAAAACTTTATTGTGTTTAGGCTATTCTTTTGTGTTGCGAACTGCTTAAATAATAGCTTTAAAAAACGGCGGATAATTATGCACCGACTTAATAAATCATCGATTTCGTGCAAAGTTTCCCCAGTTTATCATTGCGTTAACGTGGGGCAAAGAAGCGGCGATCGTTTTGCAAAACGGAACAGGTTGTTGCCTAAATTAGAAAGCGTGAATTAATCAATATCTTCCGTCGCTGCGTTGCTTAATCGAAGGTAATTGGCATTATCCGCGGAAAACGTCTCGCTTTCGAAACGACTCCCCGCTCTCTTTGTTCTCTCCCATCGTTGTTGGTTTAATCGCGAATTTGCCTAATCCGATTGTTGGCCACCAAAATACAGACGACGACGAGATAAATTTGTGTAATAATAACAGGCCGAAACCGCCACGCTATTGTAACGGTGCACAATAATAATTCAATAATGAACCGTCTGCAAAGTTTTCGATTTGCTCAATTATTCATTCGCAAAAGGGGAAAGTTTCAATTTTGGATTTGCAACGTACGAAAAGTTTATTCGAACGCAATAGTAGTCGCAAATAATCCAGTCGGCGAGATTAATGATCGACCCTCCGCAAATTTACGCAGTCCGTTATCTAATTGAAACTCGTGGAATGAAGAGTTCTATTTGGCGCAAAAAAAAACTCTGAAAGTATTCCGACTGAAAAACAAGCTCGAGCAAACTTAATTTCCATTTCTTAGCGTCGAGACGGTCCTATTCATTTCGCTGCTCTCGCGGAGAGCGAATAACAAAGCGATTGCAAAATCCAAGCAATTAATTACACTAACGCGAAGAATTAAAGAATTGTCTTATTTATTTAAAGCAAACCAAGTGGCAGGATGGGAGAAGAACCAAGCGCAGAAAAAATGGGGAGATATAACTTAAAAAACGGGGGAGGAGTTAAATTTATTTACTTCAAAGCATTAATCGTTGTAAAAGAAAAAAAGACGGCTTAAGAAAGAAAACAGCTCCCGATATTGTCTCATCTCCCCTATACGCTGTCTCGCGCCCAAAAAGATTTCTATCGTCGTCTTAATTGAATTATTAAGAGGACAATTAAATTACAAAGCGAGTTCGCTAAATAAACCGAATGGGACATTGTGAGTGTGTGCGAGAGAGAAAGCAAGTCGTAAGAAAACGATAAAATTAAAAGAAAATTTCAAGAAGAAGAAGAGCAAGGACGTTAATCAGTTGGTTGCCTGTTTGTTTTCCACTCGAAAAGCACATGGAATAAATAAGGAGCGTAAGTGGAGTGAATAATAGCGATGAGACATGGATTAAGATGAAGGTGCAGCAGGAAACTAAATGAGTCGAATGCCGAGGGAAAAAAGAGACGCAAAAACTTTTGTCTTCTACGAAACTAAACAGAGAATTAATTTATTCGGTCGATTGTAACGGCCTGTTTACATACTCGTATACTGTTTTCTTAATTAACTACCATTTGATTGCTTCGTTATCCCTCTCTTTGTTCGGTCTCTTGTTGTAAATTACCTTGACCGTCAACCGAAGAGAACCGATCGAAGGAAAAGAAGTCGTCGAGTCCGACTGAGACACTTAAAATAACGAGACGAAGGCAAAACGAAAAAAAAAAAACGAAACGGTTTATTCAGAAGAACCGGTAGTTCGAGTCCGGATTTAATGCTTAACAATCACAAAAAAAACAGATTTTTCTTTACGAAGAGGGTTAATAGCGAAGGGGTAAGACACCTGAAGCAATCGTTAATGATTTCCACTCGATTTCTCTCGTCTGATAAATTTCTTCCATAATTTACTATTTCCTTTAAGAGTTATTTTATTTTTTAGATACTAACCGATCCTCTTCCCAAAAGTCTACCATTTCTATTCTATTCTTTTACGGTACGGAGGTACTTTTTTTCAAATAATAAAATAAGACGACATCGTAAAACAGAGGACAATAAAAGAGGAGTAAAGTAGGATTGACCGATAAAAAGAAAACAATATTACGTATACGAAGAGGGGAAAAAGCTGGAAGATTTTCGAGGAGTTAATTAAAATGCAGAGAAAAAGTAATAAAATATTTGCATAATTCAGATTTTCCTTTACGTATATATTTTTTTGTCGTTTTTTGGTTCCAGCATGGATTTACCGGCATTTTTATTTCTTGTAACGGCAATAAATATTCAGGCAATCAATAATTCCTACAGAACTTTTTCTATTGCTTTCCTTTTTTTTTTGGTAAAATTCGTACGAAAAGTTTCGCCATACGAGAATTTAAATTCCCAAAAGATTATCTCGTTTCTAACTAACGGTAACGCAAAACGCAAACAATTCATGTTAATTAATTTCAACAAAAATAAACCCATTTCCGACGTTTACGTTACATCACGCCGCTTCATTATTAACATTATGTAACAAGAATTGTAATCATGTGAAACAAAGAGAAAAGAGTTAAAAAAATTCTTCGAGCGAACAAAAGAGAAAATCCTTGAAGACGCCGAACATTTTGCGGCAATAAGCATTATTAATGTGGAGCACGTGGTCATTGAACATATTAGGCAGAATCCGACAAAATGATGGTCATCGACCAAAAACCGATAATTAACTGCTTGAGCATTAATAATGAATTACCATTTTCGTCCAGCACCGAAACATTCACATTATCCACATCAGATCTCACGACGACAAATCAACACGGAAAAGAATTGATCATCACAAATCGGCCACTTTAATTCACCTTAAAATCTACCACATTGAACACGATTAGCCACAAAACGCACTCGATGCCGTTGTAGGTCATAATAATAAACACCCAACGAACGAACTAACTAAAACGTTATTTTGCACGTGTTTTAATTTGCACACACGACGCTATGGAACGCGCTCGTTGTCGATTCATTTCCGCACAATCGATTCTCTCGTTTCACTTCGATCAGAAAATTACTAATCAACTTAAACGTTCGTTCGGCGAAGACCGACCGATTGAACTGGCCGCACGCTTTCGTAGCACACGGTGCACAACATCTATCTTTGCCTCGATGCTGTTATAAAACTCGTAGTGTTATGGTATGGGTAGTTTAGTTGTCGTTGTTGGCCAGCGGAGTGTGTATTATACTACGGTCGATTCTTTTCATTTCTTCGTTCCTTCGACGGTAGGAAACGAAGAAGCGAAACGGCGAGATCTCTTAGAAACATCAGCGCTAATAAACAACAGGAAGATTGTAACGTAATGATAATTTCTTAAAAGTTGGAAGACGTACGATGATTACGTACGCCGTCCAAGACCACACCTGACTCGAAGGATAAACTTCATTGTCTTCGTACTACGCGGAGATGAAATTGAAGATGATGATGGTGGTGGTCGAGGCAAACGAATGCTGCAGAATTGTTGCGAATTTATAATTTGCCATTAGGATTATTTTTCTTTTTATGGTTCGATTACGGATTCGCTCGCTATCATTTTACGAAAGATTAATTTTTGCATTAAAAAAAAATGAAATTGTTAAAGTGTATGCGGGAGATGTTGTAGGGAAATGGGGAGGATGATAACAGTGAACGTTTCGCCGTTTATTTCATATCGTAATGGAACGTATCTAAAATGGAAATGGAAGAAAACGTGCAGATTACATTTAATAACGGTTCTAAAACAAAAAGGAGCAGCTTTATCTCTTGCCATGTTGTTGCTGTTGCTGGTTACGTTTAATAGTACTGTACTTCGATATTCTTTCTCATTTTCCTTTTTTCATTATTATTTTAGATGTTTATCACGAGCGCCAACTGTTCACCAAATACCTAACGAACGAATGAACGTACCGAAGAAGTACGGTTCGTTTGCAATAATAATAATGTAATAGCAATAATCGTTATGCAATGATTGTATGCAAAAATCCTTATAATTATTATTTAATATGCGTGCTAAATCGTGGAACGCAAGCAACAAAACACTCGACGACGATGACGACAACGAACTTGTGTCATTTCCTAAAAATCCGCTTAATACGTGCCATATTCGCATATTCGCTTTCAGTCAATTTACGATGGCTGCGTTGTTCATTGTCCTTTGCTCGCCTACGAAAATCGTCGAGGCGCGAGTCTAAACGAACCGTTCGTTATTATTTATGTTATGATGATTGTTGCTCGTCTATTTATCTATTATTATATTTTTGCCCCGTTCGTTCGACACCAAAGGAATAATTAACAGATTTCCAAGCGTGTCACGTACATTTGTAACACGTATTAATTTTCTTTTTTCCAAAACAGGATACAACGCTCGCACTATCATCGTGATGATCGAAAACCGAATGTACACGTTCTTCTCTTTGTCGATGCATCATAACACATTCGTTTAATGGCTGGGCAAATGTTGAACGAATCAAAACGAACCAATCGATGATGATGATGATGGCACTCGTTGGGATGGACCGATGGAATTGTAAATATTTACCGATCGATAGAGAAAAAATCATCTTCCAATAGTTGCTAATCCATTTTCCTTTCTGGTTGTTTACTTCGTAAATTTTTCAAAATAATAAGAATTAATCAATGACATATATTCTTCATCGTCGATAACGACTTCCTCCCAACTTTCGATAACTTTCTCGATGCCTCAGCGACAAGGACCTCCCGGTTTGGACTCGGAAAATTCCTCCAACCAAGCGCGCAATTCCACGTCATTTTAGAATGAAACGTCGCGAAAACCTTCGAACGTGATGGAAAAAAGTTGAAAATCTGATTGATTTTCATCGCCGTTAACAATCCGATGAAGAAAACGTTGCTTATGAGCGTGTGTTGAGCGATTACGGGCAAACAAACCAACGGCAATCGTAGTGCTTTGATTTTTGTTGCTTTGGTTCTAAAATTGTGGTACCCATGAACCGAGTGTCTGGATCTTAGCCCATTGATTGCAAGTGGCGAACCACCGTTGATTGGTCACAATCCATTTGCTCGACCAACTCTCTTGTTTGACGCGCATTTTCGTGGTTGAGGTGGTTCAATCGCTCTGCATCAAACTCAGATGGTCGAATGCTATAGGTCTGGTCCTGGACGTTGAAACCACCGTTTCTAAACCGCGCAAATCATTTTGAGTCGTTCTTTCCGCTGTGCCATCATCCCCATAGACAGCACAAATGTCGCGAGCATCTTTGCTAGCTTTAGAAACCTGATTTAAAGGGAAAAAAGCAGGTGTCGGAAGTGTGCATTTTTGCCCACTTGACGTTCCACTTTGATCATTTACAAATCAACGAAAAATTATTGTACAAAAAAAAACAAGCACACAGTCTTCTAGAGCGACAAATTCTCCATCGAATAGCCTATGACAAATTGCAAAATTATTTCTTTAGCGCAATTTTGCAACTAAAAAATCGCACGAAATTATGCATCAACCTAACAGGTCGAGTCAGCAAATAACAACCATCGATCGATGCACTGCTCTTGTTGCGATGAACCGTTTGTTTATTTGAATTAACATTGCGAAACGCAATCCAGAGATTGACGGTTCATTGTAACAAGGGCGGTGCTTTCGGTTTGAAAAAATCAGCGAATTGTGGTAAATGCTAAGAGAGACCAAGCTGCCGACCGACAAAATTTAGTTTTGGGCAGTTTTGTCCCTCAAAGGCACACTCTCCTCGACGAGGAAGACGAGACAAAATTGACAGTATAAATTAAAGGACATGCTGAGTTTTAAAACATATTGGCTCGTCGTTTTTTCCCAAACGTTGTTGCTGTCTCGTCGTATTTAGATTACATTAATACGTGTGAATTTAGTAAATTAAGCCAGTTAACGAAAATAAATAAATAATAAATAAAGTAGATGGCATACTCGATTTTCGGCAGCCTGTGCAGGGCGCCGGTCACAGTACTCCTCTGCGGACTCGAAATATTTTTCTTCACCTCCATTTTTAGTTTGGCGAAGAGCCAGAAATCTGCTGGATCCAGATCTGGCGAATAGGGAGAAGTACTTCAGCACAACGATGCCCTTCTTGGCCAGAAACTCTTTGACAATCCTGCATTTGTGGAACAAACCGGGCGCAATCCTTCATTTCTTGCAAATTTCTCTACCAAAATTTGGTTGACAGTAATCCTGGGAATCCCAGCCATGTCTTCCAGCAATCGGATCCATAAACACTTGTCAGTTTTTAAAGCCTCGGCTCCTTCTCTCACATTATCATCACTACGCCCTTGTTTTGGGCGTCCTCAGCGGGAATCATCTTGAATCTCTTCACGACCTTCTTTGAAAATTGCAAACCACTGGAAAACAGTTTTTCGACTCACTGCTTCCTTTCCGTGTGCTTTTTGAATCACTTCAAAAGTTTCTGTGGCACTTTTTCCAGCTTTAAAACAAAACTTGATGTTGGCGCGAATTTCGAGTTTAGAATCCATGACGATGAATTAAAAGTTGGTTTTCGAAAAATGGAATTGTGAGAAAAGTATAAATGCTAGAGTATTTGTTTACCTATTTATCGCATTTTTCAAATTCACGGTGGCGCTTACCAAAAAAAAAAGTTATAGCACCAGTCCGGGAACTTTTGGGTCAAACCGTGTATTTATTTCGACGACTAACAGTGGCATTCGATTTAATACATCATCACATATTAACAATCTAAGTGGACGAAGAATCAAAATCAATTACGATTTTTTCCTATTATCAGACACGCTCTTCTCGATTGCGCTCGCAGCCTTCTACTGTACGTTCCACCTCCTGGCAAAATGAACGATTTTCTTCTCTGCGAAAGAACTAATAGCAAATTCAAGGATCATACATTTGCATTAAGATCAACCGTGATCTCTTAACCTGCGCCGTTAAGAAATAAACGCTTGCAGACGGTATGAAAAGAAGAGGCATCTTGAAATAAAAATGGAAATAAAACAAACTTACGCACCGCAACAAGAACAACAACATCAACAACAGCAAGAAGAACAACCGATCGAGCGCCCGATAAACCTATTCGGCCCGAAAAAAAAAATTACTATAACCGCTGCAAGAGAACTAAATAAAGCTTATCCTGTGTTTTATAAGCGTTTGATGAAAGGAGATGAAGAGAGATATGCTCGCAAGATAAAAACACACGGCAAGAAATGTGCAAAAGCAAAACAAAAAGAGAAAGAATCGACCGTAGATGTTGGCTATGCGGTATAATAATGATACCTCAGTCGTTTGGACCAAGGTCGTCAGGATCGCCTTTTTCTGCCGTCCATTATGAGTTCGCGTAGCGTAGGATATGGTCAAAGAACCACCACCAGCCATCATCATCAACTTGGTAACGGATGAATCGAACAAAGGGCCCGTGGGCCGAACTCTCCTTACCATTCTTATCCGTTTGGCATTCTTTTTTCAATTAAAAAAAAGAGGATTTACTCGACGGCGTTGCTATATGTATCTTCATCGTCGAGGGAATAACTTATGCGCACGGTTCGCAATTTGTATTTTTTTCTTTTTAAGATCCATCATTATATCTTCATAGTATTTTTAAATTAAGAAATTCGAGTTCAAAATAATTGCAACACATTGTTGCGGAGCACGATTTAAACGTTTGACTTCTTTAGCTTATCAAATGCTAATTCTAATTGACATCGAATGAATTGATTGCCTCCATTCAAATTACGGACAGATCTCGATTGCCACACGTATTAGAACGTAATAATAATAGATTTTGATTAATTTTGGTTTCTTTTTGGTTCGTTCGTAGCTCTTGTAATCCTTTCACGTTATTGTACATGTAGACGAGACAAAACGAGTAACAATAACTGGTTTACAAGGAGGCAGGAGTAATACTAGCAAGAAGAGGAAGAAAAAAATGATTTGTTAAATTTCTTTCACGTTTCGTAACCGGCGTTTTATTAAAGGCACACCGGCTGTAAATTCGATGTCGAAGCGAGAAATAAGTTGAATTGTTTATTTAAGGGAAGAGTCGATTATGTGTTCCATCGTTCGATAAGAAAAATTAATCGAAACTTTTCTCGAGTAATTTCAACTTTTTACTTTTAATTATCTTCCCATCGCAATGGAAATCTTGAATGTAAAACTGATATCAACAGCGGGATTTGTTTAAGGATCAAGTTTTTAATAATTGATGAGCACAGACTCGAAAAAAAAAGGTTTGCTTTTGCAGAGATTCATTACGATTTTCATTGTAATTAATTTTATCCCATTTTATCAGATTTTGTCGTTCGAACTGTGTCAAAAAATGAATTAAACGTAATTCAGAAACAGTGACACGGCCCTTTTTTACACAGAGAAAAACCATTTTTCTATTTTGGGAAATGCAATATGACGAAGTATTTTTTTTTTTAAATAATTTTTTCTAGTGCATCGAACCGGCGTATTAAATTATTCAATGTAACAGAGCAGGAGCAAAAAAAAACGACAGAGAGAGAGAAAGAAAAATGGTATTTTAGTCCTGGATATGACAATCAATGGCAATAGGAAAAAAATTAAATTGGAACATTTCCTTGTATAACGACGATTGTGATTTGAAAACAATAATTTTGAAACAAACGTCTCTTCACTCTGCAATTTTAATTTTCCTTTGCAAATGTGCAATTGTAATTTTGTTTTAATTACAAAAGACAAATGGTGAAATTCAAATGATGTCGAGATACGATGATAATGGGCGAGATGTGAATTCTCACATTAACGAATTACATTATGATGACGAACGTCGATTGAATTGTTTTAATTATGTGCTTTGCCATTAATTTTCGTCTTTGCACAATTCAATTTTAGTGAATGGAAAATGTTGTTGATGATGATGATGGGAACTTATTTAACCTCCATTTATTTAAGTTACATTCTGATTTAATGCAAATCTATGGAAAACATTCGATATTGAAAGAGACAATATTAGAGGAGGAAGAAAAAAAGCATTTCAAACGGTTCACTCATTTTCTGGTTAGATGGTTTCAATATTAATTACAATCATTTCTCGGTTCTCTTTTCCCGTTCCGTTTCAAGAACACCTCCCAGTAATTATAATGAATACGATACTTGAAAACAAATAGAAAATTTCGTTCAAAAGTCCTACATTGATTAATAATAGAAAAATGAACGTTCTAGGGAACCGATTAATAGATAATTAGATAGCCTCGAACACTTTCCTAAATTCGACCTTTCGTTCGTTCCCAAGAGAAGAAACTTGATATTCTCGAAATCAAGAACAGTTTCGCTCGTCGATGGCATCCTTTCTACGATTCAATATCATTCATTTTAACAAATCGCATTTAATAAAAGGAAAAATTGTTCAGTTCAAGTTTAATCATACGAAATGGATCGATTGGAACGTACATAAACAATTATTTAACCCACTTTCGCAGTAATCGCTGTAATTATTCTCAAAATATTTCTATTCCATTCTTTCAAATGTGAAGCGTTAGTCAACGTGAGATTAGAAAAATTCCATTCTTATCACTCGGTCCTCTTGTCGTCCTCGTCTCTTGAATTTCCGAGGAAACTTGCTAAGAAAAACAACAACGCGGATGGAACATAAAAACCGGCACA
This sequence comes from Hololepta plana, assembly GCA_963695495.1. Lineage (NCBI taxonomy): Eukaryota > Metazoa > Arthropoda > Insecta > Coleoptera > Histeridae > Hololepta > Hololepta plana. The sequence continues at coordinate 9,732,368 of OY968837.1, read as the reverse complement.
ATGCGAAGAAGAGACGATTGCAAATTTCCATTTCCAGATGGTTTGCAGTTTTTGCTTTTTATACTCTCGCGTCTCGCTTCCGAGAAGATGATGATGAAAAAAGAATTGGCGGAAGAAGAAAAGGTAGTAGGTAGCGTTTATTGCAAATTAAATGCGAACGGAGGAACGAGAGGTTGCAAGGAGAAGTGGCGAAAGCATAAGAAAATGTAAAACGTAATAACGTCGGTGGAAGTATGAAAATGATGTAACGGGAAGAGGAAAACAAACAGATAAATGTTTTCCTAACAACGACTCCCATTATTATCAACTATTTTCCGTGCTGCATCGATCGCTTTTCCGCGAAAACGTGTTGTTAAAGGAATGCAAAAATTGCAAATTAACAAACTCATTAATTCTTCATTAACAGAATTTTCAATTTGCGCAACAACTAGAGTAGTTTAAATAAATCGGAATTCGATTGCAATTAAAAATCCACTTCATTTACCTGCACTTCTTTTTTTAAATTTCCTATCTAATCGAATACATTTATACGCAGATTAACTTTGCCAAAGAAATACTCTAGTTTCGCGAACACACAGTTAAACCTTAATCCAGTAACACTAAAACCATCGCTCTTTGTTATATCGTCTTTTCCTTAGCGATAAAAGATTTCCTTTCCTAACCAAATATACATCTACAAGTTTCGAGTGGACGAAAGAAACTTCCGTGTTGTTTTAAAGGGCGTTTGACCCCGTTTCCTTCTTCGTTTTCCCTTTGCTTTTGTTACCTTTTTGTATGGTGATAGAGTTGGCACGCAACGAGAAGTGGTACAAAGTCTTACCTGAAAAAGAATTAGAAAAAAAGCATTCAATTAATTTTGAATTGAATTGAAGATGAAGAAGAAAATAATAATGATTCTTTCTTTTATAATTTTTCATCCGGGAAGTTTCTTTATGACTACAACCCGTTATCCTTATCACAAATCCAATAGGACTGAGGAGAAAAAAGTACAACGTTAAATTACATTGAAGGTTTCAAGAATTAAACAGAAAGAGACCCGATTATAAAGAGCATTTCACAATTTGTTGCTTTTCCACGTCAGCTGGCTGTTACCAATTATTAATAGGGCCTCTTTATTTTGGACTCGATCACATTGAATTACTGATTCTCTAAAAGGTCGCTCATCGATTTGAGTTTCCACGAGGATTGGGAACCGTCGCGAACGAAATTCAACTTTTACGAATTCGATTCCATTGACCTTAAAATGCGCACGAACCATTTGCAGGATTAATAATAGATAATGCGAAATAATTTTAAAACGTCTACGTAATTATGATAATAATTGGAATAATGCAAAATGCATGTATGTGCACAATATATAATAATAATAATAATGGCCAATCAGTTTTTAATCGAATCCGTAACGCTCGATAAATTTCCACCGTGCCACGGCTAATTTCAAACCGTGGCACGTTTTGCACGAGATCTTTCCTCTTATTTAACCGTTTTGTTAAAGGCCTATTGTTAGAACCTCTTTCAGCCATCTGAATATCCATGCTAATCGATAATACTATTATGGTTTTACGGTGGCCTTCGAAATTAAATTACACCTCCACATTATAATCGTGCATTATCCTTGTAATGGAAACATTTTTTAACGGCCGAAAAGCAAAAAAAAAAACGACGAGGGATTTCCGCTCGAAGTCCGAGTGTTCACATCGTGCTCTTTTTTTCGAACAAAAATCGATTTAAACGTTTTTGTTAATTAACTAAACATATATAATAAAAGATCAGTTCTTGGTTTGCAGTCGATTCTTTAATGAAGTAGGGAGGAACAAAAGAGGTACCTTTGCGTAAATAATTCATTAGAACGGTCAAAAAATGAACGCATTTTTGCCACTCGAATTCGTTGAGCCATTTGCAAATTTTGCAATTAGTATAAAACAAATAATCAGAACAAATCTATTCGATTTCGTTGCTCTATTTGAAATTAATTAATTACAATGGCTTCACCTGTAACTGCATTATCTCGACCTGTACGTTTGTAATGGCGTTGCAATTGAAAAAAAAAATCAAACGTATACACAGCACATACACAGGTATAAATTTATATTATTTATCGTTAAAACGCTAAAATCCTGGCCAGGTACGTAACTGCATGCACGGCAAAATAGCGCACATAAATTTAATTACTCTTCACAGATTTAACAATTAATCACCGATTATAAATTAACATTCATATATATTATATACACGTATAATGAAGTAATTTCCTAATGATTAATCATAATTATCGATTCGGGGCAAGTTGAAAATTTACTAATAGAAACATTTATTAACATTCGACATCAATCAAAAGTCACTGCGACCCATGAAGTTCAATTAACGTCCCCTCGTAGATGTCTGTTTAAGAATTATCGTCGAACCGCAAATGGTATTTGGCAATCGCGAAACGAAATTAGCGAGATTCCCATAACTTCAGCAAGACGTGGCAAATTAAAATTGCTGCAAAAAATTTAGTCATTGCAAATGGGGATTTTTATACAAAACAAAACACTGATTATGTATTTAAAAATCTGAAAGCATCTAATGGACGGTCGAAGAACAACCAGAAGCGTTGTTCAATCGATTAGAGCGCAACAATGGCTCGAGCTCCTATAATCTCGAGGAAGGCTTTATTAAACAAAGGTAAATAATTAAAATGCAAAAGAAAAATAAATCAAACACTAACTTCCTATTCGAAGAGCCGCGTACAAACACGAGACCATTAATGGCAATAGAATGGTCGGAGAATAAAATAAAGGTCCACGTTCGTTACGTTTACACGAAAATATTTAACAATGGTTGCAAAAAGAACAACGTGATTGCATAATAGTGGCGCCCTAGAAAGCGCAAAACAAGACGAAATAATTATAATAACAACAAGAATCGGAACGGCACCACGCCCCGCGCTTTTTAAATAATTTCATAAAGGACGGAGGCAAACAGAAAAGAACAATTAAGAAACCCAATATGTGTGCGTGTGGGTTTCGAAGATATTTATATATCGGTGATATAGGCGTGTATTGTAATGAACGTTCATAGAATAATCTCGATTCCGCGTCTCGTTTCTTCTTAAATATAATATTATTGTTATTATTCCATTCCGATTTCAAAACGGATTTTCGCTTTGCACAACACTTTCGTTACGAACTTGAATTGTTCAATTAAATTATGAAAATCGTGTAACGCATTATTTAACAAAATGGAAAGTTGAGGTGGAGAAAACGCCCAACAACAACAAAAAAAAAACAATTTAATTTAATACATTCTGATCGATTCCGTTCTTCTTCGTAACGATGATTGATGTGTGTAACGAGCATCCATTTCCATTGCCATTTTGCGTTGCCACACAAAATTGCAATACTACTAACACAACCAATTGCAATATTATCTAATATCAACCAGATGGCAAATATACACAGTGCGACAAATAGGTTTTGAGACTAGAAAATATCTTTGCCGGCATCATGCCTTTTTGAGCACATTTTACGCGATAGAATTTAATTATTGCGTTGGAGTTGTTTCGATTGTTGAAATTTACTTTTTTTACTTAATTTTGACGGTAGATGGTCCAACAGAAAGTCTTGATTTCGGGGTAAAAATTAACGAGAGACGGCGGAGTTGTGATTGCGTGCGAATATTGAGTAGGCCAGAAAAACTTTTTCATTTCTGTAAAAAATTTGCATTTTCGTCTCATAATTAACAGAGGTTTTGTCATACGTTTGATAGTTGATATTAAGTCGTTTGTGATAATTTTAAGAATTTTTGCTTCACCTTTTTACCCTAATTTTGAATTAGCCGATATGCATTTCGTTTATGGTCCTGCTAATGGGAAATGCCAGAGAACCGCTACGTCTTTAAGTTGAAGCTGATTGGAGGCATCAGATTCCTTCAGTTCTTTGTAGAGAACATTTATCTTGCATTTTTCAAGGAAGATTGCTAGGAAAGGACGGACCCGTACCACCATTTGTAAGATCGTCAATTTTTATATCTCCTCCATTTCTTTCTTTGAGAATATTTGAAGACCTTAATGTATGCTACGCTTGTTAATAACCTCGCAGAACTGAAACCGCAATAGATCAAATATCGCAATGAAGGCAATTGATTGCCAATGATTTTCCAAAGAGTTCGAAGGTCCTTGCGGCAAAGATGCCTTGGCTGCCGTGAAATGGAAGCAGCGACTTTGAACATGTTATTTGACTTGTTTCCCCTTTGTTTTTGTTCATAATTTGCATCGTTTGTGCATAATAATTCTAAGATCAAAATTGCAAAATGTTTCGATCACCGAAACCATCCATTTCTGGTCCCATGTTCATTAAGACTTTTCTACTTATGTTGGGCCACACTATCACCCCTTAAATATTTTGATACTTTAATATCATTAATCCAATATTAGGCAGAAATACGTTGGGAAATCAAAAGGTTCAATTTACGCAATTTTAACCAAGTTTTTGACCTGAAAGAACCGACATAGAATTGGTGCTTAGTACATAATGCGCGCACTCGTGGTTAAATAAAGGTTTATTAGAGACCATTTGGCCAAAGATGGGATTTTAACACTAAATTATGCATCTTATTTATTTGATTTAGGCGATTCTTTTCTATCTGCGAAACTTAAGTCTGCAATGAAAGGAAAACGCTTTGGTGATGTACAAGCTTACAATAACATCATTTGTAAGAAGCTTCAACTCAGATTAAAAATCATTCGATCTTAAAACAATGCAAATTGCAGTCGAAGAAGAATCTTTTGAAGAAAAACAGAAGAGATCTTAAAACTAGCAAACATAAATTGTTATACACGGTCTGACCCAAAAGTTCCCGGACTGTTGCTATAACTTTTTTTGGTAAGCGCCACCGTGAATCTGAAAAATGGATTAAATAGACTAACAAATACTCTGTCATTTTACAAAGGTTCAGACTTCTAGCATTTATACTTTTCTCGCAATTCCATTTTTTAGAAAACCAACTTTTAATTCATCGTCATGGATTCTAAACTCGAAATTCGCGCCAACATCAAGTTTTGTTTTAAAGTTGGAAAAAGTGCCACAGAAACTGTTGTATTGATTCAAAAAGCAGACGGAAAGGAAACAATGAGTCGTACAACTATTTTCCAGTGGTTTGCAATTTTCAAAGAAGGTCGTGAAGAGATTCAAGATGATTCCCGCTCAAGACGCCCAAAACAAGGGCCTAGTGATGATAACGTGAGAAAAGTAGTCGAAGCTATAAAAGCTGACAAGTGTTTATGGATCCGATTGCTGGAAGACATGATTGGGATTCCCAGGATTACTGTCAACCAAATTTTGGTAGAGAAATTTGCACAAAAAGAAGGTTCGCGTCTGTTTTGTTCCGCAAATGCAGGATTGTCAAGGAGTTTCTGGCCAAGAAGGGCATCGTTGTGCTGGAGCACGTCCCCCTATTCGCCAGATCTGGCTCCAGCAGACTTCTGGCTGTTCCCCAAGCGAAAGATGGAGATGAAGGCAAAATATTTCGAGTCCGTAGAGGACATTCAAAGTACTGTGACTGACGTCCTGGGCAGGCTGCCAAAAATCGAGTGTGCCCCCTACTTCCAATCGTACTACAAACGTTTTCAACGGTGTATAAATGAGGAAGGCTCCTATTTTCTGTGAAATAAATTTGATGAAATGACAAACGGTTTTGTTTTTATGCGATCAGTCCGGGAACTTTTGGGTCAGACCGTGTAAAATAAGCTTCCAAGCTTTTTGGATCGCGAGTGTAAACAATCAAACCATGTAATGATCACGATTGTGAGAGTGTAGGCAGACAAAAATTAAATGAAATAAACGCTAGTAGATAAGAAGAAGTTGACGTTAATTCATTACGTTTTACCATTATTAAATTGGGTGCACGGAGTTGCGTTAAGTTGCTCGTTGGAAAATTCTATTTTGCAACGTTTTCCATTTAATTTCATTTAATTTCCCTCGTCTCGTCTACTTCCTCTTGCTTTACTCCTTTCTTTGTTGTTGCTGTTATTTTCTTGCATTTTTACTTGTTTCATCTTGTTCTCATTACGATAAGCAGTGAAATATGTAATTTGGCTCGTACATTTTAAATGTAACGAGAGTAAAGGAATGAGAAAGTGAGGAAGATGCGAATATAAAATCTTTTATAATAATAATGGTAGCAAAGAGATGGGCCATTGATATCGTACTTTATAAACGTTAAGTAAAATTCTATTTAACTTATACGAACAATAAAGTGAAAAAGATAAGCGTATGAGTTTAAATAAAATATAAGTATAAAGTGCTTTTTGTCGACGGTGTAATAATGTGAGGGAGAGAGAGAGAGTGGCTCTTTTGAAATCCAATTGGACGAATTAAGAGATGCTTGCCTATTCAATGGGGAAAAGAACCGGTACGAAACAACAAAATTTTAGTACCATCGGAAATGCGATGTTAAAAGGCACTTTTGCCAATTGCAATCTCATCCTAGTTTCCGCTTTAATCCTGCAAATTTCTATTTTGAATGAACGACCATAGAAAATATTAAACCGACTTGAATCTCATCCGGGGATTAATTAATTAATAACCAAATGGCAGCTGCACTTAAATCTTAACGAATCTTTCTGAACAAAAAAAGGATGCAGATTCAAATTGTCTGCCTTCATTTAAATAATATTTTCCGTTATCGAATAAAATAAATTCTTTTATGATCCGAGTAGCTTTTTAATCTATTGCAATTTCATTTTGTTGCCATTCCTCTAGTTTATCCTGAATCACGAATAGTAAAAAGGTTTATAACTTTATCATGGTACAATTTTATATTAAGTCTTATTGTTGTACTAAAAATCCAAAGAAAATAATAATAACGATAAAAATGTAATAGATACGGTGGAAGGAAAAATTGAATTGTCACATCCAGACGTCATTAAATCGAAAAAGTATCGACTCCATCATCATCATCATCATCTCTTTTCGCTTTTATTTTCCTCCGCTTCTCAATATTTTTGTTATTGGTATTACAGCTTAAAAAAATAACAGAAAAGAAAGAAAGATATCTCCAAAAATTTCCTTTCATTGTGGAATTAATTTTTTTTTCTTTTACTCCTCGCTAGACGTCTTTATTAAGATTAAAGGTATATTTAACTTTTTCTCTCGGTTGGAATTAGGTGGAGAAAATGGTAAATGGGCAAGCAAAAAAAATTGTAGTCGGTTTTCGTAATTACTATTAACACGCCGTTGTTTTCTTTTTCTTATTGCTTGCTGAATGTCATTCGAAGCCTAACGAAACGTGAACTTGCCCGAAAGTTGAATCGAATAAAAACCGAGACGGTCACAATTTGATTGTTTAGCTTTCATTAGATAATCCCGGCGGTTTTGGATTACCTGCTCTTTTTCCTTTCACTATTGTCCTTCCACTTGGATTATTGTTGTACATGTAGTCGATGGATTTCGGAAAAAAAAGTTGCGAACGATTTTTCAAATTGCAAACTGTTGCTACTTTTCACGACGGTACATAAAAAGAAGCGGTGAAGCTGTTACCATACAAGAGATGAGACGTAGAAGAAAAAAAAGCGTCCAGACGTACAAATACGACGTCTGCTTACGAATGTGCAACAAGAAAAAAAGAATGAACGGGGGCAACGCAACGTGAAGAGTGTTTTCGATCCCGCTTTTCGTTTTTGCGCGTCTCTTTTTTTGCTTCGTCGTCCAGAACGACGTTTCGCACTGATTTATTTTGGCACGTTTTTATGTAAATTTCCATTTTAATTTCGCCGTTAAAAAGTTTTTCCTCTTCTTTCACTCTTTATTTTTCATTTTGCGATGAAAACTTTTAACAAATTCACGTCGCAAGGGCAAAAAAAAAGGAGTAAAATTATAATCACTTAATGTACGTGTACGTGAAAACGAAAATGGTAAATCGTGGCGGTTAATTTAATTTACAAAAATTTACATAATAATTTTCGGTTCGTGGTAATCGACAATCGTCTAAATATAGTGATAGTAGAAGCGGCAGCAATAACCTGAAGACTTAATTAGCCAAACCTACATATGAATCCATAACGAAGAGCGATAATTTGCAATCTATGCCGCTTTTTTTATTTGTTGCCATTCGCATTTCATTTCCATTTCTATTTGAGACTATTATTAACGACAGAAAAGAGATACGACGACCTCAGACATAAATTTTATTAACAACAATTCGACATAAATGTTGCAAATTATTTTGCAATTTAAATAAATTATTTAAACGAAAACCGGCTTTCTTTTAACGACATTGACTTTACCATTAGCGTTTTTATCGTTCTTCTCCTTTAAGGAAAAACGGTTTCGTTCACGTTACTCAACGACTGATTTGCCCACATTTTTCTGTAGCAACAGTTTTACCCAATCCGATAGTTTCCACGACTAATTTGACCTATGCGTACGTATCGCGAAGACTCGTCATGAATTTTCTCGTTTTCTTCGACGAAACGCAAACGCCCAGGAGCGCGGCTCGAGTTACCGAGATCTTCAATTAACAGTAATTCACATGCCATATGCAAAATGATAATAAATAATAATCCAGTAACCGTTTAGAGTTTCAAGCTAATTGGCGAACGAAAGAGCCAAAACCGTGCAAAAACTCAACGATGTGTGAGCAAACGAAGATTTGCCATTTAATTAATTTCGACACTGAAATGTGGCAAGTCGAAGTTATTTAACTTTATTAACCGACGAACGAAAAAAAAAATTAACTGGTAATAATATACAGTTAGTCGAAACCAAAATGAGCTGAAGAACCAGAAGGAGTCTTTAATTCGAAAAAAAAATCATTTATCGGTCCTCCGTATCATCATCGTCATCATACTTAAATAAATGTTTGTATGTGTGTGTACATACTTCAGAGGCAGATACCAGCAACGAGGAATAACAACAGCACAAGTTCGAAAGTGTTCTTCGACCGAAGAAGGTCTTTGACCGTCTATCTTGTCCTTCGGACCGAACAAACGAATGCTGAACGCCGTTTTCGAGTCACTTTCGGAACGAACGAAGATAGGAATGAGCGAGCGAGACTGAATGAGAGCGAGAGAAAGCGAGAGATCAATTCACCTGTACAACAAGTTCTCTTCATCTCGACAATGTATCTTATATAGTTAATATTTTAATATTAAATATAAAACAACAAACACGGGTATTTCTTATTCGTACATCATTTTCCTTTTATAATGAGAGTGGATTCGTGAAGAGGGAGAGAGAGAGAGAGAGAGAGCAATCGACCAAATCCCACATGTAAAACCAAAACCGTCGCGTAGTATCTTGTTCAAAGTTCTCCCCGTTCGCTTCCTCTTTTTCTCTCCCGTACATTTTTCCTTTGAAACGTCCAGATGTTACCTGGAATTAATTAAATCCAATACCGATAACTACTTGATATGGAAAATATTAATCAAATACGTCGCTTCGACGGAATGGAGATTAGTCATCCTCCCAATTAGAGAACGACTTTGATTTTAATCCGACTTAAATATGACACATCCCCCCCTCTCTCTCTCTCTCTCTCTCTCTCTCTCTCTCTCTATTTCGTTGCTGAATGAATTTGAATAAATTTATACGCCAGAGAATTTGTTTCCCTTTAAAAAGCCACCATCACCATTAGCAATCATGTAGCGTGATTTATAAAACGTATGGAATATACGAGGGGGTATTGGTAAGTTACTTAAGTTACCTACTGAAACGCCACAATATTTCGAAAGAAAATTTCCGTCGCCCAAAATAATGCCTTTTAAGACTTAGGATTTAGGAAAACGTTCCTAAAGTAATTCTAAGCCATTACAAGAAATCTCGGTCTGCAAACCGTTCTTGAGCCTCAACAAGAATTCAGTGTGCTTCAGCTGCAGCTTTTTGAAAAATAAAGTAGTGCAATAACATTCCCCGCAAATACTCTTTTTTTTACAAAATTCGACATGTTCAACACCATGAAAAGGAAACTTGTTTACATTTCAGCAAAATGAAACCTACTGAGTTTCAAACTTGCTTATAGTATTTAATTGTAAACGTGTTATCAACTTAAACCAAACACAGGTAAGTCTGGTAAAACCGTCTGTATGAGAACAGCGAGAACTTATTCAACATCCTAATATTATGGACGGAATCGATGTTTTCCGGAGTGATCACAGAAATTAGTCTTCCAGGACTCTACTCATCTTTTATATTCCGCATCTCAGATTTTGATGGTGGAGTATGAAGGACACTGATCAACTAAAGGTTGCAATCTGCAAAATGCTCTTTGCCCGATAACCCTTTCGAAAATAAATACTCAATAATTAACCGAAACTCGATTTTTATCAAATTCTAACTTTTTCTCAAACACATAGTTTTCAAAAAATTCACAGTTTGATCACCGTTCAACTTACGGATAACTCAAACTTTCACCACTTATTTATAAAACATCGTAGTTGTTACCATAGTCAATTTTCTTTACCAGAAACTTTGCAGATTCCCCTCGTATTGGTCTTGAGTGCCTTGGTCTTGCTTTTTTTCAATCAAAAGTGACCGCTCTGTGATTGATTGGCCGCTTTGAGAGGGAAACGCGTTTCGTGTTTCCTTGTAAATGGATAGATGATTGGAACCAATCGAAAATTGTCGTTAAGCGCAATTTCGTATGATCATTTTATACCGTTCGCGTTTTTAAATCCGAGTGCGGATCGGTTCAATTTAACATTAACAAAAAAATCTAGTTTTATCTGTAATTCATCGAAGGCTCTAATTTCCCATCTCATTTACCGATTTATGTACGGATTTGCGTCTGCATTTGTGTATTACGAAAAAGCAATCGGTTGATTATTTACCAAAGCGAAAGAATAACGGCGCGACGGAGAAGAAAAGATTTTACGGTACTGGAAGATATAGTACCATTAAAATAATAAACGTGCTGTAATATAAGATGAATGCAAACTTGAAATTGTTATTATTGGAGGTCTTTAGGCGTTGCTGCAATTTAACCCATGCAAGAGTTATCTGGTTCTTCTTATTTCACTTCATTTAATCGCCGGCTCCATCTCACTTTTTCCCTTCTTCTACGTGCATTTTCCGTTTTCTTACGCGTGTTTCTCGCTCATTTTTCGGTTTATTTCATGGCGTGTACCGTAAATCGTCGCGTCGCACCGCGGAGAGACTTCTTGCTCCTTTTCCTTGCGTTTGTCAGTGTTAGTTCTTCAACGAACTCTCATATTTTTCATTGTATTCTTAAAACGTTCAACTAATTGCTCGGTCGCAATAATTAAAGTTATGATTCATTTCATTTGCAAACTGAAGTTTGTAACGATGTAATTAACTTAAAGAGGTACAAAAACGTGAATAAAATGGAGGATCTAATAGAAATAAGTACAGTGTCGTAGTAAATGGGTAGTAATGGTATTAAATTTGTAAAACGAACCATTTCATTACAGTTCGTTAATTTATTGGCAACAATCCAAGTGTTATGATGCCTTAAATTGATCAAATTTTGCAGTAGCGCTAGTTTAAACTTTTTCCGTACTAAATTGTAGAACGATCTAAAAAGAAATCTATTTCTCTCGCTCTCTCTTCTTCGCCTAGTATTGCCATTCGTGTTTTGTGTAATTGGCGTATAATAAAAGGGATAATCTAATTGTTAAAATAATATACGTCATAATGGCAAGGAATAAATGTATACGAAGTGTGTCAAAATAAAAAAGTTAAAGGAAGAGCTAACAATGATTTTACCATAGAACATAAAAAATTTTATTAGAGGCACGAGGCCCTATAAATGCAAGGAATTATTGCCGTAATAAAAGATTAGTTTCCTCCTCATTTTATTTTCCACACATTTTACATTCTCTCCGGTTCTTCTCCTTATCGTTTTATTACGATGTGTGCCCCTGTACTTTTTTCCCCTTACGTTTGTTGTTTTATTATCCGCACATTTATTTACATTAACGTTATGCAACATTTCATTTTAACTCCTAGTAATAAAAATAATAAGGCATTGCCAATTCTGGGCGTCCTTTTTCTTATATTATTTCGCTCGTTCTTCTCTAGGTTTCCCTACTTTGCCATCCCATGCATATCTATATATATATATATATATGGAGTGTTAGAAAGGAAATTTATGTTGGTCCCATTAAAAATGCTTTCCTCTAAAAGACATTCGATGTATTATGGCCAGTCAGTTCTTCTTCATCCACATACGGCACGAAGACAAGAATTAAGAAAAAAAACGATGTCTGACGGTTTATAGTGAAGGATTGCAGTTCCTCCTGAAAAAATGTCTTTCTCGTAGTTTTATTGCCCTTTTCCTTTCCGTATTTACTTCTTTTTTATTCGATCCTATTATTGCAATAGATTTTCTCGCTTTTGCGTTTCTTTAAAAAGGGATTATATTATAAAATCCAATTAAAAAAGAAAAACATCGAAACTTTTTAGCCCTCGGTAACGTCCTTTTCTTTCCCGTTTTCCTTTTCTCGCTCTCCCTCCACCTTTCTCATCTTCCATTCCATTTTCTTCTTTCAAAGTGCTCCTTTGTAATTTATTGCCATTTTTCAAATGGTATTAAATTAGTTACCTTAATAGGATTTTCCTTCTACTATGCCATTATACAAACATAAATTCTTATCGTAAAATATCTCGCTTTAATCCAATTTAAAATTTCAATTAAATTATTATTTGCAATCAGATAAATCTCCAGCCCGTTCTATTTAAACTTTTTTAATTCGATCGTAATTTCCTATCTACGAACAATCATTACGTCAAAATAACGCTTCGATCGCGAATAAGTGAAAAAGGCAAGTAGAAATTATGAATGCAGATCTTCTTCTTGATGCAATTGCACGATTTTATTCGCTCCTCTTGGGAAATGGCCGATTTCGTACATGAAGCGCCATCGAGGAGACCAAAGCCGGACTATCGACACGTTCGGTGTGTTCTTACAGAGACCGAAACAGATTGGATGCAGCTTCTCTCGCCTTAACTTTCAACGCAAAATATCAGATGGCGACAGCGAAACGGTCTTACTGATCGCAAAAATACTTATTTGCAAAACATCAACGGGACAGGTAACGAATACAATTAGCGATATAATAAGTAAATTATTATTAAATTTCAAGGTTCCAATTATTAGTGCATAATCCAATTAGAAAGAGAATTGTATTGGTCCTTAAAGAGGTCCCGCCAATAACTCGATAATTGTTTTATTCGCTAATTGCGAAAACGTACCTTGCGATAATTAAATTTAAAAATAGCAAATGACACAACTCTCCCGTTTCGTTATTTTCGAACCGGGCAACGGAAAAATCGTTTTGGAGTTATTTCAATAAATAAAAATTCGATTCCAACGGAACACAAATTGGAATTTAGTAATTTGTTTATTTGAAAAAAAAAACTAGTAATACCTGAACAATTTTTAATTAAACTTGGTGGGATGTGTAGCCGAAAATTTGCATTCTAATAATAATCTAAAATTCCCGCACAGGTAGAGAACATAAATAAATAATAAATCAATTGTCGGCTTTGCGTCTGTTTTGTATTACACGATTACAGAGCCACGGTTGCGCCTTTTTTTTTCTTTCATTTTCCTTTTGGATTACCTAGTTCCTGTGTACATTCGGCCATAAATCAGTGATATTAAAGGACCCGGGCCCGGGGGCGAAATACACGTGAAGGAAATGCCCTAAATCTCGTATAAACTGCGACAACGTCAAAACGCGTTCTTATTACCAAGTCTTCGTGTCGTTATTATTATAACGTCGGCGCTTACTTTATACGCCCTTTATCATCCCATAAGGTCTTCGCTGAAGGAAAGACGCAATATTTCAGGATACTTTTTACGGCGGAAAAGGAGAGAAGCAAAGATTTTGTTTTGTGTTTCCTACCGAGGCTCCACCTTTTCCTCGCGATATTCCCTCAAAGAAATTTCAATCAAAGCAAAGACGAAACACTTTTCCTTTTAATCGGTAGCACAGAATAGAACCTTTTTCCAACGCTGACCGCAATCAGTATTAGTCACGCTCAATATTAATATATTTATTTTGTAAGAAGTGGAATAACCATCGGAGAGACGTCGATGATTCATAGAAACTAACCGTTAATGGGAATTTAAAAATTCAACTTGCATTCAACAAGCCCTCACCTACTGGACGTGATGCAATGGATGTTTATGGATGGTCGAGCGCCCCTTTTTAAATTTTCCGCTTTATTATTGAAACGAAAGACGACGGAGAAACGTTGAAAAAGAGTTGAGAAAAGAAAAACTTGTTTGCCCATCAGCGATTCTCCCGTCGCATCGCGTTTCCAGACGCTGAATTACGGCGAACAAGAAGAATATCCGGGAAACCTTTTAGATTGTTGACTTTCGCATCGATCCACACGGTGCCTCGAGCTTCGGTTAAGTAATGTCAGTTTTCTTTTGATTACATTTTTTTTTATTTTAAACAATTATACATATAACGAAACGTTAATCAATAACATAATATCCGTTCTTACTTATAACTTCCTCCCATCTTTTAACAAGTTTATCGATTCCTCTACGGCATTCCTCTACGGGATTCGACCCGAAGAAATCGTCCAGTTGAAGCATTCAATTCTGCATTTATGTTGAATGAAACGTTGCGCAAAGAGTTCAAAAGCGATCGAAACACATAGAAATCCGATGGCGCCAAGTATGAAGAGTAAGCAGATACGCGGCAACACTTCCCAATTGACTTCTTCTATTGTTGATTTTGCCACATTGACGGTGAGATCGAGCGTTGTCGTGTTGCAAAATAATGCCATATTGCCAATTTGGTCGTCTTTAATGAACGGCGTCATCGAGGTGAACATAAACCTCCGCATTGACTCTTTGGTTTCTATCCAACAGCTCACAGTGGACAATAACTTCCCAGTCCCCATCATACAGATTACATCGTCTCTTGTGGATGAATGCTTGTCAGGTCTGAGCCACTTCTTTTCGCTGCTTCACGTTGACCTAAAGACACCATTTCTTCATCGACAGTGACTGCGCCATGAAGAAAACGTTCTTTATGACCGTGCGTGTTGATCAGTAGCGAGCAAGTAAACTGGCGACGAATGTCAATCGCTGATTTTTGATATTTTCAATTAAGTCGTATGGAATCCAAGAGCCAAATATCTGGGCCTTTCCCATTTGGTGAAGGTGGTCCGCTACAGTCAAATGATGACAATCCAACTGCTTAGCTAATTCCCTTGTAATTTGACGTGGGTCTTTGTGAAGATGTTGATCCAAACGTTTCTCATCGAATTCAACCGGGCGACCGGATCGCTTTGTGCCGTTTGAACTCGAAATTGGCACATTTGAGGCGCGAAAACCAAGGACTGACAGTTCTTTCGTTCATAGGAACTTCACCGTAATATAGCACACATTTCACGAGTAGCTTCAGAAGCAATGGAACCACGATTAAATTCAATGAAAAGAAAAGGTGAAAATGTTAAATTTCACTCCATTTCGAAAGTTTGTAAAGGAACTAAAACTAAATCTAAAACATTAGCAACGACGCTACTTTGTAAGGCAAAAAATCCTCTTCCAGATATGGTATGACTTTCTGCCGAAATTTTTGCGACCATTTGAAGGACTTAACCGACAACCCAATACGATACCGTGAGATAAATAATGAGGCGTCTCATTAAAAATTGCAATTTTGTAAACTGACTCATTCTAGTTGTTATGCTAGTTTTGGATCCACGAAGATTTAAGCCACCATCAACTAGTACTCGATGATCTTCCAAACATTACAACAAACAACTGTAAAGAATGTTCGCGAAATTGGCGAAACATTAACCAGCTTTGGTTAATCGAAAGCACGTTTTGAACCATGAAGAAAACGCCCTTTCGAACGAAGAAAATGTGCCATTGATCAGACAAGATAGCAATCGGATGTTATAAAACTTCGGACTATGAATCGAATGAGGAATAAGTTCGATTGTGAATTTCTCCTTCGTTTGCTATGGCGGTGTGTGATTTGACATTGTTCTGCTGCAGAAGAAACCAAACTAAGAGAATTGTGTGGAATGGTTCTATCAACATTTCGTTCAGATTCGCAAACAAAATTATAGTGCAATATTTTTCAGTTCTGTTTTAAACTCGGACAAACATTTGCCATGTGAATTCCAAATAATGAAACAGGTTTATGGCAATGAAGATGCATCTCGTAAAAGTAAATTACGATTGATACAATCGCTTCAAGAACATTCGTGGATGCATTAATGATGATGATCAGCGTTCGAGAAGACGAGCAACATCACTGACCAAATTAATATTGAGAAAGTGCGTGAATTCATCAGGAACGATAAAAAACCTTCAAAGTAATTCACACCACTTTTACTCCTTGTAATAACATTTTAAACATTATCGGAAAAAGTATCATTTTGCGAATATGCCAATTTACGAGAAAAGCCAAATCACAATCATTTATTGATTCACTGTGAGTATCTGTCTATTAAGCAATATGGAAATGGAAATAAGTTTAATACATTTATGCGTACTAAATCGGTTTTTGCAATTATTTGCGATTTTGGCACGGCATGGACTTAAGAAGAACAAGCTTAAGAAGAAATTCCGATTAAAATTTAATGCATAAAGAATTCGTTCGCCGCTCGAACGATCGAGGCCGTTAATTTATCGAACCTGTTGCCCGCTTTTGTGTAAATGTAACGTTACGTTAATGAGCTTATATAGATAGGATATAAGCGTGAATTGCCCAATAATAATAATACGAAAGAAGAAAAGTTTTATGCGTTAAAATGAATTTTAAGAAAGAATTCGCCGGGTTTCTTGCGACCGTCTCTCTCTCTCTCTCTCTCTCTTTCTATATTTAGTTTTGGAAGAAAGTGGAGCCGCCGAGACTTGTTCCATGTCGAATTTTATGTAATTATCTCGCAAGAAAAAAGAAATTACGAAGAAATTGAATTAAAACCACGGGGCGAATTATCGAAAGCAAAAAAATAAACTCGACCATTTTTTAATAAATAAAAAACGCCTATAAATGCAAATTAAACCGCAAGTACGGGTCATTTAATTCCATCTAATCACGACTAATGATTGTATTATTATTTCTCATTAACGATATTTATACACGTATGCAACGACGCGGTGATTCTGACTCATACGAACATTATTCAAGGATCTCGTTCAATTAAGTAACCACCACCGAGATTTTAAATTTTCGATTACGTTTACACGATTTAAAAGAGAGAAATAATAAATAGGAGCGGCGGACGAACGAACGAACAAAAAAACACCTAAAAACGTTACGGAAATTGAAAAATCATCGTCTAGCGTTGTAGCCGTCTCGAAGAGACGAAGAAGACTGTAAAAACGGATGATTAAAAGGGAACGCGGAAGATGGGTAAATTAGTTACACGTTAACGTTTCGAGATTTATTTCCAGCCACGGATTTAATCGACTTCGAAAAATAAAACACTCTTCGACTCCACCTATCATTCAAATTGCACGCATTTAATACAGAATTAGTGCCATTATTATAATTTCCAAGCAAACTTCGAGGAAATAACGGCAGAAACTTGCCTTAGAAGTGAAGCAATTCACTAAAATTTTGACTTGAAATTCTTTCAATTCGAACATCCATCGCCAACAGATCGAATATCCGCTTTTAACCTAGCATAAGGGCTTTATTAGCGGTTTCAGTTTCTACTGATAGAGTGCACATGTACAAGAAATTACACGCGAGCAGATGATAAGTGATAATTAGAGGAACTGCAATATGTTCGCATACATTACAATAATAACACACCTGCGTATTGCCTACGTTCTTGCTGTTAAATAAAATTATGCCATCGGTACGTAGGAAGGAGCGTATTCGATTCGATAATAAAAGCGATGGGCAGGAACCGGAAATAGACTTTATTCGAACGGAATGCAATCGTAATAACGCCAATTTCGGTATTGTTATTTGCGTCCATTAACAGACGTAGCACCGGTAATTTCGACAATAAACAACACCTTCATTGTTCGTAAATAACTGTACCCCAATTAAATAATGGCAAGGTAACGTTTCTCCCATTTTTCCTCTATTTGCCGGTGCACAGGTTGTTGATGGTGCCAGAATATTAACGATTCCAAACTTGTTAAATTGAAAAGTTAATTAGAAAAGAACACGGAACAACATTCTTGGCAATCGCGAACGACAAACGAAACCTAATTCGAACGTCTCCGTCTAATCGGCAAGTTGTTGTTGTTGTTCGTTAATTAAATATTAAGAGCGCTCCTTTGATGTTCGGGTCTTTGAATCTATCAAGTTTTCCTTATTAGAGCGACTTCTGCAGAATTTCCTCCCTTTATTATTTCAATTTGCGGACGCTCCTGCTTATCTCATTCGCCCTCTGTGTATGTCTCTCATCCGAGATTAAATGCGTCCATCTCCAACATCCAACATCGTCAAGGGTACTTTACTATTTCTTTCTTTCGTTTTTCATACGTGAAGTAACTACGTGCACCTGATTGAATATTCGTATCATTCCCTTTCTTTTATTATCGACAATAATAAAAACATAGCAGGCGTTCGAATTAACGGTGCATTATCGCACAATAAATAAAGCTAAAATTAATCAGTTGATA
Source organism: Hololepta plana (assembly GCA_963695495.1). Taxonomy (NCBI): domain Eukaryota; kingdom Metazoa; phylum Arthropoda; class Insecta; order Coleoptera; family Histeridae; genus Hololepta; species Hololepta plana. The sequence goes on along the minus strand of OY968837.1, from coordinate 9,713,807 downwards.
GATTACGAATAGAAATATATCGCCCATACGAGCAGATAATGATGAGAATCTCTCACCGATATTGCATTACAATTGGACATCGTACACACTTTAGAGAGTGCATTAAATTTGATCGAATCAATTTTTTATGCTTCTTTTATTGCTGCATTAATAACGTAAATTACTTCATTTAAACTGGGCCGTGGTCCCTTCACGATCACGATTTCTCATTTACTGCCTCCTGACAAACAGATACACAACAGAGGGACAGTTTGTAAATAAATGCATCCCATTTACGATTCGCCGTCTCGCATTGCTTCGATCTAAACGAATATCAATTGACTAACGTGCGAAGGATGTAATCGCGAGACGTTAAAATCGAATAAATCACTAACCTTCTGATAATTCCAAATCTAATTCGGCCAATTTCTCCCTAACGTCCTCAGGTAGTTTCGTCAGGTCTATATTTGAATCTGCCATTATTGTCTCACGTCCTCGATCGTTTTAACATTAACACTAACGAAATGTTCCATTCAGATTGGTAATTTGCAAAATTCTATCGAACGAAAATTAATGATCGCTATTAAACTCGTATACACAACAATAACACAACACTAATCATTAAACCGCACCAGATACATCAGCCATTTTGGCCGTTCTCAATAAACGTCAAACTTCAAACGGCATGCTGCAATTCATTATGGTGAACTTCTGCGCGAGTTTGGTTGCCTATATTCACTCATAAACTATTTTAAAATTCAAAAAAAATGCTCTCTTGAAATCCTTTATCAATATCGAAATACTTCAGATAATTATATATTAAATAAGATGTTGTTAGCGTAATGAAAATCTTTGAAATAGTTACGATAAGAGAGATCAGAATAGTTCAAGCGACTTTTTGTAGAAATATATAAAACTTTTATTAAAATTATACGTTAGAAATGCATTATTGAAAATATACTACAAAAGGGACATTTGCAAAAAGTTTAATGAACAATTAATTGACTTAAGATTAGAAAAATAAATTTTGGAATTAGATTAATAATTAACATTTTCCTCATTAATTAATTTTTGATTTGTTCGCCGATATCTTTGGTATTATTTTATAACATGTCAATTAGTAAAGGGGCAATCCATTGTACGTCATCTCTACAGTCGACAACGTAAATCGCTTGCCATATTACTTCATTATATGTATACATATATATAATGTTAATCAATTAATAACAAATATTACAGTTCGAGGTGATTCTCTTTGAAGCAACCGTCCGGTAACGCTTTGGCAATCTCCTCGATGTTCTCCACCTCCCTGCGAAGATGCTCGATCTGATCGTTGTACATGTCCACCAACGACTTCTGCTTCTTCTGCTCGTTCTGCAGCTTCTCCAAAGTCTCGTACAATCGCGCGTCTTTCACGCGCTGCTCGGCCTCTCTCAGTTGCATCTCCAGTCGATCCAAATCGGCGTCGTTGAAGTCGGGCAAATTGGCCAATTCCCTCATGATGCCGTCGACGTCGTCCGATATGCCTTTCACCTTCTCCAACGCCTCGTGGGCGTCTTTCGACGCGCGTCCGACCTGAAGTCGGAAGTATGGACTTGAAAAGTTTTACTCTAGAGACGGAAATCGAATTACCTTATCCTTCGCCTCTGTCAACAGGCTGCTGTTACTCGAAACCTTCTCCTTTAACACGTCGAACTCGTTCTTCGTATTGTCCGCTCGGCCGGACATCAGTTCCGCTTCCGTTTTCAATTTCGTAGCGTTGTTGTTCAACAATTGTACTTGATTCAAAAAGTCCGCCGCCTTGTCGGACGCATTGTTCGCGAGTTCGTTGGCTTGTTGCGCTTTACCCAGCGCCTCGTTGGCGTGCATCTTGGCGCCGATCAGCGAAGCTTCGGCCTCGTCGGTTTTCGCCAACGTCTCCGAAATCATCTGCTCGATCTCCGGGATCAATTCGAGCGCCTGCTTCGCGGCGTTTTGGCTCTCCTTCGCCTGCTTATCGAAATCTGCAAATTAATCGTTCTTTAGTTGGTGTTTGAGGAAAATTGACGCGACGCTCTCTTACGGCTTAACGTCTCGTAAGTGGCGGTTGCATCTTTCAGCGTGTTATCGCTCAGTTGCACCGCTTCCGTCGCTTGTTTCTTATAAAACTCGATGTCGTTCAGCAAGATGTTGGCGTCGTCCGTTTGCAGTTTGGCCTTCTTGAGCAGCTCGTCGGCCTCGATGATTTGCTGCTGGATTTCGTTGAGCAATTCGTCGTTTTCGTTTCGCAATTCTTCCGTCTCGTTCAACAACCGATACGCTTCGTTCTTGTTCGCCTCCGCCTCCCCTTTCATCTTGTCCAAATTAACGTCCGGTATGACGAGATTCTTGGCCTCGTTCAACAACTCCAACGCCCTGTTCTTCGTCTCCGTCGATCGCTTGTGCGTCTCCTCGGTGATGTCCTTGATCTGCGCCAATTTCGCTTCCGTGTTGCTAATCTCGTGACGCAGAATGCGCAACTCTTGCGAGACGTTCTTCTGGTGGTCGGTCGCGTTCTTCGCCAATTCGTACGCTTCGATGCTCCTGTTTTTCGCCGCGGACGCCGTCTCCACGATACGATCGGCCTGTTTCGTTAAATTGTCGGCGAGTTCGCGTGCCTCTTGCGCAATCTTGGTCATCCGCACCGACTGCTGGCCGAACTCTTCGGATTTGTGCCGCGCCTTCTCCAACGCCATTTTACCGTCCGTTTCCAACAGCTCGAATGCGTCGTTTAACGTGTCCTCGGCCACTTGCAGCGTTTGCTTCGTGTACGTGATATTGTACTGGCCGGAACTGCCCTCGCTCTTCGCCAGCGCAATGTTACTCTCGACGTCCGCCAGTTGAGCGGAGATCTCCTCTTGCCTCTTGACGATGTCGTCCAATTTCTCCGCGAGCGTCTTCTCGTCGATGCCGAGCGTGTTCTTGGCCAGTTCGGTCAAATTGTCCACCTCGTCCTGGATGCTCTTCAGCTCCTCCTCGAACTTGTCGTCGTCGATGACGGTCGGATTGCGCTCGATCTCGTCGAGGATCTCGCGCAACTGCTTCAGCTTCGCCACGTGCTCGTGGGCCGCCTTCTGCACCAGATTGTAGCAGTGCGGGCAATTGACGCAACCGCGTTGCCGATCGTACTTGTTCTCCTTGCACCGGTCGCACTTCCTGCCCTCGACGTTCTCCAAACACGGACACTGGCCGTAGACGTCGCACTGCAAACTGCGCGAGCCGATGCGGTCGCAATCGCAGTCCTTGCAACCGTCCACGGAGAATCCGTACTTGTACGCCTCGCACTGGTCGCAACGATTCCTGCAAGGTAAGGGTGTAAACGAAGGCAAAAAGAAAACGAATGAAGAACGGCGGGGGACGTTTACCCGGTGATTCCTTGCCGACAGAAGCATTGGCCGGTGTTGATGTTGCACGTGCCGTTCAACGAGCCGACCGGATTGCAATTGCACGATTGGCAACCGTCGCCGCTGATGATGTTGTAATAACCCTCCTCGCACGCGTCGCAATTCTTCCCGACAACGTGCGGCTTGCATTGGCACGCGCCGGTCTGCTGGTCGCACAACGAGATCCCGTCGTCGCCCTCTTCCGTGCCGACGGCGTAGCAAGCGCACGGCTGGCACTGAATCTTCGGCACGGCGAGCGCGTCGCCGTAGAACCCGGGCAAGCAGCGGTCGCACTTGCCGCCGCCGGTGTTGTGGATGCACTTCAGGCACTCGCCGGTCGTCGTGTTGCAATTGCCGATGGCGTTCGGGTCGATGTTCAAATTGCACTCGCACGGTTGACACGCCGTCTTCGGGCCGACGCGGCCGCTCGGGTCGCCGTAGTAGCCGTCCGAGCACGAGTCGCAACGCGAGCCGGTGTAACCTTGCGGACACTCGATGCACATGACGTCGTCGTCCAGTTGGATGCAGGCGCCGCCGTCGGGACAGCCGCACGATTGGCAGTCGTCGTGCGTGCCGGCCAACGCGTTCCCGTAATAACCGCGGGCGCACACCTCGCAATTCTCGCCGGACGTGTGATGCTGGCAAATGCAGCGGCCCGTCTCCGCGTCGCAAATGTCCGCGTGCTTATTGCAATCGCACGGCACGCACTGCTTGAACATCTCGCCGGCGACGAGCTCGTGCTTGTAGCCCGCTTCGCACGATTCGCAATATTGGCCCACGTAACCTACGCAAAATAATATGTGGTTAATCATTGTTGTGCGAAACTAACTTACTAACTATCCGCCGTTTGTGAAAGCTAGTTTTTAGGCAGTTCGCAACACAAAAAATTATCGTAAATACCATTAACTCTTTAATAAAAGTCCAAATTATCATCCATTTCAATTGCAGTCTCCCATTTGCTTGCTAATTGGTCGATTCCACGTGTACAAAAGAGCTGAAAATTTGCAGCTTTGCATGCCCTTACATCGGTTACCAAGTAATCAAAATATTCACACAGATCGCCATATAAATCGTTCGTTTAAAAAATGGTAGTGCGCGAATATTTTATTTACTTGGCGACCTATGTAAGGGCAAGTATAGCTGCAAAATTTTAGCATATTTTCTACACGTGGAAAGGAGTACCTAGCAAGCAAATAGGAGGCTGCAATTAAAAGTGGATATGTGGTGAAGTGGTAATTTGGATCTTTAGTAAAAAGTTAATGCTGTTTACCATGACTTTTTGTGTTGCGAACTGCCTAAAAAGTAGCTTTCAAAAACGGCGGATAATTATGCACCGACCTAATAGAAATTACGGTATCGGTCATAAGTTTGACAACTTTCGTTGTTATCCATAACTTTCGTTTGCATTAATATAATTAAATTTTCCTTTCACAATTTTAATCCTTAATGAATGCACCAATTGATTTTCCAACATTTCACATAAATTAAAGACATTTTTAGGAAATAGCACCAAACTAAATTTAATGCGTCCAAAGTTTAACAATGATTTTCAATAGCAGGACAGTAGCCTCGCGAAGAACATAAATCCATCTTAATAACCAATAACTTATTTTCTAGTTAGGAGAACATTCATTATCTATATTTCGTGATAAGTCTTCATTACAATCACAACCAATCCCGCTGTGAGATGGACTTTTATCTGGTAGAACTTTTGCAAGGTTTCTTAAAATAGTTACCCTCAAATGTCGATTTCGTATTAGAAGTTTACTTTGGTTTTTCATAGGGACTTTTGATCTATATACAAATTTTCAGTGAAATTATTGTACGAGATCTTATAAATATTTCGCATAATTTAATGTGCCCATTGAAATGAATGAGTAATTTTAATGCACGAATAAAGGTTACTTGCTCATTGCAATTATTTTACAAAACACAAAATAAGCGCTTTTTTAATGCTATGTTAATTATCAATTGTGCAATATGCATTCTAAACATCTCATTTCTTTGGAATATGTAATTTCAATAATAGTATTTATTTGGTAATTGATTTGAATTTAAATTCGTTCAAATGCGCGCAAATACACAATTTTCCGATGACGCAATATCCCTTTAGATCTGAAGAAATAGCGATAAGAAGTTGATAGAATAATGTATTATATCCAGTGGAATAAAATTGCATTATTAATTGTAAGCTGCCTTGCCAAATTTTACAATTTGCAATTTAAATATGCAGAGATGGCAGCAGTTCCCTGGGTCAAATTATTTATTCAAAGGCACATAAAAATCTCGATTAACTTAGAACGATTTCAAACAGTACTTGGACCAAAATTCACTAATAAAATCGCCCGTTAGAATGTAAAAGCCTTTTTTTTTTTTTTGAAAAAAATCGATGTAATCGAAATCGACTTTTTTCGCCGATTACTTTTAATTTCTCAATTATGAAAGCGAAAATGAAAAATCGGGCTGTGAGGGTACCACCGGACTTACCTCCTGAAAAACTTGATGCATTTTTTTATTAAGTGCATATTAAGGGCAATTTTTGCCGGGAAAGGTTTCAATGGAGTCTTATGGGATTTTGAAGGTGTCTTGCTGGTTGCATTTGAGGTAGTGTCGCCTCTTAAAAAGTTGTCAAACTTTTGACGCGGTAAGTCTAGTTTTTTTCTATTTTTCAGAAATGTCGTTGATTTATAAGAACTTTCGTTAGACAGTCTATTGGTGCATTCAATAAGCATTAAAATTATGAAAAGAAAATTTAATTACGTTAATTTAATCGAAAGTTATGGACAAGAAACCAAAGTTGTCCAACTTATGACTTATGTAGCGGCGAAAATTTAAGCAAAATCTTTGAATCTCCTCACCGGTTGGACATTTGCAATGCTCGATCCATAAGGCCTGCTTGCCGGCGATGCCTCTTTGCGCCGTTTCCAATTTGACATCGTCCAAGAAGCCGATCCCCTGCGGCGTGTAAGTCGCCCGGATCTTGATGGCCGTCAGATTGGTCAGTATCGAGATGAAGTCTCTGGGCGATTTCCTCGGCTGCCACCCGTAATCCGCGTGCTCGTGCAGCCGGAAGACGTACTCTTGTTTCTGTAAGAGTAATAAATTAGTTTTTCGTTTCTTAAACAAATAATAATTGCGTACCGAGGTGTTGGGTATCGGATTCCTCTGGGCGAAGATCGTCGTCGACACGCGCCCGTAATTGCCTTCTAAGATGATATCCGTGGCGGTGGCGACGGCGCCGTGATCGCTGATCCGCAACCAGAACTTCAACAGTTGATTGTACGAGGCGCGCTGATCGCCCAAGTAGCGGTCGGGCGCCAGGAAGTAGATCGTCTCGTAGCCGGCGCCAGTGACCGCCAAACTCTGCGTCAGACCGTGATACGTCGTCTCGACGTTGCGATCGTACTCGTCGACGGCGCGCCACTTCTCGTTGCTCTTGATGAACGACGACTCGATCTGGTAGCGCGAGTAACCGTTCGCCGAGATGCACTCGGACGAGTGCCGATAGCAGAAGCAGGGCGTGCAACCGAACTCGTTCTCCGCGTCCAAGTTGAAGTAGCCGAACTTGCACTCGCGACACCGCTTGCCCTCGACGTTCTCCTTGCAGTAGCACGTGCCCGTGTACGGGTCGCACGTCGGCCGGTTGCCGATCGAGCCGGCCTCGCTGCAGCCGCAACTCTTGCAACCGCTCTGCCCGAAATCGTAGTGATTGTCGTCGCAACGGTCGCACTTGTCGCCGGTCACGCCCGGCTTACACTGGCACTTGCCCTCCGTGTTGCACTGCAGACTGCGCGACCCGACCGCGTCGCAATTGCACGCGACGCACACGTTGTCCTCGCGCTGGTAATAGTTCTCGCGGCAGCGCTCGCAATTCGGGCCGTCGCGGTTCGCCGTGCAGTCCAAGCAGTGGCCGCCGTGGCCGGTGCGGCGGTACAGGTCGCGGTCGAAGAAGCAACGGTTCGAGAAACCGTTGCAATTGCACGCTGCGAACCAACGATCGATAATAAATTAATGTTAATTGCGTAGTTCTTTTCTAAATTGAATTACATTTTCCGACGAGAAACGTATTTGTTCGGGATTCTGCGTGAAATTTATAGGAGGAAGGCGCGTTTTATTTGAGATTAAGAATTCTTTGTGTATAAATTCAAAGATATAAATCTCTCCCGTAAGAAACTACGAGCGATATATCTTCGGTACGAGACGAATCTACGCGGAACTTTACCAAAGGGGTTTCATTATTTATTACACAGGATGTTTAAAAAAGGGTCACAAACGTTAAGGGCCGATAATATGGCCCAAGATTAACAGAAAAGTCTTAATAAACGTGGTTCCGGAAATGGACGGTTTTGGAGATACGGAGGATTATTCCTTCTTGTAACTCGTTTATGTCTTTTTTCATTCGCAAAACTTTCATTCTCGTATAATAATTTACAGATGTTTTATCATGCACAGAGTTTCTAACTGATATTAAGTGGTGAATATTACGAATTTTTGCTATGCCTTTTTACACTGATTTTTGAATCAGTCAACAACAACTAATGGAAAATGGCAGAAAGCTCTATGTCTTTATGCTGAAGTCTTACTTCAAGGGCCAGATTCCTTCTGTTTGCTTCCGCGAAGATAATTATTATTTACTGTTGCGTGGACTATTGTTTCTGATTGTATACTCTTCTTAAAAGAGTTTATCTTTTGCAATGCCAGTTTTATTCTTTTTTTATTCAGAACAATGCTGACTGTTCGAATTGTTAGTTATCGAATAATGTTGTCGCTTTGTTAACCAAATAAATTGTTAATAAATATTACAAAGACGAAATATTGTAAAGGGTGGTGGAGCCACTTCCGCCAACCCTCTTGTTTTGCTGGATTCCGAAGGACCACCGTTCGATTTATTTATCGAACGGACGAACAATTTACGAAACGATTTTGTATTTGTTGAAACTTCAACTTCCAAAGCATGCACATCACATTAAACAGCGAAGAAACGTTCCACGCTTTCGTGTAAATAGTAGATTAAGAAAGTACTGAACCACGTTTTTCGTTAACCCGTTCGCGGCCAAGTTCCTAGTCGAGAAAAGGTGATGCCGGCATCCGCTTAAGCATCCCGCATCGCAACACCTTCAGTTCGTCTTCTTAAAGAACATTTACACAGAGTTCATAAAGGAAGATGCTTAGGACGGAATGGATTTGTATCATTTCTTTTAGCAAGATCGCCAGCTTTAGGGAACATCATGCTACGCTTTTAAATGACGTCGAAGAACTGTAACAACGAATGGATGTAAGATGCCACCGAATTTTTAGTCAATGCTTGATTACCAATGATTTTCGAAGTATTTCGTATATTGGAAGGAAGTCACCTTGAGTATGCGATTTGAGTAATTTTTCATTTGCTTATTGTTCATTGTTTGCATTCTTTTTGCGTAATCGTACATAATATAATATAAAGGTTGGAAAATGTTTCGTGTCTCCGAAACCCTCCACTTCTGGACCCATATTTAGTAAGAATTTTCTGCATACCTCGGGCCACGTTATCATCCCTCAACACCCTGTATATAACGCTGTCTCCAAAAAATGGGAAGGCATTAAAGTTTATTATAGAGTGAAAATGGTGAAAATTCCACGTTTTGTTTATTGAATGAAGACTTTTGGACATTGCTGATAAATTCCCACATTTTCGCCTTCCCGATCGAGATACAAAATCATAACCAAAAACAAGTTTCATCATTACAAACAACAACGGAAAATGCTTCTTCGGGTTTAAGAGGGAATATAATCAAAAATTCTACGTTTAATAACTGGTGCACCCTGGTACGTTACAAATCTAACACTCCATGAAGACTTGCGAATTCCATTTGTGAAAGATGTGATAAAATCTAGAAGCATCGGACACTACCAGAGAATAGATAGACACAGCAACACGTTGTTACAGCCGTTATTGGAACCACCAAATAGAGGACTAAAAAGACAATGGCCAGCTGATCTCAAAGAGAATTAAGAGGTTCCATCATTGGAGGGAATCTCGCCATGCCAATATAGAGCACATAAGCTCTAAGTCAACAGATTAGCTTATAGGATTTGCTTTAATTCTGATTGCTAATGTAAAACATAATAAAAAAAAAAGAGGGAATATAATTTTGTTTGCAAGAATCGCAACTTCACAAAACGTTCAAAGATCAGCAACAATCTAATACGAAGTTTTGGTGGATTACATCTTCGAGAGTCAAAAGAAACGCATAACATCCATGTCTCCTCGAAATGACCGAACTACAATTAGTGCTGTTTAAAAAACGGTAATTCTGTCGAGACATCCTAATATTCCTCATTTTATTGTTCAAACCCGGAGTTGGAGAGTGATTTGAAATAAATTTTCTAGTATATGCATATGAAATAACGAGACATTGAAAAATACTCGTAAGAAATTGATTCATTTTTTTAAATGACAAACCAGCCGCAATGTGTTGCTTGCATTAATTCTTCTGAAATCAATTAACATTCAACGCAACGCCACGGGTCTTTTGTATCGGCAATGGACGAACCGAAGAATCTCAAACGAATTACTGTTAGATTATAAATTATTTCCCGATGTAATAATAAATTTATTATTATACGGTACGTCGTTCTTGTTGCTGAGAATTTAATCAATTAAGAAAAATAATAATAATAGGGCCCGATGCCTTCCTCCAGTTTCCCATTATTTTTTCTTTATTCCTTCGTGGCCACAATGGCTGGACGAGATAAAAAGCGACCGCCGTCGATTATTAATTTTTTTCCTTTCCTCCTTCGACGAAGCAGCGTGAATCTGTCTCATATCTTCGTTCCCCTTCATCATCATCATCATCTCTATACTCGTTTATCATTAATTTTTTTAGTGACTAATTTATAGAGATTTTGGTTCTCTTTATGGGTTTTATTTAATACTTATAATTGTTTAGGTCTTAATTGGTAGCCGAGCCATTATTGTATCCTTTATACTCTCAAAGTGCCATTCTCCTCTTACAGATATAAAAGTCGGTTAACGGTCGTACCGTTTAAGGCGTAATTTAAAACAAATAACGTGTTTTTACTCCTTTTACCCACTTTTCTCTTAATTTTTCTTTTATCTCTTACGCATTAATGGCAACATAATAATCCTAAATGGGCGTGCGATGGAGGTTTATGGATTTAAGTGGAGAGAGAGTGCGAGCCCTTTTATCCCACGGCTGTATTCAATAAATCCCACGCACTAAACGTTTCAATTTTTCCCTCCTTCTTTTGCTGTCCCTCACGTTCTTGTTGCCTTATTATTTCACTTTTTACTTCGATATCTAGCTAATAGCTAACCGCAAATTAAAAAGAAAAAGTTGCGCTAAAGTCTGTTGAACCGTTTCCTTTGCATTATTGATTCTGCGGAGCTTTAAACGATGGCCATTTCGTACGTATCTGGACAAAATAAGGATTTCATCTCGCCATCGAATAAAATAAATAAGATGGTGAGCGTTTTTTTATATACCTACATATAAATACAAGAAGTATGTAGGTACGAGCGAGGCCGGTTAAAGTTCATATATGGTCGTCCTTTTTAAAAAGTCGTACGTACCAAAAAGCGACATCATTAGCGTTTTAAGAGAATAATAAAAGGAGATGAGTTTTTTTCTTCGTCGTTTGCTTCGGAATAAGAAGAAGGATGCCGGAGAACAATGGATATTATATTATACGGTGGGCCTCGAGAGAAGGAGGAGACTTTCAAGAAAACGCCATAAAATCCGCTCATTATCATGCATTCGAAATTAATTTCCCTTTTCTCCGCGACGTTTCGCTAAAAGATGATTCGCAGATTCTCTGCACAAAAGTTTGAATGTTATTTTAATCAGTTGAATGATTTTTTCCGCGTTTAATAACGTAAAAGCGATATGATTGATTTCGATTTAGTTTTCTTTTCTCTTCGTTGTCGCTCTTTTCTATTCTTGAATTTTCGTTAAATCGATAATTCTGATTAAGCGGATCGATTTTATATTACGGCGAACGTAAATGGGAAAAGGCAATAAGAACGTATAAATAACATCCACCTATATATGGGACTCGAATTTCGCTGGCGCCTCGCGGCTTCTGCACCTCATCCGTCCTCGTGTCGCATCCTCTTTGCGCGCATTTCATATTTCTAAGCGAAAGGACGGGCACTGCATTTTAATCCGATCGTCCAATAATTAAACGCGCGCATTTAATGTCGCGACTAGTTCACGTTAATCTTCACGACTTTCCAATTTGAATATAAATTGCCAATCAGAAGGCACTTTTTTGGTCGCCCTATTACAGGGAGAATTGCAAAAGGAAACTTACACGAATCCGAATACCACGGCGTGAATCCATCCCATTTCGCACCGAAATCACGATCGATATCGTCCAGCAGCACGAGCATCAATAGATACAATTTGATCATGTTTTCATTCCCTTTTTTTTTCGAAAAAGAAACGCCCTTTTCCACAAACAAAATCAACACATTTTGATTTCAAATTTGACGAATTATTCGAATAATACGAATCCGAAGACCGAAAATCGTCCTCATCATCACCACCACCACCACCACCGAGGCACCGCACACTGACTCATCCGTGCATTTACACTGGCCGCAACCTCTTGTTGAATCCACTCTAACGTAACTACTACTACTACCACTCGCCTTACGAAAAGGAACGGAACGACGAAGGAGAGATAATAACAGCATCGGCTTCTCCCTTTAACGTTTTAATGTGTCACACCTTCTTGTGACCGACGAAGAGACCGAGAGGGAAAAACAAGAGAGCAATATCCAATAACACACGTTAACGTAATACATAGCGCAATCGAAATGGAAAACAAACAATTAATTTGGATAAATGTTACGTTAAGAAAGACGAGGAATTTTAAGCGTTCCTCCGTAAATCGTAATCGTTTATTTTATTACGAGGGGATAAGTAAACGTTCGGTTACGGCCCCGATTGTCGAGTTTCGAAGCGAAGAGATGACATCAAAATCGCCACCCGAATGAGAGAGGACAACATGAGAACGTTGGAATTTCGATTCTAACCCTCCAAAAGAAAAAAAACGATAGCACCAAAGCGATTATTTTATCGAATCTCTCAAAGCTTGGAAAGCGTTTAAGTGAATTTTTCTCCTAACTCGCCGCTTTGAGAGAAATTCCTTGGCGAAATCTTTTTTTTTTTGCAACATTTTACGCTAACAGTTTCTGCATTATTCGCTCGCGTTGATTTAGGTCAAATTACGAATTTATTAACTATCAATTGCACGTAAAGCTGATTTATACGCGTACCGGTTTCGATCGAGTGGAAATGGGCAATTAAAACGGTCGCTAGATGGGATTTATTACGAGCAATTTCTTTTCTGGAAGCCACCTTTCGTTATTAATAACTTGTCATTTTTTTTCCTCTCCAATTTTTCTGCTCTCTTCGTGTTGTTGTTGTTGCTGGTTCCTCGACCGTCGTCGTGCCATCATACACACACGAAATAAAGATTCTTATCGTACACGTTCGTACATAAATTACTTTTAAACACACATTCAAAACGGGCACCGATTTATTTTAAATACCTATAGTTATAGGGCACCGCATATAGCTATCTTATGTTTATTATCGTATTAAATCATAAGATACAAGAGCAAGGGAATTGTTTTAATTTAAGAGTTCAACAACAACAGCAGCAGGACGGTTTCATCCCATTTATTATTACTTTTTTTTTAATTTGTGCAGATTAAGACTGCAATTGGTTAGCGATCGAATTTGCATAATTATAACTTGCGATCTAACGCTAGGGTAATTTAAACGCAATTAAAATCGACTTTTTGTTTTCCCCGTTCGTAAAGTGATTGAATTCAAATCAATTTCAATAATAATGAGCGTGATAACGAGGGAAGAGCGAAATGTGACCAATTAAAACGATCCCACGATTCGTCGTCGTCGACGTTCTAATTCGATTAACTTAATGGTCATCGAAAGTACGGACGTTTTGCAATTTAAAGCATCACGGTCGGTCATCGTAGCCGAGCGCCGTCTCGTTAACATACCAGTTTGCTGGTATTAATGGCAATTTGCAAAATCGTAGAAGTAACTAATGCGGAGAAAACGTATCCGACACAATACATGTAATTTGCCTCATTAACTCATTATTCGCTCTCTCAATCTCTCTCTCTTTGAGAGAGCAAAGCAAATTCCCATTACCAATTACAGTGAGAAGAATAAAAAATAAGTCGAACGTATTGTGTACAATCGAACGTGTAGTAAATGAGTAAAATCCATAAATAGAAAGGTGAACGCTCTTTTAAAAACGTTACATTGCAATAATAACACAATCTTTTTTATCTCTTTCTTTCATTCTACCATTCCGACTATTCGACCATCATCGTCATCCGCACACAAACTGTCCACGTTCGTTCCGCGTACTTCTAGCAAATCTCGTTGCAAATCGTCGGTAATCGATCTTTGCAGATTAGTTCAATCAGCAACTGCGTCTTCGTGCTGCTGGTAATAATGGTACAAACGCTATTAGTTCAACGAAACAATAGTTAATGCAGCAACCGTTGTTAAATTAACCAACGAGCGAAAAAAATGTTAAGATTTATGGCGTAAATTATTGCAATTACAATGAAGCACCGCTAATCGTAACCTCCGGAAATTACGAGGGCGGTTTCATATATAACTTGTTTCAAATAGTTATAGTAGACATAAAATTTCATCCTTTTAAAAGACTAATTGAATTTTGTAAGTTATTCTGGTAATAAGTAAGACGCTTAAAGATTCATTTCAATTTAAGTGTTTCGAGTGATAAACGAAGTGGATAAAATTGGAATTAGAAATGTTAGTCAAATCTGCGCTTTTGGATGGCGAAACAGTGAAGGAAATTCATAAACGAATTCTGTCCACTTTGGGTGACTTATGTTTTAATTCAAAATGATAGCCCAGAAAATGTCAAGTTGAACTTTAACTTCTGCTACAAGAACAGAAAATTCACGAGAATTGAACCATGGTTAATGGGGAACGGAAACAGAAGGCTGGTGAACATTCATAAACTAATTGTGATAAGAAGTGACATTATAGCCAATGTTTGTACCACGTAACTGCACATTCTCTATTCAATCCATAGTTCGAAATGCAATATTCTTAAACAAGATGTTTTTTGAAACGGGCTTTCTGGTTTTTCATTAAATCTTCGAAGGAGAATGACGTTTCTTGAACATTTCATCTTGAAGGATGCTGTCGTTTTTCTTGTTAAGTTTTGGGATGAATTATCGTCTAATGCCATAACGAACGGTGGGAAAATTTATTGTCCTCTTCATTTCAAACTTAAATTTAATTTTTCAATAAAATATCTCGAAAGAAATATTATTTTCAATCTTCAAATTAATTTCCACTGCACTGTAACGGAAGTTTAATAAAAATTAATAACAAGTTGAAATAAATGGGAATTCGTTAAAGCAACGATAGATAAATACGAATTCGTAAAATGAAACGTTCACATTCAGTTTCGCACGGCTTAAAATCTACAATTAACAACACATAAACAGTAAAGAAAATAATCAAATTAGTAAGAAGCTGGATTCTCTTTGTCGTTTATAATAGCTGAAAACCTCATTAGTCAGCAAATTATTAACATCGAATGAAATTTCGTTCCATTGTTTTCTAGAGTTTCGTTTTTTCGTTTCTAACTTGTCTTTTCAAATCGCTTAATTTGATTAAATTTGGCCTTTGGAATGGCCTTTCACTACATTTTTGGGCTGTTATGTGAATTACGAAAGACGTACGTTCAAAGCTTTAACTTGTGGATCGCTGTCTTGGCATAAGTGAAATGTGTGTCTAGTAGACCAGTTCTCAGCAATTTCTTTTTAAATTTTCTTTTAGAATCTCAAGGTGCACATTTCTTTCCACATTTCCTTTAATAAATTTAGCACCGAATGTTCTTCTTGTATCTTTGTTGCATTATTATAATAATTACACCTACATTTATTACTAACTCAGTAGTCCGGATGATTCAATTTGAATTCCGGATTTGCGAAGCTTTTCTGTGTTATAAAAACTGCAAAGTTACACCAAGGGGTATTGATAAGTTACTTAATCTGCCACATAAAACGCCACATTATTGCAAAACAAAATTTCACTTATTCAACATAATCTCCTTTAAAGATTTATACATTTAGCAAAACGTTCATAAACCAATTCTAAGCCATAAAAACATCTTTTACTTGATCTGCAACTCACTCCTCAACGGCACATATTGCTTCCTCATTTGTCTAAGACCTTTCAAATCTTTTTTGAGTTTTGGGAACAAATTCTGGTATGATAATGCTAAATCTGGCGAACATGGCGTGTGATCAACCAACTTCATGATTTTTTTGCAAGTGCAAGTAGCGAGTTTTGAGCAGAAGGGTTATTTTGACACCTCTGGCACGTTCTCCGCGGCGTTTCTTCACAATCAGAATCAATATTTTCCCGACTGGTCACAGAAATTGGTGTTCTTTCGCATCTGAGCTTCCCGTAGTTAATTCCGCAACCCAGTTTTTAATAGTGGCATATGAAGCACAGTGATCACCTAAGGTTTCTATCACATCAGCAGGAATTTCCCTGTCCGTTAACCCTTTCAAAAATAAATACTCAATAACTGACCGAAACTCGATTTCTTCAAATTTTATCTTTTTCTCAGACTCATGCTGTTTCCACAAATTCACACTTTGATCACTGTTCAACTTAGGGATAAGTCAAACTTTTACAACTTACTTATAAAACATAGTTGTAGCCATGTTCACTTTTCTTTGCTAGAGACTTTCCAAACTAATTATGAATACCCCCTCGTATAACAACGCCTCGCGGAGGGAAAGATCGAGCGCGAAAAAATAAAACCATTCTTCATCGAGTTATTTCGCTTTTAAGCACTCGTTAAACGACTGGCGTATTCTTCTTTTATCGGCATCGAAACGCCGCTCGCTATTTAGAGAGATGCATGCGAGAAAGGGACTTATATGGTTATTATAATGAGCGAATCGTTCTTTTTAAGCAACGTAAATGGCGAAGAGCAACGACCAAAAGAAGGAGACCAATGAAAGAGATAAATGCGCCGCGGAAAGAAAGCGACCGAATCGTTTTCAATTAAAATATTTTAGCGCTCACACGAATCCAGCTTAACGGACAACAAGAAGAAACGGCGTTAATTTAAAATAACAGTTTGCGTGTAACAACAAAGAACGTTTTCATTCGCGACAAAAAAGTTGAAATATTTCAAATTCGATTTTTCTACAGAAGAGCCGCATTAACCCCTAAAGAGAGAACAAGAAGGAAGTAATTTCTCGACTTAAAAAAAAAAACAGAAACAAAACAGTAATTCAATCGGTACTCACGTCTGCATTGGTGGGCGTCCTTCTCCGTCGCTCTGCCCCACGGCGCGTCGTTGTAGAACGGCAAACACTCGTTGCAATCGGGTCCCGCGGTGTTGTGCTGACACTTGCACACTCGTCGCGTCGACCCGTTGATGTCCGTCGACGTGGTGCATTCGGACGCGTGACCGTTGCACTTGCACCGCGCACCGACCGCTATATCGGCTATTGCGTAGAAATACGAGCGCAACACCTGCGGATCGCCGAAGATCTCGTCGCCGAACGTGTTCATCCGATCTAACGTTATGCGGATATCCGTTGCCGTCACCCATTCCTATAGGGGGGGGGAAAATGCGAGCGGAAATTAGTTGAGAGAAACGTTGAACGAAAAAAAAAATGATGGAAGTTTAGCTTTATGCGACGCTTCAAACGAAATTTTAATTATCAGATGTACAACTTTGCGCGTGCCGTTTGTCTTTCAAAATTCAAGGTTTTTTGGTAAAAAAAAACTTGTTACTCCTTTATGATTCAAAGGATTGTCCATTGCTTACTTTCGCCCATCTTTCGGGCAATGTGCGAATCCCCTGTTGAACAAACTTGTCATCTTTTAATGCGATCCACGAATCGATCCAATTTTTTTAGTTCTTCATGAGACTGGCAGTGCTGGTCAGTCAGGCCGTGTGCCATTGACCGAAACAATTCATAGTCAGAGGGAGCAACGTCTGAAGAATCCAACGGATGGGACTTTCCACTTAAACGTTTCCAAGTTTCTTTGGACCACTTTCGCAACATGAGGTCGAGCATTGGCATGCTGCAAAATCACTTTATCGTGTACCTCGTTGCATTGCGGGCGTTTGTCTTTCAAAGCTCGGCTCAAAGGCATCAATTGCGTTCGATAACCATCCCTTGTGACTTCTTCAGTTGGTTTTAACAGCTGATAATGCACTACGCCGAGCTGGTCCCACCAAATACAGAGCATGATTTTGGAGCCATAAATATTCGGTTTGGCCATCGACTTGGAAGCATGGGCGGGATATTCCCATGATTTCCTGCGCTTGGAGTTATTGCAATGGATC
This sequence comes from Hololepta plana, assembly GCA_963695495.1. Classification (NCBI taxonomy): domain Eukaryota; kingdom Metazoa; phylum Arthropoda; class Insecta; order Coleoptera; family Histeridae; genus Hololepta; species Hololepta plana. The sequence goes on along the minus strand of OY968837.1, from coordinate 9,696,021 downwards.
CCCTTTGCATCGCCAGTCACAATGCGGAGCATAAATCCCTTCCGTCTTTGTCTTTTAAGCAACCGTCCACAAGCAAACAAACGCTGTTGAACATCTGTCGATTTCAACTTGTACGACACCCAATTTCGCTGCTTCCAAATCATTCCCAAATCTTTGAGGCACTTTGAAATTGCTTATCGAGTCACTCCCAACGATCGTGCCAATGCTTCGTGACTTTGACACGAGTCATCATCAAGGAATGCCTCAAATTCTGCATATTCCCTCTTCCATCGCTATGTCTGCCTTCGACGCGAATATCGCCGTTCTTGAAGGATTGAAACCAGTCGCAGCATGATCATTCCCTAATAGCGGCCTCAACATAAGCATTTGAGAGCTGCACCTCAGACGCAGATTCCTTCGTATTGAAAAACGAAAATTAAAACTTCCCGCAAATGACGAGAATTTTGCTCGTAAGCTGACATTTTCCATCGAGAATAACTTTGTGATGCAGACACAAATCGACCAATGTGCATGTGATGTTATGTTGTCAGAAGCCCAAAGTTATTGCACGATGTGTACGATCTATTCATTTCGACCGTTACTTAAAACCGTTTATAAGAAAACGGCACGAGCAAAATTGTACGCCTAATAACTGCAAATGGTTTGCAAAAGCGGCGGTTTATTAAGAGAATCGATGCGCTATTGTGTAAAAACGGCCCTTGTTATTCGTAATCTATTTTTGCGCGCTTTCTTCTCTACCTCCCCCAATTGTTTATCCAACAAACGGTGGCGATAATGGAATTTGCATTTGCGTGTTCGAACGACGTTCATAACAATAAACCGCTCTTCGGATGTAACGTTTCAGTGTAACGATCGGAATCGTGCGGTGTGTGTATTCGTGCCAAGCTGGAAATAAAAATACCATCGCCACTTGCACGACTACAACAACAACATTCTACGTATAGCGCGAATGATTGAAATTCCATTAGCTAGTGACAAATTTCGATAAAAAAATATTAATAATTAGCGTCAATCAAAAACGTCATACGAGAAAAAATACTAATTAAGGTCATCATTAGAGGCATCGATTGAACGTAAAATTTTCTGCAAACGCGCAACGGTTCTCCGCAAGAAACGTAGAAACTCGCTAAACGAATGGACGACGACGAGAATCAGTTCGTCGTGGACGACGTGAGCAAAATAATAAACGACACGATCGAGTCGACGATCGGCGGCAGCATGTACCAGCAGGACAAAGTGAACACGTGGAGCGCGGCCGTCTCCGAGCAGTGCCTAAACGCGCTCAGCAAGCTGAAGAAACCGTTCAAGTACGTGGTAACGTGTTCGATAATGCAAAAGACCGGCGCCGGCCTGCACACGGCCAGCTCGTGCTATTGGGACAGCGCGACGGACGGCACGTGCACCGTACGATGGGAGAACAAAACCATGTATTGCATCGTGTCGGTCTTCGGTCTCGCCATTTAGCCCCGGCTCCAGCTACTGCTATACGCAGAGTTTTAGATGTCGATATTGTATATACAAATTATTAATAAAACGATCAGTGCGAACTTTATCTGGTTCCTGTCGCGTTCTTCGACTCGTTTCTGACAAACCCACAATGTCGTCGTTCATTTTGCAACTTTCTGCACTGCAATTCGATAAGCAATTAAACCTTTTTGCTTCATATCTCTTCCGACCCAATTGGCCTTGACATTCAACATTCCTCCGACTCCTGATATAACGTATCAATTACTCCTCAACTGAAGCAACAACAAATTACGTCGGGCCGCATTTTCTTGCTAAAACCAATTGATTAATTTGAAATGTTGCCTCTACGAACCTGCAATTCGGTGCTGGTGTCGAAGTAGTATGCGGAAGGTCGTCCCTCCAAAGTGGAGAAGGCCACATTGCCGTTGGTCAATGGGGATATGTCCGAATATTCGGACGTGCACAGAGCCCGCGCCTCTTCGCCCTCGTTGGCGTGCACGGAGTCCGGAAGACCGTAAGTGTCGCGGCAAGTGGCACTGCAAATTGAAACGGTCGAGCGTCTTGTTGGTTGCATAATCGACTTAATAGTAACGAAATTTTGAAATTGCGACGATCTTTCGAATTTATATTTAGCTCGTAAAAACGCTTTTATTAATGCGTGCGGCAATTAATTTGTTCTCGTAATGAATGAACATGTGAATTCGGTGCGTTTATTTGTGGAGCAAATTTATTAATACGCGTTCCGCTTAAAATTTGCAAGTTTTTCAACGAACCCCGAGGATGGGGTACCTCTAGCTTCGTTTTCGTTACCTATAAAATTGGTACGGAATCCACGGTCCGTCCTCCGCCGTTCTCTTGTAAATGGCGAAGCTTTCCGGTCTCGGCGAATAGAACCATAAGCGGACGTACGTTATATCGAACGATTTACCTGGAAACAATTAATCGGACGATTAGATTTTTATTTTCGCGAAAAAAGCCGCTCGAAACGAATAAATCGTCGGGAAATTTATTGCTAAACAATGTAACTTTCGAAATAAAATTGCCATAAATTTGCGGCGAAACTTTTTGCAAAAAACATTTCTTACTATCGCGATGATAGATGTTGATCATGCCAAACGTTTGATCTTTCGCAAACAATTCACCTTTACAATGGCTTCGATTTATTTGCTAAAACGAAAAAGAAAACGTTCGTGGGAATTAAACGATGGAAACAAAAGATTCATTCGCATACGTCGCGTGCCAAAATGGTTTAATACTTAATAAACGTCAGTGAAGAATGTAATTTTTTTTATAGCGTTGATGACGAAGAAAACAGCGCGAATCATTATTATCACTGTGATTCGGCAAAATCAAGGATCGTTTTGCCGGTTCGTAAAAAGTGGTCGCCGGCGACCGCAGAAGATATGACATTCGCACAAATTACAACGAGGACGCTTATTGCATATTTATTAAGCAAAACGCGCATTTTGCTTTATTTTGCCTCTCTTTGTTGCGGCAACGAAAGGAACGCAAGCGACGTATGAGAAGACATTCTTCTATATTGGGCCTTATACGGTGAACAATTGAACCTTCTTTTTATTCTTCAATCCGCTACGACAAGATATATCGGTTTATAAATTTGATTATAACGATTTCATATTTATTTGCCCCAGACGTATTCTCGTCTCTTTTTTCCGCGTACGATATATTTTATTAATTCCATGACCCAGACTTGTTATGCGATACCAATCTCGCTACCGAACGGATATTTGGATCGCATTATGTGCTTCTCGTTGCACTTTATAATTTTCCTTTTGCTCGTCATCGATACGCTGTTTACGTGTGCGCGAAATTTAATCCGAAGAGCGTTAAACGCTGTTCCGTGTTTAATGACCGTTCGCTCGTACATATTTGCCCACTTTTTGCATTCGGTTTCACCGATAGCAAACAGCATTATACTTCCTGGCACGGAATTTTTGCGATGGAACCGATTCAAACGATTCAAAAAAAAAAAAGGCTACGCAATCGAATAAAACTCACCTAAATTGAGGGTTAAATTAACTTGTTGCGCGTACGGATGGTAAATCTCGTATAACGTATCGGACTGCCACCAGGTGATGTTGTCCTCCTGATGGAAATCGGTCAGGTATCTGGCGTCGTGCTGCTGCAAGAAACACGTGTCGCACGACTTCTTCACGCCGGTGCCGCCAGTTTGCACGCAAAAATCGGTCGCTCCGTTTTCGCCGCACGTATTCGTCGCTTGCATTTGTATATTGAACGCGGCATTTATGAACTCCGGGATGCATCGCTGTGGAGGAAGAACAAAAAATTACGTGGAAGCTTAAAAGTTCCGGCCGAAAAGGAACGAAGAAAAAAAAATTGGGAGAACGGTAAAATATGTACTCGATTGATTTTGATCTGATCGCGTATCGGGCGAGCAATTTTATTTTTATTTGGTAAAAGAGGCGAGATAGACGCAGAGAGAGAGAGAGAGAGGGAGAGAGAGTGCACAAGAGAAATGTTAAAGATAGAAATTTGAGATACGATTCATTTTTTAATGGCAACATTAACGGTTCTTGACGTTTCTGAAATGGACGCCGAGGAGGAGGAAGTTGAAATTAAAAACCATCGCTGAAAGTTCAAATAATGACGACCTATTATAAGTGCATGCAATTTGCCCAGAAGTAATATACGTACGTAAAATGTTCCTCGAACTTTCCCAAGTTAACGACTCTCAGAGAATTATTATCAACTTCAACCCGTTCAAACTTCTAATAAATTCATTTCTAGATAGAATGTAAGAGAATTATTTCGAAACAAATGAAACGCTAATAGCACATTATCACGTTACGATACCCTTATCGCAATTCCGAATATATTACAACATTTATTATGAAGAAATAAAAATCAAATTCGACATAGAAACTTTTACATAACTCTCATTGACGAGTTATTTGATCCCTTCGTTGCGAGATCCTCACAATTGAACGTTTTCCTTGCGATACCGCAGGTAAGAATGATGAGTACGTTCTAAAGATGCATTTACCTCGAAATGAGAATTATTGTGCCATAGAACGAAAAGGATTGTCGTCGTTCCTTCTCGTGCAAGTGCAAAATATAATGGCAGCAGCGTCTTAAAATAATTGAGTAATAATAATAATATATCGGTTCAGGTATACATTTCTATAAAGGCACGTGAAATAAAAATAAGTGTAGAATGCACGTGCAAGAAATCAGGGTTTTTGACCTGCACCTGTACACTACAGCTTCATTCCTTCATATCTAAGTAAACTGCGTTTTTTCTTTCATTTAATTCCTCTCCTTTCCTTTTCGCATTCGCTCCATGCGACCGAACAGAAAACGTTGCGTACGAACAGGAATTATTGGATTAACAGAAATTGAAATTAACAATTCGATAAAAGCAAACGTTATTTGCAAGCAATTAGTGAACTAAGAACAAAAAAGTGAATCGGCAATTACGTAATTAACCAGAAACGGCGAATTAAAATCTTCGATCATCGTCAGCTTTTGATGGGAAACTTTCAGTTTGTTTGTTTGTTTGTTTGTTTTTTTTTCCATTTATTCATCACAAATGTTTGGATAATCATGTCAGAAAAAGAATTGCCTTCGGTTTCTTTCTTTTTTTAATGTACGGTCTTCGAGTAGGAAGCGTTTCTTTACGTCTTCTCGCTATTATCATCATCATCATCCGGACTGCAGGCAGATGTGTTTCGTCCCATAAGAGGAGGATTCTTTTTCATTCTTACATTACATAAGCAACAGTTAGATCTCTACACAACACATGTGCTGTGCAGGTATAAGCTTTCCTTTTTCTCATTTTGAAATGTTAATAGATAAATACGAGCAGCACCAGTGGCGTAATTCTTTAGAGATTGGCCTTCCGCGTGTAGGTTCTTTAACTTAAAAGCCCCAGCAATTTTTTGTGTAATTTTATTCAAAGGCGTGGATCAGATCGAAAGAATCGTCGCAAGTGCAATCGATTATTTTGAAAGGCAGTTTCTTACATTTCCACGGATTTCGTTTATTCCTCCAACATCCGGTCTAGCCCATTTGAACAAACATCGTTAATTTTTGAAGCGTTTACTACGCCTATGGACTATAAAGTACCAAATGTGGAACGTAAAGGAAAATGATCGTACAAAGTGTTTCGAAACGAAGGACGAAATGACACGAAGAAGACGGGATTTCTATTAGACCGAAGCACGTTGGGGGGGTTCCAATTAAACGGTTCACTAATTCGCCCATTGGTTTATTTAATTTAAAATAAAAACTTATTCCCATATGTGGCGTGTTACGAACGTTTAAAAACTCTCCATCCATCTCGACGGTTGCCCGAGACATTTCCTTGCCTTTCTCTTATTTGATCCATCGGCACTCTCTCGTGCACCGTTCTTCATGAAGGCAAATACGAGCCAGCGGGTGGTTAATAAAAGAAAACAAATGGGCCGCGTTTCGGTATTTTATTATCATCATCGTTCTACCATTATATCTGATTATTAATGAGGTTAAATCAATTTGCATGATGATACGAAATATAATTATTATTGTTTCGTGAGACTCCGAACCCAGTTTATTAAAACAGAAAAAAGAAACACGATACGGACAGCGACGAGGGGGAGCCGGATGAATTTAAGTGATGTCGGCGACGATGGCATTTCGGCTGAAGAAGATGCAAAAAAATTGGAAAAAAGGTGGAGAGAACGGTTCAATTTAAATTTTGTTTTTTAATTTTAATGTTATTAATTTTAATTCGTGATGCATGGCTGCTATGTTAACGAAATTATACTGTAATCATAATGATAATTTCTTAACGGATGTTTCTGGGCCAAATTATTAACTCGATCTGCATAACCAACGAGAACAATGCGCTTAATAATCAGTTTTTCATTCCACTTTGTTCTTCTTTAACGGGCTATAATTAATGCCTTTTTTCTCTCTCTCTTTCCTCTCTTTCAAAAATGTTATATTTAGAAAATGTGACTTACTCCATACAGGTTTAAATTTAGAATTCCTTACCTGCGGTCTATTAAACTTATCGTAACATCCGATGGCTTTCTGCGCTATTCTCGGCGTAAAGTCCGTTTCGCTGGCATCGCATTTAAACAAGAAACTAAGTAATAATAACAACGACGACGTGACCGATAATAAATTAAGGGATGACATAATTTGTTGTTCGAACGCGATTTTGGGGGGCACTGAAATCTAAATTGTGAACGAGGCAACAAACGAAATCGCGGCGTACGAAATGGTAAATCGCATCACTTTCTCTTTGAGTTTAGTTGAGGCGAAAATTCGATGTTTCTTTGGCCCTTTTCCTCTATTCTCGAAGACGCGATGTTAACCTATTGTATCGTTCTTAATCTAGTGATTGATACCAGTTCATCCATCATCGCGATTTGCGGTTAGTCGAACGAAATTCACGCACTGCACAATTAATTAATTTTTTGTTGAATGACACTAATAATTTTCGTTCGTTGATGAAGAAAATCCGCAAAGGAATAAACACTGAATTTGATGAACGTACGAGAAGAACCACACCAACAATAACAGCAACAGCAACGGCCAACACTCACTACACTCGGTAAACGCAACCAGATGCCCGGCGAGACTAAACACTTGTGTTTGAGATTGTGTTACTCGTTATTTTTCTCTCCGTGCATCTTCTTTCTACTTATTCCGCTATCATTGCTGCTCTTGCACATATTACAAAACGGACGTTTGTGAGCCTCCTTCTCAAACTTTCTTTCCCATTTATTTGTCTTTCTTTCATCAAAAAGACGTTTTATAACTACAAAAAAAAATCCTATTTCTTTGAATATTTCGTTGGAATTTGTCCGGAGTCTTTTATTTCGGTTTTACAGAAAGATCAGTGGAATTCCTTAATTTTCTGATGAGGCGCTCTTCATCTTAAGATCATCTCTATTATTTCCAACTGTAAGTTAATTATTAACAGAGGATTTCCAATTTTGCTTTCATTGAGGGTACGTTTTGAGACAATCGATGAAGGAAATGTTTGCAATTTATTTGCACATAAAATCCTGAAATAGTGCATTGACTATCGTAACGCGAAGCTGGAAATAGAAATAATGATTTTCAAACGCGAACGTTTTAAAGGAGTTAAAACTTGGATTTGTAATAATGTTAATTAGGTTTTCCATTTGTTTTGTCAAATTAATGAAAGAGCAACGGTTTTTAACGATTCGTTTTATCAACGCATTTCTTCCTTCTAAACATTATCCTCAAATTTTTTGACCTTTAACAATCGAAATTATAAATAAAATTTATAATAAATTCGTTATCAACAATTAGAAAAGTGTCGATGAACTGTGTACAAATTCTTACATAAAGAATTTTAATAAAACAAATAATTGTTGTTGGAAATAATAAATTAATCTCTTCGTTTTGCAATCGAATCGTTCAATTTGGTCGGTTTTTCTTTGCAAAAATAAACAAATATCATTTTACCATTCGATGTGCGAAACGCGTCTCGTCAAAGTTCATAACACTGTATGAAAATAAAATATCAAATGCGAATAAGAATTATTATATGATCTCATTCGTCAACATACACAATTAAATTATGATGCCACAACTGGAATAAAAAATATAAAATAAATTACATGAAACAAAAACGACCTTATTGTTATTTCTCTCTTTCCCAGTCATAAATAATTAAATTGATTAAAATTAAATTGAACGATAAGAATGAGTTGAAAAAATAAAAGGCGACTCACTTCAATTAATTTCGAATTGGCAATCTAACACTGAGGCAAGCACAAAAACATTAGCAAACGAAAAAATTCATACAAATGAAAATTATTTCAACAAAAAAAATGAACCATAGTGTCCTTAATTATCATATCTTCATGTTGTTCGTACGAAGAGGAAGCGTATTTTTGTACGGATGTGCGATTAAAATTATCTAATATGTAATACATAAAAGAACGCCAACGCTTTCGATTCGTTTGATTGCTCGCATTCAAGATGAAACAAAAATTAGAATTAAATCTCGTACGGGCAAATTATAATAATTTATAATAATATATGTTAAGGAGATCATCGTTTCAATCCGTTTATCGTTTGCCATTCATTATTTTGAATATGTTACAATCTAAGACCGACGGTAGTAGTAACAGCAGCAGCAGATGGAGCATAAGAGGTTATCTAATTTACATTTTATCCGAATATTTAGAATTGAATTAAATAAAACATCATCAAGACCTTGGACGTCTCGGGATTATTATGAATGAATTTCAAACGTAAAGGAATCAGAATTTAATCTGGCTCAAAGTAATTCGTTTGCCAAATGCAAATTGATCTGTAAAAAAACGAATATTCGCGTGGGTTTTCTGGTATAATAACATAATCTTTAGGTGATTGACAGAGAATTGGAACAACTACTCTTTTAACTCGATTATAAGAAGCATTTTTTTCCTTCTTTTGGGATCTGCCCGTTTTATATTCGACGCCGACTTACCAGGGCAAAATTGCCGATGGGCAGTTCGAAACAGTTGTTCTTCGTTGATTTTTGCATAAATTATGCTAATTTGCTGCTCTTATAAAGAACAAGGAAATTTATTTTTGCGATAGTAGAGTTTTTTTTTATTCGTTTCAATTTTCACTCATTTCTGATTAAGAGGAGTAGGGCGCGAGTGAATACGGTAATTATTTTTAATATTTAATTTTAACAATTAACTTCTTTGCTAAATCCTAGGGTTCGCTGGAAAAAGTAAAATTTATTAACACAAAATTTGACGAGAATTTAAAGAATCCTGCACTTTCGATTCTCCTGTCATCTGTCAATTCCTGTTCAACTGTTATCCTGTCTCTTAAAGGAATTCCAGCAGCAACAATAACAGATCGATGCGATTTGCAAACGTTGATAAATAGATGGCAATAGGTTTATTGGTTGAGCATCTATTAGGTTGGAAAGTTCGTAGCATTCTTCTTTGGCCATGATTATGACCAGTTTCTTTGTGAAAAACTAGTAACTTTGATACACCATTTTTGTTCGATCGATTCCGTCAAACTATACTTTAATACTCTGCAAGACACTATGGGGTGTCAGGTCGAAGAAATGTCAGCATCTACGCAATTTTGACAAATAAGCGGATTTAAAACAGAATTGAAAAAAAGTTCTTCGCTTGCATCAGTTCCTAAGTTCCAATGACTCTTCTCTAATCGCCATACGTTTTTTGTTGCAATTCGAACGCCCTTTTGGTCTCATTTTACGCCATAATCTCTAAACCATGCGTCGGAGCAGTTTCAATCGTTGAAATGTTATCAGAAAAAGGTCATTTTTTATTTCTCAATTTAGGCAACGCGAAGACATTATATGGAGCCAACTCATGAAAATATGGTAGATCGTTCAAAACAAAGACTTGAATTCGGGCCAAAAATTAACGAATGATGATGGATCACTTTTTAAATGTAGCAAGAAATGTGTGGCGACTGGGAAAGTCACTTGACCTAATGAGACTTTGCTGGCTAAGAAATTTTGTTTTGATTATGTTTTTTTATAGCCTTATTTGTCATGGTGTGTAATATTGCGAAGATGCTGATTCTTCTTCGACTTGGCACATCGTAATGTCTTGCATAAAAGTAATTGAATAAAAATAGGGATGCATAGACGAAGAAATTGTCTATGTTATGGCACATGAAAATTATTACTTTTTTGAAACCGAAGATAATCATGGCCAAAGAAAACGGTACGAAATTGCTGATCAACATGCTATAAATACATTGTCAAGTAGTTTCAAATGAATCAGCTCACGAACATTACGAAGTGATCAAATGTAAGCATGCTGACTTAAAAAATGCTATCACTCTCACTTGATCAATTATAACATCTTAGAATTTCGATAACGCTTATGGTTATGATTTTTTTTTGCAAAAAACAACCATAATCCCGTGCTGAAAAACATTTTCTGGCAGATAAAGTCTTTGGAAAATTTCAGATTTCCGTGCATAAAAACTCATTGCGGGCCCAAACAGGACAATTATCAATTAAAATAGAACGATTTATTGACATCTTTGATAACGAATAAAATTGGAACATTTAATCAACTACAAATCTATATCACATCAAATACTTGATCGATGACGTTCTAAAATTCGTTTCTCGTACAAACTATCATCTTTAGCGGGGTGCCGAGATCAATAAAAATCCGCAATTCCCCTTGTGATCGCTATAAAATTTACCAAAAATTCAAGTGAATTTGCAATCGTCCTTGTATTCGCCGCTCGATTCGGTCTTGGTGGCCGCAGTCGTCGTGGTTTCCGAACTAGTCTGCACGCTATTACTACCATTTGAATTATTCGCTCCTCTCGACGGTTCACCACGAAAGTCTTCTTCATCGGCAACATCGTCCGATTCGATTTGCGGCGTTTGCTTCATCAACACGTTCTTCCTCTTCGCGCTAACAACCGATTTTACGTCTTCGTCGCCAGTGATATCGTCATCATCTGCAACAGCATCGCCGTTATCGATCGCCGAAATATTCGCAGCTGTCTCTTCGCCATTCTTCGATTTGCCGCTATCCAATATGCATTCCTCGCTTTCGGTCTTACTTATCGTTATCACCGGTATGTTATCGGACCAATTCGAAGCCAAAGAATCCTCGCGCTTCGCCAATTCCTTCGCGCCATCGCGCTTCTTCTTGCTCTCGTGATCCATCACGTTTCGTATGACGTCGACGTCCTTTAAAAGGACCTCACTCGATTTCCCCGCGACAGCGTCATCGCTCGCATTCTTAGACAAAACATCCGTCTCTTTTGTGTTAATATTTGTGCGTTTGCCATCGTTTTCGATCACACTCTTCACGGTTATTTGCCCGGAACTACACGAATCGGCCTCTCGTTTGATCACGTGCGGTACGGCGATGTCGTTAATCTTCACGTGTTTCACTTCGCCGGCGTCCGTCCTGTTGCCGTTGCCGCGTTTCTGCGACATCGTCGCGTTAATCGCGTGCCGGAAACTGCTACTTTTCGGCCTGACGCTAACCGTCGCCTCCGTCGTCTTCTCCTCGCCGCATCGCGCGTTCGCGTCGTCCGGCAGCGACTCGTTCTGCTCGGTGTCCGTGTTCGCGTCTTCGTCGTCTACCGTCGACGACTTCCTAATGGCACGTCGAATGAATTTCGATAGGAAGGCTGCAACAAAGGCGAAAGAGACGACGGAAATTATGCATTTTGATGGGCTAAGGCCCGTTTTCCCAGCCGCGTCTTGCGTCTTACAAGGAGTCCGCAGGATACTCGTTACAATGTAACTAAACGGGACCGTTTTCCTAAGATGCGTCTTGCGCAGGCTGCAAGCGCGAAACGCGTGCGTCTTAAGAATCAAAATGAAGCACGCTGCGTCTTAAGAATACATATAGATATAGTATACGCATAGAATGCGGAAACATCTTGATACATTTTGATTCTTTTGGGGCTGCTTTTGATTTTTTTGCCAAAATATAATGTGAATATCCCATTCTCTTATTATATTTCTACCTAATTTATTATATATCTAACTTTTGGAAAAACCCTATTTGTCGGAGCCGAAATAAAATATACAAGAATATGTTTGTTAAATTGTTTTCGATTGATTATCGCTATATTAAGATTATTTTATCATGCTGAATTTGTTATTACCGGGTCATCCCTTATGATTATCGTTAAAAACTTTCTATTTCCGTTGAAAAGAATCATTCAAATCATTCGAAAATACTATTTCAAAGAGCGAGGAACCCCCGATGAAAATGATATTCTGTTGAATATTGCTATATTATTAAAAACAGCGATAGCTCTTATCACCAAATTTACTTGATTCGTAAAAAAATGTTAATAGTTAGTCGTAACTTTTCTCTCGAGCAATACGTTTCTTTCGTATTTACCTTTTTATTATTTAGAAATCATTAAAAAATATGTCTGCCACTCTTCAATTTTCAAATTCCGAAGATGAAAAATATCTCTACCCTTCGACTTTTTCTAAGTACGCAGGCGTTTGACGCAGTTCGTTCCGCACGTAGGAAAACGGTGACTGTGCGTCTTATGCGGCGTAACGCGCTGCGGAGATTGCTTTTCTATGCCGCAAGACGCGGCTAGGAAAACGCCGCTTTAAATGTCTTCGTACCTTTCTTATCGCTATCGATTTTGGCCTCCTTCTGATCCATCGGTTCGGAGTCGCGCGGCGTCTCGTCCAAACTCTTGCCGTCCGGCAACGTTTGCAATAGCTTTTTCCACTTGGAGAACGGCGTTTGCGCTTCGCTGGAACCTTCCGAGCCAACTCTGCGTCGTCTGTCGGCGATTTGAAACATTTTCCGTCGCTCCTCCGTCCGTTCGCGGCGCAACTGCACCTTGAGGTCGTTGTTGGCTTCGCGCAGGGCGTTCGTCAGCGAGACCAAGTAATAAATGATGAGAATTAATAAGACGAGCAACGGTATAATGGTGCCGGGCGAGGCGATGTAATCGAGCGCCTTTTCGAATCGCTTCGGCGTCACCTTCTTAAGCATCCGCGTGAATATCTTGAATATACGCAGATAATTGGAGAACGGGCCGCAGTGCCACGACGGCGGTATCCAAACGATTGCGTAGCCGACAGGCAGAACGCACAGGAACAGCATTAGCAACAACAAGGCGAAGTAGAAATTGTTCGAGCGCGACGCTCTGAAGATGACCTCGTGCGGTACGTTACACGTCAACACGGTCCACGAGCGGAAGTACATGATAATGTACAATTTGACCGCGTTGATGACGGCCAGCCCCGGACTGAAGAACAAGCCCATCCACACCATGCCCTGGTTGTTGACCAAGTGCAAAATGTTCTCGGCCACCTTGAAGTCGCCGTACTGCGGGAAGCGCTTCTCCAAATCCCAGCACCAGCACCTGTTGAAGTAGCGCACGAAGAGACCGCGGCAAAAGTCCATGCCCAACGTCGACGCCACGGTCATCACCAGATCCATCACGGTCAGTTTGACCAATTCCTGTCCGAACATGGTCTCCCAACAGAGACTACGCAGTCGACTGCGCGACGTATAATTCAACATCGACTTTTCTTCGGCCACAGTGACCAAACCGGTTGCGGTCGTAACGTCGCCGGCAAACGTGGATTTGGGCTCGTCCGTCGGCATGCGCTCGCAAATTAATTGGCAATCCTCGTTCGATTGCGAATTCGTCTCTTCTCCTCTAGCCCGCGCGATGCTCAATAAATCGAGGCTATTGTTAAAAGACTTTCGGCCTGCCGCTACCATTTTGTTCAACAAATTGCTGGCGTTTATCTTCAACTCTTGCACGTCTAAAGACGTGTAATTCGTCGTTGCATTTTCAGACAATGCGTTATCGTTGTTTTGCGGCTCACCGCTCAGAAATTTAGCGAACATTCTCCAGAACAAAAACTCGTAACTGACTTCATCGTCGTCATCGTCGTCGTCAGCCAGAGAATCGGTGTTATTCCGACTGGTAAGATTGCTAAAGTAATTCATTAAGGCCTCGGTGAAATTAGCGCCGAAACGTGTGCCGTTATCGTAATAATAATCGGTGGCGTTAATTAAATCGTCGGGCAAAGAAGTCGTCAGATTCGAGGGCAAGAAAGTCTGGTAGAACTCGTCAAAGGTTGTCGACGTCAAATTGTTAATAAGCGACGGGACCGTGGTTGCGGTAGCGCAAATCTCGTAGCAAAAAGTTGCGTTGTAATCGTTTCCCGCAGTCGAATAGAGTTGCGACGTCACGTAAGTGCTCGTCGTCGACGATAGAACGTCCTCCGGAATTGGCGTGCCCATTCGCTTAAAAGTTTGCAGTTCTATCGACTGAAGAAGAAAACACGGACTACATGAGGAATAATAATTGCGAATTTAATCCGATTATTTGTTACCATATTGTTAATCTTATCGAAAAGCGCGAATATCAGCGAGTACAAGTTCAATAGGTTCAGCACCATGATTCTGAAAGAAATGGGCGATAATAATTTTTTATTTGTCTGATGATGGTTACAATCACCGACCGGCCCAATTGAATTCGCAACTGTTTCCGCGGATGGTACTGCTCGGCGAAGCCCAACACTTCGAACACCATCGGGAAAACCATCGAGATCAGCGTCATGACGACGGTCACTTCGTTCGCCCGCCACAACGTGCTTTTGGCTTCCGGTTCCGCCGATCTGCGGACCACTTCGATGACGGCATAAGCGGACAATATCAGTAAGCCGATGACCATCAGATTCACGAACACGCGTATGGCTATGATTTTCCAACTGAAAACCGAACAAATTGCTAATCGAACGGCTAATTCGGCGGCACGTTTCGATCGTACTTCCGTCGCTCCTTCCGTTTCTCCGCTTCCTCGAGCAGCGCCTCCTTGAAGCTCATCACGATCGAGGCGACGCGATTGTGGGCCGTTTCCGGATTGCCGATCATGTAATCCCAGCCGGTGAACAACTTCCACGAGAACACGCACTCGTCGCCTTTCTCCGACAGTTTCGACAGTCTCGAGTTCTCGGCCATTCTGTTAATTGAAATGTTTTGAAATGACCGAGTTTTGTTCGTTTATGTTTGATGGACGAACTTTCTTAGCGTGGCGACGAAACTGTACGTGTAAACCGCTAATCCGGTCATGAAATAGGCGAACGGCAATCGGTAACCTTTGTTGATGTCGTCGCGGTCGGTGTACCAGCCGTAGAATAACGGCGAGTATTTTAGCACACCTTCAAAGTCCCAGAGCGTCAACAAATTGGTCGCGTTGTACTTGTCCTCTTTCAGCACGACCTTCCGATCGCCGGCTTTGTTTGGATCCGCCGTAAGCAACTGAAAATGCAAGAAGAATCTTTTAAAAGCAAACTACCTTGTGTCCGAAAAGTATAGACATAAGCTTTTATTCTTGTTTAAGGTGGATAAGACAGTTTCTATGTTTCTAAATTAAATGTGTATATCGACAAACAATTAGTCCAGGGAAATTAGACAAAAGATGGACCTTAATGCGGAAAAATTCGTGGCATTTTTGTATGAACCTTTATTATGTGGTTCTTGACAACATTTCAAAAACTCCCCATCGATCTGAGTTCAGCTAAAGATTTTGCACGAGGTCGAAGATGACCAAGAATGATTTCTCGTTAATGTCTCGTTAACGGTCACTTTTATAGCAAAAATGTACGTTAACAAAGTTGTAAATTAGGAAATTTCCTATCAAAAAAGTTATTATGAGTTTTAGTTTTCAACCAGCAGGAGATAGTAGACGGAGAAAGCCACTTTCTGTGTCTAAGCAGGATGCCCTAGCAATTAGAACTCGAAATCGCAAACTTTAATCTTAATCACATTCACGCATTTGAAAATTAACTTTTAAGAAATTCCTTTCAAGTTCGACACCAACAGTGTTTGATGGGTTCGTATAAAATGCCCATTTGGCATTAAAAATGTATTAATAACCAAATTCGTAATCATTTATTTTGAATAAACATTTTTCAAACAAAACTAAACGTGGATTACGTTACTACTAAGAAGAATAAATAGAATTATTTGCAAAACGGTTACTCTTGCGAATAAAAGTCATAAGGACTCTTTTGTAGCAAATTTCCTAATCTACAACTTTGGTAACGTATAGTTTTCCTGCAAAAGCGATCGTTAACGAGATATTCACGCCAAAACATTCTTGGTCATCTTCGACGTCTAGCAAAACCTTTAGCTCAACTCAGATCGATGGGGACTTTTGACATTTCATGAAGAGCCACATTATGAAGGTTCATGCAAAAATTCCGGGGATTTTTCCAAAGTGAAATGCCCAATATCCCTGGAGTAAATGGATTTAATAATAATTGTAGCAAGCAAATTATTACTAATGCATAATATGGCATTTAGTCAAAATTAATGTGAAAACTTGGTTCACATTGTGAATTTGTAATTTCGTGACACTTTTGAGTCCTTTGCAACTCCACTATCTAGAAAATTAAATGCAACTGAGTCTTTGCGCCACATCGAATTACAATTTATTGCAATTTCAAAAGATTTATAAAAAATCACGTAACACAAGTTTGACTTGTTATAAAGGTATTAAGCGAAATCGGTATTTAAGCGAAACCGCGATTTTTTCAATAAATTTTTCCAGTTACTTTCAACAACGCCACACGGAAGAGTGTTATCACCGGAAGAAAATTAACGATTGTATCACATAAAGCGATAGACTTTAGCAACAGGCGAATTGCTTGGCCGTTCCGTGAATGTTGTAAACAATTTTGCAAAAGTTGTCGCAACCTATGCCACAAAGGGTATAATGGACGACCAGCTTCAATGAACCACCGAAATAAATGACACCTTTGTTTTGTAATGGTTTTTCGAGTTTATAAATACAATTCTTTTGTCTTCGAAGATTTGTTCGTAATTTAGATAGTCACAATTCTTGAACAAGGTAACTATTACACAATTGTTGCTTAAGGTTTGAAGTTGTTTCATTGCTTGATCTGCAGAAAACCGTCTTAGATCTCTCGAAACTGTTCCTCATGGGACAGAATGTGTTAATTTTCTGCTCGTAAGAAATTGCTACAAAAACTCGAGGTCCTTCATTCAATTTATTCAAATGTGCGTGATTGTATCATAAACGTATGGCGGTCTGTCTTTGGTGATCAAGAAGTACAGTCCCGGCCGGATCGATTTGTTCGCCGCAATGCCCATCGGCACGCGTCGCAATGCGCACTTTTGCCCTTTCAAATAAGCGTTCCACGACTCGGCCGGATACGCTTTGAACGCCCTCGGACTCCGGATCGACGCCGTCCAATACTCGCAGGCACGCACGTGATTGCATAGCACTAAACGCAAAGAAAAAACGTTATAAAACCGCCGTCGCGTGCGAATAACGCGGCGATCACGCACTGGATCCGCAACCCGGTTGCCTTTTGCCGCCGTTCGGATAGTAATCCACGTGGCCGACGTTATCGGAGACGCCCATCTCGTTCGCGTTCGTGTGTATCACATCGACGAATGCGGCATCGCTCGAATCCAATCGCTCCTCCGCTGGGTCGGTGTACGGCCATTCGAACAACGGTCCGGCCGGATCCAAACCGGTTATCCGGTTCACGGTTTCGTTGCGTTCTTTCAGCACTTCGAAGCCCGCGTAACCGGCCACGTGGGCGCCCAAACTGTGACCGATATAGTGGATCTGATCCAATGACGTCGACGTCGATGCGGTTAGAGACAGGGTGAGGGCTTTCACTTGGCGCGAGACGAGTTTTATGTGCAAACGCGCCTCGTTGTACGGGCTCAACGATAACGGCGACCAATTCACAACGATCACGTTCCATTTGCCCGTCGATACCATTGCTAAAAGGTAAACGATCAAAGAAATCCTCTTTAGCAATGTTAAATTAACGGCAAATCAAAGAAATTCACCGTCTTTCATTTGTACGACCCATTTGGCGTCCCTGGAATCGGTCCAACCGTGTATAATGAATTTCGTCGGTAATCGAGGATTAAAACGTGATGCCGTTAAGCTCGTCGGATCGCCGATTTGCAATCGATAGTCCTTATTTAAATTAGACCTGAAATGGCACGTAAATTGCGTGAGCCACGATATAAGAAGTTATCGATGAAATCTGCAATAAATTTCAAGCGGATAGTGCGAAATTCGTGCACTTACCTATGATAGAGATGGAACGTGACGTGTTCGTCCAAATCTTTGGCACTGAGCACTTGCGTTAGATTGAAATCTTCGATTGGATAAAAGAAACCATTCGAAGCAAGTAAATAATTCGCAAAGGCGATTATTCTAATTAAAAGCGTACACGACATTTTGGCGAAATATCTTTCGATGAAAACTAACGAAATCGATTCGGTGGCGTTGTTTTCCTTTTCATTTTTGCAAACCCGCGCGCGTTATGTTCATTTAACGATGATTACGCTAATTTCACGTTTCGCCAATTAAGCCAATTTCGCAAATTTACCTCCGGCACGGTGACGAAAGCAACGAGCACGGCCGATATGACCAGGTTCACCCAGAAGAGCCATCGCAAGAAAATGAAGTACGACGCGACGACGGAACCGAAATGCGACTCGATCTCCTTGATGCGTAGCTCCCACGGGATGCACCACGTGGACAAGTTGGCCATCTCGCGCTTGACGTATTGCAATTTCTGCAAATAAGAACAACGAAAAAAAAATAATAATAATTCCGTTCGTTTTCGCGATTCAATCGCACGTTAAACCCCGCTCACTTGCACAAATATCAAATTCCATCGCGTCAATATGTCTTTGGTGGAACGGCTTTGGGCGAGCCGTTCTTGTAACGCGCCTTGATGTCGCTTGATGTAGTTCTTCGCTTGATTCACCAGACGCAACTTTTTCCGCATGTTCCACGCTTGCATTCGCACGTTCGCCAGCACCTCCTTGTGCAAGCGGATGTTCTCGTAGATTTGCTCCTGCGACGGCGGCAATGGGTCGTCCATCGTGATGGCCGTACTAAAAATAATAGAAAAAAATAAATAATTAATTTCGTCTTGCGTTATCCGATAATCGTGCATTTACTCTCCGGAGCTGGTCGTGTAGACCGAAGATCGCCTGCGACCGTTGTCGGAACCGGGCAGGATGTCCGGACTAAAAGGCGAACTTGTTCTTCGGCTGTTACGCCGCTTGCTCTTCCGCGTCGAGGCACGTCGTTGCATGATCGCGGTGACGCTTGCCGAATAATCGTCGTCGTCCGAATGGTCTAATGGAAGAATCGAAGGAAAACAAAAACAGAGCGAAAGAGTTAAGCTTCAAATATTTCGTTGGACGCTTACCTGCCGTCGTCGTCGATTGCGAGAATTGCACTTTGTCCATGACGATTTGATTCGGGGACGTCAGGTAACGCGGACTGTTGCTCGAATCGTCCGCGAACGTCACGGACAAGATCGATGGTTGCGGCGATGCGGGCTCCTTAAATTAATTTCATCTCGTTTCTGTCGTGACGCGAATGATATTATGCACGGTCGAAGGGTCGGACGTCGAGTAAAGTGCGAACCGAACGCGAGCATGCATGTTACACATAATAATGATGGTATTCCTTCCAGGGTCTTTACTATTTCCCACTTTTTTCGTCCCTTCGCCCTTTTTAATTCCTTCCCTTTCGATTTGTATAAATAATGTGCTCGAAACGGACAGTTTCAGTGTGGGTTAAGGTTGTTGTTATTGCAAAAAAAAAGATAGATGATAATAAATAATAGGGGACGAAGGGTTGTAATCCGTTTTTGTTGTTTTATCGAGTCGAACACGCATTTATTCAATCTGAATGGACACACCTTAATAGCGACCAAACATTCCAAACACTCATTTAATTTTGTTGTTTTCTTTTTGCAGATTCTTCGTTTTAGTTCACCATCTCTCTCACTCTCTTGCGTTAGCTTTCTACATTCACAAATATACAATGCTTAAGTCTGGCAATGGTTATTCATTAATTAATTGGTCGAAGGGTTTATTATTACTCTCATCGCCACCGTACAACTCGGAAGTTCTTTTGCTTCTTCACCATTAGACACGAGTTGCGTGATTTCAACGCTAATTTATAAGAAAATATATCACTTTCGTTGGCAATACGAAGCAGCTAATTTGAATATTTATCAAATAAACATTAATACGTATCATAATCTTAAGACGTAAGAAAAAAATTCTTTCATTAATTTAATTCAAGCAAAATCATTAGGGCACTTACATTTATCATAATCGATTTGATTGGGAGGAGCGACTGGAAGATACTAAAGAATAATCGAGCGAATTGCGAGCAGTTCGTCGAAGAATATTAAGCGTAATTTAATGGAATTGTATCCGAAAACAATTTATTTTTTCCCCATTCAAAGTTCCCTTTGTTAGCGTTAACATTCAATAAAAATCCATTACGATGGCGCTCGTTTTTACGAGTTCCATCGATAAATTAAATTACCAGACGCGTTTATATTGCTCTTATTCATCAATTGTTTTCGATTAGAGCGAAACTGTTCGCGATTGTCGCCGAGACGTGGACGGTTTGTCGAAGGAGAAAAGCAAACGACCGCAATTCGTTTGCGAACACCTACGCAAATTTAATTTGCAGATTTGCGACGGTTAATTGCCGCAGTTTAGAAGCAATTAAGAAAATTGAAATGCCGCCACTGGTTGTTTTTTTTTTCATTTCTGTAGTGGGAAAAATGAAATTATGTCAGTAATAAAAAGGCGAATGCGTTTAAAGGTACGGTAAACATTTTAAACAACCTTTTTTTCCCTTTTCAACGTACTGTGCGACAGAATGGAATTAATTATTTAATGGAAGATGATAACGGTGGAAAAAGCGAGTGTCATTCTTTCATCAATATATACGATGATGATATTTTCCGATTAAAAACACCAACCTTTACCTTAATATGCGAAATAATGGCATTAATGATGTAGTGTCGAAAAAGGGGCGCGGTATTTAATATTACATAAATAAGAAGAACACGCGTAGCATTGTGCGATCGGGTCAGGGATGATGGACTTCAATTAGAATTAGAATTTATATTAATGACCTGTTCGGGAAAAAGACGGAGAACAAAGAGACGAGTCCGCAAAATTTAATTAACGCGATTTCTCTATTAAACCCACTTTAAATTAGCGACAGCGAGAGCGAAAGGAATTAAACGCTGTTGCACATAAATTTAGCACGAACTGTAATAATAATGAATAATGATAGCGACGATGGTTGGCGATGATAATAATGGCGGGGAAAATGGAAATGAATTAAATTAAACGTTTATCTCCGAACAATTAATAAATACACACAAAGAATGACTATGATTCAGCAACGAAAATGCCACATGCACGATGATGGATTACGGGTGCACGAACGTTTCATGGGAATAAAATGGTCCGCTAACGAAAATAACATCAAAGTAATTTGTTAGCATCACGAAAAAAAGAATCATAAAAATCCCTTGCGGTTCTCGCCAACAGCTCTTTGTTTTGGGACAGTTTTAATAAAAATTTGCGTGCAACGTTTTCATTTGTGCGACGTAATTGCAACCGCTTTTTTTTTTGTCTTGCCATTTCGTTCTTTCGCAGTTTCAATAATGAAAATTAAATGGATCCTCGCAGCACGTAATAGTTAAATGATTTCTTAACGGACTCGCCACCTGAATCTCTTAAATGACACCGAACGCTGAGAAATGTTTGATTGATGAAGCCGTAATTGCTTGAAACATTAGCTGATTAAATTTCCAAAAGAAAAGTACGCGAACCGACAAAGCAGCAGTTGACTATTTTTTGGTGTTATTTCTTTTTATAGTTTTCAAGATCGTTTGGCAGACTCGTGCAAATAAATAATAGACGTACCTTTTTGTATGATTTCAAGTCGCTCGCCGATCTACCTAATTTGCAAGCTTCGGTTCGCAGTATTCCTACAGGTGCTTCGAGATTTCGACTGCTGTTATTGCTGCCCAATCGTTGCCTATTATGTTGGTTTTCCATTTTGGATTCGGTTCAATTTCAACGGCGAGAAAATAATTAATCGCAATCTCTTGCTGTTTAACAATGTTGTATCAACAATTTGCACGCGGCTTATGATTTATATCGAGGCAACGCACAGGAAATAATGACGGCAGAAACTATCGTAAGCCGGGGGTTATTATTATGCAAAAAAACGGCAACTAATGGTAGCGAAAAGTTGGGAAAAATGTGTGTGTATGTGTGTGTATATAAATTCACCACACCTTGCGCGTGGTTAACATGTACATTAGTATTAAAATGTATAATATACATTTACTTACCCGTTAACGAAATAAGCACACACACATCGCACAACTTTAATGCTTTACCATCGAGCGAACGCAAGAACTCTCGCTCTATTATACGGACGGCGTTTCGGTGCCCTTAACATTTTAACCGTAATAGATATTAGAACATTAATATAATATCATTTATGTAATCACCCACGTTATTATTACTACACTCAAACTACAACGATAATTTCTTGTAATACCAGTTTACAAATAAAACCCTACCCAAATTTAATGTGAAATTAATCATCGCAACCGAACTAGAAAAACGTGGTTATTGTACGCCTATTATAGTAATTATAATTGGCGACATGACGAAATGAATCTAATTAATTAACTCGTCGTTAGGATTAATTACAGGAATTCAATCTAGAAATGTAATTTTGTTGAACGGAATACGCAAAAAAAATATGTATTGATTTGAAATAAGAGAACAAGAGGGAAACGTACGAATATGCGAAAGTGAATTAAATCGTATGCATTCAGTTTTTAATGTATCCCTAATGGGTGATATAATTTTTTCATTATCGACAAGGGACTTCTGTAATTTCCATGCCGAGTTTTAACAATCCACTTGACCATTTACGTTGATTTTGTTGCTAAAAGCTAATTGGTAAATCCAAAGAAAAGAAGGTCTGCCACAAAGAAAGTCATTTCCTCTGCGTTAATTTTCCTTTTTTCCGTGGTAATCGCTTGTAATTAGCAGTTTGTCACTCATCTAAAGTACACACTAATCAATAACTCCGTTAAAGCATTTAAGCCAGCTCCTGTGACAAGCGCTATTCTACTAAAGTTACTCTTTAGTAATACGGAAGATTTGGAATAAAAACTGCGATTGATTGTACATTGTTCAGAAGCTTCACTGTTGTTTGGCATTAAATCTATACAATGGATCTACATGTAAATTCAATTCGAAAATATCTAAAGACTATTTTATTAAAATTTCGTTTTCAATTTGTCGAGTACTTAATATTTCTTTTATAACACTAATTGATCTTAATTAATATCTAACGTAATTATCTTTAATCGTTATATAATTTATTTGATTTATTAACATGTACGAATATAATTTCAGTCAATATTCAGGATTGACGCAGAATGAAATATGCAGACAAACTTTAGAACATCTTAAAAGATCCAATTGAACGATCGATTCCATTATGTTCTGCGTCAATTACCTGTTTCTTTTACCTTTGAAATGTCATTACAATAACATAAATGTAATCAGACTTCATTGACTAAATTATTATAATTAATAAATACATCTATCGTAAGTCTACGAAAAAAAAATTATATAAAGCAATTGATATGACTTAAATAAAGGCAGTTTGGGTTACTTTATTTAAATAATACTTCTCGATGACAATCTTGGTCCTATTTAATTATAATATTATAATGGGATTATGAACAACATGATTACAGTAAATTGTTCAATTCAACGTCGAATTCATTTCCTCTTGTACTAATATAAATAATGCTGTAAGATTACGTAAAAAAATACAATTGAGATACAAAGATTATCATTAAAACATTAAAATCCTCTCCTCAGAGGTCTCGTTTACGTAAACTTTTACTTCTCTCAATCGTTCGTTCAACTAAAACCTTCAAACGAAAATCTACGAAATTAATACAATGTCGTTCACGAATTTGGCGGATGCGCCGGGCCGTGCAGTCAATCTTAATAAATTATCGTATCTGATGGGCTTGACGCATTTGTCACGTGAACTAATTGTTTCCAGTACGATTGATTGATAATTAACATAAATTTAATTAAGATTATATAGCTGAATAATGAACACATTACTTCACTTAAAATCTGTTAAGAGAGTCGCGAAGCGAAGAGATTTAAATAAAATATGGCTCACGTAAATCCGTTTTCCAATCGTGTTACGTATCATATCATCAATTAGCGAAAACGCAGGAAATATATTATATATCACAAATATTAGAATCGAGATTGGAGAGACAGAGAGCAAAATGGAAAGGTCTCATACATAATTATAATTAAAATTGGATCAATTATAAAATGCAACAACAATAATAATTTAAAAAATCAAGGAAAAAGAATACACATGAGGATACAAGGAGGAAGACGAGTAATTGAATTTTTGAACTGAGTTTTTAGCAGAGAAGCGTGTTCGCCATCATCAGAACGTCGTGACTTTGCCCAATTTCAAACCCAACAGTTTCCTTTGCTTCCGCGCACTCAGCTTCGACAGTAACGTCTTGGTACCTTCGATGATCGCTTTCTCCTCTTCGTCCTGATCCTCCTGCTCCTGGCAACAGGACACGAAGCCGCTCTCCGGCCGCGATATCGATAACGGCTCCAACATCTCGAACCAACGTTCTACTTTAGCGTTCGGGCTTAGCTACAAAATAAAATTGCAGATGATAGATGACACAACAAAAGAACGGCAATCAAATGCGGTATTGGTGAGAACGTTTGCTTTGCTCGATTCGCTTGATTGTAAGAGATTATCGATGAGGCAAATAAAAATCGCTTCGTTTTTAATATAAAATTAATTTATTTAAATAATTTCTTTATCATTTGGTTTCATCTCTTTCTCTCGGTTATTGAAATTGATATATCCTATTTACATTTGCTTAACATAATCAACTTTCAGTTTAACTAATCAATTAATCATTTGTACATTAAATATGTATATATACGTATAAAGATAATAATAAGAATAAATACTGTAAATACGTAAAAGTAATTCTCTCCACAAAAAGGAAAAATTAACGAAAGCTCGATAATAATTAACGTCTAAGAATAAAGTAAAAGAAACTTTTAAGAACGAACACGTATAAAACATCATAACCGACCTATTGTAATCATCGTAATAATACGTCCTATGAATAAATATCAGTAATAAGAGAATTGAAAGTTATACACACTTAAGTCTGATATAAGATACAAAACGAAAATCTTTTATATTTCCTATTTTGGATTATGTTATCATTCCGATCAAAAACGATTGACGAAGGCGAGCATTTCGACCAAAACAAAAAATTAAATAATTCAAATATGATTTTAGTGTTATGTGACTGCCTACAATTCAAATGGAAACCGTTTACGATGGATTCGGGTAAGAACTATAACAAGGAATGTTTTAACGCTAAACGATAATCTTCGACGAAATCCTTAAACATCTCGCGCGACACGTTCCAATTGAAACGCTCACCCTCTACCGATATGAATTGTATTAGAAGGAAACTAACGACTATTCGGAGGCCAATTAGAATCTCCCGTCGAAAATGATATGTTCATTGAAAGCAATTGACCGAAATCCAATCAATCTTTCGCACCTAACAGTTTCTCATTCGTAACGCCTTGAACGCCGTTTAAAGTAACATATACAAATCTTAAAATATCAAGCAATTGACTAGTTCGCAATCGATACATAGGCTACGTTTTATCACTTTTATTATTAAAGTTTCGAAGAAACCAGCAACAATCGACTAATTAATGCGCTTCTTCCTAAACAAAAAACGAAAAAAAAAAAAAAAAAAAACGCTCCGCATCAGCAACATTTATCCGACAGTCAATTTCGAACAATCGTCCGTGTACTATTTCGTCGTGTGCCTCGCCCACGCGGTCCTCTGCACTTGCGACATCAGTTCGCTGCGGTTCGGCACCTTCTCGCTGGTCGATCGCGTGATCGACGGCACGTTCGCCGGTCGCACGTCCTCGCCGAGCTTCAACGACGCGAACAAACTGCCCGCGTCGTCCGCACTCGCCGGCACCGGCACGATCACGCGCAATCGCCCGTCGACGTCGGTCGTCGTCAGCGTGCCCATCTGCGACAGCGGCTTAATGAATTGCGGCTCTTTGCCGTGCCGACTGCTGCCGTCGGCTTGGCGCTGTTGCAACGGCGACGACGTCGACGATTTCGGCGACGGCTTCGGCGACGGCTGCCGACTGTTGGCGGCGTTCTGCTGCTGCTGCTGCGGCTGCACTTGCAGATGGTTCATGTTCTGCCGGTTCTGATTGTAGTTTTGATAGTTTTGCACTTGTTGCTGCTGTTGTTGATAGCTGTTGCGATTGTTGTGTTGAAACGTCGGACTGCCGCCGACGTTGTTCAATTCCGTCGTCCGCGCCGGACTGACGCGTTTGTCCAAGACGGGGCTGCCGCTGTACGAATGGCGGACCGCCAGCGGCGACGGCGGCAGTTTCTTCTGCGGCGGCGGTTGCAGCGTGTAATTATTGTTGACCAGCGGCGGGTTGTAGAGGTTCGTTTGCAAGTACGTCGACGGTATCGTTTGATTGTTGTAGTTGTTGTACGGCTGAAGGTGCGGCGGCGTGTAGCCGGTGAGCGATTGCAGTCTTTGGATGAGTTGCGATTCGAACGAGGCCGCCGCGTCGAGCGGCGGCTGATACGGGGGGAAATTGAAAATCGTGCCGGCCGGATTGAACGTGGTGCGGATCGGCGAGGACGAGGAGGCCGGCAGGCACGTGGTCACCGCGCGGTTCTCGATCAGTCCTTGCGAATTCAGGCCGAGCGCCTGCAATATGACGGAATTGTGGTCTAACGTCGACATGTCGACGTGGTCGCCGTACAAATCGGCGGCGAATCCTTGCTGTTGTTGCTGCTGCTGCTGCTGCAGAAATCAATGTCCGTTACAACACTGGCCGATTGGCGGATTGTAAAGTGAAAATTGCACCATCCAGAGGCAAAATCATGGACATGTTTCGATCGTCTTAAACGATTAAATTCAATAGAATCGCGATGAACGTGAAGGCTTCGTTCTGAATGGTGCATTTTTGGGGCTTACAAGCTTGTCTGCGCTTAGCCTCTGATCGCATTTCTTTTTTTTTGCAAAGCAATTCAATCACAATAAAAGGCACAATAAACTGCGAATACGCTCGATGTTATTCGTCCATTACTCGTGGCGTAAGCACTTTTGTAAAAATTAAAACAATTTGCTAAATAATTATACACAAATAAACACAAATAAAACTGCAATAATCGATGCAAATTAATTGGTACATGAACAAAATAAAATAAATTAGTCGGTTTAACAAATAATAATAACACTTAAACGAAAAAAAAATCTCTTACGTCAAGCAAGCAAACGTTTCTCTTAACGGCTCAACATTCTAATCTTGCACAAGACTGCAATCAGTCTTGCATGCGCATAATTAATTAATAAAACAACACAAAACTAAAGAACAACGATCAAAACGAAAGGATTTAAGACAAACAACGTACCTGCGGCATCGTGACGTGCGGCGAATTTTGCGTTTGGGGATTACTTTTATCGCTGCCACCGCCTCCCTGCAAGTGAGCCACAAGGGCCGCAATGTGATCCAACAGCTCACGATTATGCACCAACAGTTGATGCGTACGAGCTTGAGCTTCCAGTCTTGCCGTCTGTATAGGACGAAGAAAACAATTTCGTTAGCAATAAAATCAATGATTGGGTTGTCGGTTAAGTTCCGTCCAAATGGTCGCAAGAATAAAACATTTAACTTCTCTGAAAGAGAATTTTTTGCTTTACAAACTAGCGTCAATTGTCAACGTTTTAGATTTAGTTTCTTAACAGAGTTTCAAAATTGAGTGGTAAGTCGACATTTTCGACACTTTCTTTTCATTGAATCTAATCGTGGTTCAAATGCTTCGGATTTGCTCGTCAAAGGTGCCATGAACTTAAGAACTGTCCGTCCTTGGTTTTCGCGCCCCAAAAATGGCAATTTTCTCAACGACACAGAGCGAATCGGTCGCCCAGTTGAATTCGACGAAGAACGTGTGGATCAGTTCATTCACGAAACCCCATGTCAAACTACAAGGGAATTAGGCTAAGCAGTTGGATTGTCAGCATTCACTCAATGCAAAAAGTCCTTGGGATCCAAACGTCTTAAATGATAACACCGAAAATCAACGATTGACAATCATCGCCAGTTTACTTGCTCGTTATCGATCGCTACACACGGTCACAAAGAATGCTTTCTTCATGGCACCGTCACTGGCGATGGAAGAATGGAAAGACGGAAATCTGGAGGGTTTAAATCTGGCGATTTTGCAAATCATGATACAGATTCACATCTTCCTATCCAATCTTCCTTTAAAAATTCCGCGGAAATATTCTCTAAGAAAACGACTTGAAGGAATCTGAGGATTGAGATAAGCTTTAACTTAAATACATACTGCTTCTCTGCCATTTAGCATTAGCACGACCATAAATGAAATGCATGTGGGCTAATTCAGAATTAGAGTAAAAAGTATTAGCGACAATTCGTAAAATTGTCACAAATGACTTAATATCAACTAGCAAACTCTAGGTATCACAAAACAGCCGATAATTGCGATGCGAATGTGCCACTTTTGTGAATGAAAAAAGCAAAAACCGAAGATATGCTACAAACAAGTTCAATCCCCCGTATCTTCGAAACGATCCATTTCTGGCCCCTTGTTCGTTAAGACTTTTCTGCTTGTCTTGGGCCATATTATCGCCCCTTAAAGTTTGTGACACTTTTTTTAACGCCCCGTATGTATAATTGATTAAAATGAAAGAATATATAAACGGACATAACTTAAGCGACAACCTAATAGATAAGCAACAAACATCGTCCTCATTGCGCCTTTAATTTCATCATTTTCACGCCTTGTTCTTTACCTGTTCCGCTGCTAATTGTTCCCTGGTCAATTGCAATTGTGCCAGAGCGGCCTGCGTCTGTTGATTTTGTTGTTCCAATTGTTCGCGTAGCAATTGTAGCTCGTGATGGGCGGAGAGGGCGCTTCCGGGCGCAGGTAAAGTGGTCGCACTGCCGCCGCCACTGCCGCCACTACCCAAACTTATGAGGCCGTCACTTTGCGGCGATGCGTACGTTTCGCCGGACAACTGAAACGTTGCAAATTGGTAAAGAAATTAGAAACGAATTCGTATTGTGAGACATTTCATGTTGTAAGTAAGGTTATTTATTACCAATGAAAATCTTACCAAAGGCGATCTGGAAGATGTGTTATTGTTACTTGGCGGCGGCGGCAAAACGTCCAGGTGCATGTTACGCGTGTTCTTGATGTTGTTCTCCACGCAGTTCATGTCTTTGAATGCGGTCTCGTCCGGCAACGATAATTTATCGCTCTCTGATAGTAGATCTGGAAAATGAGCGCAAACAAACAGTTGGATTTAATGGCAAATTCTCGCGAAGTTTATTTGAAATTTTGAGCGACTGCGAGTGGTATCCGCAAATAAAGGAACGTTTGGTCATAAATAAGTATAAATAAACTTTAATATGGAGTACTATAAAATTTATAGGCAATTTACATTCAGATTTCGCATAAAATTAAATTAAAAATGAGCAAAAGAAAGGGGGAGAGCGAGAGAAAGAAAACGTGTGCGGCTCCTACGTTTTGTTATTATTAGTATTATTGTTACGTTCCGAACTCCTTTTCGATTTAATTATTTTTAACGTGTAAATATAAATTATGATCCCGATCATTGACGAGCCAGGATTAATCATAGAGAAACACGTGGCGGTTGGACGAAATAAAAACGCATCGAGCGGCGTCTGCGAGTGAATGAGAGAAAAACAAAAATATTGTCAAATTAATCATTGCGATGGGTTAAAGTATTACCGCGCGGATCTTTAAATAGCGAGAATTAATAATAAATCAATAAAATATTTCCCTCAGATCCTAGACAGAAATTTATCGCAACTTCGAACAAACACACATACACACGCGTAACGTGCAGAAAATTAACATTTTGCGCACCTGCAAACTGTCCAACCGAGGAATAAAAATAATAATAATAAACAGAAAGAAAATAAGTAGTTTAAAAATATATTAGGCTATTTATTATTTCGCTTGCAATAATAATATAACTTTGGCTTTGCTAGAGTTGGTAACCTGTTGCGAATGAGAAAAGAAAACGCAATTTGCAATAAAAGTTTCGTTTGTAAATATGCTCGGTCTCGTAATGCAAAGAGAGTATCATAAGAAGAACGGAACGAAGTTTATGATGACTATGACGCACACGGTCCAAAAGGACTCCTTATTATTGTCGAACGTGACGAATTGCTTTGCAAAGCGAATTTTTAATGAAACGTCTTAAAGTTTTATTTGTTTAAAAGCCGAGAAAGAAAATTAAATTGGACATTAAAAATAATCATAACTTTTCGTACTATTATTAGTAGACGACTAACAATAACAACCACATTAAACTGTAGCGTGGCAGGATTATTTAATTTTAATTTCCTTTCCTTTTTATTTTACAAACTCCTTCGGCCACAAAGCAACTTATTGCGCTCCTTGGAGTCTCTTAATCGCGATAGAACGATCGCCGCAGACCTTCTTACTTTTTTAACGATTTATTTGTTATAATAAAAATCAGTTGGCATCTATTTCGGACGAATCGAATTCTCCTACAACACGAGAAACGCGAAAGAAAAAAAGCTATAAAAAGCTGTTTATATTTCACTCTTCGCAAAAAAAGATATATAATCATTCGAATATAACACAAACTTCTTAGAAAAGTGTCGAGTAACATTTAAGGGGCCCTAATACAGGATGTTAATTTTACTATTCTACGTTATAAGTATGGGAACGTGGCCGAGTTTATTGTCCGAACATCTTCCTAATTCGATTACAAATTACTGTGATTAGCTTTTAAACAAATAATTGCAAAAAAAGTTTTCTATAACAAAAATTTAATCAGCTTTTCGGTTTTGAATTAACTCGTACATACTTCGCGAGGCTGAATGGCCCTCTTTCACGTTTCAAACCGTAATAATACACATTATGTTTCTTAATACGCTCGCGTATTTTTAGAGCGGTTATTATTGCAAAATTCTTAGATAAATTAAAATTGGAAAATTGTTACGTGCGTAAGAGATGACACAGATAATGTGACGTAATTAAAAACATCAACCCAAAAAGCGGAGAGACAGCGAAACAAACTTTAAACTAAATTAAAACGCGTTAATTAATCTCTCTCTTTATTTCGGTTTTGATTTCAGTCATCGTAAAGTTTCATAAATTTCCAATTAAACGCTTTTCCGTGTCTGATACAAAATGAATTAACTTCCATTTCTTCTAATCGAGAGCGACAATAGGCTTGCATTTACTCGGAATTCGTAAATCGCACATTTCCTACTCAAAATGACTTGACGTTTTATTGTTACAAAAAAAAAGAATAGGATTTGCTTACGTTACTTGCGAAATGCATCACAATAGTAACTCATTTTTGGCAAAGCGCGTTGAAAGACCCAGAAATTAACAATTTCTTTGTAATAAGTTATATAAATATTTTCAACAATTTATCCTATCAAAGTAATCTTTGGACGTCATTTATTTTACCACGTACAAACTCTTCATCTGTTCAGCAGGATATTATGCACAGTACCAATGCTTAAACGCGAATTATTTCCAATTTCATTTTCTTAATGTATCCGGACTCAACTATAAATAAGCAACGCACAATGCGGTCTCTCTTCGTGCGTAAGTCTTCGTTTCAGTAAACAAAAAACGAAGGTAGAAAAAGGAAAAAAAACAAGACCCCGGTTATAAATATAAACGACAGTGTTGAAGAAGAGGCAAAATGTTGCAAATCCGAAATGAGCGAAAAAAAAACTTTGAATTTAAGTGCATGATTACATTTTGCACGTTCTGCAATATATTTCCAAGACTACGCACATATATCCTTCTTCTCGTGCACAAATAATTGGTTTTGCATGTGTGGCATTAAATAGGATACTGATGCTAATGATGTCGTCGAACTTTTGCACGTCTCTTTAAATATTCTAGCAAAAGCAGCAGCAGCAACAAACTTGATATATAAGAACGAGATTGGATTGTTCATAATTCTTTCGGTTTATTCTTAGCACCATCGGCGTCTTGCAATGACGTCAATTGGCCGTCGGTGGGCTGCTGCTGCTGCTGCTGCAACTGGAGATCGCGTTTCCTTCAATCTTTTCTTGTCCCGCACGCCCTCGATTAAATTCAATCTCTCTCATCTTTGCCTCCTGCCCAAATTAACATAACGAGGCACTTACCTTTCTTAGGCTTGTCGCACGTGATATCGCTGAGCCTGTCGCTGATCAGGTCCTGTGTGAGAGTCTCGTCGTCGTGCTCGTCTTTGTGCTCGTTTTCCGGAGCGTTTATCGATAATTTATGGCACACCTCGAACGCTTGACCAACGGTCCTAACCACCCGCATCGCTTGGCTCTGCGGACACAGAGTAAACAACAACGGCAAAGTGTTAATAAGAATATGCATAAATCCTCGCGGTCGTAATGGCACGTGAAATTAACGGACAAATGATGACGATGACGAATGCGCGAGACGTCGACTAGAGGCTGGACGAAGCCAACATCCGGTTGTAGCGCTCGCAAATGGCGCACGACCGTTTCAAATTGCAAATTCTTCGCAAAAATACGAGAGACTCGCTGTTTTGCAGCTGGATAAATAATTACCTCTAAATAGTCGTCGTCGTGGATGTTGTTCCTGGCGACGCCGTTCGTCGTTCTTCTACAATTGTCGCGTCGCTTTTGCACGTTCTCCCGATTCGTGTGCACGTTGTAGCCCATTATTTCCGGTTCGCGGAAGGACAACTTCTTCCGCGGCCGTTCCAACGCTAACGCGGCCGTGGTGCGTTGCTGCTCCTTGTAATCGTCGAAATTATCGGTCCTACTAACTATCTTCTCGTCGCTCGAATAGTCGCCGTTGCCGCAATGACTGCCGTTATGGCACGCGTCCACTTTGATCGGATACGAGCCGACCGAATGTTGTTTCTGCAAAGACGAAGCCCTACAGTTCCTGTTGTCGATCGTGTTGTTGTTGTTGTTATTGCCGCTGGCATTGGCGTTGATCTCGTTACAATAAAACCCGTGATTGTTCTGATTGTCTTTGCT
Organism: Hololepta plana; assembly: GCA_963695495.1. Taxonomy (NCBI): domain Eukaryota; kingdom Metazoa; phylum Arthropoda; class Insecta; order Coleoptera; family Histeridae; genus Hololepta; species Hololepta plana. Next base: position 9,662,983 of record OY968837.1, on the reverse strand, counting down.
ATTGTTGTTGTTGTTATTGTGATGATTGTTGTTCGGGCACGACTTGAAGAAGTACTCGATGGTTGTTTGCGTGAGGGATTTCTTCATTTCGCCGTTGCCGTCGAATTTCGGCTTCAGCGCGTCGCTCAAATTGTACAACTTGTTCTTCGCCTTCGAGAGCATGTTATCCTGCTTCTTCTTCTCCCTACCATCCGCGTCCGGTATCTCTAAGCTCGAGTGACGCGTCCTCCTGAATACGTCCCTCCCCTTCCTACTCATACTTCTTTGTCTGTCTCTGTTCCTTTTACTCCTGTCAATTCGCTTCCCGTTTGCCTTCTGCTTACTTCCACATCGTTATGTGTTTACGTTGAATCCGTGCACTTGTTACGAGCAAATAAATCACACGCTTCCTACTTTCCTATTATTTTTATTTCGTCGTCCCTTTTTTCGTTGTTGTCGTCGTGCTGCTCGCAATTTTGTTGCCGTACACATATATTATTAAAGCGAAATATTTCTTGGCAAATGCAAAGCTCGTCGTATATCTGTCATCTCTTTCTCTCGCGGTTCGTGTGACGCTTTCGCGAGCAACAATTGTCGTTTATTATAATGCGAGATTTAAATTAAAATGAAGAAGACGCGAAAACAAAAAACTTTTCATATTTACCAGCCTCCGGCCAGGTTTATTTTTGAATTATTTGTGCCCCGTATTGACGACGACAATCGATATGCAAAATCTCTTTTGCAACAATACGTGTTCCGCTTTTCGCCATACTCGCTATTTTCAAATTGATCACAATCCTTTTTTGTTTTCGACGAAAACCTATCCAACACTCTTCTCCCCAAATTACTAATGAAAAACACTGCAGTACGTTTCTTCAGATTTCGCAAATTATTCGATAAATAATCATAAACAAATCACACTATTTTGCGAACGGACCAATCGACGATCCGCACGTTAAACGCACCACAATCGGAGTGAACGACGTTCTTAGTTCAAGTTAATTTCAGAATTATTCGACTGTTAACAGTTGCGGTGATGATGATGATTCGTTTCGCGATTTATGTGAACCGTCGTCCAGGTGGCCGGTTCACTGGCGAAACGATGATTACGAGAAACTTTTTGCCCGACGGGGCAAAAAAGCGTCGTTTTAATCGTCGCCGTCGCTCGTGTCTATGTAAACGCGGCGATCGGCGTCGCGTAGCGTAGTCGCGACGTTCGACCTCGCCAAAACAACACACGCACATGCATATATTCGCATAATACGTTCGCAAATAATGAGAGAATTAGGAAAGTAGGAGAGCAGAGTGAAAGAGAGCGAAAAGTCTTTTGCCGTTTCAAGATCAAAAGGCTTCCGCTAATTAGCAATTCGAATATAAAACATGAGTTATAAAGAGGAAACGTGCACGCAGAACTAATTGATTCCAATTCCATTTTTTTGCGGATGTTTCATTCGGATAGATGTCTCGCGATTTGCTTTTAACTAAATGGATTGCAAATAACGCTAATGATGTAAGATCGATGCCAAGAAAACTTAAATGGAAGTCTCATCAAACAGAAGCAATGCTGCATCGGGAAAAGCATTGAAGATTAAACGCTAACTCACTGTGCAGCACTAGCACTTTCATTTCGATTCTCTTGGATCCGTTTTTCGAGTATCCTAATTAATTTTTATCACTTATTAAACCTTAACATCGAAAAGTTTAAATTAATAAAATGATCAAGTTCTCCTCGTATCCTATATATATTCTAAATCGCTGAACGACTTTATTCCACTTTCATGAAGTTATTTTAAAGTAAATTGCAATCGTCGTCCTCCTTTATTTTTGCATGTCTTTTCGCAAGTTATATTCGCAGGGAAATGTTAACTTCTACAACATATCGAATCGTTTGTCATAACTAACAAGTACACAAATCTAGAGAACGTTGATAGATTATGTTCGAAGAAGTGGATGCGAAAAAATAACACACTTTCTGACGTAACTCTTTCTGAAAAAGAAGTTTCAAAGGCACGACGAACATTATTAAAAGATGATAGATGGGTAATGTAAATGGGAAAATCTGTTGGAGGAAAACCGTCTGAAATTTCAAACTACAAGCTATTAATAAATGTGATTTTTCTCTTCCTTCAGATTTCTGCGATTTTTGCTATTGAAAAAATCGTTTTGATGTAAGACGTTGAAGAAGTAGAGAATGAGGGAACCAGGAAAAGAAAAGAAGGCGTATTAAATGGATCAAAGTTCCACTGACATCCTTTTCACATTTCAGTTTGTTATTACTATTATTGTAAATCCCGTCAGTCGATATTGAAACGTTCTATAATTAGTTGCCACATATTTTTAATGACCCCCAGACGTAATTAAGAGGAAAAATCTTCCGGCAGAAAGATCAGTTGTTTCGTTTTCTGCGTCGCCGATCGCTTCCAGGGATAACAGTATTGTTTAATACCATCTTTATCCTGTTCTTTTTGCAAACTAAGATTTCAATTTCCGCAATGTCAGCGATGCCCTTCAATGTATCTTACGAAGAAAAGTTTTCCACTGTGTAAACTTTCAGTAGGAGGAAGTTTATAATTTTACTATTTCGGTTATAAACAAATAATAATAATAGCAAAGTAAGATTCGCGATGGGGGGCAAATAATTATATAATGAGGAAACCAAAAGGTAAACATTTTTGTCTCTGTAAACGACCAAAAAAAAAGCATTTTTCACACAAACTAGACTACCATTTGGCAAATTTGCCAACAGCAGAGAAAAAAATCCATTTAAAAGTGATGTCACGGTTGGTTTTGTTCCGTTTATCTGTCCTACAACTAATCACGCAGACAAAAGGACCTTCTAAATGTTGTGACGCGCTCAAAAGTTCTGTCTCGTTAAATAAATGTTATCATTCGAACAAAAAAAGTTTAAAATAGTTTATTAATAACGATGAACGTCTATAATATACACTTTTTTATTTTTGGCTCTAACTTCTTTATATAGCTACGCATTACTACTATTATTTTTCAAGTATAAACAATCACATACATATATGTTACAATTATCCAGAAAACTAAAAAAAAAAAAAAAGATCTAACTCATTCCCGTAAAATAAAATAGCCTGGTTAAAATTATAAATTTAGAAATCGTGAATAATTACAAGAAGAAATTGGATTCATGTCAACCTCGCTAAAGCTGGGGCAAATCCAACCAACGAACAAAAAAAAACACATACCGAGCTTAATCCGAGCAAACGAACAATAAATTTTAATAATGAATCTTATGTGTAATTACTAGCGTAGGATTAAATTGTGCAATTTGGAAGAAAATAATTGTAGCAATAAGTTGCCATCATCGAGTAATAAAGCGCTTATTGCCCACCTACGACATCGTTCGATTGCGAAAAGAAGCGAGTTGAAAGAGAAAAAGAGGAGCACAATCCGTTTTCTTTTTTTTTGCTAAGAAAATAAAGAACGAAAACTCATTTACAAACGAAAATAGGTTGGTTTATTTATATATAGGCAAAAAATTGCTCCTTTGCTAGTTGGAATTGTTCTTTTTGACGTCACCGAAGTATACGTATAGCCAAGAAAAAAAAATCGGTGTTTCTCGAGCATGTGATGATGCTGCTTTAAGACCTCATAATCTAGCCTGGCATAATTACGATCGTCTTACAGCGAAACGATTCAGCTACTGGCTAAATAAAAAAATTAAAATTAAACAGATTCTCGACGTGTTCACGCCTATTTTGCCCAAACCAACAAACTACAGTAGTTTGATGATCGTCATTATCGTACCAATCAATAATTCAATTAAAGCAATAGAAAAGAGATAAAGTCTATGTTGGATGGTTAACAACTGGTAAAAACGTGTTCTTTCAAATCTTTTCTGTTACTCTAGCAAAGAATAAGCATTATTATTAGTTCCTCTCAATCTAATTTTACTTCTTTCTCAACCATTCAGTTCCTGTCTGTTATTTAATATTTTCTCTCTTTCTCCATTAGATTTTCTTATTTCATTTTATTTTAATATGTTTGTGTAACTTTACTGTTAAGCAAATGATGATCGGTGATTGATTGATCTTTACAAATTATTCACTACGGTTTATTTATGAATTTACATTGAATCCCATTTGTTATTATTCTCTGCTTTACGTTATTATTTCGATAACAAGTTCGCTAATTTAATTTATTTAAAAAAAAAACAGTTTTAAAGCGAATGTGCACGAATGACAAACGGAATCGAGATTAATGTGCAGTAAAAATGTTTGGACCAATGTAGTCATTTTTCGGAAATTTTTGCGTTATTAAGTGCCAATTTCATCAAAAACTCCAAATGCGTAGAAGACAGTCTATTTCATTCGTTTCTTTTCGACACGCAATTTCAATAAAAGTCCACAGTTTAATTTACATAAAAAAGTACCTTTAAAACTAATCAAAGTTATTGATTATAAAATTCAATCGAGATCATTTGGCAGTGGAAATATTTGGATCAGCGGAAAGTAGGTTTTTCTAAACTTTGGTTACGGTTTTCAGGACATGAACAACTAATTTCAGCAACAGTTCTGAATATGTAAATGAATAAATCCATTTGCTATTTTTATCTTCGTCATGCTATTTCAATTAGAATTTTGCTAATTCAATTTAAATAAAAAAAGGAGCTTCTAAAGACATTTATTGTTAAGCAGAATCGATGCTAGCCTGCAATTCAAATATAGGGTCTAATGTAAAGTGCTCTTTTAAACTTTTAACATATTTTTTAGGACATTAAGAACTAATTTCAGCAAAATGACTAAATTCGAATTAAGAATCAATGAATTTTCTGTTATATTTTTCTTCCATTACAAGTTTGCCAATTCAATTAACATAAAATAAGAATATTCAAAGATATCGATTGTGGATAAATCTGATTATAGGTTTGAGCATTGCGAAAGCCCAATTTCAGCAAAAGCTCTAAATTCGTTGAGAAATAAATATAAAATATTTTTCTTTACGTTGATAACAAGTTCTCTAATTTAATTTACATAAAAAAAGATCTTTTAAAGCCATCGAATGTGGACTATTATTAAACAGAATCGAGATAAGCCTGCAGTTGAAATATTGGATCTAATGTAAACTGCTTTTCAAGTTTGACTCTAGTTTTTCAGGACATTAAAACTAATGTCAGCAAAAGGACTAAATTCGAATCAGAATTAATGCACTCGCTGTTTGTCTTCGTCGTGCTATTTCAATTGCAAGTTTGCTAATTCAATGTAAATAAAAAAGACCATTAAAGATATCGATTGAGGAGGAGGTTGATTGTCGGTTTTCATCATTGCAAAAGGACAATTTCAGCAAGAGCTCTAAATTCGTTGAGGCCTAAATTTAACAAAAATCGTCACACTAATTCGAAAACAAATTCTCTAATTTGATTTACCTAACATTTAAAGCCAATCAAAGTTATTGATTGTCAAATTCAATCGAGATCATTTTGCAGTTGAAATATTGCGACCAACGGAAAATACGTTTATTAACAGCTAATTTCAGTAATAATTCTAAATACGTAGATGAATAAAACCATTTGCTACTTTTCTCTTCGTCATGCTTGTTCAATTAGGAGTTTGCTAATTCAATTTACATAAAAAAAGAATCTTTAAAGATATCGATTGTGGATGATTTTCATTTTCAGGATTGCAAAAGCCAATTTCAGCAAGAGCTCTAAATTCGTTGAGGATTAAATTTAAAAAAAAATATTCGTCACGCTAATTCCACAACAAATTCTCTAATATGATTTACCTAACTTTTAAAGCCAATCAAAGTTATTGATTGTCAAATTCAATCGAGATCATTTTCCAGTCGAAATATTACGATCGACCAATTTCAGCAGAAGCTCTAATTTCACTGAGAAATAAATACAAAATATTTTTCTGTTCGTCATGTTAATTCGATAACGAGTTCTATAATTTAATTTACATAAAAAATACTTTTAAAGCCGTCGAATGTAGATGATTGTTGAACAGAATCAAGACTGATTTGCAGTTGAAAAATTGGTTCTAATGCAAAGTGATTTTTTACGTTTGATTATAGTTTTTCAGGACATTAGGAACTAATTTCAGCAAAAACTCTAAATTCATTAAAAAAATGTATTTATTATTTTTCTGTTCGTCATGCTTTTTCAATTATGAGTTTGCTAATTCAATTTACATAAAAAAATAATCTTTAAGGACATCGATTGTGGATGAGTTTGATTATAGGTTTTCAGCTTTGCAAAAACAAATTATAATGTACAACAAAAGCTTTAAGTTCGCAGAAGAATCAATATAAAATATTTTTCTTTTCGTTACCCTAATTCGATTAGTAATTTAGTTTTAGTTAGTTTTAATAATTCAATTTATATAAAGACGAACATCGAAAGTGGATGATTATCGATGAGAAAGTGATTATTTCTGATAAGTTTGATTATAGTTTTTCCGAACATTAAGAGCTTATTTCAGCAAAAGTGTAGAAGACTTCAAATTATTTATGGAATAATTAAATCATTAGCGAGGTTTAATACCTAAAACAGCTTATTTAATTTGCAGTTATCACAAGCTTTAACCTTCTTTAAACGAATGCTATTTATACTTATTTTAACAGACAATAAAACAAGATAAGCAATAAATCTTGAATAATAATGGTCTTGTTTTCCGCCAAAATTTTGAAATACACTTACAATAAATCTAAATCGAATTAATGACGTAATAAAGAACATTAACATCGGCCAATTATCTTTAAAATAATTTCTATTGTCCTTTTCCCTTATTATTGTGATCTTTTTTACGGCATCATAAAGTTATAAAATTTATTATGAAATGCACGCACACACACATCCATATGTATGAATAAATGTGATTTTTTTGTTGGTTGTTGCCTTTTGGGCCTCGGTAAAATAAAAATTGGAAGATCTTTAATATATTATATTCGTCACTTAGTTTTTAAGTAACTTGGACAGTTGAACACGATTTTCGAACAAATTTATTACTTACGAAATAACGTTTTATATTGTTTCCGGTTCTAATATACAACATTAAGAAAAGCATAGAATTATAAACGATTGTAGCAATTTCTTTCATGTTTTCTTATTGCTCGATAAACGGTTTCCTCTCGTCTCTCATAATTTTTGGATCGGCGAGCGCATCATCACAGAGAGCTGGCGATCAACAGCGGCCGGTGGTTTTCATTTGTAACTGATCTATATACAAATATGATCAATGACCCAGTTTCTTTCAGTTTCGTGTTATATTTTCCTCTCTTTTCGTGTATTAGGTATATTTTTATGATAATCACCGTACATTTATAAGTTCGTATTTTATTCTTAGCCAATCGTTTCGATTCTCGCTTCTCGTTCGCTACGTTCGCCATCATTTTCTTCTTTCTCTATTCTCGTAGTCTCCACAGGTTTTCGTGCCAATGTCACGAAACGTACACTAAATAAAATGATGACAATATGTAAAAATAACTGAATAACATAAATAGAAATCCATAGACGATATGCAACAATACACTTAATCTTGGCAAAAGAACGAGCATTATGTTGTTGTAGTACATAATAATATTTAAAATACGGTAAAACACGAGGCGGTAGTGTAGCAATTGTTTACACGTGCGATTAAATTGACAAATGGAAATTTGCAACGGTCAACGACGAAGAACAGAAATTGATTACATCGAAATCGAGCAACGTTTCGCATTTTATCCCTAAAAAATCCTCTTCGTCCCGCATATCCAATATCCCTCATTCATATTTCATAACCGCATGCGAAGCAAAAGAAAAATTTGTACGTCGCCCTCTCCTTCGAGCCGAAGGTGTGAATTAAGCGTTTCGGACCGGCTGCTACCTCAATTTTCAAACTCGCGTTTATTTTCATCATCATCATCGTCGTCCATGGGCCCACCGCGTCAGGGCTTAGACCCTTCGACGCACATTATTTTTCCTACTTTTATTGAGGGTTAACGGAATATATTATAGCAGCTTTTTTCTTGTGCCTCAAAACGCTTTCCCTCTCGTAAAACCCAAACACGCACACGCCTGTTCATGATGCGGAAAATACGAGCGGCATCCATGCGGGATTTATCATAAAAACATTGACATGTGTTTGAATAAATTACCGAACGTAGGAGGGAAATCTTCCTTTTCCAATACAATATTTCTTCTCGTTCAAGGGCGCAAGTTGTCGTAAACTGCCCCCGTTTTTTCCCTGCCAAAAGCCGATATTACGTCTTGCATTTCGAACGTCGCCATCATCATCATTTATTTCGCGTCGATTTGCCATTTAATTGACTGTTAAAATTTGCGAAACGACTCACCTTTTTGCTGGACTTAAACACGGCGCACTTGAAGACGTTCGATGCACCGTCGCGTGCGATGTAACTGAATATTTTCAGGTCTTGCGAATCGTGCGAAACGTAGAAAATGCGATAAATCGGATGGAATAATAATACTGGCTTCTCGTCCAACCAATGTTTCCTCTGAAAACAAAAAAAAGGGAAAAGAAATTGTAAGCGGTTTAACGAGTTGAATGTCGAGAAATGAGGCACATAAATAATGCGATACGTTTTCTAATCGTGTACTGTTCAACTTTCCCGTAGCTTCTTTAATAAGAACAAGTAAAAAAAGGCACTCGCTCTGATTTTCCTCCGACACAAAAAAAAAACGTACCGCAAAGTTAAATGAGTTAATACATCTTGAAGGAAGCGGACCCAACCCCCGTCTTCGCGGTCGGTTATTATAGTTTGAAAAATTGAAGCGAGGAAAATCGATCCTGCAGACGAAGTTTGAAGTTGTTTCCAGCGGAAGAAGTGGCTTCCATTCTCTTGTTCTTCCTCACTTTACTTCACCGCTTCCCCCTTGCTCTTTATTTCGCGATCGCGTTTAAGAGTTTTGTCAGTTAAATGTTAAAAGTTTTTCCCTGTTTCTTCGTGTTCTCTTTCTCTTTTTTCTTATTATTTTTATATCTTCCTACCTCTACACACACACACACACGCATACTTTTTTATTTCTATTCCCATTCTCGCCTTTCTTTCGTTTACAATTCCATCGTTTTACTCTCGCGGTTAAAAGGGAAAAGTTCCCGAATTGTTTCCTGTTTAATCCGCCAAAGTAACGAATAAAAATCGAGAGCAACAACGTACCTTCTTTTTCTTCCGCAGCACCACTTTTACACCGTCCACCGACACCTCGATTGTCACCTTCTTCTTCTTGATCCCTTTCGCTTTAAATTCGTACTGCAAAATTCGAAAAGAAAATGTTGAGTTTCAATCGTTTTTCAAACGTTCTTCGCAATTCTCTTACCCGTATCCTACGCATTGCCGCAACGATTTCCACGCGACTCGTCGGTCTCGGTACGTCCAGCATGCCAATGTACTGCAACAACAATTAAAACAGTCAATTAAACGCGTTGTGCGTTAATTTTTTTTTAAATTTCTTGATTTTTTGATAATTTACAGTTCGTTTTGCGGGCCGAACTTTTGCCAGCGATGGAAGCTGAAAGTTTGCTGAAACCGCTAACGTCGCTCGCGATCGTTAGATGTCGGTGCGTGTTTGTAAAATTTTCAGAAGGTCAACGTTCGGCGCCAATACGGTTGCTCGTATGTATTATTTTTTTCCCTCGTTCGAATTTATTATTTGCATTCGAAACGTATTAAAAGGCACAATGGCTAATTATAGCCGCATGATATACGCGAAATATTGGCGCCTGAACAAAAAAAACTTTGTTTCGGTCATAGAATTTTTGCACGGTATGATGCTGATAATAATATCGTCGCCGTTATGACATCATAACGTACTACTACTACACTATCATTTTATTATTATATTTTTTTCTTTAGTTGCGAACGCTAGAAAGCATTTTTTTTGCTTTCCTCTTTAATGCCATTATTTATAAAGAATCGTAATCCAGCTGAAATGGGCCAGCATTAAATGACTGGACGCGATCGTAACAATAAGAAAATATAGGCGTTCTATCAAAAGCGATTTCGTTTTACGACTCGTGTCGAAAGTGTCAGGAGATTAATTAAGCAATAAGTTAAAGTGTGCTGATCAAAGGGAAACATAAGCTGTAAATTTTAACGCAAACAATGATGAAGTTTATTCCTAATTCCAATTGTTCGAACGTTGTCTTGAGCGATTTAGAAACAGCATCTGCTGAAATCCCGCGTGAAGTTTAGAGATTTATGAAAACATGTAGCGAATTTCGAAATGAATTTAAATAATGTGTGAATGCTTTCATAAATGCTTTTTCTCTGCTGCAGTTACCAGCTTTTTAAACATCATTAATTCATTAACTCCTCGAGGGCCTTTTAAGCCGGCATTTTGCGAGAGAAAATAAAAAGCATAAAAAGCTTCCTCGACATCCTTAAAAATTTAACGTTTGTTTACAAACGTCTTAAAATATATTCAGTGGAAGTAAGACCATATTTGCATAACTGAAAAGTAGCAGTAGGATCGATACGTCTTGAAATTAGGGCGGCGTGCACGGTAGGGATTTAATAGATTTTATGGGTTTTCCACGCCGTAAGTAACTTTTGCCCGCAACGAAAGAAGAACGCGGAGCGTTTTGCATTACATTCAGCGAATTTATATGCAATCCAAAGTAAATGGTAAGTTTGAAAAGGCATTGTCACGAGCGTTTAATTCCATAAATATCCGTAGAACGCGAGACCGTGTCATAATAATAATAATCATCATCGTATTCCAAGAGATTATAAGAGATAGTTTCCAACATATTTCACAGTCTAAAAAGTTTATTTTAATCTATTGTAGTGGTAGAAGCAACTGTTGCAAAATGTTACTAAACTAATAATAACAAAGTTTCAGGCGTTACACACACACACACACACACACACAGTATATTAGAACATCGGATGCATTAATGTTATTACATCGGATGCATTCTGTTAAATGTGCAACGTTTATTCGCATTGCAAGTGCACAATCGCGAAATGAAGAGTCATATATGGGCAAAAGATAAATATGATCGTCATAAGGATTAGAATTACAGAAACCGGTTGTAGAAGAATAAAATCGCCTCCCATTCTCTCTCTCTTATCTTAACAGCAGTAAATTATCATCAAACACGAAACCCTAGAAGTGTGTGCGTTATAAAAATGCGGAGAGTACAATACGTATAAAGAAAAGAAAATTTAATAAATAAGCGAACGGAAGAGACAGATGGTATATAATACTATTTTGCTCTTAGAAGCGAAAATTTACTTAATCCTCAAAACTAATACATTATGTTCCGAAAGTGAGGAGGTAATTTTAAATGAAATGCAAATTACTCGAAGTTTATGCAAATTGAAATTGGAGTAAATTTTTCCTTTTTTCCATCAACTTCTTTCCGCTGTTTTTCTTTGGAAGTGTTAATCAAATCGGAGACGAAAAAAAAATTCAATAAATTAAGATATTATTCCGGAGAGGACGAATGAAATTCGCTTTAATTTGTTTCCTAAAATACATTTAGAAGATTCTGGCTATTGTTAATCCTACACTTGCCCTAAACTCGTCCCAATTTATTTATGATTTGCCACGTAATTAAAGGTTAATTAATTAAAAAGAAAGCAATTATAATTAATTGCCGATAAATCAACGTGGCTTTGTAAAATTAACAACACATTAAATTCTGGAGGTGCGTTTATAAATATTTTGGCAAATAAATCTGCGAATATAAATCATAACTTATTTAATGGACAAATAAATAAGAAAAAGAAATGAATTGCTCAAGTGCCAATAACCATAAATATTTATTATAAACTAATAATTTCCTCATATCGAAATTTTCGAGAGATTCGCGTCGTGCATTTTCACGTCGAACAAACAGAAACAAAAATTAATTTCGGTCCAACATTTTGCAACACAAATAACGGCACAGGTAATACATAAATTGCAGAAAGACACATTGCAGAATAGAAACGCGAATTGCATCCTTATTCCATAAATAACTATCGAGCATGATAAATGGATTTATGCACGTATGAGATCTTGCAAAATGTTACTTGACATTATCCAAAAGGTGGAATAAACAGAATAACGAAAATACCGAAAATGCAACCTTATTTTACTAAATGAACCAAACCGAATTGTTATAATAAAACTTCGTGCAAAATAAAGAGTTTGCTTTATTCCGTGACAAATGTGCCACTCATTTCGCATTATTATTTCACGAAATAATGTAATTTTTCTCGGGGGGAGAGAATCGCGAACGTTTGCCAACAACAAAATAAATATAAATGAGCAGTCATTCTCAGTTCTTTAACTAGTGGCGAATAAGAAAAATCGCACTCTCCTAAGACCTATTATTAATCTATCGGTTCCTTTGCGATACTTCTATTCAAACATTATCTCGAAACGATTTTCTTTGCAACGTAAATTCGGAATTTTCGTAAACCAACAAACTTTCCTTTCATGCATATATTTTATACATTCGTATATATTACCGAATACCCTCCTTTTTTTCAGGCACGCTGAAAGGAAGCGAAATAAAAATACGATCCATAAAAAACGTTGGTAGATTTTCGCTTTGATCTTAATTTTTATTTTATAGAGGAAAAATAAATTTTAAAATTGGATCCGACCAAAGAAAAGAACAAATTCCACGCGATACACTTATCACAAGCAGGCAAATTAATCGAAACAAATTTCGTAAGAGGGACACCGCATCTGGCCATTGAAAAGCAAACGAGTTATTCGCGCGTCGTAATTTTGCAGTTTGCCCGGCATCGCTAATGAATTAATCCGATTTTGGATTGGATACAAAACTTTCCTCTCCAGAAAAAAAAAACGCAAAAAAAAACGATTCAAGTCGTTCTAATGGGCGGCGTGTAGCCTTTATTAGCGGCGAAACCTTTCTTAATCCGTCGGTAGAAGCATTTGGCGAGAGAATGCAAATAAAAACTAAAACGAAGTACGAGGAAGAAATGTGTCACATCCTTTTTAAATCCGGCCGTAATTCCATTAAAGACATTAACTTATACCCAACGTATTTGTTGTTTCCTCCTTTTTTTTTGCTTGACCGTATATTTCTTCCTTTATTGTTATTTGCTCCATTTTAATTCTATACAATAAATTGTTATACATAACGCTCGCTCGTTCGTCTAATTTAATAAACCTTCGTGATTAATAACGTGGGAATTTCGTACAGCTGCACCGATGGAGACAAAGAAACGTAGAGTCGCTTTATATTGCTAAATAACAATAAATTGTCTTGTGTAGTTAACACACAATTGGCACCACCGTTTCTTTCCTATCTCGTTTTCTAGCAGAGGAATGCCGATTAATTGAATCCAATTACGCAATTCATTCGATGATTCGCTATTATTTTGCCGTACCTATATATCGCAAATTAATGCGCTTTTTTGTGGAAAACCAAACGGCGAAATCGATTAGTCATTAGACGGAATGAATCAAAATCTTATTAACACTTCCTACGTATACAAATGATATTCACTTCTAACGATGCACTTAATTGGTTGATGACTCTTTCAAATGTATTCAATCACTTTTCCAGGTAGTCGACGTCGATTTTCCAACAAGCGAAAAGCGTTTTTCCTCGGTGTAAAATAAACCGGAAAACAGATTTATACGTTTTTTTCAATAACAGCACGACAGGAAGTGTAAAACGAATGCAACGTCACAAAATTCGCCATGAATATGAAATAAAAAGTAGCCGGTGCAAAATATTTGCGAGCAAACCCAAGTCCAGTTAGTTACAGCTTTTCTTCTGCACTTTTTCTATGCAACGTGCGTCTTTATTTATGAAATTCGCACCTACATTCGCATAAACTTCTGCACTGTTATTAAAGAAAAAAGCACCACAAAGCGATGAATGATGTGATAATTGTGCGGTAAAAGTTGAACGAATGCAAAATAACGCAACCCACACGCTTATTGGTTCTGTGCAGTGATTTGCGAACAATTTACCATTCGCAAATTGTTATTAGCAAAATAAATCGTGTATAGGAATTGAGTTACAAAACCTAAATGTTTCAAACGCTTTTAGCAAATGTGTACGAGCTGATAATTGGCCATAGAGAGTGATTGCGAATATTCACGTTGCATATGGGATAGAGATAATAAAGTCAAGATCACGAAGATGATGATGGTTAACGACGATATGTGAAACGTTCGCGGAATGTTTGTCATCTAAACTCGTCATTAACATTCCTCATCGATTAAATCACGCAATATGTTTATTTATTTTTTTTAATTCTCTACCATTTACAACTTAACTGTTAATCATATTGCATATTCCATGTAATAATAAACGAGTGTTAAAAGGACAACAAAACGTCGTCGTGCTGGGACAAATTTGTGTACGGTAATTGCAAATTGATGAATGGAAAGTGGCTCTCGATCTCTTTCTCTCTCTATCGCGACCTTGATATTATTATAATTTCTTGTGGTTGTTAACGTTAATTTAATGCGAAACAATGACAAAAGACAGAGAAGAAGAGGAACTTTCTCAATTATTCATACGAAAATTTAAAAAAAAAAACACGAAATGTTATGTCACGCCGCTGAATGCAGAATGAAATGGTACAGGAAATTCCTTCATTCATGTAATTTGTTGAATCGTACGAGCGCAAACTTTGTTAAATCGATACGCGACCGTTGTCTCATTGTGTACGGATCATCCTACAGTTGGCGAATTCGTTTGTTTTCATTCGAAATTAGTTCGATTCGGTTACAATTTCAATTAGACGAGACTAAAACGGAATCGTCGACGTACGACGACAGAATGTAACGCTAATCGTTCTTGATCCCGATTAATCCAAACAACGGCAGAATCGTAATTTGACGAGATTAAATATGAAAGCCACGACGTCGAGGAACCAACTCGCGTCTTGCAAATTTATGTGATTTCGCAGAAGAAACGCTAATTTTCCATACCGCACGTAAAATAATTACGAACCGTGACATTGTTCCTTGTTTAATTTCATGATAACGGTGCCTTTCCTCATCATTCTTTCGCTCCTTTTTTTGTTTCTTACTTATTCCTCCGCATCTGAAGCAGTAAGCAAGTGCGAATTCGCTGGTTACCATCATCAACATCATCTTTCTGCATGGATTTGTTCCTTCTCTCTCTTAACATCGCATTGTTACGGTACGCTCACACACATTTACAATACCTTCGAGTAATAAGGACTTAACAATAACGTGATCGTGAACCGTTTAAGCGAAGAACTTTACACGTATTATCATTATCGGAGCGCAGTCATATAATAACAATAAAAGCGAAATAATGTTAAGAGAAGAATAATAACGTTCGCCTCGTTAAATAAAGACCGATTCTTTTAACGGGTCCACGTGAGAAGTGGTTTATTTCAATTTATTCAGCTGCACAGCGAGCAACAATAACGAGCATCATATACAGATGATAAAAGAACAAATAACATAACGTTCGCGGTTATTATGGGGAAGAGGCTCATAATAATAATCATGCCGCGCGTTTAAACTGGCATTTATTCGAATTCTTCTTGAATATTTACGGCACACGAATTGAATATTATTGGATGGATTCAATTCGAAAGATTCGTTCGTGGTAAACCGAAGATACCCCCAAAGAAAAGAAATGCAACCGTGTTTCAAGTACGCGTGTGATAATTAAAATTCTACGCGATGGCATTACTTAGAATAAGTACTTGAAGTGAGGACTGATAAATAATTTATATGTTTTATGATAACAAACAAAAGGAGGAGGAAAATTAAATTCTTAAAGAGTCGGTTTGCGCGTGTTGAACAAGCGACACGGGAGAATAATAATAATTAGCTTTTGAGCGCTTTTCTTTTTTTTAATCCATCGTCGGAGTTTGAACGGATTTTATTAAATCGCATTTCGAAAACTAAACAGCGTAGAACGAAGGAAACTTTCCTCGCTCCTTGGACCGATTTTTCCCTCGGTTCTTTTTTGTTCTTATTCCTCGGATAAATTAGATGGAAAGAAATATAATAATAAACGTAATATCTATACGATTGAACAAACTCGAAACTTTTTGGCAAACTTTTCAATTGGAAAATATTGCAAAATTATCGAATAATCTTTTCCTCTTTTGCCCACATCCTCCTTTATACTCTCTCTTCTTCTCCAGAAGAAATTCTTTCCATATCACGAAGAAGATTGCTGGTGCACGTAACATCTATCGAAAGATTAAAGTTTCTAAAACTCAATTTAGCGTAATAGCAAATAATAATGGTAATGGCAATATTAATGGCACCATGCAATTATTTATTGTGTTACACGATGTAAGAGGCAATTAAAATATACGCGTGTGTGTGAGTGTGTAGGAAACCAACAATTTTAAACGCAAGAATGTGACCCCTTACATTCCAAAGGACGCTTTATTTCTTTTCGCGATCGCGATAATTAATTGTAAAGCGATTTGAAGCAAGCGCGAAATAGAAAATTTGCAATTATTACGTCAATTAACGTAGGAAAATTTCTGGAGAACGTTTCGCAAACGCTTTACGACAAATAAACAAGACCATAAGACGGTCGCAAGACGTCTTCGTCGGTCGATCGATATCTCTAACACGAATCGAATGATAAGGGTCAAAGTTCGTCGTCGAAGTCGACGTTTGTACGTCAGGAAGTTGCGACATTAATTAGTTAATCGGCTGCCACTAGAAGCGGATGTTCGTTAGCAAAGACCAACTTCGAATGCGCCATCGAAGAAACTCCATTAAATTTCAATTTTGGTTGATAAAAGCGATTCGGTTCGTACGGAGCAGATGACGATCAGTTGCGTGCCCCTATTTTCCTCGTTTTCGTTCTTCGTCTGAAGAATATTATTCAATCACCTGCCGTTTGACCAACAAAATTATATGGTACCCGAAGAAAAAGAGGTTGTAGCGGTGGTAATAATGTGGATGGATGGATGGTCGGACGGAACGACGACCTGTATCAAGGCCACTTGCTACGAGATCGCTGTGGAAAAAGAACTTATTCTTAGGAAATTGTTAACTTTTTCTTGCTCCAACGTGCAACGCACAAAGAAGATTGGAAAAGAGAGAGAGAGAGGGAGGGATCGGTTTTATTTTATTATTTTTTCTTATTTGACCATTCGCTTTCAAAGTGGTAAAATAGAAACGGATATGAATTTTTCGATTGGAATGTCCTAACGGATTATCTTATCCTTTTGACTCTTCTTTTCCATTTCTGTGCCATTTCGGTTAGCCAAGTCGCGTCCTTTCTAACCGAACCGTTCCGTTTTATCGCCCTTATCTAATTCTTTCCATTTTTGTCCCTCTCTTTGCGTTATTTAAAATCGGAAGCCTACACCCTATTTTATTATTCATCCGATACACAAAAGAAAAGGAATCCAGCAACGGATTTTGCTTATCCCAAAGAAAAATTTCGATACGGAATCGGGAAAATTATTGAAATACTAGAAGCATTTTACACTTGAAAGTAATTAATCGCTGAGTGTCGGATTACTTTGAAGCAGCGATTACATTATTTTTGCCGTTTGTAATTGCAAAAATTATTCATTTCAAATCACTCTAATTAGTCGCTCACTACTTTGTTGGAAGAAGAGAAAAAAAGGCAATTAACAGGCTAACGGTATTTAATAATTCTATTCGTTTTTTTCCCATTCGGAAAAGAACGATTTGATACGTTCAATTGGCTTATAGCCGCTTGCCAGCGAACATAGTAAACAATGTTTGTTTTGCCAATAAGTAATTTTCTTTGTGCGATTGGACTCCATGTTAAACACATCTGCAATTGAGGGCATATATTCCAATTACCACTGGACTACGATGCAATAATAATAGAAAATTCGTTTAGCATTTTCTCTACTCGTTTCGCTTCTCCCCATCGCAAATGATTAACTTTTATACGACTTCTTTTGTGCGAAAGATTGGTTGTCTGGATAATTGGAAATCGCACGATAATAACAACGTATACGTTTCTAATGCAATTACCAACATAGAAATTATTGATCTTTATCATAGTAAATCGTAATTATTCGAATTAAATTCGTACTAATTACTTCTTCCTTAAACCGCAGCGAGAAGACTCTAATTTCATCCGTTTACTTCCTATATGATTTTGTATATTAACACCATATGCTTGTGACGATAAATTTTGCACATAATGCGAATTCCGGGAAGGTTAGATTTCGAAGCTATA
This sequence comes from Hololepta plana, assembly GCA_963695495.1. Classification (NCBI taxonomy): domain Eukaryota; kingdom Metazoa; phylum Arthropoda; class Insecta; order Coleoptera; family Histeridae; genus Hololepta; species Hololepta plana. The sequence goes on along the minus strand of OY968837.1, from coordinate 9,644,882 downwards.
GCGTCGTTGAAAGAGAGAGAAGAATACGAGAGAGCGCCGAAAAAGTTCCTTGGAAATTGTGCAATTCTATGCAAATATTTACATTGCCATTACGTCGCAAGTGACTATTTAAAGTTAGAACTCTTTTTCGAAGATTGCTTCTAATAAATTTATGGAAAAGTTTCTGCGAACGGAAACATTGTGTAAACTTGTATTTTGCTTATGATGAAATATGTCTATTATTTGCGCTGAAAGAAAAAAATTGAACTTCAATGACAAAAATTGTCGATCGTCGAGACTAAACGCGTTTTTGGGACTAATTTTGCGATTAATTTTGCAATTCAAACGTTCGCCAAGTTACAATTCCACAATTTTGCAATGGAGAATCAGTTAAGAATAAACCTTAAAAAATTGTATGCGAAATTTATTCGAATCAAACATAACAAGATAAAAATCTTGATACTCTTACACTCGACATTCTTTTTGTATCGAAATAAAAATCAGTCCTTTCAGGCGACGAAAATGTTTCTTTTCCAACATTAGCGAGTATTCTTTTGTATTTCAATTTTAGACAAACTTTTTGAATCAACGGCAGACACGTTGAAGCCAACTTCCTCTAACACAATACGTCTATCTTGGCAATGTTTGCAATAAATCACTCACAAACGTTTTGAATGTGATGCGGATGGTGCGTTCCTGTGAGACGGTAAGAATTTCATTCGATACGTGATGTGTCATAGATAAAATATAACGATTTAACGAATCTCTCGCAATGTCTTTCTCGTACATGCATAAAATAAAAGTGTAAAAAGCCATTTTTGATGGACGATACACGCGTATTTAAAGTAAAGAAATCTCTTCTTCGTTCATGCCGAAACGATATTAAACAGTCGCTCGAAAAAAAAGAAGAAAAAATAAATGATTTATATTTATTTAAAGTTTAAAAGATTATTATTAATAACATTGTTATCGAGGCGAGCAGCGAGCAGATGAAGAAGAAACGTGTGTGTAATACAGAGAGAAATGATTTGCACATTGCTAATTTTAAAATAAGTAAACATTGTAATAAATTCACTCCGGTTAATCTTGGAATACAACGGCTCCGTTGCAGGATAGTAATAATAATGCCATCGCACGCACGTGAAAAACGTTCACTCTCTTCGTCAAGAAGGAAACTTCCTCGTTAATAAATTAGAATACGTTTCTTAATGGTTTAAAATTAAGGTGGAAAAATTGTTTTTGCAAGCACGAGTGAATCATAATAAAATGGTATAGAATTTTATATAATGTTCTGCTTTTTTTTTTTTTAGTTTTCGTTTTCTCTTCTCTTTTTCCTTTTCGTACGTTATAAATCAAACCGATGAATAAGAAGAGATGAGCCGTCGACGGATCTTTCTCAATTTCTAAATCATCCTCTAAAGTACTAACAATAACAAATAACAATAATAAAATAAATAAGATCGAAACGAACGAAATAACTTTATAACTTATTTTCTTGAGTGGCTTTACGATCGTAAATTTTAATTATTTCATCCGATTTATTTATAGACGCACTCCTCCCCCATAATACAACAATAATAACGAACCTATTGCCGAACACTGAGCAAAAAAGAAACACATTATAATGACGACGCTTATAAACAGATCTTTTATAAGACGTTAACGAGAAACTATTTATTTGTTAAAATAAAACTGAGGGAGACGCAGAGAGAGGAATCTTTTTTATTGTCTTTTTATATCCAACAGATTATCATCATCATCATCCTCCAGTCTAGATTTTATTATTACCCCGTCGTATTAAAACTGAAATTGTTACAATAAACTTTACACCTGTTACATAATTTTAAAATGGGATTTTCAGAATGGTTCAGCAGCAATGTGCGTGGGTGTATCCATCCATCTTTCTCTCGTTTTCCTCTTGTTTTTCGTACGCATTCTGAGAAGGATTCATTTCGGCAAAGAAGAAGAAAGTTAATCGATTTAAGCGAAAAGGAAACCGCGAAACGTTCGAATTGCATGTACACCTAAAGGGCCTTATTTAATAACCAACGTGCTGGAGAGAATTCGGTCGAACGCGATTAAAGTAAGAAGAGAATACGTGCGGGAGCGAATGTAATTAATTAAGAATGAATTAACGAACGGAACGGATTCCAAACAAGTTTCGGTCTCGTCGGAATAATGAGAACTTCAGCATGTGCGACGAGTAAAATTCGCCCTTTTTTGCCTACTACACGGTCCCTTTTCCGATTCTTTTTTCCTTTTATAATAAAATTGGCACTTTTATCGATAGAAATTTATTATAGACGAATTTTGCTCCTCTCTGCCGCCGTCGTAGCGAAACGAAGAAACCAACGTAGAGAAAAAAAGCGAACGAGGAAAGAGCAAAGATAAGAACAATGCTAACCACGTTTTACAGTAAATCATGTAACTTTTATTTCCCAGGACATTTTTTTTCCTTTTTCGCCGTTGATTTTCCTCTACGCTCCTTCTTCGGTGTCAAACGAAGAATGTCCCTCGTTTATTTTTTTCAACTTTATTTAAATCGATATCAAAACACTGCGAAAGAGAGCGAGAGAGAGAGAAGTGTCGAAGGCTAATAAATTGCTTGCTGATAACAAATGGCCGCAATCAATCAGCGTTCCGAGCAATTGGCAACTGATTAAAATTGATTTAATTAATTTCTTTTTCTTGTCGCCGACGATTTTTCATTTCCCATCGTGACGGACGACGCTGAGTCTTTTAATTCGAACACAGATTTAATTCGGAATCTACGCTCATAAATTGATGTTGTACATTAATTCAGGGCGTTTTGCCTACACGAACTTTGACTTGATCACCGTGAGTAAAAAGGGGAAAATTTTTAGTTTCCATTTAAAATTTGAGTAAATGTTTTGTTTAATTAAGTTTCTTTCGCGATTTCATAAGATCCTATAAACTTTGGCGAGCCACTCGTAAATCTTCGTTCGTTGTCTTTTTGTTGCCGTCTCGATTGAAATGCATTCGTATTTATGACTTTTACTGGACGAGAGCTTATAGCTTCCGGTTAAAAAGTCTTTCGCTACGTTTCTTTCAGTGCACGTCGACAACAACAGCAACAACGGCAACGATATAATAGTTGTTGATCTTGAGACGATGATAATTCATTACCGATTTTATTTATTGCCGAACGCCGAAGACAAAATGTGCAATCTCCTAAAGGGATCTACCGGCAGACTTGTGTGTGTTCCTTTCATGCTACACTCGCGAGGAAAAAAGGAGGAAAAATAAACGAGACGTGCACACGAATTTAGTGTAAAGTGGAAAAAAGCAGCGAAAGAAACAAGAAGGAAAAGAGTTTAAAACGGGATTTTCATAATGATAAAACTTATTATAAAGCACGCTCTCGTGCGGTGCAAGTGTGTCATTCGATAAATTGCTGCAGTGTAATTGCGTTTGCTTGCATTGCGAAAAAACGCGATGGAAAGCAAAACGATTGCAAAAACGGGACGATGAATGAAGTACTGAAATATCTCGATGGGAAAACGTTGAACGAAGGGGACGTTCTATTCAAAAGGACGAACGTTGCTCATCATCTTTGAAAGGATTGTGAATATTGCAGGAAGATTAAATTGCAAACGAGTGCCACTTTAATTTTTTCTTGTTTTCGACTTTAATCTAAAACTCCCTCTTATTCTGCAACATTTTACTTTGTAGCGGAATATTCGTACGGTATTTCTCCCGTTTTCTACGGAAAAAATATGTACTTGATTGGAAATGGCATAAATTCAAGAGTTTTCTTTTCCCAATTCGCAGCAGGATCGTTACAATAAAACGGGCCGAGGCATCGAAAAAAAAAAAATAATAAGAATCTCAACGGAATCGTCAACGATAAAGCCACAAGATATACGTTCCTTCTTATTTTTTAACGTTATTTTTTTGCAGTCGAATCCTTCTCCTTCTGATGTTTTTGTAACAAGAAATTCGCAATAATTCCACAAAATTATTATCATAATTACCCAGAATTTCGTTCCTTTTTTAAAACGAATTTATTTCTGTTTTGATTTTTTACTGCCCGTACGAATTAAAGTCGCGTACAGCAAAAGAAAATGTGCAATTTTTGGCATCATTATGTCCGTCAGTGTCGAGCAAAAAAAATCGCTTTTTTCCCTTTAATTTAGAAAGACGCGTGATGTCCGTTGAAATTTTTAACACATGTTTTCAACAGATTTTACACAAACTTAATAATAACATTATTTGCAAATATGGGCGGTGTTTAGCTGAAAAAAAATGTACGACAAAATATCGATCGTAATTAGCAGTAATAATAGAAGCAAAAAGAGAAACGCTTTTGAAATTGGATCTGTAACGAAATAAATTCCATGCAAATGTCGTAGATAAATATGAAGGAGAAGAATCCGCAAATAACGAATTCACACTTCTTATTGGCCGACGAGCATTTATCCAAGTTTTGGCTTCTTAACGCCTTAACACTCTTCGGTTAACGGTATTATTAATCTTTTTGTCCGTACCTCCTGCTGACAGTTTTAATTTAAGAAAGATACGATCCAATGGTTTTAACTGTTCATTATTATTTGTTTTTTTAATTATCATCTCGCGAAATTCAAATTGAATTTTTGTCAAGACCGCTGACACTCTGTTAACACGCAAAATCGATGGATCGTTCGTTTTATGCGTCGGTGTCGAAATTTATAAAATAAAGTGCAAGCGACGGGTCGTTGATTTCAATCGAAAAGAAACAAGAATATCCGTAACCTATTTTTTCCTCCTATTTTTAGCGACACCCCGGTACATATGAGTTTTTCATTTTCGACGATGATACGTTTGATTTTCCTCGCGGTTCTAGTTGGATAACGAAAAGAAAACCGAATTGGAATCGTGTTCGTAATTGTCGCCAGTTTCGATTTCAACTTAATCGGCAACAAATAAATGGTCAAACATTCATTTTGATTTTATCCTATTGTATAATAAAAATCCTCTCTTCTCCATAATTTACTTTTCAATCATTCTGTAGAACGTCGTGGCCATCATTTTAATTTTTTTTGCGAACGGTTAAGATTAATGTTGAGAACGTTGCAGGTAATTTTTTGCAATATCTAATGATTAATGCGCACGATTCTCTCTCTCTCTCTCTCTTCGAATTTCCCAGCCTATTATTGTTGCTGCTAGATTTTCCTCTTCCCTTTCAATTGCCGTTAATTTTCCGCTCCTCCTTCGCTTTTCTCTTGTTTGCGTTCTCTCCTTTTTTTTTAACATTTTCCCAACAACAACCGTTCGTATCGGTACGATGGAAACTAATAAAAGCCGACGTGCTATTTTTTGTAAGTCTGCGCTATTTTTATTTATTTTTTTTGTTTGCTCTCTCTCTCTCTCGTTCTTTCTCTGTTTCTCTTTTTTTTTGCGAAAGAACTAAATGAAAAATATTCGACACCCCTCTCGCCCTCTTGAACCGCCACTGCAACGCATTCTCACCAAACACGACCGAAATAAAAATACACACAGTTTTGTTACGATCCGAATAACAAAACTTTTACACAAATACGAGCGAACGGGACGCCGAGGGCTGCTGCTGATGTCGGAGGTGGTGGCGGTGGATTTTATCGTTTTACATTGCGATGAAGAAAACGCGTGATTGGAATATTTAAAGTCGTCCCCCACTGAATACGAAACTTCTCGCAAGAAGCGTTTTCTTTTGTGACGGAAGCACGGTGAGAGGGAAACCAATTTTATCCACCGCCACGATTTGGATACAATTACGTTTATTTTCGTAAATTAACAAAACACCGAGCACGAAGAAGTAGACGAAGAAGAAAAAATAGCAGGGAATAACAAAGGAAATTGGGGATGGGCGGGTAAAATTAATTCTTTCGGCAAAATTAGCTTCGTATCGTAGCGAATTTAAATGAGAACTTTAAGGAGAGAAAACGTTATTATTATTACTAGTGGAAGAATTGGGGAGAAAGGAAACTGCGGATCGTCCTCTTTTATCATCGAGTCGAATCAAATTTAAAGTGGATTCTAAACGTACCTCCTTCATCTTATTCGCACTCGCATTTATTAAGGTTTACTTTAAATTAGACAATCATCCCGCAATTTTTATTATTACCCAATAAATTTTCATAATATCCAAGAGTCTCCCCGAAATTTCTCGCGCTTTCTTTCACTGGCAACTTCTTCATTCGGCAGCTATTTAATAGTACGTGGCTAAATTTCAAACGATTCGAAGTTGTCGGTGAGGAAAATTCGCCCGTACAATCTCGAGGCATCTAACATTATTTTTACGTTAATTTTTACTTTACACCATTTCGCGATGGGACGTTTTTTTTTGTAAATTTATGAAACGTACACTTTATCTTTTTCGGCGCTTCCAGTTCCCCCAAGAAATAAATTAGATGATGGCGGCTAATTCTCTTCACTAATGGAAAGATCAAAGCAATTAACTAAATTATTTCGATTATCTAACATGCAATTATTCATTTGTAGTCTGTTTTTATTAAAAATTTCTTTTTGTTCGTTGCTTTTAATTAATTAATTTGACGTTGTTTATTGTTTAAAACGCTTCAGACTGCGAACAAAAACAGTTTTACAAGTAATAATAGCTTCATCTAGCTTTTTCTTTTTCGTTCCCTTTCAAATGCGATGCCAAAAATTCCATTGTATAAATCTTTTAAAGTTTATTTATTTTAGATTTCCCAAGTGACAAGTCGAGAAGGAGAGAAAGCAACAAAAAAAAACACGGTTCGTCATTTAATTTATTTCGAATTGAGTAAGGCACTGATTGTTTTCCTAGCCATTAAAAGCCATAAAAAAAAGTTTAGAAAACATTGAGAAAACGATCGAGGTGGAAGGAAAACATTCCATAAATTCGCCACAAGAATTCGTCTGCAACAATGTAAACATCGAGCAGGAATTTCAAAACATCGGACATCAATTAGCTAATCCAAAATAATGCTTAAATTCATAAATTAGTGCTGGCGTTGGGCAAAAGTTTAGGAAAAGAGAACGACGAGAAGAATTTTAAGTAAACAATAAGAGATAAGGCAGCTTATGATGGGGAAGCATCTAAATTTCACAAATCCCCTTGCAGACACGTTAAGTCTTATAGCTACGATCAGTTACAAAAAGAATCAGCGAATTTGGGTAGTAGTTCCAATTTTATCATTTCAACTCGAAACTTTTTGTTTTGCAGGATAAAACTTAAGAATTTCACTACTTTAAGTTAAAAACAAAAGACGATTTGTAAAAAACTTATGTAAACTCGCCTCATGTATGGTTATTGCTTGAAAATATCAATTCGGTATCTGAGAGTACTTTACTAGCAAAATTGTCCTATACATTTTGCTTCAATATAAATATTATTACGTGGTCTTAACATACATTGCCGCGGTTTGTTTGCATTTTTGACTAAGACACTTTACATATTAAACTATGACAAATTCATCAATTTTGGTTTTGTTAAGAATCGATTAATTTCGTAAGTTCCAGAAAACTTCAAAAGTTTTTGTTGGCCAAAAGTATGTTATACAACTGCAGCCAAGGAAAGCGTCGGAATCCCAACGAACTCTGAGCAAATCAAGCAGCAAAAAGTTATGCCTCAAAAAGACATTCCAGACCTACTGCCCAACTGACTACTAGTTGTTCGGGTCAATGTAGCACTCTGTGGCTGAGGTAAGGTTCAAAGGTGCCCATGAGGTCAGAATCTGGTTTGTTAAGGTTTGCAAGTCAAAGGGCAGCGAATTCTTCGAGAAGGGCATTCGTTTCTTCCCTTTGATGGCAAATGATGATTAAGAATAAGTTTTGCTTGTTGTTGTTGTCACAATAAACTTGGTCTTACAGAACAATGGCAATTGCTTTTAGAACGACCTATTTATCAGCTTATCTTGTGAAATGTACTTCAAAGCGCTTCCAGATGTGAAACAATTTAATTATGGCAAATTCTCCTAAATTTGATTGCAAACAAAAAACTAGACGTTAAAGAAAATCTTTTACCTTGGCTTGGAATGTGATTCCGTGATGGAAGGCTTCATCTGGATGCAACGGTATCCTCGTGTCGTAGTCGTCATTTTGCACTAGGTCGTACTGCTTTTTCGAGGGCATCGTACCCTCCCCCCGAAATGAACCGAAATCGAATGAAACGCGTTCGATTCCTTCGCAAAATCGACGAATAAAATTCGATCAAAAAAACGTTTTCTTCGAAATTGGCACACGCACTAATCAGAAATAGAAATCCGTTAATTGGACACTTTACATGTTCGATTTCCGTCTACCTCTTCACTTCCATCCGCATTATTTTTAGCACCAATAATCGGGTTTTACTTTACTCATGGATTTAAGATACGTAACGCGAAAAGAATCGAACGCTTCTACGCACGTGGTGTTTTCGAGATGAACTAATGCAAAATTACGCGAGTCGATTGTAAGCCTTTCGCGAATCGTACTGATCATCACATTTCACTTGACGGTCATTATAAACGCCAATCGATTGCTATTAATCATCGTCGCCATCATCGGCATGGCAAAATAGCTTCTTTTTTCCCCGTAAATCGACGGACGATGATTCAACGACAAGAGAAACGACACAACATTACGTTCACATTGATTTCCTCCATATGGAACGCATGCATGCGTTGTTATTAATATATAGGGTGCCCGCTGCTGTTGTTGTTGTCGTCGTCGATGTTATTGTAGCGTTCAATCTGTAATAAACACAAAGAGCTAATTAGTGATTTATTGTTGTTCCGTTAGTACAATAGGAAGATGACTAACAATAACGCAATAATGCGGCAATCGCCATAATCAATTTAGGCGGATTCCAAAGTAAAACAATAAGCACAGAAGCGATATCGACGCAAATCATTGTCCGATAGAAGATAAATGCAAGAAAGAAACGACGAACGAGTTGAATTGACCGGTCAGAAATGTGTGTTAGAAGAGCAAACAAAACGAAAACATCAAAAGAATCGCTTTTCAAACATAAACTCTCAATTTATATTCTTGGCCAGGTGTACCACGAATGGATGCGATACCATCGTCATAATCAATAAAATAGTCCTCTTCTCTCACGATCGTCGCCGCAGAAAGTAAAGGCGAGGAAAGATTAAAAGCAAGAGAGAGAGAGAGAGAGAGAGAGAATAAAAGAAGCAAATCTTTTCAACAATTTGATCGTATTCGCAAACTCGATCCTTTTACCTTGACTGATGAGACGAAATGAAAAAAAAATTGTGTGGCATAACAGAAACGCGAATAAATTCGTATTTTAATTCATCGTTCGCGATTCATCATTTTAATAATTTATTTCGTGTGCGTATCGATGCAAATTAAAACGTCTCATTATGCAAAGATATTTTGCAAATGAAAAGTATGCAAAAAAAATAGAGAAAACATCAAAGCGAAAGAACTTCAAAGGTAGAAAATCAGCAACAACAGCATCGGCGACCTTTGTCGGATTAACGAAAATATTAAGGTCAAACCCGGTTTCCTTTATCTTTGCGGTTTCTTTTTATAGAATCAATCCTAACGTCTCGTTTCTTTTTGCAAATATTCGTTACGTATGTAATGTTTCACTCGTTGTTTACGTCAAAATTTCCTTCTTTTTTTGCGCAATGCTCGAAGCAAACGGAAGGATTTAAAAGGAAGCAAGAGAATCATTATTTTTCCCGAGAAGTCGCCGCTTCTTCGCGAAACGACTAACAGGGAAAAGTCCATCAGATTTCCTGTTTATTTTTCTCAGCGCAATAATTTCTCAGATTAAGCATCATCATCAACATCGCACAATGGAACTTAAACACGTGCATTCTCTGCTCGTATGGAGAATAAAATCTTATTGTTGGATTTGGAATTGTTTAAAGATGCCACTTTATAAAAATCCTCCTGCTGCCGTTGCACGTGCACTGCTGCCATTGATTAACAAGAGCAAAAGAAAATTCTAATTCAGATAGAGGAATCACATGCACAAAAAAGGAGAGCGAATCTCTTGGACGTGGGAAACTTTAGAAGCAATCGTGCGATAGAAATTTATTAGTGGACAAACTCCGAGTAAATTATTGCACTTTGCGTTTCGCTCAAATCGAAAAACCGCCGGTACCTTCGCGGTTTGTTTGTTTGTATCGTGTCATTAATTACACATTCCTTTCTTCTTTACCTTTCCGACCATTTTATACGTAACGCAACAATAAGTCCCCAACTTTGTTTCCGCTTTCATCGACGATGAACGCTCTTTCGTTTTACACCGCGTGTTACGTAAACCATCATCGTCGACGTCCGAATCGTTCATCCTTTTACGGAATGAGTGGGCGCTTTCCAGTCAATAAATTTCAAGTTCAAAGATAACGAACTCAAAAACAATCCACCAAAAAAATTAAATCGTTAATAAGCAAGAGTGGAATTTACGCAATCGAATGCGATCGATTGGGAAATGCGAGACACTCTTTCTCTCTCGCAATCTATGTTCCTGTTTTCTTTTTGTCCAGCTAACGAAAAAACTTGATTTCTACACTTCGATAGCAAGAACTCGATCGTCGGTGTACTTTGAAGAATAACGCAAGCAGCAACAGCGGCCAACGATGGACGCCGATGCAGTTCATGGTCGTTTGGAATGAAAATCCATCTAACGAAAGAATCGGATTAAGCGAGTTCTGTAATAATGACCAAGGGAGCCAAGCCTTCGACGGTAACAAAAAGCGTTTTCTTTCCTTCTCTTTGTCTTTCCAACTTTTTCGTAATATTATCGTCGTCGGTCGCCGGCGCTTGTTGCAGGAAGACGTATTATACGAAGCGACCACGTGTGCATTGAAAATTAATCGCGTACGCTTATATGCGTTTATTACGTTCGAAATTGCATTAACTTATTCATAATACGAACAATTATAATAATAATCGGCCTACGTTCGTTTCGCTTCCATCCATTTCTTTCCATCTACGCCATTTATTTGGCTTATAAGCAATTTATCTTCTCTTTGAATGGCAACAACAATAACAGAAAACGCAATAAGCAAGCAGGGTTCGTTTACTTTATTTTTTGCTCTCTCTCTCTCTCTCTCTCTGGCTTTCGCTTTAACTTATTATTTCAGGCGAAAATGAAAAATAAAAGTTGAATCTAAGCACGACGACAAAATAACAGCGAACGACAGTGAAAGCAAACGTCGGGGCAACAACGGGGAAAGAATCTAATAAAATTTAAGCAGATTCGCTCTGCTCTTGCACCAGCGAGGAACTCGTTATAGAAGATGATGACGAAAGAGCGAAGTGTTCAATTTAGATGAAGGAAAAAGAACGGCGGCCCGTCGCTGGTGTTGATGATGATGATGTTGCTCGAAAAGGGCAAAGACACGTGGAGCAGCGGCGATAGAAAACTGGTTACGATGAGGAACGCACGCAAACCACGAGCGAAGAGAGGAAATTAATGTGGCTGTTGTCTAGCAGTGAATATTCGATGATGTCTGATCTTTTTTTTTTTGGATGACGTTAAAAAACCCATCAAATATAAAGATGAGAAAATCAATTATAATTTTATTGCCAGCCATAAAAAAAGTTTTTAAGGGCCGATTATGCAATCAAGATTTCCCAACTTCAGCTGATTATCTATAATAGTATAATAAAGATAATAGTTTTGAAAAATCTCTGATTTTGCGGTTATCATCATCCAACTTTCTTCTGGCACGTTAAGATAAGATTTCTACATTATAAAAGAAAATTACGACGCTTGTCGAGCCCACAAAAAAATCTCAATTACTTTACTGATTTTCTTATTCAAATCATTCGATCGCTAACAATGATTTTCGAGGCAAAAAAAATCTCGAAATAAATTATTCTAATGGCGGATAAATGAAATTTATTCGTCCTCAAGATTATTCACAATTTATGACTTTATTCTGCGACGGCTAAAAATTTCGATTTGTAGGTAAGATGAATACCAATCGATTTAACGAATCGTTTTTAAACGTATGCTAATGAGCGCCGGATGAGAAAGGAAGGACAGGAAGGACTTGGTATTATGCAAGAGGGATACACATAATATGTATTCCTGAGGACGTTGTAACATTATTATTTTCAAAATAATTACCCGTAAAATTTGATTATTTTTGGCACTACGGTACAAATATTTAAATTATCGTACCTGACCGAACTACGTAATTAATGACGAAATACGAATTAACTTTTAGAAATATGATTCCAATTATACGGGGTGGATGGATGAAGAGCCGTTTTTCGGCGAATTTCCATTTTCGCTGCCGACCGAAAATAAACTGGCAAAATCCAAAAATACCTGTGTACGATCATACTTTATATTGTTTTGCGGTCTATTGTGTTCTACCGACTAGCATTAGAGTATTATTAATGGCGTCGAGGTATTGCCCGAAACCGAAAACGCTTTTTCGAACGTTTCGCAAAAACATTATTCGTATATTTCCGTTGGTTAACGTCCATTAAGCGAAGAATTCAATTAGGATTAATTTTAACGCACCGATAATCTAAACAAAACGGGATGAAACGCAGGGAAAAAGGGAAACGAACGAGCGAACGTAATAAAAAGCGCATTTCGTTTTCGCGTTCGCTTTGTTTTTTGTTTGCACGCGAAAATGCAATACGTTTAAGCGAATATAAAGCTGGATGAGGTAATTTCGCGTTCGCGCTTTCATTATTGCACACCTATAAACTGATTTAATAGTTCCCATTAGTATTTATCTCTCCTAAAAAAAAGGAACGAACTAATTATTACTTTCGTCCGTTCCGAAACTAATGTAATTTAGCAGGAGCGTTTTTCTTTCAAGTGCACCACGACCGATACTAATTACTCTAATGAAGATTAGTCTTGGCGGAAGTGTTTTTGTGAAATTAACTCGTAAATCCACGGATTTTTCTTTATAAAAAAAAATAAACGAACAGAGAAGCGATCTCGACGATTTTAAAACCTCCTCGTTGCTTTGTCCTGGTGTTTTATGCGAAACGCGTTAAAGAAAGGATTTTACGCGAGCGTAAAAGGTTAATTAACAGAATCGCTTTGCTTTTGCGAAAGTGATGAATAGGAGACCGCAAGATTTAGATTCGACTCACCTTTACTGCTGCTGCCGCTGTGGTTACAACAACTAAACGCTTGCTTCGCGTAACCACTTCAAAACTAACTACTCCGAAGGAGGTTGCATCTGAATTCAAGGTCTTCTACCTAATGGAATACCACTAGAAAAACGCACAATACCAAAGAGATTCAACGTAAAAGAACAGCGACTAAACAACGACCACCACTGCCTACCTTCACGTGCAGTCGTGACATTTAATGCATTCGTATTTTATTCTCTTCTAGCAAACCAAATCTAATTGGATTCGTTCGCTGATAACGAGCGTTTTCAATTATGAATTCATTCGATAATCGCGCCGAACAATCGTCGCGTTTTAAGAGAAAGTCAATGCGATTCAATGAACCTTACAGCAAATGCACTTTATTTCCTTTTCGTCGAGATGAAGGAATCTCAATCGGTCGGCCCACGTGTGATATGCGTGTATGCGTGTGCGTGTTGACGATCCTCTTACGATTTTATAACTAATAAACATTTCTTTGCTCGAAACCATCAAACAGGATGGAAGAACCGTTCGTGTCTGTGGGAGTCGTTATGAACGGAGATACTTTGAATGCAACATTCTTTCATCCGTTCATTTCTCTTACCTCTCAGTTTTTTTTTGCCTTCGCCACTTTGTCCTTGGTAATTTACCAGTTGCACTGGTCGCGATTTAAGCGTATTAACAAGGTAAGGTTTCGCGGAAAGGCGCAGAGAACTTGCAGTTTCGTCGCCGATATGAACGCAACAAATTCCGAAAGCATAATTTTCTCATCGTAAAATGAATCGTGTTTGTTGTTCGATCGTTCGTTATCGAGTTACGAGTTTATGTTTTATCAAACGCACGCAAAGAGAGATAGCGAAATCGTTTCCGTTTAATCACATTTCGAGCGGCGCTAACGATGATGCGTTACATCTTGGACGAGTACAAATTGAAACGAGGCTGGCGAGAAGAAGAAGGGCAACGATGAAACGGAAAAAGAAAGACCGTACGTTGCACCTGCGAGATGAGTAACATCGTATCGCGTTTCGATTCCTCTATTGAATAAAAGGCAGTCGTTTGAATTTAAATTAACGATCTCTTGTTAATTTCCACTTTGCTACGTTTTTTTATTGGTTTAAATCTTCACATTTTGAAGAATGCGCGTCATTTCTGCACATTTAAACGCGATCCTCAAATGCAACTTAAGCACTATTTTGTTTTGCTATTGCAGTTTCGCAAAACAATGCTGCTTAGCATATTCCACGTGCACGCGTGCACATAAAACATCTAATTCGCATACATCGCATAAAGCGAAAGATCCAGTCATCGACCTCTTCCGTACTCTTCAAATAATCCAATTAAAATCGCAACGCTAATTAAATTAACTCGCTCGGACACATGCAAGTCCATTACGTTACTATTATAGCTAGCGAATGGGAAACTAATTATAAAACGAGTCGATTCGAATTTGTGCGAGAGCCGTTTCATCTCTCGATCGTTTTCTCGGATCCGCTCTTTTTTATTTCTCGATTAGCACGTGCCGCAGAAAACCAGCAACAACAACAACAAAGAACTTAACGTTAAACTTTTTTAAGAAATGATGCGAGAGATCGACTTACCTACGACGAGTTGAGTTTAATTCTTAAATCCATCCCTTCGGCATCTGTTCACTTTAAAATATCCATTTTCCACGCCGGAAGAAATTGTTAATTAAACTGCGTGCAAATAAAAGTCGCGAAAAGTTTCCTTTGAATTTGATTGTTATGATTTTGTGCGAAAAAGAAACAAAAAGTACGTTATTATTCTATCTTTCGTGCGCACCACGCCGGTGTATAAAACGTATACGAGCGAGGAGAGCTTTCGCCCCCAAACGAAGCAGTTTTCCAACTCCAGATAGTACACACACTGCAACGATTCAAAATACACGTACAGCAACCGACCAACAAAAAAAAATACCACTTTTTTTTTCTTCTCCGAGTCTATGTTTGTTACGTTCAAACAGGTTCATCTGCGCTCGACCACTCACTGCTTTATTACTATTATCATTCGAGTAGTAGACCGGCTCGGAAATATTCCATTTGCCAGCCAGTTAACGGCATCTTTTGCCACGTGGACGACACTCGCTTGCTCGACATCGTCATCGACACTGCTTGCGGCACGTTTGAAATCTAATTTGATCAATCGCACGGGGATCCAAGCTTTTATATTAAAGGACCAAGTCGAATAAACCAATGGATTTATTATTGACTCCGTCTCATCCAACGTCTCGTTATTTCACGATAAAAGCACAATAAAAAATGCGTATCACAGTGTCGGATTTAAAGTAAAATGTAGCCGCACTTATTGTAATCTTCTTCATCGTATATAATGATTTAATCGGATTCTTCTAACTAGACTATCGCCGAAAGCATGTGCTGCACCGCATTAGTTGATACTAAAACGAAGAAAAATGTTAAATCATATTGTCAAAGAATGTTTGTCACTTACTCGAGATTCCTTTCTTCGTCTGGAACGGATAAATAAGGATTGAGCGAAGCCGGTCGAAATTTGTATCCTGTTAGAATGAAGAAAACGTAAGTAGCCGCTTCTCTAAAGGCACCAATCAACCAATCGGATTCAAACGAAAGCGTGATCTTGAGCAAATACACGACAATCCTCGTGATGTAAAGGTAGAAGACGATCATTATGAAGAAGTGACGATAAATTTTATGCTTCCTCAAGTTCAAAGCGGCTGCGGTCCGGGAAACCTTCCTTAAATGCCGCAACGACAAAATTAGCGGCAAGAAAACGATGGTGCAGCAGATTAGATCAACGATTATAAATGTGTTCCTCCATACGTTAAAATCTGGAGCACTGATTGCTTCCAACTTAATTTCGGCGACGTTGGACAATAGTTGCAACGGTATAATTAACATCAAGAGTACTTTATCCTTAAGAGCCAACGATGGTTTTATAATGGTCCATCCCGCACCAATTAGAATTAAAGTTGCAAATAAGAGTGCCCCTTTAAGTAAATGTGCGATGTGAAATACTGTTGCCCAAATTGGATTGTCCACGCCCAATCGTTCGATGTAATAATAGTTTACACTTTGTAGTGTAAGCGATAGCGCTTTTAGAAGGACCAAAGCGGCCATCAGATAATGGATCTTAAAGACGGGATGTTTCGATTGTCTCAGTATCGATACCCAAAAGCATGATAATAAGAAGAATAACGCGGCCGTTGTGTAGTATAATGCAGGTAATTGCGTTTCGCCGGCTGATAGGTAATTGCCATTGTTAACTTCATTGATCTCTATCTAAAAGAAACGAAAAATAGCTGATTGTTTTAAATAATTTTCTTTAGTAATTTTAGTACCTTAAAGTCATGTGAAACAGATTCCTCGGCCTGATAATTTGGACAACTGTGAAAGTAGAGATTATATAATCCAGCTTCCAATTCTGATTTAATAAAGAGTAAAAACTAAAAGAAAAGTGGTAATTGAATAGTTTTTACAATTAATGATAGAATTATGCATACACTTGTATTGTAATAGTTTGTGTTGTTCCTCTTGTATACTGTGATTGGTAATTTGATGTTGCAAGTCGAAATTTCGTAATTTATGGGAAGATATATGTGTTGCTTGTGTGTCTTGCCTTGCAGTAAAGGTTCTGGAATATTTTCAAAATTCCTAAATACATTTACTGGCTCTTTCCAATGTAAACTACAATAAACGTGTAATCTAAAAGAAAAATGTTAATTATTTAGCAAGTAAATATACTACTTGTTACATCTTATTTTTGAGGTCCATGTTGAAATAAATGACGGGTGTATCATCATCTGCACGAAACTCTTGTAACAATACACATTTATCTCCACGAGTCTCACTATATGGTGGAATACCATCATTCTGTGTCCTGCCTAAACTAAATCCAAACTGAAAGAGAATAAGATTGTCAATAGGGAATAAGAAATGTCTCTCTATTCCTTACTATCATGCTTTCGTTGTGTGGTGATGCCTTGAAGTTCTCTAAATGCACTTCCAAAATGCCGCCTTTAAGGAAACCAAATTTAGTTAAAGGGATGTATTTCCTCACATCATTCTAAAAAAGAAATAAAATAGTAAAGTTGTGAGACTTAAGTAAATTTTGATTGTACTAATACCACAACTTCCAAAGTATGTATTTTGCCATGTATTAAAGCAATTAAGCTTAGTAAAGTTAATAAGATTTGCATTTTTTAGCAGTTACAATGCGATTACAACCATTGCACGTTCTTTGTATAAACAAACATGTTTCCAATTTCCCTAGTGCTATACGTTACGACGCACGTATTACTCATTCAATCAATTGAAACTAAATAAAACATTGCGGTTTTAAACATATCCACTTGCAGCCATTGGAATTTCCCAACTTCGATATTAGGTAGTTTGAAATATCAAAATTTTTAAAAGATTTGTCTTTCACTTCGGAACTAAACTTTTTGTTAGGGTTTCGACTTGTCCGATCTTAAATCATTTACATTAAAATATAATTGCAATGACTATTTAATTATTAAAGAAATATTCTTAACCATAGCCATATTAACTTAGCCATATTTTTCGCAATAAGATTAGCAAAGTTTTGGTGCATATTTTTAATTAGTCATAAAAAGAAACAAAAAATCCAAAAATTTATCGAAAATAAAATCAGAAATCCAATAGAAAGAGAGAAAATGCATAACTATTTATCCTAACGAACTTTCTTGAATGATTTGTCCATGTATCTCAATAATAAAATGTTTTGCTGTTACACTTTCATTAATTAAAAATATCTCATAGTGTATTAACTTTTTTCGAGGGTGCAAATTGTGATATCAATATATGGAAACAATTTATAACACATTTTCTTGGATTGCTACAGTATATTAGCGTGATAAAAATCAGTTAATTGAACCAAGACAAAAATCCAATGCTAATTTCTTCAATCTTTCAAGTGCTATTCCTTCTAACACTTTTGGTGTAATAATGAGAGATTTGGGTTGTTGCTTTGTTGATTATCTTTCATTGTTCTATTTAATTTTCCAACGAGTGCTAACATTTCTAATAAGGAATTTATATGAAGTACTTCTTACGAAATTCCTTTTTGTAAATGAAAGTAACAGGAAAACATCTTATTATTGAGACACATACACAAATTATACAAGAAAATTATTAAGGTCAAATATTTATATATTTAAAAGTTAAAATTACGTCAATTTCTCTCTTTCTCCTAGATTTATAAATTTCCTTTTTCGAAAGTTTTAAAACTAATTTTAAAAAAATTAGACAACTCACAAAAAATTAACTTGATGGAAAATTCATTCGATATTTAAGAATTTTCTTTTAATAAGTAAATAATAATTTGTAATATTTTTTAATGTAAAAGATTTTATTTCGAATTATTAGAAATCCAAGCAAAAGGTCCCATGAAAATCCGTTTACTATAAGCCGTGCTCCGGAACTACGCTTTTTGTGGCTAATTGCACTCGACTACTAAAACTAATAAGTGAATTTTGTAGGTTGTATGCTTCTAGCATTTATTCCAAACCAGAAGTTTCGTTAACACCTTCATAAAGCACTCATTAATGAAAATGATGGTAGATATTACTGTGCCAACGGCTAATATAACAAAGGCTCCGGTTACATTTTGCAACGATAAAGCCTTAAACGTCGCTTGCGTATCATCGTCTGCCGTGCGATTCGATTTTCGGATATGATACTTCCACTGGATGTCGCCGTACCATTTGGCGACGATGCCGCTCTCTTTCAGGCGCCGTATTAGCGTGTTAAAACGATCGTTCAAGAAAAAATCTTTTTTGAAGATGATGAAATTTAAGAACTTGTAGAAATTCTTAACTCGAAACTTGCGCATATCATGCTGATTGATTATCGTCACACCTTCTTTGACGACGGTAATGTAATTGTTCTCTTTCGCCGTGTGAAATATTTCTTGCATCGAGTCCTTGCTCAAGATCATGCGAAAGAATCCGTCGTAATTCGTGTCTGCCATTACTAGAGTTACCGCGAAATTTTCTTCGACGATTATTGGCATATCGGATGCAAATATGTCGATAACAGTACGCAAATCGTTTCGGTCAGTCGGTGTCGATAACATGGCATACAATCTGCCTTGGAAATAAGTACAAATCGCTAACGTAGGCAGGGCATAAAATAGATATAATAAACGCACTTTTTCGTTGCAGCGAGGCTTCCCGTAACTTGCTGACAAGAATAAAGAATAAACGTACAGGAAACAGTTGCTTATACGCTGAAAGAATGATTCTTCGCGTGCCAGTAATCTTAAAACTATTCCCATAAGGACCATCAATACAATCAAGCAGATCCACTGTGGAAAAGACAAAACTAAGAATATGGACGTCCAATCGAACGTGTTATCCATCACTGGTATCAACCATATGTACATATCTTCGTCAATTGGTACAGACAAATCGAACATTTCTTTGATGTTCGACTTCAAATTGAACGTAGTAAGATATAAATCGCCTTTGCCTTGATTGAAATTGTCGAAAACTATAAAATATGTGCCAGATTCTTTAAATTCCAATAAAATGTCGTCACTGGCTCTTATATAATTTAAATTCAATTGATCCCATTCGGCCATCGTGTTCATTAACTGTATATAAACACCTGCAAAGTTTGTGTTATCTGAAGGATCTTGAACGTACAATTCTATCGGCGACCAGAGAACAGAGACATTGCAATTCTTAAAATATCCCATTTTCATATTCGGCACTTGATCAGAACGTATTCGGCTGTAATTTAAATATTTGCAATAATCGCTCTTCTTGAAACTGTAGACAGATATTTCGGGCTCGAGTTGAATTACGATTACGGTAAAAATTGAATTAATTGAGAGCACATCAAAGTTGCGTCGAATGCAACGGTCATCCGCTGAAATAACGATAAAACGGGATAAGCTATTGTAAAATGAATTGTTGATTAAAAAGTTCAAAACATTTTCCAAGTTGCATTCTGTGACAAAATCTACAATGATTAAATCAGCCTGAATTCCATGTTTGCGCTGAATACGCAACAAATCTTCATTGTTCACTGTTTCGGTATCGAAGATTAATTTCGGTACATTTGGTATCTTGGCGAAGATGCCATCTCTATCGTTAATTATTGTTGCGGAATGCCCTTTAATGAATTCATTTATTGTAGAAACTAGCGTTCCATTAATATGTTGACCACATGAAACTTTTGCAAATGCTACAAAGAAGCAGACACACGAAAGGAACATGATTATTTGCAGAATTTATGAAGCAGCTTCTTATATTCCTTTAGTAATGCCGTGGCAAATGCATTATTAAAAACCAATTTCCAACCGTTATTCTTAATGGTGTCATTACACTTCGATTCCAATTTGTTCCTAATAGGGCAAGCTAAGCGACTTACATTATATTTATTGATACAACTTTAGGAAATAAAAATTTTATGTGAGAAGCTTCATCATATCATCAAAGTCAAATAATAATTTATACAATGTGTTTTCACTTACAAAATGAAAATCATCGAAATATCTTCGGTATCGCCTCGGAAAGTGACTATATCACAATTCAGAAATTAAAAAAAAAAAAAAGAAACAAACAATCCTTTCGATCATCATTATGCCTCCACCATTATCTTCAATAGCCTCTAATCATACTCGTGACTGCTCTCCTTCTGCGATAATAAATTCTCCTTCTCCTCTTCCTCCATAATCTCAGTCATGGTTGTAGTTGATTTCTTAAAATTGTTCTTTAACCGCGACGTCACCTTACTTAAACCTTCAGTTATTCCCGATTCCGTGATACTGAAACGATTAATTCTACATTAAATTCGTTTCATAAAGCGATCGCAATTCTTACGCGTAATCTTTATCTTCGTCGTCGTCGTCATCGGGAACGGAGAAGTACGGATTCTGCGACGCCGGTCTAAACTTATAACCGGTCAAGACGAAGAAGACATACGTCGACATTTCCTTAAACATTTCATCCAACCAACCGTATTGAAACGGAACCGTGATCTTTAGCAAATAGACGATGATTCTGGTAAAGTAAATGTAGCAAATGATCATTATATAGAAATGACGGAACAGCTTCAGTTTTCTCAAGTTCATCGCCGCTTTATCGTCGACTGTCGATGCCTCTTGCAAATGTCGTATGGACCAAACGACCGGAAACGATATGCAGCCGCAACAGATTAGATCGACGAATATGAATATGTCTCTCCATGCGTGATGTTCGGCCGCACCTTCTTCGCTCTCCTCCAATATGATCTCGGCGACATTGGCCAAGACTTGTAACGGTATGATGGCCATGAACAGTTTCTTATCTCTCGGCGCTAATACGTGTTTTATAAAAGTCCATCCGGTTCCGATTAATATTAACGTCACGAACAACAGTGCACCTTTTAGTAAATGGGCAACGTAAAATAGTACCGCCCACGTGGCAATGTGCACACCTAATCGTTCGATGTAATGATAGTTTACGCCGTGAAAGGCAAGCGACAGCGCTTTTAGAAAGACCAAAGCGGCCATCAGATAATGGATCTTAAAGACGGGATGTTTCGATTGTCTCAGTATGAATACCCAGAAGCAGCCGGATAAGAAAAATAATACGGCCATTGTGCAATACAACGCGGGTAATTGCATTTCGCCCGCCGAGAGGTAATTGCCGTGATTATCTTCTTTGATCTCCATCTAAAATTATCAGCAGATGTATGGAATTCACTTGAAACCATTATAGTAATGTTACTACCTTAAAATCGTAAGAAACAGACTCCTCTGTCTGATAATTTGGGCAACAATGGAAGTAAAGATTGTACAATCCAGCTTCTGATTCTGACCCAACAAAGAGTACAAACTAAAATACGAAAAATGCTGATAAATCATGAAAGTATGATTACACTTTCACTTACACTGGTGTTGTAATAACTTATGTTATTCCTTTTAGATACTAAAATTGGTAATTTGATGTTGCATGTGTTCTTGTTAGATATTTTAGAATCTCTAGAAAGGCGCGAATACATCTGTTGCCTGTGTGATTTCACACGGAACAATTCTGTTGGTATATCTTCAAAGTTTCTATATATATTTATAGGTTGTTCCCACTGGGCACTACAATTAATGTGTAATCTAAAACAGAAACGTTAGCAATTTCCTAAACTGGCTTAATGTGTGTTACATTTTATTTTTTAAATCCATATTGAAGTAAATAACAGCTGTATCATGATCTGTATGAAAGTCTTGCAACAAAACACATGTATCCTGATGAGCTTCTCTATATGGATTCATTCCATCATTCTGTGTCCTATCTAAACTAAATCCAAACTGAAAGAGAATTGGATTATCAGCAATAGAATAAAATTACACAAGGGATTTTCCTTACTATCATATCTTCATTATGGGGCGATGTTTTAAAGTTTTCCAAATGTACTTCCAATATGCCACCCTTGAAAAAGCCAAACGTGCTTAAGGAAATGTATTTCCTCACATCATTCTGAAAGAAAACAGCAAATAAGAGGAATGTTTAACTGATTATTTGTAAGATCAATACCGTAATTTCCAAATTATGTATTCTACCAGATGTATGAGTAACTAGTGTAATTAACGTAAATAACAGACAAAATTTATCACTCATCTTTTAATAATGTTTTGAGTGATCATAAAATGTAGAACATTTCCGTCACAAAGTGGTTGAACGTTTGTTTACATTAAAGAAACGATCACGTATTAAGCACATATTTTTGTCGTTAATTTCCTTTACAATGACGACATTCACGGAATGATTAATTTACTCTCCTTATCAAGTAAGTAATCATTGAAAACTAAATAAGCCGTTTAACTTTATTAAACGCTATCGAAACGTCACATACATCTGTGACATTTCTTGAAAATTTTCAAGTGCGACATCTAGCGTGACAAACTACTTTTGCCCGCATAATTTAAATTTAAGCAATCTCGTACTAGAGATGCTACTATAAAATAGTACAAGTAAACGAAACGTAATTTAATACTCTCGGATAATTCATCGTTTTCGCCGTAATGTTAAAGATAAATGGACGTTTAGATTAGAATTGAAAAGATAAGATTATTAAGTGCCGTTGTAAAGTGATATCATGATGTAAACTTTTCAATCATTACGTTGTTTTTTTTTTTAATTTAATTTAATTACACGGCTACCAGATTAATTTTGTTGTATAATAGTGTTACCATGCTCCAAGTCCAAGGTTTCCTTTTTTTGAGTTAGCTAACAGGTAAGCCTTACGTGTTGATCGGTCTCGCATATAGGAGTTCGCCTTAAAGCGCAACGAAGACGGAGAATGAATATACCGTATCGTTTTACCTGGCCAACTGAATACGACGACGTGGAATTGTACACCTACCTTTCCTTCACGATATATGCATCTTTCTCAGGTGTAACCATCGGCCAGTGTTTGAAAGTCATTGACCGAAAGATGTTTGAATCATTTTTCTCGTTCTCTCGAAATTTTTAATCGGTAACCTTAGTCGATCGCTGGATTAGAAGAAGTTAATACAGAGAGAATGAACAATGAGTTTAAGTCGATTTGCTAAAGTTTCGTTTAGTTATATCATCAGTTAATCGCACGTAACGTAATACATGTGTGCAAAAAGAAAGAAATGTTTTTACACCTTATCAGTTATAATAAACGTAGTCACGTTTGATAAGGACAGCAAAAACGTAGTCAGTTTTGTGCTTCCCACACCCGCGCACACCTGTTCTCGCATAACAGCAACAATTACATAAAGAAAAGCCATTTAGACCGTTTGCAATCGCGAAAGAACGAGCACTTTTTCTTCGTTTCCCGTCGTGTCGTCGCAGACATAATCAAAGATGGGCGAGCAAAACAAGAAGAGCATATTCTGGGCGTACGTGTTCTGGCTGTTCGGCGGCATTTTCGGTGCACATCTCTTCTACCTGAGACGAGACGCACATGCCTTCCTCACCTGGAGCACGTTGGGCGGCTACGGACTCGGATGGTTCTTCGACATCACGAAGATACCGCGGTACGTGCGGGACGTGAACGAGGACCCGAAATTCATCGAGGAATTCATCGAGCGCTTGCGAAAACACAGAAAGGTAACGCATCCAACGATGGCGATTCTCTCGTCTTCGATTCACTAATCGGATTTTAGCCGCCGTTCTCCGTCAGCCGTTTCGTTTCGGCGATAATGGTCGGTTACTTCTGGGGCCAATTGGTGATGATGGCGATACCGCAGGATGAGATTTACGGCATCAATTGGAACCATTTACAGTGGTTCATACCTCTCGGTGTGGGATTAGGTAAATGGTGATCGCGAAATTGGATGCGAGGGGTCATTGATAAGTTAGTTAGTCTACCATTGGAAACGCCATGATACGTCAAAACAAAGTTTTATTTATTCAACATCATCTCCTTTAAAGATTTAGCAAAACGATTATAAAGTAATTCTAAGTCAACTGAAGAAAATCTTTCTCTTGGTTTGTAAACCATTTCTTAACGGCGCTTTTGTGAAATTCTTTTACCTTTCAAATGTTTTTTTTTGAGTTTTGGACACAAATAATAGTCTGAGAGTGCTAAATCTGGAGTAAAGAGCGCGTGATCAACCAATTTAACACCACTTTTATCAATTTTTTTTTGCTAGTGCAATCTATGACTTGCAAAAAGAGCACACCTTTGGCAAGTTTTCGGTGTTCATAGGAAATGTGCAATGCTTCTGCAATATTCTTGATCCCAGTACGTCGAGTTTCTAAAAACATTTCATGGGCAAAATCAAAGTTTTCCGGAGCGTTTTCTGGGCTCACATTTCTTTTTCGTATTCCGCCAGCCAGTTTTTAATGGTGGCGTATGAAGGACAGTGATCACCCAAGGTTTCTATCACATCAATAAAAATTTCTTTGCCCAAAAACTCTTTCAACAATAAATACTTAATAACAACTGACCGAAACTCGATTTTTTCAAATTCCATCTTTTCCCCGGGCATGTTTTGAAAAATTCACAGGTTGATCACTAAAACTTTGAGAACTGATTCATAAATCATCGCAGTTGTAAACCATTGCAATCATATTCACTTTTCTTTGCCAGAAACTTTCCAGGCTAAATAATAGGTCGGTGCATAATTATCCGCCGTTTTTGAAAGTTATTTTTTAAGTAGTTCGCAACAAAAAAATGTATCGTAAACACCATTCACTTTTTAATAAAGGTACAAATTATCATCCATTTCAATTGCAGCTTCCTATTTGCTTGCTAAGTGGTCCATTCCACGTGTACAAAAGATCTGATAATTTGTATCTATGAATGCAATTTTCAAGTAAATAAAATTTTCGTACACTTTACCAGTTTTTCATTGATTTATCTGGTGTTATGTGGGAAAATTTTGTTTACTTGGTGACCGATGTAAGGGCATGCAAAGTTGCAAAGTTTTAGCTCCTTTATACACGTGAAATCGACCACTTAGTAAGCAAATGGGAGGCTGCAATTGAACTGGATGATAATTTGGACTCTTATTAATAAGTTACTGGTGTTTACGATAAATGTTTGTGTTTCGAACTGTCTAAAAATGGCTTTCACGGACCTAATACTTATCAATGCTCACTCGTACACAAGTTTATTTGCGAAAAGCGATTTTCGTTTTTGACTTTCGTATCATTGAAAGGCGTAACGGTGGTCGGGAACATCGGACGCGAGAAGGGCAAACCTTGGATAGCGATCTCGGCGGCGTACGTTACCTATTTGCTGCGATATCAAATATTCGACGAGAACATCTGGTTCACGCTGATGGTGTTCACGTCGGCGACCGCATTCGATAGCTATTCGAAAGAGTGGCGCAGGGAACCGATCAAGAAACGCTCTTTCATAAAGTAAGTCGAGTTGGAAATAATCAAAGTGGAAACTGTTAATGTTAATCTGGAATTTATAAATTGGTTAATTTGTTCGTTGGTATTTCTAAAACGGTAATCGGTCATTGCAGAAGTGCAGAATCAAGAAAATCAACCTTTAAAGTTTGTCCAAACCATTCACAAGATTTTTTTTTTTAATTTTAGGAGGATAGGCTTGTTGACAATGTGCGGCATCTTGTATTTATCCTTATGGACGTCGTACTTTTATTTTAACGGCAAAGTGACCGATTCGAACGGCGACGAGATTCCCGTACACGAGGCAATTCAACACTTCTTCACGTCGCCCATCTGGACGGATTTGAAGCAATCGCTATACGACACTTACATCTACGCCCAGCATCACGGATGGTTTGTATTGCCAAAAAAAAAAAAAAAAAAACGAACCAACAAACCGCAAACGTCGAAAAGTTCGTGTGTTCATTTTGAAATTTTTATTCTATAAAGGTACGAAATATGGAAACAAATCATCGACCTGTCGGACGTGAACGGCGAGCAGAACGCGTACAAAATATTGGGCTTGAGTCCGACGGCGAGTCAATCGGAGATAACGGCCAGGTGGCGGGCGTTGAGCCGGGAATGGCACCCGGACAAAGTCAAAGACGCGACGCAGCAGCGAGCCGCCCAGGAGAAGTTCATGGAGATTCAGCAGGCGTACGAGATCCTGTCCAACATCAAGACGAAGCGCAAGCGGAAGAACAAGAAATCGGTTCAGATGGATTAACTATTTTTCGCGACGAGATGACGGTCTTCTTTTAATCTATTTCTTTTTCTCACCACGTTGCCAAAGACTTACTTATTATTTATACCAATTGAGACATCAGAGACAGACAGAGAGAGTTTGAGAAACATTGAAATGAATTGAAATAAATTGGAGAATGGACCAGCGACATTGATTTTAATTGTTGTTAACTCGTGCGTGTGTGATTTAATTTTTTTTTTGCAAATGTCGCGTCACGAATGGACGATATTTAAAAGTGACCCATCGTATCGTAGGAAAGATTAATTGTTATCATTATTGCGAATTATAGGTAATTATTATTTAATTAGAGCGTTTAATTAAGCGCAACGAGTTCCTTTCTTCTCGCAAGAGAAACCTAGATTCCTCTCGGCGAAGAAATCGGATTAATCGCCGGTGAATTAAAAGCGTTATTTGCGCCATTTTTTTTTGCAAAATTTCCATATGCAAATTGGAACTTTGAATTCGATCCCTATTCGGATGCAATCAACTTGGGCGAATTTGAATTTCATTAAAAAAAAAACTAAAATTGATATAAAATATTCACAACGTGAATATGAAGGAAATCAGGGTGCTACATTAAGAGATTTCCATTAGCGACTCGTAATTGCGAACGTACATTCACGTGTTGCGCCTTGTTAATTAATAAATCTATTTTAAGCACAAAATTTAATTGTCATTAAGCGACAATTAATTGATACAATGCGGTTGATTGTAAATCGAAATTCGTTATGTACAATTACTTTTTTAATTTCTGTTATTGTTGCCGCCGTTACACAAGCATCGATTGAGACGGTTGCAAATATTTCTTCATTCGTTGAATTGTTAACGTTATCACTATAAATATTTACAAGGTTTATCTATTTATTTTTTTATCTGTAAATGGAGGTGACATTTTTGCATAATTTGCATACATCGTAGAATTAATGAGTAAAAGAAAAAATAAAGCATTAAAGATCATCAAGACTTAACAGTTTCTCTTTTATCTTTGTAAAATTTGTGGCTGAAAGCTCCGAACTGACCACGCCAACTTAATTATACACCTTGGCAAGGGAATTGGTAAAAGAAAAAGGGAATAATTCATAAGGATTAACGGGGTTTTCGTTTTAGAAAGCGCGAATGTCTCGAGGTGAAGCGACCGCGCGAAACAAAAATCGGACGAAATTACTAATAATTATGTTCGAAAGTACGCACCAATTTGTCGAGGTACTTTCTAATGTTCATCACTGGAAAGCCAAAAAAAAAAAAAAATTACAAGGAAATTGCTTGACCTCCGGAGCAAACCTTATAAAATTAGTGTTAGC
This sequence comes from Hololepta plana, assembly GCA_963695495.1. NCBI lineage: Eukaryota > Metazoa > Arthropoda > Insecta > Coleoptera > Histeridae > Hololepta > Hololepta plana. The sequence continues at coordinate 9,616,933 of OY968837.1, read as the reverse complement.
ATAATTTATTTACGATCGATTATTAATATTCCAAGTTCTAATCCGTCTGCAATCTTTCGTGAACGACCTACAAGTAAATCGTTTTGATTTACGGCGTTATTTCTTTATACGTTCCTTCGCTCTCTTTGTTTCTCTCCGGCGAAATTCCGACGTTATTCAATAGTAAAAGTTTGCGAGACCGAGAGACCCGAATTAAATATTATCGGCGGGGACTTATTTAGGTAAATATTTAGTTTACGAGCGAAACTTATTGCGGCTATCGTTTGTGAATTTATTCTAATGCTAAAATGGCATGTGCTAATAGCGATTTCAGTCGGTACGCACGTAATCGATTTTCGCTTATTAATAGAAATTTCGCACATGGAAAACTTTCGATCTATTATTACACACAATAATTGATCAATTTCGTTTCGGCCGTCGATGGAGACAACAAGCGAAAACGAAAATTACTTTCTCCCTCGCTCAATGTTTCTAATTAGTTGATTGAGCCTTTCAGACGTAATCGCTCGCGCTCGATTGTGTCGCTCTAATTAGCGGTATTCATTCGTTATAACGGTCGATCAAATCTCGCGATAGACACTATTAAAGTCATGCGAATGAACAAGAAAGAAGAAGAAAAAATTATAATAAGCGAGAAACACGTCAACTTCTTGTACGTTGATGACTACGATATTGTCTGTCTGCATAATGTTCGTTAGATGGGAAACGTAGCTTAACATATTTCGACATCTCGCTATATTACATTATACTTTCGACGTCGAATGGAATTTACGACTTGTAGCGTTATGGAGTGCGAGGATTATTAAAAGCGTCTGCGAGATATAAATCGAAGCGAAACGGTTTCGCGAGGCTTCTTATTTTTTTTATCCTCTCGTGTCCTCCCCGTTCTCAAATTAATTCCATTCCCGTGCCTAAAAGACGCGCGACGTTTACAAATCGTCGTCAGTTCCGATGCATCGTGGCTGCGAAATGGATTTCGCTAAGGAGTTGCATCTGGTTAACGAACGAAGCGACTTTTGGTGGATGCGCCGGGTGTCTTCTTCTGCTAACAGTTGATAAATGGCAAATTGATACACTGATTGCTGCTATGACGTTAATAACCAATAAAAAATTGCGTTAACGCAAATATATTATATAAATATTTGCGGTTCTTACTTGTCTTCGTTCTCTTCCACCTCTTGCAAGAAGTTATTTTTGTTATTGTTTTTGTATATGGGGAAAACGGGTATGCATATATAGAAGCTTCCTATTGCTTCGCGTGTAAGCGGCGTTGCGCATTAGAGGCGTCGCGACGCTATCTTCTTCATCCAACAGGCAGTCCGTGTAACGTAACGCCGTTGTCGCTGCGATCAGTAATTTCGGCGAGTCCAAGGTGAACGGTTCGATTGCTCGACTTTTTGCAAAACGGGAATTAGCATCACGCAAAATTCCATTAGACTATCGTCCGAACTAGTTCGTCGATCGTTCGGCAATCGATTGGGAAAAGGTAAGCCATTGCGAAATACTACTCAATCAATCAATCGAAATCAAAGTGGTGCCATTTAAACCGCCTCCGACTGCCTGTATCCGTTCCCCAACATTTTCGAGTGAATCCAATCCCCATCCTGGTGAGCCGCTTTTAGCAAATTGAATCGCGGAAAAATATATATTCGTGCAAAATAATGCACTCCTCTTCCTACGACGTTCACGCTTTCCTCTTTCGCTCTCTGCCATCCGTCTACGTTGACGTTTAAACTTTCCATAAAATCCATAATAGTATCAGTTTCATCATCAATTATAGGACGAAAAGAGAGGAAAGATTGGCGCCACTTAAATTTTGGACACTTTTCGATTCGTCATCAACAAGTTATTGAAGAGCGGCCATCGAAATTAATTACCTTAACACGCTGCGAGGAAGAGGGCCTCTTTAGGATTTCGAGTGCCACTTCGAAATACACATTTACCCAATTCCAAATATAAATACACGCCGGCGACGGAACTCGTTAATATCTTTTCGCAGAGCGTATTTGAAAAGTTCGATACAGTTGCTGGCGGTATCGATGGAATAGAAAGACGGACCGAGAAATGTTTATTGTAGAATGACGTTGTTGTACGTAAAATTGCATGCGAATTATTATCGAAAAGTATTCGGTTTACCTAGTTTGGAATTGGTAACGTGTTGCTCGGAGGGTTTCTTTTTGGATTGGAGCAGGGAAAATAGAGAAATTGAGGGAAACCGAGGGCAGGGAGGGAGAAGACATTTACCTTTTCCATTTTCTCTCGTTATATTGCTTTCGCCAAAAAAAAAAAAGACGATTGCGAAAATTATTAATTTTTTTTCGTGCATATACCTCTTTCGTGCGAATTATTATTAGATTAACGTAGCCATTCAACCGCATTTAAAACGCCTGCTCTATATTTTATATATAAAGAAAAACCTTATAAATACTTTTTACCTTTTTCAGCGAAAGAGCGGACATTGCAAAAAGGTATTATTACAATTGCCATTATTTCAATGGCATCTCGTCCCTTTTTTCGCGACACTTTTTTACATACCAACCAATCGATTTCGGCGCATTATTGCGTCCGATAACATTCTAATCTAATCTACGGCCGAGTTATTCTGATGCTATTTTAATAACACAAATAGATCAGACGATATTATTATGCCTCGAGGGCGACTAATAGTTTTAACAAGCGATTTTCGCCGACTCCCCGACAATATGTAAAATACTTAAAATGGATCGCCGAAAGTTCTCTAATGAAACGAGAGTCTTATTAGAAATTTAATCGTCTTAATGCCCGTATATACGGTGCGGAGGAGATTAGGGCAGGTGTCACGTTAAATGAAAGGTATCCTGAAGAATATGACACGCGGGGATGATGATAAAATCGATAAGGTAAGAGATCGAAAAATGGAAGAAGCTCTTTAACAATGCGTCGCCCGTCGCGTACATGAATGCATCCATTCTACGTTCCACGTTTTTGTGTGATAATGGCTCGGGTAAAAAAAAGGATACGAAACGTGCGCGTATAGTTATCTAAAGGGTTTCTTCGACGAAGGACCGTTAAAAATAGGACGGAATTCATAAACTGAGTCTTCGATGTTGATGTCGTATGGGTCGTATCGCGTTCGAATGCTACTTCCTCGTCTACTGCATGGCAATAGACGAGAGTCGAAAGCGGTCGTTGTGTAAAGAAATACAAAGTTCACAACGATCCTCACAAGTAATCTTTCTTCGTTATGTACATGTTTGTCTTTATTTTGCCGGATGGCATTTGCTGATGTTAGAAGTCAACAACGGTAAATGTTTCTGTTGCAATCGTTTTCTACATGTCGTGGAATCGTTGCAAACACGCCAGTAATTACTGCGCGAATTTGTTTCGCTCCCAGTCGAAAACTCCTTTTCCTTAGTCGGCATTATCGACAATCATTTGCCTGAAACAACAATTACAAAGGATTATTGTCGAGGGCGACCTTAACCTGTTAAGCGAAAATAACGTCTCCGTTTCGTTTTTCTATTTTTTTGCGAAACGATTTACTTTATCATTATTTACTTCCAGATAACTTGTGCAATAATTCACCCACCCCCCATCGGTTCTTAACGATGACTAATTTTAAGTACGCTTTAACGTGTTTGCGAAGAGTTTGCAGAAAGCACTTTTCGAAATTCGACTTCGTTTTTCCTTTCGTTCTGTTGGCAATCAGATAAAGCTTGTATGTAATCGAAGCACGCGAACCCTTTCGACATTTTCCCTTCTGAACGCGTTCGTATGTGGCATTTGAAAAAAAAGCTCCTTTTTTCTTTTAATAGATAAGACGCCAAGAGGAATAACGCAATTCTTAACGATTACGGGGGCGCGTTTCGAAGCGAGATCGAAATCTCTCGGACGTTGACAATAAAATATGAGCATGTGCCTTGTTGAGGTAGACTTGATAATTTACTCGGCTTTTCCTTATCGGCAATTTTCTTTTGCGTTTAATAATAGATTGCAACTGCGTTATGCAGTAATTTGCTGGTGGAAACGGACGAATCGTTGATGAAAGGAAATTGAATGGAACAAATTTTTTTGCCTTTGATTCGCACGCACTCGTTTTTGCCTTTGAACAAATATTCAAAAAAGAACATTGCGAACGATTTAATATAAATTTTTCCCTTTCAGTTCGGGCCTCTTTTCTTTTTTATAGAAGCGGAGATAAAAAGAAGAATCGGTAAAGGAGTTTGATTGATTGCCATTAATAAATTGTGTGGACGGTCGCCTTTCGTTTTCTCCATCTTTCTCCTTCGGTTTATAATTATTGCAGAGGAATTTTCTTCCTTTATTTTCTCTTGTTTTTTGCATTTGTTTATTTCACCCCGTTATTTCTCTTGCGTTCGTGTGAGTGATAAAGTTTTATAATTGGTTGCCCGGCTAATTCCGTTGGAATAATCTAAAAAACTTTTATCGACCTACTTATTCTCTCCTTCCAGGTATTTGCGGTTCGCGTCGAAAGAAAATGGGAGCGAAACTTCATTTGAAAACGGGATTCATTTTAATAGCCACACGGAGTTTTCCATACAATCACATTTAATTGATTGTCGTAATTTTGAATAACTACGTACGAAGGCATTGCAAGAAAAATCGAAGTTAATATTGCAATTTCGTTTCTTTTGCACGTAAATTTATGTTTAATATTGCAATAAACTGGAAATTCTTGATGGTACATGACTAACTAATTTTTTATTGTCCTACTCTAATTATTAAGGAAAAGCGATAATGAAGCCCATCGCCCGCCACATGTTGTTAACGGTTTCTCGTTTCCCTTTTCCCCCGTCGTAACATTATTATCGATTTTGGTTTATTATTCTTAGCAAATCGTCGAATCGAAATAAATAATCCACCATACGAAGATTAATGATCGTAGATCAGCATTAGCAAATTTTCTTGAGCATTTTATTTGCATTGTGCAAATACTTCCTCTTTCCGTTCATATACTAAATGAGTTCATTTGCAAAATTTCCACTCGTCTTATTCCATTTCTAAAAGCAAAGCACAATATTTTTTTTAACGATAACGTAATTACTAGTTTACGAACTTCGTCGGTTTAGAAATTACGTTCCTGAACGGTAATCTAATTCGATCAAACCTAAAAGTGTGATATTATAAAATTTGCAATTGAAATGACAAATCCGAGAGATTCGAACATTCCTCCTCCATCCAATACCTGTAGCATTATTTGCTTTGAATTCGGTCAAACGAATTACTCCACCGTAAAAACTCGACATCGAACGTTATCGCACCACGATGCGTTCGCTTGAGTAACTGTAAGAGGTCCTCAGGAGCTTCACCAATTGTGCGTTCCTCATTACGTTCACATTTATTCCCGTCGTCTCGAGATTTGCTTTAAAATTGTACAAAATTGTCTTGGTGTATTTGTTGGATATCCTAAAAAAAGAAAGAAAAACGATCATTGTTATTAAGTAGACAAAATCATCTTCTAAATTGTAATGCATGTGCTTTTAAAGTGCCGTTTGATAAGGGCGGAACATTCTTAAGAGTAAATTGCAAATACGTGACCGTCGAGGAAAAGAACGACCTCAAAATTAAAAGGAAATTTTAAATTACGTTCAATTACGTCGACCGGGAAATAATAATTTTATATTGCGAACGTTTCAATACGAAAACGAAATTGGTTGTTTTCCTGCATTTTCGGTAAAATTGTTCCCTACTTTAAGTTCGTATCATATGATTTAATACTTTTTAAAGGCTTACTTTTGTATGTTTCAAGTATTCGAATATAATAAACTTCAATGCGAACAATTCGAATTAGACGTAGTGTACGAATTTGCTTTCATCATAGACGTTACAAATTTAAAATAAAAGATGGAGAAGAGGGCTTTCACGAGCAGCGAAAACCGAATAATTTGCTCGAGGAGACGACGTTAACGACTGCGTACAGTTCGGAAATGTCTCACTCTGAAATCACTTTCTCTCTCGTTCTCTCCCTTTCCGTTTTCCATTTATTTAATTATTACCAATCCGAATGAATTCGCAGTTTATTAGGGCACATCAAAGGAGCGACAGTTTGAATTGTTTCTCTTTTTTTCACTTTACTTTTCCCGTAGTGTCCATTTTACACATATCTGGAATAAAATCTCGCACGTCCGCTCGTTTCGATTGTGTGCGTAATTAAAATAGACAAAAAAAGGAGATAGAATGCGAAGTCGATTTGTTGATGACGACGACCAAATTGCGAAATTACTGAACTGTATTTTACACGTGAACGAATATCATCTTCAATTCGCAATTATAATGTGTGAAAAAAAAGCTGAAAGAATGCAAACGAATGAAAGTTTTTGATTTACCAACCGATAAAAGTGTTAATTTTGTAACAAAATTTTTAATTATATAATTATTAATGGTTTCGTGTATTTATAACATTATCACGTAATACGTTTCAATTAATTCATTTTTCCCTACATATTTATCAACATCTCAATTAACTTGGTTTTAGTTACCAGACGATACTTGTTACGCTGGTGCGATTAAATTTCTTCTCGAGTAATAGTAATTAGCAAACAAAATTACGAGTTAGTAATTAACTGGCTGAAAAAATACCCTTTTATACGACAAATGCATTCATGGCCGTTGCAATTTATTTCCACCATCTTACAGCTTCGTTCTTGTAAAAATCCTTATTGATGAACATCACACAGAAATTTCACCTCAAGTATCATAAATCCTTACTAATTAACAGCAAAACAGTCAACTAGAATAAATTACCCAAATCCATAATCAACATAATTAAACGTAAAGGTGCGATAATCAATAAGTAAAGGTGAACGCTAAAATGTATGGGAATGTTATAAATCTAATTCGAAATAAAACGTTTACCATTTTTGCTCGTTAAATTTTTTCTCGAAATCTTTTCAGCGGATAGAATTGTGTAAATTTACGTGCTTCCGGTTGAAAAATATTTTTCCCCGGTTTCAACGTGCGTCGCTCGTTAAGGTCAAAGGTTAGCATTTCGTCTTAATGGAAGAAGTCTTTGAGAGGAAACGCGAGATTGACCGGAATAAAAAAGCGCGACAACAAAAGGCGTATTCATATTTACTAAGCCGTTAGCGTTCCTCTCCCCAGTTCAATTTGCCATGATCGGTGGATGCGCCGGCGAAACTGAAAAAAATATGCCATGTATAAAATGAAACATTCACATTATTACACGAATGTGTGAGATGATCTTACTCGTTTTTCCAGATGTCCCCGAAATACAAATTGATTTATTTCAATGCACGCGGCAGGGCTGAGCACATAAGATTTATATTCGCTTACGCCGGCATTCAGTACCAAGACGAGAGGATCCCACGGGAGAAATGGTTCGAACTGAAAAAGAGTAAGGAATCTCGTTATTAGTGTTACTCTAAAATAGGCAAATTTATCATTCATAAAGTTGCGGCATATTACTGAAATACAATCAGTATAGTGCATAAAGTAAAATTATAACTATAATAAATGCCTACGTCTGGATATTTGATTGAAACCAATTTTTATAAACAAGAAACTCACTCACTCGTCAACTTAAATAATTTACTTACGTTACATTCATTGTCGAATCTTATCTCGTCGTGGCAATCTATTTGCACATCATTAATTTATTTAATTCCCACTAGTTTCTGCTATCGATTTAAGGGCGGAAATTTACTAATTCCACACTTAACAATAACCAAATGTGTTTCTCTCAATTCTGTTTCAGAGACCCCGTTCGGAATGTTACCAATTTTGGAGATCGACGGTAAAGTTGTTACTCAAAGTAATGCAATCGCACGATATTTAGCACAAGAACACGGATTAACCGGCAAAGACAAATGGGAAGCTTTGCAATGCGACATTCTCGTAGATACACTAGGCGATCTGAAACAAGGTACGTTTAGTTTTACAACAAGCAGACGATCTTGCGGATCGAAATTTACAAAAAAGGGCAAAACCAAAAAGGTCTTGCATCGGCCGGGAATCGAACCCGGGCCGCCCGCGTGGCAGGCGAGCATTCTACCACTGAACCACCGATGCTGATGATGATAAAAGGATACGTCTTCTTCGGGCTCCTTTCTCTTGACTTGGTGCAGCCAAGAAGATGGCAAAAAGGTCTCTGCATCGGCCGGGAATCGAACCCGGGCCGCCCGCGTGGCAGGCGAGCATTCTACCACTGAACCACCGATGCTCATGACGGTAAAAGAGAGCGTCTTCTTCGGGCTCCTTTCTCTTGACCTGGTGCAGCCAAGAAGATGGCAAAAAGGTCTCTGCATCGGCCGGGAATCGAACCCGGGCCGCCCGCGTGGCAGGCGAGCATTCTACCACTGAACCACCGATGCTGATGACGGTAAAAGGATACGTCTTCTTCGGGCTCCTTTCTCTTGACCTGGTGCAGCCAAGAAGATGGCAAAAAGGTCTCTGCATCGGCCGGGAATCGAACCCGGGCCGCCCGCGTGGCAGGCGAGCATTCTACCACTGAACCACCGATGCTCATGACTGGAAAAGAGAGCGTCTTCTTCGGGCTCCTTTCTCTCTTGACCTAGTGCAGCCAAGAAGATGGCAAAAAGGTCTTTGCATCGGCCGGGAATCGAACCCGGGCCGCCCGCGTGGCAGGCGAGCATTCTACCACTGAACCACCGATGCTGATGACTGTAAAAGGATACGTCTTCTTCGGGCTCCTTTCTCTTGACATGGTGCAGCCAAGAAGATGGCAAAAAGGTCTTTGCATCGGCCGGGAATCGAACCCGGGCCGCCCGCGTGGCAGGCGAGCATTCTACCACTGAACCACCGATGCTGATGACTGTAAAAGGATACGTCTTCTTCGGGTTCCTTTCTCTTGACCTGGTGCAGCCAAGAAGATGGCAAAAAGGTCTCTGCATCGGCCGGGAATCGAACCCGGGCCGCCCGCGTGGCAGGCGAGCATTCTACCACTGAACCACCGATGCTGATGACGGCAAAAGAGAGCGTCTTCTTCGGGCTCCTTTCTCTTGACCTGGTGCAGCCAAGAAGATGGCAAAAAGGTCTCTGCATCGGCCGGGAATCGAACCCGGGCCGCCCGCGTGGCAGGCGAGCATTCTACCACTGAACCACCGATGCTGATGACGGTAAAAGAGAGCGTCTTCTTCGGGCTCCTTTCTCTTGACCTGGTGCAGCCAAGAAGATGGCAAAAAGGTCTCTGCATCGGCCGGGAATCGAACCCGGGCCGCCCGCGTGGCAGGCGAGCATTCTACCACTGAACCACCGATGCTGATGACGGCAAAAGGATACGTCTTCTTCGGGCTCCTTTCTCTTGACCTGGTGCAGCCAAGAAGATGGCAAAAAGGTCTCTGCATCGGCCGGGAATCGAACCCGGGCCGCCCGCGTGGCAGGCGAGCATTCTACCACTGAACCACCGATGCTGATGACGGTAAAAGAGAGCGTCTTCTTCGGGCTCCTTTCTCTTGACCTGGTGCAGCCAAGAAGATGGCAAAAAGGTCTCTGCATCGGCCGGGAATCGAACCCGGGCCGCCCGCGTGGCAGGCGAGCATTCTACCACTGAACCACCGATGCTGATGACGGCAAAAGGATACGTCTTCTTCGGGCTCCTTTCTCTTGACCTGGTGCAGCCAAGAAGATGGCAAAAAGTCTTTGCATCGGCCGGGAATCGAACCCGGGCCGCCCGCGTGGCAGGCGAGCATTCTACCACTGAACCACCGATGCTGATGACGGTAAAAGAGAGCGTCTTCTTCGGGCTCCTTTCTCTTGACCTGGTGCAGCCAAGAAGATGTCAAAAAGGTCTCTGCATCGGCCGGGAATCGAACCCGGGCCGCCCGCGTGGCAGGCGAGCATTCTACCACTGAACCACCGATGCTGATGACGGCAAAAGGATACGTCTTCTTCGGGCTCCTTTCTCTTGACCTGGTGCAGCCAAGAAGATGTCAAAAAGGTCTCTGCATCGGCCGGGAATCGAACCCGGGCCGCCCGCGTGGCAGGCGAGCATTCTACCACTGAACCACCGATGCTGATGACGGCAAAAGGATACGTCTTCTTCGGGCTCCTTTCTCTTGACCTGGTGCAGCCAAGAAGATGGCAAAAAGTCTTTGCATCGGCCGGGAATCGAACCCGGGCCGCCCGCGTGGCAGGCGAGCATTCTACCACTGAACCACCGATGCTGATGACGGTAAAAGAGAGCGTCTTCTTCGGGCTCCTTTCTCTTGACCTGGTGCAGCCAAGAAGATGGCAAAAAGGTCTTTGCATCGGCCGGGAATCGAACCCGGGCCGCCCGCGTGGCAGGCGAGCATTCTACCACTGAACCACCGATGCTGATGACGGCAAAAGGATACGTCTTCTTCGGGCTCCTTTCTCTTGACCTGGTGCAGCCAAGAAGATGGCAAAAAGGTCTCTGCATCGGCCGGGAATCGAACCCGGGCCGCCCGCGTGGCAGGCGAGCATTCTACCACTGAACCACCGATGCTGATGACGGCAAAAGGATACGTCTTCTTCGGGCTCCTTTCTCTTGACCTGGTGCAGCCAAGAAGATGGCAAAAAGGTCTTTGCATCGGCCGGGAATCGAACCCGGGCCGCCCGCGTGGCAGGCGAGCATTCTACCACTGAACCACCGATGCTTGTTTCCTAGAAGTCATTATTCGTTACATATTTAGAAACTTAATGATAATTAATATATATTCTAAGGTGCAATTATTTCGTTACAGTATTATGGCAATTAAGAAGCGAACAGGATGTGATTAAGAAGGAGGAACGAAAGGCTAAATTGATGAGGGAGACTATACCATTCTATTTAGCCAAATTTGAGAAAATAGTTAGCGAAAATAACGGCTTTTCTGTGGGATGCAACGTAAGTTTGCTTTTGCTTATGTATTTAATTTATCCGGATATTTCTTTCTTTCTTTAGATAACATGGTGCGATTTCGTGTTTGCGGTTTCGTTAGAGAACTTTGAAATAATATTTGGTAAACAGTCGTTGGATTATTATCCGGCACTGAAGGACCTTAAGGAGAGAGTTTATAACATACCAAGTATAGCCGAATGGATTGAGAAACGTCCCGTTACCGATTCTTAAGGGACGTAACACTGGCACCGTTTAAAGATAAATTCAGTTCTAATTTTGAAGACTAGAACAATTTCGATTAAACTTTTATTTGTTCGCAACTGAAAGAATTGACATATTCACATGAACCAACTGTTTTTGTATTGATTACTCTAAACGTGACATGTTTCTTTATTAAGGTATTAAACGCGCTTAACAAACGAATTGTTGTTAACACAAGTACCATCGACCCACTTTGATGTTGCTTATGCAAGAATACGAAATTGAATTACAAAATTATTTTTGAAGGTGAGGCGTGTCTTTTCGCCAAGGAAAGAATGTCACTTTTAATTAGAAAATTAAATTTAAAATTAAAGGAAACTTAAGTACACGCGACGAATATTAAAATCTTTGAATGAATCGGGTACTACTTATAATTTTTACTAGAAGCAAATGAAATATTTATCAAAAATTCTAATAAGGTATCAAAAAGTATACTGTTGATATGTAAAATGGAAATGAAAATAAAAGTGTCATAAATAAGTTAGAGAAATTGCGGATATTTATATTTAGGTATTAGATGTTTATATGTAGGCGTCTAGAGACATATGAATTATGTGAATATATAGTAAACAATGTAGACAATTGATGTGTCGCGAATCATATCTAAGGAGGATCCATAATGGTTTAAATTGACTGCCTACGAAATATTGCTATCAAATTAGCAGGAATATACAGAGAGAAATTATATATATAATATACATATTACATAATTTAATTATTTAAATTATTTTTGTTACTGAATTGTTGATAAAATGTTATCAAAATGTACTTCTGATCCAACAGTGTTTGGATTCTTAATGCATAAGTAGATAGTCATAAAGTGCTGTATATGCATACTTATTGATGGTGATGTATTGCAAATTATAACTCCAAAGTACAAATCAGAGGACATTGTTGAATTATTATTAATATTGTACATTGGTATTTAATCATTGTTAATTTAAAATATGAACGCCGTTGATAATTTTTGACAAGTTTCGATCGATATTTTTATAGGCCGTTAAGCAATTCGTTTAGATTAATATAATATCTATAATTTTTTCAAAATAAAGCATCATTATCGTATGTTCAGTGTATCATTTACAGCACTATTAGCCAATAAATGTTTTAGATAGTCATTGTAGCATACGAATTTAATTAACTAAGAATTATTATGTTACTTACAGTATGTTCGTTATCCATTATTTTTTTGTTTGTTAATTACTTTCACGGAACATGTAATTTTACTTGCACCATTAAATTATATTTAAATGTATATAATCATTTTAAATTTGTTGCGAAATATAATTTTCAGTCTACCATTTCTTTTATTTCAAAATTTTTCGTTTTATTACCGGCAGCGACCTCTACAATAAACGATTATGTTCATTTATTTTGAGCATATCGTGTAGACAACCAACGTTTCACGTTTGGTAAAATAATAAATTGTACTTGTCACACAACGCAATGTTATTGGATATTCTGCGACATTACGAAGAAGATTACATAGTTTGATAAATGTTTATAATAACAAGGACCATCACAAATGAAATGATTGTGGTTTAAGAAGATCGTGTCAACGAATCAAGTTATTAATAGTAGACGATGTTTACATTAAGGGAATGGGCTCCACTAACAGACTTATTTAACAAATTACCAGCAAAGGCTCAAGTTGGGCTATTTCCTCAAGAAGTAAAAGTAACATGCATTGATGCATTGTCACAATTTTTAGTTTTAGGCACAAATCTAGGGATTGTATATTGGTATGATAGAAAGAAAGGAACGCTGGAAAGATTAAGATGCGAGGTAAATGGAAAATCATCAATTATTTAGAATGTCTTTTTCTTATCTAAGCACCTTTTTTAGAATAGTAATTGCTGCTTGACTGTAGTTAAAGTAACATCAACTGTTGATTATATGGTGGCTTGTGGTAGTAAAGATGGTAACATCAGTATATTTCAAATACCCAAATCACATCCAGATAACTTGCCAGATAGTTTAAAGCCAAAGCATAATAAGCAAGTCGAAAGATATACTGTGTCTGAAATGCACAATTCCAGTATAAGTGCTTTGGAATGGTCTAGAAATGGTATGAAACTGTTTTCTGGTGATAAGAATGGTATGGTTGTTCTTACAGAGATCGATTTTTACATGGTAAAAAAATTATAAGCTTTTTTATGTTACTTTATAACGTTGTTTTAATGGTTACAGCACTTGTGCAAATCTGTCGAGGTTCTTAATGAAACTTATGAAATTGTACAACTAAGCTACCACCAACAAAAGTTGCTTATATCAACAACTTACAGAAGCATAATTTGCCAAAAAAATCAAAAGTGGAAAGTCATACAGGTTGGAAAGAAAGATCGGAAGATGTAGGTATTAGCTCATGTACAGATCAATTTCAATAATTTTAAATGTTTAGTCTAGGCAATTTTGGTGGAATTTTCTATCAAACTGGTTTGAGGCCAACAGATGTTATTCTATATTGTGTTAGGCCAGGACTTCGTATCTGGGAATCAGATTTGGATGGAATTGTACAGAAAACATTACTTTTTAAGGTTTACAATATATATCCACTTGAATTTACCATTAAATAATATTATCTTGTAGGATATATTAAATACCGAATCTCCAGAAGTACCTCTGATTAATCCAATTTCAAGCAACATGAAGAGTCTGAAACCATCCAAAGAGGCTTCATTTGGAAAATTGTTACATTTTGATGAAAAATCATTGGTAACATTTAGCAATGATGTTATATACATTTTAAATCCAAAGGAGCTAACAATAATTGCTACTATCAGCAATTTGAGAAGGTATCTGTTAGGAATCTTGCAGAGATTATAATTACTGAATTTGTAATTACAGTTGCTTGGATGTAGCTACAACAAATGACGAAATTTTCATATTGGAAGGCGTCAGAAGTATAATTCGAATATCGAATCAACCGGAAATATTCGACGATGTAAGCAGTTCAACGTCAAAGTCTTTCATGCAGATACCACAGTCATTAAGAGAAATCTCATCCAGTATATTGAACACTAACAATATCTTGCCAGCTATACCACCCTTCATTGATAATAATGCATCATTTAATGAATTTAACGAACACACAGACGAAACAGCAATAATTAATGCCGAGGAAGCAACGGAAATGGATTCAAGAAGCAAAGTGCTGGGAAACGAAGATTTTAGAGCTAAGTTAGAGATCTACAAGAGGATCGGCACCGAAGAATTCGATGATACAATATTATTCAAGCATAGTGTACGAAGAAGCAAACCCAACAATTGTATGACGTCGAGTACGACCAGTGTTAGTTCGAACAGTTCGGATTCGGAGAAGGACAATGGGAAATTGATAAAACCGTCAATTATGAATCTTAGCAGTGTGGGTTTGGTACCAGATTTAAGGAGTCCAGATACTATATTGAACGATATCAAGGAAAAAGAAGATAAATTGGCCGATATTTTGAATATCGGTCATATTAAGATCGATTTAAACGATTTGGAAAAAATACAAAACGACGAAAAAACTGAAACCAAATCCGATGATGCAATTTTGTTAAATGAAGCCCGAGAATCTTTCTCATATAAAGCAAAGACGATGAGTTCAGATGACAATAACATTAAATCACAGCCGTCAGCCAAGAAAAGCGACAACACGAATGAAACAACATCCGTAATACAAACGAAACTTTTTTATAAGGATCTTATTGACGAAATAAACGGTCCACCAGGTGAAATTAATTACGTATGCTCAAAATATCTTCTTTTAAATATTTATTCTTTTTAGTTTGTATGAACATTCCCACTGAATGGAATTTAAAAAACGTACAAATCGAACAAATTGCTGAACAACCCGACACAGCCCTAAGCGATTGGGAAATTATTTGAGTGGTTTAATTTTTGAGCAAATTATAATTATAGAGCTAGTCATATGAATTGCAAGATTTTTTTAAATATATGAATGCATTTTATTCACAATCATATTTCATTATGTGATAATTTTTTGTTAATTTTATTGATTTAATTAAAATATAATTTTTATTACATAGGAAATGGTTTAATATTCGCAAGAAAGCGATTGCCTGCCTTCCGCGGCCGAAATGTAATTAATACAAACGGTTTGCAAATAAACGACAGTGATTGCATCTATTAATTTAATAAAGTACAGTATGTGTATAAATTAATGGGAAAAAAGTAGAATCAATAACTTGATTTCGAGTATCCGTTAGTTTCATGCAAAAATATTAACAATTAAATATGCAAAATTAAATCAGCAATAATTCAGATAGCAAACAATATGGCTTGCTAATTCTGATAGTTGCGATTATTGCCTCTATTGTAATTCGGTTTTCCACGTCCTCGGTTTCTGTTAACGTACTCTCTCGATTGATACTGTTGGTTCTGTTGACTTTCTTGAACATATTGATCAGCATACGTTGACTTGTTGTTCTGGAAATAGTCATAGGTTTTAGGTCGTTTCGCTTCGTTCGCCGAGTATTCCTGTTGATAGCCTCCATAACTTCCAGCACTATCGAATCCGCCAGCATAATTATTACTCCTTCCGTAGGGTTCGTGTCCGCTATTATGTCTATTATTATAATTACCCCCTTTGGCATAATTATCATTATTACCCCTCGTGTAATTATCATTGTTACCTCTAGAATAGTTATCACTATTGTAATTGCCCTTAAATTTCGAACACACATTCCATTACCATCATGTATATCAGATAATAGATAATTAATTCAAGTATATTTATACTAACCCTATTTGATTGATAATTTCCTCCACTGTAGCTACCAGCACTATCAAAACTCTGATTACTTCTTTGATTGTTATCATATGCATTTCCCCTATTGTAACCACCACGTTCTCCGCCACCCCGGGCACCACGTCCTCCACCTCTACCCCCTTGGGGTGCAGCAGTTCTTTGCTGCCACGAGGGCATTTCGGGCGGCGGTGGCGCTTGCTCAGAGGTTCTTCCACCCCTATCAGGCACCTAACATAACAATGAAGATTATGTTTCAATGATTCAAATTATAATAAATACCTGGCCTATCAGGACTTTGTTAATCGCAGTTTGAGTGTTTTTTCGAACAGAAGCATTGCTCGTCTTCTCGATAATAGCCAGATCATCGCGTGCACACAACAAATCTGATAATCCTACTTCAGGCTCTACTCTCAGTTCTTTCCTCTTTTCAGTGTATTTTTTATTAATGTCAATTTCTTTGCCTTTAGTTTTATCTGACCACTGAAATTGAAAATGTGTATGTTGATTAAATTTATATAGAACCTTACAATTAATATACCTGAAATGATTGTATTGTGCAATCCAATCGAGTTAACAACATTTCTCTTCTGATTGTATATTCATGATGTAAATCTTGTTGCACTTCATTCAAGGTATGCCACTGCTTATCATTTATCATCATATTTAAAATTGGATTGCCTAACAGGTCCGCTCCACCTTTTTTAATAATGTTTTCTACTGACGGTTTTATTTTTTGAAATAATTGTTGTGCAGTAATGTTCGGTGGTGGCTTTGAAAATCCCAAAGTCATTAATAACTTTCGCAAATTTGCTGCATTATTGGTTTCATTCTATAAATAATTTATTAGTTGATGGATATATGTATCTTTATGAATACTAAAATGCAAATTACCAGCTTCAATTCAATTTTCTTCTCTGGAACATTCTCTCGTAATATCCTAGCTGCCATCAATTCAGTTAACAAATAATCTAGTAATAATAGTCTCTCTTCTTTACTAGAGAGTCTGTCTGATATATGACCCTGTATCATTGAATCATAGGGACACCCTTAACAAGTCAATTATCAATCTAAATATTTACTAAACAAATAATACAATAATTTTTACCTAGTTCTTTTAAGAATGAACTTAATTCCATTAGAAATGACACATAATCTTCAGGACTTGTTATTGCATTGACCTTCTCATCAATTCCACATAGCATTCTCAATTCGTTAGTTAGGAAACTAACGGCATGAGTATAATGATCATTCTTAGGGCCCTCTTGAATTATATTTACAAAATTTTCATACACAGCCGGGTTCTTGTAACTGAATAGGTTAAGTAGAGAAATATATATTATTGTAGCTTTTAGTCAACAATGAATTTCTACTTTAAGTACTTACCCAATTAATTTAAGAGCATCTTGCACCTTTTTATCCATGACTAGTAAAAGAATAATTGATAATAGCAAAAATTCTCAATTGGAAACTTCAACTGATTGAAGAAACATCATGATGAAACCAACTAAATTCTAGTGGAATTGATCGTTGTCCCTTGAACACTGCTAATTTCATTATTATTATTATTCTAGAAATTGTTATATTTGAGAGTTGAGGGTTATAAATTACATCTCAAAATTTGATACAATATTCTGGATTTTATTGCTACCTATCTTATAAGATATGTTTAAGAAAAAAGAAAGGAAACAATTAAGACAGCGTGTAAAATCTGAAAGTGATGATTCAGACAAGGAACCCGACTTGAGGTAAACGTATTTAATAAAATCGACTAACAACAATTTAATATATTTTAATTGCAGTGAAAAATTAGAAGATTTAAGGGAGATGCAAAGCATGAGAAAACGACCAAATGGTGTAAGTGTCGTTGGTCTGGCATTAGGTGAAAAAATTAGTTTAGCTCAAGAAGTAACAGCTGTAAGTATTACTTATGTTTCTTCATATTTTGCTGCTACTATTAACAATGATTCTATTACAGAAAGATCCATTTAAAGTAAAATCTGGTGGTATGGTCAACATGAAAGCATTGAAAGCTGGCAAGGTTAAACAAGTGGATGATGCTTATGACACAGGCATAGGAACACAATTTTCTGTTGAAACTAATAAAAGGGATGAAGATGAAGAAATGATGAAATACATTGAAGAAAAATTGTCTAAAAAGAAAGGGAATAAATCTGATGATGATTCTTTAAGTGGAGATGATATGAAGCAAACAGTGAAGTATTGCAGTCCTGAAGAAGCTGCATTGCAAGCTGTACCAAATCACTTAAGAGAGTCAACTACAAAGAGGTCAGAGGAAATGTTATCAAATCAAATGTTGAGTGGCATACCTGAGGTTGACTTAGGTATAGAAGCTAAAATAAAAAATATTGAAGCAACAGAAGAAGCCAAACTAAAATTGTTGTGGGAACAGAATAATAAGAAAGATGGTCCTTCGCAATTTGTACCCTCAAATATGGCTGTTAATTTTGTACATCATAATAGGTGTAAGTATATCATAATGATCCACTTACTTAATATTTTTATTAAATGAATTTGATTTTAGTTAATATTGATAGTGATGCATTAAGAAAGAAGGCTAAATTGCAAAAATTAGATAATGTGCAATTAGATAAAGGCAAAAATAAGAAGGATGAAAAAGCAACAGATGATTATCATTATGAGAAATTTAAGAAGCAATTTAGGAGGTACTAACCCTTGCTCAAACTAATGATTTAACATGGAAAATGTACACTATAAGAATGCAATTCTTATTCAATTGTGACCTGCAGTTAAGGCAGTTATGTCAGAAATTTTTTTTTTTTTTTTTTTTTTTTTATTATGTTTTACATTAGCAATCAGAATTAAAGCAAATCCTATAAGCTAATCTGTTGACTTAGAGCTTATGTGCTCTATATTGGCATGGCGAGATTCCCTCCAATGATGGAACCTCTTAATTCTCTTTGAGATCAGCTGGCCATTGTCTTTTTAGTCTTCTATTTGGTGGTTCCAATAACGGCTGTAACAACGTGTTGCTGTGTCTATCTATTCTCTGGTAGTGTCCGATGCTTCTAGATTTTATCACATCTTTCACAAATGGAATTCGCAAGTCTTCATGGAGTGTTAGATTTGTAACGTACCAGGGTGCACCAGTTATTAAACGTAGAATTTTTGATTGGCATCTTTGAATGATCGATATACTCGATTTACTAGCACAACCCCATATTTCAATTCCGTAGGTCCAAATTGGTCTTAAAATAGCTTTATAAATCAGAATTTTGTTTTCAAGTGACAATTTTGACTTTTTCCCCAATAGCCAATAAATTTCTTTTATTTTTAGATCTATTTGCTTTCTCTTTTTGATCACATGCTCCTTCCATGTTAGCCTGGAATCTAAATGAAAGCCCAGATATCTAGTATTAGAGGCTCGAGGTATTTCTTTGTTGCTGAGAAGTATTGCTGGACATTGTTGTTTTCTCAGTGTAAAATCAATTTGTTTGCTTTTGTTTAAATTTATTTTTATCTTCCACCGTTTTAACCAAATTTCCAGCTCATGAAGATGATTCTGAAGAAAATTCGAGGCTCTTATGGGGTCCTCATGTGATGCAAGTATTATAGTATCATCAGCAAATGTTCCTATTGTTGTATTATCTGCTGTAGGTAGATCAGTAGTATATAATACATATAATATAGGCCCAAAGACACTTCCTTGCGGAACTCCAGACTTAATTGGATAATTTGTAGAAACTTCTTCATTAACTTTAGTTCTGAATTCTCTATCACTGAGAAAAGATACAAATAGTCTATAATACGAAATTGGAAAATACTTTTGAATTTTGTATAGCAGTCCAGAGTGCCAAACTTTATCAAATGCTTGGCTCACATCTAGTAATACTGATGTGCAATATTTCTTTTGCTCTAGAGATTGTCGAATTTGATGCGTTATTCGATGAGTTTGCTGAACTGTGGAGTGTCCCTGTCTAAATCCAAATTGATGTTGTGGTATCCAGTCTTCACTAGGCAAATCACAATAAAGTCTTTTTAATAATAGTCTTTCTAGTATCTTGGATATTGTTGATAAAAGGCTGATTGGACGATATGATGATACTTCGTTCAGATTTTTTCCTGGTTTAGGTATTAAGATAATCTCTGCAATTTTTAGTTGCTTAGGCCAATAATTAAGTCTTATTATCGCATTGAAGATGTACGTTAGGAGCACTATTCCTTTTTTTGGGAGCTCACGTATCATTGTTGGAGTTATTTTATCTATTCCTGGAGTTTTCTTTGTGTTTAGAAAGCTAATTTCTGTTTGCAGTTCTTTCGGGGTAAAGGCTCTGATTGGTGGTATATTAGATGGTAAAATAGTGAGACATCTTTCTATTTCTTCATCTGTATCTTCGTCATCTTGTTTAAACACAGTCACTAGATGTTCAGCAAATAAGTCGGCTTTTTCTTTATCACTCCTAGCCCAATTTGACGCTTCAAGTGTTGTATTGCGTATAGGAGGGGATTGCAATTTTGGCTTCTTTTTAGATTTTATTGGTTTCCAAATTGAGTTATCATATCTGTTAAGACTACAAATGTAGTCATTAAAAGATTTATCTCGTAGATTTTTAAGCTTTGTTTTAAGAACATTACTTATACGATTAAAAGCAGTTTTGTCAGCTGGCGCTTGAGTTTTGTGATATTTTGCTCTGGCTCTTCTTTTTTCTGCAATAATCCTCCTGATTTCTACTGGTACTTTGTTGCCATCCACCTGAACAGTCTGCTTAGGGGTGACTTGTTGAACTGTCTCTTTCATATTATTAATAAGCATTGTTAGTGCTTGATCTACTTCATCGGACTTTTTCAGTCTTACTGCTAAGTTTATTCTTTGATTTAATAGTTTTCTAAATTCTTCCCAGTCTGTTTTGTTGTTATGAAGTCTTGGAATTGATGTTTTGTGAATAACAAAGCTACTGATCGTTGCTATTATTGGTGAATGGTCTGAAGAAATATCATAATTTGGAGTAACTTCCATATAATTAGATGAAATGCCATTGGTGATGAAGAGATCCAGCAAGTCCGGCATTTTGTTGGTATCTGTTGGCCAATACGTGGGTGTGCCAGTTGAGAGAAATGAATAGTTCTTCTCTTGAACAATGCTGAGTAATTCTCGGCCTTTAGTGGTAATAATACGTGAACCATATGCAGTGTGTTTACTATTGAAGTCCCCCCCTACGATGAATTTGCTTCCAAGTGTTTGAAAGAATTCTCCAAAATCCTCTTTTTTAATGTTATGACGGGGTGGACAGTAAACTGCAGCCACTGTTAGTTCGTATGATCTCATTTTTACTTTTATAACTGTAGCTTGCAAAATATTGAGAGCATATTTCGGTAGTTCAAAGTGGCTAATGGTATTCTTTATTATGATGGCAGTTCCAGCATGGGCAGTATTGTCCGGATGGTTAGTATAGTACGTACTGTATTGTGGGATGTTGAAGTAAGATTTATCAGTAAAGTGTGTTTCACTTATTAATAGAATATCTATTGAATTATGATAGATGAAGATTTCAACCTCGTTTTTGTGACTCAGAAGCCCATTGGCATTCCATTGAGCAATTTTTATGAAATTATTGAATTTTACTTATTAGCGCGGTAAGCATGTTGAGTACCATGCTATTTTGTTGGATTAACTGCTGAAACATTGATTTAAATTCATCTAAAAATTTTCCTAGAGTATTGTTAATAACATTTTCATTAATTTGCTCGTTAATGTTATTGGTGCCTTTTACTATACCTGCATAAGTGTTTTGTTTTATAGGTTCTTTAAATGTTTGCTGATCTGTGTTATTTATGTGGGTAATTATTTGTTGATTTTGTTGTATATTAAGTCTATTATTTGTATTATTTGATTTTTTGACTAATTTATGGTAAAAGTCACAGCCTTTATAATTAGCCGGATGCTCACCACCACATAATGCACATTTTGCCGGAATATTTGTAGGTTTCTTACAATTTGTTGAATTATGTGATCCTCCACATTTGACACAAACAAAGGGCCTATTACAGTATGTTTTCGTATGTCCATATTGTTGACATCGCATACATTGAGCTATATTTCCATTCCTTTTCGGTGGTTCTATTTGAACTACTCTATTCTGCAACCCTTGTAAATTATATATATCCTTGTTGTTATCTGCAGGCTCCAGATCTACGAAGAACATGTTTAAGGGACTTTTTGTGATTCTACTTCTGCCATTGATAATATTTCGCACTTTATGCCCTAGCCGATGCAGCTCTTCTCTTATTATTTCCGTGTCAATTGAATGATGGAGATGTTTGATTACTACTCTAAATGCACGTTCGCTTTTAGGTTGATACGTGTGATATACTATGTTATTTTCACGCATATATTTGATTAGTATCCTATATGTATCAGAGGAGTTGCTATTTATCTTTATAGTATTGTCTGTAAGTGTCTTCGTAGAATAATGTTCATCTTCTACGATGTCCCTTAAATTGTTTATCATTAGTTGATAATTAGTTACTCCATAGACGAATATAGGTGGAGGCCTTGGAAGTTTTGGAGTTGTGACACCTGATTCTTGTACATTACGATTTTCTTCCGGGTCATTCGAAAGTTGACTGAATCTATTGGATATCTGTATGGGTTGCTTATGATTTACTCTTATTTTTCTTCGTTTGGTACTACGTACTGTTTGCCAGGATACTTTGTTTGCATCTTCGTCTTCTGTTTCTTCATCACTCGTTGATGACATTTTATAATATAGCGAGTTTGTTGGTTGTGAACAGACATTAACATTCGGAAATATATGTTGTTGCTGCATTAAGCAGGGTTTGATAGTATTGTTCAATGATGGTTGATAATTTGACATTTGAGAATTGTGTACTGGTACACCCGTTGAGACTCTGCCTGTAGTTTGTATTGGTTGCGTATACGAATGTCCTGGTCCATTACAAGTAGGCAATGCTTCCATAATTTATTTTGATGACTTTGACAGTTGTATATTAAATACACTGATATTTATTGAATATTGAGTCTTTATAGCTCACACTCGTTAAAACAATTCACTTTCTTCTCATTAGCAAGACTAAAGCACTTTCTTTATTAAATAACGTCTTTTTTTATTTTTATTTTTTTATTTTAAATTTTAAATTATTTAGGATTACAAATAGAACGATACGATAACAGCTCGTTGCTATCAACACTTATGTCAGAAATTGAAACTGAAATTGATGTTTAATGGAATTGGAGGCGATAAGTTTCAGACTATTTATTTGGTTTTCCTTTCATACATTAATAATTGAATACAAAAACACAATTAATCTATTGCATATATTTTTAATAATACAACAAACAGGTGTTTATTTCTTTTACTTATTTATGTATATACTTTTTTCATCTCTGTTTAAAAACAACCATGTACTATGGAGTAGTCTAAAAACAACAAACAGCCTAATGCAATACAAGACACAGCATTTTTTTAATTATATTTTTCCTTTCAATTAATTTTTTTTATTGCGATACAATGATTGTTAATTATCACAGAAAGTTGATACGAAATCAAAATAGGCGCCAATAATAATCTTTGTAAATGATGAAAAGGGGAACCAAGTATTTCGAAATTGTACTTTTAGGCCACATATTTCAATATCATTTTATATAATAGTATAAATATTTCTTTGTATCAAAGAAAATTAATTTAAAGCTTAATTGCAAATTAATTATAAATGTCTTGGAAATGTTTAAATATAATATTTATTATTTCGTCTGATACTCTTCAGTTTAGAATATTCACTTACTTTTTATTCTAATGAGACGAGCCCAACGAAATTTGAAATTTTAACTCGTTTCGTGATCTTTTTTATAGATAGATTTGTTTTACAAAGGCTGCACAATTTCTTTATTGTAATATTTTATAGTATTAACGACCAAACATGCTATTGGCCTAGTTTCATTTTGAATTTGAAATGTGCATTACGAACGTAATTGAATTGAAAAAGAATAATTTGATGCATCCACTTTTAACTAATTAAAATGAATATCTATTACTCATTATTATCATTCAATTTTATGTATGTTACTATTAAAATCTAATTTGAAACTTAACGCCTACACACTAATTCAATAATATTTCCTTTTCTGTTTATATTCTCATCATTATACATACTATTTAATGAAATAATTTCCTTTTATCATCATTTTAAAACTAGATGATTAAGTACTAAGTCATAGAGTAAAAAGATGTATATATATTGTATATTATAGATTATTATAAGATTAGTATAAGATAATTAGTTTTTAAGTTTATAGAAGTTGGGTATCCAAGAGAAATGTAGAAAGGAGATTGAATTTTTCAAGAAAACTTTTTAATTGTAATGAACGAATAGTGAGTGCGAATAGAAGCAAAATCGTCTTTAAACGAAAATCCGGCGACAATTATCGCTGTTATTTGCAATTATGGAACAAATAAAAATATTCATGGAAGTGGCAATTTTTAATCTTTTTAATAACCAATTTCTCACCTTTCTAACTAATTTTACGTAATTCCTTGTTTTGTTCTTAATTAATCTCAGTTTTTTTTGTTAATTATTTGATTTCGTCGTTTGGACGTTTTTAAAATATTTATTGCTACCACAAAAATAGAATTTCGTATATTCTAAAAAATGCTTAATAATTCTTATTATTCGTCAGTTTTTTTTTGTATTATGGTGTTTTTATTATTTTTTATAATAATAATCATTCAATAACAACAGTTTTATTAAATTTATCATTTTTAAAACGTTTCTCATTTTAATTCATAATTTATTCGGAAAGCCTCGGAAAAGTTTATTATCATATTATTACTAATTAAATACAATTATGAAAGTTTCCTACCCATACATACCAAATTATTATATGTCTCTAACAACATTAACTTCTCACATTTCGTATTATTAATAGAAAGTAATGTGCTGAAGGTTCTTTTTACAATGTACTGCCACATTGTTGCCGGTGGAAGTTTGAAGGAGGTTTGTCAGTTTTCGAACTAACAATAAGTATTTAGATTTGGGTATATAGTCGAAAACTTGGGGATAAATACTACGTTGGATTATTTCTTCGTAGATTACAAGTTTGGAATACTTTTACCTAATTCGGATCAATAAAATTGTTTCTGAGGCAAACTCAATTCTGCGAAAAGTAAATAGTGCTTTAATAAGAAGGAAACCCTTGGGCTGGAAACATTATTATAAATGCCCAAAAAGAAAAGATGTAAAAGATTTCAAATTGGTTTTAATGTTAAAATCGTTCATGTAGAAATGAATGGTATTTCAACGGTTAAAGGCAGAGCAATAATTCCTCTCGAATTTGAAATAATTTCGTAGTCGTTCGATTTTAATGTTTGGAGAGAGATATTTCGCTTTATTACACTTTTAAGATGGCAATTAGAAGCAGAGAATCATAAAAAAACCAATAACTGCTTTGATTGTCTATCCAACTAATAAAAATCAATGAACGATTTGAGGCTTTCCTATTTATATAACCGTTTCGTATGTATATTTATTTCCAATTACTCGTGGTTTATTTTCCTTGTTTAAAATCTTATTTAGTATAACTTAATTTTAGTAATTTTATCAACTACAATAAATTTTATATATATTTTTCATTATTAATATTATAATTATTATTAGAGTAAAATTGACCATTTTATTTTGTCTAAGAGCAGAGAAAACTTTAACAACATTCACAATTTACATTAAAGAAATAGAAAGTAATATGCAATAGTTGAATTAACAATAAAAGAAAACGACATAATAAATGCTTTAAGCCGCTCAACATCAAAATAATTTTCGCTCGTTTTTTTAATTCAACTTCAACAATTTCTTTTTTATTTCAATGCGTGTGTATATGTGTGTGCTTGTTTTATTTAATTAATTAATCAGTTGAGCTGCGTCTTCTCCCGCTGCGGGAGTAAATAACTTTCTTCTGAAATTTGTATAGCGTCATTAGGGTTCTTTTCTTTACCATTAATTAAAAGAAAATTTGTTGAATTTACGGGGAAACCAAATCTTTTCCGTCCCTTATACGTTCCAGCAAAGTTTAAAAAGAATTTAATGCGGCTTCCCATCTCCGTTTCCTGCGCTTTAAATAACGTTCCAGTCCTATGGAGAGCTCGACGATTTGCACAAGAAAAGGAAAATTGTTGCCTGCCTTATTTAATTATAAGCTTTCCTTTATGAATAATTGGCACTCGTTCGTTTATTTAACAATTTGCTTGCTTTCTCGTTTCGTTAATTTGATCGTAATGAGTATAATTTTGCAATTTAAATGGCCGATTATCGAAATCATCGTTTCGTTCGAAATAATGCGAAATGTTATTTGATGAATGAAACGAGCAAATGATTGTTTCCAATAAAATAATAAAAAAAACGCATAATTATTATTTCCCTTTTGCGATTTCAATCGATACGAACGCGATTACAACAACACGAATTATGCAGGAGCGTAAGAGTTTTACGTCAGAGTTTCTCGGGCTGTATACCCACATCTTTCTGCTATTCGCCGCCGAGCGTTAACGCTTGCACGATCCGCGGATCCGCTTTGCTACCTTCCCGGAATTCCTCCAACGTCAGGCGGTCGTCGTGATTCTTGTCCATCTGATCGAATATCTTATCGACCCGTTTCTGTGGCGTATTCTCATCCTCCGACGGTTGCTGACCCTAAACGAATACGAAGATTAGTCTTGTTATGAATAGGTTTTACTCCGTGGGATATTGAATTGAAAACTGAATACTCATTCGATAGAGTTAAGTTAATTATAAGACCACTACACTTTTGCGCATAACTTGTCTTTTCGTGGCTGAAATCTGGACCGAATCGATATTATTAGGATTCAGAATGACAAAATGCATCTAATTAAGGCGAATTTTAATCATTTTTTAATAATTATTTCAAAAAAATTGCAAATAATTGAAATTTCACTAGAAGAAATATATGATCACTTGAGATTTTTTTTAATAATTAGCAGGGGCTGCATTATTTTGAATTAACTGAAAACTATGATTCTGCATAGATTCGCGAAATTAATATATTATTAGGTCGGTGCATAATTATCCGCCGTTTTTGAAAGCAATTTTTTGAGCACTTCGCAACACAAAAATTTATCGTAAATACCATTAACTTTTTTATAAAGGTCCAAATTATCATTCATTTGAATTGCAGCAACATTTTTATCGAAATCCTGATTAATGAACTGACATATTACAAAAAATTCATTCTCAAAGATTTTTAGATGTTTTAAAAGGCTTAAGTTGATTCTCCCAAGTGATCTTACATTTTTGTGTCGATGAAAGTTCAATTAACAGCCATGATTTTTGATTCTTTTTTACAAAAAAAAATTATTGAAATCGCATTATATCGATGCATTTTGTCCTTCTGAATCCAATATTATTGGTTCGATACAAATTGAGCCACAAAAAAGAAGTTATGCACAAAAATGTAGTGGTCGTATATTTATGTGTTGAAATTAATTTCGTCGACGCTCAGTCTTATTGTTCATTCTGGTGGATGCGCCGTGTTTCAATGCATTCGAAACGTTCCGAGGTTTGCAAAAATCCGCAACAAATTGTGTTAGGGCACGATTTGAAGAGGGATTAAATTAAAATTGTTATTTTCTCGTTTTGCGGATAAGATTTTATTAAAAAACATAACAACAACATGATGGTTAAATGGAGGCAGGGACAAATTTAATCTCTACCCAAAAAGAAATAACTAAACTTGCGTATATTAAAATACGAAAAAGGAGAAAGTGAGAGAGAGAGAGTGAAACTTTATAAAGTATATTAATATACTTACCACCATTTGATAAATAGCATCCACGATATTATACATTTCGTCCCTCGTAATAAAACCGTCGTTGTCTACGTCGTAGAGTCGGAAAGCCCCTGGAAGGAAAGCGAGCGCATAAGAGAAAGAGAACGAAGGCGAGAGAGAAAAAAATTAAATAAAAACGTGTCGCAGTTATTACAAGAAGGTGGTAGAAAATAACATGTACCAACAACAATAACCGACGCCGGCAACAAAAGTAACGGTGGCAGTAACAACAAAAAGAAGGTGGCAGTAGATGGTTTAAGTCCATAATTAATTATGCTTGGGTCATGCGAAAATGAAGACGAATAAAAAGAGGAGCGCCTGGTGTTATTGAATTAAAGACGGCGGAAAAGAGAAAGATCGGAGCGACGTACTTTATTTTCCGCGCGGGTTTTCAACAATGGTAAATAAGTATCAGATTTAAAGCTTTTGGCGTAGGAGGAGATTGTAGTATAACAACGAGGATAACTTTTTTCTTAAACAAGAATAAAGAGAAGGACGATGATGATGATAATATACATGGTCTGTAAATGTTGAAAACACGGTGGGCGTTTATTTATTGTAAATTATAATGCGAGAATACGTTACTGACGCAACGAAAATGGAATAGAAAATGATCATGAAATTATTATTATTATGAAAATAAATATCGCACTCCTACCATCGGCGAAACTGGGTGCTTTCGTTTCCCCTTATTTAATGCGACAACCGCCAGTTTATTTGCATTGTAATATTGTCTTCTTTTTGCAGAGGATAATCAGTTTTCCTTCGTTTCCTTCTTCCCCATTTTCCCGCCCCATTGTTCCATTCTCGCCGAGGACCAGAAACGAGAGCAACGAAAAGTAAAAAGAAAGCAACGAAATCCTCTCCTCCTCGTATTTGCGTTATTGTTTTCACGATCCGCTAATAAATAGACATCATTTGAATAACAAGATGAGAGTTCACGAAGAATATTATGCGCATAAACAATTCATTCCATTAAATATTTTATCGTTTCCCTTATATTTCCTTTTTGTCTCTCTTCTTTGAATAGTTGGGGAACTTTTATGAAAGTTTTCGTTGACGGCCTTTTTGGCGCGCCCACAAAAAAGAGGCTTTGATTTTCGAAGACAACAATAGGCGCTTCGAAATCATTGTTAAACCAATTTACAAGGATTATATTTGACGTATTAAGAGAGGCAATTAATGCAAACTTTGTTCCAAAGGTTTGGAAATAAAAAGCACGTTTGTAAGTAGGACGTTGAATAAGTTTTGCTGCTTTCCAAGAGGCGGCCTGCGTGCAGTTTAAGTTGATAACGCATCTACAATCAAACTATAAAAGAAAGTTGTATTTCATTTCGCCCAAGTGTAAACAGGTTTTCCTTTGTTATAGCGTTAAACGCGTCGAATTTTCTGCCAAAAAATGAGTATTTGCGAAATCAGGTCTAAAATATCAGCTAAAACTACCCAATGAAATTGTTTTGGTTATTATTGATGAATTCACGCACATTTTTCAATGCTTCTGTTCATAAATGATGATTTTGATCTTCCTGATCGATTATTATCACCAAAGACTTCAACGTCGCTCTTGAAGGCCACCCACTAGTAAATTAATTGTACCACCAAAAGATAAGGATAACAAATATAACTTCGTTAATATTATGACGCTTTTAATTTGCGAATTAACAAGATTATTTACGAACTTTTGTGGCCGAAGGTGCATTCAACGATTTTCTTTTATTAATTACTCGTGACTGAAATAAAACGAAAAAAAGAAAGGATAATTGGAAGATTTAATATTGCGATAGTAGAGATTATCTTGACTGTCGCTTTTAATTAAAAGGACTGAAATGCGGAGTCGATTATGAAACTGTCGCTATTTAATTTCGCGTTATCGTCTAGAAATCAATGAACTGAACCGTTTATGTTGTCATCTAGCCTTTCTCAATCTTTCCCTTAGGTATTATTATCGCGCTTTTTACCCGAGGAAATGAAACGAGATGGCGAGCGGAGGAAAAGTTTAAGATTTCGTATCGAATGTAATAGATTGATTTTATTACCTTCGCCCCGTATTATTATCTGTGAAATTATAAGAAAATTATCATCCATTTGATAACAGTTTCGATTTGATGACGTGATTAACTGGAATTGAAGTTATTACACTGATAATGGTCTAATTTACGAATGCGAGATAATATAAATTATCGCCATTGAAATCAATTGCCCGTTACTTTTCAATTAAATTCCCAAGTTCTACGGTCGAACATAAAGGAAACTTTCGTTAAGGATCTCGCGCGAAACGGATCGAATTTACTGCCAAACTCTCGTACGTCGACCTAGTGTTAAGCGAGGTAAACAATACTTTAATTAATAATTAACAAGGAACGTGGGCGCAGAAAGAGCGTTAATAGGTGTCGGTTGGGTCTGGCAGTTTCGTGGCCATTTACGGGGAAAAGTAAAAAGCTTCTCTTTTCCTTTCTTCTCGATAAATAAATTCGTGCGGCTTCTTGCTCAGCTATTTAGCGGATGAATTTTTAAACGTCACTTATGATATACGGGAAGCATAAAACTCTGAATTATTAAGCGTACTTAAGTAAATGATGGGCGATTATTAACTTTCAAAGGAGATCCCATCCCTCGTCGCAATTTAATGCGATCACTTCCCGTTTTTTTACGACTCCGTTGTTTTTCTTTTGGGAAATAACGTTAAAATTCTTGCTTAAATTTAAACAAACTTTTATGGAACATTAGGTGTAAGTAATCGGTACCATTCTCGTTCTTTATTACCACTACCTGTAACGTTTACTTATTACTGTATTTCTTGTTCGGCTTCTTTTTTGTTACCGTTCGCCAATATTTGGGGCGTACGTATTCAGTTATAACGAAATGGTTCCTGGATGTGAACGCGTTCCATGGAGGATCATAAAAATGATATGGCTCCAACAGAATGATTTTTTGGTGACGCCTCCGAAACACACGAACCACAATACGAACGTTCAACTATCGCGAGACACCAACTCGACGATCAATAAATTGCCACCAATTTTTTGCCATTTTCTCTTCTCCACTTCCCCCCGCGATAAGACGATCGCAGGCGATCGATGGGATTAATTGAAATTCAATTGGATTGACCGCCATAAACCGATCGTCTTACGCAACTTCGGTTCGGGGATTCAATTAAAGTTTCATATTAATGGAGTCTATGCGAGGACTCGTTCGAACGAACCGTTGCCAAAAATATTCGCAATACCCATCTATTATTCGTTGGTGGATGATTTTGTTGTGCGAGTAGCGTTATTTGCAAGAGATTTATTGTCAATTTGAATATTGCAACGAGCGCTTGTTGGCTTGTGCGTTGTACGTGCACGCTTGAAGACCTTTTATACGTATGTGTAGCTTTTTTTTTGGCAACCAGAATTTATTGGCTTGCATTATTTTTGCAACTAAATTAGAAACGAACGGGGAAACTTCGTTTGAAAGATGGATGACGAGATTTATTTGGCTCGCACATAAATTATCGTTTCTTTCCTTAGATGGTAAAAATGTTGAATCAAGATGTCTTCAAATGTATACAACGAGGGGCAACGTTGAAATATTTCCTTTCTCATTTCGTTTGCCTTTAGGCCGGAGAGATCCGCTAATGTAAAGCAACAGCTTGTCTGTTCTACTCGACTCCCGCACTTTTTTCTTTAGGTTTCGCATCTTTCTTTGTAGCTCACTCTTTTTTTCTCTTCCTCTTCTTTTGTTACCACTTCATTGTGTATTATCGTCGTGAACGTCTTCAGATCTTTGTACACAATACACATTTTTCAATCAAACGTCCTCTATATAAGAGGGTTACAGAGAAAACGGAAAAAAAGGGAATAAAAGTCGAACATGAATTTTATCATTCAAACGGCCTGAAACCGAAAGGATAACGCTTGACTCTTTCAAATAAAGCACGGCGATAGAGAAGAAGCGATTTTAAATCCTCGACATTGTCCCGAATATGTACAATACATCCGACAAGCGATCGATTGACGGTTCCTCAATTGCAACGACCTCAAAAAGTCATGAACAGTGGGCAGAAAAGGAAGGAAGCTGAACAGATCGTAAAAGTAGGAAAACTTTCCCTAAATTTCCTTCATGTTTTCCGTCGTTTCCTTTTCAACGAAGTGAAAGGGGTAAGAATGAAATCGACGTTTAATGATGTTGTTCGCGATCATCAATCATCTTCTTTTTCTCTCTTTGTCGTCGCATAAGGAAAAGTTATTCTCGAACGCAAGATTTTTTTGCAACGCCGACGTTGACACGCGTCTCTTCATTATTCGATCGTTATTCCGTCTAATTTTATACCGGTCGCAAGATAAATTATACCTTGTGGAGCGCCATTAATTTCACATCAATTAATTCGCTATTAAACGCCCGAAAGGTATTTTCTGCAGGTACGTTAAATTACGTTATAGTATAATGTTTGAAATAGTCTCGCCATTGAGATTATCACGCTGATTAAGTGTGTGTGCGAGCGAGAGAGAGAGAGAGAGAGAGAGAGAGAGAGAAAGAGAGAGAGAGAGAGAGAGAGAGAGAGAGAGAGAGAGCGGAAGAAAACTAGTTTTCCTAACTAAAGTTTGGAAACATCTTTGGGAAATTGCATTAATCTCGACGAGCGGAAAAATGGGTATAATTTGCAAGAACAAATGGGGACGTGTTCGCGATTGTGTTGTGTACGCTTAACTAAATGCAATATGCGATCGTCCCCAAAAAGGTACCGTTATAATAACGGGAGGACGAGCAAAAAATCCATTTTCGGTTGGGACACGTTAATGTGGCTGACATTCTAATTAAATTCCGTCTTCATAAAATGAACTGAAACTAAATGATCGCGCTCGGTTTAGGCGAAACCAATTTTGAATTGTTGCTTCGTGCGCTATTTTGCTGATTGTTTTCGTTTGAATAGCGAGCTTCCCCCATTATGCAACAATATTTGCCATTTACCAGAACGAGCAAAACTGATAATTGTTATAGTTGTTGTTGTAGTTGTTGATGATGACGGTAGTGTGTGGTATCAGATTAGAAATTTAACATGATAAAAACTCAATTTAATTCGACCATTTGTTATTATTGTATCGGGGATGTTCCATGCGCTGTTCGCTTCGTTCGTGCGAAAACGTAGCCATTCCTTAATAATAATGGTAGTAATATGTATGAGTTCCCGGGCTGCGTTATTGCAACGAGACGTGATGCTCCGCATAATTCCAGCGGGACGACAAATCTACATAATGCAATAATGGAAAATAATAACAAGAAATCGTACGAGAATAACAATGCGTTCGTCCTATTCCGCAATTTCTTGCACTGCGCTCGAGAAATTAATGGTATTATTGCTTTTGGAAGTAGCTTAAAATTAATTAATTCATTTCTTGCATCACTATTAACAAGAAGAGCTGTATCTAACTCGAAACGAACGCAAAAGACCGCAATATCTCATTAAAAAGAAATAATGGCTACGCAAAAGCATGCAAAATGAAAAGTTATACAACTCTTTATTACTCGCAAAAAAGCTCGACAAACTGGGTAGTAAAAACCGCAAATTGCTTCAATAATTACTAGTTTCTTCTTTCCCTCGGTAATCCGCACCTGGTGCATAATACGTCGTATTATAACTCATTAATTATGTAATAAAGTTTACTGCGTGAGGCCACGCTATCGACTATTAATTTTCGCAAGGGTTCATTAAACATTAATTAAAGGCGAACGGCAACGTCGACACGATGCAACCGGCTCGAACGTATGGATTATGAAAGACGTGGCGCAAATAAAGATTATTTTATCTACTTCATTCATTCCTTAAAACGTTGCCATTCTGAAAAGTGTATAATCTGTAAATCTTAGCACACTCGAAGATTTTCCGACGTAGGTGGAAATTGCCAGCGAAGGTGATATATTAAAAGGAGGAAATTTGGAAGGGTTTCCGGATTTGAATGGTGAAATCGGTACATTCTGATATAGAAAATATTTGCTGTCGAATACAATTTAGCCCAGAGCATGTGTTCCGCAGGATGTTTACAATCGGTTCCCTTAGCGTTTGACATGATGGTTCCTCCTCCTTTTAGTCAGTTTTTCCTATTATTATCTGGCACCAAATTGGCGAAGATTGATCAATATTTATCTTAATGCCTTTTATTATGAGACGATAAAGATTGCACAGTTGGGATGAACGAAAATCTGGAAATTTACGATCAAAAGGACGACCTCACAAGCGATGGGCAAACAACTAGTTCACATCATCAACAGAAGTTTGAAAAAGAAAGACGCACAAGCAGGAATTATTATAGTCACAAAGAGAAGAAAATGTCGTCATTAAAAGTTTATGTTATAAGGTTAATCCTGAAATTAATTCCACTATAGTAAATTATCCTAATGCAATTGCGTTTACAGCATTAACGTTTATTATTCCTCTTTGCATTCTTTTCTTTGCAACCATGCAAATTTGCAATTAAAGTTTGTGCAATCTTTTCAACTGCTTACATCCAGTTTACATCCATTGCTTAGTTTTGCTTTCGTTGTTTTCAAAGTTTGTTTTATTGTCCTTAATATTTATCATTGTACCAGAACGTTTAGAAGAGATTA
Source organism: Hololepta plana (assembly GCA_963695495.1). Lineage (NCBI taxonomy): Eukaryota > Metazoa > Arthropoda > Insecta > Coleoptera > Histeridae > Hololepta > Hololepta plana. The sequence continues at coordinate 9,582,679 of OY968837.1, read as the reverse complement.
AAAAGAAATAAAATGGTTTAGTTTCTTTTAGTTTCTATTCTTTTATTAGTAGAGTTTGTAGTGGCAGAAAGTTCCCCGTTTTCTCCTCTATACATCTACGTACGTAACGTCCTACTTCACTTTAATCTTTTGCATTTTCTTTTGGTAGCGCAGCAAAATGTTGAGGGAGTCGACGAGAGGAGATAAAACGTGAAGAATGGAAAGGAGGGAGGCAAGAAAAAAAGGGAAAACTGGCGAACCCGTTTATATTTATTTGCTTTAAAAAGGGAGAAAGACGAAATTGAACCACTTAACTAAACTTCTTGTGTATTCGATCCCTTCCACTGTTTCTACTTTCCTTTTATGTGTAGAAGTCCTAAATATAAAATAAACGACCACGTTTGTTGGGAAATCTTTGGAAAATGTCACGCACCAGATAGCACGACGACAACGAACCCAGCAAAATATATATCTTTTCGCCTACATTTGGCATGTCAGTAATATGAACGAATGAACGTTTAAATGCAAATTGATATATGGTAAATAAACTGCGTCCCCAAGAAATGAAGCACCCAGAAGTAGTAGACTATATATTTGAAGTTAAGTGAAAAAAACTGATGCGTTCAAGCAAATAAATGATTAAAGTTTGAAACATATCGGTCATTCCAGAAAGAAGTTATACTCTGTTAAAAGTTCAAAATCCTGCGTTTGTATTTACAAATTTTTGCATTTGTTTATGCTTTGTTTAAACATTATGCAATTCCGGCTGTTATAAATTATGCCGCAAGTCCGAAGGCGTAAAAATGTTCACCAACTTACGCCCTTTGAACATGGCGAAATTAGCGGAATGCACGAGGATGGTTTAACATAAGAGGAATTTGGATGGCATGGTAAGATAGTAACTTAGAACACGATGTAACACCACTGAATAAACGCATCTGGATTGCGCTCATGTCCTTATCTGCCTCTGCCTTTTGCACCTATCCATGAGGATATCTGACCACAGTGGAGCCAAAACAGGGAACACTTGGAAGAAGAAGAATGGGAAGAAATCGTGTTCAGTGACCAATTTAGGTTTTGCTTGTGGCACTCTGATGGACGCCAACGGGTCAGACTACCCAGAGGCAAAACTTAGACGTCATAGTTAACTCCGGGGGTGATGGTTTGGGGTGCCATACGTTTTGGAGGCAGGTAACCTTTAGTATTCATTCAGGGCACTTTAAACATTACATCTACATGGTTCTGGAGCAAATTGTTCTTCCCATGATTCAGAATGATCCAAGAACCATTTTCCAGCAAGAAAATGCGCGACTCACACTGCGAACATAACATTAGAGTTCCTAGGTCAACATGGTATCAATTGTTTGCCTTGGCCGACAAGATTTCCGGACTTAAACCCCATTGTACATGTTTGGGACGTGTTAGTACAAAGATTATGTCAATTACCCATTTTTTGAAACACTTTGAAAGAACTAAGTGAACAGCCTCAGATAGCTTGGAACAGTATACCTCAAGAGGCAATAGACGATTTGATTTCCAGCTTGCCCATAAGAGTTGCTGAATGTAGAGTTACTGGAAATGTTAATTTCTCTTAATCAATAAATATTCCTCGATTTCTTTGAAACTTTAATCGATTATTTGTCCCCGTTAGCTACGTAAATCCACATAATTTCCAACATCCAGGTCTACTTCTTCTAGGCGGTTCATTTATTTTTGGGTTGCAATGTACTTCAAATGTCGACTTATGCAGAAGAAGAAATCACAAAGAAAAAGGGCTTCGTACTTACAATGCAATTTTTCGTCCAGATTTCCACGTGACGTCACCGATAGCGCTCGAATGAATTCCTCGAATTCAATGGAACCATCCTGAAACCGAAAACAATCCCTTTATTAGTTCGAAAATTAATTAAACAAAAAACGTATTAAAAAACGGCCGGACTGTGAATAGAAACGTCGCAACCTTCTTCACAGATATACCCCATTGTAAAGGTTCCCTTTTTTGCGGTTAAATTGAAAACGTTATTTCCTGATTCGTTAGAGCAGCAACACCAACAAAAAAGGGGGACACAATAACAACAATAAATGGCAAGGGATGGCCGCGATACAATAACAAAAGGATGTTGGATCATATTTTACAAATTCCGGTTTTGGCCATTTTGCCATTTACACCTACTAGAAAAAAAGCCGTGCAAAAAATTTAATAAAACGTAGCTGTTCATTATCATTATCACCGATTAATTTTTCTTTTTGTAAAAAAATAACACTAACATAAACAGCGAATAAGGAATACGAAGGTCCTTAACTCCTTGTCTATCTATCTTCCCCTAATTTCTTCGATTGCTTTCCTTTCGTTTCCTTTCAACACGAAATATTCGCTTCCTTTATGTCGAGCAAATGGTTTATTATAATCAATTATCGGATGTTATAAATATATTTGTATGGGATTCAGGGGGGGGGGGGGCGCTTGAACTCGGGGCATTAGTATCGAACCAGCTGGAAAAGCGATTTCTCCTCGATCCATTTTATTTTTCGTTTTATTTAGGCTGGATAAGAAACGACAGGTAAATTGAAGCAACGCGGACACGCAAAGCCTTTTCTTAAATAATATATCGAATAAACGGAAGGAAATCTTATTAGATAAATATTATTTATACGATTTCGTTTCCTCGTAGCATATTCCTCCCCCATTGGACAACGTGAAATTTATGAACGTACAATTTATTGAAATAAAAGCGATTTATATTAATTACTATTGAAAGCCTCTGATCGATGGTCGCGTAATTATTAATTATTCAAGACTATCATTATAACGAATCGATTTTCAATTACTTATTTAAAAGTAGCGAAGGGGAGAAAAAGACCGAGTTGGGCAAAGAAAACTTGCAATGCAACAGGCTTGCATGTAAAATGAAATTATTATTATGATAACGGATCGTTTGAAATTGTAATAAATTGCACTTTCCTGCGGCTAATATTAATTAAATTAATCGCATACGATTTTAATTTGCCACAATTACATTGTAACCGCAGTAGTAATGATTCGATTATAATCTTTAATCATTAGACGTACGTAGATGCGAAACTTTTTGCGAGCTAAGCGTCGCATTAATTTACTCGTCTCCCGTCGCGAAATCCTCCAAATTGAATTTAATAATGGCAAGGATAATTTCGGTCTAATTAAGATTCCTTCGTCGAAATGAAATGCGTTCAATTAGTTGGAACGATTCGACAATGACGATTGCATTCGTTTCGTAAGTTTGTCGAGCTCGTCGAAAACTTTCTAAGAGCATAATCGAAGAGGAACGCTGCAGTAATAAAGTTAAAAAAGCGTGCGAATTCAAGATTCGCCGCCGAGTCATCTGCGTCGGATAGTTTCCATGCATTCGTATTGGAAAGTTTCAAAGTGATTTTTAACAAGATGTTATGAAACACCTATTATCAAAAGCGGGGAGATTGCAAGGAATTGCCGCACGAGACGATGATCGTTGACGGTTCTACAACTTTAATCGAAATTTTATTTTTAAAGCTTCGACTAGTACATTTAAACGCGTTGAATCTGCTGAGCAATTTTAATGCTCTTTCTTCTCATTTCGCAGCGAGTATCGTTACATAATCTAATATTAAAATGCAATAAGCTCTTCGTTTTCCTTTTTCTCTTTGAATTAAATTACGCTAGCAGACGCCTTTTTAAAACGTAGTAAATGTTTGAGTTAAAAGTTTACGACTCTTGGAAACGTGTAAATTATGTTAACCCCCCGTCGTACGCCAACATTTTTTAAAACCAATTTTAAACGTCCCTTATATCGCTATCTTAACGCGTACTGCCAACATAATTCTCGTTCCCCTCACCCATCGTCATCATCTTCGTCGTTATCGTCGTTGCGATCGTGATGGTGCTTTCTTAAACTCAAAAAAATACTTCAGAAAGTGCGCACGTTAATTGATGTTGTTCGAGTAGAACTGAGAGAATCCGGCAACGAAGTGATGGACCATTTCTTTCCCTCTTTTAAACGTTTCGCTAAACGTAGAACAAAAATGAAATATCGAAAGGGACACGTTTTATAATGTGAAGAGAGGAGCAAAACCTCGATGACTGATCTTTAACACATCAAATTGATAACTGAAAGCGAGCGGAATATGAGAGAAACAAAATGTGAAAGAGAATGTAGAGGGAATCTCGTGCCACGAACTGCATTCCAATTGAAATACCACTACAATAAATTGAACGGAATGCCAAAGTTCCTGTCGTTTAACTACTACACAGCTCTTAGTGGAATGCTGCAAATAAAAATGTTATCAACCTGTCATTCCCTCTTTCCCTTATATTTTATTTTGAAGAGCAATATTTCAACTTTATCTAACATTTCTCTCGATAAACGTTAGATAAACGTTTCGCTCATTTTTTATAGCGTCTTATTAAACTATAATTTTTATATCAGCGAACATGAAAAGTGTTAAAAGCTGCTATTTTTGTTTGTTTATGGATATAATTTAGCTAACGTCTTGATCGGCAATCGATTAGATCGCAAACATTTAATTGTTTCCTAAAGTCTAAACGTTATTAATTATAATGATGTATGGTACGTTTTAATTTTATTTAGCCTATAAATAATCTGTTTTCATGCCTTAAAACAAACTGTTCGCTAATATTTAACGGTAGATTAAAGTTTATAAGTAATAATAATAAGAAAATATTGTTGTTGTTTTAATTATTATTGTTAAACCGAGCGAGAATATTAAATATAGTTAAAAAAAATTCGATGAAAATGACTAAATCGATATCAACGTAACGATAATAATGCGTTTTACGTGTGAAATAATGCCCATAATAATAATAATGCTCGGTAATAATAATAACGTTAATAATACATTTAAACATAATAAAAGCAAAACGGCGATGAGCGTGAATGGCAAAGCAACAAGAACATCGTGAACGTCTCCAACAGAAAAAAAATCAATATGTTTATATTAGACCGCCGTTGAATAAAAATAGCGAACATGCAATTGAATTAGTTAATTATCTAAAACCATTTTGTATGTAAATTGAATTCGCATTAATATGCATCCATTTTTGCACGACCGGGAAATTAATTTCCGCACCACGAAGCGCCTTTGTTGCCTTTTGGCGAAGAAGAAGCGTTGATTTGTTAAAAAGCAAATAATTAAACTTTCCATCTTACTTTTTTTTTCGGTGGAGGCGCCGTGTATTTTAAATTAAAATTCGCTATTTACTTACGTTATTTTCGTCGAATACCCTAAAAACTAATGAGGCAAACTTGGATGGATCCCCTTGCGGGAAGAATTGTTTGTAGATTTTGATGAAGCCCTGCAATCGATAAAACACATTCAAGACACGTTTTCTTTTGGTGAAATTCAATCGGGGGAGCCAACGAAGGAAGGAAGTGAGGACGCGGGGTGTGCAGTCGACAAATTAATTACTTAACCGTCGAAATGAAAAGGGAAAAATATGGAAATTGGCTTTAAGACCATTAAGACGGAAACATTGCTTTTTTTATTCCATCGTGACGTAATCTTGATAAGACAAGAGAAAGGCCAATAATTTGAACGTAATAATAAGTACGAACGCGCGAAAATGGAAATCCTGCTTTCCCCTTATCGAACGGCTAAGTAGGGAAATTCGTTTCCGGTTTAATTCATAGAATTTCAGGCCGAATCGCGTACAATTACGTATTCGAATTGAGGGCGGCTGTTACCATTCGTTTCTTTTGACGTGACATTTTTTCCTCTTCCTTCCGACGCAATATCGCGGTCGGATTAGATTAAGTTTTATACGTCAAATGTCAGAAACAATAATCTCCGGTTTCCCCATATATTTCCGTTCTGTTCAGTAATATATCCAATTTTAATATGCATCGCCGAATGAGCGGAATAAAGAGAAACGCGATAAGAAACGGAGTCATCGTCGTCGCATACACTCCTCGTTATTCCAAACTTATAGAGCGAAAAACGTTACATTTTCCTCTTTACTTTCAGCAAGAAATCTCCTTCGCGGACTTTACTACCGCTTAATAGAAAGATGATCGCTTACAAGTGAGACGACGAGGTCCATTTCCGTTGCTCGTTCTTTTTAAGCCGTTGCCTCGCTCGGTATCTTTCGGCAGCAAATGACGGGTCGCCGACAATTAGGTTTCTTACGTTCAAATTCTAACATTCGCAAATCATCTTTCTAACGTCAGCACGTCTTTCTAGCGAAATTAATTTCGTAATGTTAAATACGAAATGTCAAGCGTTCGCTCGCTTTCCTTTCAAATCTAAATTCCGTTGGCCTAATTTAATTCCTATTTCTACTATTTCACGTGTACTCGAGTTTATAAAATAATGGAAATGAAATCATAATAAAGGTACAATAAGATAACGTCACGCTGAATATTCATTAAACACTCGAAAATAGGTATTAGTCAAGTTAAATTTAACACGGCTTATTATGTGTACGTGTACATTTTGGATGGATGTACTTCACTCGCGTACATTCGAATGTATATTTAATGCATATTTAAAGGATGGGTGGGTAATAAAATGTACCAAGTGAGAGGGAAAATGGGAGCAATGAAAGCTAGATAACGTTGGCAGTGCTTTTTGTTGGTATAATGAAAATGGGAGTTTTGCTGAAGTTAAATAAATGTAGGAATTTTGTTCATCTTATGTCGGACAGTGATAAAAAATTGTTCAATTATTTAAAATAAACTGCAAAGTTTATAGGTTACTCTTAAACTAATTGCAAAATCAACTTTCTTTTGTTATACTTAATCGAAAACAGGTCTGGTCCATTAATCAACTTGCATAAATTAATTTGGAATATAAATGATATTATAATGGAAGCGAATTTGAAAGTCAAATTTTATAAAAGGCCAAGAGATTAAAGTACATTTACCTGTTCTGTTAGTAATCCATTAGGGCAGTCCTTCAGGAAACCTTTGTGCCTGCAAGTAGATTTAAGAAGAACAAATAAAAATCGATCGAATTTCATTATAGTAGCGATAGATGGAATGGAGGCGATGGTAACATTGATGAGTTTTCTACCACTATTCCAATTTTAAATTAAACTTAATTAACATGCAAATTGAGTTTTCGTTACATTAAGTTGCTACTCGTTCCGCCGGCCTCGATATTCGCCACTATTTATATTTTTTGCGTAAATAAGTAATTTTTTAAAATTTATTCCTTGGTTCTGCCCAAATTCATTTACAAAATTCGGTTTTTATTAACGTTCTTTCGTCATTTTATCGTCAACGAGAGAGGAAAATGAACGAACTGGAAATTAAATAAATGTTTATCCAGCAACAGGGATTTGCGTGTTAATATATTTTAAATGCTAAATTGTATTTAAACGCATAAATTATTCGCCTCGGAATACCGAAATGTCACGCGAAAATAGCTAAAATTCCAATTTGCCATTCCTCTTTTATTCTCCCAATTTATCGCGCGCTTTTCCATACAGCAAATTCACACGTCACCTACTCATTCATAATTAACTAAATGCGTGCATTTTCAAAAAGTGTTCGATAAATGATTTGACGTACTCACCATTGTCGGATCTCTTTTTCGGTAACTGTAACAAAGAAGAAGATCAATTAATTATTGCAAATTATAATGACGACGGAGAAAAACTGAAAGAAACGCTCCGTCTGAAACCGTCTGCTAAATAACGTCGATATTTCAAATATAAACGCTAACATTTTCGTGTCTACGTCCAATTTTTTTCTTCTTGCCGCTGCTGTGTGATATACGTATCTCCTTAATACGATTTTTTCCTCTTCAACGTCCTTCCACGTTTTCTTATTTTCATGTGCGTGGCGGCGCTCGTTCGGTTCTATGGATAACATAGATGAAAACTTATCATTACGTCAAACTCATACGGTATTATGGCAGTTTTTCCAACGACGAGAGAGCCTCACCAGCGATAGCGTAATACTCGAGAAGGGAAACATTCTTGAACCGCATCCTCTTCTTCCTCTTCTATATGGATTCGTTTATTAAACGACCGCCATTATTATTATTATCTCGCGCAGATAAGAGCAAAATGAGGATTAGATGGATGGAGATTCGCTTAAAGAAGATGTCGGAGCGAGAAAGGCAATCGAACGATAGGAAGGGAAATCAAATTTGTTTTGTTAGGTGGAAAAAACGAATTTGATGTAGAGATATGAAAAGAGCAACAGGACGACGAGGACGACGGTCGGGGAAAACAGGTTTTTTGCGGAACGCGTTTAAATTAAATTAAGCGGAAAACACGGGTTATCGATATTGGAAAATCATAGCGGAAAACAAACGCTCTTTTGTTTTTGTTTTTCGCCTTCCCTTTGTACAAGCCGCGCGGAATCAATTGTGTAAATAATTCTCCGAATTTTCGCGCACCTTTTTCCATCATTTATTTTGCAAATTCGCCAATTTCTCTACAGGATGTCCGAATAGTGCGGGCTCGCAGGATTACGCCCAAACGGTTAACTTTAGAGGCAATGTTTTAGATGAAAAAGTTTTCCCTTGGAGAGGGCTACAACGTGAAAATATTTTTCACTTCTGAATTTACCGGAAACTGATGCTTGCTCCGTTGTTCGAAACAAAATAGTATATTTTTATTGCATTTTTTATTTCTCCGTCCAATTTTAAGGGCAGTTTATTAAAGCAATCGTACATTTAAAATGTACAGCTTCGGAGTTATTTCAGTATGTTCCTGAAAAATGACATTTGGAAGGTTCTGCAAAGTTGCATATATCTCCGGACCTATTCGAGCTAAAGAGTTGGGAGCTTGTTTGGGTAATTTAGAGCAAGAAATGGCAGACTTTTGACTGCTTATATTTAATTTAAAGCGACACTAGCTTCGAGTTGTGGCCTCTTAAAAGTTTACAATTTCAATTGCGCATACATTTTTTTAAATTGAACACAAATCGAAATCAATAACTTTTTAAATTAAATGTAAGCAGTTAAAATTCTTCGTCATTTATTGCTTAAAAGAACCAAAAGAAGTGCAACTCTCTATCTCAAATAGTTCCGGAGATATATATGATTTTACAGAACAAATGACATTTTTCAGGAAAACACTGAAATAAGTCAGAAACGGCGCATTTTCAACACGTGATAGCTTGAATAAACTCCCTGTAGAATTCAATAAGGAATCCAAAAATGCGATAATCACCATATAAAATAATGGAACCAGTATCCGTTTCCGGTATATTCGGAAGTGCGCCATCTTGCAAGTACCTTTGCGTTGTAGCCCTATCCCAGAGAAAACTTTTTTATCCAAAGCATTTTTCTCTAAAATCAACCGTTTCGGCGTAAACTTGCGAGTCCTCACTATTGGGACACCCTGTATATGTATACTGCCGATTTCATGAAATAAAAATCAATCATTGTCAGTGGCGATTGTTTATGTTGACAAATTGATTGAACGTCAATTGTCATTCGTTTCGGTGTTGCAAGTAGAAAAGAAATTTGCAGTTGTGATGTGCGTAAAAGCGGAAACTTGCAAAAATGTTGCCATATTCTCCGCTTCCTTCCTCACCGGCTACTTTACCCTGCATATGAGCGATTCGATTAAGAACCAGGGCAAACATTTGGCCGACGAATGCCTGAAGCGGATGAATGGCGATAATTGCGACGAGGAGATGGAAGACGACGAGCAAGAAGAAGACGATTGAATATTGAATATCAAGGCAACGAAGAATGGCACATTAAAGATAATTGCAAAGCGAACAGACTGTTTAATTCTGAAATTAGATCCTCGAGATAGTTCGGTTTTACGTTGTTCCAAATCTCGATCGATAACGTTTTGGCAAAACTGCTTCTCTTTTATTTATTAGAATTTTCCGTGTTTTACGAGGAACATTTGGATTCTTTCCGGGCGTTTAAGCGTTTCATTTCGCAAACGAAGACCGTATCTGACCCGTATTATTATCATCGTCGTGGACGGATAAAGCGTAACGTTTAATTGGCGAAAGGGTTTTATACGTGAAACAAGAGGGAACGGAACGGGGTTAATAATAATATATTCGACTCGATTTAATCTTGGTCGTCGAGTTTAGTTAGTTTCGGTCATACGAAATTTCCTTTTCGCAATTCCACGTAGACTACATCCTACCGGCAAGTGTTAGTGCCTCCTGCAAATGGTGGGAAACGGCACGAGGAATCGATGGAGACGAGGATAGAGAGAAATGGTCTAATGTTATAATTGATATTGTGTACCGAACTACTATTAGAAACTTGCTGCCGCAACGTGAAACCTCTAAATCCAAATCGAGATTGTAACAATGCGATTAAGGCTCGATTCAGTTTTAAAACAAAAATGGAAAAGTAGAAGCGAAAAGGAGATTTATCCACGTCATTTTAATAAAACATAAATTTTAAGTAAAGACGAATTCCCACGTCGTCTCTTTTATTTGGTTTATTGTCGACCTTAATTCAATTCGTTCTCTGCTTCGTAAATCCTCCTCGTTTGCCGTCAGAAAACGGATGTAAGAGAAGTGATATGGCATTAATTGAAGAACAAAATCGCAAACGCTCATCTTTTTGCGCGCTCTCATTAATACGTTTTATTTTTACATTGCGCGAAAAAAAAACTGCGAACGCTATAATAATTATAAAACCTTGCTCGCGATTATAATGCGCTTTAAAAGATTATGAGTGTTCAAAAATAGCAAAAATAAAAGAAAATTCCAACGCATTACTTCGACAGTGTCCGCTGTGCGCGCTCATAATAAATACACGGTTTAGGAAGCATTTCGTTACGCTGGAGTAGCATAAAACAAGATTTAAGCTCGCTCTCTTGCCGTTAATTCTTGCGCAAATAACGGAAAAGTTTTTCTTTTCCTTTTTATCAAATCACCGCATGTAATGCAGATAATAATAACGGGCTGTACAAACAAATTGATGCTATTTATTTAATTTTCCGCTATTTGCGGATCGAAAGTTTTAATGTTTTAACACCGGTCGGAGACGTTCTTTTTGCGATGCAACAACCGCAATAACGTGAACAATAACAACAACCGCGTAGGAGAAACGGAAAGAGATTGACGAGCAAAATCTAGTGCATTAAGCACGTTGAAATTAGTTGAAAACTTTCGGTTATGTTAAATTATGACCAGCGGCAGCATATATACCGCAACCAATAAAAGTAGAGGAGGAAAACGCGGGACGAGATTAATTTATGCAACTTTAACTGGAATATTTCGCATTAGAAACTTTTTGCCGAATGTTAACTTTCTTAGCAAAAAGTGCAAACTGCAACGGTTTAATTACGAGAATAATTTCGCAATGGAAAATAATCAATTGTCAACGAGACCACAACAAATTTAACTAAACTCTTATATAACATAAAAAAATAATTAAAGTTCAACTTGCAACCAGAAATCATTCGTTAAAAATAAACAGCACGAAACGTGCGAAAAGTGCATTATTTCAATTTCGCAAGGACATGCAACTGGTGCTGAAATTATTTATTTAATAATAAAAATAACGATCGAGATAAAGATTGGCTGGACTCCCCGTGCCCCCATTCGAAAATTATAGCTCCAAGCAGTTAAAAATACGTTTACTACATACGATCAGTGCAGATTTCAATTATCAATACGGGGCAATTTGCCATCGGATGATCCGAAAAGCGATCAACAAACAAAATGCGAGGGGAAAAGAAATTTACCGCCAAGTGGGCGTCCAAGAATAAACGTAAGTGTGATATCACATGCAGATAATTGAATATGTTCTAATTTCCAGCCGCCCTTTCTGCATCGATTCCAAATCTAATTTGCATTCGCTAAATTTAACTCGAAATCTGGATAACGACCGAGGAGCAACAAATTTATTTTCAAACGAATTGCAAATCGCAAACGAGACACGATAGATTCTTTATTCGCGTATTATTTTATTTCACTTGCCCCACAACGACGGGAATAAAATCCCTTTTTTTAATTTTGCCCCATAAACTGAAGGGCGCAACTGTCTTGTTGTTATTGTTTGTCCTTACGTTGGCTGTCGCCCTTTTTATTCTTGCTGGTATTACGTAATAAAGGCGACGACCACAGAAGTCGTAAAATATACGTTTACTATAATGCCGTTAAAAAATAAATAAATAAAGGACAAACGAAGGATATAAAAAGGAATATGAGGAAAGGAAAAGTCAAAAGAAAGGGCTATGAAAATTATAGCACGTCTTTTATCCCTTTTTTTGCTGGAACCCCGCAAAAATAAAAGGATAAAACAATGATGATAGTAAGCAACTACGAACGACGACTGGTTAGCCATATCCAAGAGTGCGATAGCCTTAAATTTCGTCTTGAAACGTCGACTTGTCCACCTTCATCAACGCAGAACGAACGGTTCCGGCCAGATAAAAGTAACTGCAAGAGAAGAAGCAGAAGAACAACATCGGTTCATTTACTTCCTTTTTCCCTTTCGCAAATTGTTCTTAGGGATACATTTTGCGAGATGGACAAATAGCAAAAGAAAGATTACCGAAATTAAACGGGTCCTTCCTTTCTCTCCAACTGTTTCCCTTCCCCATTGTTCGACGTAGATTTAATTAAATTAATTGCAGCCTTCTCTCTTTATTATTCCGATAACTGCTTCGTCCTTGCACTAATTTCGCCCAATCCATAATTAAATTAATTAATTACTACAACAAATTAGCACCTGTTTAAATATTTATTCGGTTGAATAAAAGTTTTAATCGATCGTTAATTGAGTGAATTGGCGCGACGCGAAAGATTAAAGAGGGCTTACAGACGAACCACTCGATAAATAAATAACAATTCCCATCGTTCGTTGCAACAAGCTTCGAAATGAAAACTTTTTCAAAGACGGATACGTTTAATAGTGCGAACGGAGGGACCTGGGTGCAGTTCCTTCGGGCCATCGAGCGGAACGCGTGGCCGCCAAACGGCGATGAGCGGAGAGAGAACGGGCGCCGAACGACGCGGGGAAAAAGTTTCAATTTAATTTATATGGCGGATCAGGTGTGGGAAGATGCGGGTATAATAATAACAAAAAAAAAAGCAGCGAGTGGATCGGGAAAAGCGAGAGAGACGGGAAAATAGATGGAAACGGGGGCGATGGGAATATACGTTGACTTGTTTTTCATACGATATTATTTTCGGGGCGTCTATAAACGAAGGCGCCCTGTCGTCTCGGCGCCCGATCGTCGTTTTCGTATATATTACCGGCGACAAATACCGTGGGACCGTACGAAAAAAGAGGAAAAACGGAAAACGAAGGAGAGGCAATGGGAAAAAGGCTAGTAATACAGCGGGATCAGCATCGTCGAAGGGTATATGAACTTTCTTTCGCTACGTAGCATGCCTTTGAACGTCAAAACAAGGCAAAAATGAAGGTTTTTGCCTTTTTCGGGGTGTACAGGATGTTTAAAAAAAGTGTCACAAACTTTGAGGGGTGTTAAAGTAGCCCAAGATACGCAAAATGTCTGACTGAACATAGATTAGTAAATGCACTGTTTCAAAGACACAGAGGATTATTAATTTTCGTAGCATATAGCACAAAACTCTTTCATATCGTAGTTAACAGAGGTTGTGTCAAACATAGAGTTTGTACGTGAAACTAAGTCGTTTGTGACAATTTTACGAATCTTCGCTATGCCTTTTTGCTCTAATTCTCAATTAGTCAACATGCCTTGGATGTATGGTCCTGCTAATGGTAAATGCCAAAGAAGCGCTACGTCTTTAGGTTGAAGGTTAACCCACTGGCCAGATTCTTTCAGTTCGTCTTTTTAGAGAACACTTACACCGACGTTTCAACGGAAGATAGGGATCAAGGAGCGGATATGTGCCAGGATCTGCACGTTCGCCAGATTTAAACCTCCGCGATTTCTTTCTTTGGAAATTTTCGACAATCCTTGTGGATGCTACGCTTGTAAGCGACCTCTAAGAATTGAAGCAACGAATAAATCAAAGGCCTCCGAATTTAAGGCAATGTTTGATTGCCAATTAGTTTCGAAATAGTTGGAAGGCAACGACATGCCGAAATTCTTTTTTCCGAACACTCTTTTTGTTCATAGTTTGCACTGTTTGTAGGTAATTCTAAATAATATAAAAGTGGCAAAATGTTTCGTATCTCCGAAACCGTCCATTTCTGGATCAATGTTCGTAAAACTTTTCCGTTTATTTTGGGCCATAAAGTTTGTAAGACTTTCTTTTACCGCCCGGTATATTAACCATTCTATTTTACGTTACCTATTTTTTCACTTACGTCCCGCCTTTTATCTAGCGCAGTCATTATTTAAAACAATAGAAGCTCATTTAACGCGATGATATCTAATGACGATGATGACTGTGAATGGAAGACGACAAAGGAGGAGGACGAATGGAACAAAGGAAATTATTGCGGAGATAATGAGCGAGCAGAAGGAAGTAGTTAACCCTACAGGAAAAATGAAACGGACGGAGGGGTCGGGTGGAAATGAAAATAGTTCCTCTTCGCCCTACTTCCACTTGGTCTTTGCGCTGCTTCCCCTTTATCGCAGTTGTTATTATTTTTATACACGAAATCGTTATTTGGCGGTCCATTTCTCGCTCTTCGCCAACGACGACGCCGCTTCTTACTTAAAGCGTGGCGAATCGATATTTTTTCCGCATCCGCATCCGAAACGAACTCAACCACCTTACGTTCGATACGTGTGTGTATGATAAAACACGAGAAAGAAAAAGTAGATGAAAAAGACGTATTATGAACACATCCATCGTTGGCTCGTACATTTTCGCTCGACACTTTTTCCCAACCTCGACATATTATCATTATTAACACATCTGCTGTGATTAACAAGAAGCGAACAAAAAAAAATCGTGGTTTTCCGCTTCCATGCAAATTTAATTGGATTAATGTCGACCATACGTGCCTCGCATTTTTTTTATGCCGCCGTCGCATTCTTTTTGCGTGCGATGTTAATATGCTATTACGTCACGGAGGGATACAAAGTGGAGTCTCATTTTTTGTTTGTTGAGGAAGATAAAAACCACGCAGTCACTGATTGTAACATAATTACGTTCGTAAGGATTAAGGCATATTTCACGTGAGAACGACACGGAACCAGAAACGCAGTGGAAGGTTGCCGTAATTGGACCATCGCCTTGATTGGACCACCGCTTTAACTTGAGTCGTAGAAGAAATTTGCCCCAACGTAAAATAAGTTAATGCAATCGTTTGGCTCCACGAACAGAATAGTTCTTTGGTTTTGTTAGTACAAAGTTAAATATTTTAAGAAACAATGGTTAAGTCTATGAGACCCGCTTCTTTGATTCGACCGATAAGTTACTTTTTGTTTACTAACTTTTCACTGTTCTATATTGTATTTTTCGAAAACATAAATTGCAAAATTTGGCGTTCTAAATAGTTCCACAAAATCTTTTGTCTAAAATACATACCTAAATCTCGATATATTCAAGAAAAATTGTATGATCCAATTATGGCAACTCTCTCGTAGGTATCAGTTTTCTTTGCTAATGTATCGGTACATGTGTTCGAAGCTTTCACACAGATTGCTTTCCGGTGTTGACGGGCGAGAAAAATAGGAGAGAACCTGCTGTAAAATGAATGACACACTCGAAACTACTTCCAATCTTTCGCCTACTTCCGATGAGGAGAGATCCCTTTTCGAAGTGTACATACTCCTAGTCATCTACTTGTAGACCGAAGAAAAAGTTAATAATATAGGTTTGGTGCGGGTTTAGAAATCTACCATTGACACTGTTCGTTCGTATGTGAAATCTATCCCATTACCTTGCTTTTCGCCTTTTCATCCACCTTCTTACTTTTCTTCATCCACCTTTCGTTATCTATTTTATTAACTGCAAGAAAACTTTCCTTTCTCTTTTGCCGATTTCCCACTGCAAACTCCGATGGCATTTTCTTTTATTTCGCTGTTGAATGAAATGCTGCGATTTTAAATCGAATTTTAATTAACCACTTTTCCTTTGAATGCAATCATCCAAATTGAAAAGACTTTATGAAACGAAAGTATGGAGAATTTGCATGGACGAATATAACGCATTGAAATTGTTAGCGAATTCTAGAGCCATTAATTTGAGTAAACGCGTAGGTAATAACGGTGGATTAAGCGTGTGTGTGTTTAAGCCAAACGTAAAGAAATTTATGATTTTATATCGTGCATGACGGCGTTCTCTTTTATTATTAAGGCTCAAAACCGTACTTAAATGTTTGAGGACATTCGCTGTTTATGACTCATTGGCGAAATAAAAAATAAATACACGTGCACGGTACAAACGGCAGAGAAGAAAATGTAATCCATAGATCCATTAACGAAGTGGCTTGTTTTTTCTTTTCTTTTCTTTTTGCGCAATCAACGATAAGCTTTTTGCAAAATTACACGCTCAAACGTCATTTATTTAAATTAACTGCCGACGAAGAAAGTAAAAATGAATTGGTTTGAACGAGAAGGTTAATTACGGGAAACTATATAATTTTTCGTAAACTAAATTGAATTTCCTTTCATTGTACACCAACAAAAGGCGGTTTTGGCGAGCGAACAAAAAATTGGATGCTTTTTCTCTTGGTCCAAAACTATTTATGCAAATTGTGATTGAAAGGAAAGCGAAATGGATTAGCTACCTATCTGGAGACCTGAATTTCTCCTTGGATATTTTTCTGTCCCCGAACCCCTTTTGCCATTCTTATCCATCTGATTTGCACAACAACAGCAACAACGCGAACGACAAAAAGAAAACGGTTTCACAGTGATTAATGGATTGCAAACAAACCTGAATATATGCACAAGAAAATGAGGGTTGAGTGACTAGCAGAAAAAGAAATAGTAGAAAACAACAAGTAACAAGACGAAAGGGCCTCTTACACTCTTTTTGCTCGCATTTTACCAAACTTTCCTTTGGGAAATTCAATATAGTAGTTTTCAGTCAATTTGAAAATGGTGAACGAGAGGAGAAAGTTTTCGAATGAATATAAGGGTAGTAAAAAGAGAGAAAAGTAAATGCGAAAAAAAAAACGCGAAAGAAAGTAGGTTCGTTTCGTGCTGGAGAAACTTTGATTTCTTTCTCACTATTGTTGCTTATTCGATTGCGTTAATCATATCGTTATCATTGAACAAACGCCAATTATGTATAAATTAATACATGGAAAAAATAACTGTAAAAAAAAACAAAACATATTTAGATTAACTGCCAAAATAATAACAATAAACGCGAATTTTAATCGCAAATCAGTTGCTGATTGCTGGACTTTAATTTGTGCGTTCTTCATTATTTCGGGGTCCTTATCGAATCGCAATAATGTAATCAAATTGAATAAATCAAGTCTTATGATTCTTAATCACGAAAAAAACGAATGTTTTTTTATCAATTTACAATCGTTATTTGAAGTGATACTCGAAAACACTTGATAAATTAAAAATCGATTGATTTTTTTTCTTGGAAAACAATTCGTTTATCATTAAAAGCAATTTTGTTTTGTTGTAAAAACAATACTCGCGTTATCATCGTGAAGTCTTCAATCGATAGTATTATTCAACAATTGATTGTAGAGTCCTTTCGAATTTAAAAGACGAGGTTTGTTCCCTTTACAAAATAGTTTATTCTTTAAATGAATTCTACAAGTGAATCTTAAAGGCGACGGTCGTCATCAATCACGAGAGATTTGAAGATGTTTACTTGTTGATTTTCTTTAGTCCGGTAATAAGCAAAATCATAAATTTCATATCATCCGTTTCCGTTTAGTTATTTTAACGGCTTAAGCGATAACATTCGCCTTTTTTCTGCTTGCTTCTTCACTAAAGGATTTCCATGGACGAGGAAGTCGTTTGTTAGTTACAATTTATCATTTGCACGGAGTCGTTCATCACTTTTCTCTTTCTTTTTCGCATTCAGCTAACGGACACGAGGAAAGGGCGTTTTAACTGTTAAGTAGAAGTAATGAGAAGTGGGATCTGCTGGTTATAGTAAACATGAACGGCGAGGGTGGATTTAGGGCGCGCGTTTAAAATATTTAACGGGTGTCGGAAATGTTTTCGGGCTTTTAGTAGACACATCCGAGAGTGTCAGTTACCGTTATTACCTTTATAATAACCCTTTGCAACATGCTTTAACACTATCCAAAGTTTTATTTTCCGTTTATTGCAGCTAGTTAATTTGACACTTTATAGCAAAGACACGAGTCGTTACCGACCTAAATCCGTTGTTTTGCTAATTCGTTATTGTGGCTAAAAATCGGTATCGCTTCTTCACGTGCAGCACGTAAATTTTTCGCTTCATTAATTACATTTATTTTCGTCGCGAGGAAAGAGCATAACAATACAGGGTGCTTAAAAAAGTGTCAGAAACTTTAAGGGGTGATAAGATGGCGCAAGATAACCAGAAAAGTTTTAATGAACGAGGTTCCGGAAATGGAGGTACGAAACATTTTGCAGCTTTCGTATTACGTACAATTATGCACAAACAATGCAAACTATGAACAAAAAAACAATGAAAAAATAACTCAAATAAGATGTTAAAAGTGCACTCGTTTCAATTCACGGCAGCTACGACACCTTTCCCCTTTGCAAAGACCTTTGAACTGTTGCTTCAGTATTCCCAAGTAAAGAAATCTAGAGGGTTTAAATCGTGCGAACTTGTAGATCATGGTACAAGTTCGTCTCTTGCTACACATGTTCTTTTAAAAATGCAATGTAAATGTTTTCTAAAGAGACAAACTAGAGGAATATGGCGATTAGGAAAAACATCAACATACGAGGGCGGTTTGATAAATAACTTGTTTCATATGGTCATAGTAGGTGATAAGAAACGATCTCGATATAATCAAAAAAAAATTATCTTTTTAAATGAGAAATTTAATTTTGCAAGTAATTCTAGCAATAGCAAGTTGCTTAAAAGTTCATTTCAGTTTAAGTGTTTCGAGTGATAAACAAAGTGGATAAAATTGGAAGTCGAAATCTTATTCAATTCTGCGTTTTTTTGATGCGGAAACAGCGAAGGAAATCCATCAGCGAATTCTGTCCACTTTGGGTGACTCAAGTTCTTCTTATGAAAGCGTTCGTCTTTGGGCGAACGAGTTTTAAAAGCGACGCAAGAAGCATTCGAAATGCATCAGCAGAGGCTTAAGTCACTGAATTAGCTCCATCGCAATAAGAATCTGCTCACGAAACTCCAAACAAAAGAGATTTGCTCAAAGTAATAGGTGGTAAAGAGAGAAAATGAGGGTTATGAAGTTCTTAAGGGATCCACATCTGAAAAAGAATCAGAAAGCTTGAGGAACGGTGGCACAAGTGCTTCGGACTTTGAAAGCATCAGGTTGAAAAATTAGGTGGTCGTTACAACCGAAATTGTTGCTGCCATTTAAGCTATATCAAAACAAATTATTCATCAAACTGCCTTCGTAAAACTGTAACGTTCCTCTGGCATAGGCATAGCAAAAAATCGTAAAATGCTCATTAACCGCTTAATAGCGACCACAAACTCTGTGTATGACATAACATGTGTTAATTACGACACAACATATAAACGATGAAATGCCACAAAATGGAATAAATCCTCCGTATCTCCAAATCCGTCCACTTCCGGCCCCATGTTCATTAAGACTTTTCTGCTTATCTTTTGCCATATTATCACCACTTACACTTCGCGATACTTTCTTTAAACGCCCTGTATATATGAACTTAAGCGATAATCAACGTTAAACGTTACCGGGAGCTCCTCGAAAGAAACCACTTCAACTATTCAACACGTGTGTGTTTGTGTTGCACTTCTTAACCCAACAGTTTTTCTTCCTCTGTCCATCTCTCTTTACTAACAGTTATCCTCATTGTAGAAGATGACAACAATAACGCCCCCAGAATGATTGCTTTGCATAAAATCCGCCTAATGCCGACGTTAAAGAGCAAGAGCGAGATGCGAATTAAAAAGGTCGTTCCCATTTTCCATGCACTTCACGTTAACGTCCATTTTGCTTTATGCATGCTTTACATATCTCTTTTCATCTTCGTAAATTTTTATTATTATCATTTTTTCTTCATTTTTAACACTTTCATTATGTCGCGTTTCATATATTACGTAATTTTTTCTGTGCCATTATCATTTAACATCTTTACCATTCATTTCGCGTACAAGAATGATAATAGTAATAAAGTGTTCGGATGATGATGATGATGATGATAAATGATGACAGCATTTTCCTTTGTCATTATTTATGTTTTAAGAGCGCCAGAGAACGAAAACAATAATGATATTTTGTGGTCGAATGCGATCAAAACAGGAAAATTAAAAATTTTTTTGTTCGATTCGGGCGAAACGAACTTCAGGTTTCCGCAATAGCAATTTATTGGCACTCGAAAGAGGAATAATGAATTATTACAAAGCACCGAACGAATCGTTGAAAATTCTCGAGGACTGTGTGTGCTCCCATTTCGTGCCAGTCATGGGGAAAAAACATAAAAGCTGTTCAATAATTTATCAAGAAACTTTATCCGGTAGCGGTTTGTTTAAAGT
Source organism: Hololepta plana (assembly GCA_963695495.1). Taxonomy (NCBI): domain Eukaryota; kingdom Metazoa; phylum Arthropoda; class Insecta; order Coleoptera; family Histeridae; genus Hololepta; species Hololepta plana. The sequence continues at coordinate 9,562,232 of OY968837.1, read as the reverse complement.
TTGCCTTGTGATAGTAAATACTTTACTCTTCGAGGTCACCAGAGTACATAAAAGACGTACCCCGTTCCCATCAAGATATTGTTCGAATCAGAAAATCCGTCAGTGTTAATTTATCATGTGTCTTCTATTAAGAAAAAAATGAAATTGTACAAGTGCCAATGTTACTTTAGTGAAAATTTAAACTTTAAAGTGATATTTAGGAATCCCTTTTGCGGGTTCTTTTAAATAAATTGGAGCGGTTTTTATTCGTGTGCATACTGCAGAAGTGATTTGATGTGAAATGGTAGTGAAACAAGAATAAAAGTATTCCCATTAAAAATCTTTAAAATTTATAACGACGGAACCGTTCCAGATTCGTACGTTCGAATAAGATTTATCGTTCGCATTCAATAAAAGAAACTTGATCCGTAATGGCAATCATTTGAATTTAGGTTTCTCCTCTTCGATTTTGAAGAAGAACTTCAACGCTTGATGACGTTAAAAAATGTATGAAAGCTCAAAGAGGAAACGGGACAACAAAGAATGATGACGGATTTTATTAATGCTTTGTTGCAATTTACTTAACGTCGCCCTCAATCATACCAATGTAGGTCAAAATGCTTAAATTATTTCCTTCTTTTTCGTCTTCACCAACTTCTCCTCCATACATTATTCATGACGATCAATCTTAACAAAAAACCGCAACTTCTTTGACCGATTAAAAATTTTTACGTGATTATAATTCGTTTCAAACCTTCGATTACAAAAAAAAAATAGAATGGAAAACTTCTAAACAACAAGCGAGAAAGATATCGGTTCGTTTATATTACTGTTGGGTCCACATAAATTGTAAAATGATGAACCATCAATAAATTCGCTTTCACCGTTTTTTGCCGCCTCTTTCGATGTTGCCACAGGAGGCTTAAATAAATTTCGGTCACAAAAATAAAAATTCTATTTAATCGATGATCAATAAACTGCGATGGATTTGATTCCATATTTATTCCTTTCAAACATTTTAACCATTATCATCGATACAAAATGCATTTCGTGCATGTTCCATCCCATTTCAGCGATTGGAAAAACGATATAAAACACACTCCTTTATAACGCAAATGGGTGTTATAAAGAACCGAATTGCATATGGGCTAAAAACCACGATAATTCCCTTATTACTTCTTTTATTTCGCCCGGAAATTAATGGTCGCGTCATAAATTATCTCGCTTATTCGAGAGGTTTTATGTAGGTTATACACACAGATACATGTAGATAGCCCCGTGCGAGGTACGTAGTATTAATCTTCGGAACTCGCCGCAAAAGCACTCGCCGCAGCCGTAACCGGCAGATAACGTATTTCTGGTGGATGCGCCGGGCCCGGGTCGCAATCTCCGTTAATTCGTTCGTACGAAATTAATTACTCACACGCCCACGCGTTTAATGCGAATCCGTATTTTTCGCACACCACGGCATTTCGTAGTGCGCGGATTTCCTTTTCTTTTATTGATTCTTCGACCAACTAACGGAAATAAAATGTTTGCTCGAAGAAATTATAATTTTAAAGGAACTTGGAGATTGTTCAAAAGTTTCTTCCCATTCTTCTTTCGTCTTTTCGGCGTGTGTTTGTCGCCCTGAATAATTCATAGGTGATTTTTCGTGGGGAGTAAGGAGACGTTGGGGGCGAAGAAATAAAAGGAAGGGTTGCTTGCGTACGTAGTTTCGCATCTCTTCTTGTTATTCTTTGTGTGCATACGAACGAGAAGCGGCCCTCTGGTAATCGAATTACGCAGTCCAAATCCGTCGTTGTTTTTCTATCCAGCGGTTTCATGCTTGCAATGTTTTATTGTGCCAAAGTGAAATGGGACGAGTTGAGAAGAGAATTAGAAAAAATCGCATTTGGGAGAAACTAAATCGTTCAGCGGTTTATTCATTTAAGCAATACTTTACAATTGTAAATAAGAACGCGGAGGTAGAAGCAAAAACGCTTGTTCTCGTTAGCTGACGCAGGAGGAATTGATAAATCTACAGGTATTCCACTTTATCCACGTTTATTCCCGCAGGCATTTCTTCTTCTCCTCCTTCTAACATTTAGTTATGTCGCTGCTAAACTACCAAATGAAAATGGGCTCGTTCATCACCGGCAACAATAAAAGGTTTTCTTCTTTTCATAATACTTTCCTCGTACGTTCGTTCACGACCACATGTTAGAGAAAAGAAAATCCATCAATTTATACGCATCTGAAGCGAATGTACCACACGCCAAAAGAGTCTCGCTAAATCTGTTGTAATTAACATGAGCAATAAACCCGGTTTAATGGTCATCCACAAATCCCACGTCTTAGTTTTAAGCTAATGCGTCGAACTTTTTCCCGTCACGTTCACCGGCGCTGATAAAATATTTATAAGAAGGAAAACCGCGATTTAAACGCATTAGGCGACGGCCGCGAGAAAGATTTGCAACCTGAAAATAATTAGATCTTACGAATTGCTCGTTTATGTAATTAATTGCGAGCGTGCGAAAGAAAAGAAATTTCGCAAACTGCTCCACCTCTTTTGTTCGCTTAGCTTTTTCCTTGCCGTCATCATCAATAAAACGAAGTGGATACTCTGTTACGTCTTAACGCGTTTCTTTCCAATAATATATACTGCACTTACGTGACGCGCGGTTTAAAATTTTTCGCCGTGTCCCTTCCCTACGTTTACCACTTTTCTTTTTCGTTGCAGTATTTGCGGTGGAAGGAGCCAAAGTGCTAAAAGGCACGGCGTGGAAAAGCAGCGAGCGGAATAGAAAGGAGAGGAAAAGTTATAAAAATGGATATGTTACGGTCGGGCATAATCCGAAACTATACGGTTCCATTCCTTGTTTCGCCATTGCTTTCATCCAATTTCGCGTTCATCTTGATTCCATTCAGATGGTTTTTTGGCACGACAATGATCAACGGGATTTACGATTGATTAATGTTTTGTTAGTGGGAAAATGAAACCGAAGCAGAGAGAGAGAGAGACAAATTTCTTTTCTTTTTTTAATCAAACAAGAAATATAAAGGTGCCTTAAGCGCCGAGGGTGATGAGGAACGAAAATGAGAGAAGAAAAAGCTTTCCAATTCCAATATTGTAATAAGCTTCGTTTCTTTGCGAACCCAAAGCGGGGACAAGAAAAAAATCAATAATCGGTAGTAAATCGGTTCCAATAAAATTGTAATCCTTTCAACTACGATTATCGTATTATTATCAAGTCGAATGTTTTTGGACAATAGTCGTCCCCAACAATCAATTCCGATGTCAATACTCCACAATCCGTTTATTGAGAGCGATTATCTATCTTGTTAAAATTAATTTTTATCAATTCAATCTATTTTGTTGCTGTTGTTGCGATACAGTTCGTTCAATCATTACGATTAAATACCGAAAGGATTTTCTCTCGCGAAAGAGGAGAACGAAATAAATCGTCGAGACGAATGTTGCTGACATTTTTTTAATTAACAATATCTGCAAATTAATTTACCTACCGGTTAAAATTGAATTAACTTTTGATCAATTTATTGTTTTAATTGCATTTTTGTTGTTCACTTAAACGATAAACCGTAATGAAATTTTAAGGAAGGATTTTGCAACTTTTTCTTACAATTTTTTAGAGGTATTAATTAACAAAATAACAGGCAAAGTAATCGTTTTTAATGGGCGAACCGTAATTTTACGTGTGATAATCATTAATTAGCCTTCGACGGCACAAACAAAAAAGAAACGGTGGTAACGAGCAAAAAAGGTTACAATTTGCATTCGAACGTTCAATTTCCTATTCGCAAAAGGCTTCCATTATTAATAAAGCCACGTTTCAGTCTTTCAATCTCCTTTCCATTTTCCAATAGATACATGTAAATGTAACGGGAATAATTTTGCATGAATTTCAACTTAATTTGTATTTCCAGTCAATATTATTTTACGATTAGTTTGCAACTGAAAAGAGAGACAATCAATCACTTACTTGTCTTAATTCCATTTCTTTAAGCTTTTACCATAATTGTATATGACGAGGATTGAGGCGAGAGATGCGGAGTATGGGAGAAAGAAAATCATGCAAATCGCTTTTGGGAAAAAAGTAACGCGGAGAAAAGAATAAAATCCTTCACGTGAAAGGAGAAGAGGATTTCGAAAGTTTAAAGCTTCTTCGCATAACGAGAAACATACAGGGCAAAAGTGCGAAAAAAGTTTGGATTTCAAACAGTCCATTTTTTTATTAAAAAAAAGGAGAAAATGGTGGGACGTAAAGTAGCTTTGAAAGAGACTGCAGGGAGTAACTTATTCTTTATTATTTCGAGTTTGTACTTTTATGAAGTAGAGCGTTTGCATCCACATTATTAAGTGCGGTTCCCGTATCTATGGCACTTATTCAATTTTATTTCGAAAGAAACGTCTCCGACGTACGATGCTTGTTTATGATTGCAAAATCGATGCCATTTTAACCGAACAGCAAGTCGTTAACGAAGATGATGATGAAGCGGTCGACGACAATACGTCTTCCATTAAACTGACTTAATTGCTCCAATTCTGCACTATAATTAATATACGCTTTTCTTTTGCGAGGGAAAATAGGAAAGTAAAAAAAAAAGTTTATAACAAGAAGAAAACGCTGGAATAGCGCTGGAATGATTGTCAATCATTTGCAGTGTACGTGGTTTCCTCCGTATTATCACAAGTTCCCTTCACTTTCATATTATTTGGCCTTCCGCATATTCTCTTTCCTTGGGGGGTAAAGTACGTTCAAAAGCGTTAGATTACGTTGGTGCGGCATCTGTTTGATCGCAAAAAAGAGAGACGCTGTATCGATCCGCAATTCTTAAGCTCCGCCGTACAATTTTGGACTGCAATTGATTTCTGCATGGAAATCCCAAGTTTTTCTTCAAATTCTTCTCTCCGTGTCGCCTCCTCCGATTATCGATAACGATATGAATTCATTTTTAATATCGATCGATTGTCTCGTCGACTTCCGCAATTTAATTTCTGCTTTGATCGAACGATTTTTTTATTGGCATCGAGGCGACGTGAAAAAGTGATTGACTGAATCGTATAGATGGATAGAGATGGATGGACGATAGGGCGGAAAACCTATTTAAAACGCGATGAGATACGTTTATATGACAGCGTAAATTATTGTCGTCGATTCGCAAATAAAGCTGTTCATTTTTTTTGTGCGCAAATTGCAATCGTACATGGGCTAAAGGCCATTATGTCACGTATAGTTGTTATAATAATAATGACTGGATAAGCCGGGGGGCAAAAAGGTTTGCAATTGGGACAGATTGAAAATGTGGAATGCGAGAGAAACGCAGAGAGTGTTAGCAAATTAAATTAAACAACGTTATTTGTACGGAAGCGCTTCATTTTTTTCTACTTTAATTTTGGTTTGGGTTGATTTTCGAATTCGAATCGGTATACAGGATGTCCCAATTGTGCGGGCCCGGAGGATTACGGCCAAGCGGTGGACGTTTCAGAAAAATGCTTCGGATAAAAAAGATTTCCCTCGGGAGGGACTGCAACGAAAAAATATTTTCCAAGATGGCGCACTTCCGGATATACCCGGAGCTGATACTTGCTCCGTTATTTTAATTGGGATGATACCTTTTTTGTTGCATTTTTGGATTCCTCATCGAATTCTAAGCGGAGTTTATTAAAACAACTATTTGTCTAAGATGCACCGTTTCCGAGTTAGTTTAGTGTTTTTTCCGAAAAATGTCATTTGGAAGGTCGTGGAAAATCGCATGTATCTCCGGAACTATGTAAGATAGAGAGTTGAACTTTTTTTCGTTCTTTTAAGCAAGAAATGACGAAGAATTTTAATTGCTTACATTTAATTCAAAGTATTGTTGACTGCAATTTGTGGCCTGCTAAACGTTGACATTTTCAAATGTGCGTAACTTAATTTTTTTTTTCAATGGAACCCCATATTTTTTGAAATCGCACTAGAAAATGAAATTGTTTACATTTGTATGAGATTTTTCCATAATTTCTAATAAATTATATTAGAAACAAAGAGACGCCTCACGAAAACAATGAAATTATTAGTTTCTTGTTCCAAATTGTACAACATTTTATTTATTTTCATGAAAAAAGTCGCTTACAACTGGATAATTTTTTGAACTTATTATTCTTTTAATAAATAATCGCAAGAATAACTTCAAGAAATACAATTCTAACAAAAATATAATTGATTTTCAATTGCCTTTGCTACTATTTGGATTATTACATCATTAAGCGCATAAAAATAACACACAAAAAAAAACAATTAATTGGGAATAACTCGAAAGGAATTAAGTGATGCACATTTGAAAATGTAAAAGTTGAACCAGCTACAAATCAAAGTCACTTCCACTTGCAATTAATTTTAATCAATATTAAGTCTTCGTCATTTCTTACTTAAAAGAACTAAACAAAGTTTAACTCTTTATCTTAAATAGTTTCGGAGATATATATATATATATATATATATATATATGCGATTTTCTATGACGTTCCAAATGACATTTTTCGGAAAGACATTGAAATAATTCTGAAACGATGCATCTTAGCGACATCATTGTTTCAATAAACTGCCCTTTGAAATTCAATAAGAAAAATGCAATAAAAAGTATATCATTCTATCTGAAACATTTTTGTCTGAAGTCAACCGTTTGGCTTAATCCTCCGAGCCAGCACTATTGGGACACACTGTATGTACATGAATTAATTATTGCCATTTATTTATTTATCCAGAAGGAAAAATGCGTGGCCTTTTTTGTTGTGGCGCAGTGGATAAAACATGTTGAATTTCGAAATATTTAATTGATTAAAATCTACGCACACAACGCTACCGGACTATCACGTATAAATTTCGTTAAATGCAGTATCCGAAATAAACGTTGGTAACATTGTTTAATGGTAATGGATTCGTTCGGTATTGTACCGGATGCTCGGTATTGTTCCATTAAATTATTGCCCTAAACTGTATCGGCTTTCAATCATTTATTTGCATTCGCCGTCATTATTTTGCCGATCGGCCATTAACCGAGCGTGCATCTAAATAGTAGCGCAATTAAATTGTAACGATTTGAATTTAATCAAGAATCCAACATTAGCAAAATGACAATTTATAATACGATTCCGGCGATTATGACGGATCTCTGCGCAAACTATTTCAATTACCAGCCGGAGCCCCGTTTTTTGCAAGAAATAAATTGCTTCGCAAGCATTTTCTACGACGCGAACGTGTTCTCTTTGAATCATTTGTAAAAGATGTTAGCGGAGTTTCGAGGGCAAACTCTTTATTGTGTTTGTTAAATAACATATGGTGCTTGAAAAAGAAGTGCTGCTTACACTCGGTGAGACTGTCTGAAGTAGCAATTTGATTTTTCTCAAAAGTAAATCGTTTAGCCACACGAAACATCACCATTTGTCTCGTTATTATTGCAGAACGAGAGTATTTATTCAAGTGTGGAAATCGTTTGAACCGAAAGTAAAAAGCAACGTCGGGAAAATTGAAAAGGGGATAGAGGAAATGTTGATCTGTATATATTGTTTTATGAAAGTAATATATTTCGAAAGTGGTTTCGTGCAATGACAATAATAATAAAGAGTTGGTATGTTTTAAAGGAAACCGTGATATACACAGACGATGTATTGAAATTGCGAGTACGTAGCGTCGACGAGAGCAAGAAATGGCAAAACAGCAAATCCTCTATATCGAATATCGAAACTTTGTATTTATTTATACGCGTACATGCACAAAGTAATCTAAACTCGAATATTGAAATGAAACGACAAGGAAAAGAAGGATACACATAAAGACTTATGAGAAATAACAATAATAACAAAGCTCCGTCCTCATTGCATTACATCACGTTGGATCCTTTTTGTTTGATAGTAATCCCGTTGCCGGTTCCTATTTTCTATTGCTGATCACAAACCGTAAAGGATTTCCGCATGAAAAATTGCCACCAACAACAATAGCACAGAGAGTACGTATATAATATGCTCATACACTTAACGTCGAAATCAAAATGCAAAACGTTGGCGGAGTTTTGTTTTTCGTTTTTGCACGAAATTTACGACAAACAATAACAAACGCTTAACGCATTCTTCTTTTGCAACTTCGACAATAAGTTCGCAGACGCCGCGTTACGTGCAAAATGATAGAAATCGTGCCGGTTCCGGAACTCGCGAGTAAATCAAGAAGATATATATGCGCTGGATTCGATTCGGATAACCTTCAAGGAAATAAAATCGAATTGATATTAGTGCGAAAGCAGCTCTGACACTCGTTTATTATCGTTAGTCGCAATTATTGTCAATGGATTTATGTTTAGGAGCGAAATAATTATTAATTAAAATTACTCTGTCGCCAGCGTAAATTAATTAATTAATAACGGTTTTCTGTTATTATAAAATCTACGTAGAAATATGCAATTTATTGCTACGTAATGCGCGCGCGAGAGAATTTATTGCTTGAGCAAATTACCGATATCACTGCGATTATTGTTATCAACGTCATGATAATCATCCAGTGTCTCGCATCTGATTAGCACAAAAGAGATAAACTAATTTATTACCATGGATGAGATATAGGTACTTAACTGAACAAATACACGCAAATAAACAGGTACACACGCGAAATAAATAGTTTTGCGGTGCGGCTCGTTTACACGACGTGGGGCGGAAAGAATGGGCACCGACCCATCCCCTCGTTTGCTTTACGACCCCTATTTAAACTCCCTGATATACGCCTAGCACTTATCCCTTTCGGGGTGGAGGAGTTTAGCCAAAATAATCGGCGTTCACATGTGTACGAACAAGATGAAGAAGTTTAACGCATTTTGCAAATTCGCTCAATTAAATCCGCAAGTTAGGTTCAATGCGAAAAACGACATAAAATTAACTTCTTGTTAGATGTCAGGCTGTAAGTGACGCGTCAATCAAGTGGTCGATAAGCAAGAATTAATGTCTCAAAAAAAAAGGGAAAGAGAGAATTGCGAAGAGTATTAATTGCGGCGTAATCAAAACGTTATTTGTCCCTTTCGCAAGAAGAAAATCTTTAATTAATCGACAGCTTAGCAATTTATGCTGTCCCCGTCTATATAATTCACTGGTTAACGACTGTCAAGGTAATTAGCGAAAAGTTAGGAGATGAAAAACGCTAATGATGCCATTATAAATTGCTATCGATTAAAATTGATATGGGCAAGATGTGCAGCAATAGACGACTCCTTTGTAACAAGAAGAAGTTTGACATTCGATTGGTTTTAAACTGTTTCAAATTAATGGAATAATTGCGGTTAATCGACAAAGTAAATGCATCTATGTACAGGGTGTTTCAATAGTGTGAACGCGAAGGATTATGCCAAAACGGTTGACTTTAAAGAAACATTTTGCAGATGAAAAAGTTTTCTCTTGGGAAGGACTACCACCGAAAAATATTTCCCAACATCGTGCACTTCTTGGTCTACCTGATGCTTGCTCCTTTACTTTATATGGAGTGGTCTCATTTTTATTGCATTTTGGATTCCTTGTCAAATTCTAAGGGGAGTTTATTAAAGCCACCATATATTTAACATGAGTTATTTCAGCGTTTTCTCGAAAAGTTTCATTTGGAGGGTCGTGGAAAATCGCATATATCTCCAGAACTATTTAAGATGGAGAGTTGAATCTTGTTTCGTTTCTTTGAACATTAAATGACAAAGATCTCTCAATACTAACATTTAATTAAAAGTATTGCTAACTGCGATTTGTGGCCTGTTAAACATTGACATTTTCAAATGTGTAAAACTTCTTTACTTTTGTGGCATTAGATGCAGAAAATTATTCCCTTTCGATTATATTCAGCAACTATTAGGTCAATTCTTGATGGATTTAGAGTTATATGCAGTTGTTTATATTTATGTGATTTTCCAGGTTTTCTAATAAATTGCATTAGAAACACTGATACAATTAAAGAAATCAACGAAATTTTAACTTTTTTTAAATTGATTTTCAAAATTAAAATAATTTTCAGTTGGATAAGTTTTTGGACTTATTATTTAATAATTTAATCAATAATCTGAAGAATAAATCCAAAAAATAAATTATTTTTAAAATGTATTCGGATGGTTATTCCAGTAAATGCATATAAATAAGACACAAAATATCAACTAATTGGGAATAACTCGAACACTGTCAATAATAGATTCCACATTACTTCAACAAGATCCAAGGAGAATCACTTTCTACATCTAATGTCATAGCAAAAAGTACAATGTATATAGATTTGAAAATGTCAACGTTTACCAGGCCACAAATTAGAACTTGTGCTATTTTTAATTGAATCCAAGCAGTGCAAACTCTTTGCTCTTGAAAGCTTTAAAGAAGTGAAAAACGTTTAACTCCATATCTTTCCTTCGGAAAACTTCCCGTAAAGCTGAGTTTTTGCATGAACCTTCATAATGATGTCATTGACAAAATGGCAAAAGTCCCCATCGATCCGAGTTGAGCTAAAGATTTTATATGGCGTCATATCTTTGACATAGTGTCAACATATAATAGCTTTAATACATTCCCCTTGAAATTTGCGGCGGGATCCAAAAATATAATGACAAACATACCATTCCATTTAAAGTAAGGGAGCAAGTATTAGTTTCCGGTATATCCGGAAGTGTACCATGTTGGAAATTATTTCCGGATGATAGTCCCTCCCGAGGGAAACTTTTCCATCCGAAATATTTTGCTCTAAAACCAATCGTTAGGGCGTAATCCTCCGGAGCCCGCACGTTAGGGACCCCCTGTATATTATTTAATGCAGACTGTACAAGAACAAATTTCTTTAGAGACTTTAAGCCAGTTTTGAAATTTAAGGCAGTAAAGCTTATTAATTAGGAACACTTAATGATAAAGTACTTAAATCGCTTGCTTTCTACAATTTAACGTAGAAGAGTTACCATTCACATAAATAACAAATAATGTGCCTTATTAAAATATATTGTTTTCCATTTGCCATTACGGTCTGTTATAAGATAGCTCAATAAATTTCGAAAATAATTATGGAAAATTACTCCAACACGTGCCCACTTATGTTGTACACGCTCGCCTATTTATTATAAGACAAGCGAGAAATTCCTCGAGAAAAAATGTGCAACACCAAGTGTTTGCAACTACGTATTAACAACTGAAAGGTATGCGAACAATCTTGAGCATTGCATTGTTATCGCTAGCGATACACTTCGCTTGGACGTTAGATGAAGATGAAGGTGAGTTTCGATTCCATTTGGAAGGGACGATAACTGATTGCGACGAATTCCAAAATTATAACAAACAGCGTACGACGGACAATTATGCAATCGCGAATGCGACGACGAGACGGAGACGGGCAGAACGTGCAAATTCCATTTCGTATTGGAATATTATCACACGATGAATCGGGATTGCGGCGATTGTCCGCGCAATTTAACCGACTGTCAAAACGCCTATTGCATACCGGCAGACGGGGTGCCGAGAGCGATCGCCGTCATCAACAAACAACTGCCGGGACCTTTGATAAAAGTATGCTACTGCAAAAGCGCGAAATTACAATCGAAACCGATTTCTCTTTTGTTTTAATTTCATTTGATTTCGTCCGCAGGTCTGCCGCGGTGATCATATCGTAGTCGACGTTACCAATCACCTGCCATCAGATACTACCACCATCCATTGGCACGGTTTGCTACAAGAACGCACTCAATACTTTGACGGCGTGCCGTACGTCACGCAATGTCCAATCAATCCAGGCGAAACGTTTCGCTATCAATTCGAAGCCGATCGATCCGGAACGTATTTCTATCATTCCCATGCTGGTACGTAGGTTACTTGGGGTGGAGTGCTTGGCCAGGTGATTTTGTTTTTCGGAGTTAATTTCTGGGTTAGTTAGTTTTCGGGTGGATTTTGTTGAGTAATTTTTGGGTCTTGATTATTATTTCTTGAGTCTCGGTGTTGGGTACTTTGACATTGTGTGGTGGTGATCGGAAGCGCAGGGGGCGGTATGATCACCGCCTGGGGAACTTGATCGTTCCCCCGCAGCCGAGGTCAGAGGTTCACGAAGCCTGGGGCTGCCCGAAATTCATAGTGTTCATTGTTCAGTCACGTAAAACTGGTACCTCGGGGAGCCGAGAGTCCTTTCGCCTGATCAGGCGTAGATCACAGGTTCACAAAGCCTGCGGCTGCCCGTAAGTCGTAGTGCCTTGTTCGGTCACGTAAAACTGGTACCTCGGGGAGCCGAGAGTCCTTTCGCCTGATCAGGCGTAGATCACAGGTTCACAAAGCCTGCGGCTGCCCGTAAGTCGTAGTGCCTTGTTCGGTCACGTAAAACTGGTACCTCGGGGAGCCGAGAGTCCCTTCGCCTGATCAGGCGTAGATCACAGGTTCACGAAGCCTGTGGCTGCCCGAAAGTCGTAGTGCCTTGTTCAGTCACGTAAAACTGGTATCTCGGGGAGCCGAGAGTCCCTTCGCCTGATCAGGCGTAGATCACAGGTTCACAAAGCCTGCGGCTGCCCGTAAGTCGTAGTGCCTTGTTCGGTCACGTAAAACTGGTACCTCGGGGAGCCGAGAGTCCCTTCGCCTGATCAGGCGTAGATCACAGGTTCACGAAGCCTGCGGCTGCCCGTAAGTCGTAGTGCCTTGTTCGGTCACGCAAAACTGGTACCTCGGGGAGCCGAGAGTCCCTTCGCCTGATCAGGCGTAGATCACAGGTTCACGAAGCCTGTGGCTGCACGAAAGTCGTAGTGCCTTGTTCGGTCACGTAAAATTGGTACCTCGGGGAGCCGAGAGTCCCTTCGCCTGATCAGGCGTAGATCACAGGTTCACGAAGCCTGCGGCTGCCCGTAAGTCGTAGTGCCTTGTTCGGTCACGTAAAACTGGTACCTCGGGGAGCCGAGAGTCCCTTCGCCTGATCAGGCGTAGATCACAGGTTCACGAAGCCTGCGGCTGCCCGTAAGTCGTAGTGCCTTGTTCGGTCACGTAAAACTGGTACCTCGGGGAGCCGAGAGTCCCTTCGCCTGATCAGGCGTAGATCACAGGTTCACGAAGCCTGCGGCTGCCCGTAAGTCGTAGTGCCTTGTTCGGTCACGTAAAACTGGTACCTCGGGGAGCCGAGAGTCCCTTCGCCTGATCAGGCGTAGATCACAGGTTCACGAAGCCTGCGGCTGCCCGTAAGTCGTAGTGCCTTGTTCGGTCACGTAAAACTGGTACCTCGGGGAGCCGAGAGTCCCTTCGCCTGATCAGGCGTAGATCACAGGTTCACGAAGCCTGCGGCTGCCCGTAAGTCGTAGTGCCTTGTTCGGTCACGTAAAACTGGTACCTCGGGGAGCCGCGAGTCCCTTCGCCTGATCAGGCGTAGATCACAGGTTCACGAAGCCTGCGGCTGCCCGTAAGTCGTAGTGCCTTGTTCGGTCACGTAAAACTGGTACCTCGGGGAGCCGAGAGTCCCTTCGCCTGATCAGGCGTAGATCACAGGTTCACGAAGCCTGCGGCTGCCCGTAAGTCGTAGTGCCTTGTTCGGTCACGTAAAACTGGTACCTCGGGGAGCCGAGAGTCCCTTCGCCTGATCAGGCGTAGATCACAGGTTCACGAAGCCTGCGGCTGCCCGTAAGTCGTAGTGCCTTGTTCGGTCACGTAAAACTGGTACCTCGGGGAGCCGAGAGTCCCTTCGCCTGATCAGGCGTAGATCACAGGTTCACGAAGCCTGTGGCTGCCCGAAAGTCGTAGTGCCTTGTTCAGTCACGTAAAACTGGTACCTCGGGGAGCCGAGAGTCCCTTCGCCTGATCAGGCGTAGATCACAGGTTCACAAAGCCTGCGGCTGCCCGTAAGTCGTAGTGCCTTGTTCGGTCACGTAAAACTGGTACCTCGGGGAGCCGAGAGTCCCTTCGCCTGATCAGGCGTAGATCACAGGTTCACGAAGCCTGCGGCTGCCCGTAAGTCGTAGTGCCTTGTTCGGTCACGTAAAACTGGTACCTCGGGGAGCTGAGCGTCCCTTCGCCTGATCAGCGGAGCCCAGTTCTCATGGTGTTGGCGCTCGCTTACGACTTCGGTTTGGTTGTCCTTTCTTGGCAAAACCAAAGGTACACTGAGCCGTTTAAAAGAACACAGGAGCACTGGGGTTGATGTTCGATAGAGCGACCAGTCCTGTGACTGTTCACAGCTTCTAGGAGTTGTGTTGTGTGGTCTCGACGGTTCACGGCGTACGTTCCTCTTCCCTTCGGGGAAGGGTTGATTAAATTCTTTGGCTAGATACGACCTAGTACCCGCAAGTCTGGAATAGTAGCCAGAAGATGGATCTGTTCTCGAACACATGGAGCGGGGTTGACCCACCGAATAGAGGTCGGAGCCGATGGGCTCGGTGCGTTCCCTCTTCCCTTCGGGGTTGAGGCCGGGTCGGTTTGGTCATTGGCCGAGTACTTCCCGAGCACTTTACCGGTGGTAGGTCGGACACTAATCGTTCCCATGCCGGTAGGTCAAACATCCATTAACAATAGAAACCTCTCATAGTAATTTTGTAAAGTCAACGGATTAACATTTTGTTACTCTTCCTTGTTCGGTCAGGTATTCAAAGAACCGACGGCATAAGCGGTCCGCTGATAATAAAAGACCAGCAAACTGATGATGACCCGATAGCGAAACTCTACGACCACGATTTGGACGAACACGTGATAACGGTGTTCGATTGGGATCACGAGCTGGCGCTGTCGAAGTACGAGGGCGTCCTTCACTGGGTCAACGGCTCGAACGAACCGCACTCGATGCTGGTGAACGGTCTCGGCCGCAACAAGACTTACCGCGACGGCGACGATCGCATGGTTTACACGCCGACGGCCCGATTCCACGTCAAGAAGGTACCGAATGTGAACTTTTCGTTTTGCTTCTACGAAAGATGGGCTTTTTTGTTCGCAGGGTTCAACGTACAGGTTCCGTTTGATAAATAGCGGCAACTTGGATTGTCCGATTCAAGTATCGATCGACGGTCATAATATGACGGTGATCAGTAGCGACGGTAACGATTTCGAGCCCGTCGAAGTGGAATCGTTGATGACTTTGGCCGGCGAACGGTACGATTTCGTGTTGAACGCCAGCCAAGAGGTCGCAACGTACTGGATGAAGTTCAGAGGCGACATAATGTGCGTGACCAACGAGGCGCGACAATTGGCGGTTTTGCACTACGACGGGGCGCCGATTAATTCTTATCCCACCGCTTATACGCCGACATTTAGTGATTGCAATCGGACAGGATTGGTACGAAGAAGGAATTCAGTTGTGACGTAGCGAACTGTTGAAATTGCTTTTTTTCTACCTTTTGCAGCAATTGAATCCGCTAAATAAGGGCACGGAAGATAATCGTACGATAGCGTTACCGAAGCTGATTGCCAAAGAGCCGATGGAGGACGTTTTGCGCGAGGAACCGACGTTCGTCTATTTCATGCCGTTCGATTTGAATCGCATTTACAATCCGCGCTTTCGCACCGACGATTATCCGACGCCGCAAATAAACGGCATCACGAACAAGAACTTGCCGTTTCCGTTGTTGTCGCAGAGGAATCAATTGCGCGATTCGATGTTTTGCAACGAGAGCGTCGTGAGCGATTGTAAACGATCGTTTTGCGAATGCACCTATTTGGTTAAGGTAAGTCCCCAGTCATCCTTGAGTTATTGTTTTTTTTTTCATTTTTTGGCGAACTCCCAATAGATTCCGCTGTACAGTATCGTGGAGTTGGTGTTAATAAACGAAGCGAAAAACTTTGCGGTTAATCATCCGTTCCACTTGCACGGCTATAAATTCCGTGTGATTGCCATCGAGGATTTGGGTGAGAGGACGTCGCTGGATGAAGTTAAGCGATTATACGAAGAGAAGAAGATCGCGAAGAATTTAAACGATCCGCCGTTGAAGGATACGGTAAATGCTCCCGATGGCGGGTACACGGTGATCAAATTTCATGCGACCAATCCTGGTAAATTGCAAAGGAATCGAATTAATCGGATTTATTTTCTTTCTTATGTGTACGCAATTTAGGGTTCTGGATAATGCATTGTCACGTCGATCATCACGTGGAGGAGGGCATGAGTTTAGTGTTTCAAGTGGGCGAGTACGAGGAAATGCCGTCGGTGCCGCAGCAGTTTCCACGTTGCGGCAATTACCTACCGAAGATTAATTACAATTCGTAAAGAATCTTTATAAAAAGGAAATCAGGAAAGGGATTTTTTAAATAAATTACGATCCACGTGTAATTCCTTTGGTTGCAATCTTATCTTTCAGCATAGAAACTTTGCCAAGTGCATTCCGTGGATTAATGACAAGAAACACAGAAAAAAATACGCATGGGGATGAATTATAATCATTTAAAATGCTATTACGAGATACTTTGTGGAGATATGTGCTTGCGGAATATAAAAAGTATGAGAGAAGTTTCTTGCGAGAAACTAACGCCGCATCTTATATTAAAACTACCGTATTCCATTAGCCACGATGTGACCTTAATATCTCGACAACTTTTTTAATGTACGACCAACAGAGAAATTAACAGGACGGACTGAATAACTGAACCAAATTAAGCAAAATGTTTTAATGGATATACCGAAACATAAAGGAGTTGAATGTTTCATAATTGACAACATACGAGGACGGATTAAATTGTTTCGTACAGTTATAGTAGGTGATAAGAAAATATGTCGATGTAGTCAACAAATTTCGTCCTTTTGAATGACAAAGTTAATTTTGTAAGTAATTCTGGCAGTAGTAAGTTGCTTAAAAGATCATTTAAATTTAAGCGTTTCAAATGATAAACAAAGTGGATGAAATTTCACTTCCAATTGTTTTTCAAGACTGCCTTTTTCGAAGGGCAAACAGCGAATGAAATCCATGAATAAATTCTGTCCACTTTGGTTTATCTTTGGGCGGACGAGTTTTAAACGCGGTAGAAGAAGCATTCGAAATGCGTAATCTCTTAGAGGTTCAAAAACAAGTCACTATCGCAATCGACAATAAAGTCCATGATGGTTTTGAATAATAAGCGATAGATATTCAGCGAGATGATAGAGACCACGAGCATCCAAAATGAAGGAGTTAATTTTATTTTACATAATGAATCGCACACTAAAAAGCCTTGTGAAAGATGCAAAAAATGCTGCAACAGGGGCTTAAGTCACTGAATTAGCTCCATCGCAGTAAGAATTTGTTCACAATACTTCAAACATTACTGGCCGCAAGAGATTTCCTCAAAGTAATAGGTGATGGAGAGCGCAATTGAGCGTTATGAAGTTCTTAAGAAATCCACTTCTGCAAAAGAATCAGAAAGCTTGAGGAACGCTGGCACAAGTGCTTTGGACTTCGAAAGGACCAGGTTGAAAAATTAGATAGTCCGTAAAACCGCAATTGTCGTCTGCCATTTAATATATATCAAAACAAGTTGCTCAACAATCCACCATCGTATTTCTGTTTGACTTGAAACAAGTTTATAAATAGGCAATTTCATGGCAGAACTAAATTTTCCAGTTAATTTTCATTGACCGCATCGACTTCGATGTGAATGGCATTTCACTGTTATAACGGGGAAAAGGACGAATATTGCGCAAATTAACTGTTTCAATTTCTTTTTTTTTTTTTTTTTTTAAAACTGCAATAACAATAAACAGAGATTTACGTTCGTGGACATCCAGCGATATTTCCTTATCTCGCCGCAAACTTAGACAACAATCGCGCTATAAGTTCGAAGATTAACAATAAGTGACACAATAATAATTAAACCCGATTATTATTTGCAATTAGCCACTATATAAAGACTTAGTTCGATCAGATGCTGTGCCATTTTAATGCAAGCTACCAATTCACGCGGACGTGATCTTTGACTAGAAGATAAGGAACGAGGGAATTTTTCATTTTCATTAGTTTCACTCTTCCGTCGATCTTAATGAAAATGAAATCTTTTATATATCTAGTGTTCATATTGAATGTATTAAGTTTGGGTTCGTTGCAGAAGTCCGAAGGTAAGTAAACGTCTTCCTTAAATTGTCGCTTTTTTTTTCTCTCTTCAATACTTTCTCCTATTACAGTTGTAACACCTGCCAACGCTATTCCTGGTGCCGCGTGTAGGCGACAGTGTCGCAGAAATGATTACAGAACGTGCTATTTCAATTTCATCATTTCGCACACGTACACGATGGGTTATTCCTGCCGCAATTGCCCACAAACTGTGTCGGACTGCTTCCTACCGAATTGCACGACAGGCGACGGCTTCCCGAGAGCCATAACGGTGATTAACAACCAAATGCCGGGACCTATGCTAGAAGTAAATGCGATGCTAAATTATGGAAACTCGATGCACTAACGCTCTACACTCTCCATTCAGGTCTGCAAGTACGATCGTATTATCGTCGACGTGAAGAACAGTTTACCTCTGGATACGGCCTCGATCCATTGGCACGGCATGTTACAGGAAGGGACGCCGTACAGTGACGGCGTGCCATTTATCACGCAGTGCCCGATCCAGCCGGGCGACACGTTCCGATACAATTTCATCGCGGACGACAGTGGCACGCACTTTTATCATTCGCATTCAGGTGCCAAATAATTGCACATTACACACTCGCGATGTGATGACATTTATTCATGCCTAACGAACGCCGCAGGTCTTCAAAGGGTCGACGGCGTGACGGGGTCGCTGATAATCCGCGAGCCGGCCGACGAGAATCCGTTCAAGCAACTGTACGATTTCGACCTGCCGCAGCACGTCATCTTCTATTTCGACTGGGACCACGAGCTGGCCGCGTCGAAATACGTCGGCCTCAACTACCATCCTCTAGGCAAGAACACGCCGGACTCGCTGTTGGTGAACGGACGCGGAAGGAATTATACTTACGGGAACCCGTGCAACGAAACCTACACGCCGACCGCACGATTTCACGTGAAGCAAGTAAGGATTCGCGCGATTATCTCGATTCTTGGCTAACGTTCTCTTCGCCCCGAGGGCTATCGTTACCGGTTCCGTTTGATAAACAGCGGCAACCTCGACTGTCCGATAATGGTCTCCATCGATGGGCATCTGATGACGGTGATCAGCAGCGACGGGAACGACGTGTGGCCGCGCCCCATCGACTCGTTGATGACGCTGGCCGGCGAACGGTACGATTTCATTTTGCACGCCAACCAGACGGGCGGCGTCTTCTGGATCAAGTTCCAAGGACATCTGCAGTGCAACGCGAAATTCAACGGCGTGCGCCAGGTGGCGGTGCTGCAGTACGACGACGTCGCCGGCGAGAACGCTTATCCGCCGGGTCATCCGACGTACGAGGAAGCAGGCAGAAACGGTTTGGTAAAATATTTCAATATAAAATGCGAAGAATTTCGTGTAAAAACCTCCGTCCGTGTGTTTCAGGAACTGAATCCATTGAACAAACCCCGAAGTGATCACACGTCGATAACGATCGCCGCACTGAGATCCATAAAACCGATGCCCGAGATATTGAGTAAAAAGCCAGATTTAACTGTTTATTTACCGATAGATTTGAGAAACATATCTAATCCGATCGCCGGAAGGAAGTTTCCCACGCCGCAAATTTCGAACATCACGTTTCACAATTTACATTATCCATTGCTTTCGCAGAGGAGTAATGCGTTGACGAAGACATTCTGCAATTCTACGAGTTTCAAGCGAGGTTACTGCGACACGAATTTCTGCACGTGTCCGCATGTGGTTCAAGTGAGTTGCGAAGGGAGAGGATTTTGGCAAAATTCAGCAATTCTTTTTGCATTTTTTTCCAGCTACCTTATAAGAAATTAGTAGAAGTCGTTGTTATTAACGAATCGCACGGCATCGGCGTGAATCATCCGTTCCATTTGCACGGTTACAAGTTTCGAGTCGTGGCGTACGATAAAGTCGGTAATACTACATCGGAGGCAGAGATTCGAAGACTCGATAGGCAAGGCAAAATAACCAGAAATTTATTTAGCGCGCCAATAAAGGATACGTTCAATATACCGCCCGGTGGCTACACGATAATTCGATTCTATACGTGCAATCCGGGTAAGATGAGAGACGTTCTTTCGAGAGAGCTTTCTGCACTATGCAAGTGACCATCGACTCGTTTTGCAGGATATTGGTTGTTCCATTGTCACATTGATCATCACGTGGAAGAAGGAATGAACGTCGTGTTCAAGGTTGGAGAGCATCGTGATATGGCGCCGATACCAAAGAATTTTCCAGAGTGCGGTGACTACAAGCCCAAAGTTTCGCCTCGCTTACCGTTCAAGTATCCAAAAAATTATGTTTAGGAGTCTTAATGAGTGGCGGATAAACTGTTTTGAGCCACTTTTTGTTTTCTCTGCGTAAATGTGTTCGTACTGTCTCCTATAAAGGATATAAAATATTGCGGATTTATGTAAAACTGTTTGTGTCTAAATAAACTTAATTCATCTCAGTAACAGCATCCAGGCTTACATAGGTTTATCCTTTTGTTAGTTCAAGTGCCCTTATCTTGATCCTAAATTTAAACAGCACTCAAACTTTAAGTTGATAGATTAGACAGAAGCCGTAATCTTTACAGGTGCATCGTCCACTGAAATCTGCTTAGATTTACCTGAAGATTTGCTCGTCCAATTTCATGCCAGAGCAAATCGATTCTATTGCTCTTCGATTGCAATTCATTTGCTAACAACTGAATCGGATTATGCCACAAAACTTTGCAAATTGAAATCGAATACGCAGCTTCTGATCGATCCGAGAACCTTGTCGATAAAACAAAAACAAGACAAAAGCACTTGTGATTCGCTTATCTCCGCTATCTCAACAAAATTTCGAAATATCAATGCACTGACAATAAGATTAGCAAAACGTACTTTGCACACCTTGCAAATAAAATGAACGCTTTATAATCACCGCTTAATGGCCATCGTCCTGCAGTCGATATTTTGTGGCCAAATTGTTGCAAAGTTTTCCGAGCTAAACCCGAATCAGTTTTTGGAACTTATTCATAATTTTCCAATTTGCTCAATTCTCTTGGTTATTGAGCTCATCCAGCGTCAATTGCTATGAGGAACCTCATATACTTTCTGCTAATTTCGAGCGCCATCAATTTGGCCTTCGCGGGGCCGTACAACCGTAAGATATCTTCGTTTTGTAATTTGCGCAAACTGCTATTAAACGCTACTTCCAGTTACGGGCGAGTGGTCTAAGAGCGTGGTTAACGGCGAATTGTGCAATCGGCAATGCGGCAAATTCGACATCAAAACTTGCTACTTTAACTTCGACATCTCCCACGATCACACGATGAGCATCGATTGCCGCGATTGTCCGCAAAATCCAAACGATTGTTTCAACCAGTTCTGCATGTCGGCGGATGGCGTGCCGCGAACCGTGTCGGTCGTTAACAAACGATTGGCGGGACCGTTGATTAGAGTGAATCGAATTGCAATCGATTGCGAATTCAATCAATTAACGACGACATTGTTGTAGGTCTGCAAAAATGATCGGATCGTGGTCGACGTGAAGAATAGTTTACAGATAGACACTACCAGCATCCATTGGCACGGCATGTTGCAAGAGGGAACGCAATACAACGACGGTGTGCCGTACATTACTCAATGCCCGATTCAACCCGGTGCCACGTTCAGGTATCAATTCATCGCCGACGACAGCGGAACGTACTTTTATCACTCCCATTCAGGTATTAGCATTTCGCCATCAATTACTTATAATGCGCCCGATCGAAGCATCTCACAATGAAATTTGCCTCAAGGTCTTCAGAGAGTCGACGGCGTGACTGGTCCGCTAATAGTTTCCGAGCCGGACGCCGATAATCCAATGAGGAGATTGTACGATTTCGACTTGGACGAGCACATAATGATCATCTTCGACTGGGACCACGAGCTCGCTCTGTCGAAATACGAGGGCAGGTTGCATTGGGTCAACGGCACGAACCAACCGAATTCGATGTTAGTCAACGGACTGGGCAGAAACCGAACTTATACGGTTAATGGCAACACGGCGTTCACGCCGACCGCAAGATTCAAAGTTCGCAGGGTAAATACTTTTTGACCAACCTTCATCAAAAAAAAAAAAAGGAACAAAAATAAATAAAACCGTTCGTCTTGATTTGAAGGGCTCCAGGTACCGGTTCCGCTTGATAAACAGCGGCAACTTGGATTGTCCGATAATGGTCTCCATCGACGGTCATAAGATGACGGTGATCAGCAGCGATGGCAACGATTTCGAGCCCGTCGAAGTCGACTCGTTGATGACGTTGGCCGGCGAACGTTACGATTTCGTGTTGAACGCCTATCAGCCGGGCGGCGTCTTCTGGATCAAGTTCCAAGGACAGATCCTCTGCGGTCCGGAGTACAATGCGGTGCGACAGGTGGCCGTTCTGCAATACGACGACGTCAGCGGCAATAACGTTTATCCGCCCGGGAATCCGACGTACGAAGAAACGAGCAGAACGGGATTGGTAAACTAACCTCGCATCCGTTCGAACTGTTACCGAAACTCTAATCAAACTGTTGGCGATTTAGCAATTGAATCCTCTAGAAGACGGCGTCAACGTACCGTCGTCGATCACGCTCGCCGAATTGACGGCCATCCAGCCGGTGGAGAGCGCGCTGAAACGCCGGCCGGATTTCGTCTATTACTTGCCGTTCGATTTAAGATCAATTAACAATCCGAATTTCCGAAGAGCCGATCCTCCGACACCGCAAATTGCCAACATCACGTTCCAAAACTTGCCGTTCCCGATGCTCTCGCAGCGGAACGAACTGGTGCCGGGAATGTTTTGCAACGAGATGAGCTTCGCGCCGGGCCATTGCCGAAACAATTTCTGCCAATGTCCGCACGTTATTCAAGTAAACGGTTTACGAACGGAATCGCACAAACTCGCTAATCGCTCGCGAAATTCCAGCTGCCATACAGGGGTCTCGTCGAATTGGTGTTGATCAACGAGGCGAGAGAATTCGTCGCCAATCATCCGTTCCATTTGCACGGATTCAAATTCAGAGTGGTGTCGTACGATCGAGTCGGCAACATGACATCGGTGGAAGACATTAAGCGACTGGACAGCGCCGGCCGCATCAATCGGAACTTAAACACTTCTCCGATTAAAGACACGTTCAACGTGCCGCCCGGCGGTTTCACCATAATTCGATTCATCGCGTCGAATCCAGGTAAAGTGTTTCATTCGGCCGAAGTTTCGCAACGACTATGAACTCTACTCTACTTTTCCACTCGCAGGCTTCTGGTTCTTCCACTGTCACGTCGATCCTCACGTCGAAGAAGGTATGGCGATGGTGTTCCAAGTGGGCAACCTTCTCGACATGCCGCTGGTGCCAATCGGCTTCCCCAAATGCGGCAACTATTTGCCGCCCGTTTA
Organism: Hololepta plana; assembly: GCA_963695495.1. NCBI lineage: Eukaryota > Metazoa > Arthropoda > Insecta > Coleoptera > Histeridae > Hololepta > Hololepta plana. The sequence goes on along the minus strand of OY968837.1, from coordinate 9,538,881 downwards.
CGTTTAAAACGTGTTCGTTTCCCAATAAAGTCCTATAAGCAATTATACTTTTGTTTTATTTATGTGCGAATTGCGGCAATATTAATTCATTCTTGGAATGAGCGAAGTGGCAAAGAGGCCCCATATGGAATTTGTCGTTGAGATAGTTCGTTTCGGTATGCGAACATGTGGTAAATACATGGCATTTAATGTATAGGATGTTCTTAAAAAGGTCACAAACTTTAACGGGTTATAGTATGGCCCAAGACAAGCAGGAAAATCTTAATGAACGTGGGTCCGGAAATGGACGATTTCTGAGATACGGAGGATTATTCTTTCTTGCAGCATATCCTCGTATATTTCCTTTTTCATTCACCAGACTTGCACTTTCTTGTGGTAGTTAACAGATGTTCTCATACTTAGAGTTTGTAGTTGATTGAAAATTTTAAGAATTTTCGCAATGCCTTTTTACTCTAATTTTGAAGTAGCCCATCAAGCATTTCATCAATGGTCATGCTAGTGGGAGATTCCAGAGAAGCTCTATATCTTTCTCTTGAATCCATCCAACCAATCGTCCGATTCTTTCAGTTCTTCGTTTCACAGAACATTTATATTAGTGTTGGACAGACTCTTCTACTTTGTGTAGTAACTACTTTTGGTGTTTACTACATTTAAGAGTCAACTAACTTGGCACCAACTACTTTTATGACTCTAGAGCAAAGGAAAAGTTCAAATTCACGGCCTCACCTTCACTATTGCAAAATTTAAAGGTTCGTTAAGAAAAGAAAGAATAAACATAGTACGAATCACCGCAGACTTTATATTTATTTAAATTGTCAATAACACTCCTCCTAGATATGTTAGCACGAACGCCCAAATAATAGTGCCAATTTAGTACTGTGCACTATTACCACTAACGTTTGCGATAGGAAATCGTAGCTGTAACCATTTATATTAGCGACACAAACGCATTATTATAGAATTAATCGGAATCAAATGATTAAAAATTCATTCTTTTGATGGAAAGCACCTATTCGGAATTTGTCTTTAATGAACGTTATGCAACGCCTCAACATGAATTCATTTATATGTTAATTAACAAATAATTCTTGTGAACGAGCTAAATGAAATGTGTTTACTGCAAATCGAACGGAATGGCAAATAATTGAAACAACAACGGATTCCACACAATGTTATTAGCATAATTGTTTTATCGCACATGTAAATCCATTTCGTGTTAGATGTAGATAGAAAATGAAATAAAAAAAAGTGCATCGATTGCATAGAAATGTGGGAAAAAAAAAGTTGTAGTCAAAAGTAATCAGCAACGCCAGTTTAATTGCCAAAGTGTCTACTTCATTCGCACGAGAGAAATTGTTGCAATTAATTGACTTTTTAACAATCGAATTTAATTGAAACTTTTTAACAACCTACAATAAAATTCGCTAGAAATATTTAATGCTCATCTGCATATTGTTTCATTTACGAATACTATTGTATAACAAGAATAAATTTGCTTGTAATCTCCTTTCCTTTTTGCTTGTTTGAAATATCTGCCCATTACAAATAACAGCAAATAACAAAAAAAAAATTAGCATTACTACTTGGATATTATGTGGATCATGAAGTTGGGTAACAAAGAAATAATAATAATATTTTTGGCGTCGAGGATTAAATTTCATCTGCATAATATTTTGGTGGTGCAAGGCAATTGAAATCTATTATGAAAGAAACAAACTTACTAAATTTTGGAAAGCTCAAAGTTGGTGGATAACACTTGGCTCGTTTACCTTTTAAACGCTATTAACAAAAAGACGCAGCATAGCATTTCATCGATATGCAGATGTCTTTCTTTGCACGAATGGAATGCAATAAATTGTACTATTTTATTGTTTAGAGTAATTTGCAAAAAAAAAAACAAAATAAAATAAAAAACAACAACTGTTCAAAGTGCATGTAGTTAAATAAGTGGCTTATCATAACTGTCCCATCAACATGTCAAAATGCCAGAACATTTAGCAGAAAGGATGCCACAAGTAAGTATATTCGTTGGCACGTTTTGCATTTGTCTCTGTTCCTCCTTCCTTCGCCATAAGCGGATACATTGTGCCCAAATTGTTAGAAAGCTTTAAAACTTTTCCTAGAACGTTACGTCAAGATCGGCCTAAATTATCGTGTTATTTTTCCACTTTCTGTTTTTGATTTATGCAGATCGCGCTATTTATTGGACCATCGCGACACTTTGCGACATAAGTGGCATATCTCTGGTATTTTCTATTTATTGAAAATAATTACGGTGCCTTTATCATAAAACATTTTTCAAAGATTTTCGACACCTTATATATACGTTTGTGCCAAACGTAGATAGAATGGTTATAACGATTAATTCATTGCAACATGAACTTGCTAACACACATTTTGCTCCTTTCGAACATATTCGGATTGGGCCTTTTGAAGAAGCATCACAGTAAGTCAAAATTTAAGCAATAGAAATGCGCATGTAACTCGTACAATTCCAGGCGATCGGCAACAGCAACAAATGGTAGACGGCGTAACGTGCAATCGACAATGCGTGCGAAGCCAGTTCCGAACTTGCTATTTTAGCTTCGACATCTCCAACGATCACACGATGAGCGTCGATTGCGGCGATTGTCCACGCAACATTACGCATTGCTCGAATCAGTTCTGCATGACGGCCGACGGCTTCCCGCGAGCGGTGACGGTCATTAACAAACGATTGGCGGGACCGTTGATTAGAGTGAGCGACATTGCAATTTGTGCGAATTCGATCGCGTCACGGCGCAATTGTTTCAGGTTTGTAAGAACGATCGCGTCGTGGTCGACGTGAAGAACAGTCTGTCCGTGGACACGGCCACCATCCATTGGCACGGCATGTTACAACAAGGGACGCAATACAACGACGGCGTGCCCTACGTGACGCAATGCCCGATTCAACCCGGCGACACGTTCAGGTATCAATTCGTCGCCGACGACAGCGGAACGTACTTTTATCACTCCCACTCAGGTGCGAACGGGCGAGACGACGCTCGCGAATTTCGCGATTAAACCGCGCGACGTTTCAGGTCTGCAGAGGATCGACGGCGTGACCGGGCCGTTGATCGTGTCCGAACCGGACGCCGACAATCCCATACGGAACTTGTACGATTTCGACTTGGACGAGCACATAATGATCATCTTCGATTGGGACCACGAGCTGGCCGTCTCGAAGTACGAGGGCGCGTTGCACTGGGTCAACGGCTCGAACATGCCGGACTCGATGCTGGTGAACGGATTGGGCAGGAATCGGAGTTACGTCGGCGGCAACGGGAATTCCGTGTTCACGCCGACGGCACGATTTCGCGTTCGTAGAGTAAGCGCGTTTTGCTAAAACGTTTGAAGGATGCGATTTTCACTCGTGCGGCGTCGCCAAAGGGTTTCAGATATCGGTTCCGTGTGATCAACAGCGGCAACCTCGATTGCCCCATTTTGGTATCGGTCGACGGGCACCGCTTGACGATGATCAGCAGCGACGGCAACGACTTCCAATCGGTCGTCGTCGACTCGTTGATGACGCTGGCCGGCGAACGGTACGATTTCGTGCTAAACGCCAACCAGACCGGCGGCGTCTTCTGGGTCAAGTTCCAAGGGCAACTGCAGTGCGACGCCCGATACAACGGCGTGCGCCAGGTGGCGGTGCTGCAGTACGACGACGTCGCCGGCACCAACGTGTATCCGCCGGGTCATCCGACGTATCAGCAAGCTGGCCGCAGCGGAATCGTGAGTCGATTCTTTTCGATTTAGAACGTTATTCGGTTTCAACGGCGCTTTCTCTTAGCAATTGAACCCGTTGAACGATTCCGTGAGCGTGACCTCGTCGATCACGCTCTCCGAGTTGACGGCGATCAAGGCGACGGAGAGCGCGCTTCGAGGGACGCCCGCGTTCCGCTACTATTTGCCATTCGATCTGCGAACGATCTACAATCCGAACTATCGCCGCAGCGATTATCCGACGCCGCAGATGTTTAACATATCGTCGCGCAATTTGCCGTTCCCGATGCTCTCGCAGAGGAACGAGTTGGTGCCGGGAATGTTTTGCAACCAGATGAGCTTCGCGCCGGGCTTTTGCAACACGAATTTCTGCCAATGTCCGCACGTTGTTCAAGTGAGCGATCGGAAACGTGGGTTTCGAGCAAGATTCATTTCGCAATTCTAGCTTCCGTACAACGGTCTCGTCGAGTTGATTCTGATCAGCGACGCGAGGGAATTCGACGACGTCAATCATCCGTTCCACTTGCACGGTTACAAGTTTCGCGTCGTGTCGTTCGATAAAGTCGGCAGGAGCACTTCGTTGGAGCAAATCCGTAGCCTCGACAATGCCGGCAGAATTAACCGGAATCTGATTAATGCGCCGATTAAGGACACGTTCAACGTGCCGCCGGGCGGTTTCACCATAATCCGATTCATCGCGTCGAATCCGGGTGAGATGGAGTCAAAGTTCATGTAGGGCAAAGGTGAGATGGGGTGGTTTTAAACAAATTCGCTTTTAAAGGATTCTGGCTGTTCCACTGCCACGTCGATCAGCACGTCGAGGAGGGAATGATGATGGTGTTTCAGGTTGGAGAATTAAGTGACATGCCACCGGTGCCGAACCGGTTTCCAACATGTGGCGACTACGTACCGTCGGTTTACGTTTGATTACGTGCATTGTAAGATACGACATTAATTAAGCAATAAATCTTAATTAATATTTAACGGAAGCATTGATGTTCTCTGACCCAAACATTCTGAAACTTGTTTTAAGTGACAACACAAGTTTTCGCTTAGCATCAATTCGTGTTGAGTTCATTTCAGGCTCAAAGCATCGTATAGAATGGTCCGAATTGAATCTTGCGATATACTTAATTCCATTGTAGCGTGTTTCAATGAAGATTCTTTTATTATTCTTAACGAATTCGTCCATTTCTTCCATGTCACTTTCCATCTCATGCTCTTGATCTGTTTAATTATCATGATCGAAGTTTTCAATTTATACCAGTTCGTACCAATCTTAAGTTATTTGTACGAGATACACAATCATCGTCACAAACATGTTTCATCTATGAATGTCTTGAATGTTTTTCTGAGTTTAAGATACAATTTTAATGTTGTCTATCATTACATACAGACTATAATATTACTTTTTGGCTATAATTATTTTTGCAGTAATGAAAATTCCTCGAAATTTTGATTCAACAAAAAAATTAAACAGTGTTTAAAAAGCGTGGCACAAACTTTAAACGGTGATAATATGTCCGAGGTAAGCAGAGAGCTCTTAATGAACTTGAGTCCGGAAATGGACGGTTTCGGAGATACTGAGGATTATTCTTTCTTGCAACATATCGTCATTTATCACGTTTCTTTCATTTACAAAACTTGCATTTGTGTGTCGTGGTTCGCAGTAGTTTTGTCGTACATAGAGTTTGTAGTTAAGTTAGGTTGATGGATAATTAATTTGTTTATAAATTTAAACAAAAAATAAGAAGAATTAATTAAAAAATAATATATTCTCCATCGTTGTTACCGACTTCTTCCCAATTTCATCTATGGTTGTGCTAATAGGAGCTGTCAGAGCAGCCCTACAAATGAAGCTGATCCCAATCGTCAGATGCCATAACTTTGTCCTTTTAGAGAACATTTGCAAAGAATTTTTGTAGGAAAATGTAAACTCTCCAGGTTTCTTTCTTTGGGGAGATTTGCAAAGTTTAATTTATGCTACGCTAGTAAATGACCTACAGGAACTGAAACAATGCCATTGAATTTAATCCAATACTTGACTACCAATGATTTTCGAAAGAGTTCGAAGGTCCTCACGGCAAGAATGTCGTGGTTGCTGAATGAAATGGAATGCCCTCCTTCCATTTTCATTTGAATATCTAATGTGAGTTATTTTTCATTTATTTCTTGTTCATAGTTTGCATTTTTGGTGCATAATTGTACATAATAATAAAGTTGCAAAATGTTTCGTATTTCCGAAACCATCCATTTTGGGGCTGGTGTTCATAAATACTTTGGTGTTAATCTTGGGTCATAAAGTTGTGACATTTTTTTAAGCGCGCGGTGTATAAATATTAAACAATTTTTTTACAAACGGTGTATAATAATTAAAACACATAACGAAGGAAAGGATTTCGTTATTCTCAAAAATTTGCTTTTGTAATTGAAGATTGATAACAACACCTAACCACAGCGAAGAAACTTGTTGTTTTCATTATAAAAATGAGTTACTTATTTATTTTTTTTTTTTATTTTGCATTTGCAATATTTTTAGGAATAATGTATTAAATTTCAATATTTCAATGTCCGTTGCACAAACATGGCAATTGCAAATAAGTGCAAGCTTATCATATTCGTTACATCACTATGCCGGGAAAACCTTATTAGTACTGAGAATATTATGGATTGTTCGCTTTGCATTTTCCAAATAAAATTGCTCTCATTTTTGCCTTTCACACGTTCTTCGTGCATACACTAAATGACAAAGAAATTTGCAATTTGTTTCGAAATGCTCAATAAGAATCCACAAGCGTCAGAGAGTGTCTGTTTGTTTTTTAGGATTTCCTTAATTTATTTCTTTATCAACTGCATTATTCTAATTTATTAATGCAATTTGTAATTTTCCATATTTTATGCAATAAGGTCGTTTTCGATTTTTATGGATTTATGAAAGAATGTCCCACGCACCTGTCAGAAATTCGCAAACTTTTCAAGCTACATATATAAATTTCAACGAGCGTCAATCATTATTATATTGCTTCCTGATTTTGAAAAAGACTGGTAATGAAACTTTTTATTTTAATATTCGTACTAGTTGGTCAATTGAATTTGTCCCTTCTGAAGGAGTACGGTGAGTTTTTCCTCGTGCACTCCTTCATTAATTAATCTTTTGCAATCCTTCTCTTATTTGCATTTAGAGAATAGATCTGAAGCTGACAATGTCTTGGAAAGAGGCGAAACGTGCAATAGATATTGTACGAGAAACGGCAAAAAATCTTGTTACTTCCATTTAGAAATTACATCGGATTACACGATGAACAACGATTGCGAGGGCTGTCCACTGAATGTGACCGATTGTTATAACAAGTTTTGCATACCGGCCGACGGCGTTTCGAGACTGGTGACCGTCATCAACGGCCAATTGCCAGGACCGCTGATAAAAGTAATTTCATTTCTTGCAACTCAAACCCTTCAATTCACTTAATTCGGATCGATGAGCGCAGGTGTGCAAAGACGACGAAGTCGTGGTCGACGTGAAGAACAGTCTGTCTGTGGACACGGCCACCATCCATTGGCACGGCATGTTACAACAAGGGACGCAATACAACGACGGCGTGCCCTACGTGACGCAATGCCCGATTCAACCCGGTGCCACGTTCAGGTATCAATTCGTCGCCGACGACAGCGGAACGTACTTTTATCATTCGCATTCAGGTACGTAATCCAAAAAGCTATTTCGATCCCAGCGGTGCATCAAAAACCAACTTCAAGGTCTTCAGAGAGTGAACGGCGTCACCGCGCCGCTCATAGTGTCCGAACCGGACGACAAGAATCCGATGAGGAAGCTATACGATCACGATTTGGACGAGCACGTCATCGTGATTTTCGATTGGGACCACGTGACGGGTTTAGAAAAGTACGAAGGACTCTTGCGATCGCCGAACGGCACCAATACACCGAACTCGTTGCTGGTAAACGGTTATGGTCGTAATCAGACCTACTACGACGCTAATGGTAGATCATTTCTCATGCCGACTGCAAGATTTCACGTAACAAAAGTAAGTGCAAGTGAGAGGGGTAAGGGGGTCTTGGATAAGTGCGCTTAGTCTACCACAAACAGCGTTACAATATTGCAAAACAAGCTTTTATTTGTTCAACGTAATCTCCATTAAGACTTTTACGTGTAGCAGATCGTTCAGAAGGTAATTCTAAACCACTAAAAAAATCTTTGTCTTGTTCTGCACACGACTGCTCGACGGCACATATGGCTCCGTCGTTTGTCGAAAATCTTCTACGTTTCTAATGCCTTTTGAGTTTCGGGAACAAATAATAGTTTGACGGTGCTAAATGCAGAAAACAGAAAGCGTGGTCAATCAATTTCATCAATTTTTTGCAAGTGCAATCTGTTTACGAGTTGGAAGCAGAAACGTTGTCTTGCAAAAAGGAGCAAACCTCTGGCTAGTTTTCCGCGGTGCTTTTTCTACAATCTCCTCGCGTAATTTAGTTTGCAACATATGTGTGTGTCACAAATATAAGACAACAACATTTTTGCGTATAACTTTTTCTTTAGTGGCTCAGAACCGAACCGATATGAAAATGATTGCAAAAATCAATATTTTGGTGAATTTTAGTCCATAGCAATAGACTTGATATAGCCCTTCGAAGCGTTTCATTACTTACACAAGTTGTAAATATGGCAAATTCACAGGTGCTTAACATAGAGTTGGAGACGATGTATGATACGATGGTCGCCTTCGGAAAGGATGGGCGGACGTCCAAGACGTTTGATTGTTCCAAATTTATTAGGATTTTTGGAGAAATGTTGCAGGACGGTTTTGAAAGGGTTTATGGCCGTTGCAATCTATCGTTGACTAAGTCCATACTGTGTTAGGCAACAGTTTGCTCTTTTTCGATGTCAGGTAAAGAAGTGGAACGCGTCATTTTTATCAAAAGTCTGATTAATGAACTAACATATAACAAAAAAGTTCATTCTCAAAGATTTTCAGATGTTTTAAGATGGTTTAAGTTGATTCTCCCAAGTGATGTTATATTTCTATGTCGGTGAAGTTTCAATTATTTGCAATGATTATTGAAGAAAAAATTATAAAAATGTTATTGAAAGCGCATTAATTAGATGCATTCTGAATCCAAAAGTATCGGTTCGGTCCAGATTGATTCACGAAAGAAAGTTTGAAAAGTTATAGTCTGTTATGCTCCCATGAGAGTTCTAAAATCATATCATGGACAGAAGAATCAAAGTTTTCCAGAGTGGTCACAGAAATTGGTCATCTTTCTAGTCTGGTCTTCCCTCTTTAAATTACGCAAGCAAATTTTTGAAAGCGGCGTATGAAGGACACTAAGGTTTCTATCATATCAGCAAAAACTGCTTTGCCCCATGACTCGATTTTCTCAAACTCTTTGCTGCTTTCAACTGCCCACAGTTTCATCGCCCTTCGACTTTTGGCCCTCGAACTTTAACAACCTACTTACAAAACATCGATATTCACGTTTCTTTACCAGAAGCTTTAATTGTACGCACTGAATTATTACGGAGATAATTTTTCCTTGCAATTTGTCCAAGGGCAAACGCTACAGGTTCCGCGTCATCAACAGCGGCAACTTGGATTGCCCGATACTGATGTCGATCGACGGTCACAACATGACGGTGATCAGTAGCGACGGTAACGATTTCGAGCCCGTCGAAGTGGAATCGTTGATGAGCCTCGCCGGCGAACGGTACGATTTCATTTTGCACGCCGACCAGGACGGCGGCCTCTTCTGGATGAAATTCCAAGGGCAATTGCTTTGCAACGCGAACTTCAATGCGGTACGACAAGTGGCCGTCTTGCAGTACGACAATGCGACCAATGCGGACGATGCTTATCCACCGGGACATCCAACTTACGAAGAAACGCACAGGGATGGTTTGGTAGGCGATTTCTCTGTTTCGGACAATAATCGCCTCTTTAAAAAAAAATAAAAATTTGTTTCGTCCCTAATATAGCAACTTAATCCATTAACGAGCCCCGGCCCCGTTCAACCGTCGATCGCCGTGTCCGCGTTGAAGGCGAAGAAACCGATGGAAAGCAAGTTGAAAGGGCCGCCGGCGTTCACCTACTACACGCCGTTCGACTTGCACGACTTGTTCGATTTGACCGCAGAGATCGCGAATATCTCGTACAAATCCCTGCCGTTCCCACTTTTATCCCAGAGGAACGAAATCGAACCGGGCATGTTGTGTAATGCGCAAACGTTCCCGGAAGATTACTGCTCGACGAATTTCTGTCAGTGTCCGCACGTGGTCAAAGTAAGTTTCGCGAACGTGCGCTCGCCGCAGAGAAACATTCAAATCGTCCCTTGCAGATGCCGCTATCGAAACTAACCGAACTGGTCATAATTAACGAGGCGTCGATCATCAGCGTCGATCATCCGTTCCATTTGCACGGCTACAAGTTTCGAGTGGTCGCCGAGGGCGTCTTAGGCCGTCGAACGACGTTGAAAGCCGTGAAAGCTCTGTATCAGTCCGGTAACATCACCAGGAATTTAATTGACGCGCCCATCAAGGACACCGTCAGTGTGCCGGTGGGCGGATTCGTCGTCATTCGCTTCGTATCTTCGAATCCTGGTAAGTTTGCGTGATGAAGGGAAATCGCGTGGTTGATGCGTTTCGTTTGTCTAAAGGCTTCTGGTTGTTTCACTGCCACATCGAGCATCATATGGAGGACGGGATGAAGATGGTGTTTCAAGTGGGCGAGATGAAGGACATGCCGCGGGTGCCAAAATCGTTTCCCACTTGCGGCGATTACGTACCGCCGAGATCGCCTAGATCTTGAACGATAAATAATAAGAAATTGTTGAATTGATGGGAAAGAAAGTGTTTGTTTTTTCGCCTTCGACCGCTCGCTCTCTTAATTCCTTAACAGATCATGTTCGATACGCGAGTTGTTCGCAAGAGAACCGAAAGGAAAAAGTGTAATAACAAAGTTCGCAACTTAAATAACGTTCGGGGAGAAGAAAAACCTATTATTATTATTATTACATCCATCCCTTGCGCCCACAGCTTCTGGTTGTTTCGAACAATTTCGGCGAGTCATCCCGAACATCACGGATGATGTTGACGAGTAGAAAAGGGTAAATAGGGAGAAGATTACAATTAAAATCCTGCAAACTTTCCGCCTGTCACCCAACCGACGCGTTCTCCCTTATCAGTCAGTGTGTTGATAAGCATCATCGTCTATTTATACATATTCACGGTTAGATGTTTCATAATTTTATGAGCATTATTTCGTAAAGTTCCTCATTAAATTATGCAAGAACATCATCGCGCCTAATTTCGCCCCTACGAACTTATGTATCGTGTAATTAAAACTGCAATCATTTTCGCTAAACATTCGGCGAAAACTTCGCAAACTTTATAACACGGCAGAAGATCGCGCGCTTACCGTTGTCAGGTTTGGGGCGCCGTTTAATCCAAATTTAATCCAGTGATTTATTTCATTAAAAATTAGTGACTTGTTAATTAATTCGAGCCACATAATTAAATCGATTCATTCGGATGCAATATGAAACGTGGGCCGCATACGTGTTTCTAGTGTGGACAACGTGCGATAAATTCCGCGTGCTCTGCGGAAATTTAATGCCAAAAACGGTTTCCTATTGAAACGCGTGCAATTTATTGCACGGTCGTCTTCTAGTTCGAAAGGAAATTAAACTCGCCCTCTCTCTCTCTCTCTCTCTCTCGATATTGTTATTATTGGTCTATGCGTTTCACGGTTTTAATAATATAGTTTTTATTAAAAGTAAAACACCTGCGTGGAACAGATGGTAAATGACGTTAGCGCAAGAAGAAGATTCGGTAATAATAAAACGAAATTAGGCGAACGAATTTTTCATAATTCGCAAATCGAATAAAGCTTTCTTCTGCGAACAATCATCTTTAAAAATTGTTCCCCTTTTCTGTGATAAATGCGAAATGAAACGTTGCTGAAAGGAAAAAGGAGAGAGAGAGAGAGAGAGCAGGACGAAAGTAAAATTATGAGCGAGTAATGTGGACGGTTGCGTTTTGTTAAGTGGAAGAAAGGAATTTCTGATGGGGAAAGTGGAAAATATAATTTTCGTGATGAGATTTTTCCTATTATCATTTTACCGCCGATGCGGATAATCGTCAAAAGGAACAAAGCAAATCAGTTTTATTCGCGTACCTGAACCGGACTCTTCCAACAAGAACGAATTCATGATGGAAGAAAAATTTTACCGCAAAAATGAAAGAGGAAAAAGGGAATTAATCAAACCTTGAACGCGAATTTATTCTTTAAATTTAACTTAACGATGGGCAACTATTAAATAAGATCCAATTAAACCCGCAACAATTTCCATTCGCTTGCGATACAATTGCAACGGTTTTCTTAAATTTCCAAGCGCGAGAACAACGCGAAGCGAACGCGTAAATGCCAGCCACTTTAATTTCGCGTATTCGCCGAATGGAAATAAGCCCGCATTTAAAGTTGTATAAACGCGAGAGATTAACCTTTGTAAGAAGAAGCTAAGGCGTTAAATAAAAGGTAAACACTTTCCGGTTCACGCATAGCCCACGCCCCAGTTTTGCGTTACGTAGCCGCGCAATCTTGTTTGCGAATATTCCATCTACATGATAATAAGCGTTCGCCACTTTTGAACTTGCTCCTTCCCATACACACTTCACTTCGAATTTCCGCGAAACATCAATTCTCCAGTAAAACGTCCCATTTTCTTCGCTTGCGTCTCGCTTAAACATCTTCAAAGGGCGCCCACTTTCGTGGACGTATAAAATAATAAAAAGGAAAACGGGCAAATACGTAGGAATCACAGGACGGGCTGAGCGAAGGAATTTACGTGACGTGGCATGGAGAGGCGTGGGATTTCCTTTAAAGCAAAGTAAACGCTCTCCATCGTACATAAATAAAGTCGAGTTGACACCGAATCCTCTTTCAAATTTATAATACGAAACCGAAATTTATTCCCATTACCATAACACTTATTTACACATTTATACGTATAAAGATACAAGTTGTGCTTATGGTCGAAGGAAACGTAATCAAAGTTTACGTAAACGTCGCGATATGGAATGAATTTCGTCGAGTAATCAAATAAAAAATTATTGCAGATGCATCTCACCTTGAAATATAAGTTTGCGTATAATTTTATTTAAAAAAAAAGTACATATTCGCCGAACGAATTCCGAAAATTTAAAGCGAAGCAATGAATTAAAATTAAGTTGCATTCTGGTGGATGCGCCGGGCATATACAGGGTGTCTTAATAGTGCAGGCTTCAAGGATAACGCCCAACCCGTTGATTTTAGAGAAAGATCTTCCCGATAAAGCAGTTTTCTATCGCGTAGGACTAAAAGGCGTAAAATATTTTCCAGCGTGACGCACTTCCGGAAACTGAACGCTATTTCAAATGGAATCTTTTTATTATGTTATTCTTCGATTTCTTTGAAAATCTAATCGATTATTGTCACAAGGAACTAATTAACTTCACGTAATTTCATACATTTTGGTCTACTTTTTCTAGGTGGTTCTTTTACGGTTATATTAAATCACTTTGTCTATGGTTATAAGTGGCACATGTAAAATTGCAAATCGACATTCATAAAGCCTTTTCTAATGGTGTTATTAAAAGCGAATTTGCAGGAAAGCGTTTGCATAAAAGCAAAAACGTAGATAACACAGAACCAAACACTGTCAATAATTCCAGTGTTACCGTATCGTTGTTTTGTGCAAAAAGCTAATTCAAATGTGCACACAAAACGTAGAGTAGACGCGACAAAACGACAAAAATTTGCACGTATAACGTCATATTTACTCTCGATCCTCTTTTTGCGTCGTCGCTTTTTAATTTCTCTTCTCTCGTCCCGTTGTTATGAATAAATTTGCACAATTACAATTTAATTATGTAGGTTGGTGCGCGGTCGGTCGGTCGCTTTAAAAAATCATTAAATTCTGTTCTTCTGATATTAAATAACGCAAATCACATTCGTAATTAAATTGGAATTCTAATATGGACAAATAAAATAATCGATATTCAATTTCCGTCGTGGTGCACCGTTAACGAATATCGATCGATGGGAATTTTCAAGAATATTATAATTTATAATGAACGGATGAGAGTGTGGTCGGGAAGTTTGCATTTCCTGCTCGATTTTCTGTTTTCATTCGGCAGCATGTTGGTCGAGAGCAGGTGCACGAAGCGAACGTATTCGATGAATAGAATAACAGCAGGATTCTTTTATGCGAATTTTATTTCATCCTCAGTTCCATATTCACATTTGCGGAAAATTGCGAGACCTTATTTTACGTTCTTCTCCTTTTCACTGAACGCGCGACGAACCTGTCCTTTAGATTCCTGTCGAGATGCATGATTTAACAAATCTCAAGAAGCAAGTTCCTTTGGGATATAAAATATCGATTAACAATTTAATATTGTCAGTCTAAATTATCATCTACCACATGCAACAACAATGGGAAGAGGAACAGTTTATCTCCTTCAAAGCACATAATTATAAATAAGTCAAGTTACGGTTTACCATTCCTCGAGGGGACATGAAAAAGCGAGACATTCGACGACGACGACTCGCCTCGAAGCATTTAACTGAACGTAACTAAAGAAGTTGGTAAATTATTGTTGAAGTGTCTAACAACTAACAGCCGTTCAAGATTTATTAACATTCGCTGAATTCGAAATTCAATTCGTCTCTTATCATTGATTCCATTTCTTTCCCGCTCGATATTTCTCTAAAAACGGAATTCGAAAATGACGTCCAAAAAAGGAATTAGGTAATGTTGGTTGCTGATTATCATTAATAAGTCCTCGCCCAATTTATCTCTTCCTTGTTATTAGTTTGGTGTTCGTCGAAGAGTTTATTCGAAAGTTTATTCTGAAATTTTAGTTTTCCGCAGTGAAAAATGCCTGTATCAGCACCGATTAATAAAACGGAAGATTCTCCACCGTCACATCCACCAGCAGTGCAAGAAGAAGCTCCAGTTGTGCGGGAAATCACGTTAACAGATAGACTCAACAAGAGATTATTGGAATCGTTTTTGGCTCATTTAAATCAAACGACCCCGCAGCAAGAGTCGAACGAAGAAGAAAACGACGAGTCCAACGACTTTTCATAATTATATTACTTTTATATTAATAATCAGTTTTAAGTTAACTAGCTGTTAAGACTTAAATAAGGTTACTTTACAAAGATGTATCAAAGTGAAGACCTTTACACAGAAGATCTACCAGATGAAAGCAATGAAATGAATTATGTTGAAGAAGGAGACGACGATGATAATGAGAATGATGATGAAAACAATGAAGGGGACAATCAGAGGAAAGTCATCAAACCCAAACGTGTGTTGAATCCACGACCTAAATTGGACGCTACTTTATTAACCGGACCAAAAGGTTTATCTGCTATTAACGGTTACTTCAAGAATATCAAGTACAAGGGCAAAGGGCATGAGGATGAAGATTTGAATGTTATAATGAAGATATACGAGCACTGGTCTCACAGGCTCTTTCCAAAATTGCCATTTGATGACTGTTTGAGGAAAATTGAAGTATTGGGCAACAAAAGGGCTGTTATTGTATGTGATCGTAAAAAAACGCATTTAGATTGATTCAATAGTAATTCCAATTATTAATTTTCAGGCACATATCAACAGGATGCGTATGCATTTAGATGACGAAGGAAAAATAGAAGATGATCATGAAGCAATGGAGGATCATCAACCGTTAGCAAATGAAAATCAATCAATTACGGAATCTCTTCAAGAGCCAGTTGGCTTAACAGATGAACAACGTGAGCTTATAAAAAGGAAGCAGGAACAAGCTAAAGCTTTACGTATGCAAAAATTAAAGGAGGCCCAAGAGAAGGCATTTAGAATGCTGAACAGCCAACAGAGTACAGCAGTTGATGACACTGATTTTCAATCATCCACCCAAGTAGAAATGGAGGAAATGTCGAGTACTTCTTTTACAAAACCATCTCAAAGTGAAGATGTCCAAGAAACTTTGAATGGTGATCAAGAAATGTTTAGTCAATTGTCTGCTGAAACTAATAATAAAAATATTGAGAGAGAGGTAGAAGATTCTAATGAACCAGAAGAACACCTTGAAATGGAAGAGCTATTGGATGAAATGGAGATTCAAGTTGAGAAGACTACTTCCCAGGAAGTTCATGCAAACATAATAGAAGATAAAAGCAATGTAAATGATGAAACAGTAATTGAAAACGATTCTGTTGATAGTAATTGTTAACACATTTTATATTCTTTCAACTATTTCATTGTTAGAATTTATACGGTCTTTAAATACATCGATAAACTGAAAATTGCATTTTGTCTATAAGTTTAACGCCTTTATTTCCGTTAAAACTACATTTTTGTGCCCTCCGTTTATAGCGCAAATTCGTATTGAGTTAATGTTTCGTACGTACGCTATTTACACCGTTAAATTCCTTTAATAACGACCATTTAAAGAAAGTCGCTAGAAAAATGTGAAATGACGAACACTAAAATTATCGATTATGTCGTACTTTCAACGCTTCATTGGGTTTTTCTGCTAGTATACAGTGTGTCCCCCAACAGTTCTTATTCGGAGGATTATGGTCAAACAGTTAACTTTAAAGAAAAAAAATTCGGACAAAATCATTTTCCCTGACGCTACTTATACGCTATACACCAGCTCCGTTATTTTATATGGAATGTTCTAGTTTTTATGGTATATTTTGATTCCTCATCGAATTTTAAGTGGAGTTTATTAAAACAACAATATGCTTAAAGTGCGCCGTTTAGGAGTTATTTCGGAGTTTTTCCGGAAAAAGTCATTTGGATGGTTGCGGAAAATCGCGTATACCTCCGGAACTGTTTGAGATAAATAGTTCAACGTTTTCCAGGTCTTTTACGCATGAAATAACGAAGACTTTGCAATACCGCAATTTGCCTAAAAGGGTTACCGACTGCGATTTGTTGTTTGTTAAAGTTGGACACTTTCAAATGTATTATTACGGTATCAGAAGAGCGGACACTGATTCTCTTTCGATCGCATTAAGGTATTATTGATTTTTATACGAGATATTTCCCTCATTTCTAGTAAATTATGCTACAAAACATAAAAGGAATGAACCAATTGTAAAAAAATACAATTAAATTCTTAGTTTTTTTGTTTTCAATTAAACATTTTTTAAATTTTCATGAAAAAAATTACTTTCAGTTGGTAATTATTTCCACTTATCGATTAACTCCTTAAAATAAAATTACAGCAAATTTAATTGTTTTTTAATTGTGTATGCTTAAATTTGGATTATTATATTACTAAATAACACACAAAATATCAATTAATCGGATACAACTGGAAAACCGTCAGGAATAGACTCAATAATGCCTTAAAATTGATCGAAAGAGCATTAGTTTTGCATATTTTAAACTGCCAAAATGTTTCAAAGGCCACAAAGTAAAGCTAGTGCCACTTTTAATTAAATGTAACCAGTGCAAAATCTTCGTCCTTTCATGCTTAAAATAAGAAATAAACGTTCAACACTCTATCTATAATAGTTACGCAGATACATGCGATTTTACACGAGCTTACGAATGAAATTTTTTTCGAGAAATCATCTTAGGGATACGATTGTTTTAATAAACTCCGCTTAAAATGCGGCAAAGAATCCGAAAATGCAATAAAATTAGATCATTTCATTTAAAATAACGGAGTAAGTAGCAGTTTCTGGTAAATACCGGAAGTGCGTCATGTTGGAAAATACTTTTACGCGGCAGTCCATCACGGCCGAAAACTTTTCTGTCTGAAGTCAATCGTTTGGACATAATCCTTCACTGTTGGGACACCCTAAATACAGGGTAAAACGTGTCAAAAACTTGAAGGGATGGTAATATGGTCCAAGATGAACAGAAAAGCCTTAATCCAGATTGGTCTGGAAATGGACGGTTTCGAAGATACTGATTCATTTGCCAGAGAAGAGAAGCTGATCCCAATCATCAGATTCCTTCTGTTCAGTCTACGAACAAGGGGAACAATAAGTAAACCGAAAACAATGAACAATATCGATGAAAGAAAGTGACTTAGTTGAGGGGAATGAAGAAGCGTATTGTTGCAAAGAAAGAAATCAAATGATAACAAAATCAACGAAACAGAACGCGACCTTCGTCCCAAAAACTAGTTGCTAATCCGTAAATTTACTTTAACATAAGCCAGAATTGTAAAAACCTTCAAGAGGTGAAGATATAGTTGTCGTCTTCTTAAAGAACATTGAGGCAGGATGTTTAAAGAAAGTAACGTAGGAAGAATATGAAACCATGATTTGCAAAATCGACAGATTTCAACCCTCGAGACTTTTTTGCGAGCTTTACGTATGCTATGCTTGCAAATAACTTCGAGGAACTCAAGCAACGAATAGAGCAAAGATGCCTCCGAATTCAAGCCAATGCTTGATTGCCAATGATTTTCGCAAGAGTTCGAAAGTGTTTGCGGCATTCCGTGACCTTTCCCTTGAAGGAGGGCACTTTGAACACATTATTTGAGCTGTTTATGCTTTGTTTTTTGTTACATTGTGTGTGCATAATTGTAAAAAATTAAAAGTTTCGTTTTTCGGAAACCGACCCATACGACTTTATCTTGGATCATATTATCACCTCTTAAAGTCTGCGCCAATTTTTTTTAAACTCCCTATATAAAATAGTTGCATAATCTCAGTTGTTAGAATACCAATGAGACGCATTAAACGTTTATTTATTATTAAGAATCTAACACGTGCGTGGATTTAATGGGCTCTAATATTACAAGACTGTTTTCATTATCAGTGTTAAAATGCGAACGTATAGTTTTGCAGAAAATGATATCCTTAACGTAAATCAACTCCTATCTTTACGATTGCAAAACTTCGAATTATTTTGTACGTAGTAAATGTCGCATTTCGTGAATTTCATTTCCAAATGAGACTCGTGCGTGGATCGTAACGATGTCGATTTCTTTGTGGTAACAAAATGTTACATGATAGCGAAATTTAAATTTTTAAGTTTATATGATAAACGTATTTATTAATAAACGTTCCATTTAATCGATATTGATACAACATTAAATACAAATTTTAATGCATAATTCAATAATCTGGAAAGAAGGTTTCGTGCATTTGCAAAAAGCAATTGGAATAAACGAAGCTACGTGGAAATTCTTGCAGAAAATCATATTTTACGAATGCAATTTATTTAAATTAATAATCTGCTACTTATTCCAATCAAAACGGCGTATGAACCGTTAAATATCTAAAGCCCGGAAATGGAATCGTAAGTCTATCTGTTTTAGGCTAAACGAATGGGGAAACAAATAATACATCGAAAATCTCTATCCTGTTACAATTGATTGACACGCTACAAATTTGCATTTAGATTTATTCAATCTGTTTAGTTGATTTGTCCTCGCTTCTCCCCCTAGCATTTCGTCTTCTCCTTTTCTTCATTATTAGGCATGGGGCCCCAGTTATGACAATGAACTGAAGAAATTCGATTATCTTCGTTTACACTGATTTACAAATTATTTTAAAAGACGAGACCCTAATGAAAAAAAAAACGCGAGAAAATAATCAGTTTGAAAATTTTGTCCGCATCGAAATAATTGCAAGCGACGCACGACGCCATCGAATGGTTCGGAAATAAAGATTTAATCGCACGATAGGATGAATGTTAAATATGTTTAATTAATTGGTTTTATTGCGGCGACAAATTGAAATTGAAAATTATAAAAGCACGATTTTGTTCGACGAAAAGCACGTTTACAAATAATTAGACGGAACAATAAGCAAATAATAGTCTTGTTTATACGGCTAACTCCACGAAGCCGTTGAATTTAATTGCGTTGTTATATGATTCAAAAGAAAATTACTCTCGATTTGGAACGCAAAAGAAAATCTAGTAAATATTTACATATAATCGATTATCGTTCTTTGCATTTTGATACCGTTTCCCTCTTTGTCATAACATATTCGACTAATTAGCTAAGCGTTCCACCTGTTTACCACACACGTAGGTGTACGAATACATTGTAATTACTTAAATAATTAATTGTATCGCGTTAAATAAAATACCACAAGGCAACGAAATAAATTATAATTGCACGTTTTCCTCTGTAAATTTACACGCGAACGGGGAACCACTTATAAGTAAAAAACCGTAGGAAAATCGAATAACATTTAGTTTGCGATTCGTGCGGTTTTGTGGCGATCTGGGATAAGAAGCGCACATTTTTATCCTGCAGTTAGAAGATGGACAAAAAGCTACGGTAAAACTACGTGGATTCATGAATGAAACTTACAATATGTAGCCGTAGTAAGTCTATCGATGGTGTCCTGCTTTAATTTCGAATTCTTCTTACCCATGACGATTGTTGTTGATTATGTTGATTGCGTAAAATAAAATTCAATTCCTGTTTTCTATTGCCTTAAATCTTAAACAGTTCAAAAAGTCACTTTATCGCGTTAATTAATTTATTACAAAATAAAATCTGAACCAACACACGTTTATTCTCTCGGAGCGATGCACCTCTCGTCTTTAACTTCTTCGAATATTCGTGTCTTTCTGTTTTTCTCTTATAAAATAAATAAAAAACTGCGATTTAAGCGAACGTACCCTTACGATACCAGCGAAGTGGTGCAACTGCGAGGGTTGTTTTAATGCGTTACATATATTTGCGCTTGCGTCTGGAAAATCTTTTACATATCGTGAGGGAAAATTTATTCAATTTTCCCTTTTTTTTGCGTACGTACATATGTAATCGAAATTTCCCACCGCGAAAAGACGGGACATTCCTTAAAGGATAAATAACGCTGTTACAATTTGATTTGTCCCAAATTTGATTTTGCATTGTCTTCGATTGAAACCACGAAGCTGCCAGCAAAAGAACGGGCCAGAATTCGCGAACACACGCTGGGAACAATGAAATCAACATCAATTTGTCTTATATAACCGCAATCGATAACGAAAAAGTTGAAAGATCCGATTCTTTCAGCTTCGTTACGAATATTTACAATTCCTTCCAGTTTTCCTTGGTTCTAATTTATTATGTCGAATGGTATTATTTCATATTTAAAGGAAGTAATTTCACTTAGCAATCTAAAAAGCAATTTATTGTAAGGCACTAAAATTGCAAAATTGGTTTTCTTCAAAAACATATTTCAGTAATAAGGTCAACATGAAAATGTAATGCATCTCAAGCAAAAATTAAGGCTTTGCATTAAGTCCTTAACCGAAAACGTTCAAAAGTTTCATAAATCCAATTCAAAATTATTTCCTATTAATAAATAATTTATTATAATTGAAAAACATATTTGTTATATGTAGTGCGCATTAATATATTCTATATTTATGTGCGGAAATCTTTGCATTTAAATCGCGCAACAAATTTAAACAATCTTCAGTTTAGCGCTGCTAGTGCAAGAGTTTAGGGATATTCGAGTTTCCCCATAGCAGTAATTTTCCTCTTGGTTATTATTGTCGTACCCGCACCTAATTTCACGTGCGTAAATCAAAATGTCAATTGTATATGTCATGGGCAGTGGTACCGTTTCAATTTATCTACTATTAATAAGAAAAAAATGTAAATAAACGATTAATTGCGTTTTTTAATCATTTAATCGAAAAATGATTAACCACGTTCCAATTATAGTTATGGTGCTTGTTTGTGATTCCGATTTAAATGGTGAAACAGAGTATTAAGTGAATCAAACGTGTGTGCATACACATACTTAAAGTACGTTCATAAATGAATTTCATATTTCGTGTATATTTCAAATATATCGTTAAAATAAACGGGAGTGAATAAGTAAAATTAGAAATTTGCAGACGATAATTAGTAAGAATATAAATACAGAAGAATAAAAAAAACAAGATCAAAATGGCAGGACGAAATCGTCCGATACAACATAAGAACCTTGCAACGATATTCTCAAAATTACAAGGTGCATTCTCGGAGGCATGTACTGTTCATCAAAAATTAGCGACCGACAAAAGAACTTTAGACAAAACATGGAAACTAATGGATAAAGTCGTGAAACTGTGCCAACATCAGAAGATGAACCTGAAAAATTCGCCACCTTTTATATTAGATATATTACCTGATACTTATCAAAGATTAAAATTAATTTATTCGAAATACGAAGATAACATGACTGGGTTACATAATAACGAATACTTTAATATATTTATCATAAACCTAATGAGGAAATGTAAACAGGCCATTAAATTGTTCAAAGAGGGCAAAGAGAAGATGTTCGACGAGAATTCGCATTACAGACGGAATTTAACAAAACTTAGTTTAGTGTTTAGTCATATGTTAAGCGAATTGAAAGCGTTATTTCCAAACGGCTTATTTGCCGGGGACCAGTTTCGTATCACGAAAGCGGACGCTGCCGAATTTTGGAAGAACAATTTCGAAAACAGGTACAAATAGACGAACAAATTCCCTCCGTTTAATTCCAATCCAACAAGAACGCAATAGCAACATGCAATTGTGTACAATTATCGGAATTAATCAGATTAATGTACTACACCCACGATTAGCGTTCTTCAAAAACGAAGGAGACGAGAGTGAAAAAATTATTAATTTCCCCGCCGTCTCCTGAAAAAAAAACATTCAGTAATAATAAACGTTGGGTTGGTTTATTTTTGATATTCTATTACCGTGTTGCTTTTTCATTCAGTTTTATAATACAGCACACGTTCATACGTGTGTATGGTTAACGTTTATGAATAAAGTACGCCCACGTTTTACATTTTTTTCCCAAACGTGTCCACACACAAACGCACGTTCTTATATGTACAAAGATAGTTTTTTTTAAATTTATGTATCTAGGTGGAAAAAGACTCTTTTTAATTATCGTAATGCATTCATAAATTTGAACTCATTTCATTTAGCACTAACATGCATAACACGACAAGGTTTGATAACGTCATGGAAATATGATAGTGATTGCTATTCATTAACGTGAAAAAACGTAGAGAGAAAACTGAAAATTGCTTGAAACCAGATTAAACGTTGCGGAGAACTTTTGCCAAAAAAATAAAATAAAGATCGCCATAATATTTGGATATTCGTTTCCTGTTTATACAGATCGTTTAATTTCCCTATCAAAAAAAACGACGTTGGTTAATTTTATTATTTCCCAAAAACGCAAAAACCATCGGATGGATGTATAAAAAAAAGCAAGACCGAGAGTGATCCAACTTTGTTTTAAGATCCGCCACATTATGCATGTGCAACAATCGTGTTTCGAAAAAGTAATTAAACTTGCTAAATTTAAAATTAGTCTGCAATTTCCAACGAACGAATACGACTTCTTCTTTAAGGCGTCAATTAATCGAGACGACCGACATGGAAACGTTCTTAGCAGTGAATTCATCTTAAATCGTCAATGTGAAAACGAGAAGAAATAAATAATTCTCTTTCATATGAACAAGCGGTTTCTTATTAAACGGAATAATTAATAAAATTCCACAAAGGAAATTAATGGGAATGTTTCATCGTTTAATTAATGAATAAAAACTGAACAATTCATTTCGTACGAAACAATTAATTTGTCATCTTTGCCCATTCAAGTGCGAGAGATTAAGAAATTTTCGTCGTACGAAATTGGCTAGATTCGAATGTTTTTTTGTCGTTTTTCAAAAACAAGTATCTCCAACTTAAGCACCGTTATTTTTATAACATCCGTTAATATGTTCTTGGGTTCCTCTACGTGAACTTGAAAAGAAGAAGAAATCGCATAGATTTTGTTATAACTTTATTTCTCGCACGATTTCATTGAAATTTCGACCGGTTTCCGAGACGTAACGTTAATTTATACATTAAACGGTTTTCTGTTCAATGTAACGCAACTGTAAAGGTTTATTTGTAGAGAGTGGATGAAGTTATAATAAAATCTATTTTGTTTTCGATTCCATCCTATAACATAATAATAATATATTATGCGTCCGTCTATCTCCGTGTATGTAACGCAGAGAGAACAGCATCCCGGATGTATGGAAATTAATATAAATGACCTTAAAATATCACGAAAATAATATTTAATATTAGAAATGTTCACCGTTAATGATTCTTTTTTACCGCTGCTGCTGCTGCTTACGAATTTACCTGTACCTTAGACAGCCAGTTAATTAGTTGAGCATCTTTTTCTTATTGTTTCTTCTTTTTGCTGTCGTAAAACAAGATTAGAAGAACCTCACGATCGCTCTCCGATGCCTTTGCAGTTTATTGACCTTTTTCTAATTGGAAACCTATGTTGAAAAATATCATTAATACGATCGAATCGAAATCTTTGACTATATAATAAACGATTTCGATTGACAATATGTTCACAACTGTTAGTAACTTTATTTTCATTTTTGTCTTTTCTAGCACATTAGTACCTTGGAAAGTATTCAGAAGCGTATTAAATCAAGCACATCCAATTAGTTCCGGTTTAGAAGCTATGGCATTGAAGTCGACCATAGATCTCACCTGTAATGATTACATATCAAATTTTGAATTCGACGTATTTACAAGGTGAGTCAATTGGATTAATCACGCATCATCAACTAAGTATTTTTAATCTAAATATAGCAGAGGAATGCGTTCCGTGCGCTGATAGAGATGTTCGAATGACAAACAATTGTTTGAATTCCTGATAGTTATCGATAATCGCACCGAGATAATATCCGTTCTGTTGCAGATTGTTCCAACCGTGGTGCACGTTATTGCAAAACTGGAAGATATTGGCGGTAACGCATCCTGGATATGTTGCATTCCTGACGTACGACGAGGTTAAAGCTCGATTACAGCGATACATTAATAAGGCCGGCAGTTACGTCTTCCGATTGTCGTGCACGAGATTAGGACAATGGGCCATCGGTTACGTGACGCCGGAAGGCGAGATATTACAAACGATACCGCAGAATAAGAGTCTAATACAAGCGCTATTGGATGGATATAGAGAGGGATTGTACGTTCGTATACATCCTCTTATCCCAAACGCATCTCCAATTTCTTATCCACCGCATGTATAGGGTTTTGCACTAAGAGTGTCAGAACTTTAATGCCAAAATTAAGCTTTCGTGTGAACGTAATTGTCAAATGTCGATAACAAATGTCTTCAGTATATTGTAGCAAATGAATATGGAGAGATATACGATTCAACAGCGATTAGAAATAATTCGAATTTGCCATCAAAATGCGTGTTCGGTACGCCGGACATTGGCCCCCAAGATCATGCGATATCACACCTTTGAACTTCTTCTTATGGGGTCATGTGAAAGCTCTGATGTACAAAATTAAGGCAGGAACAATTCCCGACCTCAAACGGAGCATCGAACGCACCATTCAAAATATACCGCGCGATATGTGCGAAAAAGTAGTTGCAAATTGGGCCTCCAGAATACTTACCAAGGCAAAGTAGACATTTAAGTGAAATAACTTTTAACATGTAATGCCATCGATTGTTCTTATTATTGTGCATCATTTTAAAGTTCTGACACACTTATTGGAAAACCCTATTGGCGCGACACGTAATTAACGATCGCCAAATACTCTTCGCTCTTTCAGCTATTTATATCCGGACGGCAGAACGATCAATCCGGACCTGTCGTGGGCGGTGCAGCCGATGCACGAGGATCACATAGCGGTGACGCAAGAACAATACGAATTGTATTGCGAGATGGGCAGCACGTTTCAGTTGTGCAAGATATGCGCCGAGAACGATAAGGACGTGCGAATCGAACCGTGCGGTCATTTGCTGTGCACGCCGTGTCTGACGGCGTGGCAAATCGTAAGTTGTTTCGCAAATTACGCACGCAGACACCCAAACTGCATCGTTAATGCAAACTTTGTTCAGGATTCGGACGGTCAGGGGTGTCCGTTTTGTCGGGCGGAGATCAAAGGCACGGAGCAAATCGTCGTCGATCCGTTCGATCCGAAGAAGCAACATAATCGCGTGAAGAGCAGCGGCACGAGCGGCGGCAGTAACAGTTGTTCGGCCGGCCAGAACATCGACGACGACGATCTAGAATTAGAGGTACAGCCACAGCATTCGCATTGCACGAACGAATATTCCGAATGAGATTGATTTCTTTTTGGTGTTGTTTTGAGCAAAGTTTTCTCTCTACCCCCTTAATATACATACACACCAGTTTGCTTTGTTTGTACATTGTTGTTTTAATTGATTGAGTTGTTCTAATGTTGGGGCTGTGCTGTTTGAAATGTGTGTTGTTGTTTTTTTTTTCGAAAAAGACGCTTAATGTTTATATACATTCATCGTTCATCATTCGTTTACGCGGATCGAAAGAGAGAATAACGAAAGAATAGGAAGGCAAATGTGCATGTTTTAAATTGAATGCTTATTGATTACATTTTTGTGTTCGTGTTTAAAAAGTGAGAGAGAACGAGGGGGTTCGTTACAAAAGTTTGGGAAAGCGTTATTGTAAGCAACTTAATCATTTAACAAATTGATTTGAACATATATACAATCGGTTGGTGTTTAATTTATGCGATGATATTAGCATTTAGTGAACGTTTCTCTTTAATTTTATTTTTGCGCATACATTGTAATATTAACGATGATGGTAGGACTTAAAATAAGAAAGAAATATCCGTAATGTATTTTTGTTAATTAATGTAATATACGTTACAAGTTTTGCATTCATCGCAAATTTGTTCAATTTTTTTCTACATCTTTTTAAAAGAAAGTTTTATTATTTTTTTATATGTAAATATTAGGTAAGATACAGCAAATTATTGGCATAAGTATTTATTTGTAAAGAAGAGCCGATTATTTTTGTTAACATTAAGATTATTACTTTTTTTTTTAAACTAAATATCATTTATATTTAAAACCTCAGTCCAGTATTAATTTAATAATTAAAAATAAAACGCAGAATACGCTACATTATTTTTATACACATTTACAGCTAGAGAGCGAGAGAGAGAGAGAAAAGCATTTTTACTTATCAAAGATGTTTATAAATTATTACAATTAAATACATCTATTTGTACAAAAAGCATATTTTTATTAAATCAAAAACTAAACGCCCATATATTCCTCTTGTTACATCATTCGCATGCTTACGCTTGTAATCATTTCCGCAAGATTCGAGTCAATGCTTTCGCTTTACCCGCTTGCGAATAGTTTGCCGACTTATAACACTCGCACTTTTCCTTCGTTGGCAATTGAATCTAAGCAATAATAAACACGTTGCATGCCGAAATATGTAAAACCTTTATATTGTATTGTGTCGAAATTTGTCTGTTTATGGGAACAGGACGCCGGCGATCTATGGAATTGTACAGGTAGCGGCATACAAGCTTTAGCGTTATCGCCTAGAACGGAAATATCTGTGAGTAGAAACTCTTCGCGAGAAAAAACCCAAAAAAACTGCAAAAACGTCATCGTTGATTCCATTAATGTTTTAGATTAACGCCAGTCCGATGATATCGCCGAAACACAGTCCGCACTTTACGCGACGCAGCACGACGCCGATCATCGCGTCGCCGCACCCGATGCCGCAACCGCCCCCATTGCCGCCGCGGAGATCGTCGCCGAC
This sequence comes from Hololepta plana, assembly GCA_963695495.1. Taxonomy (NCBI): domain Eukaryota; kingdom Metazoa; phylum Arthropoda; class Insecta; order Coleoptera; family Histeridae; genus Hololepta; species Hololepta plana. The sequence continues at coordinate 9,511,545 of OY968837.1, read as the reverse complement.
GATGGAACAAGTCGTCATACCATCGACGTCGTTCACGCAGTCGATACCGAAGATCAACTTGTTGAACGATAACGTGCCGAGCCACGGCGCCGTCGGTTGTTACCACGGCGGCATGAACGAGGCGCAGTCGGTGATGAATCTGTCGACGCAGACCAACAAGATCGACGTCCAGTCGCATCGTAACATTGCGAAGAGTAACTCGATGCACGACATACACAATACGTCCAACAATAACGATCGTAACGAGATCGTCGAATTGAGCACGCCGGAGACGATCTACGGCTGGGTGATATCGAATTTCAACGGGAAAATTCAGAACCGACACCTGAGCTGCCCGAACGCGAAGGTACAACAGACGGCGGTGCAGATTCCTATCAAGTCCAATACGATATCGGATTTGAATAATACGACCGGCGTAAATACGAACGATACGTCGACCACGGTGACGACGACGGAGAAGAACAATCAACACGTTTACGAGAACATCGAGCTGACGGCGCAGAAATTGAATCCGCTGCTGTTGAACAAGAACAATTCGGTTTGTTACGAGAATCTGAATATGGATTACATCAAGAAGTTGGTGAACGAAGGGTACTCGCAGGACGCCGTCATCAAGGCGTTGGGCATCACGAGGAACAACGTGGATATGGCGTGTGATATTTTGCATGAATTCGGTACGAAGAATGGATAGTACATATAAAATGATGAGGGATGGATGAAGGGAAAAAGCGCGCGCGCGAGAGAGAGAGAGAGAGAGAGAAATGGACATATGATTGATAAGAAATGAAAATATTGACTATATATATTTTTTATATTATTACTCTTTTACATGGTGGTATTTGTATTTTAAACGAAATACTTTTTCTAAATTTCAATTTTGCCAAACAATCGTTTCGTAAATAAATGGTAATGATTAAAAGAGAATTATTCACGTTGAATATAAATGTAAAGGATTACAGAATTTAAGTCAATTTTTAATAAGTGAAAATGAAAAATAATAATGTAAACGGACGATTATAAAAGGTTTTCGTTTCGTTAAATTTTACAAATTAGAAAATACGGCAATGAAATTGCTAATTAATTAGTAGCATCGACGCAAATTTTGAAAGGGAAAAATTCATATTTCTATTAAACGAAAAAGAAACGACGTTTACACGTGCATTTTAATAATTGTTTTTTTATTATCGATTTCTTTTCGAAAATGAAAATTAAATTTTACTATTTAGATCCCGTAGCGTACAAAGATAAATGATCATGTTATTATGGATGGATTATTAATGAAATAATTAACGTAATTGTATATAATTTCCTCAGGAAAACATATAAACATAATGCCAATTTGTACATATAAGCAATTTAATGTAAATTAATCATTATTATTATTTTCTTCCTTTTCTAATTTGTAAATGTGTAAATATTTCGTGATGTATTCTTATGTAAGACGTTAATAAATTATTATTATAGTAAAAAATATGTAATTATATCAAAATTTCCTAATATAATCAAATCATATAAAACATTGAATCAATGTGCATTCAAACTGCAAAAGTTGTTAATTCCAACCAAATTCAGTGCGGTTTCCGGATAATAAAGTAGCAACAACTGTTTAGCTTCAACAGCAAGAAACTCCAGTCTGATCTTGATTTGCCTGCAACAATACGATTCGTCAGTATTGATATTAAGTAAAATCATTTTTAACCCACGGATAATTGTGAGAGTTGACCGGATCATTCATAAAATTCTCGGAAATACTAATTACAGAATGCAATTGATCAACGGCAACTTCTTTCGCGGTTTCTCCGTATCTACGTTTTATTAAATTAATGTACTTATGAAAATACTGCAAAGCCATCTCAAAATTATCTAAAATTGCAAAAATAACAAATTAAATTGCAAAATAAAAATAATAAAATAATCACTTTGCTTTGAGTAATAATCCATATACAACAAATAGCAGGTTTCGAAACGTATATGCCACTTGTAAAAAGTGTTCTTTATAATGCTGTACAAGTCATCGATTCGATTCAAGTTAGTTGAATTGCCTACAAATAAAGTTTCATTTAAACATTACAATAATTATGCACAGCTGCATATTTGTACAATTTGCTTGCAGACGTTCTGCCTCAATCTCTTGATGCAGAAAGTGGCGTACGTCAATTTCCTTTTTGCAATGAAAACAAAGACCATTAGAAGTATTTTCTATTCGTTTTACCGCTCCGTTACAGTTGATGCACAGAAAACTATCGAAATCTTGCTGCAATGAAAAGTTCTTCAGAGCAATTCACTCATTAATTACACACTTCATGCTTACAATCTCCAAACTTGAGAGGGAACATACTTCGCAGTTACATGTGAAAGAATATAAGTGCCACAAATTCTTCTGTCGTTCGTTCTTATCCATAAAACGATAATCTATTCCATAGCAATTGAATATCTCGTCTCCTTCCTTGATATCCTTAATCGCTTTAACAATAACAATGTCATTTACATAACTGAAGAAAAAAATGGGATATTAATCAATTAACGTTGATCTCTTTTTCCAGTTTACATACTAAATGGATATATTTGGTTTGCAAGAATGATTCATCATGCTAACCGCAGGAAATATTCCGCAGGCCACGTCCACCGATTTGCTTTTAAAATACATTTCATCTTCATTCCATTCCCAATGCATTATTATGCTTGAATTTTGACTAAATTGTGCAATATGTCGTACTAATTTTCCACCAACGCGTGTATACAAATCGCAGTTTAAATTGTTCTCAAATTGTGAAATATCAAAGAAGAAAGTTGTAAAATCTCGCAAATAGATGAGCACCATAGAAGCTGTCTGAAATGAATTGTGTTGATAATCATACAGTTTTTCATAAAACAAAAGTACCACGAGGATTGGAGTGAGATTCTTCAATCTTTTTAGATTTGTGGTCAAGCTATCGAAATATGGATAATTATTTTCCATAGAACCAAACTTCAGATTAAAATCTTCAAAGTCTACAGTGGAACTTTTTGGTAATCCTTTAAAACTTGAATTCTGTCCTTTTAATAAAGCTCTCAGCACAGGAAAACCTATACCAGCCTCATGCCAAAAGTCAGTTTGTAAGCCATAGCATTCATATTTGTGGCAATCATCCCATGATCTTTGGCAACAGCTTTCTGAACAATATTGTGTAACCACACAAGAACTGCAACTAATTAAAAGAAATTAATTATTCACAAATATACTGTGCAGATCTTACAATATAGGATTTGCAACATTACTTAAACAATAGCAACATTTGTTTTCCACAAATTCGCACTTTTTTATAAATATTGGAGCAAAAGCAAAAGCTTTTTCCTTAAATAGAATTTCACCTAGCTTTACATTTCTGTTTGCTATCACATGTCTTCCTTTAGATTGATTATAGCTAAAAATTAACAAGCAAAATTAATCATTTACAAAGAAACATTCAATTATTACTCAAGTCTAATGTGAGAGGAAGAATTTAAAAAGCATGGATTTTGTTCAAATTCAGGTATTTCTACATTATTAGAAATGTGTACAGTATCTCCTCTGGCATTTACCTTTTGCAATGAGATTAACAGTTTCTCTAGAATATTGAAAACAGTTTAAATAAAAAAAAAACTAATTATAATCTACCTTGTGCTTTTTGTTCTAGTTGGAGACTATTTAATAATTTTAAAGCAATATTTTTACAATCATTCATCAAATCCTTTTCCCCATATTTTGCATGGCATTCTGCTTTCCTTATGAAAAGTTTTGGCTGCAAATGATCCGGATATTTTAATTTCAAAGCCCTTTCAATATCCTCAATGCAAAGCTAAAATATAATACATTAGCATGAGTTAAAAATTCATTATAAATAGCTTAACTTTATAGTTTGCCATTTCATAATGCACAGCAGATCTATTACCCAATATTAAGGCATAAATGATATCTGTTTGAGGAGCATTCTTCAAACTTTCATTATAGCATTTTAATGCCAAATCAAGCTGCTTGTTTATATAGTGTCTATTTCCATGATTCTTTATGGTTTCTGCTTTCTCCAAATTCTTTATATAAATTGGTTTTGTAATGAAATTCTTAATCCATTTACTAATTGTGTCCCTGAAAATGATAACAATTAACATATGAAACATTCATAATTAACCTTATATACTCATGTTGCTGAAAAAAATTATTAAATAATTTAGTTTCATCTTCACCACTGATTACAAAAGGAAACAAATTCATCAAACTCTCCATGAGATACGTCTTAATTTTTGCGAACCTTTAACTAATATTCTGATTTTGTATTTTAAAACATTTTAAAACACCTGACACATATTTTAGAAGCACGACCACCAACATAATTTTAGTTTATTTTCATTTAGTATGTATATTAATTGACAGAGGACACTGGATGTAGTCTTCCGCATCCGCTTCGGTATGAACACGAGGTTTTACTTCGTTTAATTTTGGTTTAGGTGTTAGCAAATAATTTTAAATGCTTTTTATAACCATAAGTTAAAATTACCTCAATTAATGATTTATTAGTGGCAATATGTTAGTGTTATTCGAAACGTCGGCTGGTTATGCCATTTTTAAGGTAAAACATTGTAATTTACATGATAATTGCGTTCATAACTTATCGCCACGCTTCTTTTAGCTTTTGAATGAAAAGAAGCTGAAGCAGTCTGAAAATTTGTATCAAGACTTTGAAACGCCAGAGCAAGCAGCTAAGATGTAAGTTCTATCAATATAGCCTTTGGTAAAGACCAACTTAAAATTGACAATTTTTATAGAGTAAAGCTGCATCATTTTGAAAAATTCGCCGATACTACTGAAGCTTTATCATCAATCACTGCAGCAGTTGAAGGAAAGGTATCAAAGAGTCTTAAAAAAGTTTTGAAGAAGTATGTTGACAAAGATGTCAATGATCAATTACTTGTGGCTGATGCTAAATTGGGTAGTGCTATTAAAGACAAATTAAATTTGCAATGTGTATCAAATACAGCAGTTCAGGAACTAATGAGATGCATCCGTTCACAACTGGACAATTTGCTAGCTGGTCTGCCCAAAAAAGAAATGACAGCCATGGCTTTAGGTTTAGCTCATTCATTGTCAAGATATAAATTGAAATTTTCACCTGATAAAATTGACACTATGATTATTCAGGCTGTGTGCTTGCTAGATGATTTGGATAAAGAATTGAACAACTACATGATGAGATGTCGTGAATGGTATGGTTGGCATTTTCCTGAGTTAGGCAAAACATTGACAGATAATATAGCATTTGTAAAGACAGTAAAAATAATTGGTACTAGGGAAAATACCATTAATTCTGACTTGTCTGATATTTTACCCGAGGAGCTAGAAGAAAAAGTTAAGGAGGCCGCTGAGATATCAATGGGAACAGAAATATCTGATGATGACATAATTAACATTCAGCATTTATGTGACCAAGTAATTGAGATATCAAATTACAGAAGTCAGTTATATGAGTATTTGAAATCACGCATGATGGCAATGGCACCGAATCTGACGATTTTAGTGGGTGATTTAGTTGGGGCGAGATTAATTTCACATGCAGGTTCCTTAATAAACTTGGCCAAATATCCTGCCTCAACTGTGCAAATATTAGGTGCTGAAAAAGCACTGTTTCGTGCTTTAAAAACGAAGAAGGACACTCCCAAGTATGGTTTGATTTATCATTCACAAATAATTGGTCAGACCAGTACAAAGAATAAGGGTAAAATGTCGAGAATGCTGGCAGCAAAGGCATCACTTGCCACACGCGTGGATGCTTTAGGAGAAGACGGTTCATGCGAATTGGGCGTCGAGCATAAAGCAAAAGTTGAAGCTCGATTACGGTCATTGGAAGAAAACAGTATACGAAGAATTAGTGGAACTGGCAAGGCTAAGGCGAAGTTTGAAAAGTATCACGGTGTCAGGTATTATGAGTTAATTTTTTATAAGTCTGGCTTCATTTTTCAATACATATTTTCTTTTTGTAGCGAAGTAAAACATTATCCGAGTGCTGCCGATTCAACTCTACCGTCATCGAGTAAACGAAAACGTGCCGATTCGGAAGTGAAGATTGAGAATATCAAAAAAGAGGAGGTGGAAGAAGAATCTCAGGAGCAACCTGAGGTAGAGACAAAGAAGAAAAAGAAGAAGAAAATTAAAGAAGAAGTGACAGAAGATGTTGAAATTAAACAAGAATCTGAGGAAGCAACTAGTAGCAGTAGCTCAGGCAAAAAGAAGAAGAAAAAGAAGAAAGAAGTTGACGAAAGCACGTCAGTTGAAGCTGAAGATACAACTCAAACTGAAGTTGTAACTGAAAAGAAGAAAAAGAAGAAAAAACCGAAAGATACAGATTGAAATATATCTACAATGCATAGTTGAATGTCTGTAATTGGAATTCTGATATGAATCTTTTTATAAAATATATTTTAATTTTCAATAGTATGCATTTAAAACAATATAAAATTGTAACTGAGGTCATGATGCTATTTTTAATAATTACATAGGATTCCTTCTCTACATGCCAGTTGCAAAGTTTGCTTTACAATAAACTGCAAAAAATAACTAATTAGTTTACCAAAACAAAGAAAATATTTTAAACAAACATACCAATAAATTCGGAAACAGGATCATTTTCACCATCGCCGCGCATAGTTCCGGTAATTTCATCATTTTCCACCATGGGCATGAATAAGTGAACAAATTCCGAAGTGTATGGCGGTCCTATCGTCTCTAAGACCTACAACAACAGTTTACTTTTAAATCGAGTACTTAAATATGTGTATGAAACCTACTTCAGTGACAAAATAACGTATCAAGGATATGTCTGTATCACCTTTCTGCCAACATTGCTTAATATATTTAACAACAGGCACCACACAACCGGAACACAATAGATTGACCATACGATCCAATACCATCTTTCTCATTTCCAACTAAGAATTATAAGATGTTGGTAATGCAATTTTTGTGATTTGTTAATAACAATTTACCTGCACTAAAATCTCCAATTCATCCTGTTTCGATTCAAACAATCGAATGAGCAAATCTAAGACTTGTGTGTGCAACAAATTATGGCAGGTAACAACTTCATCTAATAATGCTAAATGTATCGGAGTATGTTCGGTGGATAATTTGAAGTAACTCGATTCTGTAACGGTGCATTCTACCCATCGCACGACACCGATAGAGACAACAGGAAATCTAAAATTACAAAAAGAAAATATGAATTACATGACTAATATTTCATTAATTTCATATACCTTAAAGACTGATATAAAGTGCCCAAATCTGCTATCAACTCACTACTTCCTTTGTTACCGTTGCATATATTATGAACGGTCTCTATTGCTTGTATCGTAGGTTTCAATTCGTCTTTATTTAAATTTCTCTTCAGTCCCTTCTTCGGATAGACATCGCAAACACTTGCGGAATGAGCTAACAAGTAAATATACTTCGGTTTGTAATCGGGATTCAATTTTACGCCTGGTTTAAACAACGCATCCACTAATAATTCGAGAAACTGCGGCGTACGTATTAAATCGATCGGCGGTGGATCGTTCGACGTGTAATTTTTATATAAAACAGTAATATCCGCTGGATTCAAGGCATTTTTGGATAACATTGCTGTTAATGCTTGCGCGGCCTGTGGATATCCAGCAGCGCCGTTTAAAGCCATTGTTATTGGAGTTACATCGTGTCCACTGAAATAAAGTTGATTTAGATATTTGTTTACGATATAATAGGGGCGTTACTTTTTTTGGGCACATTTTGTAATCTCTTGAGACAGTCTCCTCATGCTGCTTCCACCTTTATGTTCTCTGGCCAATACATGAATAATAACTTGGCTGTAGACATAAGTGTGTTGTCCATGACATACCATTTTCTAGAGAATCAATCATAGAATATATAATTTACTTAAATAATGTGAATATCTCACAGCACATTCTTTAGTTGTTGCTTGCCAATCTTCAGGATTTGTTAGGAAGCTGCCTATTGATGTTTTTAATACCCTTGAAAATACTTCCAATTGTTGTGCAGCTGTAGATATGCTGGTAATTTCTCCCTGAAATCCAGCATCAGATATTAATTTAATAGTGAAATTTAACATTAAGCAATCAGGATATTCTTCAGCTAATCTGTAAATTAGTGATCTCCATGTGGGATGCTCAATTAATTCTGTCAGCCAGGCTGGAGTTTCACCTTCTTCAGTAAATATAGTATCTGCTTTCTTAGGATCAAATGTTTTCAGTATCATTTCCTTGAGGTGATTCTCTACCATAGCCTGAACATCTTGCACTTTTACACCTAATTGGTAAATTTAATTGATATTATACCAGTTTTTATCATGTCTAAAAAAAAGGTACCTCCAATAATTAACCATTCTGCTATTAAATTAGCCATTTGTGCTACAGCAGTGTAATTATGTGATAATTCCTCAATTACATTTACAGGATTTCCACCAGATTGAAAAAACCTTTTCAATTGAGAAAATATACCGGGTTCCATTATATAATCTGGAGTTGCAAATTTTTCTGCACATTCTGCTAGCACTTGTTCAGGATTTTCCAAATGGTCTTCGCCTCCTTCCGACTAAATCAAACCCATATATAAATATTGGGACATAAGAAATGGTCTTCAATTACCTCTTCATCCATTCCATCAGCTCCGTGGACATCCCATGGCCTCTCCTCGTAATCCTCCATCGCAAACAATGTTTATTTTTATTAATAAATTGTATAATTGCAGTGTAAAATGCTACTTTGAAAAAGGACAATAACAAAACTTTAGGTTATGGCATTGTCAACCATGCTAAAATTCCTTGAATGAAAGTGAAGTTGGTTGCCAGACAAACATTAAATAAGTTTTTATTGCTAGAGCATTTCATAATTTGCAGGTTATAATTTTCTTTTAGGATTTTAATTCTTTGAATAAATCGCATATTAAAATGTCTAAAGTAGATATGGAATTAAAGAGGGTAATAAGAATTTATTTTAAATTATTCGTATTGAGTACAATTTTTCGTAGGCTTTTGCTGAACTGCAACAAAAAGCTATAGAGACTAAACAAAAGCTGCGCCTTGCAGACCTTCAGATTGATGGCTATAAAAGGACAAAGCAGCACTCAATCATGACTGAAGCGTAATATAAAACAGTTTGCATGAGTTTATGAAATAATTATGAGTATTTAATTGTAGAGAAATTGCGAAATTAGATGGTAACACAAAGACTTATGAGTCTGTTGGTAGAATGTTTGTATTGACCCCAATGGATGAAGTTAAGCAAAATTTGAAAAAGAAGCAAGAAGTTGCCGACGAGAAAATTAAAGCTCTAGAAAATAACAAAACCTATTTGGAGAAGAATCTGAAGGAAGCAGAAAATAATATTCGTGAAATGGTGCAACAAAGAAAATGATGATCTTAAGTTATCAGTATTTATTAACTATATCATTAACAATAATTAATTTTTTAAATTCGCTTTTAAATTAATGCAAAAATACATGTAACATAATAAAACAGGAACATATTAACTTTCACATGATGTTTCAAACAACAATGGTTTCATTTCCAATTCTTCTTCTACCTGATCAGGTTTATGTAACAACTTGAATATTCCAGTACCTATTGGTGCTTGCATGCCCATAATTATGTTTTCTGATACGCCGTTGATTTTATCCGTCTGTCCATAATAAGCCGCATCGAATAAATGATCTGCCGTCTTTTCAAACTACAAAAAAAAAAACATTTTATTTGTGAACATACGATTAATATAAGCGAATTATACCGAAGCCAAATTTAAGACAGACTGCTTCATCTTTGCTAAACCTTGCCTGGTGATGCCCAAAACTTCTCCCGTATGCGTCATTTGTGCCGCCAAGAGCATCATGTGCCTGTAATCCACGCTCATACCATGATTTTCCATTACCATTTTAATTTCGTTCATGATCGTTTGCCTAGCAGCTTCGATTCCTAAAGTATTATACACTTCCATGATGTTATTAGAAACTGTTTTACGGCCGTCGACTCCATAAGTGGCCATTACTTCGCGTAAATTGTCACCCTCTACGCACAGATTGTAATATACTTTACCGCCTTTGTCCTCTCTAGCTATTACTGCTCTGTTTACAGTGGGTAGACCCTGTTAAAAAAGCTATGTATAACTTAAATATTAGTTAACCCATTATCTACCTTTATCACGACATGTGGTATTTGCTCTTTCAATTCGTGCAATGAGAGATTTAGTCTGTTAGCATTCTTATTCTTGTTGGGCTGCACAGTAATAACTGTTTCACTTTCGACAGTAACGTCTATTGGCTTCAATTTTAATTTGGACGTACATAAGCTACAAAATTAAGCTTATTTACTGAAACTGAATGGATTAATTCACAGTGTTACCTGTAGCGTATTGACTCAGCGTTGACTTCTAATTGCAGTAGCTTTATCCGCTCATGATTCAGTTGTATCAATAAGAAGCACTCGCTTTTCATGTAAACGTCATCGATGTACGTGCAAATCTAAAAGTACAAAATGATTACATGATGTGCTATACACAAAAGGGGAACAGCGGTACTTCGCCTAAAGTCGTTTTCTCAATCCGCATTTTAACGCGTCTGGCGAACTCCGCATCGTGGACATTCATTAAAGATGCCCTTATGATCGGCGTGCTTATCGATTTACTAGCATTGATGATCTCCTTAATTCGTGGCACGCCTTGAGTGATGTTCATGCTAGCAACGCCAGCAAAATGGAAAGTTTTCAGTGTCATCTGCGTGCCGGGTTCACCGATACTCTGAGCGGCCAAAGCCCCGACAGCCGTACCAGGTTCTATGATGGATCTCACATACTTCTGTCGGCACGTCTCCAGAAACGTGACCAATTGGCTACACGTTAGTCTCTCAATTTCTCTGCCAACTGCAAATTTGCCAAACATTTCGTTAGCCTTTTTCGTGTTCTGCGCCGTTTGGTCCATAAATTGGCTGCAAAATACGATTTTCTTAAACGAATTTTATGAGATCGAACAATAGACGTTACCATATTTCCGTCTTGAAATCGTCGCTGCACTCGTCTAAAGCTTTAGTGTCCAAAAATGCCTTGGTGGCCTTTATAATTTGATGGTGATCTAGCGCCGTTTCTTCCCTGTATGGGCACATGGCTCTAACATGTTGAAGGACTCTACTGAAGTCCACGGGACAATCTTTTCCTGTTACGAAAATTGTTTGAATCTGACGACTCTTGTACTACTTGGTTCAATTACCTTCCATATAAGTCGGATCCAAACCGTCACAACCATAAATCGTCTGCACTATATCTCCTTCGGCGTTTCTCACAGAACCATCATAGTGAACCACAAGATCTTCCAAGGATTTGACTAGACGCCTCTGCATGTAACCGGTTTCTGCAGTTTTAACAGCCGTGTCTACCAAACCTTCCCTGCCGCCCATGGTGTGGAAAAAGAATTCGGTCGGTGTCAGGCCGGAATAGAAACTGTTTTCTACGAAACCTTTGGCCGCCGGCGTTCTTGCTAACAATTTACAACAATTTATGATAAAGTACTAACAATCCATTTTCGAATCACTCACAGTAATGTTCAAAATGCGGCAACGATCTGTTCTCGAATCCATCCGGTACGCGTTTACCATTTAATGCTTGCTGACCCACGCACGAGATCATTTGCGAAATATTAATGAAGGATCCTTTAGAACCGGACAATGCCATGATGAGCGGACTGTTCGTTGGATGCAATTCCGCAACGCACGCCTGACCGGCATGCTCTCGGATGACTGAGAGTTCTTTTAAAATGACGGCCTCCAACGATTCTTCCACCGTACAACCCGGCTGAGATGGTAGTTTGCCATCGTTCATTGCTTTAATGTACTCGTTGCACTTTGTGTAACCATCTTTAAGCAAATTATTCTTCTTATTGATGAGCTGCTCGCCTGGAGTAACGTCACCAATGCCAATCGAAAAACCGGTGTTCATTAAAAACTCGGAAGCCATTCTAGCTGTACGCCACATGGATTTGATGGCATAGTCTTGACCAAAATCTCTTAGTATCACATAGTAAATGTTACCGCCTTTGCCACCGTTTCCTAGATGTCCTTTATCTAGCGTACCCGCCAATAACTCGGAATTTCTTATAATCACATACGAATCTTTCACGCACAATTCGTTGTTCTTCGTGTAAGCCTTGCCTTTCGCTTCGAGATTAGCTTTTACGGGATAATCTTTGTTTGGCCTGAATATGAGGCTGAACAATTGCTTGCCGGTCCATAATCGACGTGGCTAAAAATGTACGAATGAACGTGAACATTATTTTCAAATGAGAAATTATACCTTAAGAATGGCTGGCGTAGGCAAATCAATACGCATAAAAGTATCATCGCCGGCCAACAACGTTGCGGCTAATTGAGATGCTTGCGGGAACGTTAAGAAATTATCCTTCTGCGTTAATAGGTAAGCGCCTGTTAGGAAATCTTGAGTTGCTGCGATTAGTAGCTCGCCGTTTCGTGGGGTCACCAAATTGCTTTTATTCTAGAGAATAAACGAAAATATAATGTGAAATATATAAAATACATATAAAATATCGTACCCCCATTAAAATTAACGCTTCGGCCTTTGCCTCTTCCGTTTGCGGCAAATGCAAATTCATTTCGTCTCCGTCGAAATCGGCGTTGTAGGGATTACATACGCATTCGTTAAACCTGAAAATTAATAATCTAATATAATTCAATAAAATATGGATAGTCAATTACCTAAAGGTTCGATGATTGTGAATCCTAGCCCTGTGAGCCATAATAGATAGTTTGTGTAAGCTAGGCTGGCGATTAAACAGCACCACATCGTTATCGTGTAAATGTCTTTCAACTAAATCCCCAAGCTGTAAATAACAATGTTTTACAAAATCTTTATGTTATCACTTTGATTCTACTCACTTTCAATTCTTGTGCAAGTTTCTCTCTGTTGCCGTACTTTAAGAATTTCTTAAATGCCGATCCTTTCTGTTGTACGTAATTAGCTCCGGGCCACTTATCCGGACCGTTGACGACTAATTGCCGCATTAAATTGATATTGGCTTGTATGACTCGTTCCGGGAACGTTAAGATTTTCGCCACATGACACGGTACTCCGACCTGATCGATTTCTAGATTGGGATCCGGCGATATGACCGTTCTCGATGAGAAGTCCACCCTTTTTCCGGACAAATTGCCACGAAATCGTCCCTGTTTACCTTTTAGCCTTTGCACCAAACCTCGTCCTGGTTTCTTGGGCTACAATATTGTGGGTACATGAAAGAGTTATACATTTTTTTAAAATTAAAGTTACCATCATTGCCAAAGGTATTCCTGACAATTCACTGTTGATATAGAGAGCTGTTTGTAATTGTAAGAAATCCCATCCTTCTTGGTACATGGTAACTGATGCACCAGATAATTTGTGTTTCTTTATTACATTGTTTATAAATATGATTTCCGACTGTTTCATTGTCAAATCATCTTCATTCCTGAAGGAAACGATTTTAAGAATTTCTCTATGTTAATTTCATAAGTTTATAATGAAACTTACGTCCCAGGTTTAAAATCGGATACCACACTGGGCCGTATACAAACAGGTGGAACTAATATTCTTGATAAAATTAAATCCTTAGGTCTGCTTCTTTTAGCATCCATTGCTAATAATGGAATATCTTCTTCAGGTATCCTTTCAAATAATTTTAGTACGTCCAGCGGCGTTAAAATTTCTATAAACGCTGTATTTGTAATTGCAGACTGAATCTCCGAATTTGCCTCTATTGCTCTCTGGAATCGAGCTGAAAATATTATCATAAATTTTAACTAAGACGATGCAGTGTAAAACTACTTACACAACTTCTTTAAAACCAATGGATCATCTGGCTTTCTACCACGAAACTTTTCATGTCCAATTTTTAGGACAGAACCACCTGCTGTACCCTTGCTAGCTGTTATCTTCTTTACCACACCATTAATGTCTTTACAGTGTGGACATTTATTAACTTTCTTACACTTATCAATCACCTTCTTCCTAATTGTCTTCTTTGTCATGTAACTTAAATTTGGATTATCCAATCTGTACCTAAATGTATTCTTATCCTTTTCATCAAGTAATACATGTGCACATTTCTTGCATATTGTTTGCAAGATTGATATTACACTTCTAAAATATCCAACATGATATACAGGTAATTCTAGATCAATATAACCAAAGTGGCCAACACAATCATTCAAATTTTTATGGCATGTCTGACAAGGTGCATCTTTTCTATTTGTCCCCTACAAAAATCATACTATAGTTCATGGTGAAGTAACAATATGAATTAACTTACCAAACGATGGTCCAACACACCATAAGGTACAGGTGTTCGTTGTACATCTTGATTATACAAATTTTTTGCAACAACATGCAGGTGGGCCTGTTGTTGCATGCTTTCAGCACTCTCAACGCCAAAACTAACGTGTGATCTAAAATATGTAATGTAATCAGATAATGTTTCAAGTTTCTTATGCATACCTCACATTTTTCTGGCTACATCTGCTTCCCGGTACTGTTCCTTGGGCATTTTTGTTGATTGATAAATTAATTTTAATTCTAAAACACCTTACACAAGATTAAGGATCTCATACATTTGGAAATACATTAGACACAAAACAACTCTCTCAAGCAATCAAAACACGTATGAGGTTAGAATATATTCCTGGTCCGACAATACACAAACAGAAAACCAAAAGTAACTAAAACACTTGTAATTTAGGTGGGCGATTTAAATTTATTTTAATCCCTTCTTAGAATTAGTCCAGAACAAAAAAAGTAATATTTTTCAACAAAAAATAAGTTATGTTACAACAAAACTATTTACAAATGGTTGAATTATAATAATAGTTCACTCTATAATTTCTGATAAACAAATATCATTTTATAATCTCTTGGAAAGTTTAGAAAAGGACACTGTGAAAATAATTTCCAATTGTCACGTAATATTAGTTGGCCTAGGCTTTAGTATCAATTTCCCTGTATCATCACAAGACATGTTAAAGTCACAAAGAACTTCTCTGGTTCTTGAAGTTATTATTGAAGCTGCTATTACTCTTTTATGAACTCCCAATAGGAATATTATTACTGCAAGAATATTTAAGTTGCGATTAAAGGTATTTCTAAAAATAGCACACCTACTTAACATAATAGTTGCAAGAATAAAGAATGGATGATTTGATAAAGACTGTGATAATGGCACAATCCTAGTGACTGGGTCCATTAACCATTGACCAGCACCAGTGGCAACACATACTGACACAACTAATAGAACAACTGAAACAACAATTTTCATATATCAATTAACCATTCTTGCTAAATGTACTTAAACATACTTCTCCATCTAATCGTCGATGGTTGCAAACAAGCAATAACTTCGGTCAATCGTCTTTCGAATGCTTTTAAATCTGCAATAATATCTAATTTATAGGTTACGATAATATTTGGAAATGCCTAATTTTCATTAGATTACCTTCACATGCAGTTTGCTCCAAAGACATCCTTCACAAAATTAATATTATTATACAATTTACAATCATTTACTTTTGATAAAATGCAGATTACATGGGAAAAAATTGAATTTTTTTCTAGGTTATAACGCGTCAGATTGATATTTGAATTTATGCACATCCTAAAGCGGTACATTTAAATTTAAATTTTATCCACTTATATTAAAGTGAGAATTCCGATTAATTATTATACGGCAAAATAAAATTATAATTAATGGTAATTATACAATAATATGTATCATGTTATAATCCTCCTTCTTCTATCTTTCGCTGCAGAGTAATCTTCATTATTTTAATTATAATGAGATTTTTGTCCGTTGTAAGAAACGATAACATATTTGCCAAAATGAATTTAATCACTGTTCGGAAAAAATAAACTTTATTATTTGGTCATTATTCTCTAGTCAGGTAGAACATTATTATGAATTTCGAAGAAAATCATTGTTGGTGGTCTTGGTTGTGCGTTAAACGCATACCTACCTTAGAACAGGTAGTTCCTACCTGCACCATTTATTGCTTCTTGTTATATGTATCTTATTTGAAAAAGAGTTTATACAGATCCTTCTTAAAAATAATCTAGACTGTACCGTTTATTATTATTATTACTCTCGGTAATCTTTGTTGGCTCTTCCTTTTTTATTTTGATAATAATTTATGCAGTTGATAAGTAAATGGTGAAGCCACTAAAGAGTGAGTGAAAATTCCATTAAAAAGCTTTATTTGATTTTTGTCCGAAAGTTCTTAAACAATTTGCTTCAAACCTAGCGGTTAATAATAATAAAAGTATTTCCAAGTGAAGGTGGGGTCTTTTTTCAGTAAGAAAACGAGTTTCTTTTGGAGAAGCACGATGCAGCAAAGTGTCTGTTATGTGAAATAAGTTTATAAGTTAATTTCTTATGTACAATTTCCTCTGGAAGTAAACATAATATTCTATTGTTGTATTCAATTAATTTCAAGTACAAAATGTGAGTAGATTAGTGAGAAAACGCAATTTATCAAATTAAAATTGCTCTTGCTTATTAAAACGTTTAATTTATTTTAAATTGCCTTAAGGCATACAATTGATAATTACGCGTATATTTTATTAATTCGTTTTTTTCTCTCTCTTGAATGTCTGTTATTTATATAAAGTTTCGTCTTAATTCTCGACAATTACTTTGCTTAAGCTGATTTTATAATTATTCTGGAATAATTATATTGATTGACTAATTAAAATTAGTGTCTGTAATAATTTGCGTCAATTTTACTTATCATCAATCGCGCTAAGGTCAAATTGTTAACATATTAGAGCGCATTACTAGAAAAATTATTGACTCGAATTTTAACTTACTTATTGTTTGATCAACAGCCTCTGTTTGTTTATTTATTATTACGTGTTTTACGAAGAGATGAACGAGCGAAAGCAAACTAAACGTTTCCTTTTTATTTTCTAATTTGCAGATTCGAAATGTGGCAATGGTTTGCGTTAACATTGACAATAATTTACATGATTAATTTGCAAAATGTTGTGGAATCGTGTAACGAAGCTGTATGTGGAAGTATAGTAAGTAAATGTTTATTAACGCAATCATGTAAATGTACAATGAAAGATTGCACTTGTTGCAAAGAATGCGCTAATTGCTTGAATTATTTATATACGGAATGCTGTTCATGCGTGGGTACGTATCTAATTTAATAGTTTTTTAATTAAACGAAACATTCACTTCTCTCCAACGTTCGCATTCGACTTAATCCCAATCTACCCTCATTTTGTAGATCTGTGTCCGAAACAGAACGACACCGGCAGTGCGTTGAGCAAGAAGTCGCACGTGGAAGACTTTTCTGAAAAAGCGCCGGCTCTATTTAACGCACTAACGGCGGGCGAAGATCTCGAAGGCCGTTGGAAGAGCATCACGTTCCCGGTAGATTTCGATAATTTGATATTCGCACCGAAAAAAGAAATAAAATTACATTTGCGTAAGCGATTATTTGGTTCGAGCGTCATCCATTTGCTTATTCCGCGAATTAACTTGCAGAAAGCGTCGAGCAAGAAGTGGTGCCCGTGAAACCAAACGTAACCACGTTAAATTGTACGGTAGCATTCATGACCCAGTGCATGAGCTGGCCAAAATGCAGAAATAGTTGTCAGTCGATGGGTGCGACGAGTTACAGATGGTTCCACGACGGTTGTTGCGAGTGCGTGGGCGACACGTGCATCAATTATGGAATTAACGAGAGCAGGTAACGAAATAACGCAAATTAATAACTTTTTAATTACGAAATATTGAAAAAATCTAGGTGTAAATGTTCGTTACACGAAGAGTCCGAACCGGAAGAATATGATGATTATGGCGAAGCGGAGGATTACAATTTCACGGAAGACACGGATGTGAGTTGATCATTTATGTATCGTCGTGCGTGAGCATATTGCCACGATATTCGCAATCATAACGGAGAATATTGTGCGACAATGTGAATTGCAAATCAACGTTTAGTTTCCATTTCGTATTTGGGCAATACGAAAATTCGAGACGAATCGAATGTTACAATTAAAACTTAGGTGTAAACTGATATGATATTAATACCACACATGCTTTAGAAGATAAAAGCCAGCTTAACAATCTCTCTATATATTTGTAAGTTAATATGGACAGTATTAGTTGTAGTGAATCGATAACAAGTGTATTTTTTATATATAAATGAGAAATTAAACGCAGAATTTATACAATATCGTTTATTAATTTTTGCGAAATACGTATAAAAAAGAATCAGTTTGTACCAGACAAACTTGTAGGTGATTAATGATTAAAGTAACAGTATACACAACAATCAATTATATATTACACTTATTTGACTAGATATGTATAAAAGAAAAACGAAATCAACATAAAGAGTTACTCGTCTCATTTTCGGGCATTATATAATAAACTGTTGTATAAATGTTATTATTATGTGGACCAGCCATTTACATATAATAATTGTCTTGTAGAAAGAAAATTGCGCGTATTATTGGACCCTCTCAACGAAAACTTCTCAATCACATTTACAACATTGATAATAGTAATATGTCCGCACGTATATAATAATATATAAAAAAGTATTACATTGATTGTCACGACACAAATTGTATACAAACTGGTCTCGATTAAATCGGTTTAGGATATATATTTTTATCGGTCGGCGTATCTTCGGCGTCGCTATCGTCTTGCGGCTCTTGCGATTCCGGCAATCGGATGAACGGCAAATGTTCGTTACCGCTCCACATCGAATACAAGTTCGTGTGCAAACGTATCGATTCCTACAATTGACAATTCGTTAAAAATAAGCGAGATATCAATTCACGAAAACGACGTACCCCTGCACCACTGAAACTATCCGAACCTCTCTCCGACGAGCTGGTCGTCGATCGGCTGTGTATCGATAAGCACGAAGACGAGTCCGTCGACGAACTACTCTTCCGAGACGTTAACGGTTGCCCGCTCGGGAATATGTCGTAATGCTCCGTCACGGACATGCCGCTCGTTTGAGGGACATCGATCGATTGCCAATTGCCTCTGAAATATTTTACATCATTTATTTCGCGTTCTTTCACCAACGCTCAACAAACGTTCACCTCTGAGACGGATACATTCTCCTATGCATTCTTTCCTCGTGCGTCTCCGACCATACCGTGTACGGCGGTCCTTGTAACGAATGTCTTGGCATAACGTCGTGCGGCACAGCGTAACGCATCGGCCGACAGGAGAGCAATTGTATGGCTTCGGCCAAACCCTCGCCGCTCGTTATTGTGCCGGGCGGTTGTGGGGCCGCTTCTGCAATTTGGCAAAACATTAATGTTCCGAAGCACCAGCCACTTACAGGCCGCTATTAACCTGGTGTCGTACTACGGCTCCTCTCTTGCTGTCCGCCGGACGACGGTAAACTCAATTTCGATGGTAAGTATCGCTGATGCCACGTACTAGTGCCGCCGGTGTTGCTGGCTTCCGGTCTGCCGCAATCCCACGGCATCGACCATCTACGCATAACGCTGTCTCCCGCCTCGGTTCTGACGTCGCCCGCAGCCACTTCTGACCATCGTCTTTGACCGCTTAAGGGAAACAGTGGAAAGTGTAACGGGGATCGCGACCCTCTTCCTGGGTACGGCGACTTTATAGCGTGCAATTGACAAGCCAGTGGTAAGGTGTTCCTCATCGATTCTTGATAATGTACCGGACTCGGACCGCGAATGGTCTCGTGAAACGGCGACGAGCCTCTTGCCACGTCCATGGACGACGGACTGTGTTGTTGACGCGAATATTCGCCAGTTCGCGGTTCCTTCGGACTGTCGAGTGACGATTTCTCGAGCGGAAAATGCGGACTAGACATTTGCGAATGCGATTCTTGTCCTTGCGCGTGATGCGTGCGGGCAAACGATTGTTGCAGGAATGCCATGTTGCAGTCCGGTTCGTGCGTACCGCCGGCCGCCGCCTGACACGAAGGGCACATCGCCATCGAGCTCAAGCACTCGCAACCGGCAATGGAAAACTGATATTGGAGGTTGATGAATGTGAGTATGTTTTCGGTTATTATTAACTGATTGTGCTCCTGCTGTCGTTGCGCATCCGCTTCCGTGAATGTTTCGCCTATCATCATGTCCTGCATGGCGGCCGCTATATGCGTTTTTACTGTATTGCTTGCAACTATAGTCGCTCTGGTTAATTCATCCCAGCTGACAGTACACTGATTCGCTAACGGTACATTCTGGGACTGGGATAGGTTTATTAAAGAATGTGATAGTTTTAAACCGGCCGAACACAAGCTATTAAGCATCTGAAATGATATGGGAGCATTAGAAGGTGATTTTTTAAAGCGTTCTTACCTACTTGTAAGTAACAAATCCAACTGTTTAAGCAATCGGTAGCAGCCACTTTCAATGCATTTGGACTAGGCGGTTGGTTGTCGTCAGGATGTTTCTTATCACTTCTTTGCTCTTGGTATTCAGGTAAGTCTGCAGCTGTAGTACTAGTGGAAGTAGCCATGTGTTCTCTACAAAAAAAAGCATTAATTTACAATTATTATTAGCGAATATATGTATAACGAGTTCTTTACCTCTCAATTTTTTTTTCATATAGCGTTTAGCACCTTTCAATGCTAAGTAATGTGATTAAAGTAATTTAGGAGGTTCATATGCATTCTGCTGAGATAGCATTTATATTATCACCTTTATTTCAGTAGACATTTAATACCCCAAGAAGCTTTCATCAGGAGATTGATTTATGTGACTCTGTGATAATAATGTAGTCAGTAATGTGTTTCATGTATTAATGACGAAAATGAAGCATAACTGCCAAGGAAACAGGTTGGATGACAACACCCACATACAAGAATTAACACATTTAAAAAGTGTGTATGCTAAAATAAAAGCATTGCACATTTGAAATACATTCCGGAGGTTCATATAACTTTCCTGATATGAGATATGATTTTATAAGCAAAATACAGGCGAATTATCTGCGTATTAAAACTTTTATTGCAAAGGTTAGGATTAGGAATAAACGATTAAAGGAGAATTTATGGCTTACCATTCATTCAGTCACCAAACAGAAACTACGAAATAAACTAAATCGCACATTGGATTATTGTAAGGTGAAATTCGTAAGTTAAAAATTTACATTATTTGAAATTTAATTAGAAACAAAGATAATATTCATTAAACGTCAATCATTTCCGTCTGGATAAAAATTAATAGACATATCGTGCCATCTGACAATAGAGACACGCACTGTTCCATGGAGATCTGTTTTACCAACGTACGTTTCACAGAACTTAATTAATGTGGTTAATTTAAATGAATAATTAATTAATTAAATCGATAAATTAACGAACAATAAATAAACAGTGAGATGTGTGTCAAGTGGAAAAGAAAAAATAAATTATGGATGACATTGAAACTACCGTAAATGAGGGAGAAGAAAAAAAAGAGGACCGTTATTTAAACACCATTCACGTCGTCATCATCATCTTCTTCATCAAGAAAATGAGAGATTTTGCTAAACAGTTTACGTGAGTATCATTACAATGTATGGCCGATGTAGATGCTCGAATAATAATTTGCGTTTACTGTTTAATTCGACCATATAGTCGGGAATTAGTTAACAGAATGAAGAGATTTAAATGCTAAGTAAAGCGAGTTACCATTCCATTCTAAATGTTTGTTTCTTTTGCGCTGCCACTTAACATTAATAACTTGGAGGACTTTCATTCGTGTCTCATTCGTGATGGTACACGGTCGTTGGTGCTGTCGTTGGTAATTTAAGAGAAACTTGAACGCGAACATTTTCTGCATACCGCTCATTTTCATTTTTCTTCTTACTTTTGATTTGTGAATTATGAATAGGTGAAACGATTACGTGGTTGCCAAATTTATTTATTATTCTTTCCGGAAGAGAAAAATAATTGAAACGTGTATTGTGAATGAGTGCAAATGTGATGGTAGAAATGTGTCCGAGGAAATGTACGAATAATATTTTGATTAAGTGCAAAAGTTGTAAATTCAGTTCGACCACTTTGTCATTTGTCGCATATATCGTTATTGTTGGATATTTGGATTTCGGTAACGCACAATGTAAGTTCCATTAGCAATTGCGACTTCTTATAGGCATTAGCAAAAAGGAAAACTTTTAACATACTTTTCGTTTAGAGAAAAGAAAGCTTCCACTTTTATTGCGATATTATGTAAAATCGATGTCGCAAATAATAATCAGTTATTGGATGGTATCGACCCAATTGTCGAGTCGCTTATTATGGGTTCGCAATTTGCGTTTTCTTTCTTTACGCTCTTTTACTTTCGTTTCTTTAATTATCGTGGTTAATAGTGAAAATACGGAAATTTGTCGAATAACTTTTGCCCAACTGCCTATAATAATACGAAGTGATGCATAGAATTGCAATTTGTTGATTAATAAATAATCAAAATTATTGCTAAATTAATGATCGATAATAAATTCCACAAGAATCTAATATATAAACGTTTCTCGCTCACGTACTCAAATTTTATCGATAACAATAATGACATCGCAATTACTTTTATTTTTATGCTCGAAACATTTTAATTAGGAGCGATAGAGAGTCTTGCAATGCATGCTAATTAATTGCCTAATTTATCCATTCTAAACAATCAACTGGAACCGATTATTAATGAATAATGAGTTGATAAAAAAGAAAAACCATTTATCGAGGCGTCCAACTAAACGATTCAACCCATATAATACTCTATTATCGTAGAGTAAGCGGCTATTTACGTAGCCGTTGTGACATGCTGTATAACGTAAACCGAAAGTGAATTGAGCAATTTTAATTTTTGACCATTACCATTTCGTGAAGCAGACAGAAAAAAGTTGCTAATGCATAAAAAGTCGATTAATATTTACGTAATATAGCAAAAGAGAAAAGTGGATTAAAAGACTGTTGATACGAAATTCATATGGTAGAAATTCGTTAACGGATCCTTTACGCGCTTAATGCCTCTTTGACTAGTTTAACGCCTTTTTGAACCGTTTCGCTTCACGCGTTTTATAGTCGCGTCATGTGGCAGAACGAATACGATTCATTCCCCTTTTCAAGATGATACAATTTGATATCGCGACCGTTGTATCCGGTCTGAATTTAACACAAACCAACGGATATCGATGACTCGCAGTATTTTCTTAACGAAATCGAGTCCCATACGAACGATCCTATCGAATACCAAAGTTCTAATTGCCGATGCATATTTCGCGTGCGTGGGCGTTGGAACTAGGGTGTGATTGTGTTTTAATGTCGATTGGAGAGAGAACAGCAGGTTAAGATTGACGTGGAAACTAATGAATTTCAAATTGCTGGTGGTACACTTGCTTTGCTTCTATAAGGAAGGCATCGGTCGAGGGAAAAGGAAAAGAACTGGACCACAATCGTAATCGTTTCACTTATAAGGCACCTTTTGTTATTAATACAACCGACACGATCACCTTGTAATTCAGTTATGACTCAAATCCATACGACAATCATAATGCACCGAGACGATTTAAAATGGTTGCAGCATTTCGAGGAGCTTATTGTTTTCTTTTTCTTTTTGCAAATATTTGCGATTTGAAGCTAGATTCGTTATTCGAAATTGTCGGCCAACTATTTCTGCAAGTCGTACAATAGAGATATAACTCATTTCGCTTAAAAAAAAAATCAAGGCCATTAAGTCCAATTAAGGTTTTTCGTCGGTTCCCATAATCAAAATGCCAACTGTTTGTCTCCTTCGCGTAGTTTTTGCCTCGCACAATTCCCGGCAAACCGCTTAATAATAACGCAGAAGTGACTTGAATTTATTCGTTTGCGATACGTACGATGAAAATCGCATTCGTTTCTTCTGGTTGTAATTAATTCAAATCATTCCATTGCCTATTTGAATTTTAACCTTGATTTCGTGCAGGCAAATCTGCGATTCGAGGTGAAATTTATTAATAAAAATCTATACGGATAAACGCGCGTTTAAAAGACCTTTCACCATATTCTACTAGCGAAAAAACTCGGAGATTAATCCTTGTTTGCGTTTTGAAAACCGTTCGATATGGAGATTAGATTAGATTTCCTATTTAGAAGCAACGGCGATGGTAATTGTTACTTATTAATTGTTGAATATGAATTGCTTTCTTGCGTGTCTGTCGATGGAAAAAATTGCGATCTCTGCGAATGGAGAAAGTGAGGAGAAAGGTATGGACGAGAAAAAGGATTCGATTTTGTTTGATTGAAGAAATAAATATGTTAAAAAAAGAAAAACGAACAGTATCTATCATCGCATTCATTAAAAAGTAAGTAACGATAATAACTGTTAATTAATTAATAAATTAACTAATTTCCTGCAGAAATTTTAAGTAGATCTATATCTTACCTTGAAGTACATTGTTGCAAGTGTGTATTAATTATGCTCCAAGACAATGAGGCTATAAATAAAAGTTTCTAATTAGGACTTTTCGAAAGAATTCTTCAACTGTTGAAATTGGATTTTTACCGCTTACTTATTGAAGCAGGAAATGGAAAAACACATTTGCGTGCGACAGTAACGATAATGTTTAAAGAAATCAATTCGTTGTTGTGCGTTTCAAAAAGCAAGCCATTAATGTAAAATATAGAAACCGACCTTTCGGCAAGAATCTGCGTTTAACATTTGGGCTGACATTTAAGCGAATCTTGTGTTGTTACTTTCTATTCAAAATAATTTTGCCAATATTAGTTGCATTAAGTCACCAGCAGCTCTTCGCATTAATTTTAATTAGTTATTAATTAACGCAAATTTTCGTGTGAATGTATCGCTATTACTAATTGTGAAAGTTGGTACGAAAAAGTTTTGTTTCTATTTACAAGAATCACTTTCAGTGCGAACGGTAAAAGTGAATTTAACAAGTTAATAAAATAGCTAATTAACGCTCTTAAATTGCGCAATCGTTCTTTGTAATAACCAATAACATGATGATTGTTTATAATTGAATTGAATTAATAACAATTCAGTTCGTACGTGGAGATAAATAAACGGGAAAAGACTCAGGCGAATTTCCCGCACTTGCACCGATCGAATAATTAATATAATTAACTTTCGCCTCCGATCCGAGTTGCAATTTCTAACAATCGCAATAATAAACAAACAAGATTCTCTTTCCTTTCTCTAAACCCGAGAAAAATCGCTCTTTTTAACCGAGAGCTAAGAGTGTTATTTGGCTAAATAAGATTGCATAAACTAGGTCGAAAGTCTATTGAAATCCATCGGGCAATCGCGCGCTTGAAAGCGATTATTTAGAGAATTATTTATGAGTTATCGATTGTTCTAAATGCCATAAAATTCGAAAATAAAACCCATAGACAACATTACAAAGCATTTCGAACATGTCAATTAGGAAATTACACGGAGCCAATTTAAAATTAATTAACCGATTAGCATAATTCGGAAAATATTTGCAATTAAATCGGTTACACTTCCTCGATATTATTTGCATTCAGTTACGCCTTAATCGTAATTATCGTATGAGACATGTGCAATTAAATTTAATTTAATTCGATTTGTGATTTAATTGAGGTGCAGACGATTCGTTAATTAATGCGCGCGTTTTAATTAGTTTACGTGAAAATCTACCGGATGCCGCGCTCTCTCGATGGAAATCGGCGTTGCGAAAATACGGATGGAAAATACCTTTTTTTTTCGCAAAAATACGCATTATTAATTATGAATTCGGGTCAATAATGCGATACCAATTTCAAATAGGATCGTTTAGAAATCGGATTCACGTTATTTTGCATTTCTTACCATCCAATAAAGGCCATTATTATGCTACTAATCCACTTTGACTTTAATTAGATGATTGGAGATCATTCTTATTATTGCCTTATGCACCTGTTGCCAATCGTTTAATTCATAAATTATATTCAATCGTTAGGATGCATTAGAGGCAAACGCTTATGATAACCGTTTGTTTAAGCAAATTATCGCACCGTTTGCTATTCCACATTCAATCCGAAAGAAATTCTAACAGAGTGAGGAAAAAAGAAACTGGACCACGCTTAATTGCCGTAACTGTAATTAAATTACGTTTTGCGTTTAGAAGTTTCGACCGGTCATCATCATCATCAACTAAATTTCCACGTCGAGTTCTTCATGTAACACGTTTTTCTTCTCTCGATCGAGCATAATGAACATGTTGCTGTTGTTGTTGTGGCGGTCGTTAAAATTCAAGCCGATGTACGTTTCGTACGCGGGACTCATTCGCAATAACGTCTTCTTCGAGTAATTGAAGGAAACAAAAAATTGTGCCAAACGTTCGTTGTCATTATTAATGCGAAAACGCACCTTTTTTCTTCTTCTGTACGGTAAATTATACCGTAGCAAATGCTACTGTTTCTTTTTCAATGATGAGGAAAATGTTACGTTGTAAAAATAAAAAAATAACGTAAAAAAACGAGAAGCGAGTAGCCGTAATAACAGTTATGTTCTTGTTACACATTTGGAATTTTATTTATTATTCGCTCCGTTCTATTGTCACGGTTATTGGATCGAATGATGGAGAAAAAGCGACGACGATGATGATGATGGGGAATTTTTAACGCTTCCTTACGTCGCTGGCTTCCTTATATTGCCGAAGAAACGTGGTAGCGAAAATATTACAGGAAGAGGAGTGTTTATCATTATCATAACACAATAAAAAAGAAACTGGAGTAATTCGATACTTCTTGCGTTTGTATTCTACTTAATTTTACAGTTATTTGCGATCGAACACTTTGAATGCGCGCCTGTTTAATCCGCTTCAATACAGCTTCATGAAATTAGTCACCGATCCTACACAATAACCTATCTAACATACTTTATCTACGTGTTCCAATATGAATAATGATTGTGAATACGAGGGGTCGCCCAAAAGAAACGAGAATTGTTTGTTTGATGCTTCAAAATTCAAGAGAACTTTCTAAAACATTCATCCTCATCAATATAATCTCCACTGCATAACCTGCATTTGTCCAAACGGTTTTTCCATTGTGCGAAACAATTGTGTGCTCCTCTGGACAAATGCTGTTCCAGCGATTCTGTCTAAAGCTTTTCCACGTCCTGTAAGCGATTTCCTTTAGAATCTCCTTCATTCTGAGCAATAAGATGTCGCAGGGATCTAGCACAGGCGATTAATGGTGTGTTTACACGTGAGAGTTTACTTGCGAGTTACTCTCGCGATTTTACTCGCGATAGTTGGACTCTCAGAATTTCTCACCGGAGCCCTAGACACGCGAGAGTTCTCTGCGATTTATTGGACTACTTGCACGAGTTTTTAACTATTATACAGTTTTGCACAAGAAATTGCTGAGAGTTCCCTTCAGTAGTGATAGTTTGCGAGCTTCAAGTGGCGAGAAAACTAAAATCGTTTACACTTGAGAGTTTTGCTCTCCGAGAGCAAATTTGTGCCTGTAATCCTCACGTGTAAAGGCACCATAAGGGGTCTGAGGATATTGTTTTACGTCGAAAGCTGTTTGATTTTTTAAATTTTCGTTTCTTTCGGGGATCCCCTCGTATCGTTTTCTTATTCGTACGCTGATTTATTGTCTCTTTATTACGATTTGGAATTAGAAATGCAATTTTCTCCACGGAATTGTATCATTTTTTTCTTTGTAATGGAATTCCGCGTTCGTGTATTGGAACAGGAAGAGAAATTTCTCATTGATATATGGTAGAGAGCAAAACATAAATTATTATACGTAGAAATATGGGTCGATTTATGTTATTATCGTTACTAATCCATATGTTCCATTAGATGATACGCTATTACAATAATAATAATAATGCACGTGCAGCTACCGACACTTAAGATTAACAATCGACGAAAAGTTATCAAGATAATCAGCTATTTCGACAGTTTCCATCACGTTTTCTGTCGGTAAAACGAAACCGTTCTTTTCCAGTTAAAACGGCTGGAAATTAATGCCCAAATTGTACGTCGTTATTCCGCGTAATCGGCTCCGAAATGGGCGACGAGTACGTGTTAATTGAAGTCGTAACGTACGTTTTACTTTACGGAATTACTTGTAATAACAGCGGATAACTGCTATTAGTACAAGAGTCGTTACGATTGTTGCTCGCTAGTTCTTGGGCTGCTTCATTTTTACGATTCTAGCCGTCTCGCACGCGAAATAATGACGATAATAAGGAGAACGATAATAACGGCACTCGGAAATTATAAATAGAATTTACAATTATTAACAATTACATTAAATGTAAATTAAATAAAAGAACGCGTTACAAAGTGGCACCGTATGTGAAACAGTAAAAATAGGCGTTCATTTGAAAACGTGTGATGTTGGATACGTACGTGAGTTGATTACCTTGATTTTATGCATGAAATTATGAGAATGTGCAATAATAAAAAGAAAATTGATACAATAATAAAATAGAAATAACGAACGGGGCGACTTTTTATAAAGGGCAACATCTCTTTTAGCGGCGTTAAGAGTAGGAATTAGTTCGGTGTTATTCGGCATTTGATGAGGAACCGCTTGTAACAAACCGTAATCCACAAAGTTCGAATTTTTAATCTAACAAAGGCGTTGCAGCTCGAAAGCTTTCCATAATTTAATTTTCTATAGTTCTTTCGACTATCGATTGCAACTTTATTGTTATCCTGCGGTAAATGTTAAGTTATAACTAAAAATAAAAAAGGACGTTATGTAATAATAAAAGTTCACAACCAATTTTTCTTCTTACTTCTTCTTGTGGCATTTAAACGATTTATGATCTCTCGTTTCGCAAATAAACGGTACGAACATTAAAAACCAATTTCCTAAATGTATAATAAAATTACGATTCAAGGGCGTCCAGCCAAAAACTAATTCCGTTCAATCGTTCTATCAACTTTTTTTTTCGTAGACTTTCTAATTATTTTTACGTCGCCGCTGTGGTAAAATACGATTTAGAAAAGCCATTAGGTAGTGAGAATCGCAGCAAAAAAAAGAAGCAACATAACGTGGAAAAGAATTGAAAATAATTCACTGTGTGAATGTATATCATTGGAATTATATTATAAGAAGAAGAAAGTAGCCTTATTTCCTTTGCGTTGAAGAAACGACGACTTAATGTGAATTTCACATGGAAATCTTCAATAACAACAGCAAACGACGACGCGAAGAAGAAAATATTAATTAGCATTCCTTTTTCTAATTTGAATACAATTTATAAACAATTTTTAATCGCTTTCTCAAATAACTCAAATCCGAAACGAATCTAGCGAAAATCACGATGTTGTCGATGATGGTTGAGAAATAGTTGTTCCTTTCGGACACGATTGCCGTTGGGCCGTACAGAATTTTTTAATTTGAAGAACGCCAAATCTCTCCTCTTGTAGGAAATTGAAATTAAAATGTTAGTTGTTAAAAATCCTTGTTAGAGGCCGAACAAAATTTTTGTCGAATTACGCAGACATCATCCAAATTAGACGATTTCTATGTCGTACAATTTATATAAAGGAGTTAGTGAACCCAAGAAAAAAACGTGGGATTTTAACGCTGGCCTCTTCTAAAATCGTCGATTTAACATTAAATCTTATTTTTTCTCTGCCGAATTTAACGTAGGTTTCTGACGAGCCGTTCCAATTAAATGTCAACAATTTGCGTTACGTTTGCACCATACAAATTGATCATTTTCACGAAGGTACTTAACGGTAGTTGATTTGTTGATGACTTTATTAAGAATAATTTATTGAGGCAATTTAATTAAATTCGTTCCTCCTCTTTTGAACGTTAGTCAAAAGAGTGGTAATTAAATAGTAACATTAATCCAATTTTTGCCTGCGAAATCATGGAAAAGAGAGCAAAATTTATGTACAGGGTGTTCAAAAGAAATGTCACACCTTTATGGCCCAAGATAAGCAGAAACGTCTTAATCAACATTCCAAAAGTTTTTTCATATTTACATTAAAATTTTAAACAATAATTTTACAACAAGCAAAATAACTTTACCCGTTGAAGTAAAAGCCGTTTGATTAGATTGTTTGGAGCCATCTAATTTGCAAACTTGCAAAATCAAACGATTGGATAAACTTCAACATAAAAATGTAGCGTTTCGTTGGCATTTCGCATTAGTAAAAAGATATAGTAAAAATTCGTAAAGATTCTCACAACCGACTTATATTAACTCTAAACCCTTTCAATTATTATACAAGAAAATGCAAGTCTTGCGAATGAAAAGGGAGATAAACGAAGATAAGCTACTAAAAGGAAGAATCCTCGAAAACAGTCCATTTTCGTGCACATGTTCTTTAAAACTTTTCCACTTATCTTGGACCATATTGTCACTTCTTAAAGTTTGTGACACTTTTGTCTTAACACTCTGTATCAACTACTTTATGTGTTAGCATTTGTCGTGGAACCTGTTGTTGTTTTTGCTTTTCTCCACCTTTAATTAAATTCGGTTTCGCAATTTGCATTTGACAATAAAGCAAGGTCACGGTGAAAGGATAAAAATCTTATTAAATTAAATTATTATTAAAAAACGCAATAGTAATAATAATAACACAAACGCTATAAACGATGTGAAAATGTCTATTTGAAAAACAATGCGGCCAAATTAAACGAATTAAATGCCCGTCGAGTCTGAAAGAAACCTCGAAAAGCGTCCAACACAAGATAATAATAATGATGATGAGCGGCGCGAGAGACGGATGTTTGCTTAGCGGAAAGGAATTTTGCGTTTTTAAAATCACGTACAATTTCAGCGCACATCATCATCATCGTGTTCAATAGTCCTCTCATTAAATTCCGCTTCTTTCAGCGACGACCACGATATGCGGCCATCCAGCCGTACCGATGAACGCGAGGGTGACGTTGAGTTCGAAGAGTTTAGTACCGGGCACGACGGCAACGTACCTCTGCGACGAGGGCTACGAGACGTTCGGCAACACGGTCACTTCTTGCACGAGTAACGGACAATGGACCGGCGAATTACCGTTTTGCGGTTAGTAAACGATCGCAATTTGTCCATTAATATAGAGGGTCAATATAACACCGACGACACTCATTAAAATAAGGCAAAAAGTTCCTAGGGATCGTGGTCCGAAAATGCTTGGTTTTTGACATATCGAGCGTCAAAGAGCGGTTTCAAAGTTGCAATTTGATTCATAAGACATAAACGGAAGCATATTTTCTTAATATTCTTAATTTCATGCTAATGAGCTTCTTATGACGTTATTTCAAACTTTGAAAAACTTCTGGAAAGTGGTGTTGTCGATGGCCTACTTCTTTCCAAAAGCCAAAACTTTTCTGTCCTTAGAGCTTTGACAATTTTCAATGAACTTAGGTATCTTGCACCATTATCGAGAAATTTAACGTTTTCTAGGACCATGCATTACAATTACCCATCTTTAATCATCTGGTTCAGTCAATGGTCACTGATTTAGATATTTATGTAAGTGATACGCAACTTTACAACATCAAAATGGGTGCTTTAATGAGTTTATTAGAACACTCTTTTCAAACATTTAGTTTCTTTGGCAAATGCATTCTTAAAGCAGGTAAAATGTTGTAAGTACACTATTCGGATCGTAACGTCTTATTTGGATGTTAGTTCGACTTACTTTTTTTTTATAATTTCACGACTGACATCATAATAAGATCATTTACGACACTTGTTACTTTAGTAACCGTTACCTTAATTAATCCACTGTGTGAAGTTATTAATCTTTAATGAATAGGCTATTAGGTAACAGACGACGAAGAACTAAAGATAAAACCTAACAGTTGCTCAAATTAGCCACGATGCTGCTCTAAACTTAACTGTAATCGACGTAAAAAAGAAATCGAAACTCTTCTTAACGTGTTATGGTCAAATTTCTCCTCTATCCTCTGTCGCAAAAAAAGCCACATTGTCAATTGGCTGAGAGTAAATAGATTTTTGAGATTTTCCCATAAAAGAAAGTCCATCGCATTCTGGCTGAGGGTACTGTTGTAATAAACTCGTTAAACAACTCTTTTTGATGCGACATAAGACTATTAAATGATTGAAGGTGGGTAATTGTTGAAACGTCGAAATGCACGGTCCTAAAAAACATTAAATTTCGTAAGAATGGTGCAAAGCACCTAATTCCAACGAGAATACCTTTTCGATTCACAAGGCATGAGAGTTCCTAATTATCAATTAAAAATTGTCAAAACTCTAATGGAAAAAAAGGTTTTGCTTTTGGAAAGAAGTAGTCCTTAGAGAACACCATTTCCAGAAGTTTTTCAAAGTTTGAAACAACGTCAAAAGAAGCTCCTTAACATGAAATTAAGATTCCCCAAGGCACAAAAGAAACTATGCCCTCGTTTGTTTGTCAAAATTTTGAAGGCAAAAAAGATTTGGCTTTTGGAAAGAAGTAGGCCTTAGAGAACACCATTTCCAGAAGTTTTTCAAAGTTTGAAACAACGTCAAAAAAGCTCATTAACATGAAATTAAGATTCCCCAAAGCACAAAAGAAACTATGCCCTCGTTTGTTTGTCAAAATTTTGAAGGCAAAAAAGATTTGGCTTTTGGAAAGAAGTAGGCCTTAGAGAACACCATTTCCAGAAGTTTTTCAAAGTTTGAAACAACGTCAAAAGAAGCTCATTAACATGAAATTAAGATTCCCCAAAGCACAAAAGAAACTATGCCCTTGTTTGTTTGTCAAAATTCTGAAGGCAAAAAAGGTTTGGCTTTTGCAAAGAAGTAGGCCTTAGAGAACACCATTTCCAGAAGTTTTTCAAAGTTTGAAACAACGTCAAAAGAAGCTCCTTAACATGAAATTAAGATTCCCCAAAGCACAAAAGAAACTATGCCCTCGTTTGTTTGTCAAAATTCTGAAGGCAAAAAAGATTTGGCTTTTGGAAAGAAGTAAGCCTTAGAGAACACCATTTCCAGAAGTTTTTCAAAGTTTGAAACAACGTCAAAAGAAGCTCCTTAACATGAAATTAAGATTCCCCAAGGCACAAAAGAAACAATGCCCTCGTTTGTTTGTCAAAACTTTGAAGGCAAAATAGGTTTGGCTTTTGGAAAGAAGTAGGCCTTAGAGAACACCATTTCCAGAAGTTTTTCAAAGTTTGTAATCACGTCAAATGAAGCTCATTAACATGAAATTAAGATTCCCCAAAGCACAAAAGAAACTCTGCCCTTGTTTGTTTGTCAAAACTCTGAAGGCAAAAAAGGTTTGGCTTTTGGATTGAAGTAGGCCATCGAGAACACCATTTCCAAAAGTTTTTCAACCACAAAAGAAACTATGCTTTCGTTTCGTTTTTATGAATTAAATTGCGATTTTGAGACCCATCTTCGGTGCTCAATATCTCGAAGACCAACCATTTTCGGACCATGATCCATAGGAACTTTTTGGCTTATTTTCACGAGAGGAATCGCCCATTAAGCGTTGTCGCTGTTATTTTGAATCACCTCGTACAGAAATTAATTGGGTAACGACGAAATGAATGAATTTTTAAAACAGGAACGAACGTCGCCTACCGCAAACCGACGAATCAATCGACAACGGTGCGCGGCGGCAACGCGAACAATGCGAACGACGGCGACAAGAGCACGGACCACGACGGCAAACGGTGCACGGAGACGCAGAAGGAGATCAGTCCGTGGTGGCATGTGGATCTGTTGCGGCCGTATCCGATTAAGGTGGTACGGATCACGACGCGCGGTTGCTGCGGCCATCAGCCGTTACAGGACTTGGAGATACGCGTCGGTAACAGTAGTACGGACTTGCAGAGGAATCCGTTATGCGCTTGGTTCCCCGGCACGATTGGTAAGTAGGGTGATATTTACTTGTTGTTATCGATCGGAATCTTCGCGGTTCCAGTGAGAGAAAGAGAGAAAGTTGAGCTAGAAAAATTAGCTCGGAGACTTTCGACGTCGGTCAATTTCTAAATTGTTACAATGTCATTTGGAAAATTAGCAGAAAATCGCTTTTTTATTTCTTTTATCGTTCCTTAATAGGATTTTCATGAATATAATAAACCATTAAAACCTAATTAGCAATCGACGATTATACAGGGTGTTCCAATAGTGCGGGCTCTGCGGATTACGGCCAAAAAGTTGACGTAGGAGAAAAATGTTTTAGATAAAACATTTTGCTGGTAAAAATATTTTCCATGATGGCGCATTTCCGGATATACCCGGAACTGGTAGTTGCTCCGTTATTTCAAATGGAATGATTTACTTTTATTGCATTTTTGGATTCCTTGTTGAATTTATTTAAGCAATCACTGGCCTGAGATGCAGTTATTTCAGTGTTTTCTCGGAAAATGTCATTTAGAAGGTCGTGGAAAATCGCATCTTATCTCCAAAAATATTTAAGATATCGCATTAGATGCAGATAATGATTCGCTTTCGATCTTATTAAGGTAATATGGGGTCAATTCTTAATGATTTTCGAGTTATATGCAATTCTTTACATTTGTATATATTCTTTTTCTTTTATTTCTAACATTAGAAACGATGAGACTATTCAAGAAAACAATGAAAATATTAGTTTTCTGTTTTAAATTGGACAAAAATGTATTAATTTTCATGAAAAAGTTACCTTCAGCTGGATAATTGTTTGAACTTATTCATCAACATTTTAATGAATAATCGGAAGCATAACTTAAAAAAAAAATGCAATTCTAACAAAAATATAATTTATATTCAATTGCTTTTACTGTTTATTAGATAATTACGTCATTTAGCGAATATAAATAACACACAAAATATCAATGAATTGGAAATAGCTCGAAAAAAAATTAAGTTATGCACATTTGAAAATGGCAAAGTTTAACCAGTTCCACTTGCAATTAACTGTAAGCAGTAGAAACTCTTCACCATTTCCTGTTTAAAGGAACTAATAAAAGTTTAACTCTATTTCTTAAATAGTTCTGGAGGTATATGTGATTTTTGACGACCTTCCAAATGACATTTTTCTAGAAAACACTGAAATAACTCGGAAACGGTGCATCTTAGACAGGCGATTGCTTCAATAAACCCATTTTGAAATTCAATAGGGAATCCACGAATACAATAAAATAGATACCATTCCATTTAAAATGATGGAGCAACTATTAGTTCCGGGTATATCCGAAAGTGCCTCATCTTGGAAAATACTTTAGCATTATAGTACTATCCCAGAGAAACTTTTTTTATGTGAAGCATTTTCTCTAAAGTCAACCGTTTGGCGGTAATCCTCCGTGTCCGCACTATTGGGACACCCTGTATAGCCAAGTGCCAAATTAACGGTCTTTAATTTCTAATCCGTACAATTTTCTTTCCTCAAGAAATTAAATTCATTATACTCTCAAAATCAGATCGGACGAAATTTTTGCCAGGGAAATTAGGTATTTCACTTTGAAAAAAAATCCCGGAAAGCTGAATTTTTGTACCAGCCTTCATAATGTGGTTTTTGATAAAATGTCAAAAATCCCCATGGATCTGGGTAGAGCTAAAGATTTTAATCGCGTGATTTTTATAATGTTATCACGAATTTTGTTATTTGACTTTATCAATCCACAAATTGATATTCAAAAGTATTCATTTAGTGCGTTTTACATCAGTAGACACATAAGAAGCAAATAGAACATTAAATTTCATACGCAGAGAATTTTCTTGAATTAGTCATAATACTAGAGGGTAGGAAATATAATTTTCCAGTTTTCAAATTTTTTAAAAATAAATATAACAAATATTTATAAGAAAATAAATGAATATTCGAATAAAACAACGATAATTTAAACAGGAATTCGTAAAAAGAAAGGAAACTAAGTGAGATTCAGTTTCATATGTTTTTGAATTTGCACTTCAAAAACAGCAAATTTTTAGCGAGTGGGAATTAACTTATGCTCTATACTAACTGAAAGCTTCACTGGAAGCGATTCCTTTAATTGTTTGGTTTTCTGTAATTTGTCTTTTCATGTGATCAATTGGGCCTGTATTTAGACTCTGGAACATCCTTTTCAACGCGTTTTTGGCAATCATAGAATAACAAAGGACATGTTCAAAGCTTTAAGCTTAGGGCCCTTGGCTTGATATAATAAGTGAAATGTACGTTTAGAACACAATTTCCAGCTAAAGTTTTGAACTTTTTTTATTATGCTACATATTTTGATGCTAATGTTTTAATGAATTTGAAGTTGGCAGCTTATGGCATTCTCTATATTTTAGAAAACGAGCCTCATTACGTTTATGGTAAACTTAATCTTGTTCCTTTTTCTCATTTGGAAAAAGTGACAATTTACTTTTATCCACGAATAAAAAGAATTCCTGTATCGCTAGCAAATTAAACGACTTAATGAAACTTTTAGGAATAAAAATGATAGGAAAATCAAGTTCGAGAAACTAAAGTTAATCAAAATTTGATCCTTATGGTATTTCAGCAGTTTCTCCCGCAAATTACCATCCATCTAACCGCTTGCAAAACATTAAAATGCATTTTTGTTTGATCTAGATGAAGGAGTTACGAAAACGTTCACGTGTGCCCGTGCCTTAACCGGACAATTCGTGTTCTTGCAATTGGTCGGAGTCGAAGGATCGTTATCGGTATGCGAAGTGGAGGTATTCACGACAGAAGGTAATGATAGTCAATGGTAATATAGAGTAAGAGGATTTATCGATAAGGATCTGGATGCGAATTGCGTAGAAACGAGCTCAAACGGATCGCAACTTATTTGCATACGTGTCGTTTGCAATTAAATTAGCATTTGGAGGGAAAATGTTCTATTGTTTGTTTTTGTTATTGTAACGTCTTGCTTTTTTTCTTCAGATTTATAAATGATGAGAAACCGGTGGGAAACGTTATTGAGTAACGACGGTTTAAATTCCCATAATCAATAACAAAAAAAAGTGTTTTGCTGTCGTCATTTCAAATTCTTCTCGATTGTGTTGCATTATTGCAAAATTTCTATTTTCGTACGTTAACAAACTCTAAAATGACAAGTATTTTGCATTTCAAGACGATTTAATACTGTTTTTTTTTTTGAGAAGCGGTTACGTCAACCTTTGACGAGAAGAATTTTTCTCTTGGACTTCTGAAACCAGCAACGTTTGTTTCTTGCTTATTCATGATCTAATCTCGATTTCATTTTCTCCGCAACAACACGCTATTCAGGACAAGAGCGACGATGCGTCTTTCGATAATAGAAAGTCGGTTTGCATTGATTTAAAAACGAGATCTTCTTTTTTGTACGGCACCAATCACTTTCGCTAATTAAAACCGACGCGAAATCAAATCGTTTTCCAAGTCAAACCATTTTTTGTTCGCTTTATTCCCAATCGAAGACCATTATTATGAAAACCACTTTTACCATTTTCGTTTTCTTGTCACGGTTACGTTATTTCATTTTCGAACGCGGGACGTGCTAAAGTCGATTTCGTTTGTTTCAAACTTTTCGCACCGCTCGCAATCGAAAATAGAAACTCATTTCGCGAGCACTTTGTCAAACGGAATTAATTAATTATTCCGATTGCGGACCGTGAATACAACGAACGAGCGAAATTTAACAAAAAAAAAACAAAATTGTCGCAAATCTAATTTCTTTCGTGTAACAGTAACTTAAATATTTCGCACGACTTTCACTTTAACAACCGCTAATAACGAACAACAAAACCGTCGAATGCTCATTCCCGTTGAATCAATCTCGCAGAATTTTCCGTGGACCGATGCGCTCCGAAAACGGCACCGGAGGACGCGCAATTGGCCGCGTTCGATCGCACGTGTTACGAGTTCGGCGTGAATCGCGGCGGTTCCTTCGTCGAGGCGCGCGAATATTGCAAGAAGCACGCGGGCGACCTGGTGCACGGCATCTCGCAAGCGGCCACCGTTTATCTCTACTCCGAGTTGGAACGGAGGAAGCCCAACTTGAAGACGCAACTGGTTTGGATCGGGGCGCAGAAGGAACCCGGTCTGACGTCGCGCACTTGGAAATGGGTGAACGGTAAGTACATTTAATCAGAAGAGAAAAAATTGCCGGAGGAGTTTCAACGATTAAAGCTCGATCACGAAGAAACGTGATTTTTTTCTTCGGCTATTCGCCGCGATTTGCTCGAAACAGAAATGTCAGCGAAAGACGAAAGTGGGTCAATCCAGTCGGTTCTCTTTTTCGTTTGCTTTGTTATTTTTGGGACCTCTTGCACCAGTTTGGGTTTAAGTCGTTTCTTGCTTTACGTTAGGCAAACGTTAAGAAACACGTTGAATTGCTTTTCTTTTCGGTTTAATGAGAGCGTTAAACGACTTAATTAATTGCAAAAGAAAGTGCGTTTATTGCAATTACGAGAAATTAACGTACGTTTGCAAATTGTTTCTTTTTGCTAGTTAGGCACTCACGAGGTTCCGGTCTAAACGCATTTCGTATTCAATTATACAATTGCATTATATAACTTCATTTCGATCGGATTAAAAATTGGTAGACTTTGTTTTTTTTTGGCGTTGGAAAATTTCCTTATCCGGCCTTGTGCAACAATTATTAGGTCGGTGCGTAATTATCCGCCGTTTATGAAAGTTATTTTTTAAGTAGTTCGCAACAAATATCGCAAATATTATCGCAAAGACAATCAACTTATCAATAAAAGTCCAAATTATCATCCATTTCAATTGCAGCCTCCTATTTGCTTGCTAAATGGTCGAGTCCACGTGTCGAAAAGAGCTAAAAATTTGCATCTGCCCTTACGTCGGTTACCAAATAAATAAAATTTTCGTAAACTTTACCAGTTTTTGATTTTTTGATTACTTGCTAACCGATGTAAGGGCATGCAAAGTTGCAAAGTTTTAGCTCTTTTCTACACGTGGTAGTGACAACCTGCCAAGTAAATGGGAGGCAGTAACTGAAGTGGATGATAATTTGGACTTTTGTTAATAAGTTAATGGTGTTTGCGAAAAATGTTTGTGTTGTGAACTGCCTAAAAAATAGCTTTCACAAACGGCAGATAATTATGCACCGACCTAATATTATGGACTACCTATGAGAGAGTTATAGACAAATCTGAACATTTTG
This sequence comes from Hololepta plana, assembly GCA_963695495.1. Lineage (NCBI taxonomy): Eukaryota > Metazoa > Arthropoda > Insecta > Coleoptera > Histeridae > Hololepta > Hololepta plana. The sequence goes on along the minus strand of OY968837.1, from coordinate 9,472,517 downwards.
TTTAATTTTTAGGCGAAACGGTTTCCCGTCCCTCGTGGGGTAAAGATCAGCCGAACAATTACAACGGCGAGCAGAATTGTGTGGTCCTCGACGGCGGACGTGGATGGTTGTGGAACGACGTAGGATGCAACCTGGATTACTTATATTGGATATGTCAACATAGTGAGCCTCTTATACATATTGCTTGCATCATTTAATTCATGCAAATATCGCATGCAACCATTAACGATCACAACACGTTGCTCTACATGTTGCAAAAAAAAATGATCCTTTCGTAACGCTTATTGTTCGGTTTCAATCTATTTCTCATTCTTTTAAGCAATTATTTTCACCGTTTTTCCGTTCGGCCATCGATTATTGTTTCACTCCCTCGCCGAGTGAAAGTAAAAGTGGTAAATGTTACTCTTACGATTCCTTGCATTTTTTTTAAATGAAAATCGCGTTTTTTTTACAATAATTCGTGCTTTTCGAGGCAAACGCAACACACCTGATCACGATTTTGACTGGCAACGTTAAATCTACTTAACAAATTCCTTAGCCAGCAACAATCAACGGATTACATTCTAATTAATAACAATCTGCAAATTTTTATTAGGTTTTTGAAAGCTATTTTTTAGGCCGTTCGCTACACAAAAATTTATCATAAACACCACTAACTTATTAATAAAAGTCCCAATTGCAGCCTCTTATTTGCTTGCTACAAATGAGCTAAAACTTTGCAACTTTGCATGTCCTTACATCGGTCGCAAGGTAAACAAAATATGCCCACATATCACCATATAAATCGTTCGTTGAAAAAATGGGAGGCTGCAATTGAAACGGATGACAATTTGGACCTTTATTAAAAGGTCGATTGTCTTTACGATAATTTCTTGTTTGTTGCGAACTACTTCAAAAATAACTTTCAAAAACGGCGGATAATTACGCACCGACCTAATAAGTAGCTTCTAAATGGATACGTTCCTTTTTCATTACTGCGGTTCCACTGAATTGCTTTCGATGAATATTCATCGCGATGCTTCGATACTGCGGCAATTTCGCACATCCTCATCCGATCATACTTCATGCCTCTCCGTTTCGTTCCAGCGCCTTCGTCGTGCGGAAGCCCCGATAAGAACATCAACACGACGATCGAAGGCAACGATTATAACATTGGCTCGACGATCGAGTACAATTGCCCCATCGGGCACATGGTGGTCGGCAACAAGACGAGGACGTGCGACAAGGACGGCTTTTGGACGGGATCGTCGCCGAGGTGCAAATGTAATTGCAATCCTCTTCGATCGCAGCGAGAAAAACAAGCTCATTTGTTGACTCTCTCTCTCTCTTTCAGACGTCGATTGCGGCCCCTTGAACACCTTCGACCACGGCACGGTGACGCTGGAGGACGAGCGAACGACGCACGGCGCGATCGCTCGTTACACGTGCCACGAGAATTACACGCTGATCGGCCGCGAGACGCGCGCCTGCAACGACAACGGCACGTGGAGCGACGCGGTGCCGCAGTGTCTGTTCGACTGGTGTCCCGACGCGCCGGCGATACCGGGCGGCATCGTGAAAACGTCCGGCCACCGGGCCGGCGACACCGCCACGTACACGTGCCAAAACGGGTTCGTACTCTTCGGCCAGGGAGTGCTCTCGTGCGGTCTCGGCGGCGAATGGTCCGGCAAGGGGCCGACGTGCAAATACGTCGATTGCGGCACGCCGCCGCTCATCGATAACGGCCGCTACGACCTGATCAACGGCACGACGACCGTCGACAGCGTCGTCGAGTACAATTGCAACGACGACCATTGGCTCGACGGGCAAAAGGTGCAGAAGTGCACGCGGGAGGGCAAATGGTCGGCCGACGCGCCGTCGTGCGAACGTAATTGTTTTCCCAAGTTTCCGAACAATCCGTGGACGCCGGTGAATAGAGTGGGCTAACGGGTGCGTTTGCGCGTGAGAGTTTAGTTTTATCGCCGTTCGAAAACTCGCAACAGTTACATTTGAAATGATATAGTAAAACTCTTCAGGCGTATACGCATCTGAGAGTCCGGTTCTGAGAGCTGCCAAAAGTAGCAGCGCGTTGATGAAATTGTCACGTGACCGCCCATTCTGAGAGTAGTTCACAAACTCTCACAACCGAGGAGAATTCTGAGCGCTTTGATGTGCAAAACTGTATAAGATTTAAACACAGAGAGTAGCCTAGAAAAGCTCGATGATGTCTGAGAGTTACTCGTGCAAGCAGTTCAATGAAAGAAAACTCGCAGGATCTCGACTCTCACGTGTAAAAGCCTCTGAGAGTTACTCGCGCGAGTAGTTCAATGAATCAGAATGCGCAGGTAAAATAAAACACGGTAGAACATGAAGATCGCACGATTACATTCGAATATACATGACAAATTATTAGAGTCTCGGCGCGAACGTGCGAGAACTCTCAAGTGTAAAAGTCCAACTATCGCGAGTTACAGTTAGTTACTCTCACGTGTTAATGCACCTGTGATTTACTCTCGAGAGTACCATAAGTGCAATTTTGTTCATTTTTAGTTATTTGCATCAGCCGAAAACTTAATTTCCTTTTGCAACCAAAAATATTATCATGTGAAGAGCAGATCGTGGCACTAAAGTCGAACTTTTACTTGCGAAACACGAGCTAAATTACATAAACGCATTTTATAGAAAGTTCAATTTAACATCTTTCTTGGCGGTATCGGATATTTATAATCTTTAATTAATGAGGGACTTAATGCTCATGCTCAACAGAACGTTGAGGGCGAAGAAGTCGATGATGTTCGCTTCGGTTAGGACCAGGCTTTCGAAGGGTTTCCTTTTCGATTTGTGCCAAAAAAATACGATCGAAAGAAAATTAATTCATGTACATTTGAAAATGTCAAAGTTTAACAGGCTACAAGTCGCAGCCGGTGCCACTCTTAGTTGAAATTTTGACAGTGCCTAATTTTCGCCATTTCATGCTTAAGACAACTAAAAAAGTTCAAGTCTCCAAATCAAATAGTTCCGCAGATGTATGCCATTTTCTGCGACCTTCCAAATGATATTTTTTTGGAGAAAATACTGAACTAATCCCGAAATGCCACACTTGCATTAATAAATTCCCCTTAGAATTCGACAAGGAATCCAAAACTGCAAAAAACCTAGATCATTCCCTTTAAAACAATAAAGCAAGTCTCAGTTTGCGACATATCCGGAAGTGCGCCATGTTTCAAAATATATTCAGGTTGTAGTCCGTTCAGAGAGAAATTTTATCTATCTGAAACATTTTTGTTTAAATTTAACCCTTTGGGCGTAATCCTCCGAGCCCGCAATATTGAGGCATCGTCTAATTACCGCATTTACTCGCACATAAAAAGCACTCTTTTTTCACATTTTGGTGTCTCCGAATTCATGCTGCGTCTTAAATTCGATGATGACTTTCTAGAGCAAAATTGCTGATGTGCAATTGGATACAGTCACTTTCCCTTGACTTTTAAATAAGACTATGCTAATTGTTGCTCCTATAAAGAACTAGAAATATATGTCTCATTGATGGACATTATTTTTTTGATAGTAAAGCTTTTATTCAGTTTTTTACTTTTTCGCATTTCTAAGAAAAATTAGGGCGAGCCTTATACGCGCGTAAGTAGAGTAATTTATTTATCTCCAAACTGTTCAAGCACGGAAATTTACACGTTAGTACCCTGAACATTAAACAGGGTAAGCATTATTTAAACATTGTGAAGTTTTTAGTTTGGTATTAATCACAAGTTTTACACAAACTTCAAACAAAGAACATATAATCATGAAAAGAAATGCCCAATCTAATGCTTTTGGTAAAAATACGAACAATCAATTGCGTTTTCTCAAATACCACTTACCACGTATGCATTCACCGGTGCCACAGATTATTACTCTTAAAGTTGGTGCAATCTTAAAAAAAAATGTTGCGCCGTCTTTGAGAATAACCCGAATCAATTGACTAATCAATCCCATATTCTCTAGTGATAACGTGCGAGGAGCCGGACGTGCCGACCGGCAGCTTCGTCGTCGGTTACGACTTCAACGTGCACTCGAGCATCGAGTACAATTGCGAGCCCGGCTACGTCCTGCGAGGCGATCCGGTCCACGTGTGCACCAGCGACGGCGAATGGTCGGGCACGACGCCGACGTGCGAATGTAAATCGATCTCAAACGACATTTTCGCTAAAACCCAATTCAATGCTCGCTCGCAATTGCAGATATCGACTGTGGCAAAGTGCCGCCACTGTTGTACGGCCACGTCGAGTACGTCAACGGCACGACGTATTTGGGCAGCGAGATATCGTACGGTTGCGTCGGCAATTATCGGCTCAACGGCATCCCGAAACGCCAGTGCTTGGAGTCGCGACAATGGAGCGAATCGTCGCCGAAATGCGAAGAAGTCCGGTGTCCGCAACCGATCCTGGCCGAGCACAGCATCCTCTCGGTGACCGGCAACGATCGCATGTACGGTCGCACGCTGATACGAACGTCGGAATCGTCGAACGTCGGTGCCACGTCGTACAAAATTGGGGCATTGGTTAAGTATCGTTGCGAGCGCGGTTACAAAGTGGTCGGCGATCCTCTGAGCACGTGCGAGGACACGGGGAAGTGGAGCGGCGACGTGCCGCAATGCGTTTGTAAGTTTACACTCGGTCCGGCAGAAGGGCCTCACTTAGTTCAAACGTAAATTACGAGGCTCTCGTAAGTCCGATTGGGACGCTCTCTCGTGTCAAACTGTTGAAAGCTTTATGGCGTTTTATGCTCTTTAGTTTGAAAAGTGATTACATCAAAGTGGAGACCATTTTTCTTCGTTATTAGTGACTTGCGTCTGAAAGCTCGAATCACTGGCAAAGCATAACTTTAATGCGATTTCGCGTGGCAAAATACTGGATGATAGAACATCCATGAAATACCACTTCGTAGTCCACGTGTTACTGTTGGGTGTGCTATTCGATCGCTTGTAGCTCTTCGTTTTGTTAAGTGGCGCACACATGTAACTCTAACTCAAAATGTTTCGCAACTTTGTAGAGCCGATCTTACCCTGTTTGACTCCTTCTTTTATGGCTACCTAAAATCTTACATCTTCGGATACCATCCACAAGGTATGGGCATATTTACAAAAGCAAAAGCGTTTGGACGCGAACCTCTTCTTCTCGAATGACCAGTAGTAACAATATCTGCACGAATATCCGTAACTTAAGTTTATTTACCCTGTTTACAATATGAACTTTGTCGGCAGTTCGACATTAATGGTGTCCATGTTACTTCTTTGAGTTGTTGTTAGCGACTCTTTTTCGAAGATGATGTTATAATACTTAAAATTACAACTTATTTTTCTAAATTATTGTTGGTTGGTTTATATTCGGAGGACCAGACTTCTCTTTTAAGACCTATATTTACATAAATCGTTACAGGAGACAAAAATATTGTTTTTGTACTTGATACATTGATGTCAAAACGGAGTCTATTTTTCCTTCCGTCTTCATTGTTGAGGAAACCTCTGCTTCTTGATGGTGGGGCGATCTTGGACATGTAGATGGAATAATAAGTCCCTATTAAAGGAAAAACAAAACCCAAGACCTTTGTTCCTCAACGATGAATCGGCCTTATATTCGGGCTTAACAAACGAACGAATTTATGTATAATAAATTTACAATCATTAAAAAGAAAGAACAAGCAAGAAGGAGAAAGCAACTGCGTCAATATGAATTTACAATAACTCAGGAAAGCGCAGTATACAATTAAAAACAGAATCAATGTGCGATTCTTCAAATGTTAAAATTTACAACAGTGCAACACAATTCTTCTTTGGACGTAAATTTATATTCTTAATATTGCGGTAATAAGGCCGTAACAGGTGCTTTCCTTCCCATTGATCGCGTTTATCTTATTGATAAGTTTGAAAATACTGGGTTTCTCTGAGTAGATAGCATTCCCTTTGGCCCTTCCTCCAATAACAACCCATTGATAGGTCGGTTGAATGCCATAAAAATTACAATTCTTTCCTTGTAAAACCATAATAAAACATTCACTCTTTACAATATGATGATAAAGCTAAATCTTAAGAATAATATCGCGTGGCGACAAAAGCAAAAGCCTGATTATTTTAGAAAGCGAGTTTTCGTGCGTAAATGACTAATAATCAAGAAAAATGTTCTCCACTTTGATGCAAAACGTAAAATGCCATAAAACACTCTATGTTTTTGGGGGAAAAGCATCCATATCGGACTTACGATAATCTTGAATTCAATTGCGATTGTTCATTTGAAATTGCAATCAAAACTTTTTTGCAGACGTCGATTGCGGCTCCCCTGGTAAATTGCAATACGGCAAGGTGACTTTAGCGTCGAACGCGACTTACTACGGCGCATTGGCGCTATATAATTGCGATAGCAATTACGAGCTGGACGGCGTCTCCAGGCGACTCTGTCTAGACAACGGCACGTGGAGCTCGGAGGCGCCGGTTTGCAGAGGTACAAGAGAAACCCCCATTCGAAATATAGCTCGCAAACTGAATGTTTTCTCTCTCTCGCAGAAATCCAATGCAAAGATCCGGACGCGTTCGAAGGCGTCGCGCTCAAAGTGAGCACGCACAGTATCGGCGGCATCGCGCATTATTCGTGCCCGCGCGGTTACAGCATGGAGGGCCGGTCGACGCGGACGTGCATGAAAGAGGGCACGTGGAGCGGCCACGCACCGACGTGCAAAGGTATGGACGATTAACGACGCCGATCGTCGACGACGCTCTAACAATTTGCGCGTAACGTTTCAGCGGTCGATTGCAAGCATCCCGGGCCGATAGAGAACGGCCGCGTGATCGTGATGAACGGCACGATCTACAACAGCGCCATCGAGTACCACTGCGTGCCGCAATACGAACGCATCGGGCCGTACCTGCGCAAGTGCCTCGACACCGGCGAATGGTCGGGCGAGGAGCCGCGTTGCGAGGTCGCCACCGGCGAGCCGCCGGAGCCGTCGAACATGGGCACCAGCATCGGCATCAGTGCTGGCGTCGTGCTGTTCTTGCTCATACTGTTGGGATTGATCTACTGGAAACTGTACGTTCGCATTCGACTCGTTAATCGTTCGTTCAGCGGCGATTTCCCAGCCGCGTCTTGCGTCTTGCAATCTCCGCATAAGACGCACAGTCACACGTTTTCATAGGAGCGGAACGAACTGCGTCAAGCGCTTGCGTACTTAGAAAAAGTCGAAGAGGAGAAATATTCTTCGTCTTCTGAATTTGATAATTGAAGAGTAGTAGACAAATTTTTAATGATTTTTAGATAATAAAATGGAAAATACGAAAGAAACGTATTGCTCGAAAGAAAAGTTACGACTAACTATTAACATTTTTTTTTACAAACAAGTAAGTTTGGGGATAAGAGCGATCGCTATTTTTAATAATACAGCAATATTCAACAGAATATCATTTTCAACGGGGTTTCCTCGGTCTTTGAAATAGTATTTTCGAATGATTGGAATGATTATTTTCAACGGAAACAGAAAGTTTTTAACATGAGGGATGACCCGGTAATAACAAATTCAGCATGATAAAATAGTCTTAATACAGCGATAATCAATCGAAAACAATTTAATAAAAACATATTCTTGTATATTTTATTTCGGGTCCGACAAATAGGTTTTTTTCCAAAACTTGGATATAAATTAGGTAAAAATATAACAAGAGAATGGGATATTCACATTATGTTTTGTCAAAAAAATCAAAATCAGCCGCAAAAGACTCAAAATATAACAAGATGTTTCTGCATTCTACGCATATACTATATCTATATTCTTAAGACGCAGCGTGCTTCGTTTTGATTCTTAAGACGCACGTGTATCGCGCATGTCGCCTGTGTAAGACGCATCTGATGAAAACGGTCCCTTTTATTTACATTGGAACAAGTACTTTGCGGACTTCGCACGTTGTAAGACGCAATGCGCAAGACGCAGCTAGGAGAACAGGCCTTTATTCCGTATTAATGAAAAAAATTGTTTTAATTTTAGGCGTAAGGAGACGCCGGTGAAGAATACGGAGAATGTGGAAGGTGCCGAACGGAAGGAGGATCGAAACGCGGCCGTGATGAGCTACTCGACGTTGAGCGATCGTAACGGATACAATCACTCGCACCTGACGCCGAATTTGTACGAGAACATGCACGACGAGAATATGTACGACGCGCCGTATTCGATATCGAGCCGCGACAGCGGAACTTACGAGCCGGAACCGATCGCACGTGCGAACGGAAACGTGGTTACCATTAACGGCGTTGCCGTGCGATAATATCGCTTCTATTGTAAATTTGCGACGTATCTTGTACATAATGTTTTGTTGATTGTTAACGATGGCGAGCGGTAGAACCACGGAAAAGATTCCACACAGAATTATGATAATTATGAGACTGTAATCGAGCGATTTGTTGTAACGGTGATTGTAGGCGTCGAGGCGAAGCGATTCTTTAAAAGCGTTATCGAAAGCGATAGCGCATATCTGCAAATTTGGTTTGAATGTGATTCGTGTGTTTTCTAGTTTATGTCTCTTTCTTTATAAATAATGTAAATACTCATTAAATATTAATAGTTTTTTTTATATGATTAACGTTGTAGATTTATTATTGTATGTATATTAATGTAATTCGGATGAAAGAGAGGAATAAAGTTGACGAGGAATTCTAAAGAGAAATGCGTTTGAATTGTAATCGTATTTAGTTTGTGAAATTAATGCGTTCGGTATTAATTTACAAATTAAAAGTAACATATGTTTGGTAGAATTAAAAGCAAGGTCTTAAGCGAGAATTGCCGCACCGCAAGAAGCAGAAATATTACCAAATATGGTTTTAAAAGTAACTGAGTGACCTCATTTGTATATTTTATGTAACCGAAATGGCAAAAATGAACGAATGCTAGAAATTTTGTAAAGAAATGCTAAAAAACTCTAACACTGTCATTTTTCTTTCTGCTAGCGCATCTTCGCTACTGAAAATTGCATTAATCCTCACGCTTTCCCGATATTATCGTCAGCTTTTAATTTTGACTTCAACGAATTTAAAATAAGCGCCATTTAAGCGTCACACGTAATTGGTCGTTGAACAAACCGAAAGTAGCAAGGTGTGGTGTAGAATTATCAGTGAGTGATTCATTATTCTTTGCAGATAATTCTTCGTTAGTCTGTAAAGTCGTCGAGTAGTATTACCTTCCATTTACATCAATTCGTGTAAGTAATTTGTGATTTAATTTTAGCGAATAAATACAAACGAAATGGTTTCTAACAGCGATGCAAGAACAAAAATTAGATCTTCAACGTCACAAAAGAGTTTTCTTTGTTTATAAACTTTGTGCTCCACATCAAGAAATGGTGCAAATTAACTACATAATTCCGTATCATTTCAGATCAAAATGTCTGCAAGAAAGACCGTGAGTCGACGTGGTACTTCGAAGAAGAGGGCCCAAAGAGCTACTTCCAATGTATTCGCTATGTTTGACCAGGCACAAATTGCTGAATTCAAAGAGGCATTCAACATGATTGATCAAAATCATGATGGTTTCATCGACAAAGAAGATTTACATGATATGTTGGCATCATTAGGTAAGGCTAAACTCAATTTTAGAAAGCAAAGCTGCATCATCTGCTGACATATCTGTCATCTCTTTTCACTAATTACTGTTTTCCTGTTTCACATATCTGAGTTGCATGTTGGTATTTTTTTACCTGGAAAACTCATTATCTAATCTCTTTACCATTGCAGGTAAAAATCCAACAGATGACTATTTGGATGGCATGATGAATGAAGCTCCAGGTCCAATCAACTTTACAATGTTCTTAACTCTGTTTGGCGAACGCTTGCAAGGGACAGATCCAGAGGATGTGATCAAGAATGCATTTGGTTGCTTCGATGAGGACAATAATGGCGTCATCAATGAGGAACGTCTTAGGGAACTTTTAACGACCATGGGTGATCGTTTTACGGAAGATGAAGTGGACGAAATGTATCGCGAAGCTCCCATTAAGTTGGGTCTCTTTGATTACGTTGAATTTACACGCATTCTTAAGCACGGTGCTAAGGATAAGGACGAGCAGTGATTAATTCTTCTCTTTCCATTTTTAACATTGCATTTCTATTGAAATCTATTTTACTGTCACATGCAATCTTACCATGAATGAATATTTTATACATTTATTATTAATTGGCTAATTGAGGAATTTATTATATTATAAACATTTATTTAAAAATACAATGTATGACTTAAGATTTGTTTGTAGTTTAATAGGAAAACTATTAGTTTTAAGGCAATAAGCAATTGTTAACTGGTTCAAACGATTCAGAAGTGATTCGTTAACAAAAAAGTTTGTATCTTGCGGAAAAAGCTAGATAAATGATGATTATAATCATAATAACTGGTAAAAAAAATTATGTATAAGTACTAAATAAGGCAACCAACTTTACACTCAATGTAAGGAAGGATAGTGCTGCCATTATTTCGCAGAATATCCGCTTGTGTTTATTTACAAATGGAAACACATGTACAAACTGTCAGATTGTCCACGTGCGTTTTGCGTTAATTAATTCGATGTCGGTGCGATTAAATTTTCATGTTTTGAATGGATTCCGCTGGTGACGGAGACAGTAAAGTGCTTCTGGAATCGTGATTTTTTTCAAATATGTGAAACGGGTGGCGGGCGCCGCGACGGCAGCGCCGCTATTTTCGACGTTGTCCGCGCCACGACGCTTCCCACCACCACCTGTTTTCCATAGTGGCATTCCTATAGAATGACGGTCGTCTGATTTTCAGTGAATTTAATTTAGTTTATTCTTTATTATAATTTCTTTTTATGTCAGTTATCATTTAGGTTTTCTATTCAGTTTAATTTTTGGTGTCGATTATTTTATTTGTTAATTTATTCTAAGGTAAATCTTATTTTATAATTTCTATTTATTTGATCGCTGTCTTTTGTTTTGTTATTCAACAACGAAATGGATGATGATTTGAGGTCAGGAGACGCCTAAAGACGCCTCTCACTTACGCCACCGCGATTATTCGGAATATTAATTACAATTTCAAATTTACCCGTTAATATGCATTTTTTATGTCAAATAAACGTGTTCCTCTATCTATATACATGCAAACTACCTGTGGATTCAACTACCGATGCAATCTCCAATCCGATAATGTAAACAGCGTTATTTTGAAAGTTTAGTTAGGTTATGTAAAATTTTTAAATGAGAATTGGGGAAGGCAACAAATTGACAATTGACGAATCGGTTAGATAATACAATGATGCATTCGTAGAAATGCACGATTCTTTAAATGATAATGGAATGATGATTGATTTGGTGTTTTTCCGTTTATAATTTCAGTTTAATGAGCCGACGTCGTTATTTTTATTAGGGGCCTCCTGCATTTACTGTTAATTCAAAGGTAAGAGATTAATTTTTATTTTATTTCAAACAATCTTCCTTCATTCAAAATTAATTGAGGGAACCATTGTAATGGACATTGTTCGCCATTTAGCCAACAGATGACGCTAGGTGCACTGACTTACGATGAAACGATTAGTTCAATTTTTCATTATTATTCAAATTCATTTTATATACGAATTACAATTAAATAGATCCATTAATTAGGAATATATTAGTGTAGACAGTTTGCCAACCATGACTGGATAAAATGTTGAGAAATGCCGTTTTATTATTTTTCTTATGAATATATATGAATATTATTAAATTATTATGGGAAAATGTAATTTACCAGTCGAAAAAAGTTGCATGGCTGTATGCTAGAATTTGGGAAATTGCCAAGCAAGGAAAAAACAACATGAGTCATTAACGATACGAATTCCATCTTCCAGAATTTCTTATAACACGCAATAAAATATAATTAGAAACAAACAGAAATTAATAATTTATGGTAATTTGCCTGGTTGCTTTTTCCCATAAATATTTGTGCCTCGAGCATAGAATAAAAGGCGCTCTTGTTGTCATTGTAATAACAATATCGTTAGAATAAAAGCACATTAGTATTAATGATAGATCAACAATATAAACCTAACATATATACGTTATATGTTAACGTTTTGGGAGAAGGCAAACAAAGATGTGTCCAATTTCTCCTCTTGTTTTTTTTTCGTTAATGATTCGCAGATTCTAATTGCCGATGACATATAACTGAAACGTTGTACATATGATAATAATGAGACACGCCAGAAAATTAACCGAAAATTTCCCAATGGATTTCCATCTCGAATTCCTTTCTTGTGCTATTTGTTTTGCTTCACTTGTCCAACCATCTGTCGTCCATTCAACATTTATTCAAATATAATAATGCTAATAATATAAAAATGAATCTATATGTAAAAAAAGGAGCGAACGTATGAAAGAAAACTCTCGAGGGAGTATACGATTGTGTTTGCAGGAAAAACTGCCCTTGATTCCCACTAATTTGAAAATACCATTCAAACTAAAGGAATAAAATAAATAAATCGAATTCAATGCACACTTCAAAACTATCGATCGCTTCTTTCGCCCTTTGCGTCCACCATTTTCTTTTAAATTTATTTATTTTAGTCACCCTTATTTATAAGTCGATGGGGGGATGTGGAATAATAAAATGAAACTAATAAGGAGCGAAGTTTATTATGCCAAGCGCCACGATTTCAATGCTACATGTTTTCGTTAATACGTTATTATATAAACATATTGTTAGAATATTATTTTCGTTACTTAAATGGAATTGAATTTTTAAATCTCTAAAGTCAAATTGGAGCTTTCTGCATGTAAAATATTAATTAATTGCATATTCATAATTGGCCCGATAATTATCGTAAGGACATGACTTTCAATTTTCCATTTCCACTTTTTCTTCTTCCGCAAGACGTTTTTTTCTTCTTCGTACGTCGTCCTCATTTGACGAAGGCTACTTTATTATTATCATCATATCGCTGATACGTATCTAAATTAATTCTATCATCACGTTTAATAATTAGTAAGCTATTTCAACTATTTTTTTCTTCGACGATAAAAACCGTGCCATAAAAAGAAGCGAATGAATGATGATAGCGGAAATGTTACGACAAAAAAAAATGAAGAACAAGAGCGAGGAGGAGAGTTCAGTGGCGTTTCGGGAAGTTTTCGTATGGGAAATCGGTCTCTAACAAAAAAGGAGTTCTAAACGGCGCTTTACGTTTAATAAAAGCTGCGAAATCAATTGCACAATCGGAATATTTCGAAGCTTTTGACTTCGACATGCTCCGCGTTGAGTCCTCTTGTAAATAGTCTGCGATACGCCTCTGTCCCGGCTACCTTTCAACGTTAATTGTCAGCTGACAGTGGGATGGGTGCTTTGAAGTAAGAAGAAGAAAGGTTCTCGTTGAAAATAAAAGAATAATAAGCTGCCAAAACGTGCGGCGAAGTGGAAGGACGCGACGCACAATAAGGACGACGACAAGAAAGTAACAGAAGGGAAAAAGGAAAGAACGGAATAAAGGCTTCCCCATGTAATAATGCAACAACTCATAATTATAGCATGATGGTTAATTTAAATATCTCGAGATTTAATCTAACGTTATGTTATTTTAATTTATTCATACTATTAATGGTATTTATTACACATACAAGATAATTTCTTACCATGTAAATTGACGTTTATCATTATAATAATCTCCCTTACTTTCTTAGCCGTCTTCTCTCTCTCGCTCTCTATGACTTTTTGTCTCTGTCTCTGTGTTTCTTGCAGGATTTTCGTCATAAACGTTTTGCTTACAATTAAGAATTACTTTAATGCAAATAATGGTACGTTAAAATTAATACAAGGAAAGAGGGCATCGTTTAACGCTAATTACTTGTTAATAACGATACAAAAAGAAAGTTTAATCCGTTAAAGATTTTTAACATTGGCGAGATAAGATGTTTTGGTATTAAAATTTCTACGAGGTTTATAGTTAATTAAGAAATGTTATTCGATTTCGACTAAGAAATTATGCATCAACCTAATATACTCGATTTAATGGTTATAAAATAGTGAAATTTGCAGAATTCAAAGCACGATATTGAACTTATTACAGAATATTAACATCATCCACAAGATTTTCCTAGTTATTATTGATTGCTGGAACGCGATAAACGTTGTCGGTATCAAAATAAGGAACGTAATTGTATTAATTTTATAGACAATTTAATTTCTACGTCATGCATGTTGATAATGTTGCGGATTTTAAGTGGTTTCAGTGGGCCGCTGTGCGATTTTATATTGTGTCAACGGTGCGTGAGAGAAATATTGCGAGAAAGACGCAAAAAAAATATCAGAATTGAAAACGAGTAAAATGTGACATAATTATTAAATATCAATTCTAATTAAATCCGTTTAAATGCCGTGACGAGAGAAATAATATAAAGCAACGCCGGTGCGAACGTATTAATTTCAAATTGAAAACGGAGCCAACCGATGACGACGACAATAAGAGCAAAAAAGCGAAACGCAGTTATTTCTTTCGCGTTTTCACATTACTGCGATTTCTTTCTTCCTCCACCTTTAGCACTCCTACGACCCGCGGTCATCGATATTAATTAAATTATTAATAATGTGTGCAAAATTCGTTTGAACAACGGCAAAACGGTCAAGGAACAATTATTATTGTTATTATTATCAATAACGAAACGTCGAATTTCAACGTTTCGGCGTCGGATTACGGCGTTCATGCAACGAGAGGGAAAATAAATTAAAGTGGAATTAAAGGAGAAAGAATAGGGCGTCTATTAATAAACGGCAATTTACGATCGTTTATTATTCCTTTATAACTTGTATCTAACAGCGGAATTGCATAAATTGCAGAAATAGGTTTTGCACATGTACACCGCTGCAGAAGTGCAAATTCGAAATTCGACACCGTCACCATCGTTAACCTGGCCCTTGCGAAACTCTTAAGCATCGTCCGCAAAGCGAGAAGCTGCTGATTCTAATCGACTGTTTAACCTTTGCTTAAGAAACGTGTTCACTTCAAACGTATCTCTTGTTAGAATGATCGATGTTGTTTGGGTGATGATAATAAACGAAACATTCAACGGTAGAAAAAGAAACTCCCGAATAACGATCCTCATTATCTGCCAAAAGTGGTGTTATTGATTCGACACTCGAAATCGACGATTATGTTATATGACATCGATGATGATGATGATGACGAGGCATCAATAAGAAGTAACGAGATTCGAAACGGTTTGGAATCGAGAGGAACATTAAGATAAAGGGCGAAAGGGAGGGAAAACAGTTTTTTTTTGTATTTAGGTCACTTAGGGATGAAAATTTTTGAAAAAAATTCTTTTCGGTTTATTTGCAAGAAAATGCATCATCGACCTGAAGAATGTGATTATTTTGATGCAAATGGGCGAGAGGACAACTTGCAACCCTGCATGAGCTTTTTATTAATCTCTCTTTTATTAATAACTTAATGCGATATGGAGAATCCATCATTCCCATCGCAAAAAAAAGGAGCAACATTGAACCGTATAATATTTGCATATAGTAAACGTTATAAAGTTTTCCGTGTTACTTCAACTCCAGACTGCAAAATGTGTGTGTGTTCGCAGCCACGATCCATCGCTTCTTCGCATAACGTTTTTATGTCTCGTGGCGTACTCGAGAGTCGTTATTTCCAAGCGAAGAAAAAAATGTTTTTAGTTATAACCCACTTAAATGCGCAATAACTGAACCAATAAAGATTCCATAAATGACAATATTACATTTGTATGTATATTCTCTTTATGCGTTTATAAGGCAACGGCCGCATCATCTTGTTAAATAATCGCAAAATGTGTTCTTGCTGGTACGCGATCATCGAGAGTAATGTACCATTAAAATGTTGCTACCACATATTGCTATCATTATTATTATTTAAATATTATAAAATTTAGCTGTCTCAAGAAAATTGTAGTTTTGCAAACAGTTATTACGACGAAAAGTGGACGTTACGCATTTTTTTTATCTCTCAAAGGTGTAATTCAGCATGAATTTGTTTGCGATGGATTTCCAAGGGCCGATAGGGGTAGTTGATCAGAAACCCCGGACTAAAGGCTGCAATGCAAGAGGAAGTGCGGTCGTTTCGAACCTTCGAATTTTTTCTTCGTTTGCTCGGCTTCTATGTGCTTCAACGTTGTCTTGCTCCAGAAGTACGCACTTTCGATTGACCAATGCCGGAGTATTACCTCCTTAACTTATGCAAAGTAATCAACTTGTTGTTGCTGCTGTATCAAAATTGCGTGAGGTTTCGATTATTGCAAACAAAATTATAGCGCAACATTTAAGCTATGTTTTACATTTGGAAAAACATTCACCATGACAATTCAAAACCGTGAAGCATGTTCATGCTGATGATCATCGATTGGGAAGACTGAAGAAAATCAGTGATGAAATGACAAAAACTTTACTCGAGATGGCAATAGAAAAGATTCAATCCACACCATTCTTACTGTTTGCAATAACATTTTCGAACTTCATCAGAATAACTGCCATTTGTTTCTTAGACCAAACCTAAAATTTAAAACCTTAATAATCGCTGATTAACAGAAAAGGCAACGATTTGTATTAAGTGAACGACAAGTAAAAAAGCTTTAAGACAATGCGGAACGCGAGTGAATCTAATACAATCTTAATCCTCAAATGTACTACTCGCTTATATCAAGATGAAGAGAGGGCGAGAGAGAGGGATGAAAAATAAAATTAAGGGAAAGAATTGCGTTAAATTATTCATTTAATAACTTGAATTAAGCACCTGTTCTTCCGCGAACAAAGTGTCGTCAAAATTAATAATAAATATTCTCTCCTCCCTTCTTAACGTACCCCCATCTTAAACTCCGTTTATTATGTGTCTTATAAGAGAGAACAACAACCAAGAGTGCAGACACGGGGAGACGTTAAAGTCCTTCCTCTCGCTCTTAGCCTACCGTTTCATAAAATAGTAGAACCTTTCTTATTTTAATTATTAATAAATTGTATTAATTTATTATTTACACATAACAGCAGCCCGAGACGAAATTCAAATTTTATGCTTGAAAATTATTAATTCGCACTAAGGAAGAAAAAAGAGAAAGAAAGAAACGGGTTACTGGAATAATTAATGTCCAGAATACACGGGGATGATAAATTAGCAATAAAGCGAATAAATAAAAGTGTAATTTAATTCCTTTATGATCTAATTTACGAAACAACGACGATTTGAGATTATTTTTATTCGCAAGTGGCAAGCGCGTAAAACTTTCGCGCAAAAACTTTACTAGACTAGGAGCGTCTGTAATTCCAATTTTTTTGTTGCTAATACAATGAAACAAGCAAAATCCGCCGTGCAAATTCATTTGAAGAGTAAAAAGAGAAGGAAAGTAAAATGGCGCAAGTAAATCGGGAACGTTGTTCAATAATATTTCGAAATCCGAGGAGTAGTTGTAATAACGAACAATACGATTTTCTCTGCGTCAACTTTATTTTTTCAATAATTATTTGTAAATGTACTTTAGAATTGCGTCCACGTATTTTTATAATTATTCAATCATTTTTTTATTCATCAGGTTTACCTAAATGAACAAGAAACGAGCCTTTTTAATTCGTATGTGCAGAGCAAAAAAAGCTATTTATTAATACAGGACGAGCAAATAGAAAACAAATTTAATGCCGGACTGACGAGTATTTTATCAATCAAACGGTTTTATGATCGTAAATGGGCAAATTCGAATTGTTTTCAAACTTTTAGAGTTCTAAATCTGCGTGCAATCGATTGTAACCGCTTTTGATCGCTCGGTACGTGAATCGTAACTTACGAATAGTTCGTGAAAAAAATCCTATATTACTATTTATTTAGCGCAGAAATAATGATGATGATGATAATAATAAGGATAATAATGATGAGGATAATAGTAATAACTAAAAAAAAAAATCAAATATGCACGTTCTCGTGAGTACGTGTATTAAATTTCCAATCCAATACATTATTCCCGTTCACGAAAAGTGCTTGTACAATTTTATTTTTCTCTACTTTCTTCGTCCTCACCGTCGCTCTTTCTCTCTCTTTATTATTATGATTATTTTCACAAATATAAGTCCTCCTCTATTATTGTTTTATTGGTCGCATTATGTTATTGGATATTGTTCACGATTATTTCATGCTCATTGTCTTTATGAATAATTTAGCGATCGATGATTGCGAGGAGACTCTCCGTTCTTGTTCCTCCCCTCGCTCGCACTCGATTCTTTCCACATACATTTTTTAATGCCGTTCTCGTCGTCGTTGTTTGTATTAATTTTTTGTTTTCGTTTCTCTAAGCATCAATATGCGACCAAATAAAAATTCAATTATTCAAATAAACGAGAGAGACTGTGCAGGAGGAAAATGGAAAATTGTGTTCGATTCGAAATAATGGAATTAAATTAAAAAAAAAAAAAAATGTTTCTCGATTAAATCAAAACGAACAATTGCTGTTGTTCTTGATTAATTAAGTAGGCGAAAGGCGTTTGAAAGAGTGCAAAGTTTTGGGCTCCTTACGCGGATAAGAAATCTTGAGGGGATTGAAACGTTTATTTACGTTTAATTCTAACACCAAATTAAGGTTGATTCGCGAACCGATTTCATTCGTATTCGTTACTTTATTGCCTCGTTTCTTAAATAAACGATACGTTCCCTAACTTTCTTCTTGTTCGATCTCCTACACACATAAATCCGCTTCTTTCACTCGTATATTTAGTGCGGTTGTTCTCGGAAACGAAATCCATGTAAGAAGCTCAAAGCGAAATATTAATGTATCAATTTGAGAGGACGAGGGAGCAGAAAAAACGGCAATATAATTTGCATACATCCATTGTTTACAAAAATGTTACCGTTTCTTTATTTCGGATGCAATAATAAATCTTTAGATCTCGTTTATTACGAGCAACGACGACCTTCTGCGGCGGTACGAGCAAAGGGTCAATCTTGCGTTTTTGTATGGGCAGTAATAATTTATTTATTACTGCAGCGTACCTTAAAAGCATCGAGGAAATGTACGAAAGCAGAAATTAGGTAGAAGAAATGTTGCAAAAAAATCACGATTACCAAAAATTTCTTGGGCCCGTTTCTTCGGTACCGATTTTATTTCGTAATTTATTGGACCGAATAACAACAGCCGCATCTTTAAATGTAGTTTATTACTTTATTATTTATGGCTTTATATATTTATTATAAGAGACGAGTAAAAGGAGCAGCAGCAGCAAGTAGTAAGTAATAGAGTGGATGTGGAACGAAAGAAAGTTTATCTACATATATTTCGAAGTTAATTTTGAAATATAATACCGAAATATAATTCTGATTTATAACGAAAGAATAACAATATATGAAAAGTATTATAATATACTATTATAAAAAGAATGGGGGAGAATAAGACGTAAGAAGAAATAAAAATAAGAAGCAGGTTACTGTTATTGTGCTGGTTCAAGATTTATTATCGTTATGCACAAAATTTTTCGTATCACCTCATTTGAAGAAAACGCAGACCAAAATGATATTAGCGCGAGCGAACGAATCTATTGCCTCCGATGCCATCCCCCATGCTACCAAAAGAAATGGTAACAGATGTCCAATTATCATCGTCATATTTATTCTTTGAATTATTAATAGCAATAATTAATAACGGCGAAAAAGCGAAGAAAAAGAAAGACAAATGCAATTTGGTAACTTTCAAAATTGATGCGGGCGATAATGAAATAATGCAAATGATAACAACAGCGAACCCTTTCGGAACGACAAAACCAAATAAAAGTGGAGGAAAGATAACATAAATTTATGCGCCAGGAGAAATTATAATAATAAAAATGGAACCCTTTCCACAATTTTCGACCCCCCGCGGGGCATTATTTGGCACTCGTTTATTTTTCTTTTCCTTTTTACTCGCTCCTCGCACTTGTACATCGCCGCAACCGTTATCGAATCGTTTCGAGGGCTCTCTAGGGTTAACCAAAGGATGAAAGTGGAGGACCGCGACGAAATTCGCGTTGCAAATCATGCGAAAACCACATTTCGTTTATTATTTTTTTTAAGCGACTTTAAATTAATAACCAAGTGCGATTTGTTAAACGGTTTCCCCATACTTAATTTACGTAAATTGAAACAATTTCGATTTTGTAATATACAGTATCGGTCATAAGTTTGACAACTTGGATTTTTTATATATAACTTGGATTTTTTATATTAATTTTATTTTCATAATTTTAATCCTTATTGAATGCAACCAATTGATTTTGTAAAACAAAACGAAATGTAATGCAAAGTTTAACAACTTTTTTTTTAAATTAGTCTATTCAACAAATTATTTAACTCAATGCAACAAAACTGACGCAAAGCCTTTGCATTGCAACATTTCCGTACTCGATTTCATTGAATGTACCAACTCAAGAATTGTGGCGACGTCGATTGATTCCCACTCGCGCTTCAAAATTTGAAATAGTTCGTCCGCATTTTCAAAATTTTGCGCTTTATTCGTCTGCCCAACTCGTGCCAAAGTTGCTCTATTGGATTTAAGTTCTGACTTTGTGACGGCCAAGCAAGGACCCGAACATTATTGTCTTCTAATCAGTCTTCGACAAGTCGCGGTATGTGTTTGGGGTCATCTTCTCGAAAAAATGTCGTTCATTTATAAGAACTTTCGTTCAAATTCAATGGATGCATTCAAGAAGGATTAAAATTATGCAAAGAAAATTTAAGTGTTACAAATACATTATTTTAGAAGAAAGTTATGGATAAGAAACCAAAGTTGTCAAACTTATGACCGATACAGTAAATGAATGAACAGAAGAATAAATGCAATAATAAACTTAAAAAAGTTTGCTTGGATAGTCTCTCCTCAGTACCAAACAAACTTCAAATTAATATTTGCGTTCGTGCAAAAAAGTCCAGCCTTTTGCGTCTTGTTCTTCAGCGATTTAAGCCGCTAAAGAATCCTGATGATGATATTGCAATTCTGCCCGTCCATCATCTGTCAATAATCGTGTGCCGAGTTTGTTAATCTTAAGCCGGATCATTGCATAAGAGACGGGAGCTTATTATCGATGGAATTCACTTATTTCGTAGTCTTTTGATTGTGTTTTCGGTCGATTGCTTTTCGCATCGTACGTAAACGTAACCCAAAATCGTAAAATAATAATAATAAAAGCGGCAATGCCATAAGTCTGCGGACCTTAAGTAATCACATGCATGGTCGACGAACGTAATGTTTGGAGCGAGAAGGAACTGGGCAAAGTGGGAACGGAAAGGAAACGAAAAAGGAATTAAATTGACCTTGTTTAGTTACGGCTTTAGATTGCTTAACGAATTCTTAATAAGGGTTTTCCCTATCAAATCGTTATTTTGCATTCTTCTACGAACGGCGATTTAAAAACAGAATATCGTTCGACGTATGATGGCGATACATGCGAGCAAAAAATAAAAGTTAAATGTGGATGGAAAGCGAGAGAGAGAGAGAGAGATGGGAAGCGAAAAAGGAGAATTGGATTGCCCGGGACTCAATCATTGATCTCTAATAAACGAGACCTGGAGGAAGAACAGGACGAGCGCAGATGATGAATAATATGTTGTTACTAGATGGACGTGTATCGTGTGATCTATCATCATCACCATCGACGGATTTCAGATTTAGCTAGCGTTCGGTAATCTCTGGTTCCTTTTTTTCGCCCGCGTGAATGCCGCTGTTGTTGTTGCTGCTGCTGCTGCAGTTATTTATTCTGTTAATTATTAGTTTTGAATTCGTATATTACATATTTGCGAAATTTTAACGATAAATAAATTGGCTAGTTTTATTAGGAAATCGAAAATTTCGTTTCATCATCGTCTCTATATAGCAATAGCGACGTGGAACGCGTTTGGAAATCCGTTTTACGAAGCGTATGTGTTGTGTTGTCGATGGCGTTCCTTTTTTTTTTTCGTTTTGCTCATATTGGCACAGAATTATTATTATTGCCATTACTAGTAGTGCTGCAATTCGTTTTCTAATAATAATTATAACGAAATTGAAATTGCAATTTTACGAAATAATTATTATTTCTCTTTATTTCCTGTTTATGTCCCCGTGCGCTTTTTCCTTTTTCTCACTGAACTGAAGTTAAATCAATACAAACTTCTCTTCGATACGTGTGTCTGTGTGTGTGCATATATGAGTCTCGCTGCTGTTTTTGTAATTACACGGAGTTCGAAAATCGATTTCGCCAATTCGAATCTGAAATCCCCATTTTCAATTTCGTACCTCAAACATTTAACAGTCGTTTAATACACCGAAAAACATTCGATTTGTAAATACTTTAATTATTGTAATCTTTCTTAATAACGACTAGTACGTGATAATAAAATTGGAGCTTTACATATTTTAATGCGTTCACCTGACGATATTCTCCATCACGAAGTATCATTTATCGAGAATTTAATGCACTAAGTTACTTTTTAATGCGTTTTTAATTAAACGTTTACTAATTTTTTTTAATGAGCGAGAAGAGAACTGAAACGGGTGGTTTGGATTGAAATGTAGCAACCACACGACTGAAAGTGAGCCGGAGAATAAATTATATTAATTCCACATCAGGAAGAAAATAATGTGAAAGACACGATGGGAGAGAACCCAAAAAAGAGAAGAACACAATGTTAAATAATCGTTCTTTATTTTCTTTTGCTTGTGCACAATGTTATTAAAACGTTGCTGAAAATTCACGCGAAATGGGCAAGGGGTAAAAAGCACGCGTTTCTTGTTTGATTTTTTGTTTGTTTGCTTATTTCGTGAAATTTTCCCTTTCTCGCTTTGCATTTTGCTGATAATCAGCCGGTCTCGTTATTATTACGTTCATTATAGTTTAATTACCAGAATAATAATTTATTATTATCATCATCATCATCAACGTTATTATTATTATTTGTTGTGTGTTACTTTTCGTAATGTAACAATACGAAATGATATCATTATTTTAATTATGATACGAAAGAGAGAAAAAAAAACGTATTATTTCGTTTTATTTATTTTCGTTTTTTCGTTCCCCGTCTTTTGATGTTTGGCCTTACCTGTTTCAATATTATTATCATTACTTTTTATGATATTTAATGTTATTTTATGTTCTCTAATTACACATGCATATTAATTTTTATTCGAGTTTATTTGCTCGTTTTTTCTTGTTTTAATTTTAATTCCTCTTACAATTAAACACTAATTTCTCGTTTCCTTATATATATATAATTTTATTGCTCTTAAACATTTTCGCATTAACGTTAATTTTCGGAATGGCAAATGCTTAAAGGTAATGTTTGTAGTCTTCTGCTTTGTAAGATATTAATTGTAACTTTACAATCTTCTATCAAGTTGTTGGTTTCAATTTTTAAGTATCGTTCATAATGCGCGGAATAATTCGAGCGGTTTTCGCTAGATTTCACTAGCGGTGTATCAATTGAATTAAATCGAACTTTAAAGAAAACGCTGCTTGCGTTCATTTAAAATTGATTAAACTTCGCAGCGAAAGTTTCTTATGGTTTCTTCCCTGTCTCATTCTCTCGAACATACGCATATTATAATGTGTGGTAGAGAGAACGTAATAAAGATCGGGACAAAAATGATTCTTTTAAGGCCGATTTAATGATAGAGCGTGCGTCGCCGCAACAATAAATATAAATATGATGAATTCTCTATGGGGGTTGCCGACCACAATTATATTTATATTACAATATATATTGTTGTCTGTTCCGTCCGTCCGTCCGTCTGTCTGTCTGTTGTTAAATTATATTCAATCACAGACATTACCGGTACCAATTTCCATCTTAAAATTGTTGATAACAACAACAATAATAATGGCATTCCTTTACGAATGATAAATTATATTTTACATCTTAATACATCTCCCATTTTGATTAAGGGTTCTTTCTCATTCTTCTCCTCCATACATTCTTATTTTTAATATCATTTTCATCTACAATCTGTGGCTATATAAACTGCATCCAAAAGGAAGTAACCACCCAGAAGGAGTTAGCCTAGATGTTTGAAGTTAAGTGAAAACAATTAATGCATTGAGACAAACATTAAAGTTTGAAACATAACTGTCATCCCAGAAAAAAGTTATATTCTGTTAAAAGTTCAAAATCCTGCGTTTGTACTTACAAATTTTTGCATTCGTTTGTGGTTTGTTTAAACTTTTTGCAATTCTCGCTGTCATCAATAATGCCGCAAGTTGGAAGGCGTCAAAAGTTTCACCAACTAACGCCCTTTGAACGTGGCCGAATTATCGTAATGCACGAGGATGGTTTAACATAAGAATAATTTGCATGGCATGGCCAGAAGAAAACTTAGAAACTCGCCGTGGAACTATTGCAATAAATTGGTTTAGACCAAAATACTCATTTGGACTGCGCTCATATCGTCCTTATCTTCATCTTCCACTAAGTCAAGGCTACCCGACCACAGTGGAGCCAAAACAGGTAACTACGTGGAAGAATGGCAAGATATCGGGTTCAACGACGAATCAAAGTTTTGCTTGTGGCACTCTGATGGACCCTAACGGCTTAGATTACTCAGAGGTCAGAGGCAAAATTTGGAGAATGTTCAAAGTCGCCATATGGGTTTAACTCCAGGGGTAAGGTGACATTTAGTATTCATTCGGGGCACGTTAAACACGCGACGTTATATCGATATTGTTCTGAAGCCTGTTGTTCTTCGGATGCGTCAAAACGATCTAAGAACGATTTTTCAACAAGACAAAGCGCGACCTCACACTGCCAACATAACTTTAGAGTTCCTGGGTCAACATTATGTCAATTGTTTGCTTTGGCCGCCAAGATTTCTGAACTTAAACCCCATTGTACATGTTTGGGAGGTGTTAGGAGAAAGATTACGTCCATTGCCTAATCCTCCAAACACTTTGAAAGAACTAAGTTTCAGATAACTTGGGATATGATACCTCAAGGGGCGATCTGATTTCCAGTTTGCCCAGAAGAGTTGCTGAATGTATGAGAGTCTTCGAAGATGTTATGCGTTATTAATGTTTTAAATTAATTAATATTTGCGATTTCTTTGAAAATCTAATCGATTATTTCTCACAATGAGCTATTTAAATTCACGTAATTTCAAACATCTAGCCCTACTTCTTCTAGTCGATTCATTTTTTTTACGCAGTATAGATTTTACATGTTTGCCACCTTCATTATACGATTTACCAGTTAATGTTAGAAGGAACCAATAAAGAAAAACGGTTTCAAATAAGATGATCATGATAAAACAAAAAAATATAATTACTATTACCGAACATAATTCAAAGCGTTCGGAACGTGGTCGATTATAATAAATCTTCATGTGAGAGCGAGGAATTAAGGTCTCGGAGGACCAGCAGAAAAACAATCTTATAATAATCGTAATAATAACAATATTATTCATAGAGCCATTACATTACGGTCGGATGATTCCTATAAACCGATCTTGTTACCGTTCCACACAAACTATCTTTTTCACTTTTATTACCGCTCTCATTTAAAATATTTTCTTATTATTGTTGTTATTTATAATGTTGCCCGGATTCTTGTTCTCGTTCGTTTCAATTCCCAACCGAAACCATCATATCTCGCTAAAAATTTATTACCCAGCTTTATTACTAATGCAATTAACTTTGTCTCTCTCTTTTTTTGCGTTCTTTTGCTTATAAACATTATTGATATATTATTTGCTTTTCGCTCATATTTTTTTCTGGTGCCCCGATGGCTAATTATTATTCTTGGAACATAATACCGATAATTGAACAATTAGGAAAAAATAATAATTCAATGGGAAATACGTACCTTCTTGTGGGGTGAGTGAAAAATAAAAGTATTTTAACGGTGGTTGTTTATGGCGGGGTGGCCTTTCGCCCACAAAACAAATAATTACACCTTTATTTGGTCGAGAGAAAAGGGATAATAATTGAAATTATAAAAAAAAAGAAAGGGGGACACCGCCACGTGATAGATGTGTACGATGATGACGCAGGTAGGAAGGCTGAAGAGAACGTCCTCCTCGATGTCGATTGTCCAATTATCAATAACAATTTTGCCTCGTCTGTAGAGCGAATTGTTTCTTTTTTGCATTTTTTTTTTCTTTCTTTTTGATACGATACTCCCCAATTGTATCGCGTATTTTATTCCACTTGCAGTAATAAAATTTTATAATTAAAAACGAGCGAGCGATAAAACTTCGGCAAAGGGAGGAAAAGGGTCTGCGAGTTGAAAAATATATATCTATATTATTTATATTGTAGAATAAGTTAAAGTGTACTAGAGAGCGCTACTACAACAGTCGCAATAACATCGAATTAAAAACTAATTAAATAATTAAAGTTCGCAAGCAAAAGTTTTATAATATATAATTAAAACTCGGCCAGATAGAAATACGGCAGCAAGCGATTGGACGGAGTTTGTTAGTTGGGCTGCTGAAGAAGCCGAATAGATTTGTGTATAATAATATTTTTAAGAAACACGAACAAATCCCTTTTGCCTCTTCGGCGAAACGCTAAAACGATCTGGCGGCGTCGACGAAATGCATTTATTTATCGTCCAACGGGAAAATCGTTTATAATAATTAATCTAAGCGTTTAATTAACTCGCTAATTCAGTTAGGCGGCAATTTAAATTAAAGTAGATTTACGAAATTCCTGCAAATTAAACAAATTGCGTACGAGTCGGGAATATTAAGGAATTCGCTCGTGTGAAGGAACATCCTCGAGGTGCAACGAGCGCCCAAACAGTATTTTTACGTCGTCGAAAATCAATCGGTTTCTCACCCTTTTCATAGGACGATTCCACGTGATGGATACACGTGGTTGGCTGCAAAACGTAGTCATCGTCACTCGAAAAGAGCGTTTGGTAAACGAAAAACGAAAATTCTTCTGTATTTTATTAAGGGAGCGGTTTTATGAACGCACGTTACGGCGTAATGGTACGCAACAGAAGAAGAAAACTGGTAAATAACAAGAAACGTTTGCAAAGAGCGGGAGGGAAAGAGCGAAAACGGTACACAAAAAAATAATGAAGAGCGAAGAGGCCGAAGAGGAACCAATGCGGGCCCCACGCACGTTTGCCGCACCGTGGGTGGCCCCACGGTTTTGCTTGCTTATTCGATCAGCAGCAGCGAGCGTTTTTTAGATTGATATCCGCCGATTGATGATTGACGGGTTACGTTTACCGAGTTACGACTCCCCTTCTTGTCCTTCTTCTTCTTCTTCTTCGTCGTCCTCCCCCTGCTTGCTCCCGTTCTTCCTTCATCTACCACTTCTTCGCCAGCCTCATCATCATCATCATCATCTTTCTGCTACCACTTCCCTCGCATCGTATAAACATTGAACGTCGGTCGTACGTCGATTTTCAGTCAATTTGAATCTTTCAGCACCGCCGCAACTGCCGCAACAGCCGTCATCATCATTAACATCAATCGTTGATGCCGATTTCTTTCTCTGTTTCTTTCTTTTTTTTGGCTTACATTTATCGGCAACAACTGCGGAATAAGAAGTTAGAAACGTTGAAGTCGTCGTTGCGTCGATAGCGATTGATGCTCGCGACGATAAACTGATTGGTTAATTTGGAGATGTCGACGAATGCGACGCGTGTTTTTACGGGGGAGCGAGTTTTAGTTTATTTAGGGGTTAATTGCGTCGCGAAAGGAAATGCGTTGATGCGAGAAGGGGAAATGGGCCGTTGCAGTTTCTCGATGTTAAATAGACTTTTGGTTGTTGTTGCTGTTACGAAACAAACCCTCCGTTATCTCGTAATGGGTTCATGTACACGTCAACCCCTTAATGCGAAAATTAAAGAGGATTTGCCTAGGAAAAAATAAAACACACACAGAGAGAGAGAGAGAGAGAAAGTCTGCAGAAAAAAGTATATGGCGACGAGAGATTCTGTTAGCGTTAAAACCGTTTGTAATGTGATTATTAAATTTTATATAATTAAAAGTGACTATTTGCGAAATTACTTTGAACGCAAAATTCAAACACATAAAGTGTTATTAACGTTTATTTAATTTTTTCTGCGAGAGAACCGAAAAAGAAATGGTTATAATGATGATGATGATAAAATAGAGGGCATTTCCTGAGAAGATAATCTAATTTTTATAGCGCGAGCTTGAAAAAAAAAAACAGCCGAGAGAAGCGCTCGTATCTTTTTTAAATTCAATATTTAAATAACATTTAGGTTAGTCTACATTAAAATAAATATTGTACAGGCTGTCGCATGCGTGTCGCAAATTGTTAAAGAGCTTCGAACTGATTTTAGGAGTGAAATCTTTTGACTTCTCTTGTAAACCGATCACTAAATCCTCTATTGAATCAAAATTCCAGGATGTAGCTCGTTTTTTTTGCCCTTTTAACGAATGACTTGGACAATCCGTATCAATGCTACAGTGTACAACATTATTCATTTTACATTTCTCTCTTCATCATCAAGGCTTTCCTCATTTAAATCACTAGCGACGCAAAAATGCTTAAAATCTTTTTGATACCATTTACTTAACAAGCTTTTCCTCTCTTTTGCAAGCCGACTCAATTACAAATGTTACACATCTTTAACACTCCACTTTTGAATTATTTCAAGTTGCAATTTCGTCGCGACTCTTAGCTTAATTTTTTTGCGCACGCAGTTTTCGCTTACCCATCCTTTCGCTCTTCAATCAATTTATTTAATAATAAGATTATTTTCTCCAATTTTAATTCATAACACGAACTCATCAGGTGGTAATTTATCATTTAATAATATGTTTCGATATCAAATTCGAATGCTGCCCGGCTCGCATCTGTCATCAATTTTCTCATTTTGCATTCGAGAGAGGAACTACGGTCATCAGTGTAACTTTTTTGTTCATTTTTTGTTTTACTTTTCTTCGTTCCATTCGTTTTTCATTCCTCGTTCGCACTTTGCGATTCACGCTGTGCTAGCGAATGTACAGCAGAGAGATATTATTAGTAATTGCAACAATATAATATAAATTTAAAATGCAGAATAACAATAGGATTAATAGGAATAGAAAACAGAAAAAGAAAATGATGGCAGCCACTATTTGCAATTATTGTCCGATATTAAACTTGGAGATTGGATAGGAATAGAGCGGAAGGGCGAGGGCGGAAAGAAGGGATTGGCATAATGAAGAATTGTTGGCCATAACTCCGACGTATGGTACAGTCAGCGGGTCAGCGGCGTTATTGGTTTCTTTCATAATTGAAACTTAAATTATGCACACACGCGAATAAAAGAAAGTAAAACTCATTTTCTGCATATATTACATTCGCATTATTATCAGATCGCTTTTGCTGTTTTAATCGCGAATTTCAAATTGATAACAAACCCGTTTTCACTAACTAAGAATTAAACAGAAAAAGATGTCAGCATTAAAGTAAGTTATTGCGAATTTGGTGCCATTTTTTTCGTTTGTTTCTTCTGCCGATTCACAAAAGCCTCCAATTAATTTGATTACTTTCCGGCGATAAAGCGAGACTTAAAATTAAATCCAATAAAGACGAGATAATCGTCGACCAAACACTGGTTAAAAAAAAACCGTCGACAGATTCCGCCCAATTTTTTTCTCGCTGGTCTTTCCCTCCTGACCCTTTTTAATGCTTTACCCTTTGACCGTTTAACGAAAACCCTCCAACAATAAAAACAGAAATAATGCCAGAAAAAAACCCGAGAGATAGAGAGAGAGAAAGAGAGCGGAACTCCGGCTTTTGCTGATATCCTCCTTGCGATTATCGCCGTTTCCCTTTCACACCGTTCTCCTTTAACACTTGCCCCGTAAGGATTATTATTAGGTCCTATTCCTATACCGCGCTACATACACGTACGTATACAGGGCAAAACACTCTCGGCCTGTTGCTTTTGATATATGAGATATCTCTTAACCGAAATAAACACCGGCGCTGAAAAAGGCATCATCGCTTTAACCGAGGGCCGCAAAAAAAACGTAACCGCTGAAAGTGGCACAAATTTATCTTATCCAGTTTGCGGAGGAGGGAAGCTGCAATTGGAAATTGAATTAAGAACTGCGATTGTCGGTTCGATATTTTTAAGGATTCAACAAGCTAAAAATAAATAATTTACGAGTGCTGATTCAGAAATAATTTGGTTTGATACGTAAGACAACAATTACGGTTTTCGATTTTCTAATTTTTCTACTTGGTCCTTTCGAAAGCCGAAGCACTTGGGCCAGCGTTCCTCAAGCTTTCCGATTCTTTTGCAGAAGTGAGTTCCATCAAAAACCTAAAAATACTCTGTGGTACCTATCACCTATTGCTTCGAGTCAAATATTTGTTATTGTCGGTGATGTTTGGAGTTTCGTGAACTCTAACTTAGAGGGAACTACGAGGCTCGTTTGATAAATAACTTGTATTTATCTATGAAATGGCAAACAAGAATTTCTGGCTTAACGACTATCTAATTTTTCAACTTGGTCCTTTCGATGTCCAAAGTACTTGTGCCAGCGTTCCTCAAGCTTTTTGATTCCTTTGCAGAAGTGGATTTCTTAAGAACATCATAAAACTCAATTGCGCTCTCTCTCACCTATTAGTTTGAGCAAATCTCTTTTGGCCAGTGATGTTTGGAGTTTCGTGAACTCTAACTTCGAGGGAACTACGAGACTCGTTTGATAAATAACTTGTATTTATCTATGAAATGGCAAACAACAATTTCTGGCTTAACGACTATCTAATTTTTCAACTTGGTCCTTTCGATGTCCAAAGTACTTGTGCCAGCGTTCCTCAAGCTTTTTGATTCCTTTGCAGAAGTGGATTTCTTAAGAACATCATAAAACTCAATTGCGCTCTCCCTCACCTATTAGTTTGAGTAAATCTCTTTTGGCCAGTGATGTTTGGAGTTTCGTGAACTCTAACTTCGAGGGAACTACGAGACTCGTTTGATAAATAACTTGTATTTATCTATGAAATGGCAAACAACAATTTCTGGCTTAACGACTATCTAATTTTTCAACTTGGTCCTTTCGATGTCCAAAGTACTTGTGCCAGCGTTCCTCAAGCTTTTTGATTCCTTTGCAGAAGTGGATTTCTTAAGAACATCATAAAACTCAATTGCGCTCTCCCTCACCTATTAGTTTGAGTAAATCTCTTTTGGCCAGTGATGTTTGGAGTTTCGTGAACTCTAACTTCGAGGGAACTACGAGACTCGTTTGATAAATAACTTGTATTTATCTATGAAATGGCAAACAACAATTTCTGGCTTGACGACTATCTAATTTTTCAACTTGGTCCTTTCGATGTCCAAAGTACTTGTGCCAGCGTTCCTCAAGCTTTTTGATTCCTTTGCAGAAGTGGATTTCTTAAGAACTTCATAAAACTCAATTGCGCTCTCCCTCACCTATTAGTTTGAGCAAATCTCTTTTGGCCAGTGATGTTTGGAGTTTCGTGAACTCTAACTTCGAGGGAACTACGAGACTCGTTTGATAAATAACTTGTATTTATCTATGAAATGGCAAACAACAATTTCTGGCTTAACGACTATCTAATTTTTCAACTTGGTCCTTTCGATGTCCAAAGTACTTGTGCCAGCGTTCCTCAAGCTTTTTGATTCCTTTGCAGAAGTGGATTTCTTAAGAACATCATAAAACTCAATTGCGCTCTCCCTCACCTATTAGTTTGAGTAAATCTCTTTTGGCCAGTGATGTTTGGAGTTTCGTGAACTCTAACTTCGAGGGAACTACGAGACTCGTTTGATAAATAACTTGTATTTATCTATGAAATGGCAAACAACAATTTCTGGCTTGACGACTATCTAATTTTTCAACTTGGTCCTTTCGATGTCCAAAGTACTTGTGCCAGCGTTCCTCAAGCTTTTTGATTCCTTTGCAGAAGTGGATTTCTTAAGAACTTCATAAAACTCAATTGCGCTCTCCCTCACCTATTAGTTTGAGCAAATCTCTTTTGGCCAGTGATGTTTGGAGTTTCGTGAACTCTAACTTCGAGGGAACTACGAGACTCGTTTGATAAATAACTTGTATTTATCTATGAAATGGCAAACAACAATTTCTGGCTTAACGACTATCTAATTTTTCAACTTGGTCCTTTCGATGTCCAAAGTACTTGTGCCAGCGTTCCTCAAGCTTTTTGATTCCTTTGCAGAAGTGGATTTCTTAAGAACATCATAAAACTCAATTGCGCTCTCCCTCACCTATTAGTTTGAGCAAATCTCTTTTGGCCAGTGATGTTTGGAGTTTCGTGGGCAGATCCTTACTGCAATGGAGCTAATTCAGTGACTTAAGCCTCGGTTTGTAATTTTGGTTTGCCCAATTGTAATTTTGGTCCACGTTGAATATAAGAAATTCTGGTTGCTCTCTGAAGTTGTAAATTTCTTAAAATGCAAACTAATTATTCATAAGCATTGGCTTAACACTTTTTTGTTCGAACTTGGTAGATGGCAGAGTGAATCTTTTAATGTAAGACATAAGGAAATAGTTATGGATCGTTAGCAATAAAAAGAATACGTGGGAAAGTGCTCCAGTTTTTTGCATATCTCTCTATCGACGACCGATTTAACCGATAGAACACGATATTTAACGCCGATATATCGTACAACAACCCGCAAATGAAAGAGGAAAATGTACGAGAGCGCAAGAAAGAGGAGCAAAAGAAAAATCATATGGTAGTTGTTGCCTTCATAACATTCAATCTATAATAGCTATCATCATTATTATTGTTGTTATTATTATTAATGCAAGTAGATCGATGTAGACGATTCATCGAAAACATGACGAGGAAATCGTTTAATCCACGTTAAAAACTATTTGCTCTTCGATTCCTATCTTATTCATCGACATAATCGTTATTTTACTTTTCGTTTTCTCTCTGCGTTATTATGATTATGGTCAATGCACGCTTTCGTTTAGTAAAATTGTTGAAATTCTTGCGTATTTCACCGCGACATTTAGCACTTTTCAAATGAAAACGGAAAGTTTTTCAAAATTCGAGTGGATCAAATTGAGGATTTCATTTATTGCTTTCGGAAAAACTGGCATATTGTTAATATCGGTCCGACAAAAGTCCAATCGATCTTTTTTCCTCCAGTAGCATCGAATATCATATTTGCCCACTTTTGATCTCCACTACAACGGGGTCTAATATAACTTTCGCAAAAAAAGCGAGAGAAATATGAATGCGAAACGAGAGGAGATCGCAAATAAAAAAAAAACTGTAACAAGAATAAATATCGTTTGATTATTATTATCAGTTGACGGTTTTTTTACGATGATGATTGACTCTTTTTTGCGGGTCCCTAACGGTAAAAAGCAATTTTTCCGAACGTATGAAATTGAATAAGAGCTTTTCGTATCGCACCACACGAGATAACCATCCATATCTCTGTCTCTAAATGTATACGACTGCGTGTGTGTGTGTAATATGCAATATTATATAAAACTGATGATGATAATAGTAGTGATCGGGAAAGGCTCGTTCAAATGATATAAAAGGTCGCAACAAATATGGAAAATAATCGTAAAAAAAAAGCGGTACACGAACGACGAAAATGTACGGTTTTCGTAAAAAAAAACGCGAGTTGGTTGGAATGAGGCGATTTTTATATATATATGTATAATGGTATATTACCATTTGATTGCCACAGCCGGTTGGCATTAAAAGTCGTTGCCTATGGGTATTCGTTTTATTTCGAAAAAAATTACGTTTCTCTCTCTCTCTCTCTCTTTGTATTATTGAAACGTCGATACGCGATGTCCTCCATCCATTCGCCTCATGGTCTCTCTCATCTTTTTAACGTCCGCAAAAAAAAAAGCCTCAAAACGCATAACGAGGCGTAGAAGGTTTGGGATTGATATGTGTTGTATATATGGCGGTAGGTTGTTGTTGGGGATGTTAGCGGTACCGGTTGATTCTTTCCCCCGATTTTTTTTTTGTTCGGGGGGGTTGAATTTTTTCGGGACAAATTTTTGTATGGGATTGGGGTTATTATTAACGGGGACGGCATCGGGTCCGCGGATACGCGATTTGTTTTGATTACACCACGTCCCTCACTTTTGATGAATAATGAATGTTTGCTGTTTTTTTTTGTTCTGGTTCTGTGTGCGATTTTTTTTGGCGAATAACAAAGAGGTGGATGATGATGATGATGGTGGCGGTGGGTCGCCGTTTCGCGTTATGTTATTGTATATGTGACGGAGGCAAATGTAATGTATTGTGCGGATGGAGAGCCGAAAATGGGATAAACTTCTGGGACGTGCGGCCATCTAGTATAACGCGACCGGAACAACGTGCCGCAGCGTATTTCGTTCGCGGGGGCGGCGGATTATCATTATTATAAGTGTCCGGCTGACGGATGTATCTTGCGCCGTATCGTTATTATTCGCGGCGACTGATAAGTGACCGTTATTTGTTTGTTTATAATTTTTCTCATTTAGGTCCCAACCTTTCGCTTTTTATTCGTCTCGTTTTCCGCAAAAAATAATGTCGTTCCTATACTACTGGACGCTTCCCATTTTTATTATTACCTTCCACGCGTTTTTCCCCCGTTCCCTCGTTTCCATTTGCCATCTACCATTCCGCAAAAAGAAATTAGTCATCTGATGGACGTATAGGCGATACTTCCACATAGATTTATCTCCTGTAGATGATAATCTCCGGTCGAGACATCCATTTTACAATTTAATGCCTTTTTAGGATTCCGCTCGTTTCTTTTTTGTAAATTCGATTCGAATTTAAATTAACCGTAACTGCAAACGATGTCGACGATACGTTAAGACGCGTGCTTTGCGCTAAATTGATTTTAATTAACTTCAACTCGTTATTATTATCAATAGCATATTAATAAACATTTATAAGCGTATAGGCAACATTCGGTCGAGTCATTGCAATTAATTTTGCAATTTTAACGCCGTTAAGACGAATAGAGGAAAGAGCGAGAGGCGAAGAAACGTAACAACAGCGGCGAGTGGTGGATCATGTTTGTTTTGTCAACAAGATTTTAACAACAGTTTATGCAAATTGGCACGATAATGGAAAAAATTGATACTAATGAATTAGCGATAAAATGGAAATCTTGGCAGAGGTTTGGCAGATAAATGTCGCTTTAAATTGCGTGAAGATTTTTAGGATTCCTTAAGCTACAACAAAAGCTCATTAAAATGTCATCGATGCAATTGGTCTTTTTTTCAACGAAATGGATTTTGATCATCTCTTTCTTTTAACATTTCATTCCGTACGGAATTTTATCCATATTTATACGATGTTAAATCGTCGGGATATTGCAAAAAGAAAGAGATTGATTTTTTGTTATGCCCATAAAAGCGTTCACGTTTGGGGAAAAGCGACTTGACCGTTTCGATGGACACAACACTTACCAGTCATTAGTTTTTATTGACGATAATTTGACGTTCGGGAATAGAAATGCTTGCTCCTCGTTCTCCTTTTTTTATTGCAATTTTCGCATAAAGTGCATTAAAGTGCCACCAAAAATGCGGATTTATTTACATATACCATCAACTGCGTTAAAAAAAAGAGTTGTTCATACTTTTATCATCATCCTTCCTGTTCTGTTGGTCGGCATCGAAAATATGCAAGGAATTAATTTTATTGCAAATTATCGGAGAGCGAAAACCCACCGTTTCATCATCATCATCATCGTCGTCGTCGTCATCGACTACTGTTGCCTGTTAATGGGTTCGGGCAAAAAAATTGAGTTGTTGAGGCTTCACTTTTTGGGATTTTTTCATTTGGCCAATCCTCCTCCCACCAGCGTCTCTCTCTTTCGCCCGTTTCTGACCTCTCTTACACTCAATTCCCGATTATTTTTTTTTCCCCCGGAATTATTTTATTTTTGCTTTCAATCCTTCAATTTATTTTATGCGATTGATTTTGCGCGAAAAATAATAATAATAATAAACGAGAATTTACATTTTTTCCCCGTGTGTTACCATCATCAACGTGGAAGGACGATGATGTTGCTGATGAACATACGCAAAAAATATAGCGAGGAGCGGGAAAAAAATTGCGCATTTTTTCTCTTCTTTCGGTAACGGTACGGATATATTAATATGCGGGCGCACACACTTTGTACCATTAGTGTCAGTATTAATTAATAATAAAATCCATATTTTTTCCATCGCTCGCTCGCTCCCTCCAGCTCGCCGGTGAACTTTTCTTCGGACGACCGACGGCGCGATGGCTTTTGCTTGCGGTTGTGCAATTCGAACGTCCAGCGATTTTAATGCTACATTTCTTTCACTTTACGATTATCATTCCCTCTTGCTCGATCTCTTCGCCGTTCGCGATACAAAATACTGTTAATGATATTAAAGTTTACGTGAGCGCCGATCGATGATGATGATGATAATAGTAGAACTCGTGTTTGTAATTATACATAATTCAAGGCGCCCATGCTAAATTAATTTGACATTTTATTTAATAATTCCGACAACACGTCGCTGCTTCGTTATTCCAGTTTAATATGCCATTAATAATAAAAAATGCGAAAAAATAAAGAAGTGGAGAACCGCTTCACAACGGACCTTAATTACATATGAATATATGAATTGTAATAACTATCACGTTAAAGAGTTTACTTTAATACGTGTACACGATGCCTTTTTCATCTCGTTCCTTCTTTTTTCTCGTTCATCACCACCGTCATTATCATTGTTATTTTATGCTGCGTTATTTTCTCTTATTCGGACTATTAATGTCGCATCACCGAACCAAAAAGTGATTGCGCATAATAACGATTCGAAATTCCAAGGAAATCGTCGTTTAAAAATTTATAATTGATTTTAAATGCCATTTTATGATATAATCGACATTCTTCTGTATAGGTATCTATAATGAGAGTTACAAGTGTGAAATGCTAAATGTACTATGCAAAAATGAATGCGAATATTTGTAATTCATGCCTATTTTAGTTATTTTGCAAGCCTATATCTCCTCTAGTGATATTATACAGGGTGTTAAAAACATATCACGAACTTTAAGGGTTGTTAATATGGCCAAGATAAGCAGAAACGTTTTAATGAACATGGGACCGGAAATGGACCATTGCAAATTAATTTTTTTTGTGGGCTACCTTCGGTTTTCGCTTTTGCATTCACAGAACTCGCATAAGATCGTAATAGCGAAAATTACACAAATGATTAATTGTTGGAAAATGTGTCAACTGTACGATAAGAAAAATGACAGAGAAACTCTCTTTTTTTACTTTATCTTCAAAACACATTGAATTAAATTGTTCGCGGCCAAAAGTCAGTTTATTCCCATAATTCAGATTGCAGTTTGTAATTCTAAAGGAATTAAAATTGATATTACAAAACTGACAATATCCCTATACATTTTTGGAAAATTTGTCAGCTTTCAAAGCGAGGTTTTTCATTATCCGTTTGATATTAGTTAGGATTTAATTAAATCCAAATACTATCCATCATGTACATTACGGCGGTTAATTAGAGCTCGTATTTTTTTCTTGCTGAAACTTAATTACTTTCGCCGTAATGCTCGTAGATCTTTGTTAGCTATCTTCGGTTTGTTAAGTCGTGCTGCTTTTGAACTTCTTCGGCTATAAATTTATCCAAATATTTATAATAAGGTCTAGCCCCCTCTTGGGCTTTCACTTACTATCAATTCTTTTCCTTATCCTTGTTATTCGCAAAATTCCACATTTGAAAGTTTACTCAATAATAAATAACAAAAACTTGAGTTATAAATCAATCGGCGTTATAAACTGCAGCTATCAACAATATTATAAATCATGTTGTAATTGTTTTGATTCGTTCGCTCTTTTTTGTGGGTTGTTAACTTGCAGAATGGCGTAGGAGGTTGTTGCAAAAAAGGGATTGCAATTTAGCATTTTGTATGTTGGGTTCTTTTAAAATTTTATAGAGAGAGAGAGAGAGAGAGAGCAAAGGGCATCAACTACTGAAAAATGGAGCAATAGTTGGTTGTTTGTCCGATGGTAGTTTTGATTTTATTCCTGCTATTACTAACTCTGAATGCTTTTCGCGTTTTTTACTTTAATAATTTTATGCTTTTTGCTTTGTTTTGGTACCTGTAGTAGGTACGTGTAATATACATAAAGAATGATATATGGAAGTTTGGAAAGGAGTGATACGTTTGTAGGGCAAGCGAAAAAATTTTTTTTCGCGAGGGTTGTCGCTGTTTTTGTTTAGTGGAGTAACAATTTTTTGTTTATACATAAATATTTTTTGCGCGCAAAAACGGGAGGTGTAATAATGCTAACAATAATACAAGTGCTCCCGGTACATTTTTATACGCTAATAATATTTGCCAAGTTTTATTATTATTATTATTACAGCTTCTCTTTTTTTGTTTTAATTTTGCAATTTTTTTTTCGGTTTGAATTATTTATGATATTTTCGTTGCGTGTAGCTGCTGCTACGCGAAATTGTATTTTATTATACGAGCGGCAGTGGAGACGGAACAACGATCTCTCTCTGCGGCTCTTTCTCCCAAAAAAGCAAAAAAAAAAAACCAACAACATAAACAGTTACGGACTAATAATAATAATAATGAAAAAAATTATTTTGTTATTACCGTCGAGTTTAATCTATATCTGGGAAAAAATTTGCCAAACATTTATTATAAATATCGCTACCCACCAAGGTTTCAAACATTTTTCGTTTTCCTCATTTTTAAATTACATCAATTCGCGCACACACTTTTTTTTCTGGGCAAATTCGTTGTTACTTTTTTCTTGTTGCGATTATATTTATTAAATTTAATATAAATAAAAGGCGGTGAATTTATACGCGAGGGAAACAAATTGTTGTAATTAAATTTAACCCCCGCAAAAAAAAATTATATAAGCAACAACAATATCAACCACGAAAATAAATAAACAATGTAAGGAAGGCCCTTTAAGCGAACGGCGAAATTCGTAATTTAGAAAGAGTGCAACGTGAGTGAAAGAGAAAGTCGAAAAGACGGGCGAAGAAACTGAATCGACACCGTGGACGATAATTTCCATTTTCTATCTCCTCTTTTTTTTTGCTTTGTTATCATTGCGTTTCCTGCTGTTACGTTAAATTGCTCAGTCTCCTGAAAGCGGCAGGAACGGAGGGACTGTCTCAATGAAATATTTAGGTCAGTAGTACGACAGATGACGCGAATGGAGATGCGGAGGGATCGAAAATGGGCCAAACCTTTTAAAGTGTTTAGTCAACAAAAGCCGGAATTCTTTTAAAAAAATTTGGCGAACTTTACCTGTTTTCGTGACTTTTATACAAAAGAGAAAGAGGGAAAGAATTACAGATAACACAATAGTTAAAATTAAGCAATAAGCCAGTGCTTAGCGCAAATATTGTTCTTAACGAATTGAATTAAATGTGGCACACTTAAAACGTACGCACGTCATAATTCAATTTTGCCAAGTTAAAGCAAAACGGTGGCATAAGTACGACGCGAACTGGAGGCGTCAACGCGGGAAGGATGTCATCATCTGGGGAGGAAGTTACGGGTTGTCGACCGTACGAAACACAACAAAACACCCGCTCGTCGTGATAATTTTATTTATTAAATTTATTTATTATCGAAACTCTTCGCCCCATTTCCAATTGAATGAAAGTGTTCGTTTTTAGTTGGTACTTGCAGGATAACGGATGAGGGAGTTTTATTTATCGCTCGTCTTTAAGGGTTGGCGATAAATAAGAGTTCGTCTTCCCTCGCCATTCTCTGGCGCATATTAATAATAACACAGCGATAATTGAATTATTCGCAAAGTTACATTTAAACTAAACTAATTTCGTTGGGAATTTGCGTTAATATAATGTACGTATAGCGTGTATTTTCCATATCGCAATAATATAATTTAAATATTAATTTAATATTAATAAAATGACATTATAAAAGTAGTTTTTTTTTCATTCCTCTTGTCTGGGAATTATATTAAATTATATTACGTTCTCGTGTCAACAATAATATGATATTATTAATATATTAGGGCCATAATAATGTTAATATTATTTAAAGCTTAACATTTTCGAGTAGAAAATTTAATTTAATTTCGCATATAATTCAATCCAATTACGAACTTTCGAAAATCTATTTATTTAAATGAGGCATGGAGAGAGCAAAGAGAGAGAGAGAGTGGCAGACCAGAGAATTACAGATACCGATTTTATTAAAATAAATGCCATTTTATAGTTTTATCATCGTCATTATTATTATCATTATCAGCGGAAAAGTTTAACTTTATAAAACGTTACCGCTGACGCTGTGTGCAAAAGAGGCAATTTATCGTTGCCATTTTAATTGTTTAGTTAACGGGCACGTCACTTGAAATAACGCATTTTAATTAATTTAATAACAAATTTCGTTACAAATATCAATTAATTGTTTAATTATTCATTTGTAATTTTCATTTATTAACATTACTATCGCTGCCGCCGAATGCCTCCATCTCGTTTACATTAGGAAACATTTTATTTTATTCAATTTCGTTCGCTATCAATTTATATTTTAAACATTCTATCGCCCGCTTTACATTATCACATTTTCGATCGTGTGGCGTTTCATCGTTATTCTTTTTTTAAAATTAAATGCATGTAAACCAATCGCATTTTAATTAAATCGATTCGTACAATACGAATTATTTTAATCAATTAGCCAATTATTTATGAAAGTTTATAAATCCTTTTGAATTATATCGAATAACTGAAATTAGAAGCGATAATCGTGCAGGAAAGTTTGAATGATTCGCAGTTAAAAAGAAATTCTTAATCTTCTTATCATGTAACGCGGTGCAGCTAATACGTTGTTACTTAATTATTTAATTATAAGGTATTATGATAACATTCCGATGCCATAAAAGAATGCGTAAAACCGGTGGTTAAACAGGAATAAAACCAAGCGAGATTAACAAAGAAAAAAGGACTGATCGCATTATAGCAACTCGCCGAGAGAATCGGCGTTTAATGGCCGGATAACATGCCACGGTTTCTTTCGGTTTTGCCACAACTTAAGTGGCAAACCGTTGTGTAAGACAAGAAAATACGA
Source organism: Hololepta plana (assembly GCA_963695495.1). Classification (NCBI taxonomy): domain Eukaryota; kingdom Metazoa; phylum Arthropoda; class Insecta; order Coleoptera; family Histeridae; genus Hololepta; species Hololepta plana. The sequence continues at coordinate 9,431,528 of OY968837.1, read as the reverse complement.
AATTTAATTGGGCGAATTTAACTTTATACACGCCGATTTCAGCGCAACATAATTTCGGACTCGTACCTGATTTTTGGTCCCGCTCGCATCTTTGCCCTGGAACAATATTTATATGTAATTCATTATCGCCGGCCATCGATCATTACGATTTACGAAACATTTTTTATAACGGTTAGAACGCCCAGTAGCGAACAGCAAAAACAAATCATTTGGCATTGTTACTGATGCAAAAAGGGAAAAAATTAGATTAAATTAAACGTGATTTATTTTCTTATAAAGTACGCTTTAGAATAATTAATTATTGCAAAAATATAATTTTTCGCGTTTTTCGGGGCAAAAGTTATGGATTGGTAGCGAGAGGGAAAACGAAAGTGCACGAGAACGAGAGAGAGCCGCGAAATTTGGCAGAAAAAATATGAATGTTTTTGTCAGATAACACATGTGGTTGACTTTTAATTCGAGGATATACATTCCTCGTTTTTTTTTGTATAAATTCTGTATAAAAAATAGCCGCTGCCATCGGGATAACAATAGCCCGAATGAAAAAAATTATTTCAGATACACACACACTCACACACGTATAACGTGCGTGTATCTTTCAGGTATTAAATTATCAGGGATCTTAATAAAGATAAACGGTTTTCGTTCCGCTGAAAAATTCATATTAATTTCATGTAGATTTTTCGTCGTTCGGTTCGCTTTCTCTCTCCCGCATTGACTGCATATTAATTTCTTTCGTCTCCCTCTACCACCCTCCGTTATAATCATCATCATCCCCCTATATATATTTATATATAAATTTTTCGAGAAAAAAATGGGGGCCATACGGAATGTAAATCACATGTGTCTCTCCTTCTCACTCCGTGCATTTGAATGATATCGATACCAACGTTCGTTTACGATCATACCCTCGGGTTTTTTTTTCATTATTCGGCGTTTTCCCTTCGCAGACCAAAGGCGGAAAAAAATACGCGATACGTATATCGAAACCAATTCGCCAATTTAGAGTAAAATATACATAAATATAATGGATACAAAAATGTCATTATTTTTTATTTAATTTCATTCAATTCCCTGTAGGGTTTTAATTCTCTTTTCCCTCATTTTTTTTGCGTTTCATTCCGTTTGCTGCGCTCCGAACGAAAAATTTACATTCTGTTTGCCTTAAAAATTTGATATTAATCTCTTCGAAACGGATAACAATAAAGAGAAATGAGAGAAAAACGCGATGATTGAATTCGCACAATAAGAATTTATAATTTATTCCGTTCAATTTTTGATCTTGCCTCCTCGTTTTTTTGCCAGATTAAAAGTTATACGATGTTGATTATGATGATGATGGTGATGGTGGTCGATCTTAAAGAAGGCACGGCCCTGCAATGCAAATAGTAATTGCGTATAAATGCGAGCGGAATATTAAGAAACCCAAACGAGAGGGGGGTTCAAATTAAATGGGGGAGAGTAAAATAAGTGAGGAACGCAAATAATATGTAATAATATAAAAGGCTTAAAGCACGAATGGCCGTTTTACTTGGTGCATTACAAAAAAAAAACGAAGATTTCTTCTCTCTCATTGCTTCCCTATAAATATTATAATGCCACGGTTCGGAAGATATGATTTGGCCTGCCCATGCTCTCACTGTCTTTTTCTCATTCCTTTCCAATGCTCGCAAAAAGCTCTGTCTTCTTCTTTAGTCCGTACTTCTTAGTTGTAGTTGTAGTGGTAGATGCTCACATACTGGTAGTCGTAGTATGATTGTTGTTGGGCCAGTTAATAAAGACTACCAATAATAATAATGATGATAATCCATTTATGTCTATGTAGAATGTAAGTTATTATTTTAAAACTGCACGATTTTTTACTTCATACATTTTTACGACCATCTTGGAAATTGTGATTCCGAATCGATAATATGTCATTATGGAGGAATATTGATGATTCTAATAAAATGGAAGAGCAATTCTATTTTTTTCTTCTATTGCTCACTCTTCACTCTCTTTCTATCTCTCTGCAACTGAAATAACCACCATTCTGAATACTTAACGAGAGCACGAAGAAGGAAGGAAAGAAAGAAATGAACGAAGAGGGGCGAAAATGATATGAGAACCGAAACGAAGTGATCGTTACTTTCCCGACTTCACTCTCGCCGTTCCCTCTTTTCTTTTGCGCTCGTACGTTTGTTTACACAACGTCTTCGTAATCGTGACGTTTTGCAATGAAGAGAGGAATTTACGTTCGTATTTGCCAATAATTAACGTGGGGGAACGTTTAAATAATTCTACATTCGATTTGATGGAATTATTAATTACGTACAATATTTATTAAAAGAAGAACGCTCCAAGAATAGAAACTACACGTGGGTGCATTGGATATGTACTAGGCTGTCTCAAAAAAAAAATTACCATTTTGTTATTTGTACTGTTTGTAGTTCATTTGCCGCAAGAGGTAATTTCGTGGAAAAGTTGGTGAGACACTTTTTGGACATAGGGCGGCATAGTCCACCATAAATTCGTTCTCGATGGATTTTCACTCGCTTCCAGATTTTACTGCAGACAACTGATAATAATACATCCGAAATTAGCCATCTGATGGTTCGCGTTAACACTTGATCCTTGGTTAATTCGCGATTCCCGAATTGCTGCTTCCGAATATTACGATGTATCAAGTCGAACTTTAAAATGACTTTATTTATATGACTTATTTCTAGTGGACTGTATTGATGTTTTTAAGCAACTACAAAGATAATATAACTAATTGAAATGTGTTCTTTTTTAGAAAAGAATTAATTGATTGGGGAGGGGGGGGGGGTAAATTGATGGTATCATCTCTGTTCCGTTCTTGACTATGTTTCTGCGATGGATCTTGGATGCCCTCGTGCACGAAGTGATCATGCAATAAACAATTATTGGACCTTTAATTTTAACTATTTAAGTATAATATTTATAAGTGAAAGTTTTATGGCCAGATGGAAACACCGTCGTTCCCCAGCTTTGCTTTGTCGAAAGCAAGTTGCTTTTTTGAGACAGCATAATATTATTGCGAAGATTCGTGCTAAAAAGTTTAAGCTTCTAAGCGTATAAGACTTAAAGAAAAAGCCTGTCAGTCGCTGGCGATAAAGTTTAGAAAATAAAATGTGCAATCTTCATTGCGAACCACAACCTGGAAGGGTTTTGATATAAGAAGATTTAGTTAATGCCGTTTCATAACCCCCGGTATATCCCATTGTCTTTCAAAAGATGGAAAGTTTTTGATTAAAGACTCGAGGAAATCATTTCAGTTGCAACTCTACAAACCATCAATGCAATCTGTGACTTGAGGTGATCTGATCGTTAAATTTGGCCAAAACATGCAGTCAGAACTCTGAGTATTATATAAATGAGTTAATTGAATTGTTTGTTTCGATTTTGGCATGAAATAAAATTCTCAAAAATCGCTTTCTGAATGTTTGATAACGGTTCAAATTGAACTTTGCAATTTGTGGCTCAAATTGTTAGAGCATAGCGCTTAGGCTTTCCTTTGAAAGCTGCAAATGTTCATCCAAGACGATGTGATAGAAGCTTTGGTTTACATGCCAAGAAGGTTTTTTTAAGGTTTACAAGAGTCGTTGTAAAAGTATATTTTCAATTCCAAATTTACATTGTTTCTCTCGTAGCAAAACACTTGCTTTAGCCCTTATATTGTTTGTATGTCGCATTTCTCATCGTCATTTATCCATCGTATGTCATTAAGTGTACCATATAAATGGAATTCTAAAAAAACGAAAAATTGCCTTTTCGGCCGCTATACGACCGAGATTTCGTGTGTTGCGTAAAATTAATGTAAAAATGTGACTGTTTTAAAAGCACTTAGAGGGCAAAAATTTAAACAATAATAACATTGGAAACACATATATTCGTACGATATCCATTCGTACATACGTATATGGACTATGTGTGGCACCTGAAAGCAAAACCCTTTATGCATATGTATGCCAATTTATATCTTTATTGAACCGAATTGACATATTTTTTATTCTGCAAACTCTTTTTATTTCGCCGTGTTTTTTGTTTTTGTCGGGGGGCACATAATATATATTTCTGTGTGCCGTATGGAAAGGCCTTTATTTTTACACATTTTTTTGTCCTCCGTGTACCGCGGCGCAGAGAGCGAGATGGAATTAAAAAGAGTCCGTTGGATTTATGACCAATCTATATATTGTGTATGACCCTTTCCCTTGCCACACGGGTCGCCACGTATGTGCCCATTAGTAATTCGCTTCCATAATATAACGTATACACTCATCATCATCGTCACCGACTCCAGCGATGGCCGTCTCTTGATCGTTCGCATACGGGCAAAAATTTCGCTCTAATTATTGTAATGGAAGTCGATTTCGTCGAATAATAATGATGAAAAAAAAATCGGTTCTCCATTTGGTAATGGCGGAGGCGGCGGTATAACGTGGTAGAGGTTGACGAATCGAAATGGATTTTTTTTGCTCTGCGAGAGAGACGAGAACGGCGGCGAGGGCACGAAAATTAAATTAATTATTCATCGACATTTTATTTATCATTATTGCTTGTGATTAATTGCGAAAAAACATTGCGAAAGCAGATGAGCAGCAAGGACGTCGTTGCTGCTCGTTTTTTATGTCGTTCTGTAACGCTCCGTCGATCCGGGATCGTACAGAAACGAAACGAATAAATGAATTATGTTATTAAGCATTGTTGGTGCTTTTTGCGATTAGAGCATCAATTTTTTATCGGCGAATGGAAATTTTAATGAATTTTTGCACGGTTTTTTTTTCTTTGCGCGAGCATAAAATCGGCAACAAATCTCGATTTTAGCCGGATAGTTAGTAAGTTTTCCCGAATTTTCGAATCGTATTAATCACGTCACGGTTTTAACGTCGCGTAACAGCCCACACATATCACATCACGTATTAATGAAATATTTAATTCGCGAACGTAATAATAAATTATTGACGCAATGCAAATTCGAAGATAATTAAATAAATTTCAATGCAGTGCAATAATAATAATACATTTAGTCGCATTACAATGTGTGTAGTAAATAATAACAATAATATGAAATGTGAATAATTTAATAAAGATATAAATATAAGGATAAAGACAAACATTACAAAATCATATAAATTATTCTACACGTATTACACATAAACCAATATTCCTGTAATAGTAACCAGCAGTAGGTACACTAAACATTTTCATACATCGAACCGAAAACCGTATATGGTTGATAGTAATGCGACGTTAGTTGGTTGGATGGTTTAATAACGTTAATAATAATAAACAATAATAATAATATCGGACCCTACAACATTGTAATAGCGTCTAGATGGTACTTGACAATATTATTTATTATTCATTCACAATTTACATAATAATATTAATATTTGTAATAGTAATAATAATGAGGACGCGACATTGGAGTACGATGTCGATGATGATGATGATAGTAACAATAATGTAGGAGAAAGTGCGTGGACAAAAATGGGGAGTCCTTATCCTTTGCTTGATAGGCAACATAAAGGGCTGAAATGAAATAAATAATAGACCGCGCTCATAATAATAATAACAATACTAAACAAAATAATAACACGGATATTTATATTTCCTTACGGTTTCTCCATGTTTCGAATTCACGTTTCTGTGTAAATATTTATAGAAAAAATCCGATAATTATTAATAATAATATAATATTCCAAAGAAAGAAAAAATGGAAGTCGTGCATCTAGCCTTGACATTATTAATTAAACTACTCGCGTTTAATGAAATATAATTATTTTAATAATTATTAAGACTAGTTAATTATTTATAACCTTTTCGCGAGCAGCGAAAAAAAAACTGTTTTACTGTTTCTCAATATCAATAAATTGACAACGAGAAAAGCGGAACAGAAATTGCTGATTAATATCTTTGCATATCAATAAATATGTTTATAGATTAATTTATGGAAAAAATTGGCAATTTTTTATTGCATAATTTTCTGCGAATATCCTGGACTCCCGCATTTTCGCACCTCGCAATTAACATCCCTTTCCGAATCGCACATTCAACGATTTCGTGTAATTTTTGCCACTTGTAAATTATCGTTTTCGTTTCACGGGCGTGTATTTATTAATAATAAATTATTAGCCATCGGGGTACAAAAACGTATAGTAATGAGAGCGAAGAGTGAAAAAAAGATGGACGAGCCATCGAAAGAATTGACCAAAAAGGAACGATCCATCCAGATTTATTATTATTGCCATTATTTCAGATGTTGTTGCCGATGCTTTTTCGTTTTCTCCCTTTGCGCTTCCCTTTTTTTCGTCGATATAAATTAAAATAATTATATAGAATTGATATTATTATTCGTCCCCGCAATACGTATGATAATAACGAGAGCAATGATACGAAAACGAATACCAAAGTTGCATAAACTTAATGATATATGTACGGCCCTTTTTTTACCGCTCAACTTTCGCACTTGTTCCATTCCGTAACATCCGAATATAAATATTATAAATACGGTACTAAGCGAAGTGGAAGAAATCAATTTACATAGATTAAAAATGCGAAATTTCAGTAATAAAATTTCGACGTGGCTCTTGCTCGTTCTCTCTCCCGGACACGACATATTACTTGACCGCTCTCAGGAATGAGACGGCGAAGAAATGTATAACGAGACGAAAGAAGGAATCAACAGAAATGTTATTATTGTTATTGTATGACGTGATGACCGCAGGCGATGAATACGTAATTCGCAAATGTACGTGTGCAAAAGATTCGCAACTGCGAACGCGAAGAAGAACAAGATAATGATGACGATCATGATGATGAACATCATAAAAATTAAAAAAAAAAAAAACAACAACGACGACGATGGAAAGAGTAAAAGAGTCGAACTGATATCTAAGTAGAATATCACCGCGTGATTAAAGTCGTCGCTCCTTTCAGTTCCATTTAATGCTAATTACAGATATTACCGTCTTCTTCGTCCATACACACATAGACACGATTTTTGATCTAACCGATCGTTATTTCGCCCTTGAATTTCGCAAGAAGAAGCTGCCAACCGATTTTTGCCCTCGATCAAACTAATCCAAACATTTGGCTAACACAAAGTGATAGCCGAACCGAATAAGAACCGGTTGGAATATATGCGAAGTTGCGTGAAAGAGAAAACTCGTCTCATAATGCCTACGAGGTAAGAAGCTACCGTTTTTCGTTCGGTAACGTTTAATTATGTATTAAGATGTTCCATGCTACGCTACATCATACCACGAATATCTGCGCTTTTACTTATGCTGCGGAACGAAATACCGAACGTCGTGGCCGATGATGATGATGATGGTGATCTCAACGATATGATCATCATGACGGCGATGAAGACAGAACTCGAGCAGTGTTTGTCTTGATTTCGTTCTTGTTTTATTTCTTTGTGGTTATCATCGTCATTATTAATATTCTTCGATTCTTTATATCACGTACGAATGTTTATGGAGCTAAGAGAAAGGAAAGAAGCAATCGGACGAGCAATAATCTGTTGTTATAAATATTCTTCCACCTATCAATTTGATCGAATCGCAGTTTCTTTTAACGGCTCCCACTTCTTTTTCTTTCCCATCCATCTTCTCCACTCGCATGCTATCATCATGCTCGTCGCCATTATTAATTCATACGGTTTCTTTTAGTGTTAATTGTACTTTTTTCTTCAAATAAAGGAATTACAACGACTGATTTACATATTTATTTATTATCGTTTCTCTCATTCTTCCATTACAATCATTATGTTCGGCGTCATAACTCGCGAACGTCGTCTCGCATTTTAATATCTTTTCAGTTTGTTTTCCTTTCTTTTACTTCGTTTCTATTTTATTATTTTCTGCTTATTTATTGTTGTTACTATTACAATTATTATATTGCTTAAAGAAAATAGAATGGAAAGTATTACATAAAAATTTAATGCGGGAAGTTACAAATTAAAAAAGAGGGACGCAGTGAGGAAACGAAATTGTTATTATTGTTAGAGGGGAAAAAGAAATGAAGTAGAGAAAGATCGAGGAAGAAGTAAAAGAATGGAGACCGAAGGAAATTTAAATAAGAATTTCAATTTTAAATATGTATGCAAATCTTTATTAATAAATTTATTTCCTCGAGAAAAATGGAGAATGTTTCGTGGGTTGCAAAAAGTTTAAGGAAAGTATGGAGGAATAAAAGAGGCTTTTCTGTGCAACTAAGTGCCACGGATTGTCCGAAAAGTCATTTTTAAATTTAATTCGAATGCTATTTAATGTCACTGACGGCCTCCAGTCACATAACATGTCTAAATTACAACAATGAATGTAATTTTTTTTGTATTAATTAGCTGCAAACAAAGATTAATTTTCATTCTGCTGATTCACAATTCATTCTTCCTTCGTTTCTCGTTTGCTTTTCGAAAATACAATTAATTAAATTTTATATTCATGCCAATTAAGTCTTATTTTGGCCATATAATGACCATATTACGAATAATAATAACAATAATAAACTACTTAATAATAGTATTATTACATGTATCAAATTACTCATCGTCATCGTTTTGTCCATTGTTAAACTTTTTTTATTTGTTGCTGTCCATTTATTTATTCATAATACGTTGGTACGTTATTGTTATCTAAACGATATAACAATATAGCCGAAAAAATGCGAATAGAATGAAAGTAACGTTAATAATGAGGACATAAATTAACATATAACAACAATATCATAGGTTTTAATAATAATAATAACAACAATAATAATAGTGACAATAATAAAATAATAAGCTCTTTATTAATTAAATTATTATAATTGTGACAAGTTGATGAGCGCAAATTTTCAAAATGAATACAATCGATGGCACGAATCTAAATAGCTAATTTATTTATCTAATTTGATATAATGAGGATCTGACAATGTGTGCGTATTTTTTCTATAGGAGGAAGTTTGTTAATACAATGTGTTATGCCAAATGAACAACAGTTATTAATAATTATATGGATGGATCCGTTGATAATTGAGGAAAGCTTCAAAATTGTTTCCCTAAAACTTTGTTGCGTGAAAAACGAATTTTAAACGGCCTTAACTGAACCACTTCGAAGACAAGAATTCGATTAATTAATTAACGCTATCAATAAAATTCGACTAATTAACGTTATAGATTTTAATAATTGTGTAATTTATTAAGGTCGTTCATTATTTATTAACAAATTTTATATCATTACGTTTCAAACCATTTTAAATTGAATATTAATTGGCTTGAAATTATTTAATGAAAGGTTTCCGTTACTTTCCAATATTACTTTGTAATCTTTTAAATTCACCGTTCATAGTTTAAGCTTAAAAATTTACTTTGCCACAAGCAAAGTTCTTTAACATACAAGCGTTATAACCTCATAAAAAAAATACCTCAAACTGCCACCTATTTAAATTCTCCAATTACGTAGGTATTATCCCCATTTGAATATTAAAAACGCGTAATTATCTATTTTTTTCCCTGCCTCATGAACCATTTCTCTTTATTATTTTAATTAATCGTTAATCTATTTCTCTTTCTTTCGCAGGATTCGAGGAAAGGCGGACGGCGGACGGCGGACGTAGAGGGAAAGGAATTGGGGAATTATTCCGGCACGTAAGTTTTGAATTTATAATATTCCCTCTTATTATTAGTTAATTAAGGGAGAATAGAACAAAAAACAGGAACATTGAAAGACCGATCGATAAGTAATTTGTTGGGCAGGTGATCGGTCAGTTTTGGAGCGTAGAACGTACAGATTTGAGCGCTTTGTTGGTAAAAATGCATTCGTCGAAAAATTTGGATTTAATAAAACGCCGTTCTTGCGTTTTTAACATAAATATTTTGAAAGTGGCCAATAAAATTATGGATTAAGCGGACTCTTTAATAATAATCAAAATCGTAATCTGCTTATCTTATCTCGAACGAAAAAAATTAATTAAAGTTTTTTATAACGAAAACGCAATTGGAAAGATGGTAATTAACAACAATAACAACAACAAAAATTAATAAAAACACAGCATAAAAAGAATGGAAAGCGGTTATTAGGAAACGTTTAGTAAACACTCTCTTCCCTTATTCTCCCGTCCTTTATTTCCACTAGTTATTGTTGATATTTTCCAAAGATACCGGTCATTTTATAAACATGCACTTCTCATTAATATTACTCTTATTATTTTCGGTCGGAATAATAAAAATTCCCTTTTATTTCCATTTCGAGTAAATAAACATATTAATTGTTCTCCAACGTCCATTAATCATGTCATTGATGTGTCTCGAATGCGACGGGTGAAAAATAAAGAAGCGGAGCGAACGAGGGCGAAATGGTAAATTAGAACGCAAGACTACCACCATCGCATTCTCATATTTACCGTAATAATAATAGGAAATAAAATAATGGAACGAATATTAATTGTGTCCACCTTATTTTCTTTTATTAGTTTCTCGCTCATTCTTTTCCGCCGGTCGTTGGGTTCTTGGTTTATAAATATCGAAGTAATTATACAGAAAAAATGTAGTAGTAATAGGAATTGGCCGGAGGGAATGATTCATAGAATTCAACGTAGGTTTTCCGGCGACGGTGTTCTTTTTAAAGAGAATTTGCGTCCACTCAAGCTTTTTCAAGTTTTGTAAAGAGATAGTAATCAGAGGAAGCCATGTGCTTCAGCAATTGGAACCGGAAACCGCGAACTTTAATCTGATCCGCGTGCAGACATTTCGGAAATCATTTTTCAGGAATTAGTTTCATGCCTAGATCAACATGAACAATACTATAGACGCGTTCTTATGAAATCATCAATATATGAATGCGTCTTTTGCCAAATCGATTGGCTCCATAAAACCAGAAGTTGACAAAAATGATAAAATACTAGATAATGTTTTTTTAAATTCCCTTTAAATTAAAAATTCAAAAATACGATGTAGGCTGCATCACTAAAGGCACATCTTTTATCTAACAACATATAGAAAGTATGAGATAGAATATTCTTGGAGTAATTGTTATTGTCACTAAATTGTGAAAGTGAAGTGAAAAGTGAAAGAAAGTTATTAATTGAAATTCAGCCCTCGAATTATTTCTTTATTACGGTAAAACTTCATTATATGATTAAATTTTTGTGTTTTTGGACATTTCGGTTCCATTCAGCAGGATTGTGATTCCTTTTTCGCCCTATCGTATTATTTGTTGCGATTTTTTCATTGCTGTGATCAAATGACGAATCCAAATAAATACAAAATCGTTTTCTTGAGCCGAGCTTTCTGCCAATAATTTGCTAGCACAATCCCATACTTCAATTCCATATAAAAAAAATATTTTTAGATCTATTTGTCTTCTCTTTTTAATTACATGCTCTTTCCATGTTAACCTAGGATCAGAATGAAAGCCCAGGGATCTAGCATTAGAGGTTCGAGGTATTCCTTTTTGCGGAAACTTCTTCATTAACTTTATTTATTTATCATTGAGAAATGATACAAATAGTCTAAAATAGGAAATTGGCAAATACTTTTGAATTTTATACAGCAGTGCAGAGTGCGAAACTTTATCGAATGCTTGGCTCACATCTAATAATACTGATGTGCGGATATTCTTTTTGCTATAGAGATCGTCTAATTTGATGCGTTATTCGATCAGTTTGCTGGACTGTGGAATGACCGTGTTTAAATTCAAATTGATATTATATAGTTTATCTAAATTATATTGTCATATAAATACCAAGTCATGGAGATTTTGTGGCATTAACACTAAAATGCGCTCTTCTAGACTTCAAAGGAAAACTTTTCTCGTTTCGGGGAAGGCAGTCTAGCTTTTGTCAATAGAATATGTGGAGGAATCATTACAATCTTTTAATTTCGCAATCGCTTCAAATAGAGGATCATATTGATGCCTGGATGACTTATTTTATCCAGTCTCTCACTGGCGATGTTTTTTGAAAGTTTATTCTGCGCATATGCTCAAACTTTTTGGCGTGAAAATTTCGAATACAATTTTTAATAAATCATAATAATGCAATTTTGTCGATGTCGTCCAACTGATCAATGCCCCTTTGTAATTCTTTTAAAATTTACACGATCGCGTTCAGTTGTAATCTAATTGTTTCTGGAATAATTTATTATTTCAAATAAATAAAGTCGTTCACTATCATGCTCCGGCCTTTCTCTCTTCCATTCTCACACAGCTAACAACAATTTAACATTAGTAATAATAGTAAAATCGTATTAGTGCATTATGATTAATGTCTAATGATATTAGTCGATTTATATATAAATTTATGACGCTCGATGGAGTTAAAATGGGGCGGTTTGAGGTGGGTAAAAAGCGGGCGGCATACATTGTTAGATGTACACATTGGCACTAACCGACGCTGTGTGTGTGTGTGTGTGGTGGTGGTTTATGAAATTTCTATTTAACTTTGAATTATTACACGGGGTAAAAGTGGATGTGTGCGGGATATCACTAGATTTGATTATTTAATATCGACGTTATTAATCGTAAAATATCGACGATCAAATGTATTACATCAATTTTCTTCTGGGCGCTATTACCCTTCGCTCTCGAAACGTACTTGCCGGTTAAAATTCGAAAGAAAGGAAAAAGTCCGCCTCTCGAATTATAGCGAGCCGTTTGGGGATTCACGTTTACGTATAATAAATCTGCGATTTTACCATAACAATCACGTTAACAGTTAACGAGACTTCGTTAGAATGGCAGCAAAACCAAAGAGTCGTGTCTCATTGCGAAATAAAAATAGCGAAGCAAACGGATCGTCTTCGAATGCTAACAAATTTCTTATGCAATTCGTCTTGTTATTAATTTTTTGTTGTTGAATAAAATAATAACATCCAAGTTTATCTAATAAGAAATAAGTTAACGAACCGATCAATCGGATCGCAACGTTTCCCACAATATCAATAACAACAACAGACGAGAAGATTATATTATTGCAAATTATATGCTATTGTTTATTATTTCCTTTGCATAATGCGAGCCAAAATGAAAAGTAGGACGAATAATTTAATTTGACGAAAGAGAGAGAGAGCGAGAAAGAAGAATCCTCGATAATACAATTCGACAAATTAGAGATGAATGTGTATATAAAAAGGGGGAGGGTGAGAGGGTAAAATAATGAAAGCGGTTGCCAATCAGCTTTTCTTTTATTTCTTTTGCAAGAATATTTAATTTTTTATGCTGTTTTATTATTATCCTTTTTTACCGGTGTTCCTAACACACACACGTGTATTTTACCTCATAACAATACCGTAGAAATAAAAGTTTTTTTCACATATAAACCGTATATAAAAATCCAATTTAATTTGGAAATTGAAACGAAGTAATGTCAATAACAAACCCTTATTTATTTAACAAATTAACGGACCTGCCTTTTTTTGTGTTCACATTTTTTTTCTAAATATTATTTGTACTCCGGTTTTCCTCTCTTCTTCTTTCTTCCGCCATTTTTCCCTCCGCTGTTGTGTTGTTCGTTTAGGGTTTTTTTATATTCTAGAGGAGCGAAGGGGGTTGTTTGTCTTTACTTTTTACCAGAAGAAAACAAGGAAAACCGCTTTAATGGTATTTGTATGCGATTTGGGCCAAGAACGAGTTAGGAATAAACTCTCGATTATGAAGACAAATAAATAGATTATTTTCTTTTGAGCTGCCAGCAACTAATCCTACGTATTTTTGCGATTTAAAAATGAGTTAAAAATATGCGAAGATAATTAAAAATTGTGACAAATTCCTCGTAGTTTGAATAGAGAAATAGCGAGTATTAATAATTGGAGCTGTAATTGCACAAGATTCTACAATAACCTTAATGATATTGCTCCTCGTTTAATTAAATATAATTTTGCGTGCCGGTTACGTGGTTGTAAACTTTAATTTTAATTATTGCTAATATTAAAGCGTAATTAAATGTGTGCACGTACGATTTCCGGTTAAATCGACAAAAAAGTAAGCAACTTATAATAAAGGATTCTTTTAATCATAAATATAACGTTATAGGACATGTAAAATAATACTAACAATAGCAATTCACCGAGTTGGCAATTTCATATGGAATTATAACAGAGTGGACGTTATTTATTTCTATTAATTTTTAATTATGGTCGACACGACACGATTTCCCATCTTTAACGCTATGATTATGAGCAGAAAATTATTTACAATTAAATTATAGATCCTAACGTCACTACGTCTACGTACGAAAGTAAATAAAGGATCGTCCTTCTAACCGAATGCAACACTACGTTTAATAATATTAACGAACAAACTCCAACGGGGCAGCAATGATAGTAATATTTATGGATACTCTTAGTGCAATTATTTTAAAACTAATTAAGTTAATAACGATCGAATATGATAGATAATGATATAATATAGGGCAAAGGTATTTTAAAGCAATTAGAATACGTTGAATAATTCATTATGATAGTGAAAATGAAATTGAATAAAAGAAAGGAGTTATAATAATACCAATAGCAAAAGAATGGAATATCGACAGAAGATGATAATTAATTAATTAAAGCACATTATCTAATTAAACGAATCGATTATTTTATAAGAGTGAAATGTTTCGATTGATTTGCTCAATCCAATCGCCTCGACTAGTTGAGCGTTAATACTTGTGGTTAGATTTTTTTCCGCCAAAGAACAGTGACGAACAATCCATTATATTCGACTTCAATTCCTCTTGATGCCTTTTCCGTGTTATTTAATTTCGTTTTTTTGATTTAAAATAGACACATTGAATGTAAATTCTATTGTTCGACAACAACATAATTTATAAATATATTTATTTAATTATTATCACATATATATAAAATTATTTATTAGTTTTTTTCTCCTATTATACATGCAATAATACTTGACGACATCCATTAACAAAATCCTTCACCTTTTCGTTTAATTACCCATTATGAAACGTAGAAAGACAATGCCTATTAAATATAATATAATAATAATAGTACGATTTTTTTCTGTATATTTTTATTATTATTATATTATAAAAGAAAAACGTTTGTGTCATTGTAAATTTATTATTATTCTCGTTTTTTTAGGAACGGCATTAATAACAATAAGTCAATGAGTTCAAGAAGTCAATCATACGATTTTACCATAATTACTTTCAATGTCTCTCTCCACCTATTTTAATACGATTTCGTAATCGTAATTTTTAAATATCAAATTTTGGCCAGTGAAAGTGTGCAAATTTGATTTATTTATTTTCAAATTTATTTATAATACGACCCAAATAATTCTGTTATTATTATTCGACACGTTATTAATATGGAATTAGCACTAAATTCGTGTCAGTAAGGTTGGGTTCTCTGGAATCAATCTTAATTTTTTTAAAGGGTTTGCTGAAGGAATTGAATGAATTGCTCGAACTTTTTTTCTACCGAAAAGGATTGGTTTTATTAATTCATAATCATACCTGTTCGCGATGTGGCCAACTTAATAAATTTTATTCTACTTGTAACTATTTTCTTTTTTTTTGCTTTTCTGTATTCCTGTCGTATGCATTCTGCTACCATACGATCAAATAACATTATTTTATATAATTCGCATGAAATAGTTGGTCGCATTGATCCAAAAGCAATTTTGGACCATCTTGTACGTAGAATTATCAGCGGATCGACAAATTACTAACTCGCTTTTCTTAGCAGTACCAACGCATTCGGAATGTACGCGTTTTCAAGTCTAATTCCCGTTGATCGCTCGGTAGTTTCGCGCGTATTAGTTGTGTGTTAATCAATATTATCCATAAATCAAAGTCCCCGCCTAGTTCGTAGGGAGCACACACATAATGCTGAGAATAGTAATAATAATATACAGCACACGACATTCTATCATATTTCAAAAACATCAAGCCATTATTCTAATTACCGGCGAATGAATATAGATGATTTTAATAATAATATAACAGCAACTCGGCAGGAATGAGTTTCTTTTTTTTTTGTTGGTTTGTTGGTACTTGGGTTTTTCGTGAAATGAAACAAAAAAGCAATTGCTCCTCTGTAGCTGGTAACCCGCAAGAGAAAACGAATTTTAATCGTGTACGAGATCTCATTTTGGACGAGTGCAACGTTATTTACAGATTTAATAATTTCGGAAAATAATTAGGCATTATTAAAATGGCGGAAGAAAGATGTTCCGCAGCGAAATTTTAGCGAACTGGCATCGGGCACGTTGCTATGAAATATTGTGCGAAAAGAAAAATGTAAAGAGCGAGTACAGATTTTAAACGAGTACGGCAACAGTACCAAGCAGAAATGGTGATGGTAATAAGAGTGGACTAGCGCAAAAATTTAATATTGTCTAAAAAAGGAAAATCGTAATCGTCGATTTTTGCAAGCTACCATTTCTATTGCACGCTACTGCCACGACTACAACCATTTTTATTATTAGTCATTTTTAATTAAAAAAGAAATTTCTTTAATTATAATAAATCTCTTGCGAAAATTAAAAATTTGCATCGCGGAAATAAGAGAAGTGGAAAGAAAATCGACCAAAAAGAGAAGTAGAAATAATAAGAGAGCGAACGGGCAGGAATGGACGAAAAAAGAAGGAGAGCGAAGCTGTATGCACTAATCTGTAGATTTACATTTGAAATTAACGCTAATTATAAAACAATTTTTACATCTGCAATTCCATCCGTCCAATAACAAGAGCAGGCGAAATGAATGGAGAGGAAATATAACGAAAATAAAACAAGAAATATTTCAATTAAAATCTATTGCCAATAAACGTCTTTTATTATTTCTTCTTTTATTAAACTTTTTCAAAACGTTTTCTCGCAGTTATTTGGTTTATGCTTAAAATTTCAACAACGTTATCTTTTCAAATCTATGGTCAGTTAAGCGAAAGTAGTGCGGCCCACATTTCTTTTGAAATAATTATTAACTCACCGAATACAGTAGATTAATTGAGGTAAAGAAAAGAAGTAAAAAGAATGATCTGCATTAATTTTCATTAGGTCCTAAGTATTTTTGACAGTGCTGTTATTTTAAGTCTGCGATGTTTAGAAAAGCAAATATTTTCTTGGTAAGGTTGCTTTTGACCAACGGGCCAAGCAAACTTATTAAACTACAACAAAAATATGAAATATCACTATTTGAATGGATAGATTCAGAAATTTAAATTGTAAATACCGTAAATAAAATAGAACAAAGAAATATAGATCTTCAAAGTATTGCATTAACTAGCGAAATTAAAAAATGCAAGCAGAAGAATCAAACTAAAATAGATTCTAGTGCAAGGTATTTCAGTTGATCAGTCATAAACATGAAGTGAGTGTCAATTTCAGAAAGCGATGGAAAGCGTAAAAAACGGGGTCCAAATGTTAACACTTGATGATCGTTTTCAAACTCACAGCTCGGTGAAAATAACGCAGCAAAAATGCAGTGTCGATTGATAATCAAGAAAATGACCTCCTAAACCATCTCATTCTTAGGGCAAACGTTTTCTATGGCAAGGCACCAGAATTATTGAAGAAATTCGCATTTGATATTTCTCTTCTTGATTCAATTGCCTAATTATTATCACGCTAGTATTAACCTCGAAACGAAGTAAAATGTGCTATTAATCCGTTGCCTCAGTTTCTCCGGCCCATTTACAGGCGTAGGATGCCTGAAGAATGAAGTCGACGGGGTTTGAATCGGGCGACCTTAGAGGACATGGTACAGATCCTACTCATGTTCGTTTAAAAATTATGAGTAAGGCAGCTGACCCAAATAAAGTCCAGCATTTAATGAGGCCCACCTTCAAAAACTCGCAGGTGAACGATGCGATGAAAAAGTGCCATGAAGATAATAGTTCTTTACACTGAGTTGGAAAACTTGTATATAGTTTGCACAACTTTGCGAACCCGCGAAGCCTCCTCGTGGGATAATTTATTCAAACGTGAATCAAATTGTAAACTCTTTTAAATTTTACGCAAAGTAAGTCAAATATTTCATCATAGAAAAGTCGGGTAATTTGTGTTCAACTTACTAATTTGTGTTAATTAATCAACTCTCAGACATATTCACTTTCCTCTTATTAGCCAAAATTCGATGTTAATTGCCGTTAAATACACGGCAATATTTGAAAGTTAACACGTATTTAATAAGGCCCACTTGGGACATACGGCGAGCCATTTTCTTGTCAATGGTAATTTTTTGTTTCATTGCCAGCAGGGTGTTGAAAGACACAAGAAACGTGCTCCACACGCAACGACACAGTGCAGATTGTTTTTGTGCAATTTTCATTTAATTATTTTGAAAATTCTTTCTACAAGAAGTTTCTGTTTGTCAAATTTGTACAACTTTCCAACTGGTTCTTATGATTTTCATAGGTGGGCCTTACTAAAATCACGTGTTCAAATTTAGTTCCACTGCAGAGTTTTCTAAATATTTTTTTCTCTGGTACCTCTGAACATCTGAGTTTGTTTTTGCATGCACATTATCTCAATTTATTGTTACAGTTATGAAAAATAATCGTGAGTTTTATTTGGCTGAGGTACCTTATAAATGATTTTTCTAAACAACTGAAGTAATCTGTCAACTTCTGAAAATTTAAGTTTAGCGAATGAAAAAGTAGATAAGCGAAAAAAATAAGCGGATCCATGTTCATTATGATTTTATCATGCGTCATATTATCCCCTTAAACCTCGAAAAGAATTTGCACTGTAAAAACAAATTTTCTTTAGTAACCGAAACTAAACAAGAACACAATTGAGCGAACAAAATAATATAGAACGAAGATTCCTGTACTGACACCTTTCCTCTGGTTCTTACTGAAAAACGCTCGAATAAAGCAGTTAATCAAGATCACGTAAAAGGGAACAAACAGAACATGACCGTTAAGCGATAGCGAGGGAAAGAAGCGAGAAAAAGGACGATACCGAAGTGGATGGAACATTCCGACCTTTCATTAACGACATGATATGACCCTCGTATCCCGCATAAAATAAGAACCCGGTTGAAAATCCGTATACGTCGCCTGCAACAGGTCGCCGTCACGCCGTTATCGTCTAACAGCCGTCGTCGTAGTCGACGCCGTCGTTATTATCATCATTACAAAGGATAAAGCGGTTTTAGCAGATAGAGCCGCGTCGTTCTTCATTGTTTTTTCATCTTTCTCTCTCTTTCGCTGTACACGTTCGAAAAGTCCCGAGGAAGCACACGTTCGCCGTTCGCTCGAAATAAACTTTTCTGCGACGACACGCTTTTCGAAAACGGAAAAATAATCTTTCGCCTTCGATTCCTGCTCATTTGAAATTCTAATCGCGTTTATTAATTCGTTTTTGATTGTTTTTGGCAAAATTTCGTGAATGGTTTATCGTATTTATTTAATATTTACCATTAATTATTCACGTGCACACGTTTAGGAATTACTATTGTTAATATTTATCCAAAATGTAGGGAACGCGGTTATTATTATTGTTCTTGCTCCATTTGTTGTTATTATTATTAATACTATCGCTATTGTACGGTTCAACAAATACAGCGTTTGACAAAGTCAGATAGCGTTATTATTATTATATTTCTGCCGCTGAAAAACATCAACTATTGCGGACAAACTATAAATGGCACCTCGTCTCTCTCCATTCCACTTTGAACATGAACACGATGCGATGATCCCCAATAAATACCCGGTATCATTAGCAGTAGGTATTTAATTAATACGCGGTAGGAACGGCGGGCGATAATAGAGACACATTTAACAACGATTTTAATTTCGTGCTGTCACTCAATCAAAACCCAGCATTTAGATGATAATTTTCTCTAAATGGTCGTCAGTATGATCGCACGTGTTTCCCGAATTTTTATCGTACGTTTTATAGACGCAAATTGGCGCTCGAATTTTGCCGGATATCTTGCATTTTTTATCATCTATTAATGAATTTAATACGTGCGATTTGAAAAGTGAAAAAGTATTAATTATTGCTAACGAAGCGAAACCGGCAAAAAAGTATTAATTTTCATAAATATTCCATAACACCAAATAATAATGATGATGTGGAAATAAAATTGTTTTGCAATTAATTTATTTAAAATGATTGTTTGTCATTTGTACGTTATAATGCCGTTCGAATTTATTTCGCAAATTAACATTTTCATTTATTTATTTATAACGCTAAATGTATGCAATTTGTCAGTCCGTTAGTTCTTTTATGCGTTTCGTGCAAAACGATTTCCCATTAACTTTTGCACACAATTTATTATTCTCGTACGCATTCGCGAATTCTAACCTTTTTGCTGCGCCCGTTCCTACGGAGATTTAGATTAAACAAAGGAATTCGGAGCGTCGATAAAAAAGTTTAACGATTTTGCGAAAACGTAAACGAATGTGCCGATGCTTTAACGACGTCGACGACAAGAACAAGATTAATAATAACAATAACAGCAATAAGAAGTGGAGTAAAGAATCGAGGGACAAAAAGTTAATAACTTCCAACGAACACCTGTTCCAATTACAATTAGTTTATTTGTTACGGATGGCCGTACGTCTTCGCTGTGACCATAATAACAATAACTCTTTGAAAGGAATTTCCAAAGAGTGGAATACGAAAACAGGGAATAAACACAAAGCGTAACAGAAACGTGAAGGGTTTTAATAGTAACACGATCCTCCCTCATCGCCATAATAATGAATTTACGTCACACGATAAGCGTCCAATACGACTTGAAACCGTGGGTGTTTGTACGGTTCTCCATTTGTATTGTGTGTGTGTGTGTGTATGCATAATATTTACCTGTAATATAAAATACCTGCATTATTATTACGATTAGCAATGGTGTATTGCACTATTTATTAACGATTTATAAAGAGCATTTTCGAAATCGATCGACCAAAACGACGTTTTAACCCATATATATACAGGGCGTTTAAGAAAAGGTGTCACAAACTTTAAGGGATGATAATATGGCCCAAGATAAGCAGAAGAGTCCTAACGAACATGGGTCCGGAAATGAACGGTTTCGGAGGTACGAAACATTTTGCAACTTTTATATTACTTACAATTAGGTACAAATAATACAAATTATGAACAAAAAGCAAAGGAAAAATAAATCAAAATGCTCAAAGTGTCCTCCTTCAATTTCACAAGGTACATCGAAGGACACTCGAACTCTTTCGAAAATCATTGGCAATTAAGTATCGCCTTAAATTCGGTGGGCAACTTTGATCTGTCGGTTGGTTCAGTTCCTTGAAGTCATTTACAATTATTGTATAAAGTGTAGCATAAGCTAAGCTTTTCAAATCTCCCTAAAGAAAGGAATCTAGAGGGTTTAAATCTGGCGATTTTGCAAATCATGATACAAATCCGCCACTGGATTCCCAACTTCCTTTACAAAAATTGTTTAAATGGTCACTAAAATGATGAATTGACGTTTGGCACGTGCGATGAAGTGAAATGCATGTTGACTTATTCCAAAAATTAGAGTAAAAGGGCATTTCGAAAATTCGTAAAATTGTCATTAATCACATAATACCAACTAGAATCTCTGTGTATAACAAATCCTCTGTTCACTAAACGAAAATGCAAGTTTTGCGAATGAAAATGAAGACAAAAGAAGATCCTCCGTATCTTCGAAACCGTCCATTTCCGGACACATGTTCATTAACATTTTTCTGCTTATCTTGGTCCATATTATCACCCCTTAAAGTTCGTGACACTTTTATTCAAACACTCTGTAATACATACTCTCATACAGCCAATAAAGGATTGATTTTCAACGCACAAGAAGAACAAAAACAAAAGAAATGCAAAGAAAATTGAAATTTAAACTTCGGCTTAACCGCCAAACCACACACCATTAGCAAACTAAATGAACTCAAATTTCGCCAATTCAGGAATGAAAACGATAATTTCTTAGGATATTTGAAAATCACTGCTATAAGTCGTTGATAAGAAATCTTGCAAGAAAAAAAAAACAATTTTAACATTTGTTTAACTAATAAATGTTTCGTTTCGCATATTACCGATATTTATGCTGATGCAAAGATTGAGTAATTTGCGAATTAAGGTTTGTAGGGAATCCAATTTGAAAATTACACGAACTCGAGCATACAAGTACAATCGTTTCTGGCTGCGATTCGCAATGCAAATTCAATATGATCGTGCTGGCAAATTATAATGCTTTACTTTTAAGCGATTTAAATACATAAATATCAAAATCGTTTGTCGTCATCGTCCCGTAATCGAGTTTAGAGAATAGGAAAATTGTTTTTAGGGAAACGACGAATTTCCATTAAATTGCATTCGGTTAGTAAGAGAGCGAGGGAGAGAGACGGATTATTCGATTTGAATATTGGAATTGTGTTCTTTGTAGGGACAGCGAGAGAGAGAGAGAGAGTCCAGTTTTTGGTCAATTTTATAAACAAATCTCTGCATTATTGTCGAGCATACAAACGGTTTATTACAACGACGTAATCGAGTTTTTGCAAATCAAAAGGAAACGGAATTTCTACGGTCATAACGAGAAATTATATAAACGTAAACTGCAAAACGGACATACGTTACCCCTGTAAATCCACTGATCAAAGCAGCAAAGAATGGAAAAATGTTAAAATAATAATCATAATAATAAAAACGTTGAAGAGTTGAAATAAAAGAGTTGCGAGTGAGAGAATGGCAAAATGCGAAATTGCATTTCTATTTGATGTCGCAATTCGTTTAACCCGTCCATCCACCGTCATCATCATCGTGCTCTCTTTCTTCTTCTGCATTTAGTTAATTTCCCCTATTAAAATGAACGTAATAAAAATTTAACCCGAAAAAAAAAGTTATAAATGAGGAGAAGAAATGAATTTCTTTTTCGTGCACCGGGAAAAAGCTCTGCGAAGAAGAAAAAGAACGCACTCCGGCCGCCTTTTAATTTACACGACATGGTTATAATTTTTAAATTAACCACGGTTAAATATGTCAGCGAGAGAAGTGGAAGGACGGCAAAAAAGGGCGGCGGACCTTTAAGGGACCGCCAAGATGGACGAATGTCGCTTGACGTTTGCAACGTTCTTCACGTGGCACTAATAAATTACTAATGATAATAACACAGAGAGAGGTCCAAAAAAAATGGAGCCGAGGAAAGGGAGGATTGGGAGGAGAAGAAAGAAAAAAGGAGATGCAAAGGGTTGACGGCTAACGGTATATTCTTTATTATTTCATTTAGATAAAATCTAATTAAAACAACGGCGCGGAAAAGATTTTTGTATAAAATTTAATTATAAAAGTGCACGATAAAAGCAAAGTCAGAGTGAAGAGAGATCTTTCTCTTTTCCCTCGCTTTCTTCTTCGTCCACCCATCCGTCCCACTTATTTAATGTTAAATATATTACTGTACACTACAGGGTACAAGATTAACTGGAATATTCCGGGAAAAAATGTATGGGGAGAGCCAAACGAAAAAAAAAATAGCGTTATACTATACATTTCCTTTTGTCCCTACGTTCACCTTTTAACAGGATAAACTTTTTATTTACAAAAAATATTAATTTTTGTTTCGCAAATCATACACACTTGCTGCTTCGCTATTTTTTTCCTCTCATTTTCTTTTTGCAGAAAATAAAATTACATCAACTACACTTTGTAGATTTTGCTCGCAAAATAAAGTAGCGTAGAAAAGCAAATTGAAATCTTCCCGTGTGTTTCGGGCACACGAACGGCTCGCAAAAGAGTTGTTTCACAGCAACAACACAGCAACGGCATCAGTTTAACATGCCCTCGTGCAAAAAAAAGTGGCTCTCTCTTTTTTTTTGAGCGAGAGAATTAACTTATAGTTATATAAAGCTGCTTTAATGCTCATGTATTTAACGCAATTTTTTCCCTTCCCTCGCGGAAGACACCAACTAACCGTACACCGTTTTTATTTAATAATGATCCTCTATTATTTTTATTTTTTTAATCGTTTAATCTAATTTCGTGTTTTGCTGCAACGGTAACGGCAAAAGAGAGTCTTTTTTTTAACGAATTAAATTATTAAACGAAATACGGCGTTTAGAACGAATCACATTTGTGTAGTAGGAACGAAAAATGTGTGCGTGAGAATTGATCCAATTTGAAGCAAGAATTCACTCGAAAAAACGCTTCTTACCTCGAAACATTTTATAAGATTGGATTCCTTTAATAATTTCGCACTTATTTCACTCTACATTTATTTCATTTTTCGCTTCGCTCTTCTCTTTTCGCAATTCATCTAGTCTAATAGAGCACTATTCGCGTACTCCGTTGACCTTTTTATTACCCACAATTTGTTATATTTACCGCTTATTACCATGTAAGTTATAAGTCATAAAGTACCATTTACGTGTGTGTACGATTGCCGCTTAAAAATGTACTCTTCGCTTTTTTTTTTCTCTCTCCCATTTCGCACCGTGGCTATTTTCCTTTGTAATTTTCCTACATTAATGAATACTAAACAAAATGTATGTTTATAATAACTTTCTTTCAATACGGCAAAAGTGCGTGCTTTTAAAAGGTTTAAAATTACTACCAAAGCGATTGGTGTATACGTTCTGTTTCTTGCTCGACCGTTGAACGCCTTTGAAATTATGCGATTTATCGATTTTTTTTCTGTATTTAAATTGATACGGCGAGTTTAGAAGAAGTTTAATCGATTCATTCGACCTTTAAATCGTATTTGACACGGAGCTTTTATTGTGGTTTCCTTTTTCACGCCAAAGCTCATAGTTTTGAATGCATAAATAATGATTTTCGCAGAGAGCGAAGTTTGTAATGAATGTGCCCTCAAAATTTATAACACAAACGATACTTAAGTTGGTAGTTTAATTATTCTATGAATGCTATACCAATTATGGGAATAAATTTTCTTTAACGTTCATTTTATTTTTCCGCTGCCCGGTTTTCCTTTTCCTCTCCATGACAGATTACGTTCATATTTCCTCGAGAAAAGTCTTCCACTTTTTCCTTACGCCACGTATTTCTTCTCCTCCGCCATGGAAAAATGAAACAAATTGATTTATAAGCACAGAAACTCGCTCTCATCTTCTTGCCAGATGTAATTAGGATATAACCGAAAAGAGGACGATATTATTAATGTAAACGGAAGGACTTTCCAGTGGTTGTACGTATGGTTTTGAATAAGTTTTTAATAATGCACAAGTTTTTTAATCAAGAATAATCGAAATCGAAATTTCATTTCAAAATCTGCTTTCTATTCGTTTGCTAATGATTTCGAAAAAGTTGTATACGCGATGGAATTGATAAAATAATCATTGGTAATGTGGCGATGTGGTTGCGGGATACCTCGTGGAAATATAAATGCAAGAGGTGGTGTATATAAGAGACGAAGGAACCGAGCAAGAAGCACCACGTTCCTTACCCATGTTAGCAGTAGTAAAAGGCAATATTAGTAGTTACCCATAACGTTTGGGCATAAGACGTGAATAATTGAGAGCGAATGCATTTTCCTTCAACATTTATGACGTATTCAAGGAAATTGCATCGTAAATAAATTATGTGGAAATGAAGCTTTTGATAAATAAAACAAATAGATAATTCTACAAAATTCAAGGGGATCCTCCCTCGCATCCCCCCGCCACCCACCGTCTTGCTCCTCGTATACCTGCACCTTGGTAGATCAAAGGACGTCGTACCGGAAATAGTTTGTTTTTCATCCACGACTACTCGCTCTGTCCTTTCTCTTTGTTCCTTTTCACTGCAACCTCGTTCCTCTTGCACTTTATATGTAGACGTTAAAATATTTAAGTAAGGAATCGAACCTAAGAGTCGACCAATGGAAGTGACGTCCGTTTGTGAGATAAAGAAATGGCGAGGAGGAAGAATGAAAAAGTGAAACCGCAAAGTGGGAAAAATAAAAGAGAGGGAAAAACTACGTTCATTCAAAATTAAAAGCTCGTTAATTATTTATGTTAGACTTATATTTAAAAAGAAAATGTTCTCTACCAATTCGTCTCCTTCTATTTTATTCATCGAGCTTTCAATAAAACAGCAATCGGAAATATACTTTAATATTTTAACAGTATCAGAGCTACTAAATAAATGATTTATTAGATTATCTATATATATACGTGTGTGTGTGTGTAATATAATTTAATTGAAACCCTCTTCATCATACAGTATAGATTTTTTTCGAGATTAATAAATAACCGATCGGATTAAATTATTATTTCAATATTTTTCATTCTTTTTACGTTTCGCTTAGTTAATTATTCAGATATTATAATAGTCGACTAATTTCGAAGAATTTTTAATCGTAATAAGTTAATTATTGGCAATTTTAATCGAGTAAAATAATGCTTTATTATTATTCAATTTCGTATCTAATTCTTTTGCTAACGAGCATTAAACTAGATGGAAAATTGGACTACTTAACATAATAATGAAATTATATACAATTAACTGCCAATAGTTGGCGTTTTTTTTCTTTACTCTATTATCGAACGAATCTGAGTATTAATTAGATCGAATACTAGTTTGGGAATGACGAATGGAAAAATATTGTAAGAGTCGTTCTATCAGTCGTTCTTTAGTACTTTCGAATATTAAAAATTTACGTTATTCTTTGGTATTAATTATGACTATTTCACAGATCGATGAAATTGATTTCTTCGCTGTAATATTCTTATTGCCCGGCACTAATGACTAATTAGATATATAGAACGATACTTGAAAGTTAATAATTCAAGTAAAACTATGCAATATTAATTAATGCGTTGATTAGGTATAATACGTGTATACGGTCCATAATGACAATTTGATAATAATATTATCGTTATCTTTATCGAATGGGGTTTCGTTTTAACGTTAGAAAGGAATGAGGCAGGAGATGAATCGTTAGCAAATTTATGTTGATAAAGTGGGCACTGATGGATGGGAAAGTTTGAGTGTTTTCTGTATATGGGAGCAAGGTGAAGCTATATGTATAATCTCTATGCCCTCTATGTAGGAATTATTATAATTAACACGTTCATCTGCAATACGCTGATAATAATAACTTGCATACTAATTATTACGTACTTAATAATCGACAATGGTGAGAAATATAATTGGCTGCTGCGTGTACATTATCGTCATTACAACTAATTGCCGGTGACAGCAACTCGCGTACAGAAAATACACACCTTACTCTAAAGATCTGTGTAACTTTAAAAAAATTCTAAAGTGTATCACGCAAATTAATCTTAGTGGTATTCGCAAATATACTACGCAAAAACGAATATGGATATTGTCGGTTTACAAACGTCAATCTTAATTATGGGCATTAACTGATTTTTGGCCACGAACAATTGAATTAAATGTGTTTTGAAGATAAAGTAAAAAGAGAGTGTTTCTCTCATTTTTCTTATCACACAGTGTTCATATTTTTTAACAATTATTTGTGTAACTTTCGCTATTACGCACCACCTTTGAGGCTCTTTGTGATACTGTCAACGGTTCGATATAGAATTTCGTTCCATAGACGCAGTAGCGCTTCATGCATTTGCTGAACGTTCAATGGTTACGAGTGATGGTCAAAATGCCATCTTTACATGGGCTCAATTGAGTTCTGGAGATATTGGAGGATATTTCCATGTTTCCTTGACACTGGTGAACAATCCTGTCCCTATGAGATCAAGCATTGTCATCTAGGAAACGGAAATCCGTGCCAATGAGGCCGAAGATTTGCAGGATGATTTCCTCGACATAACGAACTGCAGTGAGGCTTCCATCAAAAACATCGTTCGCTATATCATATTCTATGGGGCTGTCGATGGAGCAAATGATGTTAGACCAACTTCCAATTAACGATTACCAATGGTTTGTGTTGATGTTCCCTCGCGATGACATCTTTCACTTTGCTTAATACTTGATGAGCCCTATGAAAAGGGTTACGCTTTTTGTAAGAATCACAATGTTTTTGTCCTCCCTTGGAATCATAATGTGCCAAGATACACCGCCAGGTCTCCTATTGGTACTTCCGGTCTCTCGAAACCGAGTTAAAGCTCGGTACATCAGCCCTTGAGAAACATCTCCAATTCCTCAATTGAGTTTCACAATATCATATGAAATTTGGAATACTTTTTGGACAAATAGTTTAAGGGTCGAAGGGATCGTCATCCCTTCAGGTTGAAGGGTTAAAACAGATGTTCTCCATGCACATTTGATCCGTTTTATTTTATTCTATAGTAATATGTGAACTCTATCGCGGTTGTTGCGTTCTAAGTTTCAGCACGCGAATTTATGCCGGTTCGTTAAGAAAAGATTTTGTCGTTTTTTCAAACGTATACATTAACACATATAACAGTTAATAACCAATAACTTATTCTCTGTATGTAAGACCTATTAATTTCATGCCAAAGGTCTATTGCTGCTGAAGCGTGAGTGCAGAATAATGCTTAATGTTTATTTATTCCCGAAAGGGACGTTGGTGGGATGACTTCGTTCATATTTTCTAAACTACAATAGCTCTTTGAGGATGTTTGCGTTTTGCAAATAACTATTGTTGTATTACATTTGGTGTTCTGATAACTAGCAATAACAACAACCGTCTGATAAGATTTAACAGTGAATATATAGCGAGATTGTCTCAAAACGTTTAACAACATGATTACAAAAGATTTTAAGCTTTGAAAATCACTAAAACATTTTTCATTCATTCATTTTTTGCGTAGTATATTTTGGATGCGAACAGTTGCAATTGACGCTTCTTCCTTTGATAACAAGGGTCCCAACCAGTAGAGCCATCAACAATATTCAGTTTTTATAAATAAAAATTTGGCAACGTCCACCAGTTCCTCATGGAGGAAATGCCAAATAACGCGAAACAGTTTACAAATGATTCTTATTTAACAGTCTCAAACTCCTGAATCATGCTCGTATCCCTCTGACGACGTGTTTGCAAGTGATTTGAATTAACCTGTTTGTTCCCATTGTTTGGTATAATAATGTAAGGAGAATGAGAAAGAGAGAGAGAGAGAAAGGAGAGCAAATTGTTGAATCTGCGTTTAAGGGAATGAGGAAACTAAAATGATTATTGCACGTGTATTATTGAGTGAGATGGCGCGTTGAAATTTCTGGAGGCACGTCGCGAATTCGCTCTTTCCCACATTTCCTCTTCACTTTTCCCTTTATTACATATACATGTATATGTACACCATCGACACTCTCCTCCTGCTCTCCTCTTCCTTCTCCTACCAGCGTTTCTCCACCTTTCCCCTTTTCCACCGCCCCTCTCTCTCTCCTGTTCGCTCTCTCTGTTCCTCTTCTCACTTGTTAGCTATAGCGAAATGCCTTTTGCTTCTATTAAATATTTACGGCGTTTACAAATTTATAACCCCTAGCGTACAGTATTAAAATTAATTATTTAATATTAAACTTCGTAATTTTTTGTTAGGCTCGGCAGTTATTCTGTAATATTTTATAGATTTTATGTCTAGCTATAATAAAATCACAGAATTATGCATAAGAACGTAATTGTGTTTGTGCGAGGAGAGAGTTTGAAGAAAGAGAATGAGCGAGAAAGGGGCCATGTGCAAGATTTGCGGACTCGCAACCGTTACAAACACGCACATCTCTCTCTTATTTTATTTTTTCCATGTTCGGCCACTAGTATCTTACCGCTTCTTATGCCCACTTTTTGATGTTCCAACGAACTCGGCAAAGGAGGAATCGCAACTACGGAGCGCTTTCAGGAGTAATAAACTAGGAGGAACGAATTATGCAATTACGGCACAAAAAACGAAAATTTAGTTTCCTTTAATACCGCCTTTATTAATATTATTGAGAAAGTTTTATTCAATTCGCAGTCAAAAAAAAAGAGACGCCGCGTTGAATTACAATTGAATTAAAAGAATTGTAACAGAGGGAGAAATCCCAAAGTTTTCATTCTCAGATGTTATAAGACAAGAAATTCCTATCTCTACTAATAATGTAATGTGGAAGGATGAAAAAAAAAATGCGCGATACTTTGAAGAATTGAATGAAATAATAAAATAAGACCCTCCAAGAAGAGAGAAGAAAGTGGGTGAAATTGCTATGTATAGTACAAGAAAGAATTAAAAAAGGGAGAAAGATAGACGCGGCAGTGGTAGGAGGAGGAAAAGTCTGAATTAATAACCACATTTTAATATACAAAGCTCCTTTTTTCTCATTCTTTTTTTTTATTATTATTATCCTTCTTCCATTGCCAATTCTTTTTTCTCGTCCTTACGTAACGGCGAATGGCGAAGTTATTTAATTAAAAAATTTATTTAAAAAAACTGCCCTTTTTGCCCTAAAAGGATCCATTCTGCGGGATACCCGCATGAAAATCCGTTCAACATTTATTTTAAATAATTTCCAACCAAAATACGGCGCGAAATTACTTCATCAGTTAAGGGCACGTTGTTAGGCGAGCGTACGAGGGAATTGGAAAGGTTGAGGACCGTTTGTCCGTTTAACCCAAATTTAAAGGAACTTGACACAGATAAGTTGTTTGTTTGT
This sequence comes from Hololepta plana, assembly GCA_963695495.1. Classification (NCBI taxonomy): domain Eukaryota; kingdom Metazoa; phylum Arthropoda; class Insecta; order Coleoptera; family Histeridae; genus Hololepta; species Hololepta plana. The sequence continues at coordinate 9,401,081 of OY968837.1, read as the reverse complement.
TTGTTCGGTGCCGGATCGAATGAACGAACGAACGAACGAGGAACCATGACCTGGCGTAACTATCATATAAACGAACGGGCCACACATAAAAGGGAGCCGCGATTAAATGGTTCACGAAGCCGTCTGTGTCCGACCCGCGAGCTTTTCGTTTTCCCATTCTTTATCGCTACCAAATACGTTAAGCCGAACGCAGGCACACGCGAAAGCATAGGCGAAAATTAATAAAAGCGTCTCGCAAAAAAGTGGTACGAGTTTAATATAATAATAAATTAGCGGCAATGTAATTTGCATATTATAATAAATTCCATTTATCTTTAAAGTTGCTGCTGTTGTAATGGTAATAGTAAATAAAGTAAGGTTTAATATTAGCGGTGCCAAGCCGAGAACGTGCAAGACCTTACTTCGCTGTAGCCTAGTTATGTAATAATAATGGCTAGGGCAAGTGGCCGTTTAAATACGAAAAGTTCGTCGGGCGTTGGGCATGCACACACATGCAGACGTGCATTTTATATGGCGACGACGGCGGAGGTTGGCGGTTTGCTGAAAGTTAAGATTTAAAGCGCGAATGTTAACGTGGGGTCATTACGATTAAAGTTTTCGTATAAATTTCCTCGGGCGTTAATTTGTTTATAACAATGATTTATTTTGTTGTAATCTTTTCACGTTCGCTCTCCGCGCAAACTTCAACTTTTGACGCGAGGAGTCTAATTGCAAATTGCTTTAAATGCAATTCAATTAGTTTGCGTTTTCGTGTTAGCAAGTGCTCGAGATCAACGTTTCTTTAGTTAAGTTTAATCTCTTCCGCAACTTGTTCTGCTACAAGAACTACCGATAGTTAGTAAAAAAGCGGTTCTTTTTTCTTGTTGGATTAATACTAATTAATTATTAATTTTAATTGGTAATTAATCGTAAAAGAACAGGATCTGATCGAAAGAAAAATGCAAGAGTAGCAGCAGTGAGCGAGGGAAAAAAGTGTGGCAGCAATGGCAATGAAAAATTTATTGCTATCAATGCAAAAACCAGCAACTTGTTAATAAATAAATATAAACATTATTATGTAGGTCGAATCGATTAAATATTATTATAATTTTTTGTTTATTTAAATGTAGTAATAAACATATAAATAATTAACATACCACAAAGATACCGCCAACAAAGTCACTCTTATTCTAAGCAAGAAACTTTTATGTAATAGCAACAACACAACCCACAAAGAAAAATACTGTAACAAAGTGAAAGGCTCCCAACAAAAAAGCGGTAGCACTTGCGTTGACATTTTAATTTATTATTATAATAAATAATTATGAACGCAAAGAAAAGAAATATTATAGAATTATTGGCTAAATAGAGTGAGATAAGCGAAGGATTTTGAAAAAGTTCCCATTCAAATTGATTAAGTCGTCATTATTGTTATTGTGCGTATAAATTTCATTGGAAACGTTAATTAGCTCCCGCGAATTAATCAATCATTATTAATCGAGGAATTGTTCGGTTACAGTCATTTCTTAACAATATCACGTGAAATGTCAATGCCGACGTTGGCTGGTAAGATAATAACAAAATCGTATTTAATCGTGGATCGAGATTAATAAAATCGAGCTCTAAACCCTTAATAATGCCAACGATAAGCTACCGTGAAACAGTTCAGGTAAAGCGTTAAACGGAAACGAATGGAAATTAAAGACGAGGCAATCGATTGAAACGGGTTATTGTCAGACCGTCGTTTCCTTGTTGAATTTTACCTACGTACTCGTATGGTCGACAATAAAATAAACGACTCATTTAATGGCAACAACAACAACAAACAACAAGAAGAACCGAAAAAAAAAACAGAAGCAACGACAACAATAACAACACCAAAAACAACAGGTGGCACACCTGTTAGAGACCCTATTTTAAAATAGTAATTCCTATGGAAATCTCTAAAATAATCCGACCAGTTTTATGTACCGTGAAAACGTGTGGCTGCCAGCTAGTAACCACGCTTTTACGCTACCGAAGCGAATTGGGTTAGAATCGTGCCATTCGTTTAACAACTAATTAATTAGGCGATAGTCGAAGCAACGAAAATGTTCTTTTTTTTTCGATAGTAAGATTCCCTTTCGCTGTTTGTTAAATATTTGCTTGCAATATTTTAACGCATTTTGTTTTGGAAAGTACGTTACGCAAAACCGATGCGAATTATAACAACAACAACAATAATAAAATTTAATTCCATAAAAATTAATGAATTAACGAGCGATCGCGTTGTTATTTAATATAATGAGAAAATAAAATTATTATCGGCGCTTAATTGAAATTCAGTGTTAAATTATCCCTCCAACAATATCGTCATCATTATTATTATTTGTATATATTGAATTTATAATATTATTTAGATGTATGTACGTGTGTATGCGGCACCGTAACGTGTATATTTCTGCGCGTGTGTGCGTGTGTATCGGGGGATGATTTTGAAAATCTGCATTCGATATTTTAATAACCCTGAATATTATCACAGTCATTAATATAGACTAATATTTGTTAATGAACGTAGTAAACATGTTATTCCATAAAATATATCTCTCCACACACACGTATACGAAGCAATACGACTACCACTACCCTCATCATCATCATCATCATCATCTACCTACTCCTATATACGAATACAACACAAACATACTCGCATGTTATGGTGGCAAATGGAATACTATAGAATCCTGTACGCAATGCACATGACTCTACATTATATTATCCTCGACTAGTACTATTACAACATTGCGCCTAACCCCCGCCGTAAAACGTCCCCCGAAATAATAAATATGCATATTACATAATACATTTGCGTCTATTCTATGCAACGACAAAATCAGAACGATAATTATAATAATAATATTGGATCAGGTTTAAGCGAAATAGGATTAAGCGGATATCCGCGGTCGCGTCCTTTGATGTGTGGACTAACCGAGATTATTCGCAGGATCGACGACGTTCTTTATAAACCTTAAACTCCACCACTTTGCTACATTAATTAATCAAGATTATGCTTAGAACTCGGGCAGAAGGCACAAATAGTAACGATAATGCCGGAGACGTTCGCTTACACATGTTGGTAATCCTGCTCAACGTGCTCTGAAATTTGTATTGGAATCGCATCAATCTCCGGATTTTAGAATCATCCGGACAACTGGAACAATCATAAATAAAAAATAAACGATCAAAAAGTAAAGGATTTTGAATTTTGTCGCGTTGTTGCTTTTTGGATACAGGACGCAAACTTTTACTGATTCGTTAATAAAAGGCGTTGGTGTTTTTTCTATATACTTATGTACTACCACTAACTTCTAAATGCATGTAGAAGAACTCTCAATTACATATAAAAGGTTTTGCGTCTGTTGCTGATGACAATCGAGTACTGAATCATGAAATTATTATTCTTATTCATTCCCGAAAGGAACGTTAGGGGGAGGATTCACCCTTATTGGTCAATTTCTACATTAGCTCTTTGAGAACGTTTGGGTTTTTCCAAGAACGATTTTGTATCCTTTTAGTCAGATACGTAACCGAACAATAGATTTAACCAAATAACAAAAACTGCCTGAGAACGTTTAACATTAATTAAATAACAAAGATTGGCTTATAACGTTTAACAGATTTGGAATAGACGTTAATGCTGACAAACATAAAAAACGTATGGCAATTATTGATTTGCTTTTTGATTGCTCTGTACATATTTTTACGGAATTTTTACAATAATTCTTAAGTTTTTTATTAAGACATCAAATAGATGCGTCATTTGCCAAATCGATTAACTCCATAAAACTAGAAGTTGAGAAAAATGATAAAATACCATATATATTTTTTTATATTTCCTTTTAAAATAAAAATTCAAAAATACGATGTAGACTGCATTACTGCAGACGCATCATTTATCTAACAACATATAGAAAGCATAAGATAGAATATTCGTGGAGTAATTGTTATTGTTACTACAGTTTTTTCGTGATTAAGGGAGTTAATCGATTTGGCAAGTGAAAGAAAGTTATAACTTCAAATTCAGTCTTCGAATTATTGTGATTTCTGCCAATAATTTACTAGTACAACCCTATATTTTAATTCCATAGTTCCAATTTTTTTATTCTAGTGATTAAATAATCTTCTGCTAGTATTTCCTACCATGAATACTCTCGATTTTTGCAAAATGTTCTGTTTTTCAGCAAGAGTTAACCTTGTATCTAGGCATTTTAACTCAGCATTGGATCATAATGACTAGGAGTAGTCCAGATTATCAAAGTATGTGTAAAATATTACATTTTCAATTTTGTCCGGACTACAAAGACATTCGAAAATGTGATGCTTTACTGTATTGTCTTGAACGTTCTACTTTTTAAATCAAAATTCAATTTAATTCGGATAACGTTTTTTCTTCTTGTAGAGCATAATGAGTATTAAAGCTTTTTGCACGATTGCCATTACGGTTTATTCATAATTTGAAATAGATTGAAATGCGTGAGGGATAGACGGCGATCTGAATGAGAGTGTCTTTTTTTTGCGTGCAATAATTGTGAAATAACGAACTTTGTCCAATTTTTGTTTTGTTTGCAGTATTATTATCATCATTATTATTCCGTTCTCCCGTTTGTCGTTTCGTATTTTCTCTGAAACGAGAGGGTAGAGAAAAAATGGTAAAATTTCATTTTTTCGTATAACAAAAATATCATTTTTATTTCGGGTTTATTTGTTTAATCAATATTTGATCATTATTATTTAAAAAAAATCCTCTACGACCGTCTGCATTCGTTAAAAAATGCTTTTTTTTCGTTGTTAATACCTACCACGTAATTTTTTTTCTGGTGCCTCCAACTCTTCGGCTCTCACTCTTTTTCGTCGTTCTCCCATTTTTTTCCACCGTGTATTTCCATATAACTCTACTACTCTGAATATCAAATGGCATTTTTAATATTTGATGCGATTTGAAGTTTTTAATTTATTTCAGTTATTTAATTACCGGTTCTACCGAAAAAGAATTTTTTTACTTCTCTTCCTTTTTCCTTGATTTTTTTTCCATCCGTTGCGTTTGATTATTGTTGAATTAATTATAAATAAAAAAATCGATGCAAAACCCTAGAAAAAAAAATGAGGGAAAATGGTGGTGGCGACGTTACAAGAATGAAATAAATTTTAACAGAGAGAAGAAAATGAGGCAACTTTTTAGTGGGCGTGCAAATTAAGAATTAAACAGGTGAAAGTATTTTTATCAACCGCTATCAAAAAGAATGTGTCTAATAGATGAGATTTCCTTTTCTTTTCCACGTTGCGTTTTTCATGTTCATTTGAATTTGTCCTCTTAACGTTTCTTGAGTACAGCATATTTCGTTGTGCTAAGGTAGTCGATTCGCAAAGGTAGCAAACAGCAAAGTAGTTACTAAACAAAAGCAAGAGATTTTGTCCATCACTGGTAAACTTAAGATTAAGAGTTAAGATGTAGATTTATTATGAACGATAATGGAAAACTCTGGAACGACGTAATTGAATTTCACTATATTAGGAACAATGATGCAGATTATTCGCTCCTTTTTGCCTCTATCATTTCGTTATGTGGGTTAATTAATTTTTATAACGTGAAATTATCGTTAACTGTAAATCAATTTCGCTTCAATATTCATTACGCTTGGCCATTTGCTGCGTTTAACCCGTTCTTATTGACATTAAGTGTCCATTACTTGTAATCGTCGTCTTACGACTTAAGAGACGTGCAAGAGCAAGAGTCCGCGGATGGCGTGCAACAATTAATGTCGGTTCGTTGCCTTTGTCATTATTAACGGCCGAATGATGAACGATATTAAATAATGATGATGATGTTGATAACGATATTTTGTCGAGGTGCAATTTTAGTAAATATTTCCATTGCACCTGTCAATCAGAAGATGCATCATTTTGTCAACAACATTACAAATAATTGACATGCACCGTTGGTGTGAACGACACCCGGAGGCTATGCAAACTAACCGTTTAAAACATACACACATTTGCAGCTTTCGGATACACATGCATGCAGTTGTTGCATTCATTCATCCGATATCATTATCATCTCGCTCCCTCTCGCCTCTCTCTATGTATGTGTGTTTGGTGGATATTGATACGCGTTTTAATATTATGTATGGATTTATTTATTATCATGCCCACATATACACATATTACGTACAAATATTAACATTTATAAAATCCACGTGAACACATCCGTATATTATTGGCACAATTGATTAAAAATAATAATGATTGTTCAATTTTAGTAATTGCAAAATCTAAAATGTATCTTAAATGAAGAGCCAGAAAAATCTTAAGGTTAAAAATCTGAGTCAAGACTTGATCTTTGATTCTGGGAGTCAGCCAGCTCTTTATTCAGATTCCCCTATTTTTGAGCGTCTTCTTCAACGCCCTAGGGAAATTTTTTGTTGCTGATAGTTTAAAAATTAATCTAAAATGTATTGTCAATGAAGAGTCGGAAAAATCTTGAAAATCTGGGTTAAGACTTGATTGATTCTGCAAGTCAGCCAGCAACCAAGAGATATCTTCGCTATTTATCCAGATTCCCCTATTTGGAAGCTCCTTCGTCAACGCATAGGGACATTTTGTTGTTGTTGATCGTTTAAAAATTAATCTAAAATATATTGTTAATGAAGAGTCGGAAAAATCTTGAAAATCTGGGTTCAGACTTGATTGATTCTGCAAGTCAGCCAGCAACCAAGAGATGTCTTCGCTATTTATCCAGATTCCCCTATTTGGAAGCTCCTTCGTCAACGCATAGGGACATTTTGTTGTTGTTGATCGTTTAAAAATTAATCTAAAATATATTGTTAATGAAGAGTCGGAAAAATCTTGAAAATCTGGGTTCAGACTTGATTGATTCTGCAAGTCCGCCAGCAACCAAGAGATGTCTTCGCTATTTATCCAGATTCCCCTATTTGGAAGCTCCTTCGTCAACGCATAGGGACATTTTGTTGTTGTTGATCGTTTAAAAATTAATCTAAAATATATTGTTAATGAAGAGTCGGAAAAATCTTGAAAATCTGGGTTCAGACTTGATTGATTCTGCAAGTCAGCCAGCAACCAAGAGATATCTTCGCTATTTATCCAGATTCCCCTATTTGGAAGCTCCTTCGTCAACGCATAGGGACATTTTGTTGTTGTTGATCGTTTAAAAATTAATCTAAAATATATTGTTAATGAAGAGTCGGAAAAATCTTGAAAATCTGGGTTCAGACTTGATTGATTCTGCAAGTCAGCCAGCAACCAAGAGATGTCTTCGCTATTTATCCAGATTCCCCTATTTGGAAGCTCCTTCGTCAACGCATAGGGACATTTTGTTGTTGTTGATCGTTTAAAAATTAATCTAAAATATATTGTTAATGAAGAGTCGGAAAAATCTTGAAAATCTGGGTTCAGACTTGATTGATTCTGCAAGTCCGCCAGCAACCAAGAGATGTCTTCGCTATTTATCCAGATTCCCCTATTTGGAAGCTCCTTCGTCAACGCATAGGGACATTTTGTTGTTGTTGATCGTTTAAAAATTAATCTAAAATATATTGTTAATGAAGAGTCGGAAAAATCTTGAAAATCTGGGTTCAGACTTGATTGATTCTGCAAGTCAGCCAGCAACCAAGAGATATCTTCGCTATTTATCCAGATTCCCCTATTTGGAAGCTCCTTCGTCAACGCATAGGGACATTTTGTTGTTGTTGATCGTTTAAAAATTAATCTAAAATATATTGTTAATGAAGAGTCGGAAAAATCTTGAAAATCTGGGTTCAGACTTGATTGATTCTGCAAGTCCGCCAGCAACCAAGAGATATCTTCGCTATTTATCCAGATTCCCCTATTTGGAAGCTCCTTCGTCAACGCATAGGGACATTTTGTTGTTGTTGATCGTTTAAAAATTAATCTAAAATATATTGTTAATGAAGAGTCGGAAAAATCTTGAAAATCTGGGTTCAGACTTGATTGATTCTGCAAGTCAGCCAGCAACCAAGAGATATCTTCGCTATTTATCCAGATTCCCCTATTTGGAAGCTCCTTCGTCAACGCATAGGGACATTTTGTTGTTGTTGATCGTTTAAAAATTAATCTAAAATATATTGTTAATGAAGAGTCGGAAAAATCTTGAAAATCTGGGTTCAGACTTGATTGATTCTGCAAGTCAGCCAGCAACCAAGAGATGTCTTCGCTATTTATCCAGATTCCCCTATTTGGAAGCTCCTTCGTCAACGCATAGGGACATTTTGTTGTTGTTGATCGTTTAAAAATTAATCTAAAATATATTGTTAATGAAGAGTCGGAAAAATCTTGAAAATCTGGGTTCAGACTTGATTGATTCTGCAAGTCAGCCAGCAACCAAGAGATATCTTCGCTATTTATCCAGATTCCCCTATTTGGAAGCTCTTTCGTCAACGCCTAAGGACATTTTGTTGTTGTTGATCGTTTAAAAATTAATCTAAAATATATTGTTAATGAAGAGTCGGAAAAATCTTGAAAATCTGGGTTCAGACTTGATTGATTCTGCAAGTCCGCCAGCAACCAAGAGATGTCTTCGCTATTTATCCAGATTCCCCTATTTGGAAGCTCCTTCGTCAACGCATAGGGACATTTTGTTGTTGTTGATCGTTTAAAAATTAATCTAAAATATATTGTTAATGAAGAGTCGGAAAAATCTTGAAAATCTGGGTTCAGACTTGATTGATTCTGCAAGTCAGCCAGCAACCAAGAGATATCTTCGCTATTTATCCAGATTCCCCTATTTGGAAGCTCCTTCGTCAACGCCTAGGGACATTTTGTTGTTGTTGATCGTTTAAAAATTAATCTAAAATATATTGTTAATGAAGAGTCGGAAAAATCTTGAAAATCTGGGTTCAGACTTGATTGATTCTGCAAGTCCGCCAGCAACCAAGAGATGTCTTCGCTATTTATCCAGATTCCCCTATTTGGAAGCTCCTTCGTCAACGCATAGGGACATTTTGTTGTTGTTGATCGTTTAAAAATTAATCTAAAATATATTGTTAATGAAGAGTCGGAAAAATCTTGAAAATCTGGGTTCAGACTTGATTGATTCTGCAAGTCAGCCAGCAACCAAGAGATATCTTCGCTATTTATCCCGATTCCCCTATTTGGAAGCTCCTTCGTCAACGCCTAGGGACATTTTGTTGTTGTTGATCGTTTAAAAATTAATCTAAAATATATTGTTAATGAAGAGTCGGAAAAATCTTGAAAATCTGGGTTAAGACTTGATTGATTCTGCAAGTCAGCCAGCAACCAAGAGATATCTTCGCTATTTATCCAGATTCCCCTATTTGGAAGCTCCTTCGTCAACGCATAGGGACATTTTGTTGTTGTTGATCGTTTAAAAATTAATCTAAAATATATTGTTAATGAAGAGTCGGAAAAATCTTGAAAATCTGGGTTAAAACTTGATCTTTGATTCTGCGAGCCAGCCAATTACCAAAAGATGCCTTTGCTCTTCATTCAGATTGCCGATTTGGGTGCTCCTACTTCAAAGTCATAGGGACATTTTTTGTTGCTGATGGTTTAAAAATTAATCTAAAATATATTGTCAAAGAAAAATCTTAAGGCTAAATATCTGGGTTAAAACCTTAAATCTTTGACTTTGCCAACCAGCCAGCTTCCGAGAGATGCCTTCGCTCTTTATTCAGATTCCCCTATTTGGGAGCTCTTTCTTCAACGTTATATAGAATTTTGGTTGTTGTTGATCGTTTGAAAATTAATCTAAAATGTATTGTAATGAAGAGCCAGAAAAATCTTAAGGCTAAAAATATGAGTTAAGACTTGATCTTTGATTCTGCGAGCCAGCCAGCTACCAAGAGATACCTTGGCTCTTTATTCAGATTTCCCGATTTTGATGTTCCTTGGTGGTTGTTGATCGTTTTGAAATTAACGTTTGCCAAAAATACTTTTAATTGGTCTTGAACAGAATAACTTCTTTCATTTCATAAGCAAACTGGTGAAATTATTCATTTCATGCTTAGAAACCTAAACCAATATTAATACAATAGTGTGCAACGAAGATATAATAATAATAATAGTTGACCAAAGTTAATAAAACAATTATCAAATTACACAAACTGCTTGTTTATAATTAAGTGGTATACACATAAAATTTGCTGGACAGTATAATTACCTACAAGTCTGGATTTCGTGTTATTGTAATATCCACACTGCCATATACCGATGGACGAATTCTAATGATGGTTGCTGCTGGGTGCTCATTGCTGATAATAATTTGTTGTTAGCTGCGAACATGCCAACCTCTTGCCCCTCTCTATCTGTCCATTGCTCTCTGGGAGCATAAGCAAATAATAAATTACGAAATTCTATGGAGAACATTGAAATTTATAATATTCGTACTGGATGTTGTATTAAATTAACTACGTCGAAATGCATGCGATGATAGTCGATGATTGTAAGTCGACCACTATCAAATAGATCGATATCGAAGAACTCCTCATTTGCCCAATGCTCAAATTCTTTACATAAATATTGCACGTTAATTTACATTGGCTCGTTTCAATTTGCGTTATTAACTTCAGGAAGAGAGGGATTGGAAAATAAAAGAGGAGGTGAAATAAAAATGAGACGATGTAAAAAAAAAAGAAAATTGCGAAGGAACTCGATTCATCAGCACCGAAAAGTCATTAAAACATATAATCCAATTCTTCTTGTCGCTCTTTTTCTCCGTCGTCTTTTTCCTCCACTTCTACTCTCAGAAACAATACATTTAATTTAATAATACGAAATTCAAATGAGTAAGTGAAGTAAGAAAAGAAATTCGCGAAATATAAAATGCAGAATAAGAAAACGAACAAAAAAATGTTAAAAATAAAAGCGGACGGAATAAGGAAAATTAAAAAATAAAAAGAAACGGACGAAAACGAATTGGACGCTCTTATTTTCTTCGAGGCGAATAAAATAAAATTCCCGTACCGTGCATATTTAAATGGAGAGCAAAGGGACGCGGGAAGGATGGGGGAAAGGAAATTAAATAAATGGATTCTCGATTAACAATAATTGAATTTTATACGTTTCTTATTAATTCCTAATTAAGCAACTTTTTCAACTTTTGATCTCAACAAAAAGCAAATCCAGCCCGTAAGTTTGCGTACGCTGTGTTAAGGTGGAAATTACTTTAATATGCAATCCAAATGCAAACGAATTAGTCTCTCGTTTCCGCGGTCATTTTCAACTCCTTTTGCTAATTTTCACTTCTTTTCTAAAACACGGGGCACACGTTGTTAAATTAAAGTGGAATTATGTAATGCATAAAAGATTGAATTAACTACAAGTACGTAGTCGTTAGTTGGATAGGTGTGCGGTAGGCAAGAAGGACCTCTTCGTACTCGCTCTATACCTGTATTAGCTGCGAGCTAACTAACTAAACTGGCTTCCTAGTAATGCAACCGTAATGGAAATAAGAGTTAAATAAACTGAAAGCGGCGGTGCAAAGTGTAAAAGTACGGAGAAAATTTAATTTAACACTTACACGTACACGTACACACAATTACGTGTGATTTTGCGGAACGGGCACGACGAATTTAAAGGAAATAAAAAGGCGGAGGAGGAGGAGTTTTAAGAAAATTAATTATGATAATGTCCCTTTGGATTTAATTGGAAGTACAAATCCGAGAGCGTAATTTTGATGAATAAATTTAATTTAACTTTTCGCTTTTATTAAAAAATAAAAGATTTACCAATTCTATCAAATGATTACACAGATTTTATTGCTTATTGCTTTAATGTAGATTTTTTTTTCTTAACAGTTTGAAACTCTTTAGGTTAATATTAAAGTCAGTCTCTCAGAGTATCTTTTCTGCTTAAATAACCATGATTTCTTTCGAAATACGTAATAAAATTGGCAGGATGTTGTTTGCAATCTCGTTATATGGGAAGAGAATGAAGGTTTCGCAAAACGTGCATGAATGATGTACGTTTTAGTCATTTGCAATTAAACAAAACACACTAACCAGATGACGTAGGAACATCAATGCAGAAATTCGTACGTAAACATAACTATTGCACATTGTTTGGAATGTGTGCAACATGCAAATGCCATGTGTTTATTTTAATAGAAGATGATAGGAATTATGTTATGATTAAATTAATTAATTCAAAATAATGATTTTCCTCACTCGAACTCAATAATATCGATGAAGGGGGGATGTGCATGTGTTTGATATTGTTTATTATTATTAATTTATTATACCCTAAATTCTATAGAACCAACTAAATAGCACGAGAACAAAAAGCAAAGAAACATTCGTATTGTTATTAATAATCTATTGTTAAATTTGGAAATAAAAAGATTGGAGTTTAAACGAATGTCCGTTAAAATTATAAATAACAATTAAAACGTTTTCGATTCCATTTCTAACTGTGCATCGAGGAGAAATGAAGGAATTCGGTTTATTATTATCATTACTATTGTTATAGGAAAGACGTTTCAACAATGAACACTTTAACAATTTTATAACTCACTCGTTTCGAGGCGAATAAAAAAATAGATGATAATAAATAAATAAATTAAAACACATCAGCAAATTTACATAGAAAAGGTATTTAAATTGAAAATTAGAATAGTAATAAAGTAATAAAATAGCTTTTAAATATTATTGTTGCCGTTGTTATGTGTGTGCCACGTATTAAGTGAAAAGGAGAGAGTATTCCTCGACTTTTGTTAGGCGAAGAGTTCCTGCTTTCCTTTTGGAGAGATAGATTTACATATTTATGTACGTGTATGACACTCTGTACCAAACTTATTATACTGCATGATACTGTTATATTTTCCCTGTTTTTTTTGCTTTTCAAATTCTACACACATGAGTAACAGAGTGTGAAAGCACTAAATGAACGCACGTTCACGTTTGGGATTCGTTAAACTCTAGGAGATGTACGCTGACGAAAAAAAGGGCAGTCGCTAATTTTATTTAAAAAATCGTCCTTTTGGTCCTTCCGAATAAAAATGCTACGTTTACTAATTAATTAATGGCCTTTTTGTTGTTTGTTAAATAGATTAACCTTTTTGAAAAAAAAAAACGGAAATTATTGGACGACCCAATTAAACGATTAATTTCGAAACATACGAGTACGTTGTTGGTTTTTATAAAAAAAATGTCTGCAAATTATTTAATAACGTCAGCAAATTAATTTAAACAATTTAAATGGACTCTCGATGTGCATTAAAAATAATTAATAGAGTTAGCAGGACGCGCAATTTCAAAAAGCGATGCGTTTTTTGCGTAAAAATTTTAAATTAATAATTTTCCACCCCAAATTTTCAATTTGCATACGATTCAATAATGTTTGGGCTTTCGAAATTAATATAAAAAGCGGTACGAGGTAAGAAAATGAAGAATGGAAGATATGTAAAACAAGGAGAGGAATAATGCGAGAAGGAGAAAATTACAACGTTTCCTTTTATTTCATTTCCTTCTATCTCGCACGCGGATCTGGAGATTACTGATTTAAATTAGAAAGAATTTTAAATACAACCTGGAGGAGAAAATCCAAGTTTCATTAAAATATATATAAAGCAATTTCGAGTCAGTTTTTACATTTATTTTTGCAAACTTATATATTTTACTAAGATGTAAACGTAGAAGTGCAGAATTAACTTCGTCCCTCTTTTTCATTCTCTCCGCATCGTATACATTTTCTGCTCCGTCTCCGAAAGAAAAGAATGTTTTAATTGCATTAAAATATTGTAGAATTTTTGTTTTAATCACGAAAAACTTGGTCCCGTCTTCCTTGTTCCCTTCGTCTTTTTTTTGCCGACTCCCTCGCACTTTTCTCCCGCGTATTCTCCAATGCTTTATACCATTTTATATTTTATTGTCCTTATTCCCCCGTCCTTGCTACATGCGTTATATTCCTTTTCTTTCCATTCTTATTGTATTAAACAGATTCGGACGTGGTGGAAGAGATGAAGAAAAAGTGCAGTGAATTATGAGCATTTTAATTTCGTACACTTGGTATATTTATTGTTGTATAACACTCGTACACCATCAGGGCATTACTGCATCAAGAAAAAGCCACCACGAGCATTTCCATCGACTTGTTTCGGCGTCGTCTCTCTCCTACCGCTTCCCTCTTTAATTTTTTTCTTCGTTCCATTTCTTTCGCCTGAATTTTTTATTTACATTGAAGGAAAAGCCCATTAGTTTTAAAATTAAAATATACATCAACTTGGCCGAACGTACCGAAAAAAGAAGCGGGGAACGGGAATGAAAATAAAGTAACAGGGGCAAGATGAAGGAAAAGCAGGGGGACGGCGAAAGGAACGAGAGGGAAAAACAAATGGCGAAACCTCCCCGTCGCCCAGTTCCTCTCACTCTTCCTTGCAAATATTACACTATGAAATTTATGATAAGTTATAAAGAAACGAGCGGTCGGGGGGGGGCTCCAACACTTGCCATTAGCTCGCGTCGCAGTTTAAGGTTTTTACAGTTCGGCCACAACGTTCCATTTCCAACCCTTATTTGTTGTTTCTTCGTTCTTTTTGCTACGTGTAAAGGATGTGTTTGTTGACTTTTGCAGATTTATAACATTTTTTCCTTAAAAACATTTGCACATTATTGTTAAGGAGCTCGCTTTTTTCTGTTGTTGTTGCGAGTGTTACATCGAATTTGCAAACCAGAAAAGAGTTTCCAACTTCAACGTAACGGTTTTTCTTGGAGATTTAAAGTTAAAAGTTTGTAAAATTTTCGTACTATTTATGGATATCCTTACGCAACACTTTGAGCATGCAGTAAGTTGGAATGGCTCATGGAGAAATTGACAAATTTCCATGTTGAGGCAATTTTTTTGATGGTTTTAATTGAAAATTGCGATTTTTTAATTAGTTGTATAAAAAGGCCAATGTAACAATTTTTTGTCCGGATGTTGTTATAATTCTTGCCGTTGTATCAGTATTTGTTTGTGCCTGCCTGTTTGTAGCCCTTTTTCCCTTTGAAGCGCAAACTTTTGTTGAAACGAAAAAAAAAAAAGATCATTATTATTCACATTCGTCATCAAACAAATTTATTCATAAAAAAAACACAATATTGGTATTTTTTGTTTGCTCATCATCATCGTCACGACCAAAATATTTATCGATTTCGTTTGATTAATTTCTTCTTCTGCTTTGGGCCTTGGTTATAGACGCGAGAAGCAAGCCTATGTACAAAAAGAAATAACAGAAACCGAGTATAATAATAAAATATCCATATCGACGCTAAAATAAAAAAGAAGTCCGATGGAAACGCGAATGGAAGACAGGAAAAGAGGAAAATACGAAGCGACGGGCGCAAAAAAAATCGTTCGTAAATAATAAAAATAAATAGAACGAAAGCGATCGACTACGCCAATTCCGAAATGTCGATTGCTGCAACCAGAATTAAAGCAGCGGCAGCAGGGAAAAAAATTAATTTCCTACAAAGCAACAAAAGCAACTGAAATCTATTTCACAACAATCAGAAAAAAACGTATCCGTATGTGTGCACACCACTGGTATAAAGAGAGAGAGAGAGAGACTGAAGTTGCATTTTTTTTTGCTTTCGTGAATTTTATTTTTCAGCCCCGTTTAACAAAAATATACCGTTCAATCTCTTTCATATAAAATATAACCAATTTTTTCCCTACTCTTTTCCCAATCTATAGTATTCTGGGATTTTTTATTATTTATAATAAATAATTCTATTCTCTATACGAGTATCCTTTTACGCTCGCATCGACAGAGAGACACAATCGCACACTCGTATAAATATTTTGTAATAAATAATGTTTTTCGGGTTTTTTAATTAAAAAATTTCCTACTCCACCGCCCCCGTTTCCCCCAAAAAATTGTATCCCATATATCAGCGACAGGGGAAAAAAAGGAGGCTTTACTAGTGGTGTATATGCCGTAATCCAACAACAACGGTGGTTGTATAATGGAGGGATAGGGGGGTGGTAAAGGTGGTGTGTACGTATTATAACGTTTCGTCGTCGTATTCAATAGCGAAAAGTAATAAAAATGCAATAATATTACATTGTTTTCGTTCAGAAATGATGATAAAACGCCAGAAACGAAGTTTGCGACCGTAAAAATGCAATTTTAATAGATACACCGGTAATATCTGCGAAAATGATATGGAGCTTGATATTATTATATGCCATAGCCGTAATACCGCTCTACCACTATTCGCATTCCGTTCCCGGATTCTTTTTTCATTCTATTTTCTTCCATTCTATACGTGGTATATATGCTCCAGTTTACTTTTCTCCTCTGCATCACCATCAGATTTTTCAACGGGAAAAATGGCATTATTAAAAAAAAATGTAACACTGTAGAGGAAACGAGTGCGAGAGAAGTGGAATAACAATAATAAAAATAAAAATTGTATACTATTATCGCGTCTACATACATATAACAAGGGGTAGCAGGATGCGGAAGGATGGGAGATACGAGAGAGAAAATGATGATGAAAGAAATGGCAATGTGCAGTTTAATGAAACTATAAAATATCTCCAAGTGTTCGGAGTTGAAAAGTCGAATTTACGCTTTAAATTATTAAGCGTTCGCCGTTTTCTTCATCGGCTCACAATATCGCGATATCGAGGGAACCAGTGTTAACGATGCTCATTAATCCAAATGATAAAGAAATCGAGACGTCGAAAAAGAGATTACGAATAATTTATCCATTAAGTTGCTTTAATTGTATGTTTTACCTACCCAAACGCATGCACTAATTAATAAAGTCATTCGTGTTCGACGGCTTCTTCAATCCTTTGGTAGAATTACCATCTGCTGTGTGTGTTTCATATACATTTTTTAGTGGATATTCAGCAAGAACTTTTTTGCCATATTGTGTTTGATTACTTCCGAAACGGAAAGAACGTTGTAGACTTGCGAAAAGTTGCGTAAAGTTTATCGTGAAAGAACGCGTAAAAGATGCGCCTCGCTCCAGTCGGCCAACAGAGATTGATAACGACAAATTAAAGCATTAGTGGCAACAAACATAGACATAGGGGCAAGTCCTCTAGTGCCGGACAATTAAGCAATAATTGTTCTGTTAGTTCATATTTAATCAACGAAATAATTAATATTTGCAACAATGTTATTCTGTAATAAATAACAGTAAACTATTGGTTTAAAATTTGGTAACCAATAGGTGGCACATGGTCCTCTAAATCCTAAAATAATTTGCATCTGGTCACAGATATAATTCGCTAAGCATTTTAGAAAGTCTGTACATTCTTCATGAGCGCAACATTGACAGTTTGAACACTGCAAACGATTCAACATTTCTTGCTTTTGGCTTCAACGCTGTGCTATTTTTAATTTTTTTTCTGATATTTTTTGGTTATCAAGTTTCTTTTTATGTTGAGACGTGCTGCTTAAATTCTCTTCTTGTGGACTTTCTCCTTCACTTTATTCGCTGGTAGGTCGTAAAGTTAAAAAAATATAAGAGAAATAATTCCCTGTATCAAAAAAAATGTCACTTTTTCTGATAAATTTTGAAATGAGTTAAAATGAATCAATAAAATAGTAAAAATGGTGTGAATTAAATCTTTTGTATTGTCATCTCCAGAACAGCATTTGATTGAAGATTTTTTGCCGTTTCTGATACATTCGGGCATTTCACAAGGTTATTTTCGCCACTAATGTTTTTAGTCTTCTCGATCGACGATCATCATTAACGCCCTCACGACCGTTCTTGAAGCGGTTGTATCAGTCGTAATTTACTTTTACGATATGCACGATCATCACCATGAGCATGTTTCACCATTTGGAATTATCATGGTAAATGTTTTCCAAGTTTAAAGCAGAATCTAAATGTTGCGCTATAATTTTGTTTGCAACAATCGAAACTTCACAAAATTTTGATAGAGCAGCAAAACCAAATTTATTACTTTGCACAACTGAACAGAATGCACGCGGAGTTGAAGAGGAAATACTCCGCATGGGTCAATCGAAAGTGCGTAGTTCTTCAGCAAAACAACATCAAATCACACACAGACAGGGCAAACGAAGGAGAAATTCAAATAACTCGGCACGATCGAACTTATTCCTCATTCAGCTCATAGTCCGAAATTTTTTAACATCCGATTGCCATCTCTTGTGATCAATGGCGCAATTGTTTCTTGGACGTAACTTTCGACGAGCGTTCTCTTCTTGGTACAAAACTTGCTTTCGATAAATCAAAGTTTTCAATTGTTTGACTTCCCCCTAACCGTTCTGGAAGCTTCAGGAGAGTTGGTAGATGGTCAGCGAACAATGCGAATGATAAGAGTTAGCAAGAAAGCACAAGAAATTATCGCCAACTAACAGTCACTAAATTGTTAATCCATTTCTTAGCCAAATATTTGCCAAAAAGCATTTTTTTAACTTCTCTTTGTTTTTTTTTTGCAGATTGTTGTCGTGCGACGAAACACGGATTCCTGGCAGCGGTATTTCGTCGAAGGATAAGGATTGAAACGTTGATTGGACTGCACACGATTGACCTACCCACTTTGGATTACCTTCCTTTAGGTGAGTGCATTGATTCTATTTATTAGCGTTAGAGCAACGAGCACGTGGAGCTTTACAAACGGTCTTTTGGAATTTAAATTCTGCCAAAAGTTACTCCCATTCTTAAGCTTGCGATCGCCTCGAGTTAAAAGTATGGATAGGTTCGTTTTTCATCGTTCGTGTTTCTTTTTGTCGTGGTGTACATTTCGGTTGGCCATCGGTTTATTATTTGTTTCGCTTAATAAATACGAAATGAAGTTCTGAAATTGTATATACACACAAATCCCACGTCGTACGTTACGTTACGTTGCGTTGGTACGGTTTTAATATAATAATATAGCGCTAATAAAATACGGGGTGTATTTATAATATAATATTGATGTAGTTTAAATAATAAAATATATCGATGTGGGTGGTCTAAATATATATACATATATACGCCGTATACCGTAATTATTAACTAGCAGTGTACTGTAAAATTAACGCTAACAAGAATACTTGATTCGATTATTAAACTACCATAACTTTGGTGAAACATGCGTACGCGGGACTTATTTATTCCCATAAAGATCAAACTTTATAACTTTGCACAAGTGTTCAAATCAAACAATAATAATAATAAGAACATGCCCATACGTACAAACACACACACGCGGATATATAACATAGCGAGAGGGAATTTGCACAATTTTACCGATCGTAATTCAATTTAAGTTATTTTTATATTTGCAAAGGCTCCTTCCTTTTCGCTGCCCCTCTCTCTCTCGCACACGCAAACAGTTTACTTACCCTCTTATTTCATAAATTGTAATTAAAAAAGGAGAAAGGAGAGCGAATAAGGTGAAGCAGAAGGAGAGGAATTGAAACTGGAACAAGAAGATGAATAAAAGTTGGAGAAATACGAGAAAGAAAGGGAAAAAATAATAATAAATTCGTTTGTTAGGAATCTTAATTAAAAAAGGCACCGGGAATATAATGATGGAATATAAGTAAAACAAATGGAACGGTTTTCTTTCGGGGGGCGCGCGCGCAAAAAAAAATGAGTGAGAGAAGTAGAAAAATTAAGCGTAACGAATGGGCCAAAAGAGGGAAAACGAATGGGATGGCGTGGAATTGCGCTCATAATATATTATAATCGTTAATAACAAACAAGAATTAATTTCATCGATCGCATATTTCAGTTTTATGCTCAAACTTCGTTCCCGTTTCCATCTGTTTTATTTATTCAATTTTTTTTTGCAATTCACTTTGCTTTAATTCCAACGCGGCAGTGCTCCCGATGCCGCGAAAGAATTCCTTCCGTCTCACTCATTTGCATCGGTAAGCGGCTGCTGGCTTTTGCTTACTTTTTTTGCCACCGCTGTTGAAAAGTTTGCGCTGCGTGATTTGCTCTTTATTCTCCATCCACGAGCGTTGTATATTAGCCAAGAATTTAACATTACACTCTAAAAGCCCTCAACCCTTCACATACCACTCTCGCTGCCTACCTACCACCACCTTCTGGTTGTTAACTGGCTTTAGTCTTTTTCTTGTCTCGAAATGGACCAACAAACAACTACTTTTTTACAGGCAAGAACGCTAATGGAAGAGGAAATATATTTACGCCTTTAGTTTCTTTTAGAGAGACATATAAACCAACCCTTTTTATGCAACTCGCATATCCTATACTCGGTGTGTGTTGTTAGGGAGTGAGGTTATTATCATTGTTTGTTGCTTAAGAATAAGGAGTCAGAGTGGATAATTGCTGAAGTGCGATGGGACGGGAAATTCCGCGATTTATTATACGCGAGGCGAAGGGAAAAAATTAAAATAAGGGAAAAGTAACTAGATTGGGGGAGAACGGAGAGGGACGATGGTTGAGAAAATATAAAAAAAAAGAAGGCATCATCGTGCAAGATTTAAATCTTTTTATAAAAACGTTTACAAAGTACGTATTGTAACTTTTAATTAAAATTTATTAAAAAACTTTTTGAATTATAACAAAATGATTTATTCTTTATTATTATTATTTTTCTCTTCTACCACTTCTTCGTCTTCTTACTGTTATTGTTGTTGTTGGAGGGATATTTCTATTTTTTTTTTTCGTTTGCTTAATAGTCAAGAGGGTGGGTCCTTCCATTTAATATCGAATATTACTTTTTTAATTACACTTAATAAAAACGAACGAATAAAAATGGAAATTAATAACAAACGAGTACAGGAACGTCTCAAATTAAATCGTTAGCGAATTCAAAATCTTTTCGATAGAGTATGTAGATTTAAATCAATACTATTACAGCGTGGAGAAGATTAATTTTTTGTTGCCAAATGCTTCATTGAAACCAGGATAAAACGCTTTGCAAAAAAAGTTTCCAACGAGGAACTCTGAAAATAATTTATTCTATTTGTAAAGTACGACGATAGTTGTATAATGGCACACACACACACACACACACACGGGCGTATAAACAACAATAAATATTCCACTTTTGTTAAAGCATTATTTAAATTGTTGCCTGTCATAAATAAAGCACCTGCAACATATATCATATTCTCTAACGTAGTATTTCAATTAATATTTTGTCAGAAGACAAATGAATTGTATTATCTGCGTAATGTGCAAAAAAAAATTAATATTTTTCGCACGTATCCCTGTAATTCAACCCCGCATCAACATCAAAAAAATATATATCAAAATACGGAGCGATCAATTTGAATTAAACCGAACACGGGGAAAGATAGATTGTACGTTAACAAAACTGCGAATCGTCGGGCGCAAACATTTTCGTTCTTTTTTTTTTCTTTCTTTTTATTCTTTCGATTATGACAAAAGCATTTTCGTTCGGTCGATCACGCGTAATCGTGTTCTATTAAATCGTACGCCTTCTCTCCGATCATGACGCACGAAGCCACCGGATGTCCGGCGAAACTGAACGGGAAGACGCTCGCGTCGACCACCCGCAGCGTCTTGAAGCCGTGCACGCGGAATTGACCGTCGACGACGTCGCCCTTCGCCGGACTCGGCCCCATCTTGACCGTGCCGACCGGATGGAAGATGTTCATCGTCAGATGCCGTATGAGGCAGTGCCAATAGCCGACCGAATCGCGCGCGAAGCACTTGCAATCGCTCAGCTCCACGTCGAGCAGTTTCGCGTCGATGCTCCTCAGCGACCGCGTCTCCTGCAACTTGCGCAAAAACTCGATCATCTCGTAGATCTTGCCGATGTCCGTCCGGTTCCGGTCGCACAAGAAGCACGAGTCGATCAGCGGATACTCGTACGGATCGTTCGACTTCAAGCGCACGGTGCCCGGCGTCTCCGTGCGCAAGAGAATGATACCGACGACGAACGTCGACTCGGGCTTGAGATTCGACCACAGGTCGCTCACGGTCCGGTTCTTGTAACGGAACATGTTCGGCACGTAGTTGCTCAACAGCGGCGACGGCATCATCAACAGTTCGACGTCCGGATATGCCTTGTCCGCGTTACCCTTCGTCGCGTAATAGCCGATCGCTTGCACGTTGCCGGCGACCGTGTAGAAACCGGTCTCGTTCAGGTACTCCTGCACGTATTCCCGTATCGATTTCGACGGTTCGCTGTGATTCGTCGCGAACAGCGAGCCGAAGAACGCCGGATGATCGCGCAAATTGCTGCCGACGGACAAGTTCGCCACCAGCGGCACGTCGACCTGGCGCAGGTGTTCGGCCGGCCCGATGCCGGAGAGCATCAGGATTTGCGGCGAGCCGATGGCGCCCGCGCACAAGACGATCTCTTTGCTCGCCCTCACGACGTACGCCCGCTGATAGCGCGAGAAATAGACGTCGCGCTCGGCGCTCGTCTCGTTCACGTGCACCCGCGTCACGTAACTGTCCGGCAACAGTTGCACGTTCTTGCGGCAAATCTCCGGCCGCAGGAACGCGCGGTACGGCGACAAGCGTTTACCGTTGCGGACGTTCGTGTGTATCCGCGAGATGCCCGATTGGTCGGCCCCGTCGACGTCGACCGTTTTGATGCCGAGCTCGTTGTTCGCCTCGATGAACTTCCGCGTCTGCACGCTCTCCAACGTCGCGTATCGCACGTCCAACGGGCCGCCGGTGCCGTGATACGCGGCGTCGCCGTCGACGCTGCTGTTCTCCGACTTCTTGTAGTACTTCAAGGCCGTCTCGTAGTTCCACGTCGCGTCGACTTCTTTGGCCAAACGATCGAAATCGCGCCGGTTCGCTCGCGAATAGATCAGCGCGTTTATTATCGACGAGCCGCCGAAACCTTTGCCCCTCGGATACGGACAACGATTCTCCTCCATGCCTTTCGTAGGAGTTCGAACAATGTTTTTTTATTTAGCTGTACAGCGTCCGGCAGAAGTGCCTCCCACATTTTAAACTTAAAATACAAAGCTTTGGCGAGTCCGATCTGGACGTTTTTTTCCTCTGAAAATATAGGGACGTTTATGCCATTTTATGTTGTTTAGTTTAAAAAATGATTGTGTCGAAGTGGCGACCATTTCAATGGTGTGTTTACACGTGAGAGTTTACTTGCGAGTTACTTTCGCTATTTTACTTGCGATAGTTGGACTCTCAGAGTTTCTGGCCGAAGCCCTAGAGAACTCTCGCGTGTTCTCGTGCAGACTCTAATCATTTATCACGTATATTCCGATTTATTGGACTACTTGCGTGAATAACTCTCAGAGGCCTTTACACGTGAGAGTTCCTTCGTCTCACCGATCATCCGGTGCAAAACCTGACCATCTTCGAACCTTTTCTAGGGTCTTCTCTGTGTTTAAATCTTATGCAGTTTTTCGCGTGAGAGTGCTGAAAGTTCCCCTCGGTTGTGATAGTTTGCGAGCTAGTTCCAAAATGGACGGGCACATTGCAATTTAATCAACTCGCTGCTAGTTTTGGTAACTCTCAGAGGCGTTTAGTTAGTTTTACTGTAGTATTTTAAATGCTACTTGCGCGAAAACTCGCATAAACGACGCATTCTCGTGCTAGTCTACGAATAGCGAGTACACGTGAGAGTTGAGAGTTTTCGAGAGCGGTCTCAGTGGCGTTTAAAGTGGCAGTTTTGCTCTCCGAGAGTAAACCCGCGCAAGAAACGCTCACGTGTAGACGCATCAAATAGGTATGCTTTCTTTCATAATTTCGGGCGACAGTGCTTGAACTCCCTCTCGTATTGCTTTTTTCTTAAATTTAGCAATATCTTGTGGACGGTGTCATGCCACAGAAGAAAGAGGTCCCATGGGAGCAAAATCGGCTCCAGAAAGTTGCGAAGCATTTCGACATAGAGAGTTATTTAACAAAAGAAACGGGGGCTCTAAACGACCCAATAGCACAAAAGAGTAACACGTGGTATGTGAAGTGGTCTTCCATGGGGCTGTCATAGGATGTTCTATCATCTAGTAGCGAAAATTCTTGTGAACCAGTGGCTTAAAGGTTTTCAACTCATAAAAAGATCGATATTTTGACTTCGCGAAGACTTTGGATGACCTTTGCACGTTTGCCCGAACTTTCGCCATGTGACATTTTCCTCTGGGGACCACCTGAAATTGGTGTAGACCGGTCACAACGCCTTGGTGAATTCAACGAATGAATAAACAAGGAAATCGCGTTAATAACGCCGAAGATTTTGCTACGCGAATGACGCAAGCTTTCAGGCAAAAGTTGCGAACAACCAAGGAAAATGGTCTCCAATCATTTTTTAAACCAAATAAATGGCCTAAAATTCCCTATAATTTGAATTTTTAAAAATCGTCCAAGTCGTAGGATCTTCGTACTCGTACTTATGTCTTGTAATTTAAGCTTAAGGTGTTGAAGGTTCTTCTGCCGGACGCTGTAGGTCTTTCATAGGGGTTATTGTTAGTACCTAAACAGCAGGACGTTTGCGGCGTACTTTTGAACCCCCAATTGTACTTGGTGGCGCTCTCCATCAGGAACATGTTCGGTATCTCGGTGAATTTGTTCTCGAACGTGCCAGCCTCCAAGACCAACGTCTTGAATTGCGCGAGTTTGGCCAAGCGGCCGGCCAAAACGGATCCGGTCGCACCGGCGCCGATTATTACGAAATCGTACGTGCCAAATTCTGATAACGATATAAAATTCGCGTCATCTGCTTGCTTCGGCGTTTGATTTTTTTTTATAGTAAATTACCTTTCACGTCGTTCGTTGGCGGCCTATACTCATTGGCGTTCGTTGGCAATTTGTTGATCGTCGCGTCTGCAACACTCCGTTCGATTAGATTCGTATAGAAGTCGACCTCGTCATCGCCACGATCCGCTTTGATTATTGGCGTTAGATTAGAAAACGTTAGAAATATATAAAAGTAAAAACGGCGCATTCCATTCGTATGGGTATGAGCAAAATAATGATAATGTCACCAATTGTCAAACGATCAAGGGCTGACAGTAATTGGAATGGGAATTTCGAATAGCAGCTTGGGAGCGTTTCGGTTCCTTCGACGATTCGCAAATTAACATAGCGTGCCAATTACGGAGAGAATTGCCTAGTGAAAATGATGAGGAACAAATAGCAGCGTAATTATCCTCGCAAATAATTATAAAGTTATCAATTTTGCAATAAAATGCAATCACGTGTAAAGTTTGCTTCTTTAATAATTTACATTAAATGGAAGTGCATTCCATAAATGGCAAACGAGTTTTATGAAGAATTTGATCTTAATTGAAAATTATGTGAGCACGAATTTCGAAAGAAGCAAAAAATACATTGCAGCGTTTCGCATTATAATCATCAATAAGTTGCAGAATTCGTTGAATTAGAGAAAGAGTGCCAAAATTAATATCGAAGCTTGATAAAAGAAAAAGGCCAACAATGTAAGACCTAATAAAATGTTTTATACTATTTAGATTTGCGTTATTATGCCTCTGATTTTATTGTATAATAAAATTGTTGGAAATATTAGTCGATAAAAACCCTCCACTATTTCATTTTTCTTTCTGCTTATTATTGCAACCACCGTTGCTACTTTGCTCATTTCATTCTTTCCTCCTCTTGCCGGTTTGTTGCTAAACGTAAAATCGCAACCCATAATATGTATGTTAGCGGATTCGATAGATAAAAGAGGCAAGTTAAAGAAGGAAAACAGAAATGAAACGAATTACACTTTGCATACTGTTCGCAATAATAATTATCAATTATTTAATAATTCTCTTTCATCTTCTTATTTCCACATATTGTGGTGCGTTTTTATGCCAGTTTCTTGCTTTTCCAACTCGTACGCCTGTTCTTTTTTATGCGCCTTAACGATATATGGAATATGAATAAAATATCATTTAATGGCTCTTTCTGTTTTTTCCTCTTCTTTCTTCCTCCTGCCTCCATTCTTAAACCGCAAAAGAAACATAATTATACTATAAATTAACGTAGTGTTGTAATAATTCTTTTCGCATTTACTTTTTCGTAATGAATTTTAACGACTCGCAATCGACACGAATAATAATGATGATGATGACGACGATGATAATGATAATAAAATTTATAAACTAACATGCACTTTGAATTAAATGCAAAACGAATAAAACAAAATTATGAGTTGAGGGGAGAAGCGATAAATTGGCATTAAAAGATTGTTTCGTATGTAACGAATGGCGAAAGAAAGAGAATTTGTTGTGTGATTAACGAGCCTCGTTTTCTGTACGTCTCCCGTGTATTCCGTACCTTTTTTCTAAATGGTACATTTTAAAGTAGAATAATAAGTTTACAAAACCACTCATATTTGCTCTTCATTCGTTTATACATTTTTTTTTCTGCGCATTTTATTGCATACATATATCTGTACAAAAGAAAGCAAAAAAAAAATAACGCAAAAGAAAGAGTTAAAACCATAAAATTATTATTAATAAACGCCGTTGAAAGTATCGTAAAATCTATTCCGACGCATCCGTTTTTTCTTCTTCGTCTTCGTCCCGTTTCTTTCCACGGTCGCTTCTTGCCTCGGCCATAATATGAGCTTTAAGATCATTATTCTCCCTTTTTTATTCGTTTGCTTAAATAGATAATAAAGTGTAAATTTAAAGTTTCAGCAGTCAAATAAATTGGTAAAGTTTCCTTACGAGCAACTAAGTAAAGTATTACATAAGGATGGTGCACCAAGAAGTAGATGGTGAAGAGTGAAATAATAAGAAAAAAAAAGTAGATGCTAAATAAAGAGAACAGCCAGATAGGTTGTTGTTGTTGTAGATTTAGCTCTAGCGTATAATATAGAGAATTTGCGAGAATGGGCGCGTGTGATGGTGTGTGTGTGTGTGTGTATGTGTGCTAATACCACTTTTCTCATTAATAATTAAAAATACTTAACGCAAGTTCGAGTCGAGGTCTTTTGCGGAGCTGTAAGAAGAAGAAAGAGGGACACCGAATAAAAAAGCGAGAAAACGAAAAAGAACGGGGTCTAGCAAATGAATTTTATAATATATACATTGTGTTTAAGAGACTAAACTACTTCTACTACGCTATTACCACTCTTAATACGGCGAAAGAAAGAGGGGTGGTCGGAGGGTGTAAAAGGAAGGTGGAAAGAAATAAGAGTGAAAGAAAAGTAAAATAAAAAAACAGGCGCGAGTAAATAGGTACTAAATAATTACTAAAGTTTTGTAATTAACTTAAAATATACATTTTAACTTAAAGATTTGTTTATAAAACTATCTCGAACGTTAAAGGAAGAGAAGGAAATGAATAGTGCAAGTGTGCAAAAGAGGGACAGAAGGGCAGCGAAAGGAGCGAGGTGGATGTCGTACGAAAAAGAAAACAGGGAGAGGAGGGAACTGCATGCCATCATTTACAATTAAAAGTTATTAAGTTTTGTATTAAAACAAACTGGAAGACCCAACTATGTGATGTAATTTAGATAAAAGTAATGTATCTACTTTCGAGCTTTTATGTCGTTTTGTTTCTTCGGTTTCGCCAGTGTCTTTTTTTTTGTATATGTCTTCGATGAGGTTTAATGTTCTACCTTTCCAATGGGGAACAGAAGCAAGGGTATACAGGGCGTGTGTGCATATGTGTGGGAGAGCGAGAGAGAGAGAGAGAGAGAGAAGTAACAATAATTGGAATTAAAATCGTGGATATTATATCGGCTTTTATAAGCCATATTATTTATGATATACCACACGTATTCCTCCTTGGCCGACGAGACCAATAAGAACTGGACGAAACAATGATAATAATAGTAAGAATGAAAATGACAACCATAAACAATAACGGGGCATTATTTAAACGCTCTTCTTTTTCTGGACCGTACAAGCCGATCTTATCGGTTGTCTATTTCGAAAAAGAAATGAACAACAACGGCAACAACAAAAATTCAAACACCACTTTATTACGATTTATCTATCGGTTCGGTACGAGACTAGTTACCAGCAAAAATGAACGATAATACAAAACGGAATGATGATAATAATAAGAGGCAAAGGAACAGAGTGAGCGAGAGAGAAAGGAAAAAGAAAGGAAAGTACGTGTCGGTCTGGAAAATATGTTTCGTAATATTTAAAATGGAAATTAATTTCGCATTTTATGGCGTACCACCACACTACCATGGAAAAACGGCAACAACAATACACACAAACAAACACACACTTGCACCATCCGCTGAATTTTATCGGCCGTTTTAATCTTGTTCGATAGGGATATTTTTGCAATTTCAGCCGCCGCCAACGTTACTAACGAAACCAACATACTAGCGAACCAAACGGCAATAAAATTAATCCACATCGAAAACGGAAAACTTATCGTAACTGCAGATCCCTTCTCAATTCTAATGAAGAAAAAAATTTGTGCAAAAAATTGCTATTAGTAGTATGTAACCCTTTACTTAGAAAGGGTTGCACTTTTTATGAATCAATTAAATTAGCCCCTTTAAATGCAATCTATACGACTAATAAAACCGCGAATGTTCATTATTGAACAGAAGCAAGACACAGTTTTCGGGGTCTTGAGAAAACACTTTGTGCTATGGAAAACAAAAAACTTTTCGCCACTGTTTTTCTCAAGTTGCGATACCCAATAGAAGCGAGAATTATTTTCTGTAGACAAATGGGTTGATGGTAACTCGCTAAATATCTTTGCTTGAGACCCTCCCTGATCAATCTGTCAATTGGCGTTCCTGAAAAAGTATTTCAGCCGACACAGTGACTGATTTCTTAAACCTCCTTCATTCTCGCCGATTTTACGATCGAATTCTGATTTCTGTTAAACAAAACAGCAGCTAAGATTGTTTCAATGCTTCGGGAAGCTTATGACAAGGAAGCTCTAATCCAACCCCGACAAAATAGAACACGTCCAGTAAGATCAAATTAGAAAGCAATGATGATATGCTTTTTGGACATCAAATGAGTCGTTCACGTTGAATCTGTTCCTCAGTGAAACATTGTAAACGAATATTTACTACTGTGAAGGACTGATAATTTTTGGGTAAAAGTCGCCTGACCTAGATCCCTGCGACCTCTAATTTACGAGAGCGAAGGAAAATCTAAAGAGAAATCGTTTTCAGGACGTAGAAGAGGTTTAGACACAATCGCTTCAGGCTCATAGTTCACAGGAGTATAAAAGTGTTTCGAACAGTGGAAAACCCGTTGTGACAAATGCAGGATTAATGTTCTAAAGATGTTTCCTCGAATTTTTAAACCTTAAATAAACAACTCTCGTTTCGTTTTGATAGCCCCTCGTAGTTGATACTTTTGTTCTGTGACGGAACCCACTTTGGTAATAAATATTACAAGTCATTAGATATCCAGTTATTGGAAACCCCTCGTAGCGGACTGAAGGAATCGAATTGTATTTGTGAAGAGCGGAGCAAAGGGAGACAAGAAAGGAAAAAGGCAGAAACAATGAGGGAATTACTTTCAGTCTGCCATGTTTGTAGATTTAATTGTAACCGGTATTATATGTATATATTTTATATTTCGCATGTACGTTTATATAATGTACACGTACATGCGAAACAAATTACATAGAGAGGAAATAATGAATATAAATTATAGGAATACATTCGCACGGAAGAAGGAGGAGTGTATGTTCGCCAATAATAAAGAACAAATGATTCCTTTAATGTTACATACATATGCAATACACACACGTTTACGTATATGTATCTTGTATATATACATACATACATGTATTACATATTTTGTTGCTGCCATTCGTCGTCGTCGCTGCAAACATGAAAACTTTTACATATTTTAAAAACACGTTCACCGCTCCTTCTTCCCTTTCCACGTGGAATAAATAATTACAAGAAAAAGAACGAAACAAGAACGTCCATTGGACTTTGAATCGATGCATAACAATAACTTTCAGAGATAGCAAATTGGCTAGTTTGCGATTCAACCGCCAAAAACAACGGCTAAATTAACTAAAATTTTTGACCAAAAAAATATTTCTTTCTGCTTCAACACCTACCCAAATCTTTTAAAAAAAATTTAAAGAATAATTGCTACATTTTAATCATTCTCGCTTGTACGTTCCATCAAAGTCGCCGTCATAATTGCAAGTGAAAAATTACCACGCAATTGGCAAAGTGGTGGAATTTAATTGTATAATTTATTGTACGAGTGCGAGTGGATTACGACAAAAGCGCGGTCTTTATTGCCAGTTCTTTAGCGCCAGAGGTTAAGAGCAGGCGAAATTAGCCCACTCACCTTTGCCGGATTTGAATATGGAAATGAGGTTGTTGCAGCTAGAAAATCGCGAATTACTTTTAAACGGCCAAAAATCTATCTACGAACCATTAAAAAGAGGGACGTTTATTTGGATCGTTACGCATCCATCGATTTTCGAACCCGAACAAAAGTTTCGAGGCCCCCTTCATTTAATACGCAGACGGCAATAATAAAATAGACAAACAAGAAAGGGTTGCACTCTTATTTAGTTTTGAACGATAAACAAGTTTTAATAATAATAAATCCCCGCATTTTTTGCCCCATCTATTCACAATATTACACCCACGTCCCCTATTAACCGTCTCTCTTTCTCTCGATTTTATTTAATACACAGAATCACTTTCGCCTTCTTTTCCCTCCCACGCTGCCTACCTAGAGGGGCCTATACTTTCAATTTTCAACCGCCCTTCAGCGACCGCCACGCTTTTATAAATATTACAATAATTAAATATACAGTGGAGGTCGTTAAAATTGCATAAAAGGGGCCACCCTTTCACTATTTACATTCCGCGTAGTCTACATAACCGTATCTATCTTGTACTAGCAGCATTGCGGGGGTGCAGTGAAATTAAGGGTGAGTAGCCGAATGCGAGACCCCAATTTTTGCTGAACCCACCATTATTTTACTATTATTTGGTCGGTATCGAAAAATTTACAATTTCGCCGAAATTATAAGTCTACGCGTTTTGCAGTTGGAAAAAAATAGATCATTTGCAATTCGTATTGAAATTTTATTTCGTTTCTATGAAAGTTTTTTTCATATTTTTATTTGCTTTTTTTGCGACATATAACTCAATCATCTCCAGGGACTAGTTCGAATCCCTGACCAAATTAAAAAGATTCATTTTTCCATACATATATTTTATTTTTTGTTTTAATTGGATTATAATGGCAAATGTAAATTGCATACTAGAGAACCGTTCTTTCTCTCTTTCGCTTTTTTTACGTCGTGCTAAAAAAACCTTTTTTTTTGCTCAATCTATACGGAATTAACGTACCTCTCGTGTGTGCTTGCAGAAAAAAATTATTAATTTTGTAACAACGTTTAATTGCATAAAATTGACAACAGGAACAGAAACTGGACGAAAATGCAGAACTAAAATGGAAAAAAAAGTGTGTGTAGAACTAAAGCAAATTGAAATATTTATGCATCGTTATGAAATCTATGGAATATGATGTATCTGATGTGTGTGTGTGTGTGTAGATGTGTGGAAAGAGGCATTACATTAGTATTTGGAAAACATTTCCATTTTTAATTCCTTTCTAGCACCAGTAACAACAACAGCATCAACCAATAATAAAAAAAGGAATTAACAGGAATTCTGCAAATAAATTAAAAACAAAAATAAAACGTATCCCAGTATTAATTAAAAATTAATAAAATGTGTGCTATGTGTGTTTGTAGACCTAAAATTATAATAAAGCAAATAATTTCGCTTAATGCCATACCTGACGTACTTTTAATATGTAATTAAATAATGTAAACAAATTATTTAGTAATAAATTGCAAACTTCAATTAATTAGTGCATTATTAAAATGCAAAAAGAACAGGGACAGAGGAAAGTAAAGGGGAGCAAAAAGAGTACGTGAATAACGTTGTTAACAAAAAAGAAATTAATACCAAGCAGGTAGATTTTGCTAGAAGAGAAAATGAGAGCAAAATAAAAATCCTTCGAATTCTGCTTTTCTTCGATTAAACACAGTAATTTCAGCGGGATAATTTGTTACGAGTATCATTAATAATTGGTTTTGCATATGCAAAACTAACATCATCGTCTTGTTCTTCTAGATTATTTGCCTTCAATTTTTTTTAACGAACACACGATATTATTGTATACGATTCCTTTAACTTTCTTTCTCTGGTAAATATACGCCAGTTAATTGACACTTTTGGTAAGAAACGATCATAATCATCATCATCATCAGCTTCTTCACGATGATCATCGGTCTGCGTTCCTTTCTTAACAACTCTCGATTAATGAGCATGAAGAAGAATAATAATCGATCGATTCCTGCATATATTTTAATACAATTCAGTTTTATTATAAACGCAATGGCAAAGCGATTGTGAAAAAAAAACGATGAAGAGCAAATGATAGGGCTATTTTACGTTTCAAATTATAGAACATATTTAAGAGCAAAGAATTGGCAAGAAATTATACCTTTGCGTTTATTTACGAACAAAAAAATGGGCAAAGGTGTTGTTTTGGATTGTTTATTAATATTCCGTTTTGAGGAATTTACAAAAGAAAAAGCCGTTCCTAATATTTTATGATGGTTGGTGAATTAAAAGTTTTGTGAATTAATGTTTACATTATTAATGAAAATTGTGCATCATGCAATATACATTTCGGAATCCACTTGTTCACTTACCTCTGTAAACGTGAAGAGTATAACAATAATAAACATCTACATTTGCATGGGGGGAAAACAGAATTTACTAGGCGAAAATTAAGTTAGGATGGAAAATGCATTGTTTAATAGTAAAACGCTAGTTAAAATATTCATTAGAAAAGTCGCGAGACGCGTAAAACCGACAGCAACGAAAAATTGAGAAAGATGATGGAAACAATTTGTTGGTGGGCGAGGGATGCTCTTCCATGAACAAATTAATTTTTTTCTTTTGCAAAACGTGCGAGAGAGAATTATCAGGTTGGTGCATAATTTCCAGCCGTTTTGTTAAATTCAAAAAATTTAACTTTACTATTTAGTCAACAGAAGATTCATCTACATTATTTGTGATGTTGTCATTATGTTCCCGTCGATTTTTGATTGCTTCTTTGAAGCAATTTAGTAGTTTGAAGTTGATATGTTCTTGAAGTAAATCAAAATCTTGCTGGTCGTTATTGAGGCAATTCCAGGCCGATGGTTTGGAAAAATTATCGCTATAGGGGATCATCGGACAGGGCAAGGTCCGAAAAACCCGCCGGAAAAGGAAGGATCTCCCAAAAAACAGTTGATTTTCTTAAGTTCAGGCTACGGTGACACCAAGTTAGCCTTATTCAATACGCGAGGCTTAAAGGGCTGAAGAAGTAACTGGCGAACTTTATTTTCAACAACTTCGCTGATTTGAATTGAAAAGATTAAAGTCGTCGGTCGGGGGTTCCTCCACCTCTGGAGGATTCTTCGGATTTTTTGTCATGCGATTTTGACCTACACCGATAATTTTTTCAAACCAGCGATTTTCTTCAACAACGACCCCAAACTTTTTAATTTACTTCAACAACATATCAACTTCAAACTACTAAAATTCTTCAAAGTCAAATGACAACCTCCAAAATAATGTAGACGAATGCTCTATTAACTAGTAAGTAGTAATCTGTTCTTTGGTGTATTACGTAATTTTTTTTTTATTTAACAAAACGGCTGGAAATTATTCACCAACCTGACGGTAACTTTAAAATATAATATGAAAATTAATATCAAACTCTTTGCTTAACCACTATGGGTATATATGCAATATTATATATTGATATTTATTATAAGATGTACCTTATACTGCATAATTCCCTACCTACTATCCATTTTCCATCCTCGTACACTAAGAAGACCATTTCTCTCGCAGACAATTGAATTATTTACCAAACGGATTGGCATATAAGAGAGTGAGCGAGAGAGAGAGAGAGAGTGAAGGCGACGGAGTTTGTAGGGTGGCGATGGTGGTGCGGGGGCGGCGTTAAAGTAAAACGTTGTGTAAAGGTGTGCTGCGAGATGGGGTAAGGGGGTGCGAGCGAGGTAAAGGGTAGAAGTGGCGAGAGAAAGAGTAAAAGGTGGAAGGAAGTGAGATGGAAGGAGAGAAAGTGGTTTGCTGAAGAACAAGAGTAAGATGAAGAAGGGAGTTTCTATTCAAATTGCACCTTTAATATTACATAAATGAATCGAAATAATTCATAAGTTTGTAGACTGCGCGTTTAGGGTTATTTACAATGCACAAGGAAATATTTATGATCTTCAGGAAGGATTTTACATCGTGTTGTGTCTTATTGCCGAGTTTGATTCGATATCTTAAGTATTTATGGACTTTTAGAGAACTCCACTACTACTGCTAGTACCATTGGCGTGCCCTTATGTATGTATTCATCTAACTGCACTGCAATTTCTTAATGCATTATATTTGTGACGATTCAGTCTTACTTTTTCGTCTTCTTTTCTTTGCCGTTTTACACAATCGGAAGATTATTCTTACGTGTTATTATCATTAGCATTCAAAGATTTGCATGCGATTTTAATAAATTTTTAAATTGGAAAATGTTAGGTAACAATTTAAATGAAAAGTGCACGATTTTATGCAATTTTTATTGATTATTTGAAACCAGTTTTTTTTGCTCTTCCTTTTCCTAATAGAACTAGTATTCGAATAATTCTTGCAAAAAATATCTTCCCATTTGCATATTATTTATTAAAAAATTTCGATAGGAATTTTGGCACAGTATTCGAGCTTCCAATTTTCTTCGCCTTTGTGCACTGGTTTTGCCAAAAACCTGAATTGTTGAAATTGCAAGTCGAATTACGTCGAATCGTGCGAAATGCATAACAGAAAATTGTAATTGATTAATTGATTAACTTTTTTCTTTTCGTATAAACGCGAATGCATTTTAATTAATACATGGAATTCATTATTAATAATTATTTGAGAATTTTTCTTTATAAAAAAAGTATAATAATTTTCATTCATTATTAATCAATTAAAATTGCACATTTATCATTATATTTTATGAATAATATTAAACGTAAATACAATAACATTATAGGATTTAATTTACATATTAACAATCAATTAATTATTTGATCAGAAAATCCATTATTATTAACCCGTATTACGTACCATGCATTCATATATTATACATATATATATTTTAAATAATTTATTACGTTAATATAATAATATAATAATTGTAATATCAATTATTGCGTTTACAATAATTAATTGATAAATGAAAAGCATTTGAAAGAAATTTAAAAAAAAATAACACAATAATAGGATATTTCGCATTATGAATTATTCGTTACCATTGTTAAACCCCAATTGATGATGCACGTATCCCTTTCGGTGGTTCCGTTCGTTGTTGCGGTTGTTATTGTTTAAGAAAGCTAAAAAATGCACAAATACAAAAAAAATAAGCCCGATATATAAGTATAATAGCTAAATTATTTCCTATTTCATAAATTGAAAAAAAGGCCAATTTAACATCTGTCTTTTGTAAACTCTTTTCCTCCCGAACGCATGTACAAAGATAACGACTAAAGTGCCTTGCGCTAATTTGCATAATTTGCTTTATACGAACAGTTGTCTTCAGCCTCATACTTTTTCGCGCTCGAAGAGGTCCCAAGAAAAAACGAATTCCCACCTTATTTCCCGCCAGAAACTTCTCTATACGTACCACAAGTCCTTTAGCGATGCAAGTGGCACTATTTATTTTACGAGATCTTCAACGTTACGTTGCAAACAGAGAAACTTCCCGAATCGAAATAGTTCGCCGTTAGTTAAAGGAAGAAAAGCGACGACAGCGTCCTGGCGTTTCCCGTCGTTTTCAGAGCCGTTTCAGACTGGAATAGTTGACCTTGACCTATCTGGCTTTCTCCTGAAGAATAGGTTTCACTTGCTCTTTCATCCTAGCGTTAGTTCCTCCTGAATGACATCGTGAAATGAATAATTTTCCAGTTGTTGTTTGGAATTTGAATATGAATTAGCTGAAAACAGAGGGAAAGGGTTTCGTTGGATACATTGAACTCTACCCTCCATTTGCCATTCCTTTTTCATATGACTAAGAGGTTTATGATTTAAGATATAATCATTATTTTCATTGGGTACGGACAAAAGGAAAAGATGTTCTACTTACTTTGGATGGATGAAGTAAGGAGGGCGAAGTGAACGGGAGGAGGATGAGGAATGTAAAGCGAAAAAGAAATTTCTATGCAAAGAGAGCGAGAGAGAGAGAGAGAGAGAGAAGCAAAGATACTTTAGATCATAATTTCAACGCCAGTAAATTTAAAATAATAGGACATAAAGCATTAATCTGTCATAACTTAAAATATATATTTATAGAGCGAAGTGTACATATATACGTGCATATTTTTGAAAGTGTGTGTGGAGAAAAACTTTGAAATAAATATACGTTTTTCTGCCTTGAAAATCTGTAATACCGTGTAAAATGTAGATGATGAAGAAGAAGAGTGCGAAGTGAACCAACACGAACAGAAAGAAGAAGAAGTGAAAAGTTGAGAGGAGAAGAAAAATGTGCACGAAGACGCGCCATAAATATTTTAATTATAAATAAATACCAGACTGACTTCTAAAAATATAAAATGTAATTTTTTTTTCATTTTCACAAGTACGTTGCACTCGTTTTTATTCTACTTATTCACCAAAAAAAAAAAATGAAGAAAAAAATGTTGCTGGAGTCTTTATTAAAGTTATGCATCATTTATTTAATCGTAAACGTTTATCATAACGAATTTGAAAGTTTCTCCTAGAGAGGAAGTAAAAGAAAAATTGAGATCGCAGGAATTGTTAAGAAACTGTTTAGAATAGTGCAGCAGCGAGAATCGAAGAAAAAGAATCTTTTAGAGAAACCAAATGGAGAAATAAATGTATGGGGAGAGTAGGAGGAAGCGTACGAAAGGAAATTGTTGTTTCGTTTGCGTATAAATAAGAAATGAAGAAGTGCAAGGCTCTTGATAGTGGAGGATTAGTGTTATTACAATTTGATCGATATTACTGACTCTTGTATTGGGGCCACAATGCGCCATACGATTTCTCTATACCATTCGTCATCGTCATCATCCGCCATTCCATTACTTGTGTAAACTTTAAACCTCTCACGTTCATCTAATATTTAATACGTGATTTCGAAACTGGATGGACGGATAACTGGCCTTTTTGCCATGCTATTTCCTTGATTTCCTTCAATTTCATTTGTTCTTCAGCGGTTCCATTTTCAAGTATAGTTCAAAAATCCCAACTAGATTATTTATGAAAACGATACGGGAGAATAAAATAATTATTAAACAATTTACGTTTGCAGTAATCGCAATCGAAACGATGCTAACTAACAAACGCGGTAATAAAATAGATGCGATTGCATTTTCGTCCTCTGTTATCTTTTAGTTTATTTGAAAATTCTAATCAAAATCGAATCAGTAATTAAACATTTGCATGTAAAATAAATTAATCAAAATGCAAAGCGTTTGATACGAAATGCACGTTAAAGCGTTATCGAAATTTAAATAAACAGAAAAACGTTTAATTGACTTGAAATCGTCGCGAAGATAACAGTTTCGCGAGAGATTTTTCCCACTCGTGCAAATGCAGAACACGCGATTAAATTCCTTTAACCGGCCACAAGAAGAAACTCTTTCACGTTGACAATTACGTCGTCCTCCTGATGAGATGCTCCGGAGCCGTTTCTACCTCGTGAAGCGGCCTCCATCTCGTTCCTTTCTGTCGTCTTCTTTTTTCGGGTACACTTGTCAGGTTAATACCAATTAGTTAAAGAGGTAGTTTACGTTGTACTAAACGGCTCTCTTATTACCCGTTATTATGTCGTTTAGTCGCATCTTTCCTTTTTAATCGGTTCCTCTTCTTTCGCCGCTGCTTTTACACTTCTTTCTCGCTTTGCGTTATTTCGATTGGACGGCCGGCGAGTGAGATGAGCCAGTTTGAGAGGCGCCTTTTAATCAGATCGATTTCGAAATCGATTCCCAACGACTACCGAGCGCGATTCGCGAGGATTTCGTCGTATCTTTTTTGCAGCCGATTAACGGGCAACAGGATGAACGCGCGGAACGAGGTGAAAAGTTTAATTAAACACGCGCAATTACGGGCGGTAATATAATAATAAAAGCGTTGAAAACGTCGGTTTTCTTTTATTATTCTTTTCCTGTTAGTCGGATTCTGTTGGTTGCTGTTAAACAAATATAAATAACGTTCCTTTATAATGCGCAAATTCATTTTATTTCGTCTGCCGTTGCAATTCCCAAGCATAACAATTTTTATTTGGTTTCGAGCGCAACTTCATTTTAGTTAGTAATAATAAAAGAATCAAATAATAAAAGTCGGCAATTTCCATTTTATTCTTTCGACTTCCTCCTCGGCTCGATCATAAATTTCAACACCTTTGTATTTATTTAGATTAGGCGAACAAGGAAAAAAAAAAGGAAAGTCTAGTGTACGCAGTTATGGGAGCGTTAGTCAAATTGCACATTATTAAATTAACGAGAAAACGATGGAAAAAAGGAATCCTTTTCCGCATGAAAATCCACAC
Source organism: Hololepta plana (assembly GCA_963695495.1). NCBI lineage: Eukaryota > Metazoa > Arthropoda > Insecta > Coleoptera > Histeridae > Hololepta > Hololepta plana. Next base: position 9,362,662 of record OY968837.1, on the reverse strand, counting down.
GCAGCAATGTGGCACACGTGTTCGAGAAATTTTACCGAGCGAACAGACCCATATTTATTTATTTTATTCCTTTCCTCCTTCAATATATATATATAAATTTTTTTGCTCAACAACTTATTATAGATTTATTATAGCAGAAAGTCGTAAAACGTCTAAGTATACCGAATGGCGAAGAAAAGGCGAAGAAAACGAAAACCGAGATCATATGCAATCCAATAGACCCAACTTTTATGTCCAGTTTCTCAATTTATTTTATACCTACGTATTGGGGTTGGATGCAGTGGAACGTTTATTATTTATATTTTTATAACGTACAAAAGATTTCAACTATTTATTTATTCCTAAACGGTTTAATTCGATACGATACGGAGCTTGGAACGCGCTTTTTCTACGTGCGTCGCCGGTCTTTATTTGCTTTACGCGATACTCGAGATGGGGAAATTAACTTTTTCTTCTGGTTTTCGGTAAATATGAACTAATGAAATTCGACCAATATGTCGCACGGAATTTTAGTTTCTTGTCAATTAATTTAAATGAAGAATGTTATAAACGATTAGGAATTCTAAAAAAAAATCAAAGTACCAAATATTCCGATGGTTTTGTTGACATTAAATTTGATTTATTTGTTTTTGTTAATGGAGGAATTTATTGACAATATTGCTTGAAAAGAACTTAGTCCTCGCTTTTAATCTCCACTAAAATAAACAAGTAAGTTACTGCTCGAAAATAATGCGAGTGACATTTATGGTTCTAAAATAAATTTGGGAACCGGGCGGATTCCTAATATTTATTTTGTTTTAAATTTAATAACATTTAAATTAAAAACTATAAATTATAGGCAATTATGTGTATATGGATTTAAATAAATGCTCTCTTTGTATAATTGAATATAAAACGTTTACTATTTATACGTTTCGAGTCCGGGGAGAAAAAAAATGCACATGTGGCCTTAAATTCCATGAATTTATATTAAGAATGGAGCGGAGGCTATTGCTTTAGATTTCTCTTAAATTTTTATTACGTTTAAAAATATAAAATCGAACAAAATGTAGTTGAAAACGAAATTGATTCGAGTGTATAATGGAACCATTTGTTCTTATAATTTTCATATAAATCCCGCGCTGTAAAATAATATTTTATTAGTGCGGCCATCCTACTCGTTTTACCGTCCACTCGGACTAATAAAATTATAGATCGGCAGCGGTTTTTTTTCCCGTGCATCTCTTAAAATTTAATTCCAAACAAATCTCGACTGCCTATAACAATATACAAGAGAAAGGAAAAAGACGAGGGCTTAAATAAGTACGTGGCATCTTTATTATTAATTAGATGTTATTTCTTCGGTTGAATAAGATGAATAAATATGAAACGGGCGAACAACTGTATCATTAATTTCCTCTCGGCTTTTTTCTGCTTTAAATTTAAATTTTATTTTAGTGCACCGCTCGAGTGGTAGCTGAAATCTAAATTATACGATAAATAAATTCCAAACTAACCGCGGTATATATTTTATTTCGCCCGTTAAAAATAATTTCGAAATTACCACCCTTCTTTGGGATTTTTGTTTTACGCTTTTGGTTTCGTAAACCCCATAATAAGCGTTATCTGTAGCGAGATGGAAATGGGAGAGAAAAGGCGAGCATAAAAAAGAAATGGAAATTTATTTAGACCGAAAACGAAAAGTGGAGGACGAACCCAACAACAACAATTATAATAATATTCCTTATTCATCTTCTTATTCTTATGGTTCATTTATTAAAAATAATTACATATAATTACTTGTATATATCTAAATAAAACTGTCGTGAGTTTTAATTAATGAGCGTTGTTGTACCACTATAAACTATTTCTTTCTCCCTCGTTCGCTCTGCCTTTATTTTTGATTCTTGCGAAGCAGTTAGTTTATTCAACCATCGCAAGAAGCTATTAAATATGTTAAATAGTTACATATGTTATTAACTATTAATTATAGGTCATATAGACATCTACAGAGGAAAAGAAATAATAAGAGGAACAAGTAGAACCATAAAGAATTATATTAAACGAAAGCCAGGCAACGAAAATGGTTTAGCTAGAAAATTAATTCCAGATAATATGTAGGTTAAAATAATGTACGACGACGATGATGATGATGGTTGGTGTATTTCTAATTTCTCATATTAATCAAACCGTTTTCTTTTATTTGAAACTGCCAATTATATTCCACCGAGCGAAATCAATCAAGTTTGATGTTTCAAGAAGAAACTTTTGCCCACAACAAACATTACTTTTTTCAACCTTAAAATTGTGAACGAAAATTGTTACAAATTTGCCACTTTCCAAGTTGTTTCCATCGAAAAACGAGAACTCAACGCTGACGGTACGTTCCAGCCAATTTGTTTGTCCACACTTCACAAATTAGACAAAAATTAAAAATAAAATAAATACAAACACAGCGTAGAATTTAACGAACTTGATGCAGGATTAGGATGTCCACTGGAACTTTTTTTCGTTTTTGCCCCATCCCTCACTTATATTAACACACAAATTTAGAGAATACAATGCAAAAAAAAAGAGGAGGTGAATTAAGAGACGGGGCTATTCTATAACGAACGACTCCGCAGTATTATTTTTTCCTTTCGTATAAAACAGCATTCAATTAGTCAGAACTGAACAGCGTCCCTTTTATAAACTTTAACGCATTTTTTTTAGACTACCTTTTTTACTGATTATTGTTTGTCGAACGGCTTGGAAAAGAGAAAGGAATTATTTCTCTGTCCACTTTCGTACAGGAAATTAGCAATTTGCTTTAACGATCCCAAAACCGACCAAATATTTTATTACTTTTATAATATTACGTATATATATTTGAAGGTATTATTATTAATATAACAGTCTTTTCTACGAGTTTTTATTTTCGTTCGACTATAAAATTCATCAAGTTCGCCTAAAGAAAGTGGCAAAAAAATTAATGTAAAATTGTAGCAAAAGAAAAAAGAAACGTATGCGGTTAGTTCCTAATGGAAGTAGGAAAAAACTTAATGGGAGACGGTAAGAAGTGGAAGGAAAAAAGAGGCGACAAAAAACGATTTTTATCTTCTTTAATTACAGAATGCCTCGTTAAGTGTTTTATATGTTAAGTTACCGGCACGTTATTATACAAGAACAGAAGAAATCTTTGTCTCGTTCTTCTCTCGGCATTATTTCCTCCACGCCTCTTTATCGTCCTCCGTGTGTCGTTAAAGAGGCTCATCGATAAATACGATCTAATCATAAACGTCTATAAAATATTATTATAAATAACGAACCGTGATTCGAACAGAAACAAAACGATGGACACAACGAAGCCTCCTGTTTATTATACGGTAGAAAGTTGTAATTAATTTACAAATCGATAAGAATGTTATTAATTATTCGAGGGTTTCGTGCATTTTATTTGGGAGAAAACGCAACCGTTTCGTGGAAAAAAAAACGTAACTGAGTACATAAAAATTTTGTACTCGTCGTAAAATAAAATAACAAAAAAGCGTTTGTGTGTTTCATGTAACGCACCGGAAGAATTGCCACAACCGAATCATAAAAATGATTGCACAATAAATATGTGATATATGATGGCATTATTTAGTTGGCATTTTAGTAGACTTCGACTCTGCCTCCGGCTCTTTGGTGGTCGTTCATTCATCCACCGCAACAGCAAAAAACGAACGATTCAAGCCGGATAGAAAAAAGAAATGGACCGAACCGTCATTGCGTATCATTACGTATTAAAATTACAATTTTTAGTTTCTATTCGTGTTTTATTGGACTTTTTCTCGTCCACATTTAATGCATATGCGTGTGTCCGAGTTATTTAATATGCGATTAGATACAGATGTAATTTGCGAATTTATTAGACGAGGAGATTGGTGTGTACGATTGCTGGCAATTATTTAAGGGCTTTTGTAATTGCATTAATAGTAAAACGTCCGAGTCGCATCATTTTATTATGAAGCGGAGCGAGCGAGGCGTCGATTTCGAACAATAAATCGCTGTTGGATCAATTAACAGATGATGCTGATCCTTCGTTTAATATTTATTATATTACAATGCCGCGTTTGCTATCAAAATTTTAAGACTACATTTGCCGTTAACAATAATTAAGCGATTGCCATTATTAAGTTATCATAATTCGCATGTAAATTAATTGCGATCAATTGCGCACGAATCTGTGGCGATAATTCTTCAGAAAATCAAATCTTGACAAAGGCAGCAACTTAAGACTTTTAAATTTAACAGATTTCTCGTAAAGAAATGGAAACAGTTTAACTAACAATTAACTCGAATTTCACGATCGCTATCTCGGAACTTTTTCACCTTACCCACCGCAATATATAATACAGAGGGACGTTCATTACAAACATTTTATAATATATAAAGTAGCAGCACCTGGTTAATGTTGTTACGCCGAGCCGCAGCGAGCGCGGTACAAAGAAAAGGTAAAATAATAATAAAACGGAGCGTATGTGTAATTTTTCATTTAATTTACACCTGGAAGAAAGAATAATGTTTTCGTTTATTATTATTATTATCATCGGCACCTCTCACGTCGCGCGAAATGTACGTAGGAGCGAAAAAGAGGGATCGAGTGCGAGGGGTTATTAAATAAAAGCGAATCGATGGCGAAATTGAAGCGAATGATGAGCGAGCGAAAGACGGAGAAAGAAGTGAAATTAACGTAAATAAAAATTAATTATGGGTCGATAACCTTCATCCTTTCACATAATTCATTTCTTTTTATCGCCGTTTATTGCTGGACCCTTTATTCCTCTGCTGCTTATTTAATTGTAAACGTACAAAACGTTTAACCCTTCCATTATTAACGCCGAGAAATTTATCGCAAGACGTCTTCAGGATATGTGCCAATGTTTTCGTTGCCAACGTATCGACGCGAATTTATCTAGGGCTTTGCTCAAGCTGTGCCACTATCTCGCCGAAAAAAGGAAGCATTATTAACAGCTTATAAACAGCTGCTTAATGCTAATATCTCGGATGCAAAACGATTAGAAGACGTTAACAAAAACGAGATCCACTACTTACATATCATTAATAAATCATCGGGCTTATCTTAATTGTTATCTGGAATAATCGCCGAGGAAGATTCGCTTCTTTTTCGTCCTAGCAACTTTATTATTAAATTAGTTGCGTTTAATCGTCAATAATATCATAAAATAATGCTAAAGTTGTAGGAAATGTAAATGCGTCGCTCCCTTTTTTTTGCATAACTTTTCGTTTTGCAGCATAATAAATGGAAGTGATTCAAATGGCTTAATGCTGATTGAATTTTATGGGATCTCATACATTGTTTGTTTCGTACTGCACATTATATTTATAAAATTAAACTAGCGCTACATAAATAAAAAGTTCGATTAAATGGTCAATGCACTAGAACACATATTTAGTAAGTTAAACACACACGTATCCGCAACATCATCAATTGATTATCTTTATGTAATTTTCTTTCTTTTTTTTGTGAAAAAAAGAGCGGTAACGAGCGATAGACCAACTTTAAACCTTTAAATATGTGCAATAATATTAATAATATAAATACGTTTAAATAATAAACGTTATAAGTTCTTGCGAAACGGTTGTTTATAATTACATATCGTACGTTTATGATGTTATTTTCGATACGAAATTGCATTCGCAGCGAAATACAGCGAGTCTTTTGCAAATCTATTTCGCATCATTTCACGTCTATAACCGAACGGAATGCAATAGGAAACGTCGTGTATACACACGAGAGATAATTAATTTAATGGCCAACACACAATAACATTTTAACATGAAGAAATTGCGAAGCATTAAATTATAATTTAATCGCCTAAACGGCGAGGTGTTTGTCTAATGGTGAACTTTAGCGAATGAATCCGCTCTGTAGCTGAGAAATCGCTGCTAAACGATTAACGTCACGAGTCGTCTTAACAGTCAATTTGTGATGAATTAATTCCATCGCCTCTTCGCGCCGTTTCAGTGACCAGTTAGAAGTGACTCACATCACGTTACTGCGAATGCGATACGACGTTAATAAGGATTAGAAATTAATTTGACAAGAAAAACTCTAACGAACCAATTTGGTATCGAAAAGCGTTTTGCTCGCTCGCTTTTTTGCCAGTCTGTTTGCCGTTAATTAATTTAATTGATTAAAACGAACACAATCATTTAATACCTCATTAAACACTTCCATTTCGATTCGTTTAACATTTAATTTTGTTTTGAATAAAATTTTAAACGAAAAACCGACGTTGATTAACAACAATAATGAGGCCAATAAAACATTCAGGTGCGCAGAAATAGTGTATATTTTGTATTAACTTCAAATCAATCGTTAACCACGATGGAATCTTGAAGCCGTTTTTGCTACTCGCTCGCTTCTTTTTTCTTCCGCTCGTTCTTCCCCGTTTCATTAATCTTCTAATCAACTTCGTAATTATTATAATATTAATAGTGTAGGAAATGACGAATCAGTTTGTAGATATTAAAAGGAGGCGCCTGAAACGTCGAGGATAGTTTTTAATGGAAAGCAGAGGAAGAAAAAAAAAACGCGCAAAAGATACTTTACCGCGTTTTACTTTTGCTCGTTATTGAAGTATCGCAGGAATTTACGTTAAAGTTGCTGATTTCGTTCAGAGAAGTTTGAAAGGCCATCTAATTTTCAAAATGAGGAATCGATATTCGATTATTTATTCCTATTAATACAACATTATTGTTAATCAAAAGGAAAGCAGCTGCACACACACCAAAACGAATCGTATAAGGTTTAAATATTACTTTAATAAATTTAATTGACATAAATTTATATATGAAATTGTTTAAATTGTTCCTTCTATTATTATATTCCATTCGAGCAATATAGGCATTATTGTGATTTCATAAAAAGTCATTTATTATCAGTCTAATAGAAAATTCGTCTCGCCTCTTTCGTCCTCCGTTTCTTTCGTTCGACATAAGGGAATTTATTTTGAGTTCTTTTTTACAAAATAAAATTTATTATACGTAGAACGTTACTTGCACAATTATCGTATTATTGCGTTACCATTTCACGTGGAGTGGATAGAGGACAGATTGAAAATGTTTATTGTGAAAGAGTGGTTTAGTAATAGTAGTAGTAGTAAGTAAATGGTGCCGGGTAAAATTGTATGTCAATTTATATACGTATAATTTATCCATAAATTATTTAAATATTATACAGATAAATGTAATCTGTTTTACGTTAATTTCATTCATTTTATTGACGTAAATTAAATAAACGTTAATGTTGGTACATTTATTTGTTGTTGTTGCTGCTATTATTATTATTATGGTAATTTTATATTAAAATTGAATGGTAAAATTATCGGAACAACGACGACAACAGCGGCAGCAGCGAGAGGAGCAAAGAGAAATAAAAATTATACGTATAAATCCATAAAATGATCCTATTAAATAAATAATTGAGTAATTTGAATTAAAAAGGCGATAACGTTGAACCATATTATTAAAATGCTGTCTGTCTAGTTTCAGGTTGTGCACGTTGAGATTCCACGAACGAATGCATTATTAATTAATATCGCAATAATTAGTAACGTAAATTGCTCCTTATAAGTAAATTAGCAGCGAAAATTATTAAATTGCCTTCGAAATCATGCAGACTGTAAATTCTTACGCTCGATTGTTGAGCCCGCAACATTCGCTGAAAGTTTCTTAAATCTCGTTCGTATCGACCATTGTTAATTTAGTTAAATTCTCGATTAGAATTAATGCGAATCGCACGTCGGCCATAACAAATTCATTTCGAATGCACTCCGTTCATATTATTATTATCGGCTTGTTCTATTGCACGTTATAATTTAAAGTGCGATCGTAAAATGTACGTTTTAATGCCTTTTATACATAAGTTAACAACGATTGGCGTTTAATATATTTTATTTCCCGTGCACGTTCACGTCGAACGGACGAGGAGCGGAGGAAACGGCGATGCGATGGCGAGAGAGTGACGGGCGACCGTATCGGCGAATGAGTTTAAAATTTAAAAGCGCGAATCGATTCGAAATTACTGTTAAAGAGTATTTTGCAAAATTAATAAACTAAAAATCCAATTAGCACTCGGCACGTTAATTACGTGCGATGTTAATTCGTAATAAATCTCCAAACATTTCATCTGCCAACAGCGCTCGCATTTTCCTATAGGGCAAGTCGCGATCGAAACAATTTTTTTTTTGTTAGTTTCTTGCCATTATTATCAAATTGTAAATTCGCACGTTAATAATAATTTCAAATAAATTGCAGTTTCGGAACGGCGTATAAATGTTAACTAATAAGATCGTAAATTTCGTTAAAATCACAAAACTAAAAGTCATTTCTCTCTCGCTCTTCTCGCTCTTCAGTCGTCTCGTTTTGTATTATTACTAGTGGCAAATATTACATATACATTACTTCGCTCTCTAGGTAGGTTATAAGTCGTGGTAGTAGTAGTAGTAGCGGTAGGTAGTTGAGATAACCAGGAATTAACGGGGGGGCACCAAGTGCTAGGTAAATGTATATTTTATCGAGCAAAGCAATCTAGCAAATTCAATTAGTTGAAGATTAGTTGTACCGGCAATACTCGAGTAGTAACAGTGCAAAGGTACCGAGAGGAGCCTCGGTGCGCTAGAATTTCGGATTAGGTCTAAAGGTTCGACGTCAAATTTCTATACCGTGCGTTTTTCTTTATTTACGCAACATGGGACATAAAATCGAATCAATTACTGATGATAACTAGCGCTTAAGTTGTAGAAGAAGAACACTACAAGATGTAACAAATTCAAAAGAAGTTATAGGGTTAATAAAGTGATATAAATGTAACGACGGCATCAACAGTAAACGAAATGAAACTTGGAATTAAATGAACTAACAAACGAACTTACTTTTTCTCATGGTTATTATAACAAATTTTCGAAAAAAAAAACCATTGACAATCTTAAAATGACTTTAACGATAAAAGATCTTCCAACGCAGCTTTATTCCCTGCCGTTTGTTTTCGAAATTCGAGGCTTAATTGTAACAAACTGGTTATATCTTTATGATTCAAAGTATTGCCCATCCCTGGCGACTAATTTCTTCAATCTTTGGAGCAGCGTACGAATCCCGTTGGAAAAACTGGTCATCTTTTGATGCGATCCACGAATCGATCCAATTTTTTACTTCTTCAGACGACTGGAAGTGCTGATCAGTCAGGCCGTGTGTCATTGATAGCAACAAGTCATAGTCAGAGGGAGTAACGTTTGTAGAATCCAGAAACCAAATATGTTTGGGCCACTTTAGCAACATGAGGTCGAGCATTGTCATGCTGCAAATTCACTTTCTCGTTGCATTGCGGCCGTTTGTCTTACAATGCTCGATCTCCTGTGACTTCTTCAGCCGGTTTTAACAGCTGATAATGCACTACGCGGAGCTGGTCCCACCAAATGCGTAGCATGACCTTGGAGTCGTGAACATTCGGTTTGGCCGTCGACAAGAAAACATGGCCGGAACTTCCCCATGATTTTCTTTGTTTGGGGTTATTGTAATGAACCCATTTTTCGTCCCCAGTCACAATGCGATGCAGAAATTCCTTTCGCCTTTGCCTTTTAAGCAACTGGTCACAAGCGAGCAAGCGCCGTTCAACATCTCTCGATTTCAACTTGTACGACACCCAATTTCATTGCCTTTGAATCGTTCCCATGACTTCCAGGCGTTTAGAAATTGCTATTGTAGCGGGATTTAATTTACTACTGATCCTCGTTTTTAATTCATCAATATTTTTTATTCGAATAGCACTGAAAAAATTGCATTTTAGACCTCGCCACAAAACGTTGAGATTTGGGGCTAAATCGAGTGATCTTACAGGCCATTGAATGGATCCATCTTCCAGAAAAACTTCTATCCAGCAAATCCCTAATGACTCGTGCCGAATTTTGTGGACCATCGTCTTGTTGAAACCATGAAACTTGTACATTTAAATTATGAATTTTGCGAAAGAGTTCAAAAACACTCCAGATATGATCTAAGATTTAACTGATTTTCCATGAAAAATGGCCCTATTAAAATGTCGTTAAAGTTTGCCAGCAACACGTTCACCTTTATTTAGAGAATTTAGAGAATTCATCATACGTTTTTGCAAAAAGCCCTAAGAAACTATTAATGTTATCCCGTAGAATTTCACAAAAATTTATTCCTCGCGTTTGTCATCGCCAAATAAATAATATTCGGTGGCGTCTTACAAGGATTTTCTAATTTAGAAAAAAAAAGATACGTCATGTAATCGCTGTAATAAGGTATTGAAAATTAAAAACTTCTTAAAAATTCAATTTTAATTTTAATGGCAACAACCTGAATCAGGCGTAAATTGGACAAATAGATTTTGTATTTACCAAAACCACCTTCAGATTGTTGCATTTGCAAAGAACCGAATCAATTAAAATTTAGTAGGTTGCCTTTAAATTACGATTTAATTGAAGACTTATTGCAAGAAATTTTCTAAATGATCAAAAAATTACTGAAACTGTAATAACCCTACGATGCTTAAATAAAAGGACGCACGGTATATCTCACAATCAGTACACTAGCAGCAGCAGCAACGGTAATCGTAACAACCGAGCCAAAATATCATGAAACTATGTATATTAATTTAGAGCTGGACGTAAAACGTGTGTATCGTTAATCACGAATTAATAAAGTTACCAAAACGTTTCACTCACTTCTTTTATCATATCAATTCCGTCGATTTCTTGTATTTAAATCGATGCAAATCAGCAACCAAAAAGATTAATTATTTTGATCGCAGCAACAAACTGAACATTTTGTGTTCAATTGTGCACTAAAACGTGCAAAATTAAAACGAGACTGGCAGCACACGTGGAAATCGCGATTTCGACCACTACTCGTAAGTCGGTAATAGGAAACTTTAAAAGTGGAATCGATATCAATCAAATTACTACTACATGATGCCATAAACGTAAAACAAACATTGCGAAAAAACGCTGGATTGCAAAGAAAAATCTTCTACTTGACTTTTTTGCGATAGAAAATAAAATAAGTCGTAACGATGTTAGTGGTGGTAGAGATAAAGCCATTACTGTTATTACGTTATTATATAAATTGTGTTTGGCTGCCATCTCCTTTTTCTTCTTTTAATTTAATCACTTTCTGCCAGCCATACGTTCAGTTACGAATGAAAGAGTATTAATTGCAAAAAGAAATTGCAATCAAAATATCTTCTTTCGCTTCTTCAGTTAACAATCTGAGAATCGGAGTCCTAATCTATTAGCATCAGTTGTTTCCCATATTCAACTGCAACTTGCCATTTTACCAAACTCAATGGTGCTGCTAACATTAATTAATAATAAACATGTGGGAGGGGCGTTTTTTGCAAGAACGCAATCAAACGCGAATTAAACGCAACCTCTCTTTCTTTCGTGGAGATCCGACCGTTTGCTATTGATGCATGCGCCATCAACGGCAGATGAATAGCTTACAATGATAATTATAATACAGTCTATCATTATTAATTGCTAGTTAATGTACATCGTGAATGGCATTTAACGTCGAGAGTCGTTAATTAAAGCACTATTAAAAAACAACAGAAAGAAGGTTGAGGAACAATAAGAAACCTTATCGAGTATCGTTTAATTGTAGTATTATTTCGCATTATCTTCTTTTACGCGAACAAAAAATAACGTAAAATATTTGCAAACAATAATGAGCACAACAATAAAATCAAAGTAAAAAGTAGTTTTCGGTTCGCAACTTGTACTTATTATAGGAGATGATTAATGATGGTGCGATTATTTATTTGTTTCTGTAAATTTTAAGAAGCGAACGTCTGTAGAAGAATGTTTCCGTTTTTTCCTTCGCTCTTAATTCTAAATAATTTCCCATATAATACTTATTTATTATGTATTCTCTTACTTAATGAAAAGCAAAAAAAACGCCAACGAACGAACAATAAAAGCGATCGTTTTATTATTCATAAATGCTATAAGAAATATTACTATATAGATATAGAGTTAAGTTACGAACTGACTACCATTACTAGCTGAAAAAAAATGTTAAGGCAGTTACGAGGAGAGTGTGTTTGTGTGCGAGAGAGAAAAATATTATAGTTGGATATATTTTAATAATATAGTGGGTGTACATTAATTAAATGTTAAACGTTTATTTCCGTTTATGAAATTTGCATTTTCTTCATTTACAATTTTACCATGGCAGAAATATCATCATCATCATCATTATTATAAAATATGTACTGTGGCAAAAGACAAGAAAATATTGTGTAATGACTCTGGCAAAATGGAAGAACTATGGGAAAGCGAACCAAAAAAAAATCGAAAACTAATCTATCCAGAAGTTAATTTACCTCTCGAAACTCTATGAAATATATTTTAATTAATAATAATTACTCGTTAATAATGAATATTAAACAAACCATTATAAATAATAAATACAATGATTTTGCACAAATTGATATTTAAAAGGCACCTATACACAGAGAAACAAGTACGACAGATAGGTCGAAAGGAGGAAATCGTAGTCTTTTTAATAAAGCAAAACAGCGATCAGAAACGGATTAAATAAGAATGGGAAAGACGTGTTAATAAATAAAATATTTTGCTCTATCATGATTCTAAATTCTCTCTTAATAATATGCATTATGAAAATAATTTAGTTATCGTCAATTTGAATTGCTAATAGCTGTATCTTATAAACTAGCTATCGCTAAGAATAATGAGATTGTTATTAATTTCTTAAAATAACTTACCGACATTTTTTCCATGGGAAGAACCACAAAAAATTATCGATTCTTGATTATTTACCATATTTAGGCCTAACTCCACCGAGAAACCCTTTTGCACAAAAAAAAAAATAAAACAAAAGGTTGAACAGGAAAATGATTCGTTTAGAGGGGTGTTATCGCTCGTCTTTCAATTACCAAAATTGCGTTCATTGTGGGATTCATTTAGGCGGTATTCCATAAGGATTTTAACAATAACGAATCTTAATTGTAATTTTTAGGAATTAGGGCTTTGTTTAGTTCACGTCCGACTGATTAAATTTAAAAAAATATAAAATGAATAGCAATATTAAATTATCCTAAAAAAATCAAAAGATATTCTTCATTATCATTCGTGCCCTTTTGCTAACTTGCGCGCAAGGAACGAATGCTTTTCTCCAAAAGTCAGTTGGCGTTTTCTGAACGTTTTGCTACGAGATTTTTGCAGAATTCGCTGGAATTCAGCAACTTTCTTTCCTTAAGCTCGAACGAATACGCACTTTTGCTCGATCATAACTTCTACATTTTTTAGCAACAAGAATTTATCGATTCCTTAACAAAGCATACGAGAACTTTCATTTACTTCGTTATAAATGCAATATTTTAAGACAACTTAACAATTGATTGATGCTCAAGTGTTTCACGAAAACAAAAGTTACAAACTTATCGTGTCTTCAATAAACAAAGGAATAGGAAGATGTCGCATTGTATCAATCAAAGATAAAAAAAGATCTCTGTAGGATGAACTAAAGGGATTTATTTTTTCGGTTAAGATCCTGCAAAAAAAACTGTTTGTTTACGCTCGAGTTCTAGTTCGAAACCTTGATTGAAACCGTAAAGTAACTTGAACAAGTTGCAGCTCTCTTACAAGTAAATCGATCGTTTTGCCTATTTTCCAACCAGATTACCTTCGACAGCTATTTTTAAATAGTTGCTTGCAATTTTCATACTCAATTTGCGTCGACCGAATTTTTGCATCCCTTACTGAACTCGACTTTCCGAGCCTCTTTGCGAATTTTCGACCCCGTTTGCGAATTATTACCATTTCCTGGTTCGTCGGGAATAACTAAGTCCCGTTGTCGGAGGGCCTCACTCATTTTCGCCTCCGTTTTTCCCCCGTCTTTTGCTGGTTCGGTTACCGCGCGGTGCACCACGCGGTTCTTCGGGGTTGTCTGCTATGGGTGGGGTGGAGGCGTTACCGTTTTGTTTCCGCGGAGGGGGTAAGGCGTGCGCGGGAGGCGGCCCAGACACTCCTGTTCCAAGTGTTAGTAACTCTTCGGCAAGTGAACGAGCGAGCGAGCGAGCCGAGTTTGCTTGCTTTTCCATTTCATCTCGTGTCCGTCGCGTTGTTATTATTACACGTCAACAAACGCAGAACGACAACAACTCTCGCGGTGCAACTCGCCTTCCCCGTGTGCTACTCGTGATCTCCGTTCGTTAACGTGCACCCATTCGACGGCGACTCCACGTGCTCGTCCGTTACATCGCACGCAGAAGGGCAGTGTTTTGCGTTTGTTTTGCGTCTCGTTTGCTGCATAGGCTCGAGAACGTTCGAACTGAGACAGTTTGTTATATGATAAAATAGGGAGCGAGCCTGAGTAGGTTTAGAGACGCAAAAGACGTCGTTCGGCATCGATGGATGTTCCGGTAGAAATATAGTTTTTCGTTTCGTCGTAGGACGTAAGAATAAGGGACAAATAAACTCTGAATACGATCGCAAAAGTAATTTGCCATGTGCGTGCCATTATCGTGAACATTGACAGTGTGCGTTGTCCGTTGGCAATCATCGTTATTTCCGTTTCGAACGCTTACAGGTAGAGAGAGAGAGAGAGAGAGAGTGAGTGCGGCGTGCTCGCATTTCGCACGTGCTGATCCCGTTCGTCACTGACCGCGAGGCGCGAATAAGGCAGAAGATGCAGCACACGACGGCATCGCCGCAACAGTTCTGCCTGCGATGGAACAACTACCAGAGCAACCTGACCAACGTCTTCGACCAGTTGCTGCAGAGCGAGTCGTTCGTCGACGTGACGTTGGCGTGCGACGGCCACTCGGTGAAGGCGCACAAGATGGTCTTGTCCGCGTGCAGTCCGTACTTTCAATCGTTGTTCTTCGAGAACCCCTGCCAGCATCCGATCGTCATAATGCGCGACATCAAATGGCCGGAGCTGAAGGCGGCCGTCGAGTTCATGTACAAGGGCGAGATTAACGTGTCGCAGGAGCAAATCGGGCCGTTGCTGAAGGTGGCCGAGTCGCTGAAGATCCGCGGCCTGGCGGACGTCAACGGCGAGCAGGACATCGTCGCGCCGACACCCGGCGAACTGACGAAGACGATGAACGCGCCGTCGAAGCCGCAGGCGACGTCCACGCCGACGACGTCGTCCATCGTCGATTACGAGCAATCGTCGCAAAATCAGTCGCAGCAACCGAGGTCGGAGAACAACGACGCGTCGTCGACGCCGTTGTTACGCGTGAAGAAGCGGCGTCGCCTGTCGGGCGACTACAGCAGTTTGAGCAGCCCGGCCGAGAGCGCCGGCACCGAGATGACGGAACAGCCGCCCTCCGTCGAAATGCCGCCGGCGCCGTCCGCCACGCCGGTGCCGCCGCCGCCGTCCTCCAGCGCCGAACCGTTACCGCTGAACCTGCCGTTGCCGCCGCAGCAACCGCCGCCGATCGCCACGTCGCACTCGACCGCCGACGATATGGAGATTAAACCGGGTATCGCCGAGATGATACGCGAGGAAGAACGGGTAAGTCACACAATTTACCAATTAATGTTAATAAGTGAGGACCTTAGAGAAAAAATGGGTCAACTCATTTTTCTATGTTTCGAGGAAACTTGACTCTTGCAAATTTGAAGACCTTGGACAAAAGAATCGGTTAACTAATTGTTCTGTTTCGAGAAAATTTGACTTTTGAAAATTGAAGACCTTGGAGACAAAATGGGTCAACCCAATTTTCTATGTTTCAAGGAAACTTGACTCTTGCAAATTTGAAGACCATGGACAAAAGAATCGGTTAACTCATTTTTCTATGTTTCGAGAAAACTTGACTTTTGCAAATTTGAAGACCTTGGACAAAAGAATCGGTTAACTAATTGTTCTGTTTCGAGAAAATTTGACTTTTGAAAATTGAAGACCTTGGAGACAAAATGGGTCAACCCAATTTTCTATGTTTCAAGGAAACTTGACTCTTGCAAATTTGAAGAGCTTGGAGAAAAAGTGGGTTAACTAATTTTTCTATGTTTCGCGAAAACTTGACTTTTGCCAATCTGAAGACCTTGGACAAAAGAATCGGTTAACTAATTTTTCTATGTTTAGTGAAAACTTGACTTTTGCAAATTCCTTTGAGCAAACCGTATTAAATTTTGCCTAATGTTGCGTTAAAACCCAAGTCTAAATAGTTTTGCAACAGTATACATTAAAAATATGGAAAATGTGATTTTAAGTCCGTTCTCGAAAACTTCTGACTTGGCCCCATTTTGCACAAACAGAAACTCTTAAAGCTTTTGTAATTTGACTAGCAGAAGACCGCGTTTTTTGGACCACCTCATACTTTTCCCGCTTCTCCGATTTGGCCGGTTACTGTGTTAACCTCTTTTGTCCATAGAGGATGTTTACTGCCGAAGTCTGTCAATTTTTCGCAGGATTCCTCTGCCACTTTGAGGGGTCGCTTAACCGCTCCTGCTTCTTTACTTTTGATTTCTTGCAGTTTCTAAGCGAGTTAACCAGTTTTTGCACTATCAAATAGTGAGCAGTTTTATCGTTTTTCAATGTGTTAAATATGAAGTTTTTTGCCCAGAAAATGATCAAATTGAACGAAAGAATTCAATTTGCAAACTCTATATCGCCATTTCCTCTCATTTCCTCAAACGTCGCACTTAACCCCTTCTTGCTCTGAGGTCGTCAATTAATCAGTGGCCGCATCTCCATTCCTGTGATTATTGAGATTTTTGCGAGGTCGTTAACTTTTCGAAGATTCAACGTCAAAAGCGAACGAAAGAAAGTCGCAAAAGATTACGGGAAATAAAAATAAACGCCGGCATGTTAATGATAATAACGCCGAAACTGTATATAGTGCCATACGTGCAGAATAAATTGCGAGCGCTCGTAAAACTGTTGAAAGGGAAACAAGCCACCGCGTGCAGGTGGATAATAGTAGTAATAAGCAGCGCTAGGGGTTCGTTTGTTCTCCCTTTTCAGCCCCGCATTCGCCCCTATCGATGTTTCACTCTTTCATTCTTCGCCCCGTCTTTTCACTCTTTATCTTTCGTCTCCGTTCTTGTTGTTTCGTACCTTAACAAGTGATAAAGTACGAAGAGAATCTCGGGATGAACCAGATTGCCATCTGTTAGTAGCGATAATCCCTCTCGCTCTCCTACGCACGTATATATCCGTTTTGTATCGTACGAATCGATAATGTTAACAAGTGCATCTTCACTACGGACCGATTCGTAAAGTGAATATTTTTTTGTCGCAAAAAGGCGCAAAAAGAAAATTACTGTCACTGTTACTTTCTAAGTTTTTACTTTAATTTTTTTTTAATAACGTTCACGAAAGTTGTTCCTTGTGATTTATTTAAGGAACCGTAATTTTCTTATCGCACTTTGTATCTTAATTTTCTTAACATTTAATAATAATCAAAATAATAAAAAAGAATCGAAACAGCCCACGTACCAAGTTAAAGGATATTTATGTGCCGGCAGCGAGGAAACTAAACGGAACAAGCCGTTATTAAGGGCTTTAAAGGGGAATTAAAAAACGTGTAGCGGCGGGGAGAAAAAGAAACCGTTAGAATTGGAATTTATGTAGATTTCGTGTTGGTTCTTATTAAGCCTTCTCTTCGGCCGCCCAAATAAAATGTAAACGATATAACATAGAAAAAAAAGTAAAGTAGTACTAAAAGTGCGAACAAACTACTTTCGAGCACGTCATTAAAGACGATGGGACGATTAGATTAAAAGCGAAGCATAATAATAAAATAAAAATTAATCCTCCGCTAGGCGGCCAGTAAAATTTAATAATATTACATATTTAATAATGCAGCGCGGGGGACGCTTCACGTTGACCACCCCTCGACGTCATTTTCGCCCTGTTTGCGCAAGGAAAAGAATGAAAATGAAAGAGAAAACGCGAAAACTATATTTATTTTAATATTGCCGGGGGGGCTTTTTGATTGACGAACCATAAAAAAGAAACAAATTCCCTTTCTTTAAATACGTTTAATTTATTCCCTTTGTTCGATTTCATTCTTTCGTTCCACCCTCATATCGCGGGTATGATTAATCCACAAAAAAAAACAATTTTTTGCGCGAACGTTTCAAACCGAAAAGGGCGCACGAAAGTCGAATTAAGTTAAAAATTTTATAAGGGCTCGCAAATCAAGTGATTGCCGGTGAAGAGTGAAAACTCTCCGAAAGGAATCGTAATAAATTCTTCGAGCCGCTTTCGGGAAGCCATATTACGTACACAAACTGTCGCAATGTCGGTTGTAATTTAATTGAAAGATTCAAGTTAATGGGCCAATGTGATAATCAGCGATTCCGTGTGGGCTCGAATTACATAATTTATTAACTTAAGAGCGTTTATAGGCGTCTTATTCGACTTACACGCATTTATTTTTATTTTTTCGTCGCAATGCCAATAAAAAAAGTTCGTGTTTTGCGTACAATTTTCGAATTAACCATCGTGAGAATTGGTTATAAGTTTCTGGAAATGTTTCTACTCGTTCAGTTTCCCTTTTCGTCGCGTACGTTTTATAAGAACGGAAGCTTTATCGGCGTTAGGACGACTTGTACCGGGCGATAGTAATGCCGTGGTATAATAACTGCTACATTACCTCCACTTCTGTAAGCTACTTGTGGAACGTTTTATGTGTTGTAAAACTTTTCCCGCTTTTCACTACAGCCACTATTTTTACCACCAACCGCTATCCGAGTATCTATACAACGCTTTTTTTTTGTATTTATTTTTTTATTACTATCGCTTCACGCTCATCTGCCGGCTTGTTTAGTGCCGTTCAGGTTGTAGAACATGGATTTCAGCATGAACGCGACAAATAAAAGTAAATAGAAGAAAAACAGTGTCGATTGCATTCGTTCGGCGACAAAGGGCTTTTCTAAATGGTCGTTTGTAACATAATATCTGTTGTGTGAAGAGGAAGCCATGAAGGATGCGAATATAAACCTTCTAATGTACGTCTAAAATAGATTGTGTGACACGTTACATTTTTGTGCATAACTTTCTTTTTTCGTCGCTCAATCTGGACCGCACCAATATCGTTGGATTCAAAATGACAAAATGCATTTTTTTTATAATTATTTTGAAAAACATTGCAAATAATTGACATTTTACTGATACAGAAATATAAGATCACTTGAGAAACCACTTTTAATCATTAGTAGGGGCGCCATTATTTTGAATTAACTCAAAAATACGATTTTGCATGGATTCGCAAAACGAAAGTAATATATTTTGGTGAATTTTAGTCCATAATGATAGACTAAGTCCATCCTGTGGTAGGCAGTAATTTGGCCTTTTTCGATGTCAGAAAAGAACTGGAACGCGAAACTTTTATCAAAATCTTGATTAATGACCTGACATATTACAAAAAGTTCACTCTCAAAGATTTTCAGATGTTTAAAATGGCTTAAGTCGATCTCCCAAGTGATCTTATTTTTCTGTGTCAGATTTCAATTATTTGCACTAATTTTATATATATATATATATTTTTTTTGAAAATCACATTAATTCAACGCATTTTCTCATTCTGAATCCAAAAGTATCGGTTCGGTCTGAGCCACGAAAGAAACGTTATGCACAAAGATACAGTGTTCTTATATTTACGTGTCATACCATAGTGAATATCTAATGCATATGAATTATTATTATTGGAATGCAGGTCTCGAAATTAATTCGCAGTTTCGTAACAATTCGGGGTCTCCGTCGTCTTTTTTTGCAACGTAAATTGGTTTTATTTTGATTATTTTTTTTAAAATAATTGAATAGCCCGAATAGGTTAAGTACGACATTAATTATATCTTGTTTTATTTTGATTAATATTTGATTAAAATTTGATACAATTGTATTGAATTATTATTAATTATTTTTTTGTCGTTGCAATCGCGTTACTTTTAACGGTTACCGAAAAGGAAGGCAACGATAAGGAAATCGCCGCCACACGACGTATTTAAATCGACAACAATGAATAATTATAATAATAAATAAACAAAATTGCAATTTCGAAAGCACGGAAAAAAAATTAATTCGTTGGATAGGTGATGGAAAAAAGGGACCGCACTTGTAATTATAAATTATTATTAACCATCGTTTAATTAACAATTAAATTTTTATGTTGTTCTTCTTTGGCCAAAATGTTTGTTTCAAAACAATACTCAATTTAGTGAAATGATGAAATATTAATTAATATTTTCTTCTACATTTATTATCATGCAGGTAATGTGTATTATAAATAATAATTAATTCATTACAATTTTATTATTATTTTCTTTCTGATTGGAAACAATAAACGATGGGTGGAATGTGTTTGGTAATTTATGATTTTTTTTGCCAGAAATTTAAATAAAATGTTATTTATCGATGCGAAATTGCAATTAAACTGTCAGAAAATTAATCAACTCGTTATAATTTGCTCAAAATAAATTGTAGGTTTCTTATCATTTTCCTATTATTACTTCGAAAAGTTAAACCAAAATTAACATTTTATTGTCGGTCATCTTATTTAATAACATTCTCTGTATGAAAATCTCCGATTTAACGCGGAATTTCGCTGTAAAAACTCGTAACTCAATCGTATTCAATTTCGCTTTTCGATTTCGCATACTCTCAAATAAAATCGACTCAATTACCCAACTTGATAAATTCACAATCATTATCGTCATTCCTATTATTTCAATGTGTTAGATTGTGGAGTCTCTATTGATTTTTAGCAGCAGCCAATTCCTTAAATGTTGATTCTGATTGGAAGCACAATATTAATTTTAATAAATAAATCTAATATAAATTAAAATATTTATTATTTATGGAACAAGTCCGTGGATGATATTATTCCTGTAATTAATATTAATAATTAATTTGATTTTAGCGTATGCGTACCTAATTTTCCCCACTCTTTATTTAACAACGAATGGTATCGACAATAAGAATAAAATCGAAATTTGTTATTAAACAATAATATCGAATTATTTACTTTCGATATTGATTTACGTAGTACAATAATTTTTTTCCCATAAGTAGTCTATATTTAAAATCTAATAACGTACAAGATTAATCTAGTTTTTTTTTTCTTCGAGTAACACGCATTATCATTTAATTTTACATTAAATCGAATTTCATTCCATTTTCATCGACGAACATACGAGAAGGAATTTATTTCCACCTTCTCATAAGAAAAGAAAACCTTGCTGATAACGTGTTTATCGTATGATATTTATAATAGGAAATATTGTATAAATATCATTAGAATGAAAATAAAGTGAAACGCGACGTACGGAGAAAAAAATAATTACTTGTGATTGTTTTAATAATAATAATATTAAAACTAATAAAAGGAAAGAGCCGGTTTCGTATTTACTTGTAATATTTATTTACATGTAAGTTTTAATTGAAATGTTCTAATCTTATCGCATTTCGTTATAATGTTACAAACATTTATTATTTTGTTATTAACCTCATTTCGTTATTATTCTTTTAGTAATTTAATTTGTAACAGAGAAACGTTTTTTGTTGTTGTTCGAATAGTAATAGCTTAAAGTTATTGTTCGAGGGCCATAAATATGCGCGATTATCGGTGCTAGAATCAAGAAACTTCAAAATTATTAAGGCGTATCGCGATCATCTTAAGAAGAATCGTTCGTATCATTCGAATTCTACAATTACAACAATATCATATTGTTGTTATTCCTATTGAGGTGTTTTCCTTTTCGTTTTACAGTCATTAAATACTTATTAATATTTATTTATGCCGGTATTTAATGTTATTGCGAAACAATTGTGTTTCTTTTTTCGTTTTTGCACAGAGGAAAAAATAAATAAAAAGGCAGAATAGAAAGTCAAACCGTACAATACACAAATATAATTAGTTGTTAATATGATAAAGTATTATTATTTATAATACTTATTGTATTAAATTGTTTTTTTCCCTCCTTATTATTGTTATTATTATAACTATATTATTTCGTTGCACATTTCCCGTTTCGAACAAACAGAGAAGGCAAATAATAAAACAACAGTTCGCATAATACAAAGGAATTAATTAATGTAGCAATTAATTGTTATTCTTCTTATTATTTTTTCGCTAAATAATAACAATTTAATTGTTTCCAAATGAGAATCCAATTTCTTAAGATTAAAACAAGTCGCTTTGTTTTTGTACTCGATTAAAATTAAAAATGTAGGCCAAAAAAGCAGCAGCAGAAGCAATAATAACAATAAACCTCCAGTAGATTGAAATCAATTTCTTTTCCGTATTAATAAAAGTGGAGTAGTGTAATCTATAAAACTGTTTTCCCTTGTAATTTATAAAATTTTCCTTAAATTTATTTGCACTTCTAAGAATAGTGGTGCAAGGGAGAGACGCAAGTAAGGGCGAAACAGTGAGAGAATGGGCGAGGGAAACTTAGTAAGGGAACCAAGATTAATTTAATTTATTTTCTCGCAAAAAAAATATAATAAAATAATTTATAAGCGAGCAGCAGCAACATCGTTTAACGAGATTAAAACGTTGGTAAGGTACTTTAAACTAAAATATATATATGTGTATAAATCTAAACGAGGAAGAGAACCAGAAAAAAAAAGGGAAGGAGCGAGGGAGCTAAATATAAAATAGGATGGCAGAAGGGAAGGATGAAAATGATTAAATATAATAATACTAGGGACATGGAAAAAATATGATGGAAGAAAGACGAAACCATTTGGAATATTTTTTTTCTCTCTCTCATCCCGGGTTTTCCTTCCTTCTTGATTTTCTTAAAAAAATGTATATAAATAAATTTCGAACGTCTTATTATAATTCTCTTTGGGGTTCTCCTTAATCGTATTTTTGTTTAAATTAAATTCAAGGGGATGAATTAATTCTCTTTTTAAATTCATTCTTCCTCTTTCATTTACGAGGATTGATCAGAATGTTGCTCGCAAATTACCGAATGTTGAAAACTGTTTTTTTTGCGCTTTTGATTAACAAATTGTATTTCCCAGAAATCTATTCTCCAGTCAATTACATTCGTATCATAATTAATTCCTACTGTAAATTACCACGAAAGTTTTAACGATTAATTCTAATTTACAATCTAATTCTGATTAGTATATGGCGGAAAGCAAGACTAAAAAAAAAAAATGAAGTCGTATCCTTTGATAATGGGGCGAGATCGTAAAAAAAATCGAGTAAGACGTTAAAATGTAATAAAATCTATTTAAGGTGGAGACTAACAAAAAGAGAGTTTTTTTTTTGTAATCGATGCTTGCGATGGCGATGATGATGAGGATTCGGTTTTTGCTGTTCCACGAATATTATTTTTATTTTTTTTGTATTTATTTGGATTGAGCAATAAATAAAAGTTAATTTGTTACGAAGAAAATGCTGCTCCGACATGTTATAAGAATAAGTATTAATAATAATAATATAAGATGCTGCGATTAAAAAAAGAAAGGGAAATAAAGAAAAAGCGAACATAATGTTGAATTTATAACGACCTTAATGGCTATATTGTAATTTAAACCACATAATGATATTTAAAGGAGAGGAAAGGAAAATAATATTGATAATAAGAGAGATACGTATATGTGATAAAACCATGATGATGATGATGATAATGATGAGGAGAGGAGAAATGCACAATAATAATAAAATAAAAGGAATTTATTTTATTTTCGAGTGGCATTTTATGTTATTATCACGATTATTATTATTATTACCCGTAGTGTGGAGAAGAGATAATTTTTATTTTGCGTTATATCGCCATCTTATTAATTATTAAAAATAAATTAATTCCTCTTTTTTCGTTCTCTTAAAAATGTTATTTACGATTCAATTAAAATTCGTGAAATTTACAGCTACCAGTTTTTTTTAAAGAGTTTAACAATGAGAACCAGGATTCACGAAAATTAATTGCTTTTAAAGACTTTTCGCTTACAAATAATTTAGTTTCGTATTTAGTAAACGTTTACGAATTACAAACAGACTCCATACATTGATCTTTTTAATTAACCCACCACTGAAGCAATGTCAATTTTGAATTGAGAATACTTCAACTCAACATACCTTTTACAACGACCCTGTAGTATCTCGAAATCTTAAGAGAAAAGTTTCTTCTTGCTTTGCCAATCACTCACATATTCTTTGAATAAAATGTGTGTCCTTTCAAGGTATTTCGCGATTTGGAAAGAGATAGCAACCAGTGAGGAGGCCAAGTCAAATTTATAAGCGAGATCCTTCAGCTATTGGTGTCCCAAACCGTGAATTTCAGTCTGATTCGCATTCAGGCGCTTCACTTGATCTCTTCGGAATTTTCTTTCGTCCAAATTGACGTGAGGCGATAGTATGAAATTATGAGGATGAGGTCATATGTTTTAACCAACGCCACAATATTTCGACACCAAATTTCATTTATTCAACACAATCTTCTTTAAGGGGCTATATGGTTGCTCAAAAAACAAATTGAAAAATATTTTTATTTCATTGTAACTACTTTAAACTATATTCCATGAAAACTTTGTTTAGAAATTCCTAAAGGGAACAAAGTTACACCTGCTTTTGTGTATAGAGGTGCTAGAATAAGTAGTCGAAAATCTTTTTCCTTTCAAACAAACAATAAATCTTCCTGTGCTACATCCAGGGAAGAGGGCGGGTGGTCAACCCCAATTAAAAACCGATTTCATCATTTTTTTGCCAGTGCAATTCAACGACTTGTTAGCAAAATAAGCACGCCACTGACAAATTTTCCGCATTGTTTCTCCACATTTTTTGGCGTCATTTAGCAACTAACTAAATGTTCTAGAATCATATCATGAAGGGAATTAATCTTCTATATTCCTATAAACCTAGTGTCTAATAGTGATGTATGAAGGACAGTGATCCCAGTTGCCCCTTTCGAAAATAAAAACTTAATAACTGATCGAAAGTCGATTTTTTCAAATTCAGACTTTTCCTCAGATATGCTGCTTTCAAAACTTTACACATTGATGACCGTTCAACTTGTGGATGTCAAACTGTGACAACTTGCTTATCAAACATCATAGTTGTAATCGTAGCAATCATGTTCACTTTTGTTTACCCGAAACCCTCCAGGCTAAGTAATTATCAATTACCCCTCGTAAGTTATCATTTGTTGCGATATAAATGACCAAGAATAAATACATAGCGATATACCCTCGTATGGATTTAAATTTAATATAATATTGGGTCAAAACTGTCCACCGATTGAAATCACATAGCGTTAATTACATATCTAATAATGATAATCATAACCAACGGATTTATTATATTTACAGGATTTCATCATATCGCGTTTCTATCTCTTCAACATTATACGTTTTATATAATAACGTCCAGTTTATTTCGGTTTGTGTCGTACGTTTGAATAAATGGGGTCTGGCTGATTGAAATAAGTACGCACTGACATTAATAATTACCATGATGATGTGAATATATGGCCGATTTTATTCTTTCATTTTCAAATATGCGCGGACTAATAATTAATAAACGTAAATTAATTGTAGATGCATGAAAATAAAATTATTACAATTAAAGCGAATGGAAAGAGCGGCCCGGGGAAGCGGGGGGCGAAAATGGTAGAAAATTTAAAAGCGGAAACAGGAAATTCGTTTTCGTGCTAGGATGATTGTATCTCCGTAGTTTTTCGTGATGATAAGTTTGAAAATAGTAGTAGTAGTTAGTAGACGTAGCGAATCAGGAAATCGTTTTGATAAAAAAATAACGTTATTTATTATTATCTTACCAACAATATGCATTTATCATCTACTGTGTTATTAATTTATTTGTTAATTAGCATACGATTTTTTTTTGGTCTTCATTCCACGTTGAATAAAACGAAAACGCTGCTTACGATTGGAAATTGTAGAGCCACAAATTCAACGCTCTTTGGTAGCAAAGATCTCAGCCAAGAAGTTGAACGAGACGTTTTTGTACGCCACGCACCTGCTTATATTTTATTTATATTATCCTACCGATTATTATTATTACAAACTTTTATTCTTTCCTCTAAAAGAAATAATAAATAGATAACCGTAGGGCAAACGGTAGGGGAAAGAGTTTCGTTATGCGAACAAAAAGGTTCCACCTCGTATGCAATGGGATAGAGAAGAACGTCGGATAATTAAGAGGGAGACCGAAAGGTTTTCTATAAGGGCGTCGAAGCGTATTATTTTTATTGATATTATTATATTGGGTTCATGTAGGGATAAATGACTGGAATTAAAGGGAGATGCGATGAGATCGCCCAAAAAAATCGACATTTGGCTGTGAGTAAATGCTATCTACAATAACAAAGATTGAGAATGTTTTAATAATAATAACAATAAGGAAGAAGGAAAATAAAATATTGTTAATTTGGTCTTCCAACGCTAAATTCTCATTGATGTTCTTGATTAAACAAAACCTGAATTTTTGCAGGCGGTCACCTGTATTGATTAGATTCTTAAAAATGATATTTTTTCTATTAGGGATCGCCCTCAGACGCATTATGATATCGATAATTTGTTGTATTATTGTTACTCTACTTTAAATTAAACGAAAGCCGGTCAACCTTCCATATTACGACATCAATTTATTATTATTGTGATTCGTTTAAACTTTAATGCGATAATGAGTTCAATCTAATTCTATCGTATTTCATTTCATACACTTTGTTTTTTTTTATTCTATTATATGCGCGATGAATTATTAGAATAATATCTATAATCGATTATCGTTCAATACGTGCATGCAGGATTAGAATTTATAACTTTATTATTATATAAATAATTAATTCCTGATAATAAACGACGCCGATATGGCGGAGGAAAGAGGGCGAAAGAAAAGGAGCGAAGACTATAACTTATTATTCGAATTTTAATGAGACACGAATTAATTGACATGTCAAAGAGCGTGCATTTCCAATATGTTTAAATTACAATGCGCAGGGAATTTTTCAATCTCCAAGAGCGATTTTAACACCAAAGTTACCAAAATCGCGAAACACCCACTGAAGTGTTAACCGTGGTCGCAATTGCAGACGCAATTTTAATATCTCTTCGTCGTGTACGCTGGTATCCAAATAAGGGCCGCATCGTGAATATCATGCAACTTAATTAATGATGGTTAATGAAAGGAAAGCGATCGTGCAAAAATAAATTCTCTCAAACGTCTCCGCTCGCCTCTCCTTCACTCGTCCATCCTTATGAATAAATTAACATTTTCTTCAATTATCTTCCTATTCTAATGCGCACGTATACCTTCCACATACGTTTGTGTGTACGTGTGTTAACCCCTTAACTAATTTATTATAATTAAACGTCAGACTTGCGGAGGGAGCCCTTTTGTAGACGTTGGAGAGCTGTTAGTTGTCTAATATTAATGACCGATGCAGGTGCCTTTTTAATATATATTTATTACAAAAAGTCGGTATACCAACATACTTTTATTTCGAAAAAGAAATTATATATTATATTATATTCGTCCCTTTTCAACCTTTTGTTCGTCTTCATCATATTACTTCTCTCAACTCTTCTTATTACCGTATATTATCGAAACGCTTTGTACGATCCGTATTTTTTCGTTTAAATCTCGTCCTTCATCATCATCGTCGTCGTCTTTGTTATTGTTGAAGACGCGGCAGGGGGCCCGATTCCTTCGTCTCGGTGAATAGATTAGATTTATACTCTCATATACGGTATTGGGCAGTGTGTAATTATATTTTGATTTCTTCCCGTACAAGAGTTACAATCGTAATAATGAAATGAAACAAGGGAAAAATAATCATCGGAATTAACATCGCCGTACTAACGACTCTTAATGCCACGTATTTTATTCCTTACTATTTAACATTTAACGATATGATAATTTTTCCTTTCGTTTTCGATCGACTTCAATAACATGCAATCGAAATGAGCGAAGACTAAAGTTGAATGGCGGAACCAGCAAAGAAAACCGTTAATTAATAATTATTAGAACGTGCGGAAGATGTGATGGGAAACGGCTCGCAGTTTACCGAATTTATTTATTTATAAAAGTGATAGCAAATTAAGCGGTCGGTTGCGCGAAAAGCTGGTGGCAGAAAATGAGCGTTTGCGCGTGCGAAAGTTATAATAATAAAGCAATTTGCAATAAACGTTGTTTAACCGAACGCGCTAGAATCCTGAAATTAAAATCCGTTTTATTTTATTTTATTTACTTGTCCATTCATTCGTCCTCATTCATTCTTCTTATTCTAATACGTGCAGGAAGATCGAGTCGATGATGCGGATGATGGTACGAATAATCGTGATGCCGCCGCGTTCACGTTCAAAATAAAACTCTCTCGGTCTCTCTTCGCGCGTTTGTGTTAAGCGGACGGCCGCAACAATACAGCCGCCGGCGAAAGCGAATCCGCAAACATACGCGCGCAGATTTGCGATTTGCGGTGCAAAAACGCCGTCGAAATTATAACCGAATAAATAACCAAAACAATTGTCGGTTTTCGCATCAATCAGCAACGCATTCTTCGAATTTTACAAATCGCTTTAATCAACCTATTGGCTTAAATTAGAGTTTGCCGCAAGAGAAAATCACGTTTCCCACGTGTCCGGTGATATTTTCACCTGTGATTTCGTGTTAGACATCGAATTGAAACGTGTGTTTTACGATTACTGAGAGTTAAGCTGTGAGTAGGTCAAGAATAAAAGTGGCAGTGGCACTCGATGTTGTACACAAAACCGGCCGCATTCGTATCTTCTATTCAGTGAAGAGCAGCTTCCGGTTGCGACGAATTAGATTCGATCGCGTGCTCTTATCTTGTTTATTTTACTCGTTGCGCAAGTTGATCTTTGTTTATGGCAGAGTTCGAGGACCTGCTTCGCTAATCGTTAATAATAATTAGCCGAAAATCTTTGGCAACTCGTATTGAAGAAGTTAGACGAAGATTGGGTTAAGTTATTTCGCTAGGTCGTGAGAAAGCTTGACGTTTGCTCAAACTTTTAATTCGTTTGGGCAAATTACTTAACGTCTTGGCCACTGCTGCATTAACTATTATACACGAGTTTAAGTATTTTTGAAGCAGTATATATTAGAAAATTGTGTTCTTAAGTCTTTTCTGGAAAACTGGCTTGGCTCCATTTGGCATAAACACAAACTCTGAAAGCTTTTCTAATTTCACTAGCAGAAGCGATTGCGTACGCGTTTTTGGGGCAGTTTTATACTTTTGTCGCTTGTCCTATTTGGCTCGTTAGGTCAATACCTCCCTTGTCCATTGGGGATGTTGACTGCTCAAGTCCTCCGAATTTTGGCATTGCCACTTTGAGGGGTCGCTTAACCACTTCTTGCTTGTTTTTTTTTTAATTTTGATTTCTTGCATTCTGTGAATTAACCTATTCTTGCATACCAAAAGTAAGCATTGATCTCCGTCCAGAAAAGGATCAAACTCAATAAAAGAGTTCAATTTGTAAAGTGCATATGGAACTTTATCTCATTATCACAAATTTCGGAGTTAACCCTTATCTTATCAGACAGTCGTTGTTATTGTTAGGTTTAAGAATACAAGATGTAACCGCACAATAGTTCTTTGAAAAACGCAAACGTTCTCCAAGAGCGTAGATAGGAACATATGAAAGCAGTTATTCCACCAACGTCCCTTTCGGGAATAAATCACATTACAGATTATTCTGTATTCGATCATCACCAGCTAAAGACCTTTGAATTGAAATTAATTAAGAAACGCAATCTTTTCTTAACGAACCGGCAAAAGTTCGTCTGCTGAAACTTAAGCAACGCACGCGATAAAGTCCAAACCGCTTCTTGACCTCCAATGTCTTCAATTGTGTCTTGAAGCTTCGATTAACACAAATCATTCTCGTTTACATTGTAAATGTTGAAATTTAAAGCTTATGCGAGGTTTTTTCTTGCTGTCTAACTTTTTGCTTGCCGAATAAAAACACGTCGTTCGTTATAAACGAATTAAGTTAATTTTATTCAAATGCAAATGGCACACGAGTTTGCATTTTATTCAATGTATAAACGTGTGTATGTGCATGATAAAGTAATTTTAGATGGAATAATTGCGAGCGTAAGAGACGGAATGAAACGTACGTTTTATTAAGAAGACTCGCGTTCCTTTTTGTGAGTGTGTGTGCTATGAAATAAATAGAGAGGAATCCATAAAACCGTGTGTAATGTTTATGGTATTAAAGTGTAAAATGTCATATTCTAAGATAATGTAATGCCGCTCGCTTTGCACGATGCGCCCGTGTGACAAGCGTTGTCACATTACCATCAAGTTTTTGGATGGGCGAAGAAGGAAGGTCTGCTCGAACGTTTTCGCATATTCGTTATTGTTATTGTTGTTATTATTATTGCCGTTGCTCGTCCCGCTACGAAGACGCGACTTGCGTTATATTCGCAGCAAAACTATTGCCTACTCCCTTACTTGTTGTTTCGTACTGTTGCTCCTGCTGCTGCTGCTGTTGCACACAATTTACTTTATGTGTGTATTAAACAGTTTTAATGTATTTTGTAACTAAGTTTATATTGTGAAGCGAGGGTGCCAGGAATATTAATGTTTCGTTTGCGATGTAAGCGAAATAAAAAGGAACAAAATTAAACCGGAAAAAAGGGAAGATTCTTTTTTCGTCCTCTTCTTTTCAGCTTTCTGATGCTTTTTGCTTCGCGCGACGCCGCTTTTGTATTGCCGCCTCTCTTCGCCGTTTCCCCCCCCCCCCCCCCCCCTTGCCGTTTATACTACTGCTTTTTCGCTCGCGAAATGACACAACGTATTATTGCGTCGGTTGAAAACAATGTAACAATAATGCAAATTACAATGTGGCATTGTTATTATCATTGTTGTTCTTGTTGTTATTTGCATTTGGTAATAATAAATGCATACACACGAATGTACGATGAAGAACGTTAAAAATAATGTAAATGATCATTAAAGAATGTGTAATACGTTCACATAAGCGATTCTACCTCCAACAGCAACAATATACGACAGCTGCTGCTGCTGGTTAGACGACGGAGCTTTTAGGGATCGAAAAGAGAAAAAATAAAAACGATTCAAATTTAAATATTAATTCAAGAGCCCAAGGAGTAAATAATAGCGCCAATTCCCGTTGGACTTGCAAGCGAACCTATTAATAATGCGATTTCTCTTGAAACTAAAAAAGAACTGAATAGGAGAATAATTTAATAAATATGCAATTCTTCATCAGCGTTTAATATTTAGCGCAGGCAAATTTCTTAATTAATAATAAAAAAAATCTCCCTTATTCTATCTACCTCGCTTCTTTTTCCCCATCTCTCTCTCTCTTATTCCTTCGCCCCGATAATACAAGTGGAAAGAATAGAAATTCTATTTTTCATTTCCGAGAGAAGAAAAAAAATTATTTCTTATTGTTTCTCTCGCACTTTTTTCTTATCATTATTTCTTTAATTTCTTATACTTTTAATTCTTTTCCCTCCCGCTTCGTCCCTCCAATTTTTTTTCTGCGACTTATTTTCTTATTTCTATTCTCTCTTAAAGTCAACGAAAAATTAATTGCAAGAAACGTGCTTAATTAAATTCCAACTTGCAAATGAAAAGTTAAGAAAAAAAAAGGAATAATAATAATAATAAAAACGCGAAGACAGTAGAGAAATGAGAGCGAAAAGAAAGGAAAACGTAAAGAATAGAAGTAAAGAATAAGCGAGGAAAATGGTGGAGGTGGAGGGCAGACGGTGAATTGAATGAAGGCAAATGGCAAATAGAGATAGAATGGGCGAGAATGTAAAGTAACAGAAATGGAAAACTTGTAATTATTATTATCCAAACGTAATAATCACTATAGAAAGGACAATTCTCTTTGGGCCGTTGTATGTAAACGTTGCAGAACGAAAGAGGGTTTGTTAGGAAGGACGATTTCATCTTCAAGTAGATTCTATATCGATCAGTGTTTGACTGAAATCCGAACTAAAATCACTCGCACTGATCGCACGACAAAGTGCTTGCGTGCGATTATCGCTTACGGAATCACGTTTAGACGTAAATCTAATCTCATTGTTGTTACTTAATTAATAATTATTGTTTAAAGTGTACTTTTCCATTCGTTTTCTTATTATTTATTTAAACAATTTCATTAATACGTAACAACAACAACAGTAATAATAATAGAAATTTCCGTGTAGGAGTTTCACTTTAAAATAAGTAATTTAATTATTACGAACGTATATAACTGGCAACCGGTTGTGTGTGTGTGTGTGTAGTGGTATTATTATTTTTTTCTATTTGCTTCTGTACGAAATTTAATTAAATAGAATGTTTGAAATTAAATGTTTGAAAATTGATTTCGAAACTAATTAATTTAAACAAAATTTAAAACCGATATATATATGTAGGAATATAGTGCTCCGTATTATTATTATTATTCCTAGCTGCTTGCTACCAGTTTCGGTATCAAAAACTATTACAGACCTATTTAAATATGTATTCCAATCGAACGTTCAATTCATTTTATTCATTTGCTCGTTCAATGAGCGCGAAAAGTTTAACTTTAACAAAACACATCGATCACATTCGCTATTTATTTTTTCGAATCTTGTTCTAAGAGCTTTTAAAAATGATCGCGAATGAATGATTTTCGCAACGTGCAAAATCATTCCTCATCTACGTTCCCGTGGAACTATGCAATTTATTCTCGCAATTTCAACGTCTGATATTGTTGGGACTTTAACGATAATAGCCAGTTGACAGGTGACCGGATATACTTGTTATTTAATGTTGTCAGCAAGTTGAAAATACTTGTGCCGAAACATTATTATACGCAAATAACAATAATTAAATTACTCTGTGGTAATTAATTTTGTTATCAATTAAATTCTATCTTCGTACTTTAAATATGAGTTTGATTCCTTCTTATTTCGCTGAAGAACGCTTCAAAGAGCCACTTTTTCCGTCATACGTTTGATTTTTATTTAGTTTTCGATCTCTTAATCGCCGTCGATTTCCTTGCTAATCAATTTGCTCGTTTCCATCTGCGTACATATTTATTTTTCGCTGCGTCCGTTTAATATTTAAAACCATATTTTATTACTAAATTATATTTATAATAAACTATTACTATTATTGTATTCGTAATCGAAATCGTTTTCAATATCGGACTTGAATTTCATAAACAATAAATTTAATTCGAATGTTTAGATAAGAATAAATAATTTTCGATAAAATTACGAATAAACATTAAAACAATGTATAATAATATTATATATTGTAGATTAAAGAGTAGTTTGTTATAAATAATGTAAATAAAGTTCTTTTTTTGCGTTTCAAACGAATGATATAGACTCCCACTATAAATTATTTAAATAAATTACAAACCGATAATTGTTGGAATTAGCGATAATCGCATAAACAATTCCCAATTTCCTCCGATGTAAAACACTTGCTGGGAAAGCAGATGAAGAAGTAGAATTTGATAAAGTTTGAATAGGTTTTCTATTGTTGTGCCTTGATATTTAAGGAAAGTTATCAGTTCCAATTGAAAATAAAATTGATTAATAATAGGAAAATGGAAAGCTTCCGTTCGTCAATTATCGACGTATTTATATTTAGAATGTGCCCGCATGAGAATTAATGGCCCTTTCTCCCGAACTTCCCTGCGATTTGCGTGTTGGAGTTTTAACAATTTCATTTGGTTGGATTAGAAGTTAATCGACGTTGTTTTTTTTTATACTTCTTGTTGCACTTTTCTCTTTACGCGTTTTATTTGTATCAAAGACGAGGAATTCGCATTGCTACCAATTCGAATCTTAATAAATAGTTATAATTGTTCTTTTCGTATTATTTTTAGCTCATTATTGCTAACCTAAATTTTCTCTCTTTCGTACGCGCATTAAAACTACCGTTCTAAAATATTCAATGTAATTTCGCAATTTTTGATTTATTATATTTATAGATCCTAACCATTTCGATATTTAATAATAATATTTTATGATCGAGTATTAAAAATTATTTATAAAATAATTTCTTTTACGATTCTATTAATCAAAAAAAAAAAGACGGAATTGGTACGCTTTAGTTTTTTAATAAATAATGACTTTTTGCTGCCCATTTTATTTATGATTATTTTGGTTTGTTCTCAACCATTCTCTCTCTATTTTCACTAACTCTCTCTCTCACACACACACACACACACACACTTTTTCCCTTCCTTTACGTACGAATTATAAATGTATAGATTTTTTTATATATCTGGATTTCAATAATTTATTTAGAAGCGTACGAACGAGTTTTTTTATTATTATTTTCATTATTAATACTACCCTAGTATATATATATAGTTCACTCCCCATTTCGAACGCTCACCACTTCTTCTTCGCCCACCCTCGTTCAACCACTCGATTCTTTTTTTGTCGTATCGCTTTGTCTCTCATTTTTCCCTCTAGTATTCCATTCATTATGCATGGGCACTAGTTAATTATAGATTTATTTATTATAATAAATATTTAATTTATATATTTATTATTGTTATTACTGAACGAGGCTTTTTTCTCGCTCTCTCTCTCTTCATAAATATTTTATCGAAGGCTATTTTATTTATTCAAGTATTGTTTCCATCAAATTAATGAGTATTATCACTCGCCGTAATAGTAATCACAAAATCCAAACTAGTTTATTTATTATTAATGTTATTAATATAAAATTTCCGAGAATAATGAAAGCAAAAGAGAGAGAGAGAGGAAAAATGAATAATATACATAAAGCATAAATCAGTACGAAGAAATCGTATTTAATAAATTATTTATTTATAATAAATGTTTATAAAACGAATATTATTACGTTTCCCTTTTACCTGCCATTCGCATTCCCCCCCCCCCCCCCCCCCCCAACTTTTAATAGACATATGTGGGTACACTTTGACGATGACGGCGTTGATGGAACGATATTAAAACGAATTAAATTAATCGTTATTAAAATGAATCCCAGAAACGTGCAACCTTAATTATGACATCTGCAATTGGATCGAATGGAAGTATAAGCGGAGAGAGAAATCAATCGTAAACTCAAGTTCCAATCTTTTCCTACCGCCAACGCCATTTCCGTTTCACTCGATTCCTTTCTTCTTGTTGTTCATTTTCCTTCTTTCCTTTTCTAGCCTTGAGTCGGCTTCCATTTTTACTGGATTTTTATTGCCGCAGTAGTTGAATGGATGAGGGCATTTTCTTTTTATGCGAACACTCCGTTTACCCACCCGCCCCCTTCGTCTTCGCGTGGGACGGAGGATTTAATATAACACTATTAAAATCATTCCGAGTGAAAATGAATTTAATTAAGCGCGGCAGTTAGTAAATTGCATTGAACATGAAAATAATTTAGGAAAATTTAATTTGTAAAACGCTTTTACGCACACAACTACAAAACTACGGAGAGAACGCGAGAGAGAGAGGGAGCGTAATTTCGTATTAATATCATTTTCTCTCTCAATTAATTGGATTATTTATAAATCGTCGAATTAAAATAATGTACAGGGCGCTTTAAAAGAAAGAACTTTAAGGGGCCATGATCAGCACAAAAGTCTTAATGAACGTGGGTCCGGAAATGGACTGTTCCAAAGATATGCCAAACATTTTGCAACTTTTATATTATTTATAATTACGTACAAACAATGCAAACTATGAACGAAGAAACAAAGGAAAGGAGGTTCCCCACGACACCTTTGCCGCAAGGACCTTCGAACTCTTTCGAAAATCATTGACAATCAAGCTTTGGCTTGAGTTCAGTTGACACCTTTGATCTATTCGTTCGTTCAATTCCTTGAGGGCATTTACGAACTAAGCTTTTCAATTAACCCCAAAGAAGGAAATTTAGAAGCTTTAAATCTGGCAATTTTGCAAATTTATAATGCAACTCCGCCCTTTCCTAAGCATTTTCCTTTAAAATTTCTGCGTAGATGTTCTTTAAATAGACGAACTGAAGGATTCGGACGATTGCGCATGTTGACCAATTCAGAATTAGAGTAAAGAGGCTTAACGAAAATTTGTAAACTTGTCATTAATGACTTCATAACAACTACAAACTATGAATGAGAAAAGGTTTATTAACTACGACGCGAAAATGCAAGTTTTGTGAATGAAATGGGAGATAAACGAAGATATGCTACAAGAAGGAAGAATCTTGCGTATTTTCGAAACCGTCCATTGCCGGACCCAAGTTCGTTAAGACTTTTCTGTTTATCTTGGGCCATCCCTTTAAAGCTCATGTCACTTTTTTAACGCCCTGTATTCATCTGCCAGCGTGCAAAATACTTGAATGTATTATTCCAATATGAAATTAATGACTTTCAATGGTGTCATACTTTATCTCGTCTTTAAAAAAAGAACGGATATATTATTAATCGGACGTAAAGAATTTACTAAAATTCTGCCGTTCCTTTGTAACAACACGTCTAAATCTTAAAAAGAAGCGATACATTTTAAAACGGTTGGAGGAACATTTCGAGAGCGTCACAAGTCTGCGTGACTTTTTTGGAGGCAGGGGATGGATTTGGACGCGAAGACGGCAAAGAGTAAGAGCGTGGCACGAAGAAGAAAAACTAATTTAATATGAATAAGTAATTTCGTATAAATATAAAAGTTTGCTACTCCTGGTTAGAGGGAACGGGCGGGGTTGGTTGGTACGATGTGCAAGCTAGGAAGCGGACATTAACTAATATAATATTCTATTATTTTTTATTCGATGCCATAAAATATGAAAAGGAAGTTTTTCGAGAGTGCATAATAAATTATTTATATTCAAATCCATTGTACCCGGGACATACAGACGCACACACACACATATACGATGCCTGGGGAATGCATTATTTAAGAGGTGCTCCCTTTATACATATAACATGATATATCTGCATTTTATAAAATAATCATACGCAATGCCGCCCGCTAATTTATAGCCGGTTAATGTTGAAATGTGTACACGTCGTTCTTTTTTCTTTCTACGTGTGTATGGCGCTAGGAGGAGAAGAAGAAGTTTCATTATACATTTAAAGTACCATTTTCATAATTTAAGCGCTTAATAATATGAGCGGAGGAAAAAGCCCTTTAACTTACACCGACTGGCAATTAAATGTTGCGATGTTGATACTGTTGTGCATTGCTTTCAAAGACGCATAAGGTACGACAATGTCATCATCGACTTCAAATGATCAATTTGCGATATATTCGGCTGATGCATAATTTCGTGCAGTTTTTTTAGATTAACTTGTTTTTAATTTTAAACAAAGAACACGAAGAATTAATCAATGATATATATCGTCCATCGTTGTTAGCGACTTCTTCCAAACGTTCGACAACTTTCTCGGTGCCTCGGCGACAAGAATCGCACGACTCCGACTCGAAAAATTCCTCCAACCAAGCGCGCAATTTTACGTCGTTTTTTAATAAAACGTCCTTCAAAGCCTTTGAACGAGATGGAAAATGGTGAAAATCTGATCATTTTTCGTCGTCTTTGACTGTCCGATGAAGGAAAGCAACTCTTCAACTTCATAGTTAATCGCTCTTCATCAAACTTAGATGGATTAAAAGCAATAAGATGCAGGTCTCGCAAATCAACGAGAAATTCAATTATACAATAAAATAGTAAGAACGCAATCTTCTAGAGGGCGAAATCCTCTATCGAATAGCATATGACAAAATGCAAAATTATTTTATTAATTTAGTCCAGTTTTGCAACTAACAAACTGATGCATCAACCTAATATATTATTATAATGTAAAATAAAAAAGAATCTAAATTTTTTCCTGTTTGCCTGAACAGGAATCGCGTTTTATTCGTCTTTTTATTATTTAAAACAGAAGTACGAATGGGGTCGTTGTAGGTGTTGTACTGGCAGTAAGTACGTGACCGGTCAGTTCTGCGCTAAAAGCAACAGTTTGCCCTTTAAAAGATCTACACTGTCCAACGACCGACAGTTATCCACATTGCGCTGTTTTAAACGTGAGCTCAACACATTTCTGAAATCCATAATTGAGATGAATGTCCTCCGTTCCTAAACGTTCCTTTGACAGTTTCTTAATGAAAATCGCTCAAACAAATAATCAATCATTAAATTAATCTTTAATGCTTCAATTTTTGAGCTGAGTAAAAATTAGTCACTTTAATTCCCTTTAAAGTTAAGTTTTACATGCAACACATTTCCCTCTATCACGCCACAATTTTCTTCATCTCCCATTTTGTCTTCCACCCCTGCGGCTTACGAAACATACTTTAATGTCTTTCGATAAATCTTGAAAACTGCAATAATAATATAATATGTATAAAATATATTTTTCTTCCTTTTTCCACTCCGATGTCATTTCTCTATTCGACTCTTGTAGTTCGTGCAAGTACACAGAGCTGAGACCGAAATACATTACAATGATAAATAACTAAAAATAAATTGTCGACGTGGAAAAAGGAAGCAAAATATAATATTTTTTCTTGTTAGACTTCGTTTCCATCAAAAAAATAAAATAAAAAAATGTGCGCCTTGTTCTTCAACCGCACAATGTAGGTGCAGGAGGGGGAAAACATTTGCGATTACTTTCCAACTTCTCTACGGGAAAAGCTTTAAAAGAAAGTAGGAAATAAAACGGCGACGAGTTTTATTTACGTTCACTTATTTCGATTCGTTTCTCTGCCTTTCTCGCCGTCACATCTCTGAAAGATCCCTCGCACCGACTGAAACCGAGACCTTGAACGAAACGCGATACGCGTTCATATTAAAAAAAAGGAGAGGAAGATCCGAACAGTATTTAAATATAAATTTGTTTAGGACATATTATTATATTATTTTTTTATTTACGATTATTACCATCTCTCTCTTAGTCTTCGTCGCTTAAGCTTGATTCCTCTTCATTCTTCTAGAATCTCTCACTCGCTTACAGTTATGGTTACGGCTTATGACATGGAAAAAGTAGAAACCAAATGCAAACGAAGAAAAAAAGTCACTTCGCCTTCATCATATTCTCCGTCTCCGTCTCCTTTTCTTTATATTTGTCTTGAGCTGCTTCGTTCACGTTGTCCGCGTGTACAAATGTATGTTATTACGAGTACGAAGAGATATACAAGCAAGAGTTTCTTCTTCTTATTTATGGACAGTGTTGACAGTTCTCATTTGTTGCCGGCCCACACGCACACACACACACAGACAATCATTTCGAATTTCGCTTCTCTTTATATATTTAATTTGTAACCTCTTTTTATATTATCATTGCGATTATTTTCGACATTCTAGAGTCACTTTGAAAATCGTATAATTCTTCGGTCGAGGGAAGTAGGCGATTGAAAATTCTCAAGGATGTTTTTTTTGTAATCGAGCCCTATTCCAACGAATGCCGCATTTAATGTCTTCATTAACACTTCCTTAAGACTTATCAGCAATTAATGCGTTCTCTCAAGAACCGCCAATTAAGTTTGTTCGCTAACGTCGACGTGGACGTTTTTTTTGTTAACCCATAAAGAAAAGTGCGTTAATGAAGAGAGTATCGAGTACGCATGAAGACCGATACGAGACTGGGAATCATTTCATTTCTAAATTAACTTCTATTTAATTTTCCGCGCTCGCTCAACAGGATATTCGATAATCGTTGCTTAATGAGCTTTTCGCATCGGCGTATGCATTTTTTGTTCGGTCTCGATTAGATTAACAAGTTCCAATATCCTTCCGGGATTAAACGAACGATGTTGACATTGGTGCATTTAACCGGTCGCCGTTAATGGATGATGATCGTTAATGAATAAATTAAACCAATCAACACCTTGAGAATCGGTCAAATTAAAACTCCGGGGCAGACATCTTTTTACCGAATCGCCGCTTCTTTTTCTCCGGCTAATGGCTAATTGCTTAATTACTGGCGATTTTTATTCGTATCAATGTTGACATTAAGTCGACTGAATGTAATCCAAAGCGAAGCGTGTATCGAGTAAGTTGAATACGTAGCGAGGATGCGTTAATGTGCGTTTTAATAAGATTTGCGAACGGAACGTTTTCGCGGCGTTTCGCAATAAAATTATTAGGTGTACAACTTTGCTCCCGCCGTTTTCCTACAAATGGTTTTAGCGGGAAGCAGCGGTCGAAATGAATAGATCGTACACATCATGCGGTAACTTTGGGCTTCTGACAACAGCACCCCATAATCATATTGGTCGATTTGTGTCTTCATTACAAAGTTATTCTTGATTGAAAATGTCACCTTACGAGCCAAATTCTGGTCATTTGCGGGAAGTTTTAATTTTCCTCTTCGATATGAAGAAATCTGCGGCCGAGGCTCATCAAATGCTCTCAAGTACTTATGTTGAGGCCGCTATTAGTGAATGACCGTGTTGTGATTGTTTTCGACCCTTCAGGAATGGTGATATTTCCGTCAAAGACCGACATAGCGGTGGAAGCGAGTAAATGCAGAATTGGGGGCATTACATGATGAGGACTCGTGTCAATGTCAAGAAGCATTGGCATGATCACTGGTAGTGACTCAATAAGCAATTTCATAACGCCTCAAAGCCTTGGGAATGATTCAGAAGCAACGAAATTGGCTGCCGTATAAGTTGAAACCAAGAGATGTTGAATGGCGCTTGTTTGCTTGTGAACAGTTGCTTAAAAGATTAAGACGGAAGGGATTTCTGTATCATATTGTGCGTGGCGATGAAAAATGGGTTCAGTACAATAACTCCAAGCGCAAAAAATCTTGGGAATAACCTGATTATGCTTTCATGTCGACAGCCGAACCGAAAATTCATGGCTCCAAAGTCTTGCTCTGTATTTGGTGGGACCAGCTCGGTATTGTGTATTATCAGCTGTTAAATCCGGCTGAAACAATCACAGCTGATCGTTATCGAACGCAATTAATGCATTTGAGCCGAGCATTAAAAGACAAACCGCCGCAATACAGCCAGAGACACGATAAAGTGATTTTGCAGCTCGACCTCATGTTGCTAAAGTGGTCCAAACATACTTGGAAACGTTGAAATGAGGAGTCCTACCCCACCCGCTGGATTCTCCAGACGTTACTCCCTCTGACTATCACTTGTTCTGATCGATGGCACACGGCCTGGCTGACCAGCACTTCCAGAAGTATGAAGAAGTGAAAAAATGGACCGATTCGTAGATCGCATCAAAAGTTGACAAGTTTTTCCAACACGGGATTCGCACATTGCCCGAAAGATGGGCGAAAGTAGTGGCCAGCGATGGACAATACTTTGAAACTTAAGGGTGCAACCAGTTTATTGCAATAAGGCCTTAAATTTTGGAAAAAAACGGCGGGATCAAAGTTGTACACCTAATATTGTTGGCGAAACTCGTGCATCCCTGTTCGTACGTTAAACGATTGCGCCCTCCCCTTCTTCGGTTTGTCATTCTCGGTTATATTAATTAACCGCATGCGGGGAACGCAAATAGAACCCGAAGATTTTGTTGCTGGCTTCTTGTTCGATCTTCGCTCTTTTTCCATACGGTCTTGCAACAATAATTCGCTCTTAATTGCATCCAATATATTACACAGCACATATATCAACGATTGCCATAATAACAATAATAATGAGAAATTATTTCCTTCGCGAATCGCGTATACGACTTGTTATTTCCTACTCGCTTTTTTGCGTAATACTTTATTTTAATTTTTTATCGTTGCCTTTTATTATTGTTATTAATATTTATTTGTATCATCAATCGATTCCGTTCCCTGCCCAGGATATATTACATGCATACGTGTATATGGGAGCAGGATAACATTTAATACGTACGACGCGTTGTAAAACGATGATTTATAAACTTAGCAACAATCGGGTTTAATGCATCTGCGTCGTTTAACTAAAATGAATTTATGGCTAACAATCCTTTTTCTCTCGCACCCCTATATCTTGATGAATTATTATCATAGTTTCCGCGACGGTATGATGATGATGACGAGAGGGAAAAGCAAAAAAAATCCAATAACATTCACGTGTTATGAGAAATATATTTCTCCCCTTTTCCTTTCTCAAGAGGTCTACCGATTCGTCTTCGCACACAATTTTAAATAAATGTTTATTATAGTAATGGCACTTGTTTTGTGGACGAGCGTCAACTTATTGTAATGAACATGTGGTTCGTTATGTTATAAACTTTTTGCAACAAAAATAATTCAAATTAATCCGTCAAAAAGTATCACTACTACATCCAATCTTCTAGTTTTTTTTTTGTTTAAAGTTTGCAAACGCCCTGTATGAGTTTTCCTTCAGCCTACAACAATAGTCTCTTCGTGCCATGTGCGTTTATAATGTGGTTATTTATAAAATTCGAGAGAGGAAAAAAATTGAATGAGAGAAGGACTTGGTCAAATGGAACCAGTTTTCCTTTTTGTGGTAAATAAATAATTGAAAAAGGGGAGAGATGATATATGAAGAAATAATAATATTTAGAGAGAATAAAATAAAATAAATAAATAAGAGAAATAGAGGGAAAAAGTAATACAAACACACATCCTATTCGAGTTTTGGTTTATTTTTATTCTCTCGCTTGGTTTCTCCTCTTGTATTACTTTCAAACGTTCACCATCTCGCTCGTTTCTTCCATTCTAGCACGTATCGCCTCTTTTTTTTCATCTGCTCGATGGCAATATGAATTTATGGAAATATAAAACGTAATTTAATAGTCGCTTATTTATATATGCGTATATATAAATAAATACTCTTCGTCTAGTTTCTCGCTTTATCCGTTTGGGATTCGATAATCAGAGAAACGTACACCAGCGTTTAATATTATATATTTATAAAATACACTTTCGGTTGCAAGTAAACCGTATACGTTTTCACAGACGATAATGAAGAAGAGCGAGCCTTTATACAGATTAAAAGAGGATGTTTATGCTGCATAACTAAATATATCCCTATATTCTATCTCCTTTTTTGTTCGGTTCTACATTTCATTCTCAAAAAGAAAGGAGAAATTCAACTTCGATGCTGCTCCTGTAACTGGCTCTGGATTTGCGGTCGTGGGGAACAACCGGGAAAACGCATAAAACTAACGTACATAAACACCGATCTCTTCCTTGCTTTTTTAATTCCCTTATACTCATTACCAGCTAACTAAACGGAACAAGTGCATGCTGTTTAGTGGCATTTAATTTCAGTTACGGAATATTTATTTTGATTTCGGTGGGAGATTTAATTGGTATCGTTTGAGAGAATTGAATTACCATTTTCACATCGATGCGATTTCATCGAGCCTCGCTGCATCCTATTTTATTTATTACGAGCAATTTCTCATTATTACACTACATTTTCTAATGTTTAATTATTATCTCCATAATACATCCATACCCAAAGTGAAAGTTGTGTGTTCAAGTACGTCTATCAGTAATAATAATTTTATCATTATTACCACTTATATAACAACGTACACATTACCATTAATATATTTAACATACAATCGTACCATTGGGAATAATAATATCGTAAAATTTTATTGTTTGTGTTAAAAAAGAAAGAAAAAACCGAGAAGAAGAAATGAATAAAATGAGAAGTGGAATGAATGAATAATAAATTTCTCATAAACGTGCAATAATAGACACCTTTTAATAATAAAACAAAGCGTAAAATAAACTATTAGCTTTCCGAAGCATAACGAACCTCGGAGACGTTGTTAATTTCAGCGTTATGCGAATTGGAAAGCCACTTCGAAGAGAGGACGTTATAGTTTCGGCTGTTCGTTATAATCGATTAGGGATCTGCTACATTAAGTGCTGCATCTTAATCAGATGCTGAACAGGTTTGATTAATTGCCATTAGCAAACTTGGCAATTAAAGTAAAAACAACTTCCACGAAGATTTTCTTTC
The DNA here is from genome assembly GCA_963695495.1 of Hololepta plana. Classification (NCBI taxonomy): domain Eukaryota; kingdom Metazoa; phylum Arthropoda; class Insecta; order Coleoptera; family Histeridae; genus Hololepta; species Hololepta plana. Next base: position 9,318,861 of record OY968837.1, on the reverse strand, counting down.
GCGACTTCGAACGATCGCAAATTTTCGATTTGACGTCTCAGATTCGTTTCGCATCCGATAAAAGAATGTCGAACGCCACCTAATAGTTATTTATCCGTCATTTCGCCCTTCTTTATTTTCCTTTGGCTCAATCATCTTCGACTCCACACACACAACCATCATTATTATTGAGACGAACGCATTTTCTTCGTCCTCCTCCTCCTCACCGTCCATTTAGGTTTCATCATTCTTTCTCTCGATTGCCGATTCCGACTTGATCGATTATATACGTTCTGTATTATTATTATTTCATTATTATTATTATTCTTTCTCTCCCTTCATACATATTTTTTTCCTTCTTCTCCATTCTCTGACTAACTACTTTTCGAGCTCTTGGTTCGTATAATTCTTTGGTTCGTTGTTGGCTGGCTGGTTGGTTGGTATTATTATTATTTCTCTTGTAAATCAATGGCCTTTATATTTTTATTCATTGTAATTATGTATATGTTATGATGCATAATGCCACGTCTGGATGTATAATAAGAAATATAATATATTACAGATTTGTGTGTATTATAAGTTTGGACGGATGAAAGGCCGAAAAGATGATGATGATGATGAGGAATTATGGTGGAGAAAAAATAAGAAGATTTCTGTCTGTATGTGTGTAACATTAATTTTCTTTTATTATTATTATTCCTCTCTCTCTCTCTCTCTCTCTCTCTTTATTGTGATTATTATTATACATTATTATTATTAAATACGTTAGCATCTCTAATTTTTTATGGATGCGGGACGAAGGTACGTCTGGCGGCTTGTTCGAAATTAGAGTACATGCCTATTTTGTTTTATTTTGATTTAATATTACTAAAAAGGAACGGTCCTTTTAACAAAAGTGAACGGCGAGAGAAAAACCTAGAAGAGCCTATAAAATTTCAATTCTGACTCTCATTATCTTTTTGGTTCTCTATTAATTTTTTATTTTAATTAACGATAACGGTATCGTTTTATTTATTTGTTTTTTTTTTCTCCAGAGATTGTTTCTTAATCAAAATATTTAATTAAATTTATTGGGCGTGTACTATTATGTTAAGAGGCTAATACGAATAACAACAACGCTCTTTAAAGAAAGAATCAATTTTAATAATATGCGTTAGTTTCTAGAGCAAGACGAAAGGAATTTTATTCGGAGCCGACACACACTATTCGACGGAGAGAAAAAAAAAATTGTTTCCTTGCCTTTGAATCTCATTAAAATAATTTCGAGAATTAATAAAACGCTCTTGTCGTGGAATAGAATTTTATTTGGAAAAGCGAAAGATTGAATTCGAGATTTCGAAAGGTATGAATATCATTAAAAAGATGTTTGTACTTTGATCAAAAGAATTCCATGCCATCATGCGCACCGTGTTATCAATTCATTCTGTAATTATCGAAAGAATTGGAAAATACAGTAAAGTCGTCGTTTTAGAAGGACTGGGGACAAATAAGCGTTGTTCAAACAATAGGATTTATTTTCCTGCATCGAATGCATTTAATTAAAACAATTACGTACTCACTCTTTCTATTCGTGTGCATATCTTGTAATCCATCCACAATAAAATTAAGTGAATAATTTTCTATCGAGAACAAATGGCTCCTCTCTCGTATTATTCCCCTACACATTTATTATAATAATGATGATTATTATGATGTGTTTGCTGTTGTTAGTTGCTAGCATTGTTTCGAGTAACAATAATATAATAAAAACATCTACAATATATTGGATAATAATTATAAATTCATTACTATTTTATTTATCACGAACAACATGCAACTCCAACCAAACTCCCTTTCAGTAGTATTATAATAATAGTTTAACCTTCGATACTTTTATGCCATAATACATTATTAGTGCATTAATTATTATCATTATAATTATATGCAAGAACAACAAAAATAAATTAATTATTAATAAGTAATATACATTTTTATATCAACCGAAGAATACCGAGTAAGTCGATCTCGGAGCTGCGTTCGATAATTCCCAATTAATTAACTTTAAATTGCAACTTCTATAAAAGAGAGAAACCTAAAACATGTGATGTTTAAAAGGAAAAAAAAACATATAATCAAATAAAACTACTTTTTAGTTTATGCAAGGAGATGAAGTGGTTTATAAGAAATTAAGAAAATACGAAGATTACGTCTTTTCCCATAACACATACGCATGTTAAGTCTCCGCTAATAGATGTACCGAGCATAATTAGAATCGCCTTTTTATTCATAATTAAATGCCATGTTGTTTCATTTTCAAAAGAAAAATCTAATAACGGTTTAACATGTCGAGATGGTTTCGTTCTTTTTTGAGGGGAGATTAAATCTTTAAGATTGGTATGTTAAGATACAAGTTGAACATATTTTGATTTGCGCAAATTATAATTGCCACGAATTACTTGCAATCTATCGCACAAAATTCGCATCTTTTTTTATATTCATTTTAAGAGGAGACTGTGCAGAAATTTTATTTTTAGTTGAACGTAATAGTAAATTCGCCTACAGTGATATTAATATAAATAAAATGTAACGAGTGCCTTCCTGTGTGCCTCGCATAAATAATGATATTAAAATAATAACAATTCGACCTCGTGGACGACGATAGAACTGAGCGAGCCCCGAACTTTTCTAATCTTCGTTTAAACTGTCGTAGGTAGAGTGCCCAGTTCGCGTTATTCGTCTTTATTAATAGTAATTCGGAAAGAGAACGTCTTAATGAATAAATTCCTCCGTTTTAGAATTGAATAGACACGTGCCTTAACATTGAAGTTATAAAGTAAAATAGTAAGCGTTGAAACGTCTTAAAAATCGTAAAAACTTTTTGCCAATTTTGCTGGCAAATTAATCGAAATTTTTCTGCCCGGACGAACTCTAAGCTCCTTTCCACCTTTAATAGGATTCTAATGATGTTGGTAATAGCACTTGAAAATGATATATGTCTATGGGTGCTATTGGCGCGGCGTGAAGAGATTATGTTGCTCTTAGGAAACGAAAGAGTCGCGACGGAGACGGAGGAAAGCGAGAAAGAGAGTGTCGTCGTGTGGGCGTCATTAGTAGGGTCAATGTCACTGTCTGCTCGCTGTCTAGGTCTTGTGTAGAAGTGATTCCCATAGCTTACAGTGACAACAACAACGGCAAAAAGAAGACACGCGGAGGAATAGTGTGAAAGGATGATGGAAAAACGGTAAACGAGCTTTTATAAGAACGATGATTGCCGTACACTTTGGTAAAACGCATTGTTCTTGTAAAGCATGAAATTGTGGAAAGGATACGTCCGATCATTTATAAATATTTTGCTTTCTTTCGGAGGAATCTCGTTCCTTCGCGAACGTTCCTCGACGTTATATATGACGTTAATTTTTTTTGCGAAATCGCATTAAAAAAATATTAATGATTCCATCGTTACTTGAACATATAATTCTATTTAAAAATGAGTATATTTAAGTATTTTTTCCTTGGCAATTATTAACAATTTGCCTGCTACAATTTCAAAAATATAATTATTATATATAATTATAACAATTTCGAGAAAAAAATATTAATTTTATTTCCTTCGATTTATGCTAACCGGTAATTCCATCTGCCTCCATCTACTTAACAACCTTAATTAATCAGCTATAATAATATCATGTATATACATATTTATTGTTGTTACATTTGCGATTAAATCGTTATTGTTAATAACAGAGAAAAGGAATTAATAAATTAATTTCTATTTAGAAAAAAGAACGAACTAAACAGGAATGACTGGGTTATTTCCACAACATTAAATATTGCCTTATTTAATTACGGCCACGACATTGTTACACTATTAATAAGCGATAAATTAAATGTTAATAATAATTTTAAAATAAATTTATTACCAATGAATCATATTATTATATTTTCTAATAATAACATTTAATCAAGCATTTGAGAAAGAAATGAATGCCATTGCGAGAAAGAAGCACAGAAAGGAAATCGAATAGAGCGAGATGGAGATGAAAGAAATTAAATATATATTTTTTAAACGCCAAGGTTATAATAATAATAAATAGAGGAGAATTAAAAATAGAGGCATTTTTCCCCATGTGAGTAAAATTAAACAATTTACAATAAACATGCCTTTTGTTATATACTGTTCGTTATGTTCGTTGTTGAAGTCGTTTTGTTAATTTCTTTAAATTAACTATAATAATTACGCAGTTTAAAATAATATGAATTACTAACTAGCGATATAATACATAATCACAATAGCAATAATAATACATAAAATAATGAATAACATGTCAAGGACAATGACGACGAACAAGCTGATGATGATGATGAAGCCCACAATTAATTATAATATACATTAACTTTTATTATAATTATTGCCATAACAAAAAATGTTTTAAGAGAAAAGGATTTTTTTATAACAACCCAAGCTAATTTCAACTTAGTGACTATTCGGATTAGGCACTTCTGAGCCATATAAACGTGGAATGTTAATATTTTAAAGGGTCATGCTAATTCCAATCATTGAGTGAGTGTCGAATGAAATCTAGAATTAACTTTTGACTATTTTCTCAAAATTCGGTTGCCACACAGCAAATTGAAAGTGGTTTCATGTTTCGTTAACGTTAAATGTTATAAAATGAACTAATTGATCGCCATCGACTGACTACAATTAAATAATTAGGAAAATTAAAAAGAAATAATATATAAATTAAGCGACCTTGGCTACACATTTATTACAACAAATTATTATTAATTTTCTTTTTATGTTCCACGTTTTTAATCGTCATTAACGAAATAAATTTGTTTGTAATCGTAATGGAACAACGTCGGAGAATAATAACGAACAACTAAACATTAAATTGCAAACAAAAAAAAAACGATAATAGGGAGGAATTAAATGGAACGAAATTGCTACTCGAAAAAATTGTTATTTTAATTCAAATAATTAATATTATTTAATTTCGACAATCATTTTTACGTTGATGTTAACAAATTACTGCCTTTTGTATTTTCGTTCTCGTAATTTCGTGTGTACGTGTAGTGGAATTAATTGTGAACCAATTTGTTTTAATTTATTTGCTTTTTTACCATTGAAACTCTTTTCGAAATTTAAATATTCGTTTTTTTTTTCGTTGAATTAATTTCAAATAATTAATATCGATGTGTAGATATGGCGAATTGAAAGTTGTAAAATGATAATGATATGCAAAAAGTTACCGAGTGGAGACTGGAACAGCAACAATCCAGCAGCAACTAAACCAACTCTTATTATTACTATTAACAACATTGTACACGTTGCCTTATTATAAATATATTATCTACGTGTAATCTATCGTATCAGTACTTTCTAGTTTGTCCTGTTGAACATTTTTTTGATTAAAATAATTTAACTAGTACCAAAAAAGAAACGAAGCTCGTACATATCATTAAACTCCGCGTTCTAAAAGAAGCCTTTTTCAGTTACTCGAACGAGATACGATGTTTATAATAAATATGAAAATAGCGTATTTATTGCGGAAGGAAGATTTTGTTGCAATTGCGTGTAATTGCAATAGATTATCAAGAAGTGTTCGTTCTTTTTTTGCATCAACTGCTTCGTTCTCCATCTATCAGCAATATTTACTCACACGTTCCATCTCGTGCATTCAGTTTTTGATTTATTACTTACCAAGCTAAAGAAAAAAATGGAATACATACGATGTTGGTCCATAACTTGTCGATGCCGATGCCGATGCTTATTAAAGTGATACTGATGATGTAATATAGGAAGCTTATCTGCCAAAGAATATCTCGATATATACGCATTAACGTATCGTTTGTTTACCGTTAAAGTAATAATGACTTAATTATATTCCATAAGATGTGCCCGTTTAAAAAGGAAAATAAGAAGTTCTTATGGGAAAATTTTTACGGAGCATTTACTTTAGGAATAATTTTTCGTTCGCGTGTAAACGCTCGTTAAGAGACGGCTCGTTTTTTTTTTAATTGTTCTTTTGCGTTTTAACATCTTTCTCGTTTTCTTTCCGAGGAAAATTCACACTACGTTCGCGCTCGCTAAAGTGTCGTAGGAGTTCCAATTTGTAACTAACTAATCGTCGATAAGCGTTATCAAACGGTTCAGTTACACACAGGTGCCGCCTTGATGCCAGTTTTAAGTTAATTTGTTGCAGCGTACAGGAAGAATGACTAATTAACCGATTTCGTATTAATTAAAAATTTATACAATTTCTGATTAATGGCCTAGAAGAAAAAGTTATTAATTAGATAATATTAAAGTGTAGTCTGATTCCCACGGGGAGAGGCGATCGGTTTGCGATTAAAATTAAAACCGTCACAATTGACGATTACTACTTGTGATTTCTCGGAACGGTGTTGGAAACTTTTGGATTTTCTCTTCTCTTTTTGAATGGGCGAACGTCGAGTATTTAAATTAATCTCGTTTACGATCCCATTTCTGATAATTCACTTAAACGTGTATCGTATGTATGTGTATTAATAATGCTATATGGTAGTAATAATGGCCTCAAACCTTCTTACAAACACACAGCATGTTCTTAAAATAATAAATATACTTTTAATAATAACATTAATAATAACGATCGTCTTGTAGCTGAACAACTTGAAACATTACATATTCGTTTTTAATGCCATATAAAATAAAATAATAATAATAATATAATAATATTGTTATTATTATTAGTATTGCAAAAGAAGGAGAGAGAAAGGGAGAGAGAAGAAAGTTCAGGAACCTTTAAATATCTCCTTTATAAATATAATTCACATACACACACGTATATGTATACATATTTAATGTATCATTACTATTATTATTTTAAATAATATTATGTTGAATGTGTACTGTACATATTTTACGTATACAGTTTGCGTTATGGGGCAAATAAAAATGTACTTTTAATGTGTACCCTTTGATTGACTACAGGTTAATACGTTTTTAATTAACGTTCATGGTGAATGAAAAATTTAAAAAAAAATAATAAAAAAATACGTATTTTTTCGAAGACTTTATACACGCACCATTAGCCTACGTATAAATAATAATAATGCAATAAACCAGATATAATGAGCGAGAGAGAGAAAGAGAAGGAGAGAGAGAGAGCGAAAGCCAATGAATTCGACATTTTTATACATTACCTTTCATTTGTATGGAATAAAACGTGCGTAAGAAGCCAATTCGAGGAAACGGGAAAATGTGGCGATTTCTTCATCATTAAGAAATTACCTCCATTATTTAATTATATCTGCACTGATAGCGGTTCGCTTAAAAGGTATCGCTACATTTAAAACAACTTCGTACGAAGAATGAGAGAAGGCGAAAAAACGAATCTTGTAGATTAATTGTGTCGAAACATGTTAACGTTGACCAATCATTTATCATTCTTCATATAAAATTCCACCAGAATTGAAATATCCAATTTGATGCTTCATTGAATGGTAAAAAAAAAGAAAATTAAATAAAACAAGATTATTAACATATTTATGATAATATTTCGCTTGCCTTGTACACGTACATTTTAATTATATTCTACTGTTTAGAGTTAAAAGAGAAGTATTAAAATGAATGCCGGGGTATAATAATAATTCACTTAAATTTTTCTGCATAAACGAAATTAATTTCAGTGAAATAAGAAAAATGAAGGTAAAAGAGGGAGAAGTTGAAAAGAAGGAGAAGGAAAAAAAAGGACGAGATAAACGTAAATACAATTTAAATTTATATCACATTAAATTTATATTTTAATTTAATAACGACGTATATTATGATTTACAACGGCGGTTGGAAAGAAATTTTCTGTTATACTGTAGACTTGATAAAAAAGCTGTTGGTTGTTGGACTAGCTTCATCTTCTTTAACATCTATCTCCGTGCTCTCGCTCTCCGAGCTTAGTTTTTTCCATACAATTTATTTACCTTTTTTCGTATTCTTTCTTTTCCCCGCTCTCTCTTATCCATTTTATTTTTTCTGTCTCTTGGCCATAATGTTATTTAAGAATAATAATAATAATAACAGTAATAACGATGATACTCTAAAATAAATAAAATAAAAATTATCGTGCTCCTCTTACAAGCAACAACAACAACACCAACAATGGTAGAAGTAATGTGAAATTAAAGTTGATGTTAAAGATATTTTATAACATATAAATATAATAATATTAATAATATTCTTCGTCGTCTCCCCTTTTTTTTGTTCTCCCTCATCTCGTTCCATAATTTATTTTTACTTTTTTTGTTGTTGTGGTATCTTTATCTTTGGAACAAGATATTATTATGAGATGTAGAGCCATTAAGAAGATGAACAAAGAATGAAGGATAACAAAAAAAATAAATAAGAAGAGGACTGGAAATGTGTAAAATAAGCTGATTTTTACGTCGGCAGTTTACCATAAGAATGTATCTTTTACAACTCGTATAAAAATAATGTACGAAACAGGTTGGTGCTGTTGCTTGTTGTTGTTGTTATTATGAAAAAAATTTACAGGATAGAAGATTGGAAAAAGTAAATGTGGTCGTATGACAAATAAAGATGGGAAATAATAATAATAATAACAACAACATCGATTTTATAATATTAAAAAAGAGATGGAGAGAACATGAAACGAAGGCAGAGGCGAAGCAAGCAACCACCACCGACGAAATAAATGTTCTTTTAATATTAAAGAAATTATTAATAACGATAATATTAAATCGAGTTGGGAAAAGAATAAGTGACTCTAAAGTACAAGCACTTATGGCAATAATTAAACGATTCTCCTCTTCCTTATGACCAATAAGAAACACGCATTAAAATAAAATAAATTGTATGGATATTATGGCATATTTGTAGTCGAAAAGCACCTTGTCCTATAAATTTAATGTACATAAAATGAATGTTTATCTTTCCCACCTGCAATTTTAAATCGTAAATATTTTAATTGTTTCGTATCGCTTTATTCCTTTTTCCATCCATTTTTCGTCCCTCCTCTTTTTCTTCAACTGGCAATATTAATATTATTATTATCAATAAATGATCACCGTTTTATGGTTTATGAATCCATCCAGAACGGTTTTATTATAATCGCAATCGAAACTATCAAACTGATTAAAAAATTGCAAAGCTGCCACAAAAAGTAGTTTTCAGATGCAAATTACAAAAACAAAACAATATTGCAAATTGCATTATCCATTATATTACATGACAACATGCACGTCTGCTGAATATTACAATTTACGGCAGCAAAAAAAAAAACGGTCGTCGAAAGATCATCCATCCATTTAAATTACGAATGTAGGTGCATTAATTTGATTAAAATTAAAAATAAAAATAAAATTGCGACGAGATTATCTTTCACCGTGACCTATTACGTGCGAATACGTAAGTCTTCACCTACATTTTTCCCAGTCATTTTACGTCGATTGATACGAATCAATCGTGACTTGGTGCAATAATAATAACGACATCAGATAAATTGCCAAACGAAATTATTTTCTCTTCGTTTATTTTTTTTTTTTTTTTTACACGATGCCACCAACGAACAAACCCCAGAGAATCTTGAAATCTCGTCGCAGGGCACGAAACGAACGTCCACGTGGCGCGTTCCCCTTTTTGCCGAATCGATGCGCGAGACGAGCGCTTTAATAGAGAACGAAATTCGTTCGTGCACGATGAAACGTCCAACAGCAACAACAACAACAAGTTGTTTTTGTCTCTATTTTTGCTCCTCTCTCGAACCGTATGCGGTGCAGGAAAACCAACAAAAATGTTCGAACGCAAAATAGTGGCGGTAGTAGTAACAATAGTAGTAATAATAGCAGCACACGTTCGCGTTTCATACGGAACCGAATGGGCGAATTGTGAATGAATGAAAATCCACTCAAAAACTACTACTACCACCACTAACCAACACACGGCGACGGACGCGAAACGAACGCCGAAAACACGGCAAAAACGAAATTCGCACGAGTTTCCCCCGAAGTGTCGCACACAATCGGGATTCGTTTACACAACTTTACGCTTTTCGATCGCCCGCAAGCACGATTAATTTGTCGATGGACGTAATTCGCGTGATTAAACGAGAGCTAGTCGGAAAGATCCTTTATTGAGACCGCTTTTGAAGCGTCTATTTCCCTTTCGGTTAGACGTTGACGTCTTCATAAAACGAATTTCCTCCGAGGGGAAAAGGAGATGCGAGACACTCGAGCAATAGAGCGCGCCGACGAAGACGATCGCACATAAATTCTCGTTTTATCGCCGGTTCGCGCCACGGATTAGACGTCGGAATGCGATTCATCTCGTTGTTTACATTCATTCATCCGGGCGAAATTTAGACGCGAAACGCAACGATTTTAACGAAGGTTTACCCAGCCGAAAGGGCTGCGAAAAATGTAAAAACTTTTCGCGAGGAACGCACCTTTTTTTCGGATAAAGTTCGTGTATAATCGAGCGTGACAAATAACTAGAATAGTGCGAGCTTTTCGAATATTTATGGGCCACGATTATAGTCATTCCGCGATGGAAATGTGAGTAATGGACGACGATTATTCTCTTATGCTAAATCCTATGTATAAATATTATTAGATTTATTACACGCGAAGAAAGCAATCTTTTTCCGAACGTTGTTATTTGTCAGTTTGTTGTTCGCCCGATTGTTCGCTATAACATTCGTTTCGATGGGAAATATTTAAAAATTGCTAGTTATAACAGCGTTTAAAACTAGTTAAATTTATTGTGACCGGTCTCCCTCCGCCTCGCTGCTAGCGCCCATGTTCTTCGTCGATCAATTGCCGTTAATAAATTTATTTCAACGTCCCGCGCGGTTATTTATCAGTTTTCGTATTTGTACAGAACGTTTCGCGCGCTGGCCCGTTCTTGCGTTTAAATATACACATTATTTCGTCAAAGTAGACAAACGTAATAACCGATATATCGAAGGTGTGTGACTCGGGGCGACCTTAAGAGATACCACCAGATGATTAATAATATTATCCCACGATCCGTCTCTTTCGCTCTAATCCGCATAAGACCAGGTGAGCAACCATCCTACAATAGTCCAATAAACTACCTGTAACTATACACACAACAAACCTCGCGTTCTTTAACTCTTTTTACCGATCTTCCTCTCAAATAAACTTATTTAATTGTCCCTATCGCCGTGTCCTTCCTCTTGTAGCCACCAACGTTAAAGCAAGCCGAAAGAATCCGGCAATTACGTCATAAATTGAAGTCGTTCTTGTTATTCCCATTCGAAAGGGCCCCATTCTCGCTTTTCCCCCGTCTCCTTCACGTACGTTGCTGTGCGGCTGATATTTATGACGATTCTTGTTCGTCATTTTGTTATTGCCCCTTTAGAGTTTCTTCTTCTCGAATTGAAAACAAAAATAACATAATTGGGATTATTACAATTCTGATTTATCGTCTCGTGCATTAATGTGTGCGCCGTCGAAATAAAAATGAAAAAAGCTCTAATTGCACAGGTTGTGGGTCATCTTCTTCATCCTGATCATCATTCCGATTCGTCCCATCATCATCATCATCAACATCGTCTCTTTTCCTCCTCTTATTAACGTCCGCTCCTCTTCCACGTTACGGACGTTATTATAGCCGTTGAGTGGCACGATTTCTTCTTCATTCGGTTTCATCATCTCGCATTCTTAGATGTCATTTATTATAATAAAAACACCCTTCGTTATTATTTATCGTACCACATTTTTTTCTTCTTTCTTGTTCCTATTTGTCATAGCAATTGTGCGTTTCTTATTATGACGTTCCTTTACACTTCGAGTCGATTCAAGATCCTTTTGGAATCGGTGATAACAAACTCTTAAAATCACCGCGTTGCATTTATAATAGAACGATGCGTGAATAAGAGGGATGCATACACGTCGAGGGTAGAGACTAATAAATTATTTATGGGAGAAAACGAAAAAGGATGGAGTTATATTCGAGTTTAAAATTAATTTCGTTTAAATTGTGAGAAAATAAAATGTAGAAGATGGTTGGTTCGTTGTGGTACGAATGAATGTACAGCGGTTGTTGTAGGTAGGTGGAGGTTAATTTATAAAACATGTATCATCATCATCAGCAGCAGCAGCAGCAACAACGGAATGAAATTGCTTTTTATATTATTTAATTTTATTTTTTTCTCCCCGTATAATATAAAAGCGATAACGTTCCAGAATAATAAAATAAATTGTTGTATTTTAATTCGACGGGATTTACTTTGGAAACGTTTAGGATTAACAATAAACGTCTGCGAGGGCAACAAGATGAAAATTGTATTAAAAAAAAGGATTTTTCTTTTAATATTCATTTACGCTCCCATTCGTTTTTTGTTGTCGGTTATTAATCTCCACCAAAATCAAAATCTTCTACTTTCTCCTTTAATTAAGCCCGTCTATTTATATTGTTGTTCCCTTGATTTAATTAAGTTTTTTCTCTCTCATGTAGCCTGATAAGATATTCCGTAGACCCCCTTTTATGATTGATTTTTTGTTGTTCTCGCTGTTTGGTAATAAACGCTTTTTAATAAACGTTTAATTATTCATTATTATTCGTATGAGTTGGCACTTTCTTTGGCGCTCCATTACCAAAACCGAACTTCCTCCTGTAATTCAATCGGTCGCATACGATGCAGAACACGTTTATTAAAAATTATCCAAAAAGTAAGAAGCAATTGCTTTTTTAAGATTATTAATCGAAATGAAAACCATTCAGAGCAAAAAGTTTCTAATATACAGTTTGGTGACCGAAAATTCCGTTGAATTATTCTCGTGCAAAGCGAGAAAGGCGAGAGAAACAAGAAGCCAGTGTAAGAAACGTTGCAAGCTTTTTATATTCTTTTGAATTATGAGAAATAGCCAGCAATATGTTAACGTCGAATCGCTCGCTTTGTAATTCCTCCTGTTTTTTTTTATAAATAAATGTTATTTGTAACTCTTTTTTTTTTCGGGTAGAAATAATTAATGACGATTTTTCTTTTTGGTCGAATTAATTAATTTGTTACTTCACGCCGTAACCGAAATGAAAATAATAACCTTCTTTCTCTTTGTTTCAGGTGAGTGACTTTTTAATTTCTTTACCACACATAACGACGTGCTGCATAAAAGAAATGTCGAAGGAGAAATAGAACGACTCTTAAGGTAGGATTGCAACAAATGTTAATTTTTTTAATATTGCAATGGCAGCTTATATTATTAATAACAATCATTCGCGTTAAGTTTATTATTATTCGTAGTCAAATAATTAATGTTATGTTAACGAAATTCCCAATATTGAAAAGGGCGAGCTCCAGTGAGTACGATTTAAATTTTATTAGCAAATATTTTGCCATATACGTTATCGATTATTGCAAATGCAGACACGTACTTCTTCGTATTTATTCCATCTTCTTTATAAGTAAGTTTAATACGAAAGCAGCGGGTGTTAAATTATGATCATCCTCCGTTCTAAACCTATTACAACGACAATTACAATACAAAAAGGAAAGCACAAATTGACGTACTGGCAAAAAAGGAAGAAAAAGGGCCAAATTGAAAGTCATTGTGTTGTTGTATCCCTCTGGCTTTCACGGGATTATAATAAATTATTCCAGTTATTTGGCCCTCATCGCTTATACATCCATCTGCCAATTTATTCAGCTTATTTATTTACTTGTTTTATAACTAATGAACGGCATCATGCATCATCTGTTAAGAAATGAAAATTGTCAAAGAAAATGGGTTGGAAATTAATAAAAAGAAACAGATTACAAGTATCTACAACGTCATTTAGGAGTATTTCTCGCTAATCGAATTTAATTACAATTTCTTTATTATAATTTTTTATCTGCCAACATTTGATTACCAGTTCTTGTTGATCCAAATTTTTATGGTTTGAGTAGTGCAAGTGATTATAAAAGCGGCGAAATGTCTTAGAAAACGTCCTCCTCGATTAAATCCGAACGATTAAAATGTAAATATTTTTCGTTGGGTGATACTGCCGCTCGTAAAATAATTCGATTTAAATATTGTTTGATAATTAAAAGAAACAATAAAAAATAGACGTTTATATAAAATAATAATAATGGTAAAATAAAATGAGCGTCTGTGTGAGCAAGAGGGAAAAAACAGTAATAAGATCGATGCACAAGCGAGAAAAGCAAATGTAATTGAAGGTCATCAAACTAGATGTTAAATAAATCACGTCGAATAACAAAGAGATGGATGTATTATAATTTTCCTTTTGCACACGCATACACAATATTTTATTTGTTCGATTTTATTGTTATTGTTAATTTAAATAATAACAATAACAATAAATTAGTGTTATAACACGTTGTGGCGTTTTTATTATATTTTTCCTTCAAATAAATTAATAAAAAGGAATATGAATAATATTATCTAGTATGCAAAAATATTTATATTGGCGATTGCAAAAAAAATTAATTGCCTGACGTCATGTTGATCTGATATAGATTAGCAATAACAAACTGCAAACGATGTTTATCGTACAAGAATAAAATAATTCAATCAAAACGAAACGGTGGCAGAACTTATAACAAAAGCAAACGAAAAGAAGTTTAATTAAGGGACAACATAATTCTTTAATGTGTTTTATTAAAGGTAAATTATCCAAAAATGCAAGTTCTACTATCAAATTACATTTGGCAAACCGATATGAAGCGCGAATTTGGAAAAAGGCAGCGTTTTTGCGGTCCTCCATGAAGTGGGAAAGTGACGGATTAAATTAACGAAATGAAAAGCGTCCCATTCGTTTTTGGGAAATTTATTAAATTTTAATGCATATTATATTATTGTCGTGCGAGAGAAAGTGACAGTCGTATATGCGAAACGCAGTATTTTTGTATTTTTAATTTACAATTCAATGCCATCGATACTAAAACTATCAGCTAAACCGTTTCACTATCGCCAACGAAAAGCTAGTTTGTTTTTCAATTGAAATAAAAATCCTCACGTAGATCGATCTGCAACGTCTCTCTCGCTCTTCGCCACATTTATTCCATCGTCGATGTCGGTCGTTGGCCGAACGAAAAAAATCCACCGAAATTAAAATTTGGGGGAGAAAAAAAAAACCTTCTACAAAATGATCTCTGTGAGAGTGCGATGAAATTGGCAAAAAATTTTTATAGAAAACGGGGGCGTTTGTGAATAAAAATAAATTTTGAATGAATATTTTTAAATTTGTAATGCAGCGCAACCGAACCGACCGAGTGTCGGCCCTTTAAACAATTATTTCCCGCAAAAAAAAGAACTAAAATAGACCAACACGTGCTAGTTTGTATTTATGATTCCGCTGGAACCAACGCTACAAAATTCAATTGAAAACGAAAAGTTATCCCATATTTATTTTGTCGAAAAGATGAAAAAAAAGTATCGAATTAATAGCGAAAATATACGCTAAACTGCTAATTTTTGGCGTGCAATAATAAAATTTTCGCATACGGTTCATGCTATTTGTTTTTGTGCATGAAACAATTTCAGCGGCCTCCTTGCTAGGTTGTACTTCTTTTGAAATAAATGAAATGTTAATTACCGAAACCGCTTTCTGACGAAATTCTGAAACGATTTTTCTCAATAATAAATAAAGGCATCCTGTTTATATATCTAATCAAATGATCCCATTTGGAATGATCTATAATCGCAATCAAATAATTTTTTAAGTAGAAATTCCATAATTAAAATCGGTTTCAAAAAATGGGATAGCAGATAGTGTTTACACCAGAAACAAATTGAACTGCGAGCAGGATAAATAAACTGGCTCGTTCGCCTTTTCCTTTTCATTTCTGTAATCTTCCTCATCTTCATGTTGTTTGTTGTATTCCCATTTTCTTTTTAAGTGCACGGCATCATCAAGTGTTGACGGTTAATTAACTGGAATTAATTGAAAGTTTTCGTTATGTAAACAGAAATAAAACGAGATGAACGCAAGAAAAATAAACGGCGAAGTAAAAGTTTTAGATGGAACGAGAAAGAGCACAAAGTATGAAAGCAATGCAAATCCATATGGTCTTCTTGTTTGTTGTCAGATCCAATTGTATTGGTTCGCTTGTAGTATGATCTTTAACGAAAAATAAGGAAAAAAATTAAACAACGGCGCCATATGTTATGCGTTAGAAACTTATATAAATAAATATTTATCATAGATTCCAATCGGTTGAATATCCGCTTGCGAATACTCACTTTGCTCCTGTTGAAGTGCCACACGATTTATGCATTTTGTTGTCAATTGAATAGTGGCGAAAATGAAACGAACAAATCAGATCGATGTGATCGCACGAAACAATTTAAATACCTACATTTGATAATTAATTATTTTTTAATTTATGACATACGATACAAAATCCATTACGAGCCGAAAGCTTGTTAAATATGCGACAAACATACACGCGCTAAACATGTCGCATAATCATCTTAATCATCAGCATGATTATTATCATCATCATCACGCTCGTCTTGTTTGTTCAAATAAACTAACGACGTATAAGGACTGAAGTTTAACGCTTTATAAGGTGCGATTCACTTTCAAACCTTTTTTTCTCTCCTACTGTATCAATTAATTGAGTTATTGAATTTAAATTTATTTTAATTTTCCACAAGAAACAAAAAATCGTGTATTTTGTGCATTAATAATAATAACGACCGATGGATTGATAGAGAGATAATGGAACGACTTCATAAAAATATATTAAACAAAAAATTAATCCTTGCGATCGCTTTTATTCGATCCTTTCATCTCGCTCTTTCATCTTCTCTCACCTGGTCGGTGCGTGTGTACGTTGTTATTGTTGTTTAGAGCTTCACTTAATAGCCAGCCGATACCTTCCAGCGATTATTATTTCTTCGGTGAATCGCTTTTAACGTCAGTTTAAACAATCGTTTCCCTTCTGGTTTTCCATTTTATAATAAACGACCGGAGAGAGAACGAGAGGGAAATTGAAAGTTGTCGGGAGGCGCAAAACACTGGTAGCCGTAATATTAATCAACACTGAAATCGGGTTTGAAAACGCGTTTCTTTTCATTGTCCAAAATTTAGGATTCGTTTAGGCAAAAAAAAACAAATTTTGCTCCTTGAGGTTCGGATTAATTGTGGACGCTTTATATTTCCTTCATTTGAAATTTGTTTGCTTTAACTAGGCGCTAAATGTTTATAATGCCATGGAAAAAACTATGTCCCTCTGAGACTTGTTCTAAAGAGAAGCACTGGTTCGTGAAACTCAAACATCTTGCAAAGTTCTTTGAATTTGTTCTCTATCAGCAAAAGTATTTCTTTTCAATGCCAAACGAAGTTTTCAAAATTGAAAACAATCGCACCTTGCTAAATCTGGCGAATAATCAAATTTTTGGCCAAATAGTCTTCAGCAATCGTTGAATTGGCGAGGACACGCTTTTCCGCATTCGAGTTTGGTTTCTTCAGTCTCGAAAAATCCCTTCAAATGGTTTCAATTGAACATTTCGATAGTTCAAACTCACTTTGAACGCGTCTCAATGAAGATGTTTTCGTTTATTCTTGACTAGTTCTTCACGCACTTTTTGCAGTCTTACTTTCGATAAGCAATGCTTTTGGTCTTTGTGGAACGATGGTCATCATCAATTCCGTCCACTCATAACCTAATTTTGCAAGGTGCCATCGCCACCATCGCCAAACATGATTCATGCATCAGAATGTTGCGAAGTTGAAAACGGAATTAAATATTGCACCTTCGCCACAAAGTTTATGCTACGTTTTGCACTATAAGTTTTTTTTTGCAAAATAACTTTACAACATTTTGACAACCAATGCAATTTCGATGGGGTGCTGCTAATTGACTAGTTATTAATAATACCTACGAACTTTTGGGACACGGTGTATTTATTTCTTATTGTCAACCATCAACCGAGTAGCGTAACAACTGTTGAAGGAGCCAGCATCTTTTTTCTATTTTAATTTCGTGCCGTCTCTGCTAACGTTATTATTAAAGGGGAAATGATACACAAATTATGGAACGCGAACACGTTAACCGGCCTTAATTTATTTAACGACATCATTCGCAGGTTATCGCATACCTTATTTACTCCACACACACACACACCTACAGACAGGTATAAGAGGAAAATACATTTTAACGGTCGTTTCTATGTGTGTGTATAATAAAGTTGATGGAGGAAATGAGTAGATGTGAGATAGAGAACGAACGAGAGAAATAGTGCAAACGAACAAGGTTTTATTGTGAAAAATGCTGCTCGGCGATGGCGATGAGGAGGAGAGGCACCGATGCGTTCTTCTGGTGGTTGTTGTCGTTGTTGTTCTTTCGCCTATTACAGACATACGTATGGAGTTATAGATTATACCATAAGGTTTTTCTTTTATTTCATTTTCCGTATTGCGAAACGTATCGCAGATAATGTTCTTTAAAATGCATAAAATACGTGTCGTTATTACTATTATTATTATTATTATTAATATATCGTAATGGCAATCGTATTATGGCGAACGGCGTTGCGAATAATAATAATAATAAATTGTTGTAGTACAATATTTTAATGGTAACGGCCCTGAACCCGTTTTCTTGCCGGGTGGATATTGAAATAAATAAAAGTAATTACTTGAAAAAAAAGCAGAAAGAGAACGAAAATGAATCGAACGAGGATTCCGTCCGAATGCGTTCCTTTCAGAACGCTCTTTGCGGTTTCGTACGGTCTAATTTTCTTGCAAATTACAGGCAAGATTGCATCGGCGAATTAGCGTGTTTTAATCAATTCTACGGTAGCTTTATTACTTGGAAAGGAAGAAACAGAAAAAAAGGACGGTGACAATGACAATTTTACAAGTGGAATTAGCGATTCATTCGCGCATTCGGGATTTATTTTAACACCACTTCCCTTTTGTTATTCGTCGAATGCTTAATGGACTTTTACGTTTCATTCATTCGCTAACGTTTCTTTCTTTCGTTCATTTCGTCCCGGACTATAACGAATTATTATAGTTTGTATAAAGTGAGCGTTATGCAAATAATAAATCGATCCCTTAGCTTCGACAATAACATAAAAATGGGAAAGGAACCGAATACGTTTTAAGAATAGCATTGATGATGATGACGGCGATGATAGTAATAATGATTTTACTAAAAATAAATTATAATAAAAATAAATCGTTTACATTTACATTTAAATGTATATGCACGTAAAGCGGGGCGGGGGTTAATAATAATAATAAAAGTTTAATGGAAGAAACGCATTAACTATTTTTATAAATATAATGCGATATTTTTATTCTTGGTTCGCCTTCTATTATCCTTATTCCGTTCATTTTCGGTCCTATTTTTCTTTTATTATGTGTTAAGTCAACGATTTCATTCCCCCGATAATAAATGTGATTAGAAAATACACATAAAGACCCTTTTAAAGGCCCAGAGATTCAGTATCGTTATAAGCAATAGAAAATTTCAAGTTTTATTTGTCTAATTGTTTACATTAAAGTATAAATTCGTTTTATTTCCAATTTACGTTAGCCGGATTAATTTAAATTGCAAATTATTCTGCTTGAGATGATGGTAATAATACAAAGAATTATGTAATCTTAATAAATGTTTTACAAGGATTTTATAATTAATATAATAACCAACTAACGTACGTATTCTTCCATTTAAACTTTTTACAACAAATTGCATAATGTGTTTAATGACTATCATTTGATGGTGCGGTCCACATATAATGTTAAACGAAACGATATCAGTCGTCTTTTATTAATTCGAACAAGGAATAATTAATGGACGAATTAAGTGAAAAAAGTTCGTTATTAATCATCGTATGTACACTAAATAGCCAGAACGAATTGGGATTACGTTTCTAATTTTTGTTTAGCAAGTACGAAGCGAGACCGTTCTAAATTTATAAAATGTGTACATTTCCATTTATAATTTTATTCCTCATTATTATTACTATTTATATTTCGGTTAAAAAAATTATATTACTTTCTTCGTCTTACGCTAGCGAAATTAGCAAAAAAAGAATGGTTATAATATTATTTGCGTGTGAGTGAAAGCAATAACAATAACAGTAAAGTTATAACAAATACGGTTAATGAACATTTATTATTATTGTTTTTATTTATTTTTTTCCTGCCATGTACAATGCTGAAATTATAGTAATAATCGTTATAATAAAAGGCATAAAGAGACGTAGAGGAGGAACATTTTCATTTCGTCGTAACGCCGAAATGAAAATGAGAGCAAACGGGAAACAAAAATGAAGGCGGGAAGAGGAGAAACGGAAAGCGAGGAAGTGATGGAGCGACGACGATGTTCGAAGACTCGTCGTCGTCGCGAAAAGTGCGTTATTCGTACTCGCATACCGAACTATTGCCCACTAGCAATTTCATCCGACATCCAAATACCTAAACCGCAATTATTTCTTATTACTATTGCTCGGTTATCATTTTTCATAATAAAATGTAAAGGGCGAGCGTGAAAAACGGACTCAAAGAGGGACAGAAAGAGAGAGAGAGAGAGACGCTTCTCAATTAAACCGGAACAATAATCCGCGGTCGTAAAGTTTTATTAGATTTATACTAAAAGAAAATTGTTTATAAGAATTCCTATTGTGAGGATAACAAGAACAATAACAACAACATGACGTTAAGTTCTTGTGCAAAGTTTTACTATCGGGATGCAGATGTAGATCGTCCAATAAAAAGCCATATATACATCTATTGGTACGTTACGCCAATAAAGAGCTTTATGGATAGGGAGAAGCCGAAGAAGCAGCAGCACTTGAATCGCGAGCTTAGCGGCGCTAAAAAGGAAACGAGAAAAAATGGCGAGGAAATTATTGGAAAACCAAAGTTTCCCATCGAGATTTATGCGCGACAGAAGTTGTGCTGCGCGAAATAAGAGGAAAGTTGAGAGTGTTAATGCATATATATGAGGATAGGTTGTCTTATATTATAACACGTGCAAATCCACGAAAAGGAAAAAGGCGAGCTTTCGGATCCATCCTGGTTTAGAATGCATCGCAAAAAGAAGCGATGGAAAATTTAGCTAAAATCAAATGTTCGTCGAGCGTCGTTCCCTCCATTTGTTCGGATGAAATCGAAAACGAAATTTATTAAATTTTTTGTTTATTGTTGCTATTTGGGGTGATAGATAGTGCGAATCTGACTAATAACAATTTTCCACTATTATCGTCATCAACATCATCATCATCATTATTAATTCCAATGAAACGTCGGTTTTTCACCAGACGAATTGAAATTTGTTGATCATCATTATTATCATCATCGTCGTCGTCATGCGTGTGTAAATATATAGTGTGTACGGTTGGGTGTAAATATGGTGTTAATTCCAAAAATGATATTGCATTTCATTCAAATTCACCACCTATTAGCGCTGCCCGTTGCTTTCGACGCGTTACAATTTAAAATTTTCAGGCCGTTTCAGCAACAACAATGCCATTGTAATTTATGATAAACAAACGGGCCGCAAAAAAATAATAATATGGTTTTATCATTTTTGCTTTAATTTAAATAAATAATTTAAAATATCGCTTTATTCGATTGCGAAATTAATTGAAAATTATTTTTAATAACGAGGTTGCATTGCCAATTTAAACCATATAAATTTTAGTTTTTTTTTGTCTGTTTCTAATACACTATTTTTTTCGTTTATTAATATTAATTGTCCTAATTTAACGTAAAACGTAATACGTTAATAATGGCTTAATTAAAAATAATAATAATCATGCCACTCGTTTTCTCCTACTCTCTCTCTCTCTCTCTCTCTTCGTTAATTAATTATGTTAAAATTTTATTTTGCTCGTAATTCTTGCAATTTTTTACCGCAGGATTAATATTTATTAATTAATCGATTATTGGTATTTATTTTCTTTGTGATGTTCATGAATCACGTAACTCGTTATTAATTACTACCTTTTAACCATTTAATCATTTCATTTCAAAACTTGTTTATTCATTTAAACAAAAAGGCTGTTTTAAGAGTTTTATTACCAAAATTATTACGACAAAACGTATTTGGAAAACAATATTTATTTGCTGGTACGTTGCAAAACTCAGCAATAACAAAAGGAAGATCACGAATAAGCTTTTTTACGAAATCTTTCGTCCACGTGCGAAATAAAGCAAATTCTCTTCGCTCAAAATTCTCGTCACGTTTGTTGTTTTTTTTTGTTTGTTAACGTTACCTGTTCAATTGGGTTTCTTTATAGTCTTCAGACTTTCGACTTTAAATCAAAAAATCTATAGATTTGGCTTTAGCGTATCGATAATCGTTTATTTGCCTTTCGAACATTATTTTTTCCTGGTTGCGTGTGTTCATTTGGCCGTTTTTACGGCCCATCGCGTTTATCGCACAGAAAGGAGCGGGGTTGAAATGATAACGAAATTAAATAGTAGAATTCGGGCAAGTGTTACGACTAGTTGTTGATATTTGTTATACATCTGTGTTTGAGTGCTAATTTGTCAATTGCTGTTAAATCATTTGTTCTAATTATATAATTTTCATTTCGGATGCAGTTGACATGCATTCACCGGCGTAATTTTATTTATATTCGTTTGTGTGCAGGCTCACGTAGAGGTAATTTATATGAATTTTTAAAATATAGCGAGCAAAAGAGAGTGTGTGAGAGAGAGAGAGAGTGGAGCGATGAGTGTAGTACGATTAAAAAAAAAGTGTAATGAAACGGGAGGAGAGATGCGAGAATCAATGTTTTCCCTTGGAATTGTTGTGATTGTTCCGGCTATTATGTTATTTTTAATTGGCAATTTTATGTAACATTAATATCATTATCAAACATTGTCACGAGCGTTTTTCGCCCCGCCGTACCCCTCGCGTCGAACTCTATATCACGTAATAGTTTGCGTATATTACTTTCGAACAATTTATATACGTTTCCATAAAAATTTAAATCGAATTTTATTATTTCAAAAACAACCTATCCGTCTCGTTTAATTTGAAATAACGACCGTTTCTTTCTTTATTTTTTTCTTTCTTTCAAATATATTTACAATTTAAATTACACGTTACGAAAGAAGGAACGAAAGACAGCGGAGATAATAATGTAATAGATTAGAGATAGATCTCTTTTCGCTTTAGATCTTCAGATAAAGTGCGGTATAATTTTCCTTCTCTCTCCCTCTTTTTTTTTCTTTTTCGTTAATTCTGGGTTGATTCTATTATATTTAAAATAATCAAATTTATTACCGTAAATAATAAATAAGAAAAAAATTTAAATAATATAAATAATTAAATTGTAAATTACTTCCTGTTCGTAATGAAACGTTTTGAGGAATAGCAGAAATTATTATAAACTTTATTTTCATAATTCCTTCGTTATTATTGTTGGCTTCTTTTTAATTCGTATATGACCCGCGATGATAGTGATGAATAGACCGAATGGAATTCCAGTTTTCGGTCATGCCGCTCTATTTATAAAGCATTAGATAAATTACACGTGTACGAATATCATTATTTAGTATCGTATTACCATTTATTAATTCTATCATTCCTAATGCATTCATAATGATATCGTTCCGTTCGTTTTAATGCGCGATAATGAGCAAGTAACGAACAAAAATAAGAGAGAAATAATAAGTAAATGGAATCGAACGCACGTTAAACTGTCATATAAACGATTTATTAGCCGCCGCCAACGCCAACAACAATCTCGTGGAAAAAAATCTGGAACCATCGATGGAGGAAATTAAAAGGGGGACAACAAAAACAGAATCGAACGGGGCAAAAAATTGATGATTTTAATTGGCAGATTAAACTAGGAGCGGAATCGTGGGAATGGCGTCGAGATAATGATCCAATATTAATTAACCTGTAGGATGACGGGTTGAAGAAGTACGAGTAGACGTGCAGCGTAGGAAAAGAAGTCGCGGAAGTTGCTTGTTGTTCTTGATGAGATATATGAGACATCGCAAAAGAGGAAAAAATCGCGTTCACTTTTTGGTCAAAGAACCATTCAACCCATCGCATGTTCATCCTGTAAGTGTGAGCTTGTAGCGAGCTTTTTACGCGAGCTTTAACGAGCTTTTCACACTAAACTCGCGAACGCAACTTGCCAGCGAATTTTTGTTCGTTTAACTAAAAACCATTCATTTTGATTTGTCGCGTTAGCACAACGAATAAAATTGATCGCAATTTATTCTTTTATGCGCTGTTACAACTTGGCAAGCAAGTAGTTCTTACGGTTGTTGGTACCGTCATTAATTAGTTCTTTCGCTGCCACTTTTCCCTATTAAACAATAACGTTTACACGGTTCACCTAACAATACAGGCTAATGTTACGCGTATTTACGACTACCATCATCATCATCATCGTCTTCCTCCCATTGTTCTCGATGAAAGGACTGTAACCAGCGTGGAAGGAAAGTGACGAAAGAGGAGAGCGTGTTTATTATCGAAAAACTGAGAAAAAGTTGAATTATCAATTAAATATTCACGTATATTAATCAGGAGGAATGTCAACGTAAATCGATTTTAATTGCCCATGCTTGTCGGCGGTAAAAAGAGTGAAAATAATATATTGTAATAATTATTATTACAATTAGAAAAGGGAAATCCTCGTATAAAATGGTACATATATTATTATAACTTCATCAGCATCGTTTTTATTACAGTTCTTGCGTGGTACAAGGATTATTTTATAATAGTATTTTACATTCTTTCATATTCCCTCGTTGTTTTCTTTTAATCGCATTAACCATTTATAATAAAATATATTAAATGCAAGCGGAATGAGAATGCGGGAGTGAACGATGAAAAGGAAAAATCTCGTCGTCTTCTTCGTTCTGCCATTAAAAATAAAATTATTATTAGTATAATTAAATATGTGGAAAAGCTAAGAAGAAGGATTAAATTGGTATTTAATGACTTTTAGATTATACATGTGGAAAGACGATGGAAGTGAATGAAACGAAACAAAAAAGTTCTTTGAAACGGTGTAGATGGAGAAAAAATAATATTTAATTTATTATTGTTTTTATTCCACAACAAGCAGTTAAAAATGTAGATTTCACATAAGTAAAACGCAGGTTGAGAAGCGTTGGAACAAAACGACGGATTCAGTTAAATATTTAGCGGTTGCTTCAATATTTCAATATCGAAACTGAAGCAGCAAGTCGAGGAAGACGATGAGGATTCGTAAGTGGCGTGCGCGAGCGAAGTTGATTCCGATTTCTCTGTTTTTTAACAAGAAGAGAGAAGACAAGAAGAATATTTTATTTCGACTAAAATCAAAGCAAGTTACTGCTAAATCATTTTCAGCAACAATCTAATTGACAAACTCAAATTATTTCAGTTACTAAAGTGCTGAAATCATCTGAAATCATCTTTTTTCTTAATTATTTATTGCGATAAGTATTTCTAACTTTACTACATCAAATTAAAACTAAAATGTATCCAGTGACCGTCTCTTCAGATTTAACGCTTTGATTAATTAGTTACACTCGTTTATTATGTACTACTTGACGCTAAATTGCCATAATAATTAACATAATACTTTTTCGACGAATGTTGGAAAGTCAAGAGGTTTCTTCCTCATGGATATTTTTATACAGCGTCATTGTTGTCGAGTAACTGAATAGCTTCGACGTTTTGGGAGATTCTCCCGTTTCATTTCATGCTCTGAAAAAAAAAAGCTTAATTTCTTCTGCGTCTTTCGCAATCCATAGGTCGCCGTCGATTATTTTTGTCGAACTTAATTTTGGAATCGCAGAGTAATAAGCGTAAGACATCTATAGATATATCTGTGCATAACTCTTTTTCTCGTGGTTCGATTTGGACCGAACCAATATTATTGGATTCAGAGTGACAAAATACATCGAATTAATTTCAATTTTTTTTAATAATGATTCCAAAAATCATTGCAAATGATTGAAATTTATTTCACTTACACAGAAATATAACATAACGTGGGGGAATCAATTTAAGCCATTTTAAAACATCTGACAATCTTTGAGAATGAACTTTTTGTAATGTCAGCTCACTAATCAGGATTTTGATAAAAGTTTCGCGTTCCACTTCTTTATCTGTCCTCGAAAATGGCCAAATTATTGCCTTTCAAAACCGTCCTGCAACATTTCTTGCAAAATTTTGATAAGTATGGAACAAGCGAACGTCTTGGACGTCCGCCCATACTTTTCGAACGTGACCATCGAATCATGCAGCTCCTCCAATTCCTCAAGCGCAAGCGTGCTTGTTACCATATTTACAACCTCTGAAAGTCATGAAACACTTCGAAGGGCAATGAACAATTGTGGCAATGTGGTCTATTCTTTTGGATTAAAATTCACTAAAATATATTAATTTCGCTTTGCGAATCGTATTTTTAAGTTAATTCAAACTAATGGAGCCCCTACTAATTGTTAAAACTTTTTTCTCAATTGCTCTTATATTTCTGTGTCACTGAAATTTCAATTACATGCAGTGATTGGTGCAATCATTAAAAAGTTATTAAAATCGCGTTAATTCGATGCCCTTTGTCATTGTGAATCTTGTGAATATCGGGTTCAGATTGGACCACGAGAAGAAAAAATGCCTAAAAATGTAGTTGTCTGATATGTTGCCCCTGAAGGCACATTCTTACAACTGAATTCCATGTTTAGGCCAGGATTAGTTTAGCTGTTCTTTCTTAGTTGAGGGTTTTGATCTTCGAACTATTAGCCAGTTGGCTTTCTTATGACGGAATCTTAGTTCTTCGAGTTTCTTTTTTACTCCTTTCAGCGTAATCTTGCGCCGAGCGATTAGCTAAACAAAACAAAAATAGGCGAAATGTGTATGAATAAAATGTTGCAAAAAGCCCAATCCAATTAGAACGAAGTTTGTCCGAATCGTGCAAACAACGAGGATGCGAGTGACGGCAATAATTGTGCCCTCCTGTATAAACGTGTCTAACATTACGTAACAAGAATGCAACTCGATGACGATGATAACAAGGGTACGCGGCGTCGACTAAAAATTGATGAGACTGCGGGGGCGTAAGAGCGACAGTTGTTTGTCACCGTTCGTCTGAAGGGTGGCTGAAAGGGGCGAGAGACCCCTTTTTGTTGGCATCTCTTTCTCTCTCGATTGCATCCCTTACGTACATTGCGCAGCGTGAGGGTTGTTTGAATATGATCCTTCGCTGCTTCTTCCTTTTTTTTGTTCACTGTCTACATGCATTTTTTATTTCGCCATATTCTTTTTGTGCATTTTTTTGTTCGCGTAGCTGTAGTTTGTAATCGTCGTTGACGGTTCTTCTCTCCCGCATATTGATCCGTTGCATTTTTCCCTCCCTTTGGCATATACGTACATTTGTGCATTACAAACGTGTACACGAATTACAATTCGCATCCGTCGCGGCGTGGGCGTGCAAATGATGAAAAATGATTGCAAAGTGACGGTTTACGTTTCGTTTTTGCTTTAACCTTCCAAACAAAAAAGATTCCCTTTTGTTCTTCGTTCGCCCCGCACAGTTGAATACGTGCCTTACGTCATTTTAAACTCGCCACCTCGCGTTACCACTGGTAATTTCTCCGTGTCAAATTGCTTTGATAACGTTTTCAATTTTCGCCCCGTTTTCATTCGCTTTGATTCACCCAAAACTTACGATTAACAATCGTCTGGATACGGTTTCGGCTCTTAAAGAAGATGTAACACGTACAACGTTCAACGTCTTTCCGGGTTGTCGACGAAACGTAGCGGACTCCTGTTACTTTCAGTCTGCGTTCTCTCCCGTTAAAGCTGAAAGCGAGCGCGCGCGAATCGCTCGATAACCGCTGAAACGGGAGAACTAAACTGCCAACGGTCTCTCGAGCGAGCGAGCGAGCTTTCGAAGGATTTTTACTACGTTTTTCACGACCTCGATTACGATTTCGCGGTTGAACAACGTTCGTTCGTCGTTTACGTGACTCTCGATTTCTATGAGACTTTGTTCTTTTTCTCGCCATCGCCTTTTATTGTTTCTGGTTTGGATTTATTTATGCTTATTATTGATTCATTAAATGATATATATTTTTTTATTGCACTGGAGCAGAAAATTTTGTTTTACTGTTTTAAATATCGCAAATTCGAAACTCTTTTGGCAACTTTTCCTTCTTCGCGTGGTGTTTGAAAACGACTGCACCGAAAAAAGTTGTTATACCATGATGATGGTAGTTGTTGTTGGGAACGAACCAATCGTAAACTAATTTCGCTCAGACGCATCTATGGAGGTATTATATAAAAAATTACTACAAATTCACCGAAATACATGAAGAAAAAAAATTGGGAATCGTTCGTCCAATGGAGCACGTAGAGAACAAACCGAACGAGAAAACGAAAAAAAAAAAGCGAGTAGAATGGCCGGCGAAAAAAATTAAAAATAATATGAAACATATCTGTACACATTTTCCTATACTCATATTTCAAATGGCTATTTTTATTTGTCTGTCAAACTTTTTCCGCATGCCTGAAAAATGTTTAATTATTTTTGCGTTTCATATCGAAGAGTGGAATGAGACGTAGGTGGAGGAATCGGACGAATGCGAACGGATTGGGAAATGTGGGGACTGAGGGGGTCGCAACGAAAAAAAAAAAGAACGTATAAAATAAATGAAAGGAGAGGAAGAGGTTTTGCGAAAAGTGGGCCGCATTCGCCGATGATGGTTGGCGGCGATCTCCCCGTGTATAGATTCGTGTGTGTGTGTGTGTGTCTATGTGCGAGAGGTTCGGAGAGTCCGACGCTATTCGTGTGTTGGTACCATCTATATCGCCGATATTTCATTAAAAAAATATAGGCGAAACACGGGCGAAAAGCAACAAAAAAAATTGTGTCCAAACGAGAGACCGGCCATCATATATTTATATTCTCGACGGACTGGCATTGTTTCGTTTCGTTGCAGACGAAATTCGATGTGATTTTTTAAATTTAATGGAAACAAAACGAAGTAATCGCATATGTAAAGCGCAATTTCTACTCCTGTTGTTGTTGTTCTCATATTCAGTTACTTTTTTGTTGTTGTTACTGTTGTTGTTGCTGCTAGTGCTTGCTTTCTGACGATGATGATGATGATTTTGCTCCCAACGTTTAACGTGCACGTTAAATGATGTATGTATGACATCAATATTCAAAAACATCTACGAATTAACAAACAGCGACGATAATGACGAAGCCCTAACGAAGAAAAAAGTGAGGCAGCAATAATAACCCTTTTTTTTTCTTTTTAAATAATTTTTCCAACCAACGCGAAAATTGTCTCCCCTTTTATTATTATCATCCCGTTTGTTATTCATTCATATGCGTACGTGTATTATAAATGGGGGCGGTTTGAGAAATGAGAAAAATTCAGAAGGGTGTGTATATAAATTTGTTTGGAGGGTGTTTCGCGTCGTAACCAATATTATTTGTTAAAGCCTCGCCATCGACGACATAAAAATAGACATAATAATAATCAAACAGAGACGTTCTCATTTATTTTTCACCAGCTCCTCGTTATTGCTGTGTGCATTTATTATTACAGCTGCTTTTTTTTGCTGCAATCGTTCTCTCATTTTCATTTCGGTTCGAATAACAAACCGGAGTGCTCAATTCGTTCGCGGATAAAATTAAAAATTCGCATTTATTCAATACGAATATTAACAATTTTTTTTTTACAAAATTTAAAGGCGACTCTACAACTTTTTTGTTTGCGATCGCAAATCCTCTCCGCGGTTTTATTATATTTTTGTGGGATTTAACATTTAATAACGGCGGATGCGAAATTAACGATTCCGCTAAAACTCCGACTATTATCATCATTTCATACACCGTTTCGAGCAGGAAAATTTCGGAAACTCGCCTCTCTCCGAGGTTGCCGCGACTTTCTCGTCCACAAGACCTGTTGAATGGATACGTTTTGCACATTTATTTCGCCATCCAGTTTTCGACAATTGCAACACTTTTCGTTTAGTGTCCTACTTATTTTAGTTAATCGACTTTTCAATATTATTTTGGTTGACGAAGTCGTCGAAATGAAAGGCTCCCGCGAAATTATTTTATTGCCCTCTTTCCCCCGTTGGTTTGGTATCATTATCTTGTTGCTTTCAACGGACACCTGCCCAATTATTACGCATGCATATTACCGTAATTAGATGCTCAAAAGTGCGTTGATGATCGTCCAACGTTAGGCAAGGAAACGCTAGCTCATTTCCACGCGAATAGAAAAAATAAAATCGGAAGCGAATGAATACGTTTCCGACACAATTGGAAACGGGTGTAGATTGAGTGGGCGGAGGAGGGACAGGTGGTGCGTTATAAATCGAGTGCATTCATATTGGTAATTGTGTTATTGCCCTCATCAAAATCACCCTCACATCTATGGCGGTGTTGCAATAAGTAATCCGCCCTTTCCCATTTCCCTACCGCCCTTGCCCAGAATGCAACTTCTGTACGCACACGAATTCGAATATTTCGCTCGCCCTCGCTCTCCCGGCGCCCTTCTATTTCGCATACAGGCAATCTGAGCGAGAGAATGTGACGGTTATTATTATTGCGAGTACTAGTAGTACACGTAATGTAATAAATGTACCGCATTGCATATTATTAGGTACGGCACATATAATATTATTACGTAGCCCGATGCAGATGCACATGCTATTACAGTTTCGACGGTCCTCTTCCCTGCAAGGGAAGCTGCGTTGTATGGATTAATTTTGGGGATCGATGTAGTCGAAACGAGGAAACTGGGAAGAAGGCGATCCGTACCATCGCCGATGTTGGCGGTGGCAGGATTTCGTAACAATAAAACTTTAGTAATAGATTATGACAGTTGCAGTTGCGGTCTTACTTGCTGGGTATCTCTTGTTTTCTCTCGCTCTCTCTCTCCGTGTTTTCGGCTTTAAATGTACCCTACCTACGATTTACTTTTAGGTATAAGTACTCTAGCAATAATAATGGTAGTGTTATTAATAATGATGATGATGCTGATGATGATACGGTGGCGAGGCAGAAGAAGAACGGGCTCTTCCTAGCTAGCCAACGTTCGTAAAGCGAGAAAACCTTGGTCTTGGTAGTTGCTCGCTGCTCGCTCGCTTGCTTGCCCGCCCGTTTTGCCGTACACAAGGCCGGCAGTTATTATCATGCTTACGGTTATGGTTATCGTTTACTTTTAGTATTATTTTTATTATATGTAATTCAAAGTTATAATGATTACTGTTATTATATTATACGTCCGTGAGATCGCTAAGAACAATATTTATTCCGGTTATTACGTTTTATGCTTTAAAAAAATATTATAAACATTTATTGTGCTGGCTTGGAGAGGAAAAAGTATGGAAACGGAGAGAGAGAGAGAGAGAGAGTAAGAAGAGTGTATGGAGCATAATGTAATGTATGTAAGTGTGCAATTGTATATAAATGAGCGTACGTAATGAATTATGCATGAGGCAATTGAAAAATATTACAAGTATAATAATAATGATAATAAGAAGAAGAAGAAATGGACAGAAACACGGGGAAGAAAGAGGAGAGAGATAGTAGGAGTAAGTTCATTTATCATATCGTCATTTCCGCGTGTTCCTATTCTCCAACCCCCTCTGCCATTATTTTCCGTTCGGTGCCGTCTTTCTCTCATCTTTTTATGCCATTTTCACATGCTAATGCGTCTCATACCTTTTTCTATCGATTGATACGAGAGTTTTTACAGGACAGACTCGGGGATTGTGCCCAGCAAAACTTTATATCTCAATCGATTGAATTAACGCTTTTGTCGCGCTCTACATTATCCACTCGCCCCCGAATTCGAATGATCTTATTGCAGCATCCTCCTATGCAGCCACCGCTCGAAGACGTGCTGGACATCATTTTTATGAAGTCTCCTTAAAGTCGTCCCTGCTGCTGCGATAAATGTTCAAACTTTTGTCCCTTTTATATTTCTTTCGCTTGAGGGTACATAGGGAAGAAACACGGATCGATGGCAGGACTGTAGAAGAGGCACGAGAAAGTTTCGATGCTTTAAAGTGCAAGAAATCGGCGATGATTGATGCGTAGCGCATTTAAATGTTTCTGCAAAAGGGTGCGGAATTGTTGAAAATGGAATAATAGCACCGCTAGTTTGTTTGCTGAGCAAAAGCGACAAACCTTGCGGCTTTCAAAAGCTCTTTATGACATTGTAAACTGAAAGAGCATAAAATACGCGAGAATCATTCGTGTCGTGTCAAACGTTTTTCTCAGAGGAATACGACATTTTCTTTTTCCTAAATTTGCAAAAAGAAATTGAATTGAATGCTATTTTTTTACTCGAAGGACCACACTAATTAGCGAATTAAACTTAATTTAGTTACACAAATTTACACATATCGTTTTAATGAATTTCTTGTGGCAAGCGAAACGAGCAAAGTATTATTTTCTATGACAATCATAAGGCCAAATTGAAGGAAACGATCTTGCCAATTTGTCGAAAAAATTCACATCAAAGCTGCGTGCACCTAGGTTGGTCAAAAAATTCCAATTTTGAACAACATGTTCATTCCTTCGAAATTTTGTTTAAAAATTCCTAAAAAAATGACATCTTCTTGAAGCACACAGAAAAACGATGGTGTTGTCGTAGTCGTTTCTTAACTTTGTTTTTAGTTTTCAAATCGCTTCCTTTCAAAGTTGGATGTGTGGTTTTCGTTTAAAAATCGGATAAACTTTTGAACTAATAATGATACCCAAAAAATAGTACACTTATTGTCAAAACCATTTATTAATGTTTCCCTTTTTGTTTCTTATAGGTAAGTCCAATATCGTCACGACGATGATTCTTATGAGCGCACTCGTTCTTCTCATTCCATTTCTGATTACGAACGTGGGTGAGTTTTAATAATAACCAATTTAAAAACGTACAAATTCCTTGGCAAATAAATGAGTCATTGGTATGAAAAAAGGTTTAAAAAATATAAATAACGAACGAATAATAAATGTATAATTTGCTTTTCTCATACATCATCGTAATTATAAAACGTGATTAATAATAATAATATTTATTTAATATAAATAAATAAAACGACGAATGCGACGACGAAGGAGGGGGAGGACGGACATTTATTGCAATTTTTCTCCGTAAATTGTTATTACTAATGGTAAATTAGTAATTAAATTTTATTCGTTTTTTTTTATTTCTGGGCGTAATTTTGAGCACAAATTTAAATATAAATTTCATTATGGAAGTCTCCTTAGAATACAATCGGTTTCATTTACATTTTGAATCCTAATCAAATAACACACACACACATAACGTACAATGTACGTCTCTCTCTTTCTATTGTCGATGGTACTTCTGCAAGAGATAAATGTGCATCGTGTGTGTGTGTGTGTGTGTGCTGGATAAATGTGTATAGGAAATTGTACCTTGAAAATTAACGAACTGAGCGACTGCTGGCAGCAACAGCAGTAGTTAGGTTTCCTCTATGCTGCGGCTATGCGGATTATACATAAATAATTAATTGATTAGCAAGGAATCGGTACTGATCTAATAACGTTACTCTAACTAATCAGCTAAACAAATAGATAGTGCACGACCATAATTCACGGGCATCATGAGAGTAAATGCTGCTTTGTGATCAATACGTATTGAATACGGTATGCAAATAACCATGAACCCATGTTTTACTACACGCACACACACACATTCGCACGCAAAACATCTCTTTCTCTGTCCTTTAACTCTCCGTCTCCCGTTGTTACGCCGGAAGACCAGTAAAATCTAGGAGAAATCCTACCACCAAACACCACCACCACCATCATCAACAACAACAACCATCTACCGAACGACGGGCGTCGCTGTGGCCGGTCGTATTCAACATTGACACACACACATGCGGAGACTGGAGCGAGGGAGAAATTACAATTGCACCGGCAATAATTGCACACACGTGCAAAATACGTGTGTGTTTATTGGGAACGTTCGGTTCCGCGTCGTTCATTTGTATCATCCACCGTTTCCACTCGCGTCCGCAGTTAGTCTCCTCCGCAAATATAACGTTCGGCCAGATTACAGTCGCGCAGAATTTATCCTAGGAAGCGGGCGAAACGACGGACCCCGAACCGTTTATTTGTTTGTCGTATTCCGTATCGGCTTCCTACCCAATGCTCGCTGAATCCGTGTTGCCGTTGTAATAGACCGCATGTAATAATGGCTATGTTGCTGCCGCTGGTGGTGTTGGTGCTACCCAATGGGCATACATCTGCCACAACAACGACCCAATACGTGTGCATTTGTAAATGAAACGTTCGGCTGAATCACCTGCGGTTCCTCTTTATGCGGCCGTTACTATCGTCGTCCGCGTCATTGTTGTTGCTCGCAGATTCCCGACGCCATTCTTCTTCCTATGTATTATTCTTCTGTTTTTCGCACATTCGCCGCCTTTTAAATGCGCGTTACGAACGTGAACGTCGGCGACCATTTCGAACGTGTATAAACGTTTTTGTTTCGCACCTGAAATTAAACGAAAATCTAATAAAGTAACGCCTCGACAATTGTACACACACACACACACACGCACACGTGTATACAAAATACGACGATCTGACGCTTTAACGGCGGGCCGATCAAATGCGATGATGGTGATAATATAACACGTCGTCGTAGCGGATTTTCGACTTTTGTTTTTCGATTTTGGCCGGTTTACAACGCAAAAGGATTTTATTTACATGCGATTCACCTTCGCTCTCAATCCCTCTCGTTCGCTGAAAAAGCGACTGTTTTTTTTTGCAAATCTACGCCTCTTGTTATTGTTATTTCACCGCATTACAAGTTAATTCTAACTGAAAATTGAGCGTTTTTTTATTGTTGTAATCGCACGCCGTGCAGAGAGCGAAACGTGGTGAACTTTCTTACTCGACGTTTTAAAATATTTTCCGTTTTAATTAGAGCTTTTTGCAAGAAATTTTTTTGTTTGCGCCCATCATTTGGCTTTATTGGGAATACGTAATTATCAGAACCGATAATAATATCGAAACCCTCGATTTGAATTCATTTTATTTGTTATTAATTTTTTGCAGGCCACACGTTTTTATTAGTGGCCCAGGTACAACGATATTAAAATAGAAAATTGTTAATTAACAAAATGTTGCAAAAAAATTGCACGTCCTGATTTAAAGCCGCATAAACGCCATCGCACTTTTTCTTCGTGCCCTCCGCCCATTTCTAATTATATTTGTCGTTAACGAATTGTTAGAGAGGATTTTTTTTGGCAAAATTTTGTTATTGAAGTAATATTTTTTTATAAATTCTCTACAGTTTTTTTAGGAACTGTTCGTAAAAAAAAGCACGTGACGTGCAATTTGAATAATTCGCGTGGGCGACTTCTTTTTGTTCCTGAAGGTTTAATTGGAATTTGTCGATCGATAATCATTGTGCAAACGTAATTATAATGCAGTCGACGAGATTGTTTTGCAACAACTGAAATTGGATGGCTTCATATTTGCAACACAAAGTTTCGAATCTTCTGTGCACTCTTCGTCTTCAGGTCTTACAATATTGTCGACTGTTATTTGCGCAATCGCTTAAATTAATTTGGCATGTAATTCGTTCTCAATTGAAATATCGTATAGGAAACGCCATCGTCAAGTTCATCATCGACATCGTTGCGTATAACAACGAGCTAAATTAATTACTAGAAATGACCCTCAATTAGAGCAATTACGTGAATAAATAATTGCCATATTTTATTATTAACAATTTCACAAAAAAGAATTACTTGCGAGCTAAACTTGTTTATTTTCAAATCCTTTTTGAATTATTAATAAAAACGTTTTGTATTTTATACATACAGTCGAGTGTGTGCACGTATGCAACGAGACAAAAACCGTTTAATTATGAATTTAATAATTGCACACATTGTTGTTGTATGTTCCAGCATTAAATGGTGATAATAATCGCAATAATAATAGTAACTG
Organism: Hololepta plana; assembly: GCA_963695495.1. Lineage (NCBI taxonomy): Eukaryota > Metazoa > Arthropoda > Insecta > Coleoptera > Histeridae > Hololepta > Hololepta plana. The sequence continues at coordinate 9,282,999 of OY968837.1, read as the reverse complement.
TTAGGTAATATTGTTGAGAGACTTTTTGCCAATTAATCTTTATTTAATGAACGTCTTTAATACGAATAACATTCGCGAATAAAATAATGTTAATTAGACAATGGCAAGGGAACTATTATTAGTTTCAATTAAACGAGTGCAAATTGCACATTGTCGATGGAATTTGGCTATCGGTTTGCAATTATATTTCTAACGTTCGACGCACTATATGCAATGAGATGTTATGAAAATCATTTCGAGAATTAATTTCAGATAATCGACGGTTGTTAGAGGTGGAGAATAAAGGAAAAGAAGCAGAAAAACTGTGCCCAGCTATATGATTATATTTTAATTTAATTAAGGCCAGCCACTTATTATACAACGTCGTGTCGATCGAAATTCCTGGGATAATTATTACTTTTTTCTTCTTTTATCATTAATAGGACATAGTGAAATAATAATAACGCAAAGGCCTCTCGTCATTTTCTGTTAATACGCCACGCCGGCGATGTTACTTATCAAGGAGGAGGGAATTTGGGGAACAGGGAAGTGAGAGAGAGAAAGAACGAACCCAAGAGTAAGAGAGAGAGAGAGAGTTGAGGGGAGGAAGGTTTGGCCCCAAATGTTAATGATTCAGGATTTCAATTAAAACTAATTACAGCAAGCCGGCAGCCAATCAATTGATTAATCATTTAATTAATCAACTAATTTAGGAAGAACGCCAACACACACACACACACACGTAAATAGACGGTCGTCCATCTATTGCTACTGCGTGCACAAATACACGTGCTACACGTGGACGTCTATGTAAATGCCGTTGTATGTGTGCATATAACTAATATTCCAAACGTACATACACGTATATACCATATATTAAATTAATTGAATTCGCATGCGAAATATTTCTTCCATAAATTTTCACTTCAATACCCGATACACACACCGACCAGCGCCACATATCTATCTCTGCAATATACGCATCGGTTATAAATTTGCATGTTTTCGGTGGTACGACGCCATGTACGAAATAATAAATTGTTTGCGAAAATTAATACGTTTTCGCGACGGGAAAGAATGTGCAAAAGAGCAATTAATTCCGATCGCCGCTCGGTCGAAATATCGCATAAAATCTTTTGTTTGCAAAGACGCGGCCCACTTCCCATTGATAAAAATTAGAATGGCACCCGAACGTAATAATTTGGCAGGATCTTTGCGTGGGGTCAGTAACGGATTCCCACCCGCCGGGGAGACGAAGATCGAAAAGGGATCAAAAACCTTCCCGACTTTTGCCAGCCGCCGCCGAACGTCGTTCGAATTGCGAACGTTTTCATCTCTTTCCTTTCGAAAATCAAACGCCCAAAGCACGTCGTTACGTCTCGCGAATCGCTCGCACACGCAGAGGACAAGGTCGAACGCCCACGCCGTTTATTTTCGAAGCGAGGACGACGTCGACGTCGACGACTCCCGAATAAAATTTACTACGGATGACGACGGTGAGGACGACGACGACGACGACGACGACGAACAAACAGCTGATCCATTTTTCAACTCCGTCTCTCGCTCTTTCCTCGCCCATCTCCGTCTCGTTGGGTACGTGTGTGTGTATGTCAAGGATAAACGAACGGAGACAGACGTTGCGGCCAAGCGACGCGTCGAACAGAGACACGTTCGGGTTCTTGCCGTCGCACGTTTCCAGCAGCAGCGGCAACAACAACGCTCGGGGAATGAATGAAAAGATGCGACGCCGATGGGGGACCGTACTACTGTTTACTACTACGGCTTCGGCTGCTACTAGAACACGCTTACTACCATGACGACAGCGACGGCGAAGAGGAGATCCACTAAAAGCACTTTCACGCGCACGTAAAAGCTGAAGAATAAGAAGAAGACGTCGGCGTATTATCGTTATTATTTGTCGAACGTAAAATCGAATTGCTGAGGTCCGTTTGGCAATCGGGCGCGTTCGTTGTTCTTTTCAAATTCGATCGGGCATCGTTGTCGGTCGTTTGGATTCCAAAAGAAATCGTCGACAACATTCCGTATTCTTTTTCCGTTCGTACTTTCTGCCCTTTTTACTTACTCAGATATAAACGGATATAAACGAATATAACGGTATAAATAAATCGTAGCCCAGCTCGCTTTTTTTTTCGTTTCACTTTCTCCATCGTTTTCTTTGTCGAAAGTTTGTTTTACTTTTATTTGATTTTATTATTTAATTGCCTCCATTGTGTACGACAACAAGTTCCCGTTTCGTCTCTTTTGCCGTTGAATCTAATAAGAAGAAAAGGCTCGTGTTTAGCGCCATTCTTTCGCTCGCTTAACGCTAAAACTTAACAAATGGTATTTGATGGTAGATGATCGTTAGTATTACTGTTAGGGATTAGACGTACCAAATCGGCATTAAAGGGGTCAGCTTTAAGTGGACAAGTCTATATCCACTCACTGCTTATCGTGGCTGATGTATCGCGCATAGTTAATTCCTTACAGATATTTATTTATCATGTGGATTTATACGAAACAAAAATTATTAATATCCATAATTATAAATATATGCATTAAAGCGTGTAATTAAACCGGCCACAGAATCGGACGGGAATTTAGTGCACATTATTATTATCATTACCACTAATTCCTTTTTTTTTTCGAATTTTTTCCCTGGTTTTTCTTCCTTTTATTTCTCCGCGAGTTGTAATTTAATATTAATTCACGCTGCATTCCTCTGTGGGCGCTGCCATACTGTGTGGTAACTAATTATTTATCTTTGTTGGCCGTTGTTGTTTGTACCAAAGAGCCACAATTCATTTCGTATCTTTTCTTTTTAAATATTTATATATATTATAATATACCCACGAAAGTTAACGTTCAATATAAGAGTGGTAGTTTGCTGTTGTTGTTGTAGTTGTTGTAGACGTTTCATTTAAATAATATACGAAAGCAAAACAAAAAAAAGTCGAAGAGAAAAAATTATGATAAATAATAATAATTCAAAAGACAAGAGAGAAGACAAAGAGGTTTATAACAAGTAGAAAACTCGCCATAAATCATTCCCCATGTATATCTCATTTCTTTTCGTTCTTCTTAGCCGTGAACTGAAATTAAAACAGACCAAAAGGAAAAAGAACCCTCGCTCTCTCCCTCCGCGCTCGTACGTTCAATTAATTTAAATAAATTGCATTTGTTATTTAATTTTTTATTTTTTTTTTTTTCATTTTGATTTATACGAGTCCATCGATTAGCTCGTATACGTTTGTTCTTCGCGGTTGTCCATCCGGCTACAAATATTCGTTACTTCTTTCTTTTTCTGTCGATTCCAATTAATAAAACGCCACCATTACAATAATTACGACCGTTACAATTCCTACGGACTCTACATCTCCCAAATCGAATTTAATTGCAACATTTTCTTAAGTTGGAAATCGAAATGCCGCATTTACTCGCATATAAGACGCGCTTTTTTCGCATGTTGGTGTCTGAATTCATGCTGCGTTTTTTTTTCATTTGGAGCTCATTTCCCTCGACATTTTAATAAAACTGTTAATTGTTGCTCTTATAAAGAAGAAGGAAATCTATATCTTATTGATGGACATTTTTTTACAGCAATTTCTTTTCGGTTTTTTGCCATTTTCGTATTACTGACTAAGAAAAATTAGGGTGCGTTTCGTAATTTTAGATATTAACAATAATCAAAAATTGTACCAAACACGAATTTTCCGTTAGCGTAGAGATGCATGCCTATTATTATAAACAATTGTAAATTTATTAAACAAACTCTTAATTACCTGCAAACTTAATTATTCAACGGCGAGGGCAAACGTGAGTTCAGTCCCATCGATTTGATTGTTTCCCTATCGGCGAGAGCCCGTTGCGTATGTTTGCGTTTATTATGAATGCCTTTTAGTACAATACCTTTGAGTGTGTTAACGTTTCCATTCGTATTTAGTAACAGTTTATAGTGCACGAAAGTGACTCTTTGACCATAGAAACGTGTACATGGCGATCGGTTTGTTCGAGTTATTAATTCATTATGGTGGTACATGGAATAGTTTAATGGTCGTCGACTGTAGCTGGAGCGGCTGGACCTAGAAGGAATTTCGTCGACTTGCATTGACTTATTTCGCCGATTTACGATAGTACCGCATTTAATCTATGGCTCCCAATGATTTTCATTTGACGAACGCACATTTCACATGTGAAATGATCGTACGCATAAAAGGGCTTCATAATGGATCAACGATCCAGTGTAATCTAATTAACGATTATAATTACTATAAAACGCCCCCACTTTGAGGAACGGAAATGCATCCATATCCTGTTGTACCAGGCACACGGCAACACTTACGCCGATGGCAGTGTTCAATTTCCATCTGCCCGTTTCATTTTTTGATTCATTTTTTAATCGTTCAACCCTCCATCAGCGAATTGTATGAAAAATCCACTGGCAAAGCGGGAAGATGGGCGACGAAACTGAAAAAAACGAAATGAGCGCTGCTTTGCCATTCGTTTTAACATAATTCGATTAATTCGTTTATAATTGTCGAAATGGCTGAAAGCGGCGGACGTTTCTTGTCGTCATTTTATTTCGAGAACGGTAGCAAAACAAAAATCGCGTTTAGCCAATTTGCCAGCCGGAACAACGAGTCTTTTGCCCCAAACCGGATGTCGTACTCTTGCGGGTATTGCAATTGTTGGATGGAAGCACTCAATTCTTGTCGTTTCTTTTTTGTTTGAACGCTTTTCTTCCTCTTTTGATTTTCCGTCGGTGTTTATTTTCTTTTCGCTCTTGTTGACATTAAAATTTCCGGAAGTGAAACGTCTAGCGAGATGTAACATCGATTATTATTATTTATATTATTGTAAGGGTTGTTTGCGGGGTGAGTTGCGGATAATGGAAACAATTCTCTCGCTAAAATTTAAAAAAGTCTATTTGATGCTCGCAATACCAATTTTTACGGCAATCCAGTCAATTCGAATGTAAAAGGAAAGAAACGAAGGAGTTATGTTTCCAATCGACTAATTACGCTTTATAATTTATTGAAAATAAATTGTTTCTCGTTCTTCTTTTTCAATTCGAATCTGTTTTAAATCGAAAAATCTCCTCTCTATATGTAAAACGTGTTAAATCCAACAGGAAATATTATTAATAATATTAATAACATGAAACTTAATATCTTTAACGAGATATTTCTTTACCACTCACTAAAACTCCTTCTCTCTTTTTTATTATGTTCTTTAATCCATTTGAATACATGCATGCATACGTGAACTGTATGTATATTAAAATTATTATGGCAATTTAATTTTATTTCATTTTCATCTCGACGTCTTTTTTTTAACATATTGTAATTGATAATCATTGCATGAACATAATTAATAATTTATATCAACGTGTTTAAATGTTAAAATTTATTTTTAATATCGCTGAACATGAAGACGAACAAGAAAGGGAACAAGGAGAAAGAAAAACGAGGAGAAAAAGTTAAGAACCGTTTCGCAATTAATAATTTAAATTGAAAAATGATTCTCGGTAAACGAAAAATCGTAATATTTCAAAATTAAACAACGATAACGGCGGGATTTAGCGAAACGAAATCTTCAAAGCCACTTTCGAATCGGCAGCAGGAATATTTTAAACAAATTTTATTGGCATTTCAGTGGTCTTAAGAACTCGATTATATTTTAATTATTGCTACACTTTTATGATATTGATTAATTTATGAAATTTGTTAAAACAGATATTTCGCAAAAAACGTTTTGCTACAGTGTTGCAATATGTCGAACACGGTCTCCCTCTTATTAATTTGCTTTAAGCTATCAGAAAAAAAAAGAAAGAAATGCGGGGCAATTTGTAGCTGCTTCAAACAAATTTGATTAAGTATTCTTTCCTCTGCATCTAGGTAATATTGGCAATGCTTTTCGACGCAAAAACGATATGCACAAAAAAGCCTCCCCCTTTCACTCTCCTTTACCCTTCTCCATATATATGCACATAACAATGAAGAAACGTAATTTTCAAAAGCTCTCCAGAATGCATTATCATATATCTATTTGTTTGCGCACGTATATATTCCTCCCCTACACACACACACACGTGCATAAATGGGGATACATTGTAGCAAATTCAATATTAATACAGAAGATAGGAAGGCAAAAAACTATGCCTCTTCACATATTTCCACGTGTGTTTGTATTTCTTTTTTAATTAAATGCAAAATGTTGCAAAACTTCACTTAAATAATAACACACACACAAACCCCGTGCAGAAATATTATATCTTCCATTGCTTTCTCTCATTCCCATCACTTCCATAGATTTTTCGACTTTATACATGCATAATGCCTCGTAGCTTCATAAGCAAGCGGAAATGCAAACTTTTCTCCTCTCTTCCCTTTATTCGTGCATCCTTTTTTTGCCCTTCGAGTACGTTACGTACATTGAAAGAGCGAGCGACGATGAGAAAGAGTTTTTAACCGTTTTAATATGGAGTAATAGCGAGGAACGTTTCATTCTCATCTTTTATTTTCATATCAAACGATTTCCAAAGGACGTACTTTCTTCTCGACAAAATGCGAATAAATTCATGTTATAAAAAGCGATTAATGGAATAGCTACACTTCAGCCATAACGCATCCGAGATGCTGAATAGAACGTTCATCGATTCGACATTTATAAAGGTCGTTCACATGTTATTCCACACGCAATTCTTGAATCGAATTTAAAGGAAAACGAATGAACAGAATTAAGATTAAAACCATTTCCGATATTAATGCTTCGCATGTGTCGCATTGTTGTGCACTGTGGTATGCTAAAACTTACCAATTACATGAATCACTTGGGCTAGTCAGTCAGAGAAATGTGCCATTATATCCTCAGTTTTAACGGCGCAATTATTTTAAGTTAGATGCGAGCGTGTAATAATATGAAGAGAGAAAGTGCGAGCGACGGAGAATTGGACGAGTGAGAAAGTGGCTGTTATGAAATGCACGCATAAATCAGTTGCATTATTAATGTTTTGAAACGGGGAGATTTTACTGGGACGCTAAACAAACCAGCAACAATGTTGCGTTTTATTAAGATATTTAAGTTTATATTTTAGAGAACGGTGATGATGATACCAATAGCAGTCGGGATGTATGGGGATAGGTAGAGGGTAATGAATGAACGAACGAACGAACCAGGAAGAACTTTAAACGGAATAAACGAAGCCGGTGAGCGAAGATGGGCGACGAAGGCGACAATAATCATTTTACGTATCGTTGTTACGTCTCTCTTTTCCTTTATCTATCTTTCCCTATCATCTAAACGACCTCGTAAATGCTACGTAAGTAAATAAAGACTCTTGTTTTTATGCCAGTCAGCTTAACATCTCCGTTCGCTCGATTACCGCACCTCATTACATCCACTTTCGTTCACATTCTACCCCTCGTTTTAAGACCAAATCTGCAAAAATCCGTCCGCTCCTACATCCAAAACCGAACCTTCGCCTGTAATGTCGAAGATTCGCTATCTGACATCCAGCAAATTGATTCCGGAGTCCCACAAGGATCCCAAATCGAACCCTATCAAAACCCAAGCAATCCAAATGCCTCCGGGATACCGCATCCATGTCAACAATCATCCTGTCCCATGGACTAACAAAATCCTTTACTTAGGAATCCACATCGACAAATACCATAGTCACATCACCAAACCAAACGAAAAATTCCTCCAGATTACACTGCCTGACAATCCTCTTCTGTACTCCCTTCGTACTACTATGAGCCCAACAAACTCCCTGGCACTGACGTGCGAAAATCCCAATGGCCCTTCAGGCAATCCAAGTGCTGGTTAAACAGTAACAAGTCATGAAAACTAATAAAATTCCAGGCCGGAGCAAGGAGCGCTTCACGCTCGAAACTCTAAGAAAATTCGATTAAGAAAACACATCTCCTCCCATCAGGACATCGCGAAAGAACGTAATCCAAACAAAGTATTTCTAACAAACTTTTGATTGAAGTTTTTTAATAAAGTCACGTGTTAAATCTGTAAAATTCCCATTCAGCAGCTTCGTTTTCGCATTTTGCGTAGGGGCTCAATTCAAATTAGACCGACGAATCGAGATGCAACATTGTTCGGATCAAGATTAATGAGCGGTGGATTAGCATTGAGAACGACATATTTGAGTCGATAAGCCTCCTTTATTAGAAGAAATTGCCTTTTATAATGACACTCGATCGACTCTGTTATGGTGGCAACTTCTTAAATCACGTTGAACCTACCGGTTGCCCTCTTCCTTACGGCGCTAGCATTAAACGAGCGATAAATTGTGAAAAACTTCTCTTACTTGTACGAATGATAATTATTATATTGTGCAAAATCGTATTTTACGAGCGAGCGCTGTCTATGTGTATGTGTAGCGTTCATTGACTAGTGAAATGTTAATTTTGCGAGATCGAAATAAATCGTCGGAAAGATGCGAAATACACGTGACTGCTATCCCGTTTTGCGAATAAATACGTACTGCGAAATGCAATAATCGTTTAATAAAACGTTATATAAAGAGCGCACGAGAGAAATCGCGCTTTGTTATATTATCGGTTATTAAAATTCGCATATAAATCGTACGTACAAAACACGTACGACCCAACGTTTGGAATCGTGTAAGCGAAAATAATTTTCTATTTTCTACTCCTTTAACGCTTTATTTATTATTACTATTATTGGTACTTCAGCAACCAACTACAACAGCAACAACAAGCGAGACCTATCTATCCGATCCGTAATAATAATAAAGCATATATAATGCATATGAAATACTTAAATAGTGCCCTATAAGCACCATTCACATTTATATATTTTTGCGCATAAATATTGCAGACCGTTTATAAGCCGTTCCGAGGAGAGCGTTTAATGCGTTCCTAAAGACGGTTCTTAAGAACATAGAAAGGTATATAACATTAAACGTGTGTGTAGTGATATACGCGAGTGTGTCTGTGATGTATTTTAGCGTATATGTAGGTGCAAAGCGGAATATAAAACGAAATATATTTCATCATTTTTTTTTAACTTTCTTTCTTTCCTTCTTCAGTTCTTTTCCGTCCCTGTCTTGCCCCCCTCGTCATATTATGGGTGCCTCAGTGCCATTCGTATTATGAGCCGTGTATATAACAGTAACTTTCTTTGCCTTCTCTCACTCTATTTCTTTCACTCGCGTACACACACAGTATTTATGCGCTAGATTTATATCGAGACTAGTATTTTATTTAAATTGGAAATTACTTTTTATATGCATATCCCCGTATATAACATGCATGTATACACACAACATATAAATATATTTTGCAAAATATTATCAACTGCCAAGGAATACGAAGCGAGAGAGAATCGGTTTTGTAAATATGCGAAACTCGACGTTGCAATTTATCTGCACGTCCAATATACATATTTTCGCAATATTGAAAATAAATATATTAATAATAGTAATAATAATATTTCATATTATTATTATTAAATCGAAGCTAAAGCTATTTTTGTTTAGTTTATACTCGAAACATTTTACGAAACTTCTCAATTGCAGCAGCAGCAGCAGAAGCAGCGGTAGCAAGTCTCGATGGGGTCTCGCTGCGTCTGTTATCGATGTATTAAATTCGCGTTATTTGCATAGGAAAGAGTTGCCAATTTTTTTTTTCCAAATCTCTTTCGTTTAATACACGAAAAGAGTCGGTGGCGAGTGGAGTTAGATAATAAATGGAAACGCTTAAAAATCGCAAGAACTTCTTCGTCGTCTTAAATAACGCCGAAGAATAGGATGCAAAAAAGGAAAACAAATTGTTTTTCCTCCTCGCCTTTCCTTTAGTTGTTTATTTATTTATGTTTTTATTAAAACTCTTTCTTTCCCAACGATTTATTATTATATTTACAATAGTATTTGCGACTGTAAAATATATAACCCGTATATTTCATGCGAGAAAAAAATTCATATTAAACGATAAAGGAAAGAGGAAGGAAAAAGAACGAGCTCGAAACTAGAACGAAACAACAAGCTCTCGTTTTGCTCGCTCGCTTAGTCCATTTCGTTTTTGCGAAAGAAAAAGTTAGCAGAAGAGGAAATAAAAGAAGACGATGTATATGTGAGAGGGAGACTGATAAGGAATCGTGCGATCCCATCGAAACGAAAGATGCGTCCAAATTGGCGCCGGCGTCTGTTTGTGTCGAGGGACACGAAGAAATTGGTGCAATCGTCTGCGAGCGCATTTTAAGCAATAATTAATGAAATTTATGGAACGGGGAAGAGGCGGAGGCTCTAATTTGTGTGTGTGTGTGTGTATTTGGAATATTAGAAATGCGAATTTAGGTAGACTCGCGCGATAACTAATAGGCCCTGGGTCCGGGCAATGTATCTAGCCTTGTCACTAATGTAATTGTAGTTATTGGCTTGCAACTATGCCCATTTACAAATGAAATATGCTCTAACGTTCGGGCTTGTCATAACAATAATTTAGCTAAATCAATTTAGGTACGATAGATATTCCGCCTTTTTTTCGTCCATCGTTCCTCCTCATTCTCTCTCGCTCTTCGTTATTAATATAATATGTAGATATATATCAAATGCGTGTCCTGTGTTGTTGGTTAAGTTTACGCCATTAAATGTAATGATGGAAATTAAAGGATGGGTCAATGGTATCGGGGTCGGTTTGCAACTAAATCAGCCAATTGTAATTAGCACAATGAGCGTTATTGATGTTGCTACAGGAATTTGATATAAATTGGAATATTATCATGTTGATATTATTACTATTATAAAATATAATAGTTGTAACGTCGAATCAATTTCAAAATGTTCCCTATAACGGCGAGCTTGCGGAACGATATATCACGAATTATTGGAATTATTAATTTATTTCGGTATTCTTTCCATTCCAACTGCTTATCGCATTCAATCAATTAATACGATGCACCGCGAGAATTTGAACGAACTGTACAACAATCGGATCGAAGCTATCGTCAATCGGGGATTTGCAGAAGGCAAAAAAGTTTTTTAATAATATTTATTTAAAATTAGGCGGGAATTTTAGCATCGGTGGAAAAATCTTAAACAACAATTTGGTACATATTCATTCGCATTTGTTATTGGATCTGTATCATTTGGTTTTACCTTTAAGGAATGTTATCTCTTTGTTAAGAACATATTAATAGCGTACCTGTCGCAATAAACTAATGTGAAAGTATCTTATAATTACGGGTTTTAATTATAGTCCGTGACAAAAAAGAAAAACTCGCTCTCCGGAATGTAACTAAAATATTTTCTATTATTATACTATATTTTCTGTTGTTTTTTTTTTAATTCGAAGGCGTTATTATCTAAACAGGAACACTAATAATAATGTTGATAATGGCACCAACATAAGATTGGATAATAAATGGGATAACATAAATTAAAATTAAAAAGCAAATTCAACTGGACGCTGCCAAGAAATAAATACTAATTCATAAGCACCCCCTATCCGAATCGAAAACAGAAAATGCCCCCAAGCTAATTTATTACTTGCCCGTGTATGGCATCCCATATTTTATTTTTTTTAAATATAATTTATCCGTGATTTAGTGATCAGTGTTATTAAAAGTTTATTGCAATTTCTAAAGGAAAACGTAGTAGTTTGAAAACGAAATTCTGCGTTATAAATTTGCTTTTGGTGTTTTCAAAGGGAAGAATGGAAGGTGATTGGATCCGTTTGTATTAAATCTATGAATATTTTAAATGCGACAAGTCAATTAACAGCATTAATACATATTGAGTGATTTATACGGTTTTTGCAATGTGCACACAATTAATGTGTGTGTGTGTTGTTGCCGTTATTATTATTAAAATAAATGCATCAAAAACATTTATTCAATAAGTTTGGCGTGCATATTAAAATTAATTACGTGATTAACGCGCAAAATGGACCGGATTGAATAATTCGCAGTTTAGTTTTATTATCCACTTTTTCGCCAGCGCACACGCATAAATAACCGGTGTGGTTGTTGTTGTTGTTTTTTCGCATAATTATTAACATTTCGATCGTGTATTAATGATACGGTATCAATTAGCACGCGTTCCCTTCATCAATCTAAAATGCGGCCAATGCGTATGTTACAACAACCAGTTTTGCTTGTACGTTTGCATTTCCATGTGATATTACATTAATTAATTTAATTCCATGGCTTAGACGGCTATTAAAATCAGAAAAGATAATCAATGTGGACGGATAATAATGATAACCAGAGTGTAAAATGTGAAACGTTCGAAACGGTCTCTCTCGCGCGCGGACGAGATCAAATTTATTCCCATTCCTCGCCTTTCTGCTATCTCTATTATTTAAATTATTATGGTTATTGTTGCTATTATTATTAAACATTTGCTCTCGCACTCTGATAATGCATATAACAATGAGATAAATGTACGCAGTAATAACATTTTCATTCTTGGCGGAAAATGTCATGGTACCTAGTAAAATGCAGTCGTAAAAACCACGATGGCAATAAACTTTCTCGCTCGCTCACTTGTTACTCGAACTCCGTCGCACGTACCCTCTTTTATATCCGCATTTTATCTTTCAGCACTTAAACAAGCTGCTCGTTTCACTCGGTCTTTTATCCTCTCTTTTCTCCACATTTTTTTTTTCGCACTCGGTCGTCGCTTTAATTCCTCTTCATCCACTTTTTCGGGCCGGTTTCTTCGTTTTCTGTTCCCAATTCCCGTATATTACTATGTCGCCATTCAAGGATCAAATGGATCATCGTTTTATTGCGAAATTATTGCGGGATTTATTGCTGGAGCAATTCGTAAGTGACTAATTCGTGAAGACGGTGAAGTTTGGATTTTAAAGTTTAAAAATCGATCGTATTGCTTCAACGACAACTATTCACAAGCCAATGAGTAATTATTACTAAATTCCTGTGACTAACGAACGTTTTCGGTGTTGGCAATCGCGGGGAATTCTTTCCCATAAATAAACTTATGAAAATGGAAAGGTGTGACTAAAGGAAGAATTAAAGTAATAATAATATGAGTAATTCATGCATTAGAATTAATTTATAAATATTAAATGGAATTCTTTTATTATTATATTCGTTGTTGTTGGTGAATAATTTCAATATTAATAAATAATAATATTGTGCAATAATAATTCATCTCCATCTCTTTCGCCATCGACAAATTCTTATTTAAATCGACTGCTTCGTATGTAAAATAAGAAAATTATATAAAAACAATTTGAATATGTTACCATCATAAAAAAATAAACACGTTACGTAACGTTCGTAATTAATTAATCATTTAATCCATTCAAATCGACTCCGCATAGACGAATTAATTTAAATTATTATTATCACGGCTCGCGAATTTATTTTACGATCGGAGACTCCGAACGGCGTCAAAGTTTTTGGCCAATATCGCATTACTACTGCTGCCACTACAACAACACCAACAACAACAACAACGAAAACTATCATCGTCATTATTATTAGTATTTCCATATAAAATAGTAGGTACACACTAAATCTGATAATTTTATTACGAGGCATTGCGGTTCAATGATACAAGCACCATGTCCAGGCAGACCACAACCACAACGGCATAACCAACAGACTTCCTACCGAAACCCCCGCTTATTATCATCATCATCATCATCGCGATCGTTGCGTTGTTCGTGATGATGTTGATGGTGACGGCGAAATCCAGGATTTGATGCCATTATTATTTCGCTTATCGAACCAGTTCTAGTATTCGTCTAATTAGACCGTTATTATTATAACAGCATTTCCAATTCCGTGCGAGCGTGTATAAAAAGCTTTCGGTTTAATTAATTAGATTCCATTAATCGTCTAATTATTATTAGGAAAAATTCAATCGGCAGGAGCTTGTCCATTTTTTTCATTCTTCCTCATTTCGATGCGGTTGATTAGGGAACGATCGCAGGAACGAACTAATAAGTCCGACTTTAATTTTATATTATATTCTATTTATATGTGCGATACGTAATGAAATTATATTGCACGGCAACTGGAGTACGTCGTGCAATTATTAGCAATTAGCTGATTGGAATTACTCATACAGCAGCAGCAACAATAACAAATACGTGTGCATGTAGTATGGATAGAATTATATATGTTTATTGTCTGTGTGCCAGTTACGTTTCTAATAGAATTAACCGAAAACGAATTATTATCATTGCAAATAGAAGCCGCTGCGAAGGCAGTAAACCTGCAGCTAGCGGAATAAGTCGAGAGCGGAGCAGCAACAAAAAGAAAACAACGTCAGCAACAACAATAACTGCCCAATTCACAACTGGCTCGTTGCACATTGCGGACGTTTAATAACAATATCGATCAGTTCCGTTCGGCATTTTATTTTGCTTCAATCCATCGCCGCATTAATATTATATTAAACCAAATATCCAATTCTAATTAGCATTAAATTAACAAATATACAGATGAATTTATCATGCGACCGTGTTTAATCCATTTCTAATACTTTAATTCCAATTACATTAATGCCATCTAATAACTAATTAACTAACCGGCCGACTGATTGACATTAATGTATGTATATGGGGAGGTAGATACGTGTAATTAAGTCGAAGATATATATGTGTGTATATGGAGAGAGAATTATTTTATTCGGTGATTATCGACATTCAATCTACTCGATACCTATTTAAAATCGCATTTACATATCGTAGCAAGCTAAGAATATTAATTACAGTTTGTGGATAATTAGAAAATTGATTCGTGATTTGTAAAATTGTAGTTTGCAACTTATACGAGGGGGTAATTGATAAGTTACCATATAAAACGCCACAATATTTCAAAACTAAATTTTGTTTATTCAACGTTATCCCCTTTAAGACTTAAGACTATACATTTAGCAGAGCTTTCATAAAGTGATTCTAAGCTATTAACAAAAATATTTATTTTGATTAGCAAACCACTCTTCAACGGTACATATTGCTTCGTCATTTGTCGAAAATCGTTTACTTTTCAAATGTCTTTTTGTGTATTGGGAACGAATAATAAATCTTATGGTGCCAAATCCGCATCAACTAATTCAACGCCAATTTAATAATTTTTTTTGCAAGTGCAGCCTTTTTCCACAATTTTGTTGCGTAATTTAGCTAGCAACTAAAAGTTCTAAAACCATACCATGGCAAAAATCAATATTTTCCAGAATGGTCTTCCACATCTGATCTTCCTCTTTTACATTCCGCAGCCAGTCTTTAGTAGTGGCATATGAAGACACCACTGATCACCCGAGGTTTCCGTCATATCACCAAAGACTCTTCTGGCCGATAACGCTTTCGATGTTTTCAAATTCTATCACTTGCTGAGATTTATGCTAGTTTCAAAAATTCACAGTTTGATGACCGTTCAACTATTCGCAAACTGTGAACGAATTAATTGCGTTGGATAACGATCTCTTGTGATTTCTTCGGCAGTTTTTAACAGGCAATAATGCACTACGTCGAGCATTACTTTGGAGCCGTGAATATACGGTTTGGCCGCCAAGATGGAAGCATGGCCGGGATGTGCCCATGATTTTCTCTGCTTGGGGTTAACGTAATGAACCCATTTTTCGCCCCCAGTAACAGCTATGAAGAAATTTCTTTCGCCTTTACCTTTTAAACAACTGTTCACAAGCAAACAAATATCGTTCAACATCTCTGGGCTTCAACTTGCAAGGCACCCAATTTCCTTGCTTCTGAATTATTCCCATGACTTTTAGGCGTTTCCAAGTTGCTTGCTGAGTCACTCCCAATGATCGTGCCAATTCTGCTTGACTTTGAGGCGAGTCTTCATGAAGTGAAGCATCCAATTCTGCATCTTCGAAAATCTTCTCTCTTCCACCGCTCTGCCGGTCTTCAAAACCAAAATAACCGTTCTTGAAGCGTTGAAACCACTCGTGACACGATCATTCACTATTAGCGGCCTCAATATAACTAGTTGAGATCATTGGATGAGCCTCAGCCGCAGATTTCTTCATATTGAAGAAGAAAATTGAAACTTCCCGCAAATGACGATAATTTTGCTCGTAAACCGACATATTCAATGCAGAAAAGTTTTGTGATGCAGACACAAATCGACTGCTATGTGTGTGAGGTTGTTATGGCCAAGGTTATTGCAAGAGGGATACAATTTATTTGTTTCGACCGCTACTTGTTGCTAAAACCGTTTGCAGGAAAACGGCAGACACCTGATAATTATCAATGCCCCCTCGTAAAATCGGTCGGATAACTTTGAATTTTCTAAATTGCAACGACCCGATCTTAATCGGTTATTGTGATTAATTAATGCGAACAATGTACGGCGGAATATGTAACACATGCGGATTAAACGTGGGATTTGCGAAGAATTGCGTTCTTCCATTCGAGTCGCTCCAAATTCCGCATGCCCCGTTGCCAAACAAAGGTATGCATAATGCTGCTATCGTTATTGTTGCGATTATTAATAATACAAATTATTCAAAATCGTTTGGCATCAAAAAGTGCCGGCCGGTTTTCCATTTCTTTTTTAACAATTTCTGTCGCCTTCGATAAGAGGGCCGTTTAATTATTTTCCACGTGGGCGTTTCAGGTTTTATTCGAAGTTTTTTTTTCGATAATCGTAATTTTAGTGTACAAACGTCTCACATGTTCGCAAACGAAAGCTGGCACGTTTTCGAACGGTATCGAATTCTCGATTTAACACTTTTCGCCTTCTTTTACTATTGAGCACATTTCGAGAGCTATTAAAATTAATTAAATTCCGAATCATAACGCGTTTATCGATGCGATTATTTTCCAATTCGACGTTTCAGTTCTTACTTTGGTCTTCAAAGCGGTACGACCATTAAAAAAGGCTTTCCTTTTCTTTTTTTAATAACAAAATTTTGATGTATTATTACTTATAAATAAACGCACATTTTATTATTTATTAATAATTCTATGGCGGATTCGTAACGTGAATCGACCCATATTATTATTTATACGTTTTACGAAAATCTCTTTGATGTTTGCCCATTCGATTTTAATATGCGCGCGCGCGCGTGTGTGTGTGTATCAGAAGTATTAAAGAGAAAAAGGCAAATCGGGCGAAACACGTGTCTCCATACGGCCTCCTCGCTATTATTTATTTTACGAATCTTTTAAAAATTAAAATCCAAGACGAGGAAAAAACGTCAGAAAAGGTGACGATGATGAATCTCTTTTTCATCGGGAACATAAATAAACTCCAAACAATATATGATATGTTTATTGTTGCTGTGGTCTCCGCGAAGGAAGAGAACAAAAAAGAATTTGGTTTATCGTAATTAATTATAAACGAGTGGCGAAAGGATACCGGCCACATGGACGCGAGACGACGGAAAGGACTTAACGATTGCCACAAAGTACAGTATTATTATTATCGCTCTTTGGCTTTTTGGTCGCCTCGCGTTTTTTTTTTCGCTTTTGAATTATTAAAAGAAGTTATATTAAACAATATATTATTACGCGATATTGCTAATTTTTAATGTAAATCCCTTGCATATTCGGTTCCGCATAAAACTATAAAATATTTTGCGTTGTAACGTTAAACGAAATTTAATTAAACAACTTTTATATCCTTTTCGGCCATAAAAACTGGCGATATTATTACAATGTTGTAACGTCGAAAGCACAATAAATTGCACACATCTGATACGTACATATGTAACAAACAGCGGGCATTATTATAAACCCCCTCGGTTTTTGCTCCGCCACTTTGAACCGTTATATTTTTGTGGTGGATAAAACAAAAATTCTCCATTTGATCGTCCTTTTGAGAGGACCCATTCGATTTTGAATCCTTATCATGCAAGTATTACTTCGAGCACGTTTTGATCCAATAGTTTTCCCTTAACTCTGTCCGCAGCAGAGAGGATAATGGCGACAAACTTTGCTGGAAAAGTGGGCGAAAGAGAGTTCATCTTTCTCAATTTTATATATTTATACAAAATAATAATAATGCTTTTCATGACGCCATCGTTATTTTATAAATGACATTAACTCGAGTCTCATTAAAGCGTAAATTGAGAACGAAGGCTGAATGTTATTTATAACATATTTTATAGAGATATATATATATACACACACACACACGTATATATATAGTTATATTTCCAGAGCGCCTGCAATAATTTAAGTGCTTGTATTACGCTTCGTGAATTTAATTGCTTTTATAGAATTTGAAACTATTTAATGCATTATTATTATTATTATTATCGCGACTATTTTAATCGCCCTCGCAATATTATTTCCATTTGCTACGTTCTCCTTTTTTTAATTCTCGTTCGTTCGTCTCTTTTCCATCGTTCGAATCGTTAGTTTGATTGTTATCGTCATTACAATGTTGCGTTTAATTGATTTCGCTAGGAAAATGCACCTTTTGTTTCATGGAAATCTCTCCTTGCCGGTTTGATTAGATGATGCATTTGGATCTGTTTAAGATTCGCCGTTTAAGAAGTTAAGCGAGCTGATTAATTATCGGTTCGAATCCATTTTTTGCGTCGATTCTTTCTCCCGGTAATAATTACCTACGTGGCGCCAATCACACCTGCTTTACTCGCGTCTTACCCGATTCTAATTAACGTCAATCGTTCGCGCTGCATTTATTTATCCCCGTCTGATTTATGCGCAATTAATTCGCTCGAAATGTGTAATTCGTGTAATATATTACTGAAAGCGTTGCGAACCAAAGTAGAACAAAAGCGGACTCTAATAAACGTTAATAACATGGGAAACGACGATGTTTAAATTTATCGTGTTCAAATCTTCTTCTTTTACAATATTTGAAATGATAAAAAGCGAAGACGAATTATGATAAGGATCTATTATAACATATGTGGGAACAGCAACAACAAAAACAAAAACATCATCGAAATGTGTAATAAATAAAGAGCACTTAAGACGTCAGTCGCGTATGAAAAGGAGGCGGAGGTTGTTCTTGTACCGAGCGAGCAACGTTTATTTTAAACGCGGTGAAACCGCACGAAGAACCGAACGAACGAGCGAGCGAGAGAAAGATCGGAAAACCCGTTACAATAACGCGGGGCTCCGATACTGTAACGAAATCTCCGCACGTCTACCACTACTAATTACTCCTGATGTATATCGCACCTACATTATAAACATCGTCGGCTACGGGGAGGCGGTCGTCTTTGTTCCGCGTGTGTGTGTGTGTTAGAGTGTTAAAATGCTTCATAAAATATATTAGTTCCTGCCTTTTCGACTACATTTCATACGACATGACGCCGTCAGAACGAACCGTCTCGCATAAATTGCGGTCTTATTACTTATATAAACGGTTTTCTAATCCGACAACTAACTGGTGCCGGCCGCAAAAATGCTATTCTGCACTTGTAAAGAAGCGTGTTTGTATTAAATTCGCAAATTTGCATAAACGTGTGCCGTTTATCATTAAGCAACTTTCCCCGCATATACTGCATGGAAGAGAGATTTTGTTAAATCCTCGCAGCCTCAACTGTCGCCTTCTTCAAGAAGTGTTAATACTTCTGAAGGACGTTAATTTCAAGATCTACAATAACCTTGGATTCTCTTGAATTTTATTTACCGTTCGCAAAATGGAAGAATTGACTCTACAAGAAGTCACTAATATTGCTCTTCGAAAATATAACAAAAATAATATCGTGCTGCTGGCATTCTTCTTTGTCTTTTCGCTTTTCCATTATAAGCGAATTTCAAAAAAAAAGAAAAAGGAAATGGAAACAGACGAAAACTGGAAATGGAAAAGAACAAGAATGAAATTTTATATAATAAAACTTTATTATAGGCATCGATATTATACTACATATATATTTTTTTATATTGCAAAACACTATTCGGCCTTTATGCAAAACAATAAAAAACGAGAGATATATTTTTTTGCTCTATGCTACTACGGTTTTTTCTTGTCGGGGCTTCTACCGCTGCCACTGTCATTGTTGTTATATTCATAGACTGCAATAAAATTGATTATTGCATTATTTTATTTCGTATATATTTTTTTGTGCTTTCTGTGCAGGGAGCGAGCAAAAAAATGGTTTATACATGTGGTAGAAACGGGTGCTACAAAGTGAAATGTATAGAATGAGAGGGCGGAGGAGGAGGAAGGAGAAAAAATTGCACAGAAAATAATAGGAACGGAAAAAATTGCACATACTTTGTTTACTGCTGCTACTCCCATATTCCTGATCGAAAGATAGATAGATATACAATATTTTTTTTTGGGGAGGCGTTCGTGGAACGGGAGGAAGTTTTTAGTAGTCTATATGGAAAAAAATATTGCAAGGCTTTTTTACATTCTATGTTGCTTTACAATCTTTTTTTATTCCGTATATTTGTTTAATTTAACGCTGGATTGCATTTTTAACGCATCCTCATATTGCATGTATCATTTTTTTTATAAACGTGATCTAACAGCGACCAGAAACTCGAATGAAATTCAAAATTAAAAACGGTTCCGGCAAAACTCCCATCTTGAAATTGTGAATTGCGTTTGAATTTTGATTGGGAATTAGAGGATTTATAACGCAAATTTTTGTGCAAATTCTAATTGTTCTAGCTGGCAATTGCAAATGGTTTTATTCACAATTTCCTTCACTGTAGCGACTAACTATTGTTATTTGTTATTAGAATGGTACGTCCGCATCTAATCTTAAAAACCGTTTCCTCTTTAATAACTAATTAAATAGTTGTGTTCGTTTAATAGAAAGTTTTTTTTTCTGTTAAATTCTTATCCTCCTTCCGGTTCTTAAATCGAACGTTTAATTAAATTAATTACTTGCTCGCCAATATAATTTTTTTTCGGTCTGTAATAATTATTACGCCCTCCTCTCCCTCCCTCCTTCGTTTCATATCTGCCCTTTATTTTAATGATGATGAAATCATAATGGAAAAATAATACAATTTCGTGTATGATCACTACATTTTGTATTTGATATGAATTTAATAATAATTAGTTTCGGTCGAAAATTGTTTTCAATTAAAAATGCAGCTCGAATTCATAAATAATTTCGCATATATTGATAAACAGTCATTTTGTATTAGAGAAAAAGTGTTATTTTAATCATAAATTATTATTATAATATTCTCTGATATGAAATTGCGCAATTTATTCATTATAACGATTCAATCCCGATTTTAATTGCTACGTAATATTAACGTTTCTCTCTTTTTGTTTCAGGTAAGCGGCTATTTTTTTCGCATTCGCATAACGAGATTCTGGACGATGATCCATCGCCAATTTGCCAGTTCGTAAAGCGCTCGCATTCGGCGTAAATACTCACTCGACATCTTTTCGACTTGTAACATGTAAAGGTAATAATTGCGTAGGTGTGGTTTATGCATTAATATTCAATTCGCGAGTAATTATGAATGACGATGACAACTTCGACGACGCCTAGACGTAGAATTAAATCATTATCATCGTTGTTAACGATTTATTTCGGATTTACGTCCGTCGTGTGTCGTCTACGATTTTACGTTGAAGAAAAAGGTCGAAATAAGCGAGGCAAACGCGAAACGAATCTAATCAGCAATTTAACCTTCGGAATAGCGCTAATGATAAATAATTTCGCGCCGCAATTTCCAGAAATCTATTATTATTATTACTACTCTTACTGTTAATATTTGAAGTATATTTTAGTTTGTTGGTGCAGTTTAATAACAACAAACATTAACTCGGAAAATGGGAAACTTTAACGTTTCCTCCCCTCGTCTTCGCCGCTCTCGCTCTCTCTCTCTCTCTCATCCTCCCACTTGAACCTCCGACACCACCCTCCATTTATTTATTTATTATTATTATCATTATCGATCGCGGATAAACTTGGGCCTTATTTCTTGCCACTATTATTATTATTATTGTCTACATACAAGGGCCTTATAGACGGATAAATGCGAGGGAGAGAGTCGAGATCGTGGAAACCTGCAAACTTATGAACTAATTAAACTATTTCCTACACTTGCCATCCTATAACAATAGAGATATGTAAATCTGATCAACGAACTAGCGGTTGTAGTTGGCGCAACCAGACCAACAAAACTCGAGCTCAGAAAGCCGACCCCCCCCCCCCCCCCCCCCGAAAACCCCCGTCGCTACGACCGAAACTATACCAATCTGCAAAATTATGCAATCACGATGTACAAAACTGGTCCGGTTGTCGATCCGTTTTAATACGTTACGAATCCTCCAGAAGGAGACGTTCACGAATGCGCTCGCAGTTTCCGAATATATCCGGATTAAAGAGACACGTGGCAAATGAAACGAACGCGGACACTTTTATCGTTTTCTTAATACGGCCCGGACGATCTCTAATAAATACGACGTAAATTATTCATAACGTTTGCAACGTACGAAATGCGTTTTCGAATAAGTTCGCCGAGCGAGGAAGCGAAGACAAAAGAAAAGGGTAGCCAGCAGTAGTTAGCAGTGGCAAACGTTTTTATCCCATCAAAGCGCCATCAAATATTCATAAATCTATTATGTCGTGCAGGAATCATGCAAAATGAGATCTAAATGTTTAATACGCTTCAATATGCGCGAAAAGTGTGGAAGGAAAAAGTGCCCTGTAATATTTATGTCAAACAATCTCCTCTTGCTCCTATCGATATACGTGCATGTAAAATAATCCCCGATTCTAAAGCGTTCTTTTCCTCCCCAATATATTTCCACCACTTATTATTATTTCATTGTTTGCTACTCCTCTCATTTATTTGCCTCCTCCTCTTTGGTTCTACAATTTTTTGTCGTGTCCGCATTATGGTGGAGCTTGATCCGCACAATAAACCCATGAATGTAATAATGATGGAATCATCATCCAACAGCGATTCAACGAATGCTCCTGGTAGATCTTCTCATTTCTCAACGTGTATTTTACTTCTTAGCTCTTGTTCCTTTCATTCGTCATCGTTAAAATTAATCCTCTTCAGCTCCTTCGCTATTACATTATTATTCGTTTTGAGCTTTTGCATTTATTCTGAGCGATAATCGTTACTGGATTTCGCACGAAATATTTTACCATCCGCCAAATAATCGCACTGACAATTCGCCAACGACGCGAAACTTTCATGTTTATGCGATTGCAAACGATCTTTAATGACGTTTATTATTTGTTTTTTTTTTGCTCGTGGTCTTCTGAACTTTAGGCATTCGCATAAAATGCGAAAGTAATTGCAAGCTATTGAACGTATGAGAGTCGCTTTCCTCTTCCAACTCCCATCGTCAGCATGGATTCGAAGACGTTAATAACAATTTTATATTTATGTAATTGTACATTGCCTCGCAGTAGGAGCTACGACTACTAGCAGCGATCGTTGATTGATTGTGCACGTCGGTCGTTGATGATGGTGATGACGATAAAGGGAATCTACTGAAAGGAAACGACAATACGAACGCGCGCTAAAAGAATTATATTTCACGTGCGTTTGTATCGTCTTAATTGATGCGAAATGCGAAACGAACAGACAATGCGACGCATCAAAATGACGAACGATGCGAGTGCAAGAGCATCGGTCAATGTCTATGCAAAAACGTATAAACGAGAAGCTTCGTTTTGAAGCTGGATAAGACGACGATTTATTTGCGAATAGCCGGACATTCGAGTCGCACGTTAAAAATTAAAAGGAGCGATAAGGAGAATTGGCTTATCAATTATTCAATCGCGTTAGCCATTTATTGTTCAGCAAACTGATTCGTGTAATAAGAGTGGAATTAGTTGATAAAGCTATTTGAATATTTCATTCGGCGGGAATGATAATTCTTTGATTCGATGACGAATAATGATGATGATGATGATGGCGAATGTGGAATAATTTACGACGGCAATTAGAGAAATTTGCGAAACTTTGCGACCTCATCGAAGAAAGTCGACCGGCGGGGGGAAAAGAAAAATAATCGGCGTTTAATAATAAATGGCGAACAACGATAATGTTACATTCTTGTTCGTAATTTATTGCGAAATTGTAGAAACTTCAGAGACGCGGCAAATTATTTAACGCGCGCAGTTCAACGACTCGTTTTGTAAACAAATTGGCGACGGCGGAAAAGGGATCGGCGTTTTTTTTTTTTTAATTTTTTTTTGAGCAAGCGGAGGGTTAGGAAAAGCGTTCAACAAGTTGCGTACGATAAGGTTTTAGATTAGAGGATTCTTCTACGTGAATAGAGCGAGAGATGTGAGAGAGCAATTTGTAAACGGGGTCAGACCGGCGGTCCGATGGGGCTTTGCCGGCGGTCAGAGGTCGGACGTTTGTGATGGACTGGAACGTTTAATTAGATTAACTCGCGCGGATTAAGCGGCGTTTCGTCGGAGATTTTCGTACGAAACAATTTGCCAGATTATTTTCGATTTTTCGTTTTGTTTGCGATTTGTTGCTTTAGTTGGCTGCGTGGCGTTAATTTAATGGAATTTAATGATTGAAATAAATATCAAAAGATTGAAATGAAAGAGCGCGGAGAGTTAATTAAACGGAAGTGAACGGCTCAAAAGAAACGTTCGTTTAATTTATTCGATTTGCGTATGTGTTTCTGCCACCTTTTTTGCGCAAATAAATAAATAAAAACGGTTTTATCATCGTCATAATTATCATCGTCGTCCACAATGTCGGTGGTACGTACACCTTTGCCTCTACGTTTCAATGATAATTGTTATTTCCTTTTTGTTTTCTCGAATGATGGACATAACGATGATGATAATAAAACGCTTTTTAAATTAAATTATAAAATACTATTTAAACGTTTACATTTTATAAATATAGAGGGAAAAATGCGGAGCAAAGCAAAAAAAAGAAGAACGCGGTTAATGTGAAATCCGTTTTGCCCGTAATGAATCGCTTGTCATATAACTCTTTGTTGTTGCTGTTCCTGTTATTATTACACAGATATACACAATATATAGATATAAATATAAAATAAAATACACCAACACCGACACATATGTTCCTCTGTATTGCTGTTGTTGTTACGTGTATTTAATTGTACGGAAAATTTGAATTAAATATTATACCGTAATTAAAATACAAAGCATTCATCAAATATGCAAATTGCATTGAAATTTTCAACGCTTAAAACTTTTTTAATATTCATAATGTCGTGTCACACACATACATATGCGAACCTGCGTATGTGTGGAATTTTTCATCCCTCGATTCCGATGGCACTTTTTTCTTTTTCCTAATTGTCATTTTTTTTTTGTTATTGTTTCCATTCTTTTGCACTTTTTGTTGGTTCTACAGAATCGAATGGATGCGTCCGTTTGTCCAAATTTAAATAAATCAAATCAAATTATAGCACTACGCGTACGCTACTGAAAAAAAAAAAGAAATAACTGCACAATAATCTAATCCTATTAATTATATCGTAATTAAAAGGAAGAGAGAGAGAGAGAGAGAGAGAGGGAGAGAGTGAGGGGGTTTTGATTTTTTCCACAATTTCAAAATCTATTTTAACTATATACGTGTTTCGGTACCACATGTTACACAGAATTTTTAACGCATTTTTTTCCTCGTTCTGATCCAAATAATATTAGTTTACCTGCCATTATACGTATGTATGATAATAATAATCTCTAATTAGTTTGATATAATTTTTTTTGGAACGGCGAGTTTGCCATCGGCGAGAAAAAGTGTAGGTAGAATGGAAACGTGCGATTTTTGGAATAGATTATTGGTGGTAATGGTAAACATTTAATTTTGTTCAATTAACAACAATAACAACAAAAAATTGGTAACTGATATTTAACCGGCGGAAAAAACCAATTAAAAATTAACGCGTTTGCCATTAATTTATTCTTTTGCAACACAAATAAAATTTTATTTCATAACTCAACTACAAAATCGCATGTGAAATTGGATGTGGTAACTAAAACAAAAAATAGAAAACTTTCAGAACTCTTCATCCGATCTTCATAACAAAAATTGTAAAAAAACAGAAGGACATAGTTGAAATGCATGTTGACTAATTCTATAATTAGAGCAACAAGGCATATGGAAAATTGTTTGAATTGTCTACAAACTCTACGTACGACAAAAGATCTGTTAACTAGCATACGAAAATGCAAACTTTTTGCATGGGAAAAGGAAATAAACGAAGGCATGTTACAAGAAGGAATAATCCACCGTATCTTCGGAACCGTCCACTTCCGGACCCACGTTACTTAAGACTTCTGTTTATCTTGGGCCAAATTATCACCCCTTAAAGTTTGCGACACTTTCTTTAAAACACTCTGTACATCAAATCACTTTTATCGCTAGAAGGAAAAAATTGACATTTTCGCATCCGGTTGCGAGTCGATTAATCATTCAATTTTGATTTGGGTTTAATTAAAAAAATTGGAATGAAAAAATATAAAAAAAAGGTTTTTATCTTGAGGCACCCGTATCTTGTTATTATTCTAAAAAGAAATGCTTTCTGCTACATGCATTTGGCAAACGAGCCACGTTTGGCTGTTGAGATTCGTGATGACAACGACTTGTAGTGTTTAAAAGGGATAGGGATAATAATAAATGTATGGAATGGAATCAAAAAAGCGTATAGGGAACAATGTGAATTTGTAGGAAAAAGAAAAGGGTTGAATAGAAAAAAAAATAGAAGTGTGGAAGGGTGCAGAACAAGAAGAAGAAAAAGAAATGAAAATGATTGTGATAATAATAATGGAAACGTGTAAAAAATGTAAGGGACGAGCGTGAGGATTTTTAATTAAGCAAAGAAAAAGGAGGGATAACGTGCGAAAGGTAGCGAGGTAAAAGATAGAAAATAGAAGGAATTGCAATAATAATAATAATGTTGATGATGATAGCTTATTGTTGTTGTTCAGGAGTTAAAGGATTCTTGTATAATACACCTACACACACACGTACATTTAGATGGCTGTTGTAACCTGATTTTATTCCATTTACTCGCTCTCTCTCTCCTTTCTCTTTTTCAAATATTTCAGAAAATAATTACAAACGGCACGCAATTTTTAAACTAATAATTAGTGTGTGTGTGTGTATTTTGTATCGGGGTTGCGAGTCGAATTGTTTGCGGGTGCCTTTATGGCACTTTCCACTCACTCTCTTTCATTGCCTCTCGCTCTTGTCCCTATTCCTCTCGGCAATAGTATTAGTTTAAGAGCCACCCTTTTCCTTATTTCCATTCCTCGTTTTCATTTTTTTTTTGCTGGAATTCATCATGGAAAAACGAAACGAGAAATGGGAACGTTATATAATTCATTTCGAATTAAAGAAACCGAATGTTTAGCAGTATCGTACAAAATACACGTCGTTCCATTCGCGTTTCCTTCCTTCCCCCCGCATAGTTTCCCATTCGACACGGTCTCATAAACACCGATTTAGATTTAGGCGTAGCTATTATTCGATGGCCGAGAATTAGTGGTAATAATAAAATAAAAGGGGTGTATATTGTCCAATTTCGTGATTATAGATCATTGTTATTACGATTTTGGTCTTTCCCTGTTGCCCGTTCATCTTCTGGCACAACGGAATCGGAATGGGGAAGCAAACATTTGTAATCAACTAAAGTAAATACACTCTTCGTATAAATTAGGATCAGTCATCGTTCGAATAACTTTTTTTTTAATTACTCCTACTCGACCAGTTTTGCATATTTTGACGTACATTCTTGTCCGAATGGTTAAGGAACGGTTGACATTTTTCGAATTCACCCTTTTCCTGAGTTACACACCTTTCATTTGATTCAAACCATGTTATAGATAAACATCTTCGATAACAAGCCCTTATTTTTAACGAGAAGTTCATTCTAAACGTTCGAAGCTTTTGAATCCTCTTCACTGTTACTTCCTACATTTAGCCACCAAACGTACGTCTTAATGGTTCCTTGAACAATTTAAATACTTATTAATAGTTTGCAAGATTTTTGCTTTGAATCATCCATTCAATCCGTCGTCGTCGTCGTCGCCGTCGACCTCCGAATTCTTCCATCACACCACATCATTTCTCGTCGTACATACGAACTCGCGACAAATTCGATTCTGCATATTAAACAAGATTTGTTGGCGGCGGTGTGCGTATTATTAAATTAGCAATCGGGATGCAGACGAGGCCGTGCAAGTGCGGCAAAAGGGTGCGGAAGGAGGGGGTCGGTGCGACGCTGGTTACGACGGCGATAGACGGACGCGCTAAACCGGCGTCCCCCTCGGTGGGCGCGTATTGATTAAGTCGGGAGAGGGAATAATGCGAAAACGAAAAAAAAAAATGAAGGGGAGGTCGACGGTTATATTAGCGATTTTAGCGATTGTGATAATAAATAGCGAGTGTCGAGTTTCGCCCTCTCAAAATTGTTCTGTACGCCCCTTAATTTCGTCTACGTCGTGCTTACGAACGTCGCCTCGTCTCGCGAATAGTTTTGGCATTTTTTTTGCGTGCAAATTATAACTGGTTCGTTCGATACGTTATTTGCAAAAGTGGTAATTACTGATTAATCATGTTGCGATATTATTTCGTTTGTCAAGGTTAATTATTAACTAACGTACTAATTAAACAATATTCTGTTCTACGTGTCGACGAATGAATGCAATCATAATTTTAATTAAACACGAAATTCGTCGACAAAAGTGAACGCAAAAATATTGGAAAAGGAATCGATGATAGAATATTGGGGGCGACACCGGCCAATTCTTCTTTAAAATGAAACTGTTTGTGGTGCGTGAAAGAAAACTAAAAATGACTGGCGAGTGGGATTTGGAAAGAGGGAAAAGGAATTGCGAGAGCGAAAGGGCGCCAGGGCGACGGCGATAGCAAAAGTAGTTGCAGAACTTTCTTTCTCGTCGCGAACAGAAAATTTTCTAATAAATTAAATTACGTTTCTTTTTTCCTTCTCTCGCTCTCTTCCTCCTTCGTTCCTTTATCCGCGTCTAACAAAGAACTTCGCTGAAAATTATTTTTAATTAAGTTAATTAGAGTTGATTTATAGTCCGCGATAAAAATATTAAATTAAATTAAAGACAGCCATAAAAAATATAGCCGGGGCTGTTCATCATTTAAATTGGATTACGCCGTTAATTATAAAAATTGAAGTTTTGTTTTCGAGCTCTACTATATTTTATTCCGCCCGACTCTCTTCGCCGCCCCCCGCGCCCTCCACCACTTTGCCACCGTCGCCCTTCCGTTTACTTTTGCCAACTCGCTTTCGCCTCCCAATAACTTGGTGGCGGCGTTGTTTGTACGCAGTTTAAATAGCAACAACTAAAATCCAATCGTCATTTTTATCGCAAAAAGTTGCAACAAAAATTGCGGGAGGAAGCAAAAAACAAATTGGAGCGCTTTCGGTGATTTCGATCACGGGGTATGACGCAACAAATAAAAAGGGGATGGAAATCGCCTCCGCCCTCGTCTATATCATTCTCACTTGGACTGGTTCGAATAAAAAGTGTAATTAATTTTTGAGATGGATATGTAAAATATCGGAGGGGCGCGGGGGAGCGTGGATCGGGGCCGGCAGATACGATTGGAATATAAATCTATCTCTCGTCCTCCCCGTGCGGCGGGAGGAAAAATAATATAATACATTTTGCGATCCGCGATATTGCCGCTGCTATCCGCTTTTGCGAACGACACGCGGCAAAAAGAGTTTCGTGTGTGTATGTATGGCGATATTTATTCGCTCTCCTCCCATCATCCCTCCTTTCTCATCCCCCTGTTTATTCCGTTTCATCTGCACACACACACACACGCGCGCGCGGTCTCGTACGTTTGCAAAAGGGTATCATCATCGAATGGTGGCGGCGGCAGGGACTTATGTAACGGTGGGATGTTGGCAAAAAAATTGCGACGCGAAGGGGAGAGTCCTTCGCTCGTCTCTTTCCAATTGCGCGACATATTAACCAACCATCAGCCATCCATCCGCGTCTGTCCTCCTTCTTTCACTTTTGCCACCCGAAACTCATCCAATTTTTTTTGCATCCCTCTCTCTCGCTCTTTTTTCCCTCCGCGGTTTTTTATGCATTGCATGCAAATCGAACTTGTCATCTCGACGGTACCTGATTTATTGTCGAGCAATATCTGCGCGATTATTTATTTTAACCGTTTTATTTATTTGCCGAATAAAATTGTTGTGTGCAAATCGGGGCAGAAACGAAGATAAGAGAGGGATAATCTTAAGGGTACAAGCAAATGGAATTCCGCAACTGCTTAACCTCTTGAATTTGCCATTGCGAAATTTATAATCGATAAGGGAATTAGAAAGGAGGAAAAGAGTCGAGACAATTGATTAAATTTTTATTTATTGTGCGGTCGAAAGTTTTAATCGGCGACGTTATGCGAATATCATTCGAAAACTAGATGGGACGTCGTAAATATTATAATTTGCAATGTGCATGCGGGGGTAGAGGTGTATGGGGGGGCGGATTATGCGAAAGGTGGTAGTTTGCTGGTCTCGTGTATATAAGATAGAATGTTTCCATATTGGCGAAGTCACGAAAAAGGAAACGTCCGTTATTTTGAAATGGAATGAAGGTTCGGGAAAATTGCATCGAAAAAGGAAACAAAAAAATGGGAAAATGGAAAATCAGTTGCAATTTTAATAAAATGCACGAAGTGTTTATTAAACAATTCGAAAATTAAAATTAACATCCATCACAAGTAACCAAACGCAAAAGAAAGAGTACGAAGCAATTTAATAAACGTTCAAACTCGATCCCTTTTCTTCTTTCTTCGACTCTTCGGCTGATTAATCTATTCTTCTCTTGGGCGAGTGTTAATGGACGGAATAGGCAAGGGGGAAAATTAGAATAAACCTCGTACCATTATAATAACATAACGGCATATATCTGTGTGTGTGTGTGTGTGTGTGTGCTTGGTGAAAGGGGATGGAGTTTGATATATCGTGATGGCAGTAAGACGTATTAATAGTTATTAGTCAAGTCGACGAGCATCGTGCCACTTACTCTCACTTACGCTCAACCGTTTCGTCTCTCTTTCGCTCGCCCTTCATATCACTAATATTGATTACAACAAGTCGTGTATTATAAGTAAATACGAACACGCGAGGCATCCTCCCAGTCTTTGCCTCCTCATCCTCCGTCGCCTCATCAACAACATATTATAATATAGACACATTCAACGCTCAGACAGAGACAGACAAGTGGATATTGCGCCAAAATCCGAAAACTAGCGCCAACTAATTACAAGCTTTCTGTCTTCACATGCAGGGAGAGACCGAGAGAGAGAGAGAGAGAGAGAGAGGCATTAATTATACTTTGGTAATATATGCACGAACAACCGGTACATTAAAACCGTTTACGTTAATGAACCGACGCTTGTTATTCAACGAAGGTGGAAGATGCGCGTGCTGTTTAGCACTCGTCAAAATATGACTGTTTTGATTTTGTTTTTTTGAAAGTGCACCGCAATATTTTACGAGGGTGGATTGCCGAATGAGTTGCTTTGATATGCATTAAATGGCAGAAAACAATTTCGATTTTAAAGACTATTGAATCTTTCAACCTGGTCCTTTGGAAGCCCGAAGCGTTCCTCAAACTTTCTGATTCTCTTCCAGAAGTGGAATTTTTAACAACTTCATAGCACTCAATTACGCTCTCTATCGCCTATTACTTTGAGCAAAACTCTTTCGGCCAGTGATGTTTGAAGTTTTGTGAACAAATTCTTACTGCGATGGAGCTAATTCAATGCCTTAAGCCTCAGTTGGATCATTTTTTTCACTTTTTCGCAAGGCTTTTAGGTGTGTATTTCATTATGCAAAATAAAACAAACTCGTTCACTTGCGATGTTCATGGTTTCCACTATCTCGTTCAATATCTATCGATTATTAGTTAAGACCCTTATTTGTGTTGATTGCAATAGTGACTGCTGTTTTTTAACCTCTAAGAGATGTTGTATTTCGAATGCTTCTTGTACCACGTCTAAAACTCGTTCACTCAAAGATAAACGGTTTCATATGAAGAACACAATTGTAGACAGAATTCGTTCATGGAGTTCCTCCGCTGTTGCCCATCCAAAAGCGTAGAATTGAATAACATTTCGAATCCCAATTTTACCAAGTTTGTTTATCACTCGAAACACTTAAATTGAAATGAACTGTTAAGCAACTTATTATTGTCAGAATTACTTGGAAAAATAAATTTTTCATTTAAAATCTTTTCTTATCCGTATCAGTATAAGTATGCGAAACAAGTTATACATCAATCCGCCCTCGAATTTTGATTAAATGTAGCAATTTGGAACGAAGTAATCGTCAGATTTTGTATGAAGCCCCCCTCAAAAAAAAATCTAACTTCTTGTTTTCGCCCCGAAATCCAATGCTCCAGCACTTTGTTAGCGTTCAAAATATCTATTTGATTAAAATTACTTTCGACGCAATAAACGAAACTTGCTTAATTCGCAAAATTTCATTGCGCCAGTGCAATTTATTAACGGGGAACGGTCTCGTAAAAACTGCGTTTTTTGCCTGTTTTAATGTGCGCGAAGAAAAGGCAAACATGAAAACGGTCCGAGTCAATTTATTATGTTTTACTGTATTCGCCAACGGACGATGTTAATGATAATGACGATGATGCTGATGATGACGATATTAAAAAATATAACTTTTAATGTATTTCCATAAAGAAAGGGAGAGGAGAGGCCATAAAGTCTTTGGCCGACTGGTGAAAGATGAAGCGGGCATTAAAACGTTTCTTTTTGCCTGGTTTTATTTTTTTGTGGGGGGCCATTAATTATAATAGTAATAATAATTGCGAGCTTCTCCAATTTTTTTCCTCCTTAAATAATATTAATAACAATAATACTAACAGGATTGTATTGTTTATCGTTGGAAGAAGGCAAACCAAAGTACCGGGGAAAACGAAGAAGGATAACGACCGTCGTCATTCTCATCATCGTCATTGTCCTACTCAACGCAGATACATGTACCCGTGTATGCTTATAATGGGACTTTATGAATGTTTATTTATAAATTATGCAAAGCATTTGACTTTTTTTTTGGTATTTAAAGAGCTCGGCTTAACTTTATCGTGGTCGTTGTATTAGATAAAATACTTTTTGGCCCGGATAATAATAACAGGATACATTTGCCGGTTTTCGTTCTCCCTCTCTCTCTCTCTCTCTATCTTATAATATTCATATTTTCATTGTTGCTGTTGGCCCTCATTTAGCATCATCCCTCTATCCCGCTACAGTTCCTGCAACTCTTACATCCATCTCCCTTTTATTACATGTATTCCTTTATATCTAAATATATTTCGGCCGGGGTGTATATATTTTAAATATGCAAACGTCTCTTTTGCTCTCGCTCGCCCGTCCCCTATATATATTTTTTTGTTACTGTAATTTCGCAATCTTCTTTTTGTTGCTGTATATTTTATATTCTTGCGGTTTGCACGCAAAAAAAAAACGACCGTACATATAATTTTTTTTTTTTTCGTTTCTTGGCCAGGGGTTGGGTTCTCGTATCTTTACCGGGTTCCCTTTTATATTATTTGCAATACTTAACTAAAGCTCCAGTAGGACAAAAAGGGAGAGGAAAGAAGGACAAAATAGCGGCATAAAAAATTGCCAACCATCGACCGGCCCTTTCTTTCCCTCTTCTTCGCATTTTTATTATGCTAATCGTAATACTTTTCGTTTCATTCGCGTTTTTTCTCTTCACTTGCTTGCTTTTTCCATTTGCCATTTGCCGTACGCAAATTATTCTAAAAATGGGATTAAAAGGATGGAAGATGTAATAAATACGTATTAATATAACGTACGAAATGATTTGGAACGGCGCCAATAGATTGGACGGAATAATTCTTTTGAAATTAAAAACGGTTCCAATAAATCTCGACGGTGCAAGTATTTCTATGTTATAAATTTAATTCGTATTATTACAACCATTCCAGTGGGGAAGGAATGAAACAAGAGAAGAAAGTTCGCTGAGAGACGAGAAAAATCTCGAGGTTTCTTTCAATTCATGCATATTTTCCTTTTCCACGCTGCAATTTATGATTAAAAGCTAAAGCATTCGTTACGAGAAACGAGCGGGATAATAATGATAAAGCGTTCGGAAGATGGATGGAAAGGTAATAAACCGCGATTTTCATCCGGACGGACCTTGATTCGATTTGTACGGAAATATAACATGTAACAGAGTCTCGCCGTGTTCTATCCAGTAATTTCCAAGAGAACCCTATAAATAACAATATAAATATATTAAGTCTAATGCCTTTAGCTTAAGCCATAAATATTACACGCTGTTATCCTAAGCACACGCTAGCAGTGGAAGAACAAGGAAGAAGAAGATGGAGGGATAAGAAAAACTCCGACGAGAAAGACGGGAAAAACTAATATTTCTCCCGTAAATTAAATTAAATCAAAAGCTTCGAATAGAAGAACGAATAAATCGTTCGAGATGCCTCTTGCTTACCACCGCAATCATCATCAACGGTTGCTGTTTGTAATAGGCACTAGAGCTAGGAAATAATCCAGAAAGAGTGATAATAATAATGATAATAGCAAGTAAAGAAGTAGAAAATGGAGAGAACGAAAAGAATTAAGAAGTTCCTTTCATTAGATTTTCTCGCTGCGTTCTCTTTCACCTGCCATCCGCTTAAAAAGAAAACTTCTCGTGGAATTAAATCAAATTGAAATACGCGGACAAACGAAAAACTTTTCGTCCACTTTTCTCTTCACATTTTCCTTCCTCAAGTTTTTTCTCCTTACAAAAACAAATCTTTCCTAATTTAAATCTTAATCATATCCCAAAACAGATACTTAAGACGGCTTCGATGCATTTTGATCGTTCCATTGCTCACGTGGAAACCGATCGATCAGATTGCGAATTTCCCAACGGTGGAGAATTCGTTTCGTTCAAGGGAGAGACAAGGAACATCCCTTTACTTACTTTCGCAGCGATTTTGCGGGCGTGTTTGCAAATTCGGTAAAGGCAAGTGGTTGACGATGACTACGGCGGCGGCTGCTGTTGTTGTTGTTGTTGTGACGGGGAAGAAAACGCGTGTTCGCACCCTCGAACCTTATTAGCGAAAATCCGCGTTGCTGTTGCGCGCACCCCGCAACAAAAAAAAAGAGGACGCGAATTTATTTACGGAACGCCAAAACGATTCGTCGACATCGTCGTCGCTTTCGTAAACCGTTCGCCAAAATCAAGTCGTTTCGCGACGAGTCGTGCGCCGTTTTATCTCTCACCTTCAGCGCGGCATCCGTTAATTTGCCACCCTCGCGAAATTCTTTCGCTCGCTGCCGGCGGGAAAAGAAGGAGGGGAAATCGGATGAGGGTGAGAATCGTATCGTCGAGACGTTGTCGGTGTCAGGGAACTGCGAGCGTCGCGTCGCTTACAAACACTTGTTGGCGGTCGTGCTGGGGGTCGCGATGGGTCAAAGGATTTTCCGGCACACGCGCCACTTTTTTTCGGTCTCCTCGATTTCTATCAATTTCTTTTTGCGTTTCTCCTTCTTCTTTTTATACATTATCAGCTGCTATCTGATCATAATTACTACAACGAGAGGTAATAATTGAAATGGAAAGAAGGCGAACGTGTGCTCTTGTCTTTGCGTTTAGTTAATAAGTAATTAAGTTTGGAGCCAAATATGGACGCGATATGTTTCGTAATAATATTTCTCTTATCAAAAGATCGGTATCGCATTAATAATAACAGAGAGTCGTCCAGCCATGAGGGTGCGGCCGTTTCTCCCATTATTATCAATATTAATAATAAAAACGACGATGACGGTGATGATAACAGCGACGATAGCAGGAAAAACTGAAAGAATTACCAAAATAATATCA
This sequence comes from Hololepta plana, assembly GCA_963695495.1. NCBI lineage: Eukaryota > Metazoa > Arthropoda > Insecta > Coleoptera > Histeridae > Hololepta > Hololepta plana. The sequence goes on along the minus strand of OY968837.1, from coordinate 9,247,257 downwards.
AATAAGTTCCTCCTTGACGAGTCAGTGAATATTCATGGGAATTTGATACATACATACGAGGACATACCCAAGCAGCGATAATTGTTCATTTCGTTTTCATTCATTTAAGGCAACGTCTTTAGAACATTAATCCCCTTCGAAAACTGTGCACTAGATAATCTGCATCTGTCCTAACGGGCTTTCCATTATTCTATTTTATTGTTTCTTCCTGAACTAATGCTGTTAAATGCTTCTGGCGATTTTCTCTTAACCTGTTGTACGTCCCGATTTTTCTGCTCAAACTCGTTTTCGTTAAAAACTGTTTGATTTTCAACGTTGCGTGAAGAGGCTCCTTGTCCAGAAGAAGCCTGCGATCGCCCAATCGCTTCAGCATTTCTAGGCAGTATTGGTTTACAATGCCTTTTTGGAGTAAGCAAATCATCATCGTCTTCAAGTTTTTGATTTCACTTGACGTGATTTTTTTTTGTTTTGGCCTGGCTTAGATCTCCCTCGTCAAAAGATTCCCGAAGACTCGAAACGTTTCCAGGCGCTGTTTTTTCTTTAACACGGAACAAAGTTTCTCCTTAAAATTCACGATCGGAAAATCATCAGTGAACGTAAAAACGTGGTTTACGAAATCGGTGACTGTGTCCGCTGAAATATATTTTTCGCGAACGCCACTTGACAAACTCATCATCAATTCATTTACCGATAGAAAATAATTCTCGTTTATTTTCAACCTTTAAGAGAGGCTCATCGATGTCCATCGGCTGGTTAATATCCAGTTGTAAAGGGCAGATAGACCGATGCAGAAGATTGGGTCGAACGGGAAAGAGACGTAGGACAAAAAAAAAACGAATTTTGTATATTTTGTTATAAATTATCATTTTTATTGCGCCGTAAACTCTAATCCGAAATTTATTGCGGGTAGATATTAAATTATTTTCGTTTGGTAACTGTTGTTGGATGGACGAGAGCGAAACAGAAAAGACGAGGCAGGACATGCGGGAAGAGATGAAGCGTGGTACTCGATGGAAGTTACCGGTGGGTATTAGCGAGGTTGCGTACACGTGAACACGCTAAACGAGGGTAGAAGATGCTCGTGATGTTTCGGTCATAGCGTAGGATAATAAATGTAAGATATTAAAGTTAAGGATGCGGACGTTTTATCTTACGTCTCTCCTCTTGCATTTTTCGTTTTATTATTATTCATATTGAAGGAAACAAATAAAAAAGAATTAAGTATGAGGAAAATAAGTGGAAAACGATGGAGATGAAACGGCGATGGAAGGAGAAGCGGCGGCGGCGGCGGTTGTTGCGGATGGCAAGAAAGTGGAAAGAAAACGACCACCGCCGATATCCATCGTCGTTCTCGGCATCCGCGAGCTTACATAAAGTTCGGCTATTAAAGATACAAGTTTATAATCTCCCCATTTTATATTGCCTCTAATAGCTTTTTCTACTACGAAGGCCCATTCATTCGAGGCGAAATAACTCTCATACTCCGTGCCCGTTTTTTGTGTGTGTATTCTATATTCACTCCCTAAAGGAAAAGGATCGCTAAGTGGGAGGCATAGAAAAATGAAAAAGGCGAAAAAAACGCGAACTTTTTATTGCACCAATTTTGTTTGATATTATAAAACAAACTATAACATTTTTCATTGCGATCGCTAGAAGAAGGAACGAGCCGGAATATGTTGTATATGTATGTAACTTTTTTTTATCAATCTGCTCATCCTCTTTTGCGTCGCCATTTATCTTCTTGAGCGCATCTTTTCTTAATTAAAAATAAAGAGCGAACCATTTTTTTTTTGCATTAATGTAATATAATTTAAAACACGGAGATATTTTTAAAGAATTCGAAAAGAACTCATCTTACTTCGGTTATATAACAATTAAGATGCTTTTGCTTGTGTCACCTCCTTCCATTCGAGAACGATATTTTAACCTTGTGACCGTTAGTACGAATTGGAATGTGCGGTTGTCGATAAAGAACAAAAAAAGAGGAAAGGAAAACTCGCGATATTATATAAAGAGAATGTAACGTGTTACGTAACGTACTTCTTGGGGCCGTGTAATTAGATGTAAATTACACATGAATAACAAATTATTGACGTTCATTTTCCGATAAGAGAGGAAAATGCCATTCGCACTGAAAGACGTGGAGACGCCAAAGCGGGGATTGGAAAATTGTTGCAAAGTGCAAAGCACAATTCTGACATAATAAGAACTACCGCATTCTGTTAGATTGACTTCTATTAGGTAATTAGTGTTAGAAGTTAATTCCCAATTTTCTGCTAGGGAAATTTAGTCATTATAATATTTGCCTCTCTACTTTGAATCATTATCATCGAAAGGGAAATTGAAAGGGAAAGTCGGAAAAGAAACGGAACGAAAAAATGTGTGAAAATAATTTGCGAAAAATCTTAAACGTCTCCTTCGCGTCGCTCTTAAAGCCGATATCCCAATAGAACGGAACATCTCTCGAGCGCTCGCATTCCGGAAGCGACGGAGTAATACTACGTGGATATTACTACCGTATAAAAGCGGATATCGTGTAACGGTTGACTGGAGATGAGACCGCGGGAAGTCGAAATTTTCCTTTCGCGTCCCCCTTTAACCGGTTCTTCGTTCTTCACGAAACTGTTCAACATTAAACCGCTACCACTGCGCCACTGCATCCATTTATTATCGTCTACAATGAACGAATCGAGCTTTATTTTTTAATCGCCGTTTTCCAACAGAGCTTTCGCGTCCATCGTTTTGTTTACAATCCATTTTCCTTTCGCCGTGCTTGAATTATATTAGCTTTCTATCGCGCGTTTGCAATAAATTCTTTGCAACAATTTTACACGTACTTTAGTTAATATTTAGCTTAGTGCAATGGGAACACATGTATCAAACGAAATTCAATTGAAATATTACCGTTAGCGCAAAAACAAAAAACGGGAGCGGGAGGGTAATAAAATTCTTAATAATATAATGTTCCCATCATAAAAGTTTAATATCAAAAATTGGAATTGGAGTAAGAAGAGGGAGAGGGAGAGAGAGAGAGAGAGAGAGAAAAGTACGTCTGACGTATTAAGTGCGGTGTTCGATCCAAGGCATGTATATTGTAAAATGTAATATACAGAAAATGGGGTTGGGTTGGGGATGATTGGTTTGGGGTAGACAAAACCGAGACGGCAAATGCATAGCATAGGTACATACAGACTTGGGGAGGAATAGCGAATTCGTAAAATTAGAAATCCTACCTTTATTATTCTTGCTCTTTTTTTTGCTCGACAAGCAAAGAAAAGCTCTTTTTATGAAATATTTTATTGCTCAATGTTATTATTCAATAAAACTTTTTTCGTTTGCTTCGTGTGTATGCTCTGGTCGATGGCTAGTCCATGGTGTGGGACTGGTAAGGCAAGGACAAGAAGAAAGGAGCAAGGGAAGAAAATCGAAACAAGAAATTATATTTCTATACATTGTGTAATATTGGCAGTACTGCCGTGTTATTATTGCTATTATTTTTCTTTTTAATACGTTTTATAATGTTTCCCAGCCGCAATACGTACACATCGTGTATACGACCCGAACGGGGCCCATAAACATAGGGAATATACGAGTCTGCAATTCTGATCACCGCCGACACTCAACCGACGGCAGTAGTAACTACCCAACTATTAGGAATAGTAATGGAAAAGCGTCCAATAGGCAGAACGTAAAAAAAAGAGCGCTCTTTTTTCCGCGCTTCGCTTTCCATATATAACATAATAAAAACTTCCGACCATTACGTTTTTGTTTATAAATGCGCCCATATTGTTGTGTGTAATATCGGGTATATATTATTACCGGAGCGCCACCCGGAAAAAAAGCTCCATCCCCCCGTTTTTTGTTTGTTTCACCGTTCGATACATAGTAATAATTTATTGCCAACTTTTTAACTTTCCGTATCAGGCCACATCCAACTGATGATACTTTTCGTGCAACAGAAAAAATCTATCTTCACGATTTTTCAAAACTTTGACGAGTCTCTTCTGCTGCCATCCTTAATACCATCTAAAACTGTTAAAACGTTCCTTATACCGTACTAATCGTTTTCCATCAGTTTAATTAGTTTATTAATCCCGCGTTTAAACCGTTTTTAATTATTTAATTAAAACGATGAAGGATATTATTATAAAGTAATTATTTCGATATCAAAATGCGATATTGCTGTTGTTGTTGTTGTGGATAGGTTTTTTTCTCTCCCTCACACTCGCTCCGAGGGAGGCGAAGAGGGAGTTCGTTACTCTTGATGATATTTGGATTATAATTTGACCTGTTTTTCTTTTTGCTCTTAATTAATAATTCAATAGTTCAAAAATAATTAAGCTTCGATTACAACTAAATACTTTTTTAATTACGTTTCCCTGTTGTTATTTCGCCGGTGGTGCGTGTTCGGACGCGGTGGTTTCGATAAATTAATCAATAGCAATTAATTAAATAATCGATTCTGTCTTTTTCCCTCTCGCACACACACAATTTCCCCATTCGCTGGGCGATGGTGTAGTTTAGTGAATAAAAAAATCCATCGGAATCGACAAAAAAGTTTTTTTTTTGGTTATCACCATCAGCCGCTGCGATATCGCAAATGAAATTGGCGAAATAGTGAATAAATTGGCGGCCGTAAAAATGAGAATTATAAAAATCAATCCGTTTTGCAATTTTTCGATTATTATTTAATTTTTGTTAGCGTAGAAACAATTTTTTCGTTTGTTATTTGTCGCTTTCAAATGCCAGCGAGCCGAACGATGGGTCGGCGTTTGCGGTTTTTGCGGCGTTTATTTGACAATTTGCGAACGTTGTGCATAAACCTTCCTGTCCATTTTCGCACGGATACAAATGCAAATTTATATGTATACGCACACGCGTTCGTTCGTGCGCTCGCTCTGTGAATCACGGATTCCCAAAACGCGTGTGTCCATCGTTAGGAAAATGCAAGCGACAAGGATCATCATCAACGTCGACTGTTAACGCGTTTTAAACGGCCCGTGCGTGAAACGACCGTCCACTCGTGCGTCCATCGACGGACCGAATGTCCGAATTATGGTTTTCGCGATTTTTATCTCGGCTCGTTTATAACGTTACTCAACGAAATGCCCCTTTTTTTGTTGCCCATTCATCATCCGGTAACAAGTTACGGTTTACGTCTTGCTTCTTTTTGATTAGATAAACTGTCGATTCATCATCGTTCGCCGTTGGACAAATTGAACTGTTTTTCTTAAGATTATAATCGTTCGATTAATTGCAATTAATCGGTTTAAATAGTGATAAATAAACCAGAGCGAAAGTTTTGCGTGTGTTGGCATTGAGCAAAAAATTAGTTGCTCTAAAATTTCAATATTTGCTGGTTGGATTAAATTATGAAGGATCGCTCGCTTTCTTGGCTGTTATTTTTCTTTTTCTTATTATATAACCGCCCATAAACTTCTACAATGTAGCTGTAGCTGCAGTAGTTGTAATTTTTTGCCAGCTATTTTTAATGGTTTATTATATTGCCATTAAATATAATTTAGGGCAATTTTCAATTATTATTCCGCCATAAACAACGTTTAATGTGCATGTGTGCGCGAGAGTAAGAAAATGGGAGGGCAAAATGAGTTTTAACGTGATGCAGCAATGCAAAAATGCATTGGAAATGTGGAACTTTGGTTAAAAGTGCAGAATCGTAAAGAGAAACCCAGCCACAAATATCCGCGTAGTACGTATATTTAATCATTCTTATCACAATCCATTCTATTCTTGTCCTTTTTTTGTGTGCTACTTCTGCAGTCGTTGGTGAAGGAAATGCATTACGACGATGATAATAATTTAGAAAATTGCATTAAAATAAGAAAAGAAGAATTCGAAACGAGCGAATTGTGAAGGAAAATGTGTAATGTAAAAGAATGAAGTAGAAATTGAAATAAAATAATATGTAAAGGGAACGAATTGCAAAAAAGAGAGGAATCGTAGAACCGCCTAAGAAAAATAAAATGTTAAATCTAATAATGACGCCATCTTTCTCTCTCACACTTAATGCGCGAAAAAAATTATAATTCTTTGTGACAAAAAATCTTTTCTTTTTTATTCTCTCTCCTCTGGCATCCTTCTTCGTCTCTTCTTCTTGCTTGGCCTTCTTTTACAATATAAAAGAATGCTCCGATAAGAATAAAATTCAAATGTGTAAATTAGATTATCATTTTTTTTGCTCTCTCGTTCCGTTTTTTTTTTTTCTTTTTCCCTTTTTATGTGTAATGTCTTTTCACTTTAAAAAAGAAGAATGCATCGGACGTTGATCATGTACAAAAAGAATTCTAAAGTTGGAATAAAGAAGAAATAACGTAACATAGATTTTTAGCGATTTTTGCGAAAAAGTAAAACTTGAGTTTGCGATGAATGAAAGTTGTAGTTTGACTAGTTGCAAATTTCGCTTTACCTTAACAAACACAAACAAAAAAGAACATCAAATAGTTAAAGGTGAAACGTGTAAAACCGTGTTTATTAACATTATCCCTATATACGATTAATTAGTCGAGAACGAATGCGGATGGCGATGATAATAGGTGAGCATTTAAAAATCGCTTTGTGCAATTTAATTTTTATTTAATTTTCCAAATACGTTAACGCGGAAACGTTGAAAATTATAGCAGTTTCCAATGAAATGAAGTAGATTTGACATTAATTTTTGTAATTACAAATACGATGACATATGTATGCGTGTGTGTGTGTGTGCGGTGGAAAACGTGCGGAAAATAATTGACGATTTGAATGGTTAATTATAATAAATAATCGCATTATTGGAGGATAGAAAGAGCTGTCAAACTGGACGGACGATATTATTTCTCTCTATACGGTCGCCACTCGTATCCTCTCATTTTCTCTCTCTCTCTCTTTACATCCCCCGATTACTAATCCATCCCTTTTTATGCCACGATATTATTACTATTTTTCGGGGGAGGGAATAAAATGCATCGGCGCCACATTGATGATAATAATAATAATAATAGTGATAATGGTGATGATGATATTTCCAATAGAACGTACCGCACACACACCATTATTAACCAGTAAGGTTTGTTCGCGTTTTAATAATATCCAGAATCCGTGCGAATTAAAATGACATTCGGAACTGAAAATAGCATAAATACATACGCAGAATAGGAAATCAAACAAGCGATCGAACACTTTGCAACAACTCACAGTTGTATTTCATAATTAACACACACACACACACACATTAGTAGTGATTGCATTATACTATATTACATACAAACGATTGGGAGTGTGTGTATGTCTACAGGGCGTTTAAAAAGAGCGCCACAAACTTTAAGGCCTGATAAGATTGTCCAAGATAAGCGCAAAAGTCTTAATGAACATAGGTCCGGAAGTCGACGGTTTCAGAGATTTTTGCAGCTTTCATATTATTTACAATTACGTACAAACAATGCAAACTATGAACAAGAAAAAGCAGAAAGCTTGTTCAAAGTGCACTCCTTCCATTTTACTGCACGTACGACCGGTTTTTTGCCTCAAGGCTCTTCGGACTCTTTCCAAAATCATTGGTAATCAAGCGTTGGCTTAAATTCGGTGGCATCCTTGATCTATTCGTTGCTTCAGCTCCTCGAAGTAATTTACAAGCGTAACATATAATTAAGTTCGTCAAATATAGGCAAGGAAAAAAACGATGAAGTTTAAACCTAAATTTAAAGTATGTTGCTTCCTGCCCAACTTCCTGTAAAAAATCTGTGCAAATGGTATCTAAAAAGACGACCTAAACGAACCAGGCGATTGGGATGAGCTTCGACATAAAGAGACGCAGGGCTTCCCTGGCATCTCCCATTAGCGCGACCATAGATGGAAATGTATGATGGGCTAATTCAAAAGCTCGAGTAAAATGACCTGCAAACTTTGTGAATGACCTAAGCCTCCGTTAACTACCTTCCGAAAATGCAAACTTTTATGAATGAAGAAGAAACGAAGATATGCTACAAGTTGGAACAATCCTCCACATCTTCGAAACCGTCCATTTGCGGACCCATCTTCATTACGACGTTTCCGCTTATCTTGGGCCCTCTTAAACGCCCCTTAACGGTTGTGATATTGTTAAACGCGCTGCTTCTGGTGCACACTTCTCTGTTCTAGTCATCGTAAAACAGACGGTTGGTTCACAACATAAGGAAGCTCTTTCTTTTACCAACTGAAACTTTATTTTACAAAAGTATTCTGACACTCTTCACAATTTTTCGCTTTGTACATGCTGAAAGGGAGATCCAGACCTTGGCTCCGATTGGCTATATTGTAGCTCTGAACCCTTATCTGCTGTTGCTGCTTGTCTATACGTGCATTTGTCTCGTATATTTTTAAATTGTAACAATAACTTTTAACAGACACCCTGTATTCACGTCGATTAATCGCAAAACGATTGCGGCCAGATGATGGCATTAGAGGTCCAGTCCGCTGTAGGCCGCATAATCTCTTGCTATGCGAACGGTAAAACCGGCCGGTCAGTCCACGCGGCCCGATGATTGATGCGGGCCAGCAACAACAACAATAAACGGAACGACGATACGATCGAAATTGGAAACTAGTTTGCAACGAACGGTAGAAATCGTCAAAAAAAAACGATGATAGTTTGTAGTTGCTACGAATGGATCCGCCGAATTCGGATTAAGTTGCAAAATTCGCACGTCCATTTTTGTGCACGTGCTTTATAAGCTCGAAAAGCTTAAGAGTGATGCGCGCGACCGATGATGTTAATGTTAATATTTTATTTGGTGCGTTCGATGGTTCGCATCGTTGAATTCACAGGTGATTATTTAGAGGCTTTTACACGTTCGACCGGCTCAAAGATGATATCAACGGAGAGATGTGTTTGCACACGTTTTTTTTTTTAATTAAATTAATTTTATTCCGCACACTTTCAGCGCGTTATCGTATTACGACCGTTAAACCGTTAAAATTTACCCACGGGGATTAATTTTATACGCGTTTAACCTGTTACTATATTTTACACGTTTTTCAACGCAATCTCACGCCACGTGCTTTTTTTTTAATATTATGATTGGAATTATGTTTGAATGCGTTAAAAAGGAACGTGGAAATTCTTTTTAAAGTTTGGCATCAATCTTTTATGCGTCGTTTGCTTTCCAAATTTTCATTTGCCACTTTCTTTATCCAATGATAAAGTGTTTAACATTCTGCTTCGTGGTCCACTTTCATGTGAATTATACGAGGGCTTTTCAATAAAGCGTGCAGCAAAAGTTTATTTATGAATGAACCGCATCTCACGTACAAAGACACAATGAAATGCTTTTTGGTCGCCCTGGCGGATTTTTTTTGCGTTGCCAAAAACGAATCCGACAAAATATTTTCTTGCGCTAGAGTTAATCCACGGGTTAAGGACTGAATTGGCGAATCGAAGAATATTGACCCGTCTGCAGAATACGTGGATTTGGTTCGTCGATCAGCAACGAACACTCGCGCAGAGGAGCAATTCTAGATGATTGTGTAAATGAAGACGTATGTATATATTTGGTTTGGATCGGATTCGGCCGTCGAATTAATCAAAGTTTAAGCTCCCCGTAATAATGTGTATATGAGTTCGAATCGGCGTGTATATGTGTGTGTGTATAAACGAACGCTCCTGGTACGTCAGCATTATTCCTATTTTACAGCAAAACTCAATCAGGGACTAATATATTAGAGCTGTAAATTGGCAATCAATGTTTCCATGCATATGTATATAGGACGTGCACGTGCACGTGTGTGTGTGTGTGTATTATTTGGTGTGGCATATAAAGTTTACTAGATGGTTATATTTGTGTGTGTCTCTTTGCACACCAACACACACACACGGTTACGTTTCCTATGCTTTCCTGTGCCCAGGTAGGAGGAAGACGAGGAGGATGCGAATCGAAGCCTCCCATCGCCGCCCCCCTCGTCGCTTCCATGTAATAACAACGCTAGATTGCATCGTATATTAAGCAAGCATCCAATATAATGCGCGTAGAGATATCTATGTAGATAGGACAGTTTTAAAATCAAATTTTCTCTATCTATCATCGCGTATAGAGACGGGCGTGTGTGTGTGTGTGTACGGTTTATAATTTCCAAACATTAATACAATGCACAGGATGTTAATCTGCAATAACCGTTCGGTGGTACGGTTCGGGGTACGTTGGGATTTCGCTTCTCGATAACCCATTACTACCGTTTCGGTTGCCATGTATCTAATTTAAGGTTTTACCGTCCGATGCGGCACTATTTCAAATATCGCGCACGTAGAGAAAAAAAGTTTTTTTTATTGAATGAGGTATATGAAATAATAATGACGATGACGATGATAAAGCCCGGGACGTTAGCGAATAATATGCATGCGAGCTGCAAAAAAAAATCGCTTTCTTTTTCCTCGTTTGTTAGTCGCTTCAGTTTTTTTTTTTCGTGTTTTCGTTCGGTATTCATCAAAATGCGTTTACGTACATTGGGCGGGCGAGCAAACTCCTGGTTAGTTAGTATTCGCTATCTGCATAAGCTTTTTTTGTCCGGTTGTTTTTTCCTTTTCTTTTTTCGCTTTATCCTCGTTTCGGCCGCCCAAAAGCCCACCCTCGAAAACTCTAATTCATTTAGGTAAAACTCGTCGTCGATAATTCAGTTGGCGATACGTCGATTTGCACTGAAAAACAGAGATGATAAATCATGGATTATAATTGAATGGAAGCAAAGAATTAAAGAACGACCAAAAAGGAAAAAACGATTGCACGATACAATATTCAAAAATATACGCTCGCACACGGAGACGTATCTGCAAATGGTCACGTTTATTTGCACACAAATTCATTAAAAGGATTTTTTCTAGCGAGATTAAAGCTACATGTCGAGTCGTAACGATGACATAAAGGAATCTTTGCGTTAAAGATGAACGGAATTATGTAGAGAGAACGAAAAAAGTGCGCTCAATTCATTAATTTAATTAAATCGAATTAGCGAGAGATTATTATCTAAAGCATAAAAATAAGGTTTAATAGAACGAAGCCAGCCACACTTTTAATGACGTCCATTAAAATAAGGATCATCATCTATTTTGTCCTTTATGAAAAAAATTATGAATAACATTAAGATTCCGGGCATTCTCAATTATTTATACCATTGTTATACGAAAGCCCATGTACTTGTTATTAATACGAGCGAAATAGAAAAATAAGGTTGAATTTATTAAAGAAGCACATTTTTTTAAATTAGGTAATAGAAATTAATAGTAATTGCAACTAATTGAATGACATGGCTTAAAATAAACCAAATAATAACCAATTGAAAATAATAATAATCATTTCGAAACTCCCACTTTTCAAATAAAAATTTATTATGCAACGCATTCGTACGAATTCTTTTCATGATTATAATTATTATTATATGAATTTATTATTAACGTACGCTCTATTTTTAGTAAATGACCAGATTTATTACGCGGACGACATTTTCGAGTAGTTACATCACGACTTTAAAAAAGAACGCAAAGAATTATTAGATCGACAAATACAGACGGTTTTCGGGGCATGTAACAATCAGCCCTATATTCGGTATAAATTTTGCAAAATGCACACGCACGCAGCAGTTGATGCAAAAAGAAGTTGCAATAAAAAAGTTGGAAACCGTCTCCAGCCTTCTCGTGTGTTTGGTTGGATAATGTTGAGGGTCCTCGAAGAAAGAAAGAAAAACGTCTGTCGTCGCCGCCGTCACGTTTATTTGCTCGCCGGGGCGACATCCTTCAGAGTTTCCCCCTTCTTTCCTACTGTTTACCATCGGCCATTCATAATAAATGCCTCTATCTGCGTACTAATAAAACTTGTACGACTGTAAACCGACCCGGAGTGCATTATTAAATGCAAGGTTTTTTTTTGTTCGTCCTTCTTTGCAAAAGGGAAAGCGTCGTGGAGTTGTAAGGACGGCGCTTACCTCTGCGTCCGGATAATTTATAAATATAAAGGGATGCGAAATTTATGGAGCGTCGTTAATTTTGCGGACGTGATGCGGTTAGACAAAAAGTTGCTATTTGCACTATTTGATCAAAATTCCCATTTTCAGATCCAAACAAGTTTTTCTCGGTTCGGCAATTGGATTGCGAGTGATCGATCTCGCTACGTCGAGACCCTCATATCGAATGGCACGATCGTGTAATTTATTACGTTTCACTCATTAAAAAATCGTATAAATTGTTTAACTAAATTACATTGGAGAAAGAGAAAGAGACGAGCGATATATGAAAAAGATCGCGAGCGTGTTTTACTCATTTTTGCACCTCTCCAAAATATTTATATATGTGATATACGAGGGGGTATTGATAAGTATTTAGCCTCCCATATAAAACGTCTCAATATTTCAAAACAATTTTATTTATTCAACATAATCTTTTGTAAGAGTCGTACGTTTAACAGAACATATCTAACGTAATTCTATGCAAAATAAAAACTTTATCTTCGTCTGGAAACCACTCCTCAACGGCGCATGTTGCTTCGTCATTTGCGGAAAATCTTTTACCTTTCAAAACCTCTCTTTTTTGAGTTTTGGAAACAAATAATAGTATGATAGTGCTAAATCCGGGCGTTTGGTCAACCAATCCAAAACCAATTTCATCAAATTTTTGCCAGTGCAATCAACGAGTCGTGAGCAGAAGAGTTATCTTGCAAAAGGAGCACAACTTTGGCAAATTTTCCGCGGCTTTTTCCACAATTTTCTTACGAAATTTAATCAACAACTAAAAGTTCTAATATCATGGACAAAACCAATTTTTTCGTCACAGAAATTGGACTTCAAGGCAGTGTTCATCTTTTACATCTGATCTTCCTCTTTTACCTTCCGCAATCCAGTCTTTAATGGTGGCGTTTGAAAGACTGTGATCACCTAAGATTGCTCAGCAAACATTTCTTTGTTCGTTAACCCTGCCAAAAATTAATTCAGTGAAATCTCGAGAAAAGAGCCCATTTTTTTCAAGAATTTTGAAACCAACTTTACAAAATTTATTGTGCAAGTGCTAACCATTGCTAATTCTCGTATCTCTTATGATTCAGATATTTATACAAGTAAAAGACGTTGATGAATTTCCTTTCCTTTTCTGCTATGACCTACGGTGCTACGATGGAAAATATGTCAACATGTTAACGCTGGAAAGTGCAATTTTAACTTCACAATCTCACCAAACGTCGATTAAACTTTTTTTGGTGAAATTCGTAATTGCATATCATTTCTTCATTTTTTATGTAGTTACGATTCTACATTGAAACTGACACATTTTTAGAAGAAAAAATATTACTGATTCATTTTCTACTGTATTTAACAACTGGCGGCAACTTCATTTTTTTCAAATTCCATCTTTTTCTCAGACCTTTTGTTTGCAAAAATTCGCAGTTTGATCACCGTTCAACTTATTGGTGTAAAACATTGGCAAGCACTCATTTTCGCTTGTCTTTACTAGAAGAAACCTTGCAGACTAAGTACTTATCAACACCCCCTCGTATAAAAGGGTATTTGTACGTTATTATTATTGTATAAAATACCTGCTTTTCGTAGGAGGCAAGCAAAACGTGAACATGAATTATTTTGCGGTTTAGTAAAATCAATCATTTTTGACAAGAGATTAATTATTGAATGCCGGCCGCATTAAAAGCGTACTACACACACATAAAATATGTATTTTAATGCTGTTGTTATTATTATTAAATATTTAAAAGAAAATTTAATTGACCTCCTCCTATAATGCACACACACACACACACACACACAAACGGACTGTATACAAACTGAAACCGTACAACTTATTTTATTTATTCGATTTCGAATTGAATACGTTTAAGAATGATTTATAACAGAAATGGTTGTTATTATTATTATTGGCCTCTCGCGCGATTAAGAATGCATATTGATTGGAAGCGAGCGGAAAAGAAATTGAATTAGCGAGTTAACGTTTCGCTCGTAATTATTTAACGGATCTTTTTTTAATGAGGCAAACGTTTGCTCCGAGTATTAAACTTGAATTCAAGAATATCCTCGTCATCACCATCAGTACCGTAGATGAAATATGCAATTGCTGGTTAGACGTTCTATACATCTTAATCGGATGCAGAATGAGTGCAGGTAATATGCAAATCGGTAACGGCGTGGCGGCAATCTGAATGTTTAACATGAATTTACCAATACGCCATCTCCTTTATTGATCTTAAGATTTGTACCACCGAGAATAAATTCATATCGCCACATAAGCGAATTGAAAAAAGTCGAAAGGTAACGACTAGATTGCCGGATGGAGAGTGCAATAAATCTCATTTAATAGAGAAAGAGGGTGAAGTGTTGCCACCACGTTGTTGCCGTTGCTGTTATGCATAAAATAAGCGTTTCGTGACCGACTGCCCGCACAAGGAACAATAAGAAGATAAGTTTTACAAATTGCCAGCAACACACGGCGAACCGCGCGTTAAAAGCTCGTTGCTCTTGATTAATATTGTGCCGTGGAACACGTTAATTTTTCTCCGCCGTCGGCGTTGATCGATGACTAATTATTTGCGCGGATTCGTTTTACGTTCTGCGCTCACGCGTTCCTTCAAGTCGCTTCGTTTTGCATTTTTTCCCAAACGAGCTTTGCGTTTTGCGAATAACCGTCTGAAAATGATATAAAAGACGAGACGAATTCAATATTTTAGCAGTTTTCAGTTGGTTTCTTTCGCCGATTGTGCGCCACGAGATCGCATTCAGATCCGCTCTTCTCGATTTGAAATAATAATGAACCCCGCCATTATAAATGGTTTATATCGTCGATTGAAGCCGAAGAACAAGATGCGATGCAGTTAAATAGAAGACAACTGCTACTACTATTGTTGCCTGCTATTGTTATAATAATATTACATCCATTTGATTCGCATAATGTCAAAAGCACGTATATGCAGGTAAAATAGTGCAGGGCGAATAATTTAATAGGGGAAACTTGCAACAGCATCCAATAACTTGACATTGTCTGCTATACGAAAATTTCCTTCGCTCGTTCCTTTTTCATGCGCGTTTCTCGTTTTTGTTTTCTTTGCTACATAACGTACGATTGATGGCTGCCGCTGATTTATTTATGTTTCGCAATAAGATTGATTTTTTCCTGCGAGAACGTCGACGTTCGCGGACTCCCTCGCCGTTATTGGCGATCATTTTCATCTTGCGGCGCATTAAACTGCACTTTATGGCATTTAATACGATGTGAAGACTTGCAGTTTGATTCCTTTTTCATTTTAATTTTTTTTAATACGCGTGTGCGTGTGGTAGCAATGTCCTTTCTCGTTTTTTTTTTACTACTATTATACCTCATCGCTACAACTTTGAGGATTAAAAGGACGTAATAAAGAGACCACCCACTCTAGCGTTCGTAAATTATTCTTTATCATCTCGATTGTTAATCATTACTTTCTTCGATTTATTTCTCAATTAATGGGGAACGATAAAAGAGGGAAAGAACGACAACAAATTACCGTTACAAAGTTTTAAATAAATAGACAATAGAAGGAGATCTGTAGCTTGTTAATTATAACTTGGCTGCGTGCAAATGCAATCGCAATAATAATACGATTACAGTTTGCGAACGTTCTAACAAAACGTTGAAATTGCATGGGGCGCGCATAGAAGTAAGTTGCGTCCCGTTTCGCAATAATAATACAGGTCGATGTCGAGACAAAAGTGGTTGGTGGCCTTCGCGTAAGAAACACCTACGTACACGGCAGCAGCTAGTGGCGAAAATGTCTGGCTAATGACGAATCCCATTCGGCGACGTTGAATAATTGATTCGAAAAAGTTTTAATTAACATTATTAATCCATAAACTGCGCTACTGCCGCGATTTATATTAAATCAACGAAACCGGTCTCGCGTTCGCGATGCGAAAATTATTTCATAATAATAATAGTTAGTGATAGTAGCTTCGAATGCGTTTTATCGCAAAAATCCGATTAGTATTCGCCTGTTATTGTTTTAGTTGCAACGTACCGTGCGATCACATATTTGCACATTTTAAAGTCACTTCTGGCATCAACTAACAGCAATTTTTGGAATTACAGCGCGAACAACGTCTTCCTGAAAGAGAGAGTGCATTTGTATGTGTCGATTACCAATATCCCACTTGAATCTTAGTCAGTCGACGTGGGGAACAGCAGCAGGCTTTGCATTAAAAAGAATTAGTCATCTATCATTGCTACCAACAGTGATACATTTCGTTCGCTTATTTGATCGTCCGTTAGACGCGATTGCTCGCGGATTTATTTGCAATTCATCATCGAAATACGTAATAACAATAATAATTATCGTGCGGATGACGATATGGGGGCTTTGCGAAGAAAAAAAGTGGGCGCGAGAATCGCGGATAAATGATTCGATTTTATTGTGTCGTGTCGCACTGATCGATTCGCAAATAAATTTGTCATTATGTTATTGTACAAACGATCATCGCACGAGGCCACGCGCTCCCCTCGCCGTTGTTCGCGATGCCACCCCAATTTTTGCGTGTACAATGCCGAAATTTAATCGTTATCTTTAATTTGCAGTTACCTATACATTTTCGCACATAATACAAGCGCGATTGTTCGTGCGCAACGGTCGAATTGTTTGAATGAAATTAAAACAAGCGCGAGAAAGTGAAATGAGGAAAGCTGCGGCCCTAATGCAAAATGAGCCAAATTTTCGCAGAGGTTTTGGCCCTACCTTTACCACTTTTATCGTTATTAGTTCTATAAACGCTTGCAGCAAATTGATCGAGCCTACGAGAACGACCACTTTATATAAACGTTAGCAATTTTATGGGCGAAAGGAAATGTTTTTCCTACACGTTTCAGATAGGCCTTATCGTTAGTGCGATAAGGCAACCGGCAGAAAAAGAGCCGATTTCTTTCTGGTGAAATAATAATGCGGGAGATCTTTTTAATTAAATTAAAACCGTTCCGTCGCGGAATCCCGATTCGCGCCGTTGTTTCAACGAAACGACCGGCAGAACGCTCTCCTCGCGCTGCTTAATTGTGGCTTATTAAACGTTCGAAGGGGAAGTTTTGATGTAGCCGAATGTGTACGGTTTATTTATATAAACGCAATGATAGATCGTCGCGAAATTATTCCGTCTGTGCCGCTCTCGGTTGCCGTTTAATTACTGCCCGTCTTTGGATTACTTGCCGAAAATTAATTTCTCTCGAGAGAACTCTACTACTACTTCGGCTACGGTTCCTTCGTCGCCGCCATTTCAAACGGGGGGGTTTTCGCCGCTTAAACACATCTTTTCCGCCCCCCTTTACACATCGCAACTACACCTCCTATTTTCTACTTTATATTTATTATATTAACATTAAATTGTGGCGTTATATTAAATTTTCCATCTGACGGTTACTAATTTTCCTCTCTGCGAATCCGTTCGCGTGTTGCTGCAATTGAAAGTTTCGGTACGCTATTGAAAATCCTTAGATGTCGCAATAACCGCAGGTTAACATTTGTAACTGGATACGAAGTGGCAGTTTGTTAATTGGTCCTTAATCTCACTTGATGATGATGATGAATATCAATTTTTGTTTCTCTACGCTCACGATTTAAATGACCGCCATGTAAGATGTTAGAGTGTCAATGGCAAAAAATGCATTTTATTGCGATAAAGCGGCCACTTCTTCGGTTTCCTGCTCATATTTTTCACTCTCGATCCTTTTCAAACAAGAATCATTATCAAGTCGATTAATTACTATTATCGGTTGCCCCTTTAACACCAGGAGTGAGTTAACAGTAAGAAAATTTTAGATTAACACTAATTTCTGTTGCTTTGATTACGTCAAATCGTCTGGAAACGAATTTGTCGGTGGTCATCGATTTTCCGGTTAATATGATCTTTAAAAATCGTCGCTACCAGAAGAAATATTCTTTGACTGTCGTCGTTTACTTTTTTTTATAAGAGAAACAGCGATCGATGGTACCAGCTGGTCGAGGAGTTTTTCCCTTTAATTTACTCAGCTACTAGTACTACTGCTGCTGTCGTTCTGTCGTTGTGTCTTTCCTTTCTGTCTTCCTTCTTTTTTAACTTCATGCATTGATATTATTCACTACTCCTTTTAACGTATTTCTTCCTGTTAAACTTTTCGCAATGCATACTTGAAATTCATCAATGAAATCCTTCTTTTTTTGCATCATTATTATTTTACAATTTACAAGACTTGTTTCCTTCGTCTTGTTGTTGTTGTCAATTCCTACCATTACACGTATAAGACATGGATCTTTCTTTCATCTTTTATTTTAACGTAATAAAGATTGAAATCGTTAATTTTATAGTAAACCTCTTTTCTTCTTGCCGTTGTTTTCGCTATTAGCTACATTAATTTATAATTAAACCTGCTTTGACAGCGTTTCTTGTGCTTGTTCACGTTTGAAATCCGCCTATATTGACCATTAATGCAGTTCAATTAATTAATTAATTAGGTGCAGTTCGTCATTTGTTATTTGATTGGAATTGAATATAGATTTTCTTTGGTGTGTTTTCTCGCCAATGATTCCTCGTCTGCGTATTATGTTTATGCAAAACACGTCTTAGATTCCAGCGAATTAATTGTGTGGTCGTGTTAACGGCTACTTATTTTTCTCCATTCCAATTATCAACGTGATAAATATGACAGAACGCGTAATCGCGAGGAATTTTAATAACTCAATCGAGCCAACGTTAATTTTTCCATGGAAAATTTATCGACTCGTTTCGCACACATGTAATAAAATGTGGAAATGTGCATTTTGTGTTGAGACACTAGTCGTAGGAAATGCAATAATAAAAAGAAACAGGTGTATTGCTATAATAATTCATACATTTAAAACTAAAATCGAGAAGGACAGACGCAGAAAACGGTTAATGATAAGGATAATAATAAATTTTCTGCATTCACAAAACGAAACTCGCAATTTAAATAATTTAATTATTAATTAACCAATAATTAAACGTGCAGTTTGCATACGATCGTGCTGTTGTATGTTGTTTTATTAACGATTAAGTATTGAATATTTATTAATTTAGTGTCGCTTAAATCGAAAGACAGATTACATTATTATTATAATGAGGCCATTATGTTTAACCTGTTCGTAATCGTTTTTTTTTCTTAACTGCAGTTTTTTAAATATCAATTTCAAAAAAGTCTGTTAATTATTTCACGCCACATTATCGATTTTAAATAAATAATTTAAATGCACCAGGACAAAAGAAATAATTAAATTGCACTTTACATGCATACCGGGTGATAAGAATTGAATATTAAATCAATAGAATCTTCGAAACTTTTCAATAGTCTTCGCAGTGATTTATTTCAAATTTGCAAATCGTATCTCGTTTCGCATCCCATTTGAAAATATCTTTCGCTTATTCCTCGCTTCTCTTTTTTTCCAATATTTATCAAGTGATTTCTTATTTTAACATTTATGTGTAGGCAGCTCTTGCCAATCTGAATACGCGACAGAGAGATAATTTGTAATAAATTTATTGCTAATTTAAAGTGATCATAAAAATTGTAATTATTTTACGTATGCAATTAACTCGTGTGCAATTGCTGAATGTTTACCGCAACATTTCCTTTAAGAACGATTTGTGTATTAAATCTCCTCTTTCGTTGTCTGATATACTTTGTTTGTGGTGGGTACTTGTAACGTGCGAAATTCTTAACTCGATGAGCTGACAATTTAATTTGCGAATTTTCGTCGTAGCATACGGAACAGAAGTTTTTGAATTAAAACGCGCCATTATTTAACTTGATGCATAGCATTTGCGTGTGTGTGTCTGTGTGCATATATTGAATTTATATGCCATTGCATCTGATGCCATATATAGTTTAAATAATAATAATATAACATTGTGTTTAGACACCTTTAACGTATAATAATGATAATAATAATAATAATAGGCTGCTGTAAGTTTGTAGTTGTTGCGACGTTAATACAAGTAACGTAACATAGAGTCGTTAAACTCGCAGTTAGAAGCTCGTTAACGTTTTAATTGTTTTGTCGAGTTTATCTAAAGTCTGCGCAGATGTGGCTGCTGGTCGTAGACAACATCGAAAACCCCGAATAATATATTTCTGCTTGCACACATATAAACATATTATAATGGGGCGCTGCTCTTGCCATTTAATGCTCCCTACATGCAACTAACTGCCGCATATTACGAGCAACTCGCAGAGATAGGATGATGATGATGGTGATAGCAGCGATGATACGCTCCTTCTTCTATATCTTCGCGCAAGTAGATTTATTTAAATTTAAGTTCGGGGATTAACGTCGTCGCCGCAGTTTGCGATCTTCGTCTCTATTTAACTCTACAAGTTAACTGTACGGGGCAATTTTCATGATTCACGAGCCACGAGTAAACAAGCAAACGTTTATACGTAGGCATCACCGAAAGATTCTGCAAACTGCGAATAATAAAATTAGGTTTCCAAGAAAGATTCTTTTTCTTGATTTTCGCAATAGTCTCCCATCAGCTCAATACATTTGCGCTTGCGATAAAGCCAATCGTTAGAGCAAGAAGTTCATTCTTCTGGCGATATCTGAAATGGCAATTTTTTTAAGGTTTTGACCGCTTCATTTGCGGAACGAGGAAGAAATCGCAAGTGGCCAGGTTTTGGACCGTTCGATTCCACCTTTGACGTCTTTAAACATTCTCTAATTTGCGCAGCTTTGTCATGGTGTAGAACTAGTTTATCTTGACTCCAATTTTTCGCAGTTTTTCAAAAACTTTTGGCAAACAACAGATAATGAAATCTGACCATAACTGTCAAAGTACATAACAATGTACTTTTGCTTTGTGGATGCATTTTTGTATACCCACCTTGGTTATATTCGTTTGCAGATACTTTTGGTGCTACCTGCGTATATATTGCGAAATTACAACCATTGTTGTTGTTTTAACGTGCAAAACAGTGCGCATTTCGTTCTTCTTTTTTCGTTTTTTTTTTTCTTGAGCTTGGGAATTGATTCAATTCGTCTCGTCTGTACGTGGTGCATATTTTCTTCTCCCTCGTAACTTTTCTTACAATATGTAAATGATTTTTTTTGCTTGCAACAAACGTATAGACGTTACCCCCGCAACGATAGGTAGGTTCTGGATGTTGAGGGTGGGTTGTTGGAAATAGTAATGGGCGAGCAGAGAGCGAGCAGGAGGAAAACTTTTTTCTTAAGATACAATTTTTACATGAAATATGTGCCCTCGTGTCTGCGTGTATATATTCTAATTTAAAATATAGAATACAAATTTATACCGCGGCCGTATGTATAGTGGCGCAACGAACTGGGAAGGGACCGATGAAGAGGAAGAGAGCGAGAGAGAGACTTCAATTCCCGATGGAGACGTTCAATTTGATAAATGCGAAATAAATATTAAACAGAATTTACCTCTCTTACTTACAGAGTTACTTTATATAATTTGATTTTTTTTTTACTCCACTCTCTCTCTCTCTCGCGCGCGCGTTCTCTTCTTCTTTCTTACTGCTGACTCTAAATAAAGACCGATGCACTCTTGCTCGCGGTAGTCGTTAATAATATCCAACCTCTAGTTGCCAATACTAGCACCAGCAACAAACACAACTGGCATCGTCTACGTGCAAACATTAAAATTTCAATAATTAAATATCCATTTACCAACTATTTCCTTTTTCTTCTTCGCCTTCGCCTTGTACCATTATTATATCGCCCATCCTCTTTATATCGATTCCATTTTCACAATTTAATCATACTTAAAAGTAAATTTCATTGTTGCCACCGCCGCCACCATCACAATAATCATCGTCATTATTAATAATTATAATCGAAGTTTAATAAATAAATTGATGGGCCAGACAATAACGATGAATCATGATACTTGGAATTCTGAAATGGAAAAGGAAATAAATCTCGCGTGGCAATAGCAAACGAAAATCTGCTTTCGGTTTTTGGGACCACGCTCCGTTAATTACTGTGGCCGTACGAAAGCGGAAGGCGCAAAAAGGGCGACGCTCGAATCATGTTATTCAATTTGCAATCGTTTTCACAACAGTTTAGCGACAATCTTTCGTACGTTCGCAAATGTTTTGTTGACGTTAGAAAAATCGTTTGCGGTCTCCTGGACGTGTTTTTAATTAATTGAACATTTTCTTCGAGGTTTTTCTTTTAAATAGTTAACAACATGTGATATATACGGTACGTTCATTCCTCTTCATTTTTCCTTCCCGAGCGGTAAGTGGATAAATAAATATTTGTAGTGTCCGATGTTTGCTTTCGGTTTATTTTTCCTTTCTAATATAATGAAAATGGTCGGATCTTTTTTTTATTCATTAAGCATCGTGCAAAACAACCCACCGGTTGGTTACTTCACACTCCAAACAATAATATTAAAAAAAACTGTGTACGTACGTGGGTTCTTCTTTTCCATTCATTCGTTTTACATCTTTCTCTCCCGTTTTCTCTCTGTCTTCATCATTTTACCTACGTCTCTTTTTTGGCCGTGTATTTGTACGAGCAATTACGTTAAAAGCGGAAATTTAACAAAACAAAGTCGCTCTGCGAGGACGAGAAAACGGTCGAAATAAAATGGGGAGGAATAAAATAACTGGACAAAAATTCTATTAAGCTTTAAAGCCGAAAGGATAAAAATTAACAAGGTCGGTTTGTGTTTTATCTTTATCGCCGTTTCTTCTGCCTCCGCTGTTTGTTTCCTTTTCGAACGACCGACATTAGTTTAATCTCGCTCATTACGTTTGTAGTTTTCCACGTTGCAAAAGCTTCACGTCGAACGAGCGAATAGGTTATGATTCAATTATCCGTAGAATGTGGAAGAGATCGAAGAATAAGAAGGAAGCGATAAAGGACAAAATCGAACATAAAATTGTTTAAAGCATTCGATATAATTTAAAAGTCTTGGGTTACAGTTTGCGGAAACGGCCCTCCTCCTCCCCCTCGCGCTTTTCTACACGTTGAATCCGCATTTTCTTCTGCCTCTTTTCCTGCATTTTCCTTTTTTCCTTTCTTTATTATTATTGTTGTTGATGGTTGTTTCAATTCCTCTCTACTACGTTGTTTATTATCCATCCAACATAAATATTTATTAGAGAACTCTACGTTTCTCCACCGGTATTGACGTTATTTATTTTTATTTATTATCAAATTTGCTTCATGTACTATGCATTCGTGGCTTATCACGAATTCATGTATTCAATTATTTAAATTGGCGTCCAGAAAACGTTCGCCAAGTCCCACTACTACGTACTACCAACGAACCAACCAAGTTACCATCATCATCATCGTCCTCTTTCTCTTCTATTATCCGCCTTTCAAGCGTAATACCACAGCTATGCACACACACGAAGGATACGAACGGTTGGATTCGTAAAGACGAAAAGAAGAAAAGATGGTAATTGACGTTGGAAAAATGTATGTTTCCCACAAAAGAAACAGGGCAAAAAAAAAAAGACAGGACGAGAAAGCTTGAATGAGAAAAGAAAAACAGAAATGAAAAATACAGAACGATAATGTTAAGATGGTTGAAGGGAAAGAATAGTGGAGCGAATAGAGAAGAAGGAATACCTACAATTTTAGGCTACTTTATATTTTGTTTTCTTTAATAATATGATAATGCCGTTCTTTATCTTTCTCGTTCTTCCAATTTTTTTCTTATTCGCCTCCATCTCGCTATTCTCTATGCATATTTATGAAATTACTGAACTTTCCGAGTTTATTCTTCCGTTCTTTATTGAATTTTCTAACGTTTTTCTTGTTTAATTTAATAAATTCGCGTAGATAGTATATAGCAATAGAACGGTGAAGAAGTGAGCGAGCGAAAGAGATGACGAGTGGGAATAATGAAAGAATACGCTGAATGTATAAAAAGTAGAAAAGATAATAATAAATTATACATAAATGTCAAACAAAGAGAAGGAGGGCGAAGAAGAGAATGAAATAATAATGTTAACAAGACGGTAAATTTCGTTTCTGCTTCTGGAACCAGCAAACAAGCAGCAAATCTATGAAATTTATTTTCCACGATTATCGATTATAATATTTGCTTTTATTATGGTTGTATCGCATCTTGACCTACTTCACTTTACACATTTTGTATCTCGTTCCATCGCTCTACCGATCGTTTTCACGCCGGTTCATCATCGCCGTCATTATTATGCGCTACTTTCAAAAGTTGATCGAAGACGATTTAACACACGAAACGAGGAGCAAAAAGGAGCTTTTAAAATCTTTTTGATACGAGCGACAATCAATGGAAAGAAGAAAAGCAACAACAACAACTTTTAAACTAATTTCAAGAAGTAGTTCCTTTATGCCAAGGTCAACGAACTCATCAACAAGTAATCAAAGAGCAAAGTTGCCTTAAAAAGCGACTCGTGGAAAAGTTTAGAAATGTTGATTGAGTAACCACAAAAACGCGAAGAAATGGATGTTTTCCCATTCTAACGGTATTTAGTTCAATGGGGCGAAGTCTATTGTGCCACTTTCAATAAGATCCTTACGATATTTACGTGAAAATTTTAATCAATGCGTTTATGCCGTGATAAGGAGTAATATAAAAAAATTTAATTAAATTAACACCGTCGTGACAGACGTTTCTGTTCTCTCTTTCGCAATTTTACTTTATTATTCCTATCTGTCCATATCCATCTTGTAACTCATCCCCTCATCATCGCTCCTTACTGTTCTACCTGTATTTTTTTCACATTCAGGAGTATCGATTATTTATGTGGCTGTTGAATTTTTTACATAAATGAAAATAATTTTTTTTTTTTCGTTTGGCTATCGGATATATTAGTTTATTACCTCGTCCGTTCTCGTTCTCAATACGCAATTTAATTTACATTACGGTTTTTGTTTCGCCGAACCAACCATACGTATATTCGTTGCAAATAGAAGTTTTTGCCTTCTTTCATTTTATTTGCTAATTTTATTACTCCCACATTTGCACCCCAGCAAACCCAACCATCATCATTAAGGCACTGGGGAAAAAACGGTCGAGGCATATAAAAACAAACCTCCATGACGGAAAAGTACACGTGTACAGATTGTAGTTAATACTGTTAATAACGCTCGTTGTCGTTTTGCAAATACGAGAGATGGATTTGATGATGTTTCGAACAACGACGACTAGAAAGCAACAATAATAACAAAAAAAAAGAGGATAAACTATAGAAGAAAAAAACGCTTTTTTGCTCGCGCGAGGGCGGCGCTGTTGTTTAATTTGCATACGTAGTCATCGTAGTCGGATCATGCACATAAATCTTCCGTGCATCTAAAATAAACAGACAAAGCGTGTTTACATGCACGCGCGTAAGCTTAATGCCCTCTCGCATATGCAGAATCGAATACATGCGAGTCGAATGTGCGCGGGTGATGGTATTTCGAAAAAAAGGAAAAAGAAATGGGGGCACATATCACTGCTGTTAACACTACCTTTGGAATAATAATATGTAGCCACCGATCCTACCCAAACAGCTCCTCCACATAACACATGCACCATCGACTAGTATTAGGAGTTGTACCGTTGAAATGGGTGGTTTGAAATCACACGGTGTTACTGGTGGCTACATCTACATCTCTCTTTCTCCTTTTTGCAATAATAAAAAATTGTACCGACGAAACAAAACGAAATTAAAAAGAAAAAACGAGCACGAAGAATGCCGCTTCATTATCAAAGTGTCGAACTGTATCGAATGTTGTTGGATGTTCTACATGATTCATGTTTTTTTCGAAACGACAACTTCAATGCAAAAATATGCACTTCTCTTGTCATGAACACGACATATATTGCACGGTGCATTATTAATAGGGGGATGAAATATGTATCAAAAGAATGGAACGTGAATGCATTTCTTTGGAGCAAAAAAATAGTACGAAAGAAGAACGTAACAGCGCCAACAACAACAACAAACGACACAAAAAGTTGCAGAAAAACAAAGGGACGTAAATGGTGGAGGCGACGGGCTTGTTTCGGCCATACGTCCGCGCTTTTTTTCCCGCTTTGTTAATCTGCTCAATACGTTTTTATTAATGCGCGAATAACAATTACCCGCAACAAATTGCGAGCTTAACAATCCACCGTCGATTCAGTTTGCGTTAATTAATAATTACGTGTTTCGCACGCACATGCATTAATGTTTAAAAGCGCGAATCTGAATGTCGCTCCAGTAACTGATTCTTAGCCGCGCTCCTTTTCTTTTGACGCTCTTTAACATCCCTCGACGTCCACGTAAACTCGATGTGATACACGAGTATATCCTCAAGTTTTTCGCCGTCTCCTATCCGCTCGCTCCTCGACTTCCACATATGTTTTCTCTAATCTACGCGACAACAACATCAAAGCGCGACTTCCTTAGGCGCCGGCATCCTCGTGTGTGGAGGACGCGCACAAAGACGTTTGAAGTTAGAGAGATAGAGTGAAACAGGGAGAGCGCAAAAGGAAAAGCCGAGAGAAAGCGAGTGCGAATCGCTTTAGCAGAAGGCGTCGGGATGGTGATGGACGGAGGAAGCGAGAGGCAGGTCAGTAACAAAAGCGGCGCCGCGTGCGAATGTCTTCACACTCGTCGGTTTCTTTTTTCTTTACTACGAGTGGCACGATTCTGTTGCTGCATCTTGCTCGCTCGACATTCGCGAGGCACTTACGTAAAAAGTCTCCTTTTTCGTTATACGGTTGGTGGCGTATAGGCTTAGCTATTGATTTTTTTGTTGCACATCTTCTACCGCACCGCCGACCAAAAGAAGTGGAAGGAAATGATGTACGAGGAGGAGGAAAATCGTGGCGCTCGTCGCGCCTCGTCTCCCTCGTGCGCTACTTTTCCTCCTCGCTTTCCGTCTCGATATAAAGAACGCGAACGTATAAGGAAGAGATTAAATATTTTGTAATGGTGGTAATAGTAATAAAAATGAGACAGAAACAAGAAGGGGAGACACTCATTTTTATTGCCGCAGATCGTTATTGGGACGGGGGCAAAATGTGAGGTTCTTCATTTTTCCTTCTCCGATTCCATCTTCTTCCTTCTACTTCGCCGTTCAATGACATAGTAAAAAATCTCGTCTAGCTGAAATAATAATTTAAAAAAAGGAAATTATAGGAGAAGACGGTCTTATATTCTTTTCGTTTCATTTCACAATTATTTTAATTTAAAAATCCATTATTATTACTATTATCATCTTTTTTTTCCTGTTATATATCAGTGGAAGAAATCCATTATTTCATGTTTTCTCCTCCGTCTTCGTTCATTTAAGCTTCGTCTGTCACAGAATTTTCCTACGCCATTATGAGAGCGTCTTTGTGACTCGAATAAAAGAAATCCGAACGATCGACCACTCGCTTCTTTTCTTCTTTGCTCGCAATTTGGTCGTGGAATTAGTAGACAATTATCAGGATTTATAACTAGCACGAGGATTTTTAAAGAGGAGCTGCTTTCGAATACAGGTCATTGCATACTAAAAACCTTAATTTCTGTAACCTTAACACTAGAGAGTGAGCGATTTTTGATTTCATAGAATTCGTTATTCCGAAAGCGATATTATTATTATAGTTCGACAAGAGCGAAAAAGCGAAATCTAATTTATTACAGCGAGCTATTTTTAGCGAGCCCCCTTCAATTTAATTTGTAAAATACAAAAAGAAGAAAAACTTGGCGAGGGGCGAAGGGATGAAGTGTGTGCTACACCCTTTTCGCCCTTATATTATTATTAATCAAATATATATATATCCGTATGTATAAAAATAAATTTCCCAACGGATTGATGACGCCGATGCTTCCAATATAAATTACATGCGAGAAACTTCTGCAATGATTTACAGTGGAAAAGAATCGTCGTCGCCGTCGTTCTTTCATTGTAACTTTATCATATAAAGCAATACTAATTTTCTAGAGAATGCGGTGGCGTGAGTTCGAGTTTCTAGTGGCGGATTTCGAACGGGGGGAAAGTCGCGGTAACGGAGCGAGACCCCTTTCGAAAAGCGCTCTTCTTCTTTTTTTTTTGTTCGCATTCGGCTGGCGTGCTAATGAACATTATTATAAATTATCGATTAACCCTTTTGCCGACGCTTTATTACTGTTACCAATTCCGGAATAGACTACGCATGGATGTCTGACGATAATAATGATAATAAATAAGTGTATGTGGCGCGTATATTATTTCCCAGTCGGCGAGCCCCCCTCGAATTTATAATAACATTTGCATTTTGGTTGCTCTACGATACTTCTTTTTTCGCCCTCGCCGTCGTATTTTAAAATACGTTCTCGAATGGTACGTATCGGTACCATTAAACGTGGATATCGTTTTGCGAATTGTAGTAAAAATAAAATTAACGAAGAGAAAAAGGAAGGAAAACGAACGATATAACAGAGTGAGAGAGGGCGAAGAATGCGTGCGATTATAAATAAATAAACAAAGAATAAAATTAAATATATTCATACGTGTATTTAGGTAGTTAATGTTAATTTATCGCCTGCAGTTTTGCCAAAAGAAAATGGCACTAATTAAAAAAAATATTAATTATTATTATTGTAAAGGAGTCGAAAGGTAGGGACGCAAAAGTATAAATAATCATGAACGAGAATAATGCAGAAGGAACGAACGGCGACCGGTAATGTTATGTTGAAATTATACGAACCGATAATGCATCGGTGGTCGAGACGTTCGGTTATTAAATATATATTTAATATGAGACGACGAGGATGATGATTATTTTCTTCTTATTTCGCGAGAAATAAATGAAGACAATTAAATTTTAAGACCGCGTGTTGTCGTTGTTAATGCTGCTGCTGCTTCTGCCGTTGTAGCCGCTGTTGTTGTTGTTGTCTTGCATTAATTTCGTTCCAATCGTAAGTTTCTTTGCTTTTCTTTCTCCTCGCTGAAAACGGCCCCTTAACTCACTCTCCGCGTTTCTTTTATTTTCTCCTCGTTTTTTTTTTTAATTATAATACAACTTAAACATACTTTAATAATAATCGTTCCATAATATGCCGCGAGCAAGACAAATAAACAAGTTGCAAAATGTACGTACAACGGACGCCAGCGATTCGTATCTACGGAATTTTGTTTATGGCGGTGTATAGAATTAATTTCGCAATCGCCACTTTTCCATATTAACATTGCAATTAAAATATAAACGCGATCGTTTTCTTCCTTTATGCAGGAGATAGTGGTACCTGTTAATGTGGGGAATTAAAACGAAAAGAAATAGAAATGCTATCGGTGTTGAAAATTAAAATTGCTTATGGTCGAGAGTTGCGTGAAAGCGAAACGGAACGAGATTTGCGAATTGCGAAAACAAACGAAAAGTCCGGTCCACTAACGAGCTATTTGACAGTAAAAATAATAACTAAAAGTTTTTTTTTTCGGGGCACAATTTAAAAGGCTAATGTATTTTAATGCGATACAAATTTATACAATTTACAATTGAATTCAATTTTAACACTCGAGAAACAATTAAAATGCATTATTACCGCTTCTTGTATATTATTTGCACGCCCAACTACACACCAACATTTCCAAAACCAGTTGGAAAATGTATATTCATTCATTTTCTGTTGGAAACGATTTTTAAGCGAAAAGAAAAACTATACAACGAAACGAATGTAAATTTTTAGCATCGTTCAGTTCAAGAGGAGAATGTCCTAATTTACACATCCCGATCCAAATAATATTTTGCCATAATTTTAATTCCACTGTTTTTTTTCCTTTCGTTCTACAATTCGACTAAACTTTCAAAAGTTGATTGCTGCTAATTAAATTAAAAATTCATATTAGCTATGATGGGATTAACGAGAAATCGTACCTTTTATGTAAATTGCGGTTTATATTATTGCACTTTGACCGAAGATATCTTTCGAATATTCTTAAGGGAAAACAAAAATGCAAATTCTTAAACATAAAAAACAAATTGCGCTTGAATCAGAACAGATGAGGATATTCGAAATGCAGACCCTCATTATCGACGGTCGGCGTATTAACGACGGCTTCCACCAATAGCGCGTTGCAATTTACGTCGATGACGATGATTATCATTCTCCTCTCAATCATCATCATCATCATCATTTCTAACTTATATGTACCGTATGTCGTTATCCTTTATTATTAATGCCTATTGGTAAATGGCATCAACATAAGAATGGTACAGCAACAACAGTAATAATGACGCAAGCGATGATGGTGATGATGCTTTAAAGTTACGAGGGTGGTTTGATATTATAACTTGTTTCGTGTAGGGGATATTTGCAAGTAATTCTGGCAATAGTAAGTTGCTTAAAAGTTCATTTCAATTTAAGTGTTTCGAGCGATAAACAAAGTGGATAAAATTGCAATTCGAAATGTTATTCAATTCTGCGTTTTTTTGGACGGGCAAACAGCGAAGGAAATCAATGAACGCATTTTGTCCACATTCGGTGACTCATGTTCTTCTTATGAAACTTATCTTTGGGTGAACGAGTATTAAACCGGCACAAAAATCTTTCGAAATGCAGCATGTCCTAGAGGTTCAAAAACAGCCGTCACATTTGGAATCGAGAATAAAGTCAATGAAATGGTCTTGACCAATAAACGATAGATATTGAGCGAGATAGTGGAGACCACGAGCATCCGAAATGAACGAGTTTATTTTATTTTGCATTATAAATTGCACACTAAAAGCCTTGTGCAAATGCAAAAAATGATCCAACTGAGGCTTCAGTCATTGAATTAGCTCCGAATTAGTAAGAATCTGCTCACGAAACTCCAAACATTGCTGGCCCAAAGAGATTTGCTCAAAGTAACAGGTGATAGAGAGCGCAGTTGAGTGTTTTGAAGTTCTTAAGCAACCCAAGTGCTTTGGACTTCGAAAGGACCAGGTTACAAAATTGAATAATCGTTAAAAACGAAACTGTTGTCTGCTTTGATATAAAGCAAGTTGTTTACCAATCCGCCCTCGTAAGTACTATTGTACTAATAATTTTGCAT
Source organism: Hololepta plana (assembly GCA_963695495.1). Lineage (NCBI taxonomy): Eukaryota > Metazoa > Arthropoda > Insecta > Coleoptera > Histeridae > Hololepta > Hololepta plana. The sequence continues at coordinate 9,216,304 of OY968837.1, read as the reverse complement.
GCACACATGAAGTTGCAAGTGAGATGGCGATAGAATGAGCGAGTTCGGATGGATGACGGCGTTTCTCTGTCATCGTCATCATCATCATCTCTCATACCATTAAACTTGTGATGCTCACGATGATGCCGATGGTGGCGGTGGGCATCCTCACCGACTGACTGACTGCCCGGTCAGCAGACATTAATCATACACGCCGTTCCGTTTGTTGTGTATAGTAGAGTAATAATTATATTGACGTTAATTAGTTATGGTGACATGATGTTTGTATTTATATATAATTATTATATTGTACTCTCTCTAGGCCGTGCGGCCATAATAATTTAATTAAAGCAATATATATTCAATTAAATGTAAATACGACATGTTCCCATTTTCGCCAGCATCGCCAGTGAAACGGCAACGACGGCTATTGGCTTACGCGGGGACCGAATATTATTTTTTCCCTCGTCGTGGATAATATGCGGATAATTTGCAGAAATGACATGTAGCAGGCACACGGAGATCAAATATAAATAAATTATTTAGATGGGATTTTAATGTATTTAGTTGTTTGTCCGTCACGTTAATATTCGACGAGCTGCTGCTTTTATATTCTCGTCATAATGAAATTATCGTTATTGGCAATAATGCGATTTATCTATTTTCGCAATGCGTTCGAATTATTTTTTTTTTTTTTCGCTCCGTTTCTATATTTTGTGCTTGAAGATTCTTTGAAGAGATCCCCATTCTAACAATCGATGTTAACATCAATTTGTTGTTAATAAATGTAATCTCGCGAAGAGGTCTTTCTTTAGTTAAATATTCCCAACGCAACTTGTGCAATTAAATCAATTACCATTAAGTTCTTACAACTTGTTTGTACAATATTATGCAATTTATAAAACTGCTTATTAATTTTGTAAATTATGCATGTACATTTATTTAAATGCATATTACAAAATACTTTCTCACTCGTATTCGTATAATCGCTTATTAATACGAATTATTAATATTACATAAAGATTAATTTATATTTATTTTATTCTTTTTAATATACACAGTGCGATAACGAACTGCTGGGATTGTCGGCTAGAAGACACAATTGAAAGAAAATCTCGAAATTTAAATTCAATTAAACTCTATCCCACAAAATGAGCTCCACTTTTTAATTGGCGTCAAAAAACGTATCGAGACTGGAGAAGAGTTATTGCAGTTATTTCTATTAGTATGTTTTGTTTCGATTCTATTTTATAGCCACAGTCTCGAAACTTATTTATCGCACGGTGCATATTTATTCGTATTATTTGCAATTCGTTCCATCTCCGATCACGTCTCAATTTAATATTTATAGTATATAATTCATTTAACATGAAATCTATTATGCAAATTGAATTGTTTAATTGTTTGCAAAACGTACGCCGATATTTCCGATGCATTTATTAATAATTTAGTGGCAATGAATTTAATTTGCTGCTTGTCACCAATTTGCAAAAATTTTGTAATTGTCCCGGACACGTATTTCGCGAAATTGACAGCGATTTGTCTCGCGTACAACGAAATCAATTGACGCCATTATCAAAAGCAAGCAGAAATGTGCGAATCCTTCAAACGTTTATAGAAGAATAGCAAAATCTTTTCGCCAAAACGTTTTTGTGTGCTAGAACTGAATCGATTTAAAATTTATAACATTTCGCATAAACCTTAAACAAATGGAATAATAATCAAAACAACAAATCAATTGCCAATAAAGAGTGACATCATTATGTTACCATAATGATAGCTATTCAACTTTTCCATTTTTTTGCCTTTCGAATAAAAGCCAAACCAGATTTCAATCGAATGCGATACACTGATAGAACGAATGAATTATTTAAATCAAATACCGACTGTTTTTAAACTTAAACGCTATATTACGGCGCTGGTGGTTAATAATAATAAACCCGAGTGCATGTTAAATTTTAAATTATGAATGTAGAGATATTAGTTAGTTGCATAAGGGAACAAGATAATAATATCACGTTACTTATTAGACATAAAACATGAGGTAAAATTGTGTAACGTATAATGAGACCGTTAAAATAATACTTAATATTTCTATTAAATCGCGTACGTACGTATAACTTTATTGTTATTTAAACAGCGATAAGGCAGATGGGCTTTCGGTATTTTACAGTCACTAATTTCACTTAATTTTTAAGACTAATTTTCGTGAGAGCTTTTTAAGTCGAAAAGGACGATTTTATTTGATTGGTGCATAATTTTTGTTAAAATAAAGATACAGTAATGCCTCCACTAAAAGCTCAGATCTTGTCTTCTACTGCCCCGGTCTTTTCTCGATTGCTTCTATGCAGAAATTTGCCAGATTGAAGTCAATATGTTGCTGAAGTAAATTCAAAAGTTCCGGATCGTTGTTGAACAAAATTCCAGACCGATGGTTACAAAAAAAATCGGTTTAGGTCCATAATCTCTTAGTTTAAAGTACGAAGAATTCCACGAACGTGGAAGAACTTGCCGACCCACGACTTGAAACTCTCGAATTCAAATCAACGAAGTTGTTGACAATGAAGTTCGCCAGTCACTGCGTCAATCCTTTTAAGAATTTCCTGTTGAATAATTCCAAGTTGGTGTCACCACAGACGTAACATCGTCTTCCTTGGATGAAGACGTTGTTTGACCTTATTCGGACTCAATCATTCTCGAGATGAGAAACTTCGTAGATTTGAACTTAAGGGGCTACATACACGTAGCGGTAGTAAAGACACGGCAAATTTCAAGATTCTTTTCCCACCTTCTGATTAACTTATCAGTAAAATTACTGAACACATGTATTTACGCATCTTGCACTGCGTTAATACATAAATTGAAATAAAACAAAATTAAAAATGCAGCCTGTGGACGTAATTTTCTGGGGGCATTTTGTAGAGGACGGCTTCCACGGTACCCATCAAAGCTCTTTGGTTTGTGATCCGAATTTTACAAATTTGGCATCTTCTGAAAGCAGACGAAAGAACGACGTTTTTCTCGCAGCCGTTTCTTTGACTTGCTTTTAGTTTTCAAACGACAGCTGCTTGAAGTTGGATGTGTGGTTTTCGAGTAAAATTTCGATGCTTCATTATTTTTTTGCTCTTGAACTAATTATGATAATCAAAAAATTCTACGATACGTGCTAGATTTTTGTGTAATGAAGCTCTATGCAAAATTTGAAACAAACCAGACGATTAGATTTCGAGATATAATGGATACCGACTTCAGAAATAGATTCGAGAAAATCAAAAGATTGTTCAGGAGCTCGTGTTTTCCGATTATCACCTATACCGATCATTTTTTTTTCTGCCTACAATTTTCTTTAAGAACTTTTCTCAAAGAAGCAATCAAAAATCGAGGGGAATTTTAGGAAAAACTGTCGAGGAAAATGTACTATCGCCTAAATAGTAAGATTTTGTTTAATGCCTTACTTAATTTTTTGTTTAATTTAACAAAACGGACGGAAATTAAGCACCAACCTAATAGTTTCATCATAATTGACGGCTAAGTGTGGATAATTAATTGACGATGAACGTTTTATTTGCTTTTATCGACCTCGCTTTCATGTAAAACGTGCGTGTGTGTGTGTGTATACGTGTTTGCCAAAATATTTACAGTATTGGAAAACGTATCGCGGAAAACGGTTTAAAATCGTTTCGAACCGTCGAATTTCAATTGAAAATAGTGCAACATTTATGCTTGTGTGTGTGCGTCGCGCGTACCCAACGAACACACACAGAAAATAGGCGTAATTATCACGGTAAACAAAAACAATTAATCAAACCATTCATGTAATTTCGCATTCCGCAATCGGGCGGTTTGCAAAATTGAAAATAACAGGTGTCAGAGTGGCGGCGTTGGTGGTGGTAGTAGGCATCAAGCGCGACAAAGCCTTTGAAAAACATGCACTCGCCAATAAATAAACGCACTCGCGTACTCGTGTGTTGCGTATAATAAAGCACGTTCGCACTATTTTTGCACATCGACAACGAACAAGTACTACTATCATCGAAACGGGCAAACTACCGAATAATATCGTCCGTACGCAATTTTTGCGCAAACGTGTGTGTGTTGGCGAACAAATTGGCGAACGCACATACGTAAACGTGCACACACAGGTGTGTGTTTATGCATAGCGTGCACACACATTAAAATGTTTTACACGTACGCGACATTTATAAATATTAACTTTACACAATTTACACGGTGTAATAATGACGAGGATAATAATAATGGAACGCGACGGATTTTAAACGACAAATTTGCTATCGGGCTGAAATGATTAAAGTGCGATAACGCTCGCGCCTTTCATTAAATCGTTTATTTCAGTCTTCTTTTTTTTTACAACCCGTCACGCACTTCGTTCGGCAAAACGTTGTTGCCGTTCTTCAGCAAATCCGAACAACTTTAAATTTAAAGACGAACGTCTCAACGTGTGCACAAATATCCTTAAGACGTCACACGTCGAGAGAGCTTTCGTCATTTCAGATGTTTCGCTAGGATTCTTGCGTATCGTTTCACATTCGCTCGGTATATTTATGCCTGAATTACGATATTATTACCGCGAGATTCTTACTTTATTTTATTATTATAATGACGTCGTGTTGTTGTCGTTTTTATGGAATCGTAAATAAACTTGCTGGTAGAATTGGCAGTAATAAATTCGTTTCTCTCTCGCGCTATTTTATCTGTTATTCCAGATATGTGCCGTTTACATGCAAAACGAAACAACTTCCATTCGCGAAAACATTAATTTCGCGTCGCACAAGAAAAAGGACGGAGAAACTGTGTTACGGTTGTCGCTGGAGTTGAAATAGTAACGCATTCGATAATTTTAATTTGACTCGCCGCACTATCTCATTCTATTATTTATTGCAGCATAACGCATAAAATGCATTCACCTTAATTTACAAAATCAAAAGAAATGTTGAGAAAATTATTATCGCTCTCTCTCTCTCTCTCTCTCTCGTTTATTTTTCTATTTCTCTCCCGATTGCTATCAAAGAACCGCCGTCACATCTGAACTGGAGCAAGCGACGTCGTTTATATATCATCGTGAGTTACAGTTATTGCCCGAAGCATGATAAATACGTGTAATTTAATTATTTGCAAAAAGGCACGGCTTCAGCAGACGCCAAAAAAGTTTTGCACGATTTCCGCGTTTGCGATTCGCTGCCAGAATCGTCAAGTCCATCCAAAACTCGAAAGATTTCCTTTTACTCCCATTTCAACACGCTCTCGACTCTACAACGAACTTCTTTTCTTCTATAAATAATTTTTTGTAAGGAATCGAGAAAAGTGATCTCTAAATATTTATGATACTTAATTACAGGTAGAAATTATAGGGGGCAGAATGAAAGGGAAGAAATAGAAGTTGATGTTAATAAATAGCATTCGTCTCATCTCGTCGAATAAGTACAATTTAATTACACACGTATCGAAAGAATCCTCGTTTGTTTCTTCTTCTCCATCATCATCATCATCCTCTACCTTCGAATGGGTTCTACGGCTCTTTATTATTACGATTAGAGAGCTAATTAAATCCTAATTATGGGCCGTAATTCATACGTTTATCGATACGAACGAATCAAGATAAATAAAAAACGTACTTTGAAGGACAAACATAATTAGTTTGAAACGTATTTAAGAAACGATGTTTTCCATTTAGTGCGTCACTTTCGTGGCGATATAAATCAAATTGATGTTTTCTTTCGCGTTAAAAGTCATCTTTTCTTTTGTATAATGATGATTATTATTATTATTAGCAACATTTGCGAATTTGAATAAGCACCGTAGCCGTATTGAAAGTGTGCTCGACATTTTTGCATGTGAATAGCTAAAATAAATTAAGGGAAAATAAATAAATTAAAAAAAAAGGGAATGTTGAGGAGATTCTCAATAATAACGTAACGCGACAATGTGGTACCCGTTTCCTTTTTTCTGCTTTTTTCGCTCTTTCGCTCTCTGCCTGTTTTTTCTTGCATTATTTTCAGTCATTAATTATTTAAATTTAATACAATATGACTACTGTTTTCAATAATTTAAATATTCGCATGAATTATTTATATTTAAAAAAAGCAAACGGCCGCTGCGTTGGCTCTTTTATTGCCTCGTCTAGAAATGTGACTCGAACGATGATGATACTTTTGCATGTCTGATATAGTTGGTGATGTTTAACGGCCTAATTTGAAAAGCCGCTACATATTCATTCGTTCGAATATATATATTTAAACTCGTGTCAAAAATGCGATTTATTTATCGGTAATATTAAAGTACGTACAGTTTATTGCTGCAATTTTGATAGAGGATTAATTTATTTCCTTTTGAATATTAATGTGGTGCGGTAACGAGTTTCAATACGAATTCTATTTGCCCGTTGATTAAAATTAATTTAAAAGAGTTCGGATCTATAAGAACCGTTCATTTCTGAAACTTTATTGATGATGCATATTGCACAATTAAATTGCACGGATCATAATATTCATGTCTTATTACGGCGGTATTTTATTATTTCGTGCTAGTAAACAATTTGCAATTTCAATAAACGAATACAATAGGTCATTAAGGTCAGTTAATTTATGTGAAATTTCTTTGAAAAAAATAAACTATCACAACCTATAATTTCGGTATATCGCTGGAATAGTTTTCTTTTTTTAATTAATTCTACTACTGATAATTTACAATTATTATGGCTTTTTCAATTTTTCTTAAATGATCTAGGGAATAGTAATTAAGCGAATTCATAATGCAAACTCCTTTTATTGTTGGTCATCATATAAGGCAGCTCTTTCGCAATTGCTGCTACACTTTGCAATAACCTTTATTATTTCAATTATTCTACGCCTTTCTTTTTGCTGGTTCCCTCCTGGATATAATAAAACGAAGAGAGACACATCTGCAGGTCGTAAAGCAATAATAATAATGTAATATCAAAGAATCGAGAAGACGATACGGCAGAAGCGATTGCGAAGAAGAATTATAAAGCTATTGTTTTTCGAAAAATTATTTTTTTAACTCCTTCTTCTTGTAGTCGTTGTACTACTTTCGACTTTAAAATATGTTATTAAATTGTTTTATTGCTTCCGTTTAAAGAAACTCATTTCGCTGCCATCTTCCCCCTTAAATATATAAGCACACATTAAGAATATTTTACATCAACAATACAAATAAATAAACTGAAAACCGTAGAGGAATGAAGAGGACGAACGAGTTTTACATTCGTCTAATTTATTCGAAGCATTTAGGTGGATCGGTGAAATTAAAAGAAGAAAGAGAGACAAGATAGCAATCTACGAGGAGCCGAAGATGTGCAAAAAGGCTTCCTGCATTCGTTATTATTATGCCAGTTCCATCCATAACGCATTATTTCGTACCGCCACACCACGTATTATTATAATTCAATCGGTCCGGTTGTTCCGGCAATTTACCATCCAGATATCCTTTCTCTTCTTCCTTCCTCGCCCTCTCTTCTTCCTGCTTTTTTTTTGCAACATACTCCCACCTACTCGCTTATTACTCTTATTTTCGTGTAAAACTTTTGTTGCAAATAGCACTGGATTTAAATCAAAGAACCTTTTGTACGAGAAAAAGAAAAATAAAACGGCTTCCTGTACACGGCTTAATTCCGGCATCTATTCAACGATAAAGGGCAAATAATGCTTTATAGTAGAAGAATCGATCGGCAACAGACGTATTCCTCAATAATCGTTACTTATTCGAAGTATTGAATTTCATTTTGAGCAAGATTTTCGACTATTTTCATTCCTATCAAATTAATTAATTGAAAAGTTGTTTCATTTGAATTAGAAGCAATCATTAATAGCCATCAGTTAAAAGCGGATTATTATAACGATCGCGTTCTTTCTCGTCTATTAAAATATGACAATAGTAATGAAAGTATGATGAATGATGAATAAATTTTCATTTATTAACCTTGGACTAATCCACAAAAGTATATTATTTAATATCGATAATAGCGAAATAAACGTATGAAGGAATAAGTAAATGAATTAGTGATCGCGATTACATCTGACGATTATTATTTTCATTAATTTCGATCATAATAGATTCATGAAATGGGCATTTCAGGTTTTTACTTTAACGGCAATTTGTCTATTATAGCATCATCAAAATAATTGTCTTTAATAAAGAGCTCGCATATTCAAATCTTTGCCAATTTCTGCGTTTGTTTGCTGCTGTTATTTAATAATTTCTATTGAAACGGTTACTTTAACAACCACTGGTTAACTTCTTTCTGCAGAAACGAATGGTTAAGTAAACGTTCTTCGTGGAACGGCCGTTATTTTTGTGTTCGAAAACATTGAAATGTGCTCAATAATAAATTATTTCAGAATAACTTTCAATCGTTTCTTTGTATTTTTCGTACGTTTCCTACGAATGCTGCGCTAGTTAAATATTATAATATTTAATAATATTATTGTAATAATAAAATGCACAGAAATACCGTTTCCTGTTGTTATTATTATTAATATTATTATGGAAATATATGATTTATTCTGCGAAAATATTCAAGGCACGTAACAATAATAATAATCGTATTAATTTAAAATCACGTATAATAACAATAATAATAACTGTAGCGTACCCACAACGTATGATATTTCAGAAAATAGAAAATATTCTTTTAATCCGTATTTTAAACATTAAGTATGGTGCTGGTCACTAGAACATTTCCTCCTTATATTTCCAAAGTTACTCTTTCAAAAACCAGTGGCACCGATCTACATTCATTTCTTAAGCCACATTAAGTGAAACATTGATAGCAGAGATTGGTTCAAATCCAAAGGCGTTCATGCTGAAAATGAAACGAATCTAACAAGAAAAATAAACATAGATAAATGCAATTTTAACTTTCACCGCAACGGCAACAAGCCATAACAGAAGCATATTTATATGCACGTTTGTGTTTGCAGTTTTGTAGTGGTTTTATAATATCAACAACAACGATAATAATAACGTGGCAAATAGCGAAGCACATCTACAACGAACGTGCAGCAGTTTGATAGTAATAGTACTCGAGCACCAACCACCATTCTACATTATTGTGCATTTAAATCTAATAAATATTAATATTGTTTTATTAATATAAAAGTGTTTCAATTATTTACACAATGCGGCGCCCTCCGTTCGTCCGCGCGCCCTCGTCTTCTAACTAACCCATTTGTATAAACAACGGTTTGCGGTTTATTACATTGTAGGCATTTTATACGTAAACGTAAACAATGTAATCTGATAAGTTATCATTAAAATATAAATTAATAATAATTATTAAATGCGTTGTATTATTATAAACCGGTACGAAGGGAACGAAGCTGTACGTGAAAACACACAGGTGAACGTACGAATTTAACAATGAGGAAGGGAATTGTTTTATTAATGCCAACAATAATACGCTTATAACTGTTGAAATATTTTTAATCTTTCTTTTTGTGTATACCGAGTGCACGAAGATTAGAATAAGTTTGTTTCGACACGATGATGGTTGATGGTGCGTCTTGCGTTCTCTTCTTAGTTGAGAGATGTCTTGCCGACGCGTTGTTACTGCTTTGATGTTGTTAAGACAAAATGCGAAGCTTAAACTTTCTCGTTTCTGTTTCATTAATGTCTTATGTCGTACTGTAGATGATGTTTGGTTGATGGTCTTTACAATTCCGATTCGAAATTGTTGAACTTTATGATTAGCAACTAGCTTTTTGGGGGTTGAAGGTCGCGTTCAGATTGGTTGATGTTTGTTATCATTCTTCGTAACTATACGCTTCTTCATCCCTTCAACTAGTCGCATTCTTTGTTGTAGCTGTTGCAATAATGATTTCTCTCTTTTACGAATGAATATTTCACAAATAAAAAGATACACGAAAGAAACTATATTGTCCGATTTAATGTGTAGTTAGAACATCCAGTTGATATGCTTCTTAATGAATTTAATTTAAAAAAAAATGCTAATGCAACGAGAAGAAGAAAGGTTCATGTTTCCTGTAAGAATTTAATCCCGTTTAATGGATTATACTTTTAATAGATCGCTCATGTACGATCGCAATATTTTTCTTTTGCCTTCATTTGACATGATAATTCCACGTTGTTGTTGTTGTGGTACGCGCTCGAATTACGTACATCTAATTAAAACTCCAAATTATAAGGGCGCCGGATTAAGTTCTTTGCTTTAATTAATCACCAGAAACCTTAACAGCAATTAGAGTGATTTGATTACCACACGTTTGCGTTCAACTTCTCGTCCAAAAGTCGCGTCAAATAAATCATTTTCTTTCTTTCTTTCTTTCCCCATAAACATACCGACTGGCATAATGTATTTTCCTTTTCCTTGCACCGTTTCCTATTTATAATCGTACATCAAACAAAGACACGTTGCTGTGACTTAAAGGGATTTCATTTAAAACAGTTTTTGCCATAATTTCAATATTTCATTAGAATATATGGGAACGTGTGTGTGTCGGTGTTTCTTTTTCCTGTACTCGACTTTAAATATTTATAAGCGACAATTTATAACAGCCACAAGAACGACGAGAGAAAATTAATGTGAAAATTATATCCTTGTTTAAATATCATTATAACATCGTTAAATAACATTTAATAATAATTAACGTATAAATAAATTGAGAATCGTGGAAATGAAACGAAAACGAAGAAATGCTTTTATTGTTTTCATTTATTTATTAAAACATTCGACAATTATTACACCACGTGTAGTAGTTTTAAATCGTTATCAATATTAAATCGCCATAAATACGATTTTCCTCTCAGTATCGCTCATTTATTTATTATTTTTTTGTCTGATTCGATTCGATTTAAATATTTTATAGTAAAGGATTGTTCAATTTATATGCAAATTCGATTTGTGTTCGTTGAATTAATTATTATTGTAACTGTATTAAAATAATACATGAATAATAATAATATGGAAAAAATACGAGGGAATAGGTGAGGAATTGTAAATAATAATAATTGCTATTGCGGTTACAGGGTGTCTGCAAATTAGTTATTCGCAAATTTAACAAGTACAACTACTTTATCAAAAAATTTGGCACGCTAAAAGTCGTAGTGCGGCGTCTTTTATTCCAATTCGCAACACATTTCCAATAAATAACAATCGATTCATTAAATTCCATCGTCATTTTAATGCGCGATAAGCAGTCTCGTAGTGATACGATTTTTTTTGCGCATTCGATCAAGTCGAATTTGTTTTATAGTTCACAGTTTACGTGGCGCACTAGCCCGCCACTGACACGTGTCAGCGGCAACGCGTACACGTTTGTCACCTCGGCCGTTCGCTGTCGTTTAATTATTTTTCGTTCGCCTTTCTCGCCGATTATTTACGACGTTTGCGCCAGTTTGGTTACCTCGTTTTTCGCGAATTCGCCTTAATTTAATCGACAATATACACTTTGATGTTGTTGTTTTTTTTTTTCACGTTTGTCGCCGACATTCTCTCAACAGCAATCAGTTTTTGCGCGTCGTATTCGCATTTTCCCAGGCAATAATGGCAATTTCCCCATTGTGGGAATGTTATAATAAGATCGTTTAATAGATCGGATTCGAAATTATTGCGATCCGTTTCGCGAGAGAACAAAACTGGACGGATGCGTGCGATACTTGGTGCTGGCAAAGAAACGGGAGACCTCAATTTCTGCTCCAATCCTTTAAATAATCTCTCCTCGCTCGTAATTGCGGCATTTAAATACCTCCTCGCTCTTTGCCACCACATTTAAATGGCGTGTGTGTTTGTGGCTCATTAGTCATGTGGAGCGTACGGGAGTGATGACAGCGTAACACGGCAGCCTCTGTTCTCTGGATACCGTGGCGCTCAGATTATTATTAAGCCAGATGAAGAGTTGTTGTTATTGTTAACAAACCGAATGCCGAACGGCAGCGATAAGTAGAAGCGAGAGAGAGAGAGAGAGAGAGAGAGGCAAAAACGGAGGGTATTTAAAAGCGATAATAATAAATAAATAATTAACACGTGTGAAACACGCACGGTCCGCTCCGTGGCGGCGTTCGCGTGATGTTGTCGATGTCGACCGTCGTCCGCATTCTTTTTGCTCCTCTCTTCGCTCGCCGTTTGCTTTATTCGCAGGCAAGAGAAAAGCGAACAAAACCAACAAAGCCCGGGTGTTTCGTAATAATAAACACGTTGTCCGGCAATTAGCGAAAGAGCGAGTCGACCCGTTGCTGTTGGCTCGGCGCGTACGTACGCGTTCTCGCGATAAGTGATTACGAGCGGTTTATCAGATTATGTCGGCTCGCGCTTTTATTATTTCATCGGTACGAAGAACGACGTGCAGAAAAGCGTTTTGCGTCGTGTACGTACGGGATTTCGCCGTCTTATCATTAAATCATTTGCGTGGCTTCTTTTCGCTTACCAGCGGAGTTGCTAACAACTTTAGAACGGGCGCTATCGTAATTCAATTTCATACCTCCCTCCATTTAACATGATAGATAACGAATTTGGCAATTAATTACGAAGACGATTTGCAAACTGACCGGCGTCCATCGTTCGTACCAATTTACTAAGCGTTATCGCCGTTTTCAATCTTAACGAACTCTGCCTTGCAACTTTTTCTGCTTCATACTTCGAATCGTTTAAACTGCGTTTCAAGTACAACTGATAATTGAACGCTGTCTCGAATGGTGAGAAATGGATTTCAATTAGTTTCGTGTACGCGACAAGAAGCCACCCATCTACCTACACAGACACACGTGTTACGTTAATGTTGTAATTATTTAATGGAGCCAGAGAAAGAGAGAGAGCACGATCACGGTGATGGTGCAGCTACCTGCTATTGCTATCGCTGTTAGCTGTTAGTAAACAACGTTCCGTTCGATTATGCAAATGCGAATTCCTGAGATACCTACCTCCCACCGTCGAGAGGGAAATTATGTTTCGCGGCGATGGCATGATGTATGCCGCTTGATTCCCGATCGACTGCATTTAATGCGCGCTTTTTCGTTTCGTTTTACGACTAATTTGCAATCGGTTGCTGATCTTGTTATTAATGCGATTTTCCAAGCGTAAATTTATTGAAAATAAGAACTGTAAAGTGTCAGTGGCGGAAGTAGGCAACAAAAGTACGGACAAAGTGACTTTTATAACTGGATCGTTTATAACGAACGAACGAGGGAATGTTTGACTCACTTTAGATTTCCATTTACGATTCTAGAGAAAGCTCGCTTATAACGACGGACAAGATATGACGTGGAAAATTTCAATGCTTTTTTGTTCCAAAGGACTTGTTCTTGATTATTCAATACTATCCTTTAATATGCTTAAATATTCGCATGAAAAGTTTCTCTGTTGTTTATGCAACTTATTTTTAAGTGCATGAATTTAATAATGAATTTGTAAATTGATAAAATGGAATATGAACGATCTTAATGAAGACCTCATAAAAATGGGAAACCTTCGCAATTGCAGGGCGTTCAAAATTATGGAATATCTTTGGGTTAGAACAATTAGGACCAGAAAATATTGTTGCATCGTGGAATTTCATAGTCCGCAAAAACATTAAATTTCTCAAGAATGCTGCAGGATCAATTCCAACAAGAGTATCTATTCGATTCATAACACATGATATAATTATCCATTCAAAATTGTCAAAACTCTAAAGGCAATGAAGTTATTGCTTTTGGAGAGAAGTAGGCCATCGAGAACACCATATTCTAGGTGTTTTTCACAGTTTGCTATAACGTCCAATGAAGCTTCTTAACATGAAATTAACATCCTCCAAAGCACGAGAGAAATTATGCCTTCGTTAATTTTTTTCTGAATTAGATTCCGATTTTGAGGCCGCTCTTTGACGCTCGATATCTCGAAGGTCAAACATTTTCGGACCATAATGCATATGAACGTTTTGGCTTCTTTTAACGAGTAATCACCCTTAAGTGTTGAGGGTGTTATATCGAATCACCCTGTATATTTGAATAAACTTTTTATAGTAATTTTTTTTCTTCTGTTTTTGACTTTTTCGCATTTCTAAGTTATAATCGATGGCGTCTTATACGTGAGTAAATACGATACTTGTTTTTCGAGACACTATTATGAATATTATTATAAATGCTACCTAATTAAACCCTATAATATACACTTTACTGAAAATTATCCGACGTGTAGGACAATGTTAAAAAACTTATTACCTTATTATTATAAGACACGCCCTAATTTTTCTTAGTCAGAAATGAGAAAATGTCAAAAACCGAAGAAAAACTTTGCTACCCAAAAATTTATCTAAATATATAGGAATAATGTTCATTAATAAAATATAGATTTCCTTGTACTTTTTACGAGCAACAATTAACATGGTTTTATTAAAACGTCAAGGGAAAGTGGCTGAATCCAATTGCCCATCAGCAATTTTGCTCTAGGCAAACGTCACCGAATATAAGACACACCATGAATTCAGAGACACCAAAATGTGAAAAAGTGCGTCTTTATGTGTTGTATACAGTGCAACAATTGCATTTTGAGACTGCAGCCAGAAAACGGCGGATTCCTGATGAATTAAAATACATTAGTTCAAGTGACTCGTGCTTATCCATCTGCTGCATGCTTTGAGTAAAACATCCAAAGAAATATTTCTAAATATCAATGTTTCAATAACTTCTGTAATGATGAATTTCATTTCTTCCGGTCCGTAAATTTGCAAATTTCAGTTTTTGCCATTACTACTCATACGTTAGTTGGTGTTTTAATGCCAGCGGAGCGCAGACAAAGAAAGAGGGCGCACGAGAAGTGAGACAGTGTGTGTGTGTGTGTGCTTAAATTAAATTTTCGTCGCTACTACTTCAAAATTACATTATCACGTGTATAATATTTAATCTATTCATTCAATTACAGACGCTCATGTAACATGCACATTGCCATTTTATGACGTCATATTACTCTGTGCGGCGGCGGGTAACACGACGACTAGGACTTGGTTGCAGTAGAGTCATTAATTTGCGAATGTCATCCTAGTATGAAATACATGCACACACACACACACACCCGTAATATATCCCTAACAAACATCCCCATGCAGATTCGCACATTGTAACGGCAACGACAACGGCGACTGAACCTAAACAGATAAACCGCAATGTTCGCCGTTATCATCATCATCGTTCTTAATCTGCCATCTCATTAAATCGCCTCGTTCTTAAGACGCGCTCGCGCCTTGTTATTAATCCCTTTATTTGACGATTTCCACGGCTCACCCTCCCAAAAAAGAAACCACTTTTCCTCCTACGCACAACACACACGTACGTTGTGTTTTAGATACGTACGTGGAAGTGACAAGTTGAGGAGGGAAGTTTAATAATCTGGCTGTACCGGAGAGCTTAATTCCATTACATTAGTTAGACTGCAGTGGCCGTATAACACGGACGCCTCCTCCTCTTCGACGGTGCACCTCATTCCGACCGACCGACGGACCCAACCGGTCGATAACAACGTACATAATTAACAATGTGATATCGACCTGTGAAGAAGATGGAGAGAGCAAGAGATTTCGCGTCCCTCGTGGACCATCCACTCGCACTCTCTCTCTCTCTCTGTCTCTCTCTCTCTCTCTCCTGTAGATGCAGACGTTAGGGGGAGCGTTTCTAATTTATCGCAAATTATTAGCAATTATTTTTATTTCTGCGTAAATCGAATTAACGTCAAAGTGCGAGCGACGAGAAAAACGAAGATAAATTCGGGTCCATTGCGATGATTCCCGTTTAATGAGCGTTTATTATAGTCGGATCGATTAATTTGTAATACTTTGAGGCGATTGACGCCTCGCTTCCATCCGTTTCGCATTTGTACGGTGTAAATGCAAATAATCGACAAGAAATCCAATTTGTTCAAGCGAATAAACTGCGGCGACCTATTTTTATGTTCGTCATTTTTTGCGTATAACAACTTGGGAATATGATTTGCAGCAACAACAACGAAAAAAAAAAACGCCGACTTCGGGTACTTGCATAATGTACAAGTTATCCATTCATTCGTAGAAATACCCATGTATTTTCTTTAACTTAAATTTAATTAGTTTCATTAATAACTAACTTAAAGTTTCCCAACTTTAATTAAATAAGTAACTGGATAATTTAAATTGACGATGTTAAAATAAATAACGTTCATAAATAATTTTCATTCATTTCCATTTTCTATTACAACCGCTACCACTTTTAGTTCGAAGACTTTCTTTTTCTCTACTTATTTCCCTTTTTGTACGTTTTGCCATTCGACGAATGAACGAATGACTCTATATCGTCGATTGATTGATTCTAAAAATAATTAATCTCTTAATGAAATGCAAACGATTTACTTCGACTCCGTTTTAATTAGTTTGCGATAATGTCTAACGAATCTTCTCTTGAAAGATTTCGGTTAGAGACGTTTAAAAAAAAGCCATTCGCTATGATGCTGAAAAACATATTTTTAAAAATGGCAAATTTATAATAAAATTTGCAGTTCGCATTCGTCGTTTGTAGCAATAATAATATAAGAAAATGTATCGGTCCTTTGACCCAGCGCGGCGCCGTGCAGATTTCATAAACAAGTTTATTTTGCACATTAAATGTGTGTGTGTGTGCATGTATATACATATATACGTGGTGTAATTACAGTGAAATATTATTTTTGGGAATAATATAAGCAGGGAACCCATTAAAACGGTAGCGAATTATTAATATGCCACATTACTTTCGATGATTTACTACTGCTACCGTCTCGAATTGTGAGAGATCGAGCAATTGAGAAAGTGCAGAAATGGTTTTTTCCTTGCAAACGAAAGAGAGCCCTTGAAAATCGCAATCCATTCGAAAGGAGTCTTTGCAGAAAAAGTAAATCTGAGCTGTAGAACTTTAGAGAGAGAGAGAAAGATTTGTCTCCTTAAATAATTTATTCATATCAAATTATTAACGAGGATTCGTTTTAAATTATTAAATTTTAATAAGAAATGGCACGGAATATTGCCGTGAAAATAAGAGAAAAACTGAAGTAAGAATGAGGAGGAAATTAATTTGTTGGAAGGAAGAATTAAACGCCAAATTTATTCATCCTTCTCTCTCTTTCTCTCTCTAGTAAAATTGCAACAAATCGAAAAGTCCAAAAATCTTTCTCCTTCTGATTCTTGTCAAAATACCCATCCCCTATCTTGCAAAATAACTTTGTATCATAAAACAAACATCTGCATCGTTTCGCACACGTATCAAATATTCCACGAATGCAACGAGGGAAAATGAAATGGATTTTCCTTTTTCTCCGCTGATATTTATAAATAAATTTCGAATCGACTCTCTTTTGATTTTCTATTATTAACGTAAGCAAATTGGACAGGTAAAACATTTTTTCTTGTTGCTGTTGTCGCTGCTATTGTCCACCATTGTCTATCCGGATGCAAATGATATTTGATGTTAACAATATCCCGAAGTCTAGTTTAGCGGTTCCCATAATATACATACACAATACATAATACGAGGCATATATAAAACGTGCCAGTCACTAGAGAGCATTTATGATGACACCGACCTGTCTGGGATTGGGTAACGTTAATGTTTCAACGAATTATACACAACGTTTCGAGGCTCGTGAAGAGTTTTTCTGGGGGGACGGGACGAAGCATCGAAATGCATTTAAAGAGCACTTTCCGGTACTCTCTCTTGACTGATTGATATTTCAATTATCCGACGAATACAATTATTTCACGCCGGACACGGATATACAGTTGCAAACCTGAGCCCGTCGAACAAATTTGTCCCCGTGCACTTTATGTATTTCGGTCTCCTCTCCCATCCATCTATCCACCGCATCGACCTCTCACCTGACCTACCTATCTGTCATCTACCACCTCTACATTTCCTACCTTTTGAACGCAATTAGATGGATGGATATTCACGCGAATCGATATGGAACGTCATTAAATTAAGTCATCGATATATTTAGAACAAGTTCTTAAAGGTGCGAAGAGGAAATGTAGGAATGTAAGATGTGAGAACGCGAGATCAGCATTATCAAAACAGATGCAAGTGCGTCGGAAAAGAACAACGAAAATTAACGCTCGAAAGTGGGCAACAAATCAAATGCTGCGCGAAATGCAAATATTTAGGGGTAGAAGCCACAAATGTGGCAATAAAAGAACGAAACTTATTCGCAAAGAAAACTATCGCTGTGTTACACGGAAAACTTTTGGATAGAAACATCAACAGGAGCAACAAAAGACTGATGTATAACACCATAATAAAAATATAATCGTATGCAGCTGTAAAAGTGGCCAATTAAGGAAGGAAGGAATGTTAAAAGCCACAGGAAGATTAAGACTCGAAGGAGCAACAAACGGGCGAATCAGAGAGATTGTGGAAGTAACGCATACATTAGTTCACGAGAGAGAAAATAGGGAACTCAGATAGTATCGATAAGTGCTAAGAATGCCTGAGACTCGGATTCGACAACAAGTGATAAACTGGAAACCTGCAGGAGGAAGAAAACCTGGAAGACCAAAAAGAAGCTGGCAGGAAGACATAGACAAAATTACGGAGGAAAGGCGCGACATGTTACGTTCTGTATCAACTAAAGAAAAGTTTAATTAACACCAAACAGACGGATAGCAAATCTTTAACAAAATGTATTAAAGAAATTAGTGAACAGTAGTTCACCGATTCCATCTATCAGCAATTTTCTTCTTTTAGTGCTCCTCTTGCGTGAGGTTGCCGATCATTAATACATCTTTATTTGCTGCTGAATGAAACAAAAAGTTGTATCATCACATCCATTTTTGTCCCTGATATTTTTCTGCAATCAACAATTTAAATAATTCATTTCATCCATTCTTATAGAACGTAACCTGCAAGAATAGAGTGATAATCGTTTTAATAAAACATGTGTTAAAGGAAAACGCTCACGTTGTCGACCTAATTTCAAGATAAAGATAGGGCACGTCCCCGCACTCTTCGTACGGATTTATCTGCATAAAGTACGAACTAACATGCAAAAAGAAACACGTAAATCCATGCTACTTGGTCTTGTCCTTGTGCCATAAATTTAACAACTAATAAATAACAACGTTCCGTAACGTTTTGCCATTTATTCTCGCTATATTAACAACGAAATTATTTTCAATTCCTTATTATTGTTGGCCGTGAGTGCGATTGCTAACCAAAGGTCTGACCGTCGTGGGTGGGCTTTGCTTTCTTTCTTCTACAACATCGCAACGTTCGAGGGAGGAAACTGAGTAAAAAAGAACGTTCAAATCGAGACGAACGCCGAGTAAGAATTAATAAGGACGTGGAAAAAAGGGGGTAAATCTTGAAATTAAAAGAGAAAAAAGAAACGGGGACGCGGAACGAGAAACTGCCATAAACGCCTCGTTCCGCAACATTTTCTCGGCTCCTTCCTCGCGCCCACTCGCCGATGCAACGACGCATCCAAAGTCTCTTCATTATTATCGCCGTCATCGTCATTATTATGTTCTATAATCATAACAATAATCGTAAACGCCGCGACGTTCCAACAATAGTAATAATAATAACAATAACCGTTTTGCAAGACATGTATACGACGTTTGGGAATTTCATTAGTTCAATCACGTTCTGGATGCTCACCAACACTCGCGCACACCCAAGCGTCAAAACTACGACGCTGCAATAAGGAAAAGAACGAGAGCGAGAATGTTTCCTCTTGGCTCATTATTTCTCGCATTTACAGGAAGAATTGTAGACCGAAGAAGAAAGCGCGCGTAGCTTTTAATTATCCTCCGGCATGAAATAAACTTCCTTTTTTCCACGCGTCTTGAAATAAATCTTAAAAACGTGCAACTTCTTTTATCAGCCCGGAAAACGTGTGCCTCGGACGAAACTTTAGCAACAATCCGCCGCTTAATTCAGTTTATTCCCTCTTCGCGACGTTAAAGCCATTTTAATCGTTCGCAATCGTTTTTTTTTTTTTAATTTTTTTGTAAGCGATACCTGTTGTCGCTTTTATGCAGGATTTTCTTTTCCTCTTTCTAAATCCATTATTGAAAGTTTGAGAGAAACCAAATCGAAATGCTTCGAACTCGTCGTTTATTTAACGTTAAAAAGCAATTCAACTCTTCCTCTCTTGCTCCATTTGTGACCGTCTTCATTCGATAAAACTTAATCTAATCGAACGTGTACCTTCGTATCCTCCTTGTTCCTGTCGCTTTCAATTTCAGGTTATCAATAGCATTCAATTCGCGTGTAATAAATATGTAATTTATAATATCGTTTTACGTTTAATAATAAATAATATTACCGCATCGAACTGCGTAGAAACTGTTCGATTCTTCTCTCTCTCTCTCTCTCTCTCGTGTACGTTTCTTCCGTTCTTGTGTCCACAATTGTGTGGCAAACTGAATGTGGTAGCCTTTTATGGTGCGGTAGCGATAGCAGTAACCGACGTCTGTCGCTCCGGGCATCTTAATAGGAATTTACTGACGCGTAAACCAACTCCCGGCAAAAAAAAACGACCAATAATAATAACACAAATGCAAGCAACGGCGATACGAATGCACCACGTGAATTAAGTCGCAATAATAATCATCAAAAAATCGAAGGAGGATGGCCAAAAGGCAAATCGCTCGTCCTCCATTCCCGCTATTATTTCTGCTCGCCTCTTCCACATCCTCTTCTCTTTGCGAAACTCTTTCAGGCCGCTCCCTTTAAACGACGATAATAAAATAATGACGGGCACTTGCATTTCACCGGATGTCTAAACGAATGATAAACAACGAAATTTTCGAATTTGCATGTGCAACAATTCATTATTGTCTCTCTTCTTCCTCTTCGCCGAACGATGCCCGTTTGAAGTCGAAGGTGGACTCGTGGAATTCTTCTTTCCTATGCCCATCCACTTTACTTGAATGCTGTTGTTTGGTACGGTTAAATAGGTAGCTATTTATTTAAGGAAACGTATAATTGCCTAAAGCGCATCCGTTTATATGACGACACAATGGCGCAGTAAACGACGGGGAGACGAAGTTAAAAGAAAAGTCTTAAACGAGTGTGCAATTTGCGAATGTTTGTGTATCATTCTTCTTCCATTATTATTTTTTTTTAATTCCTTGTACTTTTCGCAAACGAATTGTAACGTTTCATTTACATGTCTTCGCGTACGTTGTTAAACTACATAAAAGTAGTAGCTCCTCTTCGCGACCAATTTGTCCGACGTTTAATCTAGTGGCAATAATAATAGGCAGGATAATAATGATGATGATGATGCTGGTGGTAGTAGTAATGAAATGGTCAGACGAGGGTCGAACAATTTGCGTTTGTCGTCGTTTGGGGACAAGGAGGAAGCGTACAATTTGTAAAACACGAACCGAGGCAAAATAATCAATTAGGTGAGAACGTTGTAATGCTGTTGTCGTAGTTGGAGGTAATAATAGGTGACCGGAGGATTGTGAATGGATCGTGGTAAATACCGACGACAAACGCTTCTTTTTTTGCTCATTTTGAATGGCTTCGTCTTATCGACGATGGAATAACGCATTTCTCATTTGCCAAATTTGATGTCTCATCCTCTCTCCATGTCAGTGGTTAAATTATGAGACAAATTCGACCGTAAAATTACAACCGATTTGCCCAAATAAATCGATATTCTTGTGATGTTACGAGGGTGGATTGATTAATGGCTTGTTTTGGTATATATTAAATGGCAGACAACAATTTCGGTTTTAACTGGTCCTTTCGACGTCCAAAGCACTTGTGTCAGCGTTCCTCAAGCTTTCTGATTCTTTTGCAGAAGTGGATTCCTTAAGAACTGCACAACCCTCAATAACATTCTTCACGTCTTATTTCGAGCAAATCTCTTTTGCTCTCTTACTGCGATGGAGCTAATTCAATGGCTTGGGCCTCAGTTTGATCAATTTTTTTGCATCTTACGCAAGGCTTTTTCGTGTGCAATTCATTATGCAAAATAAAACAAGCTCGTTCATTTCAGATGATCGTGGTTTCTACTATCTCGCTCAATATTTATCGTTTATTCGTCAAGGCCATTTCATGGACTTTATTGTTGATTTCAAATGTGACTGCCGTTTTTGAACCTCTAAGACGCATTTGGAATGCTTTTTGTATCTCGTTTAAAACTCGTTCACCCAAAGATAATTTTATCCACTTTGGTTATTAGGCGAAACGCTTAAATTTAAATGAACTTTTCTGCAACTTACTATAGCTAGAATTACTTCAATTTGTGATTTAGACAGATGAATTTATATGACTGCATCGAAATATTTTCTTATGCTCTACAAGAAGTATACGAAACGAGTTATTTATCAAACCGCCCTCGTATCTCGAGTACTCGCCAATATGGAAACGATTACAAATTGTAGTGGCGTTAAAGAAAATTTATAATAACCGACGGTCATTCTCTTCTTTTAACACGAATTGTTATTAGCCACATCTTCTTGCCTCGTTTTCTCTTGTTATAACTTAAATACTTCCGGATCATTGTCGAATAATTTTCTCTCCTCTATTGTTTATGCATTTCTCGTTTATTGGTCTTGCTGCGTATTTTTCTCCGTTGCACGTGACGTGTAATTATATGCAGAAAAAGACCGAAGAAACCGAAGCGGATATTAGAAAGTCAAGTAAATAGTATTTAAACGCGAGCGTAATTAGTATTAAAATGTAATAATTATAAGAAAGACAATTGTGTAGGAGAGTTTATTTTATTAAATATCCTCGAGGGGAACAATTTACTTTGCCAACGTTTTAAGTACACATCTCTTTAAACTATACGTGCTATACGCTGGTATACACAGTGGCGTAGAGCGCGGCGACGGTTGGTGCGGTTAAAGTTTTCGTATTAATGTGCCTTAACCATTATTATCATCATTATTTTAGCATTACTATTTACAGTTTTCTACCTTATAGGTAGCAAACATTTACGTGTATCGTAGAATGATATAAATTACTAGTAACGTTAACATATACGCCATTTTGTTTACAAAGACTTAATTACGAATGTCCTATATTATTTAAATTACAATTACGAACTTCCCGTTATAATTAACTTATTGCATTATGAAGACCCTGTTTGGGCGTAGTAGTAGTAGTGAGAACAGTGTGTGTGTGTGTGTGTGTGTATTGGTAGGGGCACAGAAAGCTTTAACGCCCAAAGTATGGTGAATAATAATAATTTCATTTAAAAGTTTCAATAGAAACGGATCCGTCCTTTTATATTATGTTATTATATTTGTGCGTATTAATAAAATACGCACGTGCGTTTGATTCGAATTCGAAAAAGAATCGATACGAGTCTTAAATACTTAAAGCTTCGGCTATTTTGGTTCCGATTCCACTCTAACGTAAAAACATCTCAATTGATTCCCAATGTTTTAAACTCTTTTTCACGCGTCGAAACCATTCGTGAAAAGCATTGCGACTTTTGTTTTGTTTCGTATTTGTAATCATTCGCAAAAAGTTCCAGTTTGTTTTTGAATAATACACTAGAAATTCGCTTTTATTCGTTTTTCGCAAGAATCCTCTTTCATTCTTATAAATAACACATGTCTGTTTAGATATATATCAATTTTATGACGGCAATATAATTATTATTTAAATCATTTCTCATGCTCCTGTTTACATTTGTTTCCATTTGATTCTGTTTCGTTTTTTTCCCCTTCTTTCATATGCTTTCAACATAACATTCTTGCATTGATCCCAAGGCTTCTTCTCGCCTATGAGAATAAATTATGTACATTTTGTTCTCTTTCAAAGGCTAAACTTCGAACAATCGTATTAGGTCGGTGCAAAAATATGTTTTCAGCAATCCGCAACACAAAAATATATCGTAAACGCCATCAACTTATTAATTAAGGTCCTAATCATCATCCATTTCAATTAAAGCCTCCCATTTGCTTGCCACGTGTACAAAGGAGCTAAATATGGGGTTGATCGCCAAAGTCCTAGCGTTTTTCTTTGGTCATTATCTCCCGTTTCTTTGTGAAAAAAAAGTAATTTTATATGTCATTGGATAGGTCTCTTCTTCCCTTATCGATTCCCTTTTTTGTCCAATTGATTCTGCCAAACCAAACTTTCGTTTTCTGCAAGACATTATGCGCAGTCAAGTCACAGTGTGACAAATCAGTGGTTGTAGAAAAGAATCGAAAGAAAATTTCTTAGCCAGCGTAATTTCATTAGGTGAAGCGACTCTTCTTCATGTGAGATACTTTTCTTTTTGTAGCGATCAAAAAGTGATTCTAAAGCCTTTTTGCGCTCAATTTACGTGTGAGTTTAATCAATCATCTTTCGTTAATTTTTCGCCAGTAATCACGTCTTTGGGTTGGACCATTTGCCACATTCTCATGATTTTACTCAAGATGATGTCTGTACGTTGCCTACATTGCAAATTAAATTAAATATGTCTCTTTCTGATGACATTTCGTCGATCTAACTCGACTCTAGCACATAAAGTGGTCCCAAAATGGCATTCGAATCGGTTTTTAAATGCAACAAAAAATTATCTCGACCGGAAAAGAGTCGCTTGACCGAATGAAATGATGCCGCCTAAGAAAGTTTGTTTCAATTCTGTTTTATAGCCACTTATTTGTCACAATGTGACTTGACTCCCAGTAATGTCTTGCAGAAAACTAATGTTTGACAGAATCAATTGGACAAAAAGTAGGATCGACAGAGGAAGAGCCTATCTAATGGTGTTTAAAAGTTATTATTCTTTTCACGCAGAAATCTTCGTAATTTTACCTATATTAATTGAATTGTTTGAATTCCGATAGCTCAACCAGATCTAAAAGATGCTCCCACTTTAGTAATTTGTATGGAACAATAATAAACATAAACAAGAACGCGTTAATATAAGGGGAAAATTAAATTAACCTCATACTTTACGTTTTCATCGTAATCTATTGCGTTGTTGTTGTTGTTGTTATTGCAACAGTTAATATATGGAAAACTTAACAATAAATAAAGGTAATAACATTCAGCGATACATTTCAGAGAGGATATTCATATTGTTGTGCGAAGGTCTAATATTAATAAAATAGCGAAAAAGGAGAATTAATAATGTACGTTCGCGCTCCTATACGGGATAAGTAATAATAAACGGGAGAAGCGGGAATATGTCCGGGACATTCTTTTCAGCGTATTCACATTGAATACGTTTTTTTTTTCATCTCCTGTATATTTTACGGCAGAGGGGGCAGCATTTTAAACGAAAATTCGCGCAAACATATTATAAAATTAATAAAGCGATATTTATGATGGCAATTTTTGGCGCGCACACACATATACACGTATTAAAGTTTATACGTCGGGCGTATTTCAACGACGCGGGCCCGTTTTATTATAAATGCCAGATTAAAACAGTTTATTTTAGATATTTATAATGCGAAGGGCGGGTTAGCAATATACTTGCTGGCGCACACTGCAAAAATTAGAATGAAAACCGGCACAATGCAGATCAATTGTCGGCAAGCGTAAATAACAAACCGCGCAAAAAATGAAGGAAATTGTAGGTGGTAATAATAATCCAAACAGAAATGGTTGTCGAAAACACCGTGTGACCGTTTTCGTCCCATTCTCCGGCACCGGGAAAAAATTATATTATTCCGCACGAAGCGCGACGTCGCTTGCGAATTTATTGTTTTTAATAATGGGTAAATAAAGCAGATCGGGAAAACGATAACCGTTGCCGATTTTTTTTTTGTAAACGCGGGAGCTAACAGGAAAAAAGTGGGACTGAAAGCGGGAACAGGGCAACGACAAAACGCTAAAGTCCACGTTATTCTGCGATTTTTTTGTTAATTTTTAGGTTACACTTCTGGTGTGCCCGTTATTCCCGTTACTCCTGCTGTTGTCGTTGGTGTCATTGTTGTTCGCCCTCCTTTTTTTTGTCGTTCTTGTCGCCTCCCTCCGTCATATCCCACCTAGCCAACAATCTAAAGGGAAAATTGGATTTTTATATCATATTCATAAATTACAGTCGCGCCAGTGTGATAGGTGCAATATTGGAAATGACACGCAACCGAGGAAAATATTGTTATGCACAATATCGGATATGTGCATGTGCGAGTTTGCAAAATTAATGCGCTCGACGAAATTCGGAATCCGCCCCGTTTCGCACCTTTTTTTATATAGATTTGCGTTCGGATGCTTTCATATAAATCATTGCAATTCCGGTTTTATTTATTCGTTGCTGTCGTCTTTCGAAAAAGAAGAAACGATTTAATCTAAGAGTCAAATAAAGAAACGTTTCAATGGGAGAGAGATTAAAATGGCGTTAATTTTTATGCTTTTATTTCCCTTCATTTTAAAGCTCGCTCGACGAGAAGAAAGTAATTATTTATTGGATTAGAATCGTATTTATATTTTAATTAATCACAAATTAAATTGTAATCTCTCATTTAATTAACAAATTTTCGGTGTATTTTTGTTATTGTTATTATTACGCAATTATACGTTCCAATTAACAGCGCGTTCATCAAATTATGAATACAATTACAATTTGACGATAAATTTCATTCCGATTTAATAACACTACATTTTATATTATAAACTCATTAAACTCGTCCGTCGTTTGATACTTTAAAGCTCCTCTTAACAAGGTTAAAGTTGAAATTGCGCGGATCGAAAGAGATTTTTTCCAAGAATGGAAGGGATCCATTAATCCTTTTCGAGGAAATATTAATTTTAATCTTCATTCAACTTCCATAAATAACTTTCGATCGTCGCAATCCCCGTGTTCCCCATTAATATTAACCATCTTCAAAAATTCTGCATACTCAACATACGTCTTCCACTTACGACATCTTCATCGTGAGCTCCTGTATTTGGTCGGTTTCGAAGAATGCGAGACGTACACAATGATGATGTATATTTTGAATTGAGTAACATAACGAGCAACAATGCGAGGAAGAAGCTACTGCGAGCAACGGGCACTAGTAGCCAGCTAACAACAATAACCGCAAGAAGAATGGCGGAGATATGCTCGAAGAAGAACATGAAAATAAATAAATAAAGGCATAGTATAATATACTAATGTCATAACGGTCATAACTTAAGAAAGCCACCCAAGTTAAATGTTTAAAGTCGGTAGTTGTTGTCGTCGTCGTCGTAATAATAGTGGTCATGCACAATTCCGAAGAGGTTTTGCTCTTGTCTTTGCGAGTCCTTTTTTTTTGTATCCGTTGCCTTTGTTGGATGCCTAATCCGTCCGTTATTTCTGTTTTTCAACGTGGAGACTTCCATTCTTGTCGTTGTCCCTTTCATACGCGAATCGGACGTTCACTTTCAACGGTTAAGTAGCTTGCTCAAAAACAAAGTATAATTATATCAGCGTCCTTTTCGAAAGGATTTCAATAAATAAAAGGCATTCAGCTTCATCAACGTTATTATTGTTGCATTACAACTTGCGGTAACGTCGCAAGTACGGATACGTTTTCTCTTTACGAAAATGAAGTAAAGGTCGGATGATGTATTGACCACGAACTTGCTGTGCATGAGATCTAATGACGAAAGGTATGTTAATAAATCGTCGGTTGCAACGATTATTTTTCACCGAAGGCAAAGGAAATACCTTTTCCCTGCGTTTAAATCTGATTTGACGAAGAAAAGAACGAGATCTCGTGAAAATTTAAATCGATCGATTTTAATAACAGGAGTGAATAATTGAATAACGAACTGTACTCGTTCCTATCTACACGATATCATTTACTCGACCATGTTTCTCGTTCAAATTCCAAATAATAAAAAAATTATAATTTCCACTTTTTATCGAAATTGATATTAAATTTAATTGATACGTGATGCATTTCGAAACGTATCGACGTTTTCCGTCTACGATTATTAAATAAATAACAATAAATATAGATTTATATAAGTTGGAAAATTGCCATTAATTATCTAATTAATTTGATTTGAACGGGGGGCGTTTGAGATGTAATTTTATTTTGATTTCTCTTTTATGCTCCCCAGCAAGAGTGGGAGAGATAATCAAATATCTAAAAGTGGAAGTTTAGTTTTATTACGCTACTACATTCTGCAATTTTCTTACGGAATCTAATCAATTATTTAAATACAAATGTATCGATTCGTGTAAAGTGAATAGTGGTAGTAGTAGTGGGTATCAGCGCAGTTGTACGAACGGCAGCAGCAGTACTTTTAAATTATATTTCGAAGAGATTTTTCAAATGCGTCCTCCTCGTATTTCATATATTAAATATTTAATGAGTACAAAGTGATTTCTTCTTCCTTTCCAATTCCTTCACGTTATTTTCCTTACTATCGCCATCCGCGGGCAAAATTTTTAAATAGAAACTCCTCCAGATCAATTCCTATTTAACTACCTTTTATTATTCATCCAACCGTTTCCTTTCTTGGCATTATTCATGCCGTAACGACATTTTTCATTAATTGTCTACCATAAGCTAATATGGTGTGACGTATACTACATTTTTGTGTCTACCTTCCTTTCTCGTGGCTCAATCGGAAGCGAACTATTGTTATTGGATTCAGAATGACAAAGTGCGTCGAATTAATACGCTTTCGATTTTTGTTTTTATAGAAATTTGCAAATAATTTAAAATTCACTGACACAGAAATATATACATAACTTGGGAGAATCAACTTAAGCCATCTTAAAACATCTGAAAATCTTTGAGAATGAACTTTTTGTGATATTTTGTGTATTCATTAAGCAGGGCTTTCATAAACATTTCGCGTTCCACTTCTTTATCTGTCATCGAAAAGGTCCAAATTATTGCCTACCACAGTTTAGACTTAGTCAACGATACGTTGCAACGGCCATAAACCGTTTCAAAAACCGCCCCACAACATATCTTGAAAAATCTTGATAAATATGGAACAATGAAACAACTTGGAAGTCGGTCCATCCTTTAAGAATGCGACCATCTGATCATACAGCGTCTCCAATTCCATGTTAAGCACTTGTGAATTTGTTGCCACATTTGCTACCTCTGTAAGTCATGGAAAGCTTATGGACTGAAATTCACCAAAATATACTAATTTCGCTTTGCGAATCTATGCAGAATCGTATTTTTAAATTAATTCAAAATAATGGAGCCCCCACTAATTATTAAAACTTTTTTCTCAAGTGGTCTTATACTTCTGCGTCAGGGAAATTTCAATTGTTTGCAATGTTTTTTTGAAATAATTATTGGTGCGTCTTGAGTTCCCATATAGCTCAAGAGATGTCTTAAGTTAATAAAAAATACGAACTCGAAGTTTCTCGTTTATTTGTGGTTAAATCGTTTTTGTTGGTTGAACTCTTATGTCGATGCTGCTTCTTGGAACGTTTTTTACAATTCTGTCTTTACGGATTAGCAACTAGTTTTTGGGGATGAAAGCTGCGTTTTCACGCTTCTTCAATCCTTTCAACTAGTCACTTTCTTTCGTTACTGATTGCTGCTTGTTTGTAGACCGAAGAATTGGTTAGTGAGAACATCCAATCATTAAAGAAATATTGAAAATCGCTTTAATTAGATGCATTTTGTCATGCTGACTCCAATAACATCGGTTCGGTTCAGATTGATATTTATGTGTCACACCATACGTTTATGCACAATTATAATGGTCGCAATTATTCTCATTAGTTATAAAACCAAAAAAAAAATCAAATAAATGAGGATATCGCCGAACGTATCATTTCCATTTGCATTTTCTTAGGTGGGAACTTAATTGCGGCTAGGTGCGGTCCAATGAATGACACGCATTTATTGAATCAACGCGAAAGAAAAAGAAAACGAAAATTTAATTTGAAAAAAGCGACGAAAACTGGGTGTCGACACCCAATGGCCGTTCGCCGTAATATCGAACGTATCCGTTTAATTGCCACAATAAACGTTAATTATATAAAACTCGATTCAGGTGTGCGACACGAGCCTAAAGCGATTGTGCGTTTTGCGCCAGCGAGAGCGACAGCGAGCGAAATCTAATTTATGCCAACAACTTGGAACGTTAACACGGATTATTTTATAGGAAACAACGAACGCGTATTATTTTGCCGGTCTCGATCAAGTGCCACCAAATTTATCTGCACTTAAATCATTCGCATTGCCAATGAACCATATTGCATCTTAATTCGCGAGTTCATTTGTTTACAGTCGTCCCTACGTTTCGTTTGCACCGATTCAAAGTTTGCGCGACGCTTCAAGAATCCAATTGGCATTTCTTCCGCAACCGAATTCGAATCGGATTCGTTTTGACCATCATAAAATATCGTTTCCAAAACCGATCCGCATTGTTCCCGGCCTCTTCTCGTCCTCTCTGCTCGCATCAAATATTAGACGTACGCAATAAAGTATCCTTAACAAGCAGGTACGAGTCGATAATAAAGAGCAATAGGAGAAGCAGATGCCGGTCGTAAAGTAAACCGGGGACGGATAAAACGGTTGTCATATAAGTTATTTCTGGTTGTGTTTGGTTGAATCTCGAGTATAAAACGATAAAGTATGGATAAAAAGCGCGTTCGACGATTCCAAATGAAGCTATTGCGTTCCATCTCAAAGTCTCCACCAGCTATTATTATTATTATATTACAAGCGTATAAAATTCGAAACGTTTAGAATTCATAAAGTTAATACTTGAGCCGTTTAGGATGAAGTTACAGGCATTTTATTGACGATCTTTTAGGATTAAATTATAACGCTTCATTATATGCGTGTGAATAATGCAGGAGAGGCCGTAAAACATTTTTGTATAGATAAGTAACATTTTCAAAATGCTTTGAAATTAATTACGAGCTGTTTAACAATTAAACGAGCAAACGATGGACGGAGCTTTGGCCATTTTCTTAAACAACTCGCGATTTAATGGAATTAAGTTCGCCGTTTAATGCGAGCCGTTTTAAACGTTTTAACGAGCGCAAATTTGCACGCTGAAATGTTTGCATAAAACTTTCGTTCACACGAGTGCAAATGTTTTTCGCACGTTTCGCAATTGATTCTCGTCAAATTATCACGAGCTTTAATCGCTACGTTTAAAATCGTCTAATCATTAAAACGAATTCTTTTCCGTTTGATTGCAGGCCAAGTTATTAGAATCGTCGCACGCTTGGCTCGGTGCCTCGACGTCTTCTTTAGCCGGTAAGTGTAAGAAAATTATAACATTTCTTCGTATTTTTTGTGCTCGCATTGGAGATCGAAAAAGAAATTTAATTAAAAGTCATCCAGCGGTTTTTTGTTTGTTTTTGTTTTGCTAATTAATTATAATTATGTAACGATTTAATTTTCAACTAGCGGATTTCCTTATCGTCTTATTAATTTATATAATAATCTCCGATGGCGAGAGAGAAAAAAACCACATTAAACGAAACGAAAATGATTATTTTGTACGATCGTAGCGTGGGTGTTTATTAATGGTTTTATATAATAAGTAATATTAATAATCTAATCAAATTTTATAAAAGGGAAAAAAGCAGCAGTTATATACGTTAATTAAAATTTATTCCTTCGGCTCGGTCGGTTTCTCATGATATTCCGTCGAATGCCTTTACAATACGCACGTCACTTTCCTCTCGTTCTCTCTTTCGCCGTCGATTGACTCGCTCGCTCCGAACGTGATTGATTTGCAACGTATTTCGAATGATTAAAAAAGCGAATAAAATAAACTGCAAAATAAATTGGACGCCGCATAGAAATTTAATTAAATAGATTTTATGTTTAAATAATAAACGAAATAATTATCGGCGTTGTTGCATTGTAATATTTAGCAACCTGACGAATTCGGTTGTTTAAACATTAACACTTCCATTACACCCCGGTCCTTGTTGTATGTGCAAAATCTCTCTCGCTCCCATCGAATCGCAGTTTATGTAATAAAACGAATTTAAATATATTTCGGGGGGCACGGGGAAGAGTTGGAGCGAAAACGGCGAAAGTGAAAGAGAGAGAGAGAGAGAGAGAAAATTATACGGACGCTAATTTATTTAACTACTTTGTTATTCGATTCTCATTGTTATAAAATAATGATATTTTTAATTGTTAATTTACCCACGGGTGGTCGATATATATAAATCGACATGATTCATTGCTTAATCCTACCACTCGCCTCGCTCCTTACTCTCTTGCTGTTTTCTTCTTCTTCTGCTTTGCGTCCTTTTCGCTCTCGCACACAGTGAGCGAGCGAGTGACTTGGTCGTGGTAACTCCAGTACATTATTCTCGTTCCTCTTCTTCTTGGACCGTGTTCTTCAAACACAATACCCATATCCATATAGACAAAACGTAACTAAAGACTCCTATTTTTATATGCGCGTATTCGTTCTCTGGATACGTATAAATAATATGGAATTACATTTTCTTCCTTTCGTTCTACTCATCTCTCGCATTTCTTATTACGCGTTGCCCCCTTGTCGTTCCTCTTCGTTATTAATTATTTATCCTCGTTTCTTTAATGTATGTACCATTAATTATCGGGGATGATGGAATGGAATGTAATTTAATATTCTATTAACAAAATATCAAACTCTTCTTTTTCTTTAAAGAAAATATGATTATTCCAATATTACATATGCAACACCATTCATTTAGTAATAATAACTCGCTCTCGCTCTCTCAGACACTCGCTCTCCTTCCATTGAATCTTTTAACTGTCTTACAACTTCAAGCTTCTCTTCTTTTTAATTTTCGAAACAAATCCGTGCAATTAAAATTACAATTTATTACCGCTTTAACAGAGGAAAAAGTAATGCTGCGCCTATTTTTTTTTCACCTCGACTTTCTGAGATTACTTTTCGTTTCTTTATGGTACTGGAAATAAGTTATAGCGGGTCGAAACGACTTTCTTAGGCATTAATATCCTTAAAATCAGGGGGCATTTTAAAAGTTTGAAGAATTTCAAGCACGAAATTAATACCTTGAGATCGTTTCACTGGTTTCATTTGTTTAGCGTACGAATTTCGTGCAGCCACACTTCGTCAATCGTGTTCGCATTCCTTTGCAAATTCCGTGTTTGCGCTCATTGAATCATCAATATTTTCAACGTGAATCGTTAAAAATAAAAACACGCGGTCGTAAAATATTTATAACGAAAACACACTTTTGCGCGAATTATTTATAAAGTAATTTCGATTCGATTTTTCTCCCAGTGCGTACCGAGAAACTAATTTAAATTGTTATTATTGTTATTGCAATTTATTAAAACCGAATTCTTTTAATGTTAAGTCACAATAATATAAATGGAAAACGTATAAAAGTTTATGGAATTGTAAACAAAGAGTGACGATTGTAAAAGAAATTTCAATATATAAATGTTATTTTGGTAACAGCGTTCGTAATTACAAATCTCCCGCATTTATTGCAATCTTTCCATTTAATAACGAGAAGTTTTCCTTGCAAAAAATTATAATCATAATTTTTATATCGGCGTATAATCGGATTAGAGCGCGTATAACGACGATTATTCTCTTTGTGGTTGTGTGTGGCCGTTAGTGTATCAATATTTTCATCTGCTTTCGTTTAACTTATTATTATCAATATACGCATGATGGTATGCACTTGATTTAAATTTAACCTAAAGCAACAAGCAAGAGAAGCGAATAAAAACACGAGATTGTAGCTTCGTATTAAGACGCCACCTCGAAGGAATACGGTTTAATTAACGTTGGTTTATTGTTAGCGTAATTAATAATGTTGTAACATTCATTATTTTCCATTCGTCGTTTTTTTTTTGCACTTTGATTTCATTATTAGACTTTCTTATTGTAAGCGATTATAGGGATTAGATTAAGTTTCATGTTTGTAATGCGTTTTTGTTTTGTTTTGCATTTCGTTTTATTTCTGATCAGGTTCGCAAAAATATAACTTCAAGACGGAGAACAAAGAAAAAAATGTATTGCCGAAATGGAAAGTGGAACAAGGTATATTATTGATTATTAATTTCATTTAAAATTAAATTAACCACAGAAACGTGCAGGAATATGCTTTCAATGGCGATCCGAAAGTTTAAGCGTTTTACAACCGTGCGGCAACGAGATTCCTTTTCATTTCGTTTTTCACATGCCTTTGACAAAGAGCTTATATAAATTTATGATGCAAAACTCGCAATAATTCACAGATAATTACTTGTTTGTTCTTTCGCCGTCCCAAGATTAGTACATCGTACTCGCGATTCCGCCATCCGCCCAAGTGGTAACGAACTGTTTCCCAAAGTGTTCGCCGTTGTTGCTGTTGTCCTTTTAATTTTATTCGTGCAGACGAGTGATCTGATGAAGAACGTTGCCGTGATATATTATTAAATTAAAATTACTTTGGTACGTTAATGTGCAAGAAGGCAAAACGCGAGCGAAAGCGACAGCCATAATTGAATGGTCGAATCCGAAAGGGAGAGAAAAAAGGAGACGAACGAATTGGAATTCTTCTTAATTGAGTTAGTGCGAGACGAAGAGGAGAGCTAAAAAGTATGAAATAAATTCATAGTGGAATGTAACGATGTTGATTATGACGACGATGATGATAATGCCCTGAAGCCGTTAGTTCGTCGCTCGTTTATTTATATATTTCTCCTCTTTTTTTCCTTTGCAAACAACCAACATCTACGTTTGTCTGCACAAGTTCGCGTTTTAATTCGTTTAGCAAATAATAATCCATTCGGACCGCCAGAAAAAGTCTAGTTTTAATTTAATTCGATTACTGCAAGACTTGCGAATTAAAATGTTTGCCCCCTTCTTCCTCTCTTCTTTTTCGCGTTCCATGCAATTAATTTATACAAACCCGTCACCATCACTTTAAAACTGTCTGTTTTTTTATTCAATTTCAAACAATTTCGATGGACTCGGCGCAATTGATTCTTCATTTAGCCTTTCGATTCCCTTAGAAAAGATGGAGTGGAATAGTGTTAAAAGACAATCGATTTAAAAGGCGACGAAGCACATTATTAAACAAGACAATCTCCGGCACGAGCGGCGGCGGTTGTGCGGAAGGATTCGGATGAGGGAAGACAAAGTGGCGGAATAACGGCGACATATTTGCGGACGGCGAAATTGACACGCGGCGTATCTTACTTATCATTTTCATTTTACCCCTTCAGTTTGTTTCGTTTCTGCAATAATAATTTACTTCCTTGTAAATAATCTTTATCTCAAATTCATGCTACGAGGGGACATTGATAAGTTACTTAGCCTACGACATAACACGTCACAATATTTCAAAACAAGGTTTAATTTACTCAGCATAATGAAGACTTGTACATTTAACAGAAAGTTCGTTAAGGAATTCTAGGCCACTAAAAAAATATTTGTCTTGGTCTGCAAACCAATCGAAAGTTTTACCCTTCAAATGTTTTTTTCTTTGAGTTTTGGGAACAAAATTATCTGCGGGCGTTGAATCCAATTTAACATCCATTTCAACAATTTTTTGCCAGTGCAATCAACGACTTGCGAGCAGAAGCACTGTCTCGCAAAATGAGCACACCTTTGGGCAAGTTTTTCGCGACTGTTTTCAAAACTTTTTGCGTAATTTAGCAAATAAAAGTTCTAAAATCATATAATGGACAGCATCAATGTTTTCCGCGGGTGCTCATCTTTCACTTTTTCTATTTAACCTCAAATTTATTAAGTTTTCTTTTTAGACAATGTCTTAATTATATTTGGCGCGATTTACAACAATTTGCTAAACGTACTTAAGATAATTTTGTGAAAGAAAAAATAAACCTGAAAAAGAATTCATCTTTCACATCTGATCTTTCTCATTTATATTTTGCAACCTAACTTTTAACAGGGGCGTATTAAGGGCACACTGAGCACCTAACAGCAAAAATGTTTTGCCCGTTAACATTTTCAAAGATAACTGACAAGACTATTTCAAATTCTCTCTTTTTCTCAGATCTGTTGTTTTCAAACATTCACAGTGTGATCAGCGTTCAACTTATGGATAAGTCAAGTTTTTACCACTTATTTATGAAACATCATTTTCACTCTCGTTTATTAAAAACCTTCCAGGCTAAGAACTTACCAATACGCCCTCGTGCAATAATTTCGATCTATTTTATCTATCGAAATTAAAGTCAAATATAATGGAAAGAAAAATGGCAGGAAATCGATTTTCCATGGAAAAAGAAAAATTAAATGTAAATATTTGCGAAAAATGTTGAATGCGGGAGGAAAAGAAAGGGGAAAGGAGGAAGGCCACAAGCGAATATTAAAATCGCCCTCTTCTAGGTGTACATAAATTCTTGTTTTCTAACTAATTTTTTTTCTGGCAAGACCTCTAATAAATTTCTTCCTTTCGCCCTCTCGCGCACTTTTTGCTATAAACGTATTCCGCAAATTTAAATTGTTAATTGCAGAGGTATCGCCGTATTTATTATTGCCATTACGTCAGAAGATAGGAAGTAATTTGTTATCCTTATTATTATCATTATCATTCCCTTTCGCGCGTTATCATTATTTAAAAAAAAAATTTTTCATTATTTATCGCCCAACAACAAACGAGTTAGTTTTTGCTCGACTTGATTTCGCTCCTTCTCAACTTTTTCATGTCACTTTTGTGCGCACGAACCACTCTAGACTTCAACACGTTTCTCAAACTGAAGACGCCCACGTGGACGCAGGATCAGCTGAAAGAGGCGATCGACGCGGTCGCGACGCAAAAGATGCGTTTCACGCAGGCATCGTCGCATTACGGCATACCGAAAGGTACGCTGTACGATAACATATTGGGGAAATCGAAGCGGATGGCCGTGCTGGAAGAGGCCGGCCTGACGGCGAACGAAGAAGCGGCCGTGCTCGAGTTTTGCTGCGAGGTCTCGATATCGCCGTACAATCGGCGCACGAAGAAGTCGTTGCAGTCCGTGCTGAATTTCGTCGAGAAGTTGCGACGGAACCGCGACCCGGAATTCATGTTCACCGGCCTCTCCGGGTTCCGGTGGTGGTGGGCATTTTGCAAGAAACACAACATCGTCTCGTTGTATTACGATAACAATGCAACCATTTAGGGAAGACGATTGTTAAATGCGTAGGCAATAGAAGAATTTTATAATTAGTTTTTTTTTAAATACGTCTGACTGAACGCTTGCGATTGCATTAGAAACATTCCAAAACTGTATTTTTTTTTTAAATATTTTGATAAACTCGATGTATAATATTTTTTTATGTAAGTATAAATTTTAATAGCTCGTTAATTGCTTTATTGATATTAAGCAAGAAGCGATGATGATACTTTTTGGAGAACGTTTGATATTAATGCGTTAACACGGCAGAAAGGAACGTGTGCCTTAGTTTTATAACAAGTTAATACTGAAAAGCAATGAAACGCACTAGAATCTAGAACTGACTATTATTAATTGTTACTATATAGTTATCGATACATTTCCAGTTAGTTAAGTATATCTCCTTTTGAAAATTGTTATTTTTTTTAAATACGTTTTATGTGGAAAATGTTATCAGCGAACAAATTCATAATTCGTTAGCAATAATTAAGAGTTAATTGTTAATTTCGTTTGGACAAGAATTTTAATCAAGTTATAGCGCACATTTAGAATTGACTTTCTTTTTATTCGACATGTCACTCTCTCGTCAATCCAATGTTGGGGAGCAAAAGAATTATATTGTAAATTCCTAACGATTAGTATTATTGTACCACGTTAAACAAATTTCTCGTTTATATATTTTTGCTAAATGATTTAATTATTGTAATGTAAATATAAGTCTATTGATTGATAACATTAGATGATAACTGACGATTAATGTAGAAGCTGTCGTCATTTTTTGGCTCTTTTTATCAACCATACGCCTCTTTTATAATTTGTTAACATTTTTGTTTGCCAGAAATGCGAGCTCTTACATTAGTTGTTAGCGAGAAGAAAAAACAACACGACAAAGATATTATACCTAAATCTTATTTTCTTTTTTATTGTAACAACTTCCCGATATTCAATTTCGTTGGCAAATAAAGCGTACTCGACGAGTAGAGTTTAATTCGATTCGTCGCGTTTAACAAGAAAAAAACAAATACGTCAAACACCCGTCGGATTCGTGCGGATTCGCAACCCGTCGACGCTCCACCAAATGCTTAGATTGATTTAATTTTGCTTCTCTGTTTCAGATGGTTAAATTAGCAACTGGGTAAACCCATTTACGATTTTTTCTTTCTTTCAATCTTATTTAATTAATCTTGTATTCGTCGATCGAGCGAATCGATAACTGTCCACATCGCGCGAACCCGAAGTCTAATACGATGAATCTTGCTATTTTCCAGCAGACAGCTACCAGTACCAGTTGCAATCGATGTGGCAGAAGTGCTGGAACACGAACCAGAGCCTCGTGCACAATTTGCGCTTCCGCGAGCGGGGACCGCTGAAGTCGTGGCGACCGGAGACGATGGCCGAGGCGATATTCTCCGTGCTCAAGGAGGGTCTCTCGCTGTCGCAGGCCGCCCGCAAGTACGACATACCGTATCCGACGTTCGTCTTGTACGCCAATCGGGTGCACAACATGTTAGGACCATCTGCCGACGGCGGTTCCGGTAAGTCGTCGACAACGTCGCTCCGTCCCCTATCCGCAGAAATACGCAATCTTCTTATTATCGTTATCGATGCCCGGTAAAATTGCTTAATTGTTAACGTTCGACGTGCAATTCCGATCGTGCCCCCCTTTGTTCGTTTCGTTCTTTCGCGTTCGGATTCGAATTTCAGCAGGTCAATCAATCGTTATCGGGGGGTAGATTCACGTTTTCATATTGTTGCCGGCATTAATACGAATCGTTATAAAACGTTTTATTTGTCTTCTTGTTCGCGTTCCTTTTGTTGCCGTCGTTGTTCGTAAATACAAATAACGATTCGCATCTAATACAAACATAAACGCCGTGATAATAGTAATGAAATGCGTGCATGTGTCGTAGTCGTAGTACTGATGCTAATGTTGAAAGTTTAATGTATGACGGTCCCTCAATAACGCTGAAAATTGTATTGGTGCTTTTTAAACGTACGCTCGTAGTTTATTTACGTTGTAAAATCGTTTTTAATATTCTAACGTATTTATTAAACGGTAAAAGCGGGCAAATCTCTAATTCATTCCGATCCATTTCCATATATACACACACACACGTGTCGTAGATGAGATTGATAGCATAGATAGATACATGGACGTGCATCATGCATATTTATGTGTGGATTTTCCTTTTAGAAATTGGAGAACATTCATTACATTGTTCGTTCGTATTAATTTATTATTCTTAATCAATCCAATAATTATTGTTATTTTAAACGGCAACAAACAAACAAGCATTAGTACCAGCCCATTAAGTATATCGCATTATTATTATGTTATTGGCGTACGTAATTCCAAGAATTAAAATAAACACATAATAATACGCAAATGTCGTTTTATTGCGTGGCATCTCTTTCCGAAGAGCGAAGGAGAAGTCGATGATGATATAATTAAAATCTAGACATATGGCTCGGCATGTTAATGACGAAAGGAAATTAAATGGAATGGGACGGATTGTTGTTAGAAATGAAATTCGTGTTATTCAAAAGTTAAAAGGATCTTTTGCGAACGTTAATTGAACACTTGATTTGTTTAAAGAATAAACAATTCCTGCAAGCAAAATAAGACACAGTTAGATTGCAAAAGAATCCGCACTATTCGTCTAATAAATGGCCATTTCGCTCGCGAATTCGTGCACGTAATTATTTATTGCGCGTCGCATCGCCAGTTTTCGAATTTATAGAAATTTTCCAGCCAATAATTTGGCAAAAAGCGCTAAATTATCGAAATTTATTTGTTTTTAATTGAGGTAAAACGATACGATTTTCGATGGCAATTGGAAAGTGAACAAATTGCGTAAATTAAATTGAAATATCTACAATATCAACAGCAGCAACAACAACAACAACGCAAATACACGCACAAAATGCATTTTATTGTTTTTTTTTAACGCCGTGTTTAAATCATTTCGCCAAACGAATTGATTTTCAAACAACCCCTCTCGCTCGCATTTTAAATAACCGAACGCAGTTTATTTTTGGCAGGTAATACGTATGTATAATATTATTTATTGTTATAATTTCAACTGCTATATACATATCTCATCCAGAAAAAAAAACGGTTTTAATATCGTTAAATCAAGCACGATGTAAATAAAATTATTTCAAAAAAATCATACATGCAAAGTGTTATGGCAAATAAATAACAAAGACCGCGCAAAATTTGTTACAAACGTATAATACACTGAAATAT
Organism: Hololepta plana; assembly: GCA_963695495.1. Classification (NCBI taxonomy): domain Eukaryota; kingdom Metazoa; phylum Arthropoda; class Insecta; order Coleoptera; family Histeridae; genus Hololepta; species Hololepta plana. The sequence continues at coordinate 9,176,140 of OY968837.1, read as the reverse complement.
AATTAAACTCCCCACGTATAAAAATATTTTTTTATATTTATAATATTATTAATGTGACAGTTAAACGTGAAATATCGTAACAATTAACTTATCAAAGGGCCGCCGTTGTTCTGTAATTTTCAGTCGGTTGACGAATTATACAACAACGTTTTCTTTTTGTTTAAATAAATAACGGCTTAATTAATTTGTATTTCAAAGGAAAGTGTGTTATAAATTCACTTTAATATGCGTCGAATAAGTAGGAATTTTATGAAAGCACTCTATTTATCTTATTATTATTACTTGTAAATATTTTAATACGAGACGTTTCACCTCTTCCCTTCGTCTCCTCGCATTTGACAAATAGCAGCATAAAAAAATTGCGACGATCATCGTCAGATACACAAATTAAATATTATTTTTATAATCATAATAATCAAATGGTAAATTTAGCGCTTTTTATTCTTCGATAAACAAGTAAGGAACGGAGAAGAAGTAGAAGGTAGCGGTAAACGACCCATTGACGAAGAGGAACACGTGTTTGTAATTATTTATGTAAATAAAACTTTGTTCACGTTTCAATATCCATCTTCTTCTGCTTCCATCTCGTTCCTTCGCTTATCGAATAAAATTAATTAAAATATTTACAGCTATATTACACTGAAACGTAATTATTTTTTTATGTGCGCTAGAATGAAAAGAAAAACAAACATTCCGGTCAGTTTTACACTAACGACTTTATCCCGTTCAGAAACTTAGAAGATGAATGAGTGATTGACGCAAAAAGAGAACCATCACAATTATGCATTTTTTCGTGCGGATTTTTTAGATTAATTTGCTTTTAATTTTAAGCAAAAAATAAGAAGAATCAATCAATGTTGTTAGCGACTTCCTCCCAACGTTCGGTAACTTTCTCGGTGCCTCAGCGACAAGAATCTCCCGGTTTGGACTCGAAAAATTCCTCTAACCAAGCGCGCAATTTCACGTAATTATTGAATGAATAGTCGCGCAAAGCGTTCAAACGAGATATAAAACGGTGAAAATCTCATCATTTTGCATCGCCGGTGAATATCCGATGAAGAAAACGTTGCTTTTTTGACCGTGTGTTGAACGATTACGGGCAAGCAAACCGACGGCGATCGTAGAGCGTTGATGTTTGTTGCTTTGGTTCTAAAAATCCATCCATCTAGTTTTTGGGCCTTACCCATTGATTGCAAGTGGCGAACCACCGTTGATTGGTCACAATCCATTTGCTCGACCAACTCTGCTGTTGTTTGACGCGCATTTTCGTGGTTAATGTGGTTCAATCGCTCTTCATCAAACCCAGATGGTCGACCGATATGGGTCTGGACCTGGACGTCGAAATCATCGTTTTTAAGCCACTGAAATCATTTCTAAGCCGTTTTTTCGTTAGACCCCTGATTAAAAGCAGTTGCCAGAAGTTTTGACCACTTGAGGGTCCACTTTGATAATTTATAAATCAACGAAAAAATACATTATACAAAAAAAAACAAGCATAGTCCTCTAGAGCGAAAAATCCTCTGCCGAACAAATTGCAAAATTATTTCATTTCTTTGGAGAAATTTTGCAACTAAAAAACCGCACGAAATTATGCATCAACCTAATTAGTTTGCGATGTCGTACGCACTTTGGCGGCTGTTTGACTTACGCATGCTCCCATTTCGTTAATTCAATTACGTTTAAGTCGTTAATCTTTTCCTTCCAAGTCCCGACGGAGGAGAGAAACGTAAATCCCGAAAGCGCGGCGTGGAAGGGAAGGATTCATTGCGATCGATAAACTCTTCTTTTTCTCTAAAAAGAAAAAATTAATACCATTGATTTTTGTTTATTAGATTGTTTGCCTTACAGATCTGCGGCCAAAAGGTAGAGGCCGACCGCAGCGGATACTGTTGGGCGTGTGGCCGGACGAGCACATACGCGGCGTGATAAGGGCGGTCGTCTTCCGGGACTCGCACCAGATCAAAGAGGAGGCGGCCGCTCTCGGGTACCCGCGAATGCACGTAAGTGAAACGCACGCGAATTACTTTAAAGCGGCGTTTTCCCAGCCGCGTCTTGCGTCTTACAACGTGCGGCACTTGTTCCAATGTAACTAAATGGCACCGTTTTCCTAAGATGCGTCTTGCGCGAGCGTCTTAGAACGACTGGTCAAGTGACGCGTCAAAACGAAGGACGCTGCGTCTTAGGAATATATATAGACATAGTACATGCATAGAATGCAGAAACATCTTGTTATATTTTGATTCTTTTGCGGCTGCTTTTGATTTTTTTGCCAAAATATAATGTGAATATCCCATTCTCTTGTTATATTTTTACCTAATTTGTATCCAACTTTTGGAGAAACCCTATTTGTCGGACCCGAAATAAAATATACAAGAATATGCTTTTATTGAATTGTTTTCTATTGATTCTCGCTGTATTAAAACTATTTTATCATACTGAATTTGTTATTACCGGGTCATCCCTTATGATTATCGTTAAAAACTTTCTGTGTCAGTTGAAAAGAATCATTCCAATCATTCGAAAATACTATTTCAAAGACCGAGGAACCCCCGATGAAAATGATATTCTCTTGAATATTACTGTATTATTAAAAACAGCGATCACTCTTATCACCAAATTTACTTGATTCGTAAAAAAAATGTTAATAGTTAGTCGTTTCTTTCGTATTTACCTTTTTACTATTTAAAAATCATTAAAAAATATATCACAACTAGTCTTCAATTTTCAAATTCAGAAGATGAAAAATATCTCTACCCTTCGACTTTTTCTAAGTACGCAGGCGTCTGACGCAGTTCGTTCCGCACGTAGGAAAACGGCGACTGTGCGTCGTATGCGGCGTAACGCGCTGCGGAGATTGCTTTTCTAGGACGCAAGACGCGGCTAGGAAAACGCGGCTTAACTTCACTCTTTTGCACGCAGCGAATAATCGTTTCCCTTCGTTGCAGGACGGCCTGACGATCCAGAGTTACCCGAACAGTTGTCCGAGCAACGGTTCGGATCCGAACGTGTCGCCGGGCGCGGCGGCCGCCGCGGCCGTCGCCGCCGTCGCCCAGGGACTCCGTCAACAGATGTGCAGCATGGTGGCGGCGGCGCAGCACCAGAGTTCGGCGCACGACACGAACCCGGTGGCGAGCTTGGTGAATTCGTTGGCGCTGGCCGGACACTGCGGCGGCGTCTCGATGCCGAGCAACGGCGCGCCGCCGATGAGCATGAGCCACATGACGTCGATGCGGATGGGCAGTCCGGCGGGCAGCATCCAGGACCTGCGGATCAGTCCGGCCGGTTCCGGTCTGGAGAGTCCGATCTCGTCGCCGCTCGGGCTGACGGTGTCGAGCACGATGGAGCCGGCGATCAATTTGGGCATCGGCAACAGCATGGACGTCGGCGTCGGCGTGACGGGCATGTCGTACAAGCCGGCGCGGACGTTCACGTCGCCGCGCCCGGAGAATCTCTTCCAGGAGGACATCGACGACCTGGTGAAACCGATGCACGGTTCGAACGGTTCGCGACCGAAAGACGCGATGGCGACGATCAAAATGGAACCGTTGACGGAGTGCCGGGGCGAATAATGAACACGCGACGTGTTCGAATGTAATGTGATAAATTATTATTATTGATTAGTTTTATCGATTATTAAATTTAAGCGAAAGAAATTGATGAAAAAAAAAGGGAAAAACTGGATAAAAAAAAAATGTTCGAAAATACAAATAGATATGCATTAATTAGTCGACCAGATATATTTGCATCCGACGTATATCTAGTCCTGAAGGCGGTTCGATTGATGAAAATGGACGAGCAAAATGTGAGAGGAAATCTCCTTGTTTTCGTTGTTTTTTTTTTTGTAAATTACGATTTAAAAACAGGCTTAGTTGCAAACATGTTAACGTATTTCGAAATTTTAGCGAATAGTAAGAATGTTTTTTGGACACTTTTATAAGGATTAAAGAGAGGCAAATTAATTGATTTAACAAACGAAAGAATTCATTAAATTTTAAGAAGCCAAAGTTTTTTCGGCCAGTTCTATTTAAAAAGAAAGAAAGACTGTTGTGTATATGTATACTATTGTTCTAAATTCAAAATTAGAGTGGATATTTTTCATGGTATTTAAGAGAAGAAAAATTAATAAGATAAAAGAAATTGAAATGAAATGGTTCTAATAGAGAATAATTTAATATAAATAACGATAAATATTTATTGATAATTTATGTAATATTTAATAAAAGAATAAAGAATAAATACCACACGATCACATCACATTTGTTGGGAACGAATGCATAATTAATATGAATAAATAATATAAATGCGAGGATGAAATGAAAGAGTTGAAAAGAAGCAAGAATAAATTAATAAATGATCCATTAAAATTAATAGGAAATACGACATTCCCCCATTCGCTTGACGACAATCTGATTATTTCTCACTCATATAAATATTGTACTATAATAATTGTGTATACTACTATATTTATATTATTAACTTAATCGAACAGAAATGGAATCAATTGAAATTGAAGATGATGGAGACAGCAAGAAGGATGTTTATTAATTTGAGCGATCATCGTATTAAATTTTTTTTTTTTTTTGTAATTGGCATATGCATCCAATCCATCTATACACTTTTATTGTAAAATAGCAAATTTCTCCATATTACAATGCGATTGAAATTTCTTTTAATGTGCCATCATTTGCTACTGTAAAGAAATTCTGAAGTTGGACTTTTTAGAAACTTTTGCCAAGCTCCCATTAAAAGGCCGTATTGGAAGATTTCCCACATATATTTTCATTCAATTAAAATTATTAACAATGAACTGTATGTTTGATTAAATTACACACAGCTATTGTTACTCATAATGATGTATAGATGCGAATTTGATATTAATAAAATACATTTTTGTTGTTGTTGTTATTACTTATTGTAATTATTTTATTATAATAAAACATTATGGTTTGTAAAAATTGTGAAACAAAGCTGAAATGCAAACGGGGACGGTTTATAACGGTTAAGAAATGATGTACAAATTAAATATTATACATTTTTACTCATAAAGCCGATAAAGAAGTTAGGATAAATTAAGGAAAGCATGAATCCATATTTAACTATTATATATATATATATTGTAAATAATAACGTGACAAAATCTACTAAATCATCAGCATAACTAATTCTAATATTTAATTACTGTGTAAACTTGCCACTGGTACTCGTATATTTTTGTGCGTTTTCATTTTGAAAATCATGTTAATTCAGTGCAATATACATATTTAAAAAGGTTATATATAAATATTATACATAGTTATTTAACGATTTTCAGTATCATGAATAAGTGAGATTGATATTATTCCTCCTTTTTTTAATACTAATATTAATATTCGAACAAAATACTGTATTATAAAATATGAACAAACAACAGAAGTAATATTAATTAAATAGTTTGATACTTTTAATGGGAAGTTGTGAAAGAGGTGGAAAATTTAAGAAAAATAAATTTTAATAATAAAATACATAGGTCAGTGATTATCAGTATTTTATGATTATATGAACATAATATATACACATATAAATATAATATAACATTGTTTTTCAGCTGGTCTCCTTTTTTTAAATTATTTCTTTATTTATTTAACTGAAAGAAAGAATAAAGGACGAATACGAAAGAAGCCAATTGAAGTTATCGTAATTAATTCACAATTTGAATGGGCATATTGGACACACCTAATTATGAAAAAATAACTAATTAAAACCCATTTTTCTAAAATAGGTATGTTTTTTATCGCTATCTTTATATTTTGATACTGAAAAAAAAAAGAAAGAAATCTCGAGTAAATGCATCAGGACAAACAATAATACAAGACGAAAAAAAAACAATTATTTGCCAAAATTATTGTTATTCTTTCGGGGTGTCATTCTTTTCAATCAGACAACAGTTAAAAAGGAAATCAACTTAGGAGAAAAATAATGTATCAATTTTTGTAGTTATTGCCAAAATGTAATCATATATTTTTTAAATATATGTTACGACAAAAAAATCTTAAAGAGTATTTAGCGAACGATAACAAATGAAACACTAATTAATAGTAGTTAATAGGTGATTAGATGTCGTGTATGTACAAAGTAATAATTTAAAAGGAAAAAATGTAGTGCAACTGCCTCGGATTGATCGATTGATTGATATGATTTAATTAATATCGTGCAATTGAAGCACCAATTGATTTACAGAGATGAACAGGCGCTGAAAGAGATTTTAACAATAAAGTAGCACATATGTTAAAGAGAAATAATAATGATGAAAGATCACATTCACTCGTGAACATGTACACCCACAAACACATGTTTGTATGTAATTAAGTTAATGACGACTCCCTGAATTGATTACTTAAACTTAAGGGAACGATCTGAATGAAGGGAATCACTGAGCCAACACGAAATAAATGATACAAAAAAGAAAATAATAAAGTTATTTTTGTGATTTGTTTTAGATTAGGATATGAAAATGTACAAAAAGAAATTTATATAAAAAGGAGGACTTGTAAATGTAGCGGGAAAGAGAAGAACATTACGATTAAAATTAGCAAAACCAAAAAATTATATATAAAAAAGAATAAATTATAAATGCCTTCCTGCCATTTGAGGGTGTCTGCCAGACTTTGTTTAACTTCACGAAAGTGCATAAAGTAAAATTAATTAAACGATGACGAATCATGATGATAACTAAATGATGATGATGTTAAGACGTGATATAAGTATTTCCAAATTAAAATTAAAAATTATATATATAGAAAAAGTGGCCTTTAAGAATTCGTTTACAATATTTTTCGGACAATTTTTGCAAAAACTAATTATGATGACAATGATGAGAAACCAATGTTTGGAGAATTCAGCTAAAAATACAAATGTACAGTGTATAATATAGAATAAATAGCAGTTTTATAGTTTAGAATTAGTTGTCTGATAAATTTCATTTAAAGTACTTAATCTATTACAACTTTAAACGTATATAATCGCACAATTATCGCGCAGCCTGGCGCGTCCACCAAATATTATTTTTATTATAAATATTGCATAAGACATTTCTTTCTTCTTTAAAATTAAATCAATGCTATAATACTATCCATCAAAGTATATTATACACTGTACATTTTCAACAACCACGTTACGTTTTAACATTAACTACACTATTATTTCGATTTTCGTCCCATTCTTTACGTGCGAATTTAATCTTAATTCTAATTCCGGGATTATTACAGTAGTTAACATTCGATCGATTCAATTCATGTATCAATTCTCTTATAATTTCTTTTGTATACAAACGACTAGGCTTTCATGTGTTCAAAAGTCAAGTAGTAAGTGCCTTCCAAAACTATATTATATATGACCACTTATGTCATCTTATAATTATAAATTTTTATCAAAATTGTATACATTTTGATATGTTTTGTGGTATGGTGAAACCCTAAATGGCAAGTTCTTTTTTCATATCTCTTGTAAATTTGTATAACTTTATTAAGAATGGAACTTAATATTTAAAGACGTTTAAGGAAGACGAGACAGAAAGAAATTATTAAGATATTACTAAAGATGATGAAGAATTAAATATGTATTTAAGCAAAAGTGATGTGACATTGGCATTTTAGATTTTCTAAGGACAAAAATTAAAGTTTAATTCTACCAATTATTATTAAATTAATGATATTATTATAAATATACTTAATCATTCGAAATTCAGGTAAAAGCTTTATTTTAACGTATACCATTTAAATGAAAAAAAAATTATTATTATTACTAAATACATATTATTATAGTTCGATGTTAGCGCAAAATAAAAAAGAGAAGGATCTTATAATAATGAAATATTTAAATAGCCTACATATTTAAAGAAAAAGAAATGAATAAATGATTATAATAATAAACTAGCCTCTTTAGTCAGTATGCAATAAATAATTGATTATTATTCATTACAGTTGTGCTACTATGTAGAGAAAAAGAAAAAAAAACTTATAATAATGAAACAGACTCGAGAAGTGAATGAGTTTTAAAGACGAAATAAAATGAACACGGCCCAGTTGTACACATCTATAAAAATTTCCCCTTGAATATGTGCAAAGATTAATAATAATAAGAAACGACGTACATTTAATTTGAACATTGTCGAGACATATTGATTAACAAATCATATTTTCCATAACCTTCATTACTGTTAAATCCTCATCAAAAATCGATGAAGAAAAACCAAATGAAAATGAAGTGGAAGCCGTTCTTATTACTTAAAAATTGCACAAAAATATTATTTTCATGTCTGTACGATACATAAGAAGTAAATTACAGAATAAAAGAATGATAAATAAATATATTATAAAATGTGTTTGCTTTATTCATTTTAAATGGTTTTTATAATAAGATAGCAAATTTAAGTATTTGTAAACTGTGCTCTTATTAAAAAAGGAAATAGCAGTGTAATGTCGGGATATTCCACATATAATAACTATAATAAAAACGCGTGAACTTAATGAAAAGAAATACTGAATGTATATTTAACAACCAAACGAATTAATTGAATAGATTAATGGAATGGAACAACGGTTTAAATTAAGAAATTCAAGAGAGCAAAGTTGTACGTCTTTTCGTTTATAATTTTGCGCGTTACTCTGTTTGTTTATAGTTACCAACACAGACATGTAATTTTGTTATACTAGCATTGTGTGTGGCAACTCCACAGTGTTATTCTGAACGATTTCCGTTGTTGACATCTTCATTCTATATATTGATACATCTCGAAGTAAGTTAAATGTCAAACAACAAAGCCTTGCTTTTTTTTGCAAAAATCGGCCAAAAATGGACTTTTTCTAAAGGAAGTGCTGAGGTGTGTGTACATCCCCTCTAGACGCTTAGCAGTGCAGTATTGTTGGTTGCGGAGCAGTTTTAAATTTTATTAGAAAATGCTAAATTTGCAGTATTTTACAGATTACGCATAATATCACACGTCTTACATTAATGACATGCATATTGTATTTTTACCTTCAGTATTTGTTAACTTACTTTCATAAAAATTAATAGATTTAACTCTTCTTGTTAAATTCTTAAGTACATTTTTATGAAAAGAAGTAAGAGAAGTGTTAATCTATCAATTTTTATGAAATAAATGGATTTCCTATATTATTCTAACTCTAGATGCTTATTTCAAAAAAGGATATGTCAGTTGCTTCATATGTATGTACATTTCTTCTTTCAATGTTGACCAAAGTTGTTTCCTCACATAAATAAAATGTGAAAGCACATCCTCTGCTTTTTCCTGAATTACATTACATTATATTCCATAGGTCATGCTGATTCCTAAAACAAATAACTGATACACATAATTAGAACATCTGAGTAAAAAGTACATGCTTATGATAATATTGCAAATTCTTCTTGTTCAAAACATTTACATGCTTTACATGAATATATTATAATGGTTTTCAATACTATTTGTTGTAAACAAGTAAATGTGACCTACCTTATTATCGATTGTGTTGCATTACCAGGCAATTCGATTTATTCGATTTCTTGCTTATCTAATTACCACCAACTTCAAACCCTTGCGCTAACTTCGTTGATGTTGTTGTTGCATTCATAGCATATGTCGTTTGAACGAAATGTCAATAATAATAACATTACGATTAATTTATTAGAAACGCAAAATTATTTTGTGTAATCTTTCTAAATTTTAGTGAAAAAACTCCGCAAAAAAATAACAATGTCGTCGCCAGAACCGATCAAGAAGCAACCATACGCCGTCATCGATATACCTTTAAAAAAGTTCGTCGAAGAAGCTTTACCGTTTCATAAAAAGATGTACGAATTGCATAAAAATAATACGTTGAAGGTGTGTGTATACGTTACAAAATTGCGACCTTTTGCTAACTTTTGTTTTTGCAGTTAATAGCTGCGAAAAACGTGCAACAATTAAAACGTGAAAGGCGAGTAAAACGGAATGCGATTCGCCAATTGAAAGATTTACAATATGAATTGGATACATTGAGGGCACAAGTCGAAGATTGTTCTTTAGACAAATTTGACAATCAAACATTTGCATTGCACCGAGATATTGGAGCTTTAATTAAGGATTATGTTGGTAACATAACCAAACAAATTAAAGGCGATCAAACGCAAATTGCTATTTTTCAAGTTCGTTTCTTTTGTTTCAGCATTGGAAAGAACGGTATCGCAGGTGATCACCGAGTCGGAGGAGATGGTCGTTGCCGTCGTCGATGAAGAAACTCCCTCATTCACCGGCATCAATCAGATACAAATACAAGAGAGCGTCGAACAGTTGAAACTCAACGCCGAAATCGAGCGTATGAACGAGATCGAGAACCTCAACGAAGACATACAAGATTTACACGGCGTGTACGAGCAACTCAATCGATTGGTCGTCGAACAAAAGGAATCCGTCGATATTATCGAGGAGAACGTTGAGCAAGCCAGTGAGGAGATCAATGGCGGCGTCAAACATTTGATAAAAGCCTGCAAGCAAGTCAACGAGTACTACAAGGCAATTCCTCGACGATAATTATTTGTTAAATTCTCGTAGGTTGAAAACGGCCGCATATCCAATTACCGGCGCCCTAATCGGTACGGTTCTCGGTGGACCGTTAGGCCTCGTCGCCGGGTTCAAAGTGGCCGGTTTGGCGGCGGTTGGTTTGGGCGTTGCCGGCTACACCGGCGGCCGTTTATTCAAACAATACAACGAACCCGAGTTGGCGAACAACGAGAACGAGAACATCGAGAACGCGCAAACGGAAACGAACGGCGCGGCGAAGAAAGACATTTGACAGCGATTGTGCAGCTTGATGTAATCGTCGACTGGATTTAAATTAATTTAATTTAAAGTATTTTAATTAAAAACATTCGCGCGCGCGCTCTCTCTCTCTCTCTCTCTCTTGATGACTCTCATTTGATTGAGGATGTAAATAGTGTTTGTTCTAAGGCGCTTACATCGTTTGTAAATTAGATTTTTGCTAGGGTGTCTGCAGTTGTCGAGAGAAACGCTCGTTTATCGACGATTTTGTATTTTCGCAATCCATTACAATTCGCTTTCGCTTATCACTCGCTTTCCTTATCAACCCGCAACGAGTTAGCGAAGTCACTCAATTTTAGACGCGCAGAATTAGAACTTTGCCCTTTCGCAGTTTCGTTCGCGGCTGTGACTTATTTGCACAGATTTTTTCGCAACATGTGAACAAGTGAAGCAATAGATGTGAGCGACGAGGATCGATGAAAATAATTCAATAGATAAATATTATAGCATGCGAAAAAACTGCAATTTTTATTTTGCGAAAACGTATGACTTTATTTGCACAATGAATCGTCAAGAAAAACGCAAATGGAGAAGAATCCGGTTTTCGCGCGTGTTCTGCAATTAATTATGACAACAATTAACTAATGAGAGAAGCTGTTTTTGCTTCATTAATTTACTGCAAAAGAATTGTTTTTGCACGAACGTTGTTTTACAAAAATGTGGCGACAAAACGTCATTTAAAATCGTGTTAGCTTGTGAAACGATTTAATTTAATTCGCATTTTTTTTGTTTAAATATTTACATATGGATTTTTGGCGTGCGAATTTAATTGTAACGTATAAATAAAACAATATATATTTCTACGGTAATTCGCATTACTTTTTTTGTTTTTTTTTTGGCAACATCATAATCTAATTTTACTCGATTTATTTCGTGCATAATAAAATACAACAATAATGAATAAACAGTCTCCACTCATTGTTCGCTCGTTGTTGTAGTCGAATCACGTCCTCCCATTTTTAAGCAAATGCAAACGTGCGCTTGAACGATATAGTTCAGTTGATTTCTCTGTTCCAAATCGATTGCAATTAAATCAAAGCATTGATTCCGTTTTAGTCTGGAAGTAATTAATTAAACATGTTTTGGACGATAATTGGAGCAGGTGTCGTCGTTTACGGCATTTTGCACACGTTAATTTTATTCTTCATCGATAGCGATCTCGAGTTGTTCTTTTGCGAAAAGTTTGGCAAACAAATCGGTAAGATAGCAACAGCAGAAGGCAAGAAACTAATTAATCGCATCGGAAATTGTCACCAGCTAACCTCGCTAGGGAAATCCCCCAAAAGGGGTTGGCAGCTGGGGGTTGTTGAACTCCTCCTTTCTTCATGTTTAATGAACGCAACAACGTCGCCTCGTTAATTGTTTATTTTTTTATTAACGGCAAATTAATTTATAAAAGTGTCAAGTTGAAGTGTAGTGTTTTGTAATTCGATTTTATCGCGTTTCAAATGCCCTTAAAACGGATTCAATTCGATATATAAAATTAGTTTAAACCGTCAATTGTTCTAAATTTCCGCTTTTTGTTTCTTTGTCTTTTTATTTTTTAGGTCATTTAAAAGGTAAAGTCGTCTTTATCACCGGTGCGTCGAGCGGTATCGGCGAACATGCGGCCGTCACGTTCGCCAAGTACGGCGTGAAGTTGGTCTTGACGGCACGAAGACGTCACGAATTGGAGCGGGTCAAACAGGCCTGTTTGAGTAATTAATGGATTAGTAGATAAGAAAAAAAAACACGAATCACGTGGTTTTTATCTTTCTCGTAGATGCGTCGAATGGTCAATTAACGGAAACGGACGTGCTGGTGATTGCGATGAACATGGTCGATTTCGAATCGCACGCGTCGTCGTTTCGAACGGCGATCGATCATTTCGGGACTGTCGATATCCTTTTTAATAACGCCGGCCGATCGCAGCGCGCACGGTTCGACGACGTGCAATTGAGCGTCGATCGCGACATGTTCGATTTGAACGTCTTCGCCGTCGTTCATTTGACGCGCGTCGCATTGAAACATTTCGAAAGCGTCGGCGCCGGTCACGTAGCCGTCACGTCGAGCGTTGCCGGCTTTCTGAAAGCGCCCAATTCGTGCACGTACTCGGCAACGAAATATGCGTTGCACGTAAGTCGACTTTAAACTAGGTTACCGTGGTGTATTCTCGGCCTAGATGTTACTACGATTTCGTATGTTTTAGGGCTATTTCAATGCTTTGCGAATCGAGAAAATGGGCGAGAACGTCCCCGTAACGTTATTATGTCCGGGGCCGACGTACACCAACTTCTTGCAAGAATGTTACACGGCAAAGGAGGGCCAAGTAATTTTTTACAAAAACGAGCTAAGTTTTAAATAATTGACTTTCGAATGTTAATTTGAGAAATATGGAATCGTCGCCAATCCCACCGATCGTCGAATGTCACCCGAACGTTGCGCGGAACTGTGTGCAATCTCGATAGCCAACGAATGCCAAGAGAGTTGGATGGGCGTCTTCCCTCTGATACCGTTCGCTTATTTCCATCAATATTTTCCTCTGCTGTTCACAATGTAAACGATTCGGTTTGTTTTGTGTAGAAGTTTGGGTAACGATTGTAATTTTTGTAGCTTGCTGAAAGTGGTTGGGAAAGAGAGAATTTTCAAGCTACGCGATGGCAACGCACCAAACTTAGACGAGGTAAAGACTGTCCATTGATTGTAGAGTATTTGGGACATATTACTACAATTTTATCATTCCAAAAGATAGCTAATAAAAGATCGTTTTTGTTTTTAAATCAAGTAAATTGAAACGATTCTGATTGCAGGGCAAGAAAACTGGTTGAGGTTATCTATCGGTGATTGGTTCTATGACAATACTTACATCTTCATTCGTTACTAACACAATTACTTTTATAAAGCCACACTTTAACACTTCTTTATATCTTCGCTTCTTTTTCTTTATTTTATAATAATAATAAACATTTAGTGTCCAAAGTCTTCTTGCCTTTTCCGTTTCCCTCGCAAGATGGCCTCCTTGAATAATTTACAATACAAAGCAATGGATTGCGGCGAATCGTCGTTCCCGGGAACTGGATAAGTAATCATGTTTGGATTGCAATTCGAATCAACCACACCGACTGTAGCGATAGACATCTTAGCCGAATCCCTTATGGCAGTGTGTTGCAATAGCACGTTGTTCAATGTGTTCATGAAGATGCACAAGTCAGGTAACCTAGTGGTTGCACCAAATTGCATATTTGCATTGGTAAATATCCCACCACGCCAAAATCTCGTATGTGCATATTCACCGCACTCCAGAGCGGTCTTCTCAATTAAATGGGCATTTTGTGCTCCACGCAAAAAGAACACGATCACGCCGTTTCGATAGGCGACATGAGCAGTTACGTTCAACGCTTTCCGTAGGTACACGGCCGTTTTATCTAAATCGAATATGACGTGACCCATACGGGCACCATAAACGTACGGTAGCATCCGCTCGTCCAACGAACCCTCACGGTGACCATAATGAACTCTTGCTTCGAACAAATCTTTCACCGTGAACAAATTGTGCACTTGAAAGTAATCGGGATGATTTAATATGGCTCTCTCTGTTGTAGATACTAAAAATTAGAACACACTGCAGCAATAGAAGAGTCACATTGGGCATTTATACGCACCTTGTGGCTTTTCGATCGGTTCCTGAAGAGCACTCAAATGTCTGCAGTTTAGCTTATGGAATAATCTACGACTGGCCAGCATTTTGCGTTAATATATATTATCCTTGTTAATCGCACATTCTTCGCAATTCGATTTGCAATGGTTTTGGATTTACACAGACATCTTCAACAATGGCGACACCGACCAGTCAAAGAAAACTCGCTAACCGTCAACAGATGGCCGAAACTAATTCTTATCGCCTTCCGCTTATGTAGCCAGTAATACGGGTTCAAAGGCGACAGTACCAGCTGATCAACTCCGATGTAAACAAACAATCGTCTTACGTCTCCATCGGAGACATATTCCTTAATCCTCGACCTGAACAATTGTAAGCGATACGTCTCGCGCTCGGAATTACGAATACGCGCACTAATAAAGGATAATCGGAGTTATTGTTGCTGGTAAATAAATCGATACGAATATGTCGAAGAAAATTGGCAACGCTACACGGTTCTTGATTACGAATACACATTAAATTAATTAATTTCTGAGATTTTATTTTGTTGCACTTCCAACACTCTTTCGATTTACTTTACGAAACTATTGCTTAACAATTATATTTCGATGTAACGCGCATAATGCAGCGCATGAGATTTTAAATTCGAAATAATTGTTACTTGTTCATTTACGAAATTAATTTAATTAATTACATATGCATGAAGCTATAATTTTATAATAAAATAACAGTTTCATCACAAAATGAATTCAATAAAAATGGTCAAGATAACATCTAAATAAACTCAAATTCTACAGGGCAAACAAAAAATAAAGAAAGTTTCTCATGTTTCATTGAGATAAATGTTAAGATGTTTTTAAATTACTTATTACTTTAAGTAATCTATGTGATTCCGTATTATTAAATTTTTCTCGATTGTTCTGAGGAACTCTCTCAAAATATTCTTCACCAAATTACTCAAATTGGTCATTTATTCCTTGTTTATATTTGAAACTACATTTCTTCACCAATTTTGTTAAAGTCCGTATCTTTATTTATGTAATTTAAATTTGTGGTTCGTTCGTTTATTGAAAAATGTTTTTCAATAGCAGGACAGTAGCCTCTCGAAGAACATAAATCAATATTAATAATTAATAACTTATTTTCTTTTTAAGAGAACATTTATCATCTATATTTCCTGAAAATAATCTTCATTAAAATGAGAACCAATCCCACTGTGAAATGTACTTTAATCTGGTAGAACTTCTGCAAGCTTTCTTAAAATAATTGCCCTTAAATGCCTAATTTTTAATATTCCCATTGAAATGAATGAGTAATTTCAATGCACGAATGAAGGTCACTTGCTAATTGCAATTGTTTTACAAAATACAAATGCTTTTAGTTATACTATGTTCATTATCAATTGTGTAACATACATTCTAAATATATCTTTTCTTCGAAACAGGTCCATGGATAGCATAATTGCCATAACAGTAATTATTCGGTTATTCATTTGAATTTAAATTTGTTCAAATGCGCGCAAATACACATCTTTCCGGTGACGTAATATCCCTTTAGATCTGAAGAAGTAGCGATAAGAAGTTGAAGGAATAATGTATTATAATCAAGCAGAAAAGAATATATCAGAATTGCGTTATTATAAATGAATTTGGGTACAAGCACATTTTAAAATAGTTATAAGTTAATCGAGGTTTTTATGTACCTTTGAATAAATAATTTGACCCTCTAAAGTGCTGCCATCTCGGCATATTTAAATGTAAATTGTAAGTTTGGCAAGGCAGCTTATAGTTATTACTGCAATTCTGATCAATTTTATTCCACTGGATGTGATACATTATTCTTTCAACTTCTCATCGCTCTTTCTTCAGATCCAAAGGGATATTGCGTCACCGGAAAGATGTGTATTTGCGCACAATTGAACAAATTCAAATTAATTACGAAGTAAATACTAATATTGCAATTATGATATCCATGTCCCTGTTTCGAAGAAAAGAAATCATTAGCATGTATGTTACACAATTGCTAATGAAAATAGTATAACTAAAAACATTAGTGTTGCAATTAGCAACCTATATTCATGCAATGAAGACTGTTGTCACGAAATATACATGATAAATGTTTTCTTAACTGGAAAGTTATTAATTAATTATATGGCTCAATATTCTTCGAACATATTTTTTATAAACGAAGGAACTAAGAATTTAAATAATGTAAGTAAAGATATGGAGTGTGACAAAATTGATGAAGAAATGTAGTTTCAAATAGAAAGATAAACAAAGAATAAATGAAAAATATTTTGAAAGATTTTTTCAGAACAATAAAAAAGAATTAATACGGCACTGCAAAGATTATTTAAAATATTAAATTTCAAAGCATCTTAACAATATTTCAACGAAACACTAGAAATTTTCTTTACTTTTAGTATGTCCTATAGTATTTGATTTTGTTCAGATATTATCTTGTCCATTTTTATTGAATTAACTAATTAACTTTGTGGTGAAATTCTGTTCATTTTATTATAAAATTACACTTGCATATACAGGGTGATTCAATATTACATATATAAATGGTGCCAGGTCAAATTTAGTTCGTCACGCTACACATAGGTGGCGCCACTTGAAATTTAGTTAGTGACGCCACTCATAGATGGCGACACGTGTAACTTATAGTTCGTGGCGTCGCTCATAGATGGGGCCAAGTGAAATTTAGTTCGTCACGCTACGCAGAGGTGGCACAACTTCAAGTTTAGTTCGCGACGTCACTCATAGATGGCGATACGCGAAATTTATAGTTCTTCACGCCACTCCTAGATGGCGACACTTCATAATTATAGTTCGTCATGGCGCTCCTAGATGGCGCCACTTCATAATTATAGTTCGTCACGCCACTCATATATGACGCCACGCCAAATTCTTTCTTCGTCACGCCATTCCTAGATGGCGCCACTTCACAATTATAGTTCGTCACGGCACTCCGAGATCCACTTCATGATTATAGTTCCCCACATTGCTCATAGATGGCGCCACATGAAACTTATAGTTCGCCGCATTACGCATAGATGGCGCCACTTCAAGATTATAGTTCCCTACATTGCTCATAGATGGCGCCACGCGAAATTTATAGTTCGTCACGCCACTCCGAGATGGCGCCACTTCATGATTATAGTTCCCTACATTGCTCATAGATGGCGCCACATGAAACCTATAGTTCGTCGCATCACGCATAGATGGCGCCACGCGAAATTTTTTAGTTCGTCACGCCACTCCTAGATGGCGCCACTTCATAATTATAGTTCGTCACTGCACTCCGAGACGGCGCCACTTCATGATTATAGTTTCCCCACATTGCTCATAGATGGCGCCACATGAAACCTATAGTTCGTCGCACCACGCATAGATGGCGCCACGCGAAATTTTTTAGTTCGTCACGCCACTCCTAGATGGCGCCACTTCATAATTATAGTTCGTCACTGCACTCCGAGATGGCGCCACTTCATGCTTATACTTCCCCACATTGCTCATAGATGGCGCCACATGAAACTTATAGTTCGCCACATTCCTCATAGATGGCGCCACGCGAAATTTATAGTTCGTCACTGCACTCCGAGATGTCGCCACTTCACAATTATAGTTCGTCAATGTACTCCGAGATGGCGCCACTTCATGATTATACTTCCCCACATTGCTCATAGATGGCGCCACGCGAAATTTTTAGTTCTGTACGCCACTCCTAGATGGCGCCACTTCATAATTATAGTTCGTCACTGCACTCATAGATGGCACCACATGAAACTTAATTTGTGCCTTCACTCACAGATGGCGCCACGTGAATATATCGCTTTATATTTAGTTTTTGATGTTTTTCGCGCGGTTTTCGATGGTTTTCACTTGTTCGAATCAATCCTGATTCAATTCCGCTCGAATTAGAAAAAGTCAATTTTTGCCACTTTTTTCTAAAAAAGCAAGACTAACTCCTTCGGATTTTTCTCATTTTTCGCATTTTCCTTCATCTCCCCAAAATGGTTGAAACGCGCACCATTTGTAGGGACAGGTGAAACCTAATTCGTGTGCTAATTACAGCCCAATTGGTCCAGCCGTTTAAAAGTTATCGCACTTTTAATCTCTTAAATTCGCATTATTATTTATCTCTTGTATTTCGCTTTTTCTCAAAGTTTTTTATCGATTTTCGCGCAGTTTTCGTTGTTTATAAGTTGGTCGCATCGATCCTGATTCAATTCCACTCGATTTAGAAAAGGTCGATTTAGCTGTTTTTTGCACAAAAAAGCAAGACTAACCCCTTTGGATTTTTCTCATTTTCCTTCATCTCCCCGAAATGGCTGAAATGCGCACCATTTATAGGGACAGGTGAAACCTAATTCGTGTGCTAATTACAGCCCAATCGGTCCAGCCGTTTAAAAGTTATCGCACTTTTAATCTCTTAAATTCGCATTATTATTTTCTCTTGTATTTCGCTTCTTCTCTAAGTTTTTATCAATTTTCGCGCAGTTTTCGGTGTTTTTAAGTTGCTCGCATCGATCCTGATTCAATTCCACTCGATTTAGAAAAGGTCGATTTAGCTGTTTTTTGCACAAAAAAAGCAAGACTAACCCCTTTGGACTTTTCTCATTTTCCTTCATCTCCCCGAAATGGCTGAAATGCGCACCATTTATAGGGACAGGTGAAACCTAATTCGTGTGCTAATTACAGCCCAATCGGTCCAGCCGTTTAAAAGTTATCGCACTTTTAATCTCTTAAATTCGCATTATTATTTATCTCTTGTATTTCGCTTTTTCTCAAAGTTTTTTATCGATTTTCGCGCAGTTTTCGTTGTTTATAAGTTGGTCGCATCGATCCTGATTCAATTCCACTCGATTTAGAAAAGGTCGATTTAGCTGTTTTTTGCACAAAAAAGCAAGACTAACCCCTTTGGATTTTTCTCATTTTCCTTCATCTCCCCGAAATGGCTGAAATGCGCACCATTTATAGGGACAGGTGAAACCTAATTCGTGTGCTAATTACAGCCCAATCGGTCCAGCCGTTTAAAAGTTATCGCACTTTTAATCTCTTAAATTCGCATTATTATTTTCTCTTGTATTTCGCTTCTTCTCTAAGTTTTTATCAATTTTCGCGCAGTTTTCGGTGTTTTTAAGTTGCTCGCATCGATCCTGATTCAATTCCACTCGATTTAGAAAAGGTCGATTTAGCTGTTTTTTGCACAAAAAAAGCAAGACTAACCCCTTTGGACTTTTCTCATTTTCCTTCATCTCCCCGAAATGGCTGAAATGCGCACCATTTGTAGGGACAGGTGAAACCTAATTCGTGTGCTAATTACAGCCCAATCGGTCCAGCCGTTTAAAAATTATCGCACTTTTAATCTCTTAATTTCGTATTATTATTTTCTCTTGTATTTCGCTTTTTCTCTAAGTTTTTTATCAATTTTCGCGCAGTTTTCGGTGTTTTTAAGTTGCTCGCATCGATCCTGATTCAATTCCACTCGATTTAGAAAAGGTCGATTTAGCTGTTTTTTGCACAAAAAAGCAAGACTAACCCCTTTGGATTTTTCTCATTTTCCTTCATCTCCCCGAAATGGCTGAAATGCGCACCATTTATAGGGACAGGTGAAACCTAATTCGTGTGCTAATTACAGCCCAATCGGTCCAGCCGTTTAAAAATTATCGCACTTTTAATCTCTTAATTTCGTATTATTATTTTCTCTTGTATTTCGCTTTTTCTCTAAGTTTTTTATCAATTTTCGCGCAGTTTTCGGTGTTTTTAAGTTGCTCGCATCGATCCTGATTCAATTCCACTCGATTTAGAAAAGGTCGATTTAGCTGTTTTTTGCACAAAAAAGCAAGACTAACCCCTTTGGATTTTTCTCATTTTCCTTCATCTCCCCGAAATGGCTGAAATGCGCACCATTTATAGGGACAGGTGAAACCTAATTCGTGTGCTAATTACAGCCCAATCGGTCCAGCCGTTTAAAAGTTATCGCACTTTTAATCTCTTAAATTCGCATTATTATTTTCTCTTGTATTTCGCTTCTTCTCTAAGTTTTTATCAATTTTCGCGCAGTTTTCGGTGTTTTTAAGTTGCTCGCATCGATCCTGATTCAATTCCACTCGATTTAGAAAAGGTCGATTTAGCTGTTTTTTGCACAAAAAAAGCAAGACTAACCCCTTTGGACTTTTCTCATTTTCCTTCATCTCCCCGAAATGGCTGAAATGCGCACCATTTGTAGGGACAGGTGAAACCTAATTCGTGTGCTAATTACAGCCCAATCGGTCCAGCCGTTTAAAAATTATCGCACTTTTAATCTCTTAATTTCGTATTATTATTTTCTCTTGTATTTCGCTTTTTCTCTAAGTTTTTTATCAATTTTCGCGCAGTTTTCGGTGTTTTTAAGTTGCTCGCATCGATCCTGATTCAATTCCACTCGATTTAGAAAAGGTCGATTTAGCTGTTTTTTGCACAAAAAAGCAAGACTAACCCCTTTGGATTTTTCTCATTTTCCTTCATCTCCCCGAAATGGCTGAAATGCGCACCATTTGTAGGGACAGGTGAAACCTAATTCGTGTGCTAATTACAGCCCAATCGGTCCAGCCGTTTAAAAGTTATCGCACTTTTAATCTCTTAAATTCGTATTATTATTTTCTCTTGTATTTCGCTTTTTCTCTAAGTTTTTTATCAATTTTCGCGCAGTTTTCGGTGTTTTTAAGTTGCTCGCATCGATCCTGATTCAATTCCACTCGATTTAGAAAAGGTCGATTTAGCTGTTTTTTGCACAAAAAAGCAAGACTAACCCCTTTGGATTTTTCTCATTTTCCTTCATCTCCCCGAAATGGCTGAAATGCGCACCATTTGTAGGGACAGGTGAAACCTAATTCGTGTGCTAATTACAGCCCAATCGGTCCAGCCGTTTAAAAATTATCGCACTTTTAATCTCTTAATTTCGTATTATTATTTTCTCTTGTATTTCGCTTTTTCTCTAAGTTTTTTATCAATTTTCGCGCAG
This sequence comes from Hololepta plana, assembly GCA_963695495.1. Classification (NCBI taxonomy): domain Eukaryota; kingdom Metazoa; phylum Arthropoda; class Insecta; order Coleoptera; family Histeridae; genus Hololepta; species Hololepta plana. Next base: position 9,154,658 of record OY968837.1, on the reverse strand, counting down.
TTTTCGGTGTTTTTAAGTTGCTCGCATCGATCCTGATTCAATTCCACTCGATTTAGAAAAGGTCGATTTAGCTGTTTTTTGCACAAAAAAGCAAGACTAACCCCTTTGGATTTTTCTCATTTTCCTTCATCTCCCCGAAATGGCTGAAATGCGCACCATTTATAGGGACAGGTGAAACCTAATTCGTGTGCTAATTACAGCCCAATCGGTCCAGCCGTTTAAAAGTTATCGCACTTTTAATCTCTTAAATTCGTATTATTATTTTCTCTTGTATTTCGCTTTTTCTCTAAGTTTTTTATCAATTTTCGCGCAGTTTTCGGTGTTTTTAAGTTGCTCGCATCGATCCTGATTCAATTCCACTCGATTTAGAAAAGGTCGATTTAGCTGTTTTTTGCACAAAAAAGCAAGACTAACCCCTTTGGATTTTTCTCATTTTCCTTCATCTCCCCGAAATGGCTGAAATGCGCACCATTTGTAGGGACAGGTGAAACCTAATTCGTGTGCTAATTACAGCCCAATCGGTCCAGCCGTTTAAAAATTATCGCACTTTTAATCTCTTAATTTCGTATTATTATTTTCTCTTGTATTTCGCTTTTTCTCTAAGTTTTTTATCAATTTTCGCGCAGTTTTCGGTGTTTTTAAGTTGCTCGCATCGATCCTGATTCAATTCCACTCGATTTAGAAAAGGTCGATTTAGCTGTTTTTTGCACAAAAAAGCAAGACTAACCCCTTTGGATTTTTCTCATTTTCCTTCATCTCCTCGAAATGGCTGAAATGCGCACCATTTGTAGGGACAGGTGAAACCTAATTCGTGTGCTAATTACAGCCCAATCGGTCCAGCCGTTTAAAAGTTATCGCACTTTTAATCTCTTAAATTCGCATTATTATTTTCTCTTGTATTTCGCTTCTTCTCTAAGTTTTTATCAATTTTCGCGCAGTTTTCGGTGTTTTTAAGTTGCTCGCATCGATCCTGATTCAATTCCACTCGATTTAGAAAAGGTCGATTTAGCTGTTTTTTGCACAAAAAAAGCAAGACTAACCCCTTTGGACTTTTCTCATTTTCCTTCATCTCCCCGAAATGGCTGAAATGCGCACCATTTGTAGGGACAGGTGAAACCTAATTCGTGTGCTAATTACAGCCCAATCGGTCCAGCCGTTTAAAAATTATCGCACTTTTAATCTCTTAATTTCGTATTATTATTTTCTCTTGTATTTCGCTTTTTCTCTAAGTTTTTTATCAATTTTCGCGCAGTTTTCGGTGTTTTTAAGTTGCTCGCATCGATCCTGATTCAATTCCACTCGATTTAGAAAAGGTCGATTTAGCTGTTTTTTGCACAAAAAAGCAAGACTAACCCCTTTGGATTTTTCTCATTTTCCTTCATCTCCCCGAAATGGCTGAAATGCGCACCATTTATAGGGACAGGTGAAACCTAATTCGTGTGCTAATTACAGCCCAATCGGTCCAGCCGTTTAAAAGTTATCGCACTTTTAATCTCTTAAATTCGTATTATTATTTTCTCTTGTATTTCGCTTTTTCTCTAAGTTTTTTATCAATTTTCGCGCAGTTTTCGGTGTTTTTAAGTTGCTCGCATCGATCCTGATTCAATTCCACTCGATTTAGAAAAGGTCGATTTAGCTGTTTTTTGCACAAAAAAGCAAGACTAACCCCTTTGGATTTTTCTCATTTTCCTTCATCTCCCCGAAATGGCTGAAATGCGCACCATTTGTAGGGACAGGTGAAACCTAATTCGTGTGCTAATTACAGCCCAATCGGTCCAGCCGTTTAAAAATTATCGCACTTTTAATCTCTTAATTTCGTATTATTATTTTCTCTTGTATTTCGCTTTTTCTCTAAGTTTTTTATCAATTTTCGCGCAGTTTTCGGTGTTTTTAAGTTGCTCGCATCGATCCTGATTCAATTCCACTCGATTTAGAAAAGGTCGATTTAGCTGTTTTTTGCACAAAAAAAGCAAGACTAACCCCTTTGGACTTTTCTCATTTTCCTTCATCTCCCCGAAATGGCTGAAATGCGCACCATTTGTAGGGACAGGTGAAACCTAATTCGTGTGCTAATTACAGCCCAATCGGTCCAGCCGTTTAAAAGTTATCGCACTTTTAATCTCTTAATTTCGTATTATTATTTTCTCTTGTATTTCGCTTTTTCTCTAAGTTTTTTATCAATTTTCGCGCAGTTTTCGGTGTTTTTAAGTTGCTCGCATCGATCCTGATTCAATTCCACTCGATTTAGAAAAGGTCGATTTAGCTGTTTTTTGCACAAAAAAGCAAGACTAACCCCTTTGGATTTTTCTCATTTTCCTTCATCTCCCCGAAATGGCTGAAATGCGCACCATTTATAGGGACAGGTGAAACCTAATTCGTGTGCTAATTACAGCCCAATCGGTCCAGCCGTTTAAAAGTTATCGCACTTTTAATCTCTTAAATTCGCATTATTATTTATCTCTTGTATTTCGCTTTTTCTCAAAGTTTTTTATCGATTTTCGCGCAGTTTTCGTTGTTTTTAAGTTGGTCGCATCGATCCTGATTCAATTCCACTCGATTTAGAAAAGGTCGATTTAGCTGTTTTTTGCACAAAAAAGCAAGACTAACCCCTTTGGATTTTTCTCATTTTCCTTCATCTCCCCGAAATGGCTGAAATGCGCACCATTTATAGGGACAGGTGAAACCTAATTCGTGTGCTAATTACAGCCCAATCGGTCCAGCCGTTTAAAAGTTATCGCACTTTTAATCTCTTAAATTCGCATTATTATTTATCTCTTGTATTTCGCTTTTTCTCAAAGTTTTTTATCGATTTTCGCGCAGTTTTCGTTGTTTTTAAGTTGGTCGCATCGATCCTGATTCAATTCCACTCGATTTAGAAAAGGTCGATTTAGCTGTTTTTTGCACAAAAAAGCAAGACTAACCCCTTTGGATTTTTCTCATTTTCCTTCATCTCCCCGAAATGGCTGAAATGCGCACCATTTATAGGGACAGGTGAAACCTAATTCGTGTGCTAATTACAGCCCAATCGGTCCAGCCGTTTAAAAGTTATCGCACTTTTAATCTCTTAAATTCGCATTATTATTTATCTCTTGTATTTCGCTTTTTCTCAAAGTTTTTTATCGATTTTCGCGCAGTTTTCGTTGTTTTTAAGTTGCTCGCATCGATCCTGATTCAATTCCACTCGATTTAGAAAAGGTCGATTTAGCTGTTTTTTGCACAAAAAAGCAAGACTAACCCCTTTGGATTTTTCTCATTTTCCTTCATCTCCCCGAAATGGCTGAAATGCGCACCATTTATAGGGACAGGTGAAACCTAATTCGTGTGCTAATTACAGCCCAATCGGTCCAGCCGTTTAAAAGTTATCGCACTTTTAATCTCTTAAATTCGCATTATTATTTATCTCTTGTATTTCGCTTTTTCTCAAAGTTTTTTATCAATTTTCGCGCAGTTTTCGTTGTTTTTAAGTTGGTCGCATCGATCCTGATTCAATTCCACTCGATTTAGAAAAGGTCGATTTTCCTTCATCTCCCCGAAATGGCTGAAATGCGCACCATTTGTAGGGACAGGTGAAACCTAATTCGTGTGCTAATTACAGCCCAATCGGTCCAGCCGTTTAAAAGTTATCGCACTTTTAATCTCTTAAATTCGCATTATTATTTATCTCTTGTATTTCGCTTTTTCTCAAAGTTTTTTATCGATTTTCGCGCAGTTTTCGTTGTTTTTAAGTTGGTCGCATCGATCCTGATTCAATTCCACTCGATTTAGAAAAGGTCGATTTAGCTGTTTTTTGCACCAAAAAGCAAGACAAACCCCTTTGGATTTTTCTCATTTTCCTTCATCTCCCCGAAATGGCTGAAATGCGCACCATTTATAGGGACAGGTGAAACCTAATTCGTGTGCTAATTACAGCCCAATCGGTCCAGCCGTTTAAAAGTTATCGCACTTTTAATCTCTTAAATTCGCATTATTATTTTCTCTTGTATTTCGCTTCTTCTCTAAGTTTTTATCAATTTTCGCGCAGTTTTCGGTGTTTTTAAGTTGGTCGCATCGATCCTGATTCAATTCCACTCGATTTAGAAAAGGTCGATTTAGCTGTTTTTTGCACAAAAAAGCAAGACTAACCCCTTTGGATTTTTCTCATTTTCCTTCATCTCCCCGAAATGGCTGAAATGCGCACCATTTGTAGGGACAGGTGAAACCTAATTCGTGTGCTAATTACAGCCCAATCGGTCCAGCCGTTTAAAAGTTATCGCACTTTTAATCTCTTAATTTCGTATTATTATTTTCTCTTGTATTTCGCTTTTTCTCTAAGTTTTTTATCAATTTTCGCGCAGTTTTCGGTGTTTTTAAGTTGCTCGCATCGATCCTGATTCAATTCCACTCGATTTAGAAAAGGTCGATTTAGCTGTTTTTTGCACAAAAAAGCAAGACTAACCCCTTTGGATTTTTCTCATTTTCCTTCATCTCCCCGAAATGGCTGAAATGCGCACCATTTATAGGGACAGGTGAAACCTAATTCGTGTGCTAATTACAGCCCAATCGGTCCAGCCGTTTAAAAGTTATCGCACTTTTAATCTCTTAATTTCGTATTATTATTTTCTCTTGTATTTCGCTTTTTCTCTAAGTTTTTTATCAATTTTCGCGCAGTTTTCGGTGTTTTTAAGTTGCTCGCATCGATCCTGATTCAATTCCACTCGATTTAGAAAAGGTCGATTTAGCTGTTTTTTGCACAAAAAAGCAAGACTAACCCCTTTGGATTTTTCTCATTTTCCTTCATCTCCTCGAAATGGCTGAAATGCGCACCATTTATAGGGACAGGTGAAACCTAATTCGTGTGCTAATTACAGCCCAATCGGTCCAGCCGTTTAAAAGTTATCGCACTTTTAATCTCTTAATTTCGTATTATTATTTTCTCTTGTATTTCGCTTTTTCTCTAAGTTTTTTATCAATTTTCGCGCAGTTTTCGGTGTTTTTAAGTTGCTCGCATCGATCCTGATTCAATTCCACTCGATTTAGAAAAGGTCGATTTAGCTGTTTTTTGCACAAAAAAAGCAAGACTAACCCCTTTGGACTTTTCTCATTTTCCTTCATCTCCCCGAAATGGCTGAAATGCGCACCATTTATAGGGACAGGTGAAACCTAATTCGTGTGCTAATTACAGCCCAATCGGTCCAGCCGTTTAAAAGTTATCGCACTTTTAATCTCTTAATTTCGTATTATTATTTTCTCTTGTATTTCGCTTTTTCTCTAAGTTTTTATCAATTTTCGCGCAGTTTTCGGTGTTTTTAAGTTGCTCGCATCGATCCTGATTCAATTCCACTCGATTTAGAAAAGGTCGATTTAGCTGTTTTTTGCACAAAAAAAGCAAGACTAACCCCTTTGGACTTTTCTCATTTTCCTTCATCTCCTCGAAATGGCTGAAATGCGCACCATTTATAGGGACAGGTGAAACCTAATTCGTGTGCTAATTACAGCCCAATCGGTCCAGCCGTTTAAAAGTTATCGCACTTTTAATCTCTTAATTTCGTATTATTATTTTCTCTTGTATTTCGCTTTTTCTCTAAGTTTTTTATCAATTTTCGCGCAGTTTTCGGTGTTTTTAAGTTGCTCGCATCGATCCTGATTCAATTCCACTCGATTTAGAAAAGGTCGATTTAGCTGTTTTTTGCACAAAAAAGCAAGACTAACCCCTTTGGATTTTTCTCATTTTCCTTCATCTCCCCGAAATGGCTGAAATGCGCACCATTTATAGGGACAGGTGAAACCTAATTCGTGTGCTAATTACAGCCCAATCGGTCCAGCCGTTTAAAAGTTATCGCACTTTTAATCTCTTAATTTCGTATTATTATTTTCTCTTGTATTTCGCTTTTTCTCTAAGTTTTTTATCAATTTTCGCGCAGTTTTCGGTGTTTTTAAGTTGCTCGCATCGATCCTGATTCAATTCCACTCGATTTAGAAAAGGTCGATTTAGCTGTTTTTTGCACAAAAAAAGCAAGACTAACCCCTTTGGACTTTTCTCATTTTCCTTCATCTCCTCGAAATGGCTGAAATGCGCACCATTTATAGGGACAGGTGAAACCTAATTCGTGTGCTAATTACAGCCCAATCGGTCCAGCCGTTTAAAAGTTATCGCACTTTTAATCTCTTAATTTCGTATTATTATTTTCTCTTGTATTTCGCTTCTTCTCTAAGTTTTTATCAATTTTCGCGCAGTTTTCGGTGTTTTTAAGTTGCTCGCATCGATCCTGATTCAATTCCACTCGATTTAGAAAAGGTCGATTTAGCTGTTTTTTGCACAAAAAAAGCAAGACTAACCCCTTTGGACTTTTCTCATTTTCCTTCATCTCCTCGAAATGGCTGAAATGCCACCATTTGTAGGGACAGGTGAAACCTAATTCGTGTGCTAATTACAGCCCAATCGGTCCAGCCGTTTAAAAGTTATCGCACTTTTAATCTCTTAAATTCGCATTATTATTTATCTCTTGTATTTCGCTTTTTCTCAAAGTTTTTTATCGATTTTCGCGCAGTTTACGTTGTTTTTAAGTTGGTCGCATCGATCCTGATTCAATTCCACTCGATTTAGAAAAGGTCGATTTAGCTGTTTTTTGCACAAAAAAAGCAAGACTAACCCCTTTGGACTTTTCTCATTTTCCTTCATCTCCTCGAAATGGCTGAAATGCGCACCATTTATAGGGACAGGTGAAACCTAATTCGTGTGCTAATTACAGCCCAATCGGTCCAGCCGTTTAAAAGTTATCGCACTTTTAATCTCTTAATTTCGTATTATTATTTTCTCTTGTATTTCGCTTTTTCTCTAAGTTTTTTATCAATTTTCGCGCAGTTTTCGGTGTTTTTAAGTTGCTCGCATCGATCCTGATTCAATTCCACTCGATTTAGAAAAGGTCGATTTAGCTGTTTTTTGCACAAAAAAGCAAGACTAACCCCTTTGGATTTTTCTCATTTTCCTTCATCTCCCCGAAATGGCTGAAATGCGCACCATTTATAGGGACAGGTGAAACCTAATTCGTGTGCTAATTACAGCCCAATCGGTCCAGCCGTTTAAAAGTTATCGCACTTTTAATCTCTTAATTTCGTATTATTATTTTCTCTTGTATTTCGCTTCTTCTCTAAGTTTTTATCAATTTTCGCGCAGTTTTCGGTGTTTTTAAGTTGCTCGCATCGATCCTGATTCAATTCCACTCGATCTAGAAAAGGTCGATTTAGCTGTTTTTTGCACAAAAAAAGCAAGACTAACCCCTTTGGACTTTTCTCATTTTCCTTCATCTCCTCGAAATGGCTGAAATGCCACCATTTGTAGGGACAGGTGAAACCTAATTCGTGTGCTAATTACAGCCCAATCGGTCCAGCCGTTTAAAAGTTATCGCACTTTTAATCTCTTAATTTCGTATTATTATTTTCTCTTGTATTTCGCTTTTTCTCTAAGTTTTTTATCAATTTTCGCGCAGTTTTCGGTGTTTTTAAGTTGCTCGCATCGATCCTGATTCAATTCCACTCGATCTAGAAAAGGTCGATTTAGCTGTTTTTTGCACAAAAAAGCAAGACTAACCCCTTTGGATTTTTCTCATTTTCCTTCATCTCCTCGAAATGGCTGAAATGCGCACCATTTATAGGGACAGGTGAAACCTAATTCGTGTGCTAATTACAGCCCAATCGGTCCAGCCGTTTAAAAGTTATCGCACTTTTAATCTCTTAATTTCGTATTATTATTTTCTCTTGTATTTCGCTTTTTCTCTAAGTTTTTTATCAATTTTCGCGCAGTTTTCGGTGTTTTTAAGTTGCTCGCATCGATCCTGATTCAATTCCACTCGATTTAGAAAAGGTCGATTTAGCTGTTTTTTGCACAAAAAAAGCAAGACTAACCCCTTTGGACTTTTCTCATTTTCCTTCATCTCCTCGAAATGGCTGAAATGCGCACCATTTATAGGGACAGGTGAAACCTAATTCGTGTGCTAATTACAGCCCAATCGGTCCAGCCGTTTAAAAGTTATCGCACTTTTAATCTCTTAATTTCGTATTATTATTTTCTCTTGTATTTCGCTTTTTCTCTAAGTTTTTATCAATTTTCGCGCAGTTTTCGGTGTTTTTAAGTTGCTCGCATCGATCCTGATTCAATTCCACTCGATTTAGAAAAGGTCGATTTAGCTGTTTTTTGCACAAAAAAAGCAAGACTAACCCCTTTGGACTTTTCTCATTTTCCTTCATCTCCTCGAAATGGCTGAAATGCGCACCATTTATAGGGACAGGTGAAACCTAATTCGTGTGCTAATTACAGCCCAATCGGTCCAGCCGTTTAAAAGTTATCGCACTTTTAATCTCTTAATTTCGTATTATTATTTTCTCTTGTATTTCGCTTTTTCTCTAAGTTTTTTATCAATTTTCGCGCAGTTTTCGGTGTTTTTAAGTTGCTCGCATCGATCCTGATTCAATTCCACTCGATTTAGAAAAGGTCGATTTAGCTGTTTTTTGCACAAAAAAGCAAGACTAACCCCTTTGGATTTTTCTCATTTTCCTTCATCTCCCCGAAATGGCTGAAATGCGCACCATTTATAGGGACAGGTGAAACCTAATTCGTGTGCTAATTACAGCCCAATCGGTCCAGCCGTTTAAAAGTTATCGCACTTTTAATCTCTTAATTTCGTATTATTATTTTCTCTTGTATTTCGCTTCTTCTCTAAGTTTTTATCAATTTTCGCGCAGTTTTCGGTGTTTTTAAGTTGCTCGCATCGATCCTGATTCAATTCCACTCGATTTAGAAAAGGTCGATTTAGCTGTTTTTTGCACAAAAAAAGCAAGACTAACCCCTTTGGACTTTTCTCATTTTCCTTCATCTCCTCGAAATGGCTGAAATGCCACCATTTGTAGGGACAGGTGAAACCTAATTCGTGTGCTAATTACAGCCCAATCGGTCCAGCCGTTTAAAAGTTATCGCACTTTTAATCTCTTAAATTCGCATTATTATTTATCTCTTGTATTTCGCTTTTTCTCAAAGTTTTTTATCGATTTTCGCGCAGTTTACGTTGTTTTTAAGTTGGTCGCATCGATCCTGATTCAATTCCACTCGATTTAGAAAAGGTCGATTTAGCTGTTTTTTGCACAAAAAAAGCAAGACTAACCCCTTTGGACTTTTCTCATTTTCCTTCATCTCCTCGAAATGGCTGAAATGCGCACCATTTATAGGGACAGGTGAAACCTAATTCGTGTGCTAATTACAGCCCAATCGGTCCAGCCGTTTAAAAGTTATCGCACTTTTAATCTCTTAATTTCGTATTATTATTTTCTCTTGTATTTCGCTTCTTCTCTAAGTTTTTATCAATTTTCGCGCAGTTTTCGGTGTTTTTAAGTTGCTCGCATCGATCCTGATTCAATTCCACTCGATTTAGAAAAGGTCGATTTAGCTGTTTTTTGCACAAAAAAAGCAAGACTAACCCCTTTGGACTTTTCTCATTTTCCTTCATCTCCTCGAAATGGCTGAAATGCCACCATTTGTAGGGACAGGTGAAACCTAATTCGTGTGCTAATTACAGCCCAATCGGTCCAGCCGTTTAAAAGTTATCGCACTTTTAATCTCTTAAATTCGCATTATTATTTATCTCTTGTATTTCGCTTTTTCTCAAAGTTTTTTATCGATTTTCGCGCAGTTTACGTTGTTTTTAAGTTGGTCGCATCGATCCTGATTCAATTCCACTCGATTTAGAAAAGGTCGATTTAGCTGTTTTTTGCACAAAAAAAGCAAGACTAACCCCTTTGGACTTTTCTCATTTTCCTTCATCTCCTCGAAATGGCTGAAATGCGCACCATTTATAGGGACAGGTGAAACCTAATTCGTGTGCTAATTACAGCCCAATCGGTCCAGCCGTTTAAAAGTTATCGCACTTTTAATCTCTTAATTTCGTATTATTATTTTCTCTTGTATTTCGCTTTTTCTCTAAGTTTTTATCAATTTTCGCGCAGTTTTCGGTGTTTTTAAGTTGCTCGCATCGATCCTGATTCAATTCCACTCGATTTAGAAAAGGTCGATTTAGCTGTTTTTTGCACAAAAAAAGCAAGACTAACCCCTTTGGACTTTTCTCATTTTCCTTCATCTCCTCGAAATGGCTGAAATGCGCACCATTTATAGGGACAGGTGAAACCTAATTCGTGTGCTAATTACAGCCCAATCGGTCCAGCCGTTTAAAAGTTATCGCACTTTTAATCTCTTAATTTCGTATTATTATTTTCTCTTGTATTTCGCTTCTTCTCTAAGTTTTTATCAATTTTCGCGCAGTTTTCGGTGTTTTTAAGTTGCTCGCATCGATCCTGATTCAATTCCACTCGATTTAGAAAAGGTCGATTTAGCTGTTTTTTGCACAAAAAAGCAAGACTAACCCCTTTGGACTTTTCTCATTTTCCTTCATCTCCTCGAAATGGCTGAAATGCCACCATTTGTAGGGACAGGTGAAACCTAATTCGTGTGCTAATTACAGCCCAATCGGTCCAGCCGTTTAAAAGTTATCGCACTTTTAATCTCTTAAATTCGCATTATTATTTATCTCTTGTATTTCGCTTTTTCTCAAAGTTTTTTATCGATTTTCGCGCAGTTTACGTTGTTTTTAAGTTGGTCGCATCGATCCTGATTCAATTCCACTCGATTTAGAAAAGGTCGATTTAGCTGTTTTTTGCACAAAAAAAGCAAGACTAACCCCTTTGGACTTTTCTCATTTTCCTTCATCTCCTCGAAATGGCTGAAATGCCACCATTTGTAGGGACAGGTGAAACCTAATTCGTGTGCTAATTACAGCCCAATCGGTCCAGCCGTTTAAAAGTTATCGCACTTTTAATCTCTTAATTTCGTATTATTATTTTCTCTTGTATTTCGCTTCTTCTCTAAGTTTTTATCAATTTTCGCGCAGTTTTCGGTGTTTTTAAGTTGCTCGCATCGATCCTGATTCAATTCCACTCGATCTAGAAAAGGTCGATTTAGCTGTTTTTTGCACAAAAAAGCAAGACTAACCCCTTTGGATTTTTCTCATTTTCCTTCATCTCCCCGAAATGGCTGAAATGCGCACCATTTATAGGGACAGGTGAAACCTAATTCGTGTGCTAATTACAGCCCAATCGGTCCAGCCGTTTAAAAGTTATCGCACTTTTAATCTCTTAATTTCGTATTATTATTTTCTCTTGTATTTCGCTTCTTCTCTAAGTTTTTATCAATTTTCGCGCAGTTTTCGGTGTTTTTAAGTTGCTCGCATCGATCCTGATTCAATTCCACTCGATCTAGAAAAGGTCGATTTAGCTGTTTTTTGCACAAAAAAAGCAAGACTAACCCCTTTGGACTTTTCTCATTTTCCTTCATCTCCCCGAAATGGCTGAAATGCGCACCATTTATAGGGACAGGTGAAACCTAATTCGTGTGCTAATTACAGCCCAATCGGTCCAGCCGTTTAAAAGTTATCGCACTTTTAATCTCTTAATTTCGTATTATTATTTTCTCTTGTATTTCGCTTTTTCTCTAAGTTTTTTATCAATTTTCGCGCAGTTTTCGGTGTTTTTAAGTTGCTCGCATCGATCCTGATTCAATTCCACTCGATCTAGAAAAGGTCGATTTAGCTGTTTTTTGCACAAAAAAAGCAAGACTAACCCCTTTGGACTTTTCTCATTTTCCTTCATCTCCTCGAAATGGCTGAAATGCCACCATTTGTAGGGACAGGTGAAACCTAATTCGTGTGCTAATTACAGCCCAATCGGTCCAGCCGTTTAAAAGTTATCGCACTTTTAATCTCTTAAATTCGCATTATTATTTATCTCTTGTATTTCGCTTTTTCTCAAAGTTTTTTATCGATTTTCGCGCAGTTTACGTTGTTTTTAAGTTGGTCGCATCGATCCTGATTCAATTCCACTCGATTTAGAAAAGGTCGATTTAGCTGTTTTTTGCACAAAAAAGCAAGACTAACCCCTTTGGATTTTTCTCATTTTCCTTCATCTCCTCGAAATGGCTGAAATGCGCACCATTTATAGGGACAGGTGAAACCTAATTCGTGTGCTAATTACAGCCCAATCGGTCCAGCCGTTTAAAAGTTAATCTCTTAATTTCGTATTATTATTTTCTCTTGTATTTCGCTTTTTCTCTAAGTTTTTTATCAATTTTCGCGCAGTTTTCGGTGTTTTTAAGTTGCTCGCATCGATCCTGATTCAATTCCACTCGATCTAGAAAAGGTCGATTTAGCTGTTTTTTGCACAAAAAAGCAAGACTAACCCCTTTGGACTTTTCTCATTTTCCTTCATCTCCTCGAAATGGCTGAAATGCCACCATTTGTAGGGACAGGTGAAACCTAATTCGTGTGCTAATTACAGCCCAATCGGTCCAGCCGTTTAAAAGTTATCGCACTTTTAATCTCTTAATTTCGTATTATTATTTTCTCTTGTATTTCGCTTCTTCTCTAAGTTTTTATCAATTTTCGCGCAGTTTTCGGTGTTTTTAAGTTGCTCGCATCGATCCTGATTCAATTCCACTCGATCTAGAAAAGGTCGATTTAGCTGTTTTTTGCACAAAAAAGCAAGACTAACCCCTTTGGATTTTTCTCATTTTCCTTCATCTCCTCGAAATGGCTGAAATGCGCACCATTTATAGGGACAGGTGAAACCTAATTCGTGTGCTAATTACAGCCCAATCGGTCCAGCCGTTTAAAAGTTATCGCACTTTTAATCTCTTAATTTCGTATTATTATTTTCTCTTGTATTTCGCTTTTTCTCTAAGTTTTTTATCAATTTTCGCGCAGTTTTCGGTGTTTTTAAGTTGCTCGCATCGATCCTGATTCAATTCCACTCGATTTAGAAAAGGTCGATTTAGCTGTTTTTTGCACAAAAAAAGCAAGACTAACCCCTTTGGACTTTTCTCATTTTCCTTCATCTCCTCGAAATGGCTGAAATGCGCACCATTTATAGGGACAGGTGAAACCTAATTCGTGTGCTAATTACAGCCCAATCGGTCCAGCCGTTTAAAAGTTATCGCACTTTTAATCTCTTAATTTCGTATTATTATTTTCTCTTGTATTTCGCTTTTTCTCTAAGTTTTTATCAATTTTCGCGCAGTTTTCGGTGTTTTTAAGTTGCTCGCATCGATCCTGATTCAATTCCACTCGATTTAGAAAAGGTCGATTTAGCTGTTTTTTGCACAAAAAAAGCAAGACTAACCCCTTTGGACTTTTCTCATTTTCCTTCATCTCCTCGAAATGGCTGAAATGCGCACCATTTATAGGGACAGGTGAAACCTAATTCGTGTGCTAATTACAGCCCAATCGGTCCAGCCGTTTAAAAGTTATCGCACTTTTAATCTCTTAATTTCGTATTATTATTTTCTCTTGTATTTCGCTTTTTCTCTAAGTTTTTTATCAATTTTCGCGCAGTTTTCGGTGTTTTTAAGTTGCTCGCATCGATCCTGATTCAATTCCACTCGATTTAGAAAAGGTCGATTTAGCTGTTTTTTGCACAAAAAAGCAAGACTAACCCCTTTGGATTTTTCTCATTTTCCTTCATCTCCCCGAAATGGCTGAAATGCGCACCATTTATAGGGACAGGTGAAACCTAATTCGTGTGCTAATTACAGCCCAATCGGTCCAGCCGTTTAAAAGTTATCGCACTTTTAATCTCTTAATTTCGTATTATTATTTTCTCTTGTATTTCGCTTCTTCTCTAAGTTTTTATCAATTTTCGCGCAGTTTTCGGTGTTTTTAAGTTGCTCGCATCGATCCTGATTCAATTCCACTCGATTTAGAAAAGGTCGATTTAGCTGTTTTTTGCACAAAAAAAGCAAGACTAACCCCTTTGGACTTTTCTCATTTTCCTTCATCTCCTCGAAATGGCTGAAATGCCACCATTTGTAGGGACAGGTGAAACCTAATTCGTGTGCTAATTACAGCCCAATCGGTCCAGCCGTTTAAAAGTTATCGCACTTTTAATCTCTTAAATTCGCATTATTATTTATCTCTTGTATTTCGCTTTTTCTCAAAGTTTTTTATCGATTTTCGCGCAGTTTACGTTGTTTTTAAGTTGGTCGCATCGATCCTGATTCAATTCCACTCGATTTAGAAAAGGTCGATTTAGCTGTTTTTTGCACAAAAAAAGCAAGACTAACCCCTTTGGACTTTTCTCATTTTCCTTCATCTCCTCGAAATGGCTGAAATGCGCACCATTTATAGGGACAGGTGAAACCTAATTCGTGTGCTAATGACAGCCCAATCGGTCCAGCCGTTTAAAAGTTATCGCACTTTTAATCTCTTAATTTCGTATTATTATTTTCTCTTGTATTTCGCTTTTTCTCTAAGTTTTTTATCAATTTTCGCGCAGTTTTCGGTGTTTTTAAGTTGCTCGCATCGATCCTGATTCAATTCCACTCGATTTAGAAAAGGTCGATTTAGCTGTTTTTTGCACAAAAAAGCAAGACTAACCCCTTTGGATTTTTCTCATTTTCCTTCATCTCCCCGAAATGGCTGAAATGCGCACCATTTATAGGGACAGGTGAAACCTAATTCGTGTGCTAATTACAGCCCAATCGGTCCAGCCGTTTAAAAGTTATCGCACTTTTAATCTCTTAATTTCGTATTATTATTTTCTCTTGTATTTCGCTTTTTCTCTAAGTTTTTTATCAATTTTCGCGCAGTTTTCGGTGTTTTTAAGTTGCTCGCATCGATCCTGATTCAATTCCACTCGATTTAGAAAAGGTCGATTTAGCTGTTTTTTGCACAAAAAAGCAAGACTAACCCCTTTGGATTTTTCTCATTTTCCTTCATCTCCCCGAAATGGCTGAAATGCGCACCATTTATAGGGACAGGTGAAACCTAATTCGTGTGCTAATTACAGCCCAATCGGTCCAGCCGTTTAAAAGTTATCGCACTTTTAATCTCTTAATTTCGTATTATTATTTTCTCTTGTATTTCGCTTCTTCTCTAAGTTTTTATCAATTTTCGCGCAGTTTTCGGTGTTTTTAAGTTGCTCGCATCGATCCTGATTCAATTCCACTCGATCTAGAAAAGGTCGATTTAGCTGTTTTTTGCACAAAAAAAGCAAGACTAACCCCTTTGGACTTTTCTCATTTTCCTTCATCTCCCCGAAATGGCTGAAATGCGCACCATTTATAGGGACAGGTGAAACCTAATTCGTGTGCTAATTACAGCCCAATCGGTCCAGCCGTTTAAAAGTTATCGCACTTTTAATCTCTTAATTTCGTATTATTATTTTCTCTTGTATTTCGCTTTTTCTCTAAGTTTTTTATCAATTTTCGCGCAGTTTTCGGTGTTTTTAAGTTGCTCGCATCGATCCTGATTCAATTCCACTCGATCTAGAAAAGGTCGATTTAGCTGTTTTTTGCACAAAAAAAGCAAGACTAACCCCTTTGGACTTTTCTCATTTTCCTTCATCTCCTCGAAATGGCTGAAATGCCACCATTTGTAGGGACAGGTGAAACCTAATTCGTGTGCTAATTACAGCCCAATCGGTCCAGCCGTTTAAAAGTTATCGCACTTTTAATCTCTTAAATTCGCATTATTATTTATCTCTTGTATTTCGCTTTTTCTCAAAGTTTTTTATCGATTTTCGCGCAGTTTACGTTGTTTTTAAGTTGGTCGCATCGATCCTGATTCAATTCCACTCGATTTAGAAAAGGTCGATTTAGCTGTTTTTTGCACAAAAAAGCAAGACTAACCCCTTTGGATTTTTCTCATTTTCCTTCATCTCCTCGAAATGGCTGAAATGCGCACCATTTATAGGGACAGGTGAAACCTAATTCGTGTGCTAATTACAGCCCAATCGGTCCAGCCGTTTAAAAGTTAATCTCTTAATTTCGTATTATTATTTTCTCTTGTATTTCGCTTTTTCTCTAAGTTTTTTATCAATTTTCGCGCAGTTTTCGGTGTTTTTAAGTTGCTCGCATCGATCCTGATTCAATTCCACTCGATTTAGAAAAGGTCGATTTAGCTGTTTTTTGCACAAAAAAAAGCAAGACTAACCCCTTTGGACTTTTCTCATTTTCCTTCATCTCCTCGAAATGGCTGAAATGCGCACCATTTGTAGGGACAGGTGAAACCTAATTCGTGTGCTAATTACAGCCCAATCGGTCCAGCCGTTTAAAAGTTATCGCACTTTTAATCTCTTAAATTCGCATTATTATTTTCTCTTGTATTTCGCTTTTTCTCTAAGTTTTTATCAATTTGCGCGCAGTTTTCGGTGTTTTTAAGTTGCTCGCATCGATCCTGATTCAATTCCACTCGATTTAGAAAAGGTCGATTTAGCTGTTTTTTGCACAAAAAAAAGCAAGACTAACCCCTTTGGACTTTTCTCATTTTCCTTCATCTCCTCGAAATGGCTGAAATGCGCACCATTTGTAGGGACAGGTGAAACCTAATTCGTGTGCTAATTACAGCCCAATCGGTCCAGCCGTTTAAAAGTTATCGCACTTTTAATCTCTTAAATTCGCATTATTATTTTCTCTTGTATTTCGCTTTTTCTCTAAGTTTTTATCAATTTGCGCGCAGTTTTCGGTGTTTTTAAGTTGCTCGCATCGATCCTGATTCAATTCCACTCGATCTAGAAAAGGTCGATTTAGCTGTTTTTTGCACAAAAAAAGCAAGACTAACCCCTTTGGACTTTTCTCATTTTCCTTCATCTCCTCGAAATGGCTGAAATGCGCACCAGTTGTAGGGACAGGTGAAACCTAATTCGTGTGCTAATTACAGCCCAATCGGTCCAGCCGTTTAAAAGTTATCGCACTTTTAATCTCTTAAATTCGTATTATTATTTTCTCTTGTATTTCGCTTTTTCTCTAAGTTTTTATCAATTTTCGCGCAGTTTTCGGTGTTTTTAAGTTGCTCGCATCGATCCTGATTCAATTCCACTCGATTTAGAAAAGGTCGATTTAGCTGTTTTTTGCACAAAAAAAAGCAAGACTAACCCCTTTGGACTTTTCTCATTTTCCTTCATCTCCTCGAAATGGCTGAAATGCGCACCATTTGTAGGGACAGGTGAAACCTAATTCGTGTGCTAATTACAGCCCAATCGGTCCAGCCGTTTAAAAGTTATCGCACTTTTAATCTCTTAAATTCGCATTATTATTTTCTCTTGTATTTCGCTTTTTCTCTAAGTTTTTATCAATTTTCGCGCAGTTTTCGGTGTTTTTAAGTTGCTCGCATCGATCCTGATTCAATTCCACTCGATTTAGAAAAGGTCGATTTAGCTGTTTTTTGCACAAAAAAAAGCAAGACTAACCCCTTTGGACTTTTCTCATTTTCCTTCATCTCCTCGAAATGGCTGAAATGCGCACCAGTTGTAGGGACAGGTGAAACCTAATTCGTGTGCTAATTACAGCCCAATCGGTCCAGCCGTTTAAAAGTTATCGCACTTTTAATCTCTTAAATTCGCATTATTATTTTCTCTTGTATTTCGCTTTTTCTCTAAGTTTTTATCAATTTTCGCGCAGTTTTCGGTGTTTTTAAGTTGCTCGCATCGATCCTGATTCAATTCCACTCGATTTAGAAAAGGTCGATTTAGCTGTTTTTTGCACAAAAAAAAGCAAGACTAACCCCTTTGGACTTTTCTCATTTTCCTTCATCTCCTCGAAATGGCTGAAATGCGCACCATTTGTAGGGACAGGTGAAACCTAATTCGTGTGCTAATTACAGCCCAATCGGTCCAGCCGTTTAAAAGTTATCGCACTTTTAATCTCTTAAATTCGCATTATTATTTTCTCTTGTATTTCGCTTTTTCTCTAAGTTTTTATCAATTTTCGCGCAGTTTTCGGTGTTTTTAAGTTGCTCGCATCGATCCTGATTCAATTCCACTCGATTTAGAAAAGGTCGATTTAGCTGTTTTTTGCACAAAAAAAAGCAAGACTAACCCCTTTGGACTTTTCTCATTTTCCTTCATCTCCTCGAAATGGCTGAAATGCGCACCATTTGTAGGGACAGGTGAAACCTAATTCGTGTGCTAATTACAGCCCAATCGGTCCAGCCGTTTAAAAGTTATCGCACTTTTAATCTCTTAAATTCGCATTATTATTTTCTCTTGTATTTCGCTTTTTCTCTAAGTTTTTATCAATTTGCGCGCAGTTTTCGGTGTTTTTAAGTTGCTCGCATCGATCCTGATTCAATTCCACTCGATCTAGAAAAGGTCGATTTAGCTGTTTTTTGCACAAAAAAAGCAAGACTAACCCCTTTGGACTTTTCTCATTTTCCTTCATCTCCTCGAAATGGCTGAAATGCGCACCAGTTGTAGGGACAGGTGAAACCTAATTCGTGTGCTAATTACAGCCCAATCGGTCCAGCCGTTTAAAAGTTATCGCACTTTTAATCTCTTAAATTCGCATTATTATTTTCTCTTGTATTTCGCTTTTTCTCTAAGTTTTTATCAATTTGCGCGCAGTTTTCGGTGTTTTTAAGTTGCTCGCATCGATCCTGATTCAATTCCACTCGATCTAGAAAAGGTCGATTTAGCTGTTTTTTGCACAAAAAAAGCAAGACTAACCCCTTTGGACTTTTCTCATTTTCCTTCATCTCCTCGAAATGGCTGAAATGCGCACCATTTGTAGGGACAGGTGAAACCTAATTCGTGTGCTAATTACAGCCCAATCGGTCCAGCCGTTTAAAAGTTATCGCACTTTTAATCTCTTAAATTCGTATTATTATTTTCTCTTGTATTTCGCTTTTTCTCTAAGTTTTTATCAATTTTCGCGCAGTTTTCGGTGTTTTTAAGTTGCTCGCATCGATCCTGATTCAATTCCACTCGATTTAGAAAAGGTCGATTTAGCTGTTTTTTGCACAAAAAAAAGCAAGACTAACCCCTTTGGACTTTTCTCATTTTCCTTCATCTCCTCGAAATGGCTGAAATGCGCACCATTTGTAGGGACAGGTGAAACCTAATTCGTGTGCTAATTACAGCCCAATCGGTCCAGCCGTTTAAAAGTTATCGCACTTTTAATCTCTTAAATTCGCATTATTATTTTCTCATGTATTTCGCTTTTTCTCTAAGTTTTTATCAATTTGCGCGCAGTTTTCGGTGTTTTTAAGTTGCTCGCATCGATCCTGATTCAATTCCACTCGATCTAGAAAAGGTCGATTTAGCTGTTTTTTGCACAAAAAAAGCAAGACTAACCCCTTTGGACTTTTCTCATTTTCCTTCATCTCCTCGAAATGGCTGAAATGCGCACCATTTGTAGGGACAGGTGAAACCTAATTCGTGTGCTAATTACAGCCCAATCGGTCCAGCCGTTTAAAAGTTATCGCACTTTTAATCTCTTAAATTCGTATTATTATTTTCTCTTGTATTTCGCTTTTTCTCTAAGTTTTTATCAATTTTCGCGCAGTTTTCGGTGTTTTTAAGTTGCTCGCATCGATCCTGATTCAATTCCACTCGATCTAGAAAAGGTCGATTTAGCTGTTTTTTGCACAAAAAAAGCAAGACTAACCCCTTTGGACTTTTCTCATTTTCCTTCATCTCCTCGAAATGGCTGAAATGCGCACCATTTGTAGGGACAGGTGAAACCTAATTCGTGTGCTAATTACAGCCCAATCGGTCCAGCCGTTTAAAAGTTATCGCACTTTTAATCTCTTAAATTCGCATTATTATTTTCTCATGTATTTCGCTTTTTCTCTAAGTTTTTATCAATTTGCGCGCAGTTTTCGGTGTTTTTAAGTTGCTCGCATCGATCCTGATTCAATTCCACTCGATTTAGAAAAGGTCGATTTAGCTGTTTTTTGCACAAAAAAAGCAAGACTAACCCCTTTGGATTTTTCTCATTTTCCTTCATCTCCCCGAAATGGCTGAAATGCGCACCATTTGTAGGGACAGGTGAAACCTAATTCGTGTGCTAATTACAGCCCAATCGGTCCAGCCGTTTAAAAGTTATCGCACTTTTAATCTCTTAAATTCGCATTATTATTTTCTCTTGTATTTCGCTTTTTCTCTAAGTTTTTTATCAATTTTCGCGCAGTTTTCGGTGTTTTTAAGTTGCTCGCATCGATCCTGATTCAATTCCACTCGATTTAGAAAAGGTCGATTTAGCTGTTTTTTGCACAAAAAAAAAGCAAGACTAACCCCTTTGGACTTTTCTCATTTTCCTTCATCTCCTCGAAATGGCTGAAATGCGCACCATTTGTAGGGACAGGTGAAACCTAATTCGTGTGCTAATTACAGCCCAATCGGTCCAGCCGTTTAAAAGTTATCGCACTTTTAATCTCTTAAATTCGCATTATTATTTTCTCTTGTATTTCGCTTTTTCTCTAAGTTTTTTATCAATTTTCGCGCAGTTTTCGGTGTTTTTAAGTTGCTCGCATCGATCCTGATTCAATTCCACTCGATTTAGAAAAGGTCGATTTAGCTGTTTTTTGCACAAAAAAAAAGCAAGACTAACCCCTTTGGACTTTTCTCATTTTCCTTCATCTCCTCGAAATGGCTGAAATGCGCACCATTTGTAGGGACAGGTGAAACCTAATTCGTGTGCTAATTACAGCCCAATCGGTCCAGCCGTTTAAAAGTTATCGCACTTTTAATCTCTTAAATTCGCATTATTATTTTCTCTTGTATTTCGCTTTTTCTCTAAGTTTTTTATCAATTTTCGCGCAGTTTTCGGTGTTTTTAAGTTGCTCGCATCGATCCTGATTCAATTCCACTCGATTTAGAAAAGGTCGATTTAGCTGTTTTTTGCACAAAAAAAAAGCAAGACTAACCCCTTTGGACTTTTCTCATTTTCCTTCATCTCCTCGAAATGGCTGAAATGCGCACCATTTGTAGGGACAGGTGAAACCTAATTCGTGTGCTAATTACAGCCCAATCGGTCCAGCCGTTTAAAAGTTATCGCACTTTTAATCTCTTAAATTCGCATTATTATTTTCTCTTGTATTTCGCTTTTTCTCTAAGTTTTTTATCAATTTTCGCGCAGTTTTCGGTGTTTTTAAGTTGCTCGCATCGATCCTGATTCAATTCCACTCGATTTAGAAAAGGTCGATTTAGCTGTTTTTTGCACAAAAAAAAAGCAAGACTAACCCCTTTGGACTTTTCTCATTTTCCTTCATCTCCTCGAAATGGCTGAAATGCGCACCATTTGTAGGGACAGGTGAAACCTAATTCGTGTGCTAATTACAGCCCAATCGGTCCAGCCGTTTAAAAGTTATCGCACTTTTAATCTCTTAAATTCGCATTATTATTTTCTCTTGTATTTCGCTTTTTCTCTAAGTTTTTTATCAATTTTCGCGCAGTTTTCGGTGTTTTTAAGTTGCTCGCATCGATCCTGATTCAATTCCACTCGATTTAGAAAAGGTCGATTTAGCTGTTTTTTGCACAAAAAAAAAGCAAGACTAACCCCTTTGGACTTTTCTCATTTTCCTTCATCTCCTCGAAATGGCTGAAATGCGCACCATTTGTAGGGACAGGTGAAACCTAATTCGTGTGCTAATTACAGCCCAATCGGTCCAGCCGTTTAAAAGTTATCGCACTTTTAATCTCTTAAATTCGCATTATTATTTTCTCTTGTATTTCGCTTTTTCTCTAAGTTTTTATCAATTTGCGCGCAGTTTTCGGTGTTTTTAAGTTGCTCGCATCGATCCTGATTCAATTCCACTCGATTTAGAAAAGGTCGATTTAGCTGTTTTTTGCACAAAAAAAGCAAGACTAACCCCTTTGGATTTTTCTCATTTTCCTTCATCTCCTCGAAATGGCTGAAATGCGCACCATTTGTAGGGACAGGTGAAACCTAATTCGTGTGCTAATTACAGCCCAATCGGTCCAGCCGTTTAAAAGTTATCGCACTTTTAATCTCTTAAATTCGCATTATTATTTTCTCTTGTATTTCGCTTTTTCTCTAAGTTTTTTATCAATTTTCGCGCAGTTTTCGGTGTTTTTAAGTTGCTCGCATCGATCCTGATTCAATTCCACTCGATTTAGAAAAGGTCGATTTAGCTGTTTTTTGCACAAAAAAAGCAAGACTAACCCCTTTGGATTTTTCTCATTTTCCTTCATCTCCCCGAAATGGCTGAAATGCGCACCATTTGTAGGGACAGGTGAAACCTAATTCGTGTGCTAATTACAGCCCAATCGGTCCAGCCGTTTAAAAGTTATCGCACTTTTAATCTCTTAAATTCGCATTATTATTTTCTCTTGTATTTCGCTTTTTCTCTAAGTTTTTATCAATTTTCGCGCAGTTTTCGGTGTTTCTAAGTTGCTCGCATCGATCCTGATTCAATTCCACTCGATTTAGAAAAGGTCGATTTAGCTGTTTTTTGCACAAAAAAGCAAGACTAACCCCTTTGGACTTTTCTCATTTTCCTTCATCTCCTCGAAATGGCTGAAATGCGCACCATTTGTAGGGACAGGTGAAACCTAATTCGTGTGCTAATTACAGCCCAATCGGTCCAGCCGTTTAAAAGTTATCGCACTTTTAATCTCTTAAATTCGTATTATTATTTTCTCTTGTATTTCGCTTTTTCTCTAAGTTTTTATCAATTTTCGCGCAGTTTTCGGTGTTTTTAAGTTGCTCGCATCGATCCTGATTCAATTCCACTCGATTTAGAAAAGGTCGATTTAGCTGTTTTTTGCACAAAAAAGCAAGACTAACCCCTTTGGACTTTTCTCATTTTCCTTCATCTCCTCGAAATGGCTGAAATGCGCACCATTTGTAGGGACAGGTGAAACCTAATTCGTGTGCTAATTACAGCCCAATCGGTCCAGCCGTTTAAAAGTTATCGCACTTTTAATCTCTTAAATTCGTATTATTATTTTCTCTTGTATTTCGCTTTTTCTCTAAGTTTTTATCAATTTTCGCGCAGTTTTCGGTGTTTTTAAGTTGCTCGCATCGATCCTGATTCAATTCCACTCGATTTAGAAAAGGTCGATTTAGCTGTTTTTTGCACAAAAAAAGCAAGACTAACCCCTTTGGACTTTTCTCATTTTCCTTCATCTCCTCGAAATGGCTGAAATGCGCACCATTTGTAGGGACAGGTGAAACCTAATTCGTGTGCTAATTACAGCCCAATCGGTCCAGCCGTTTAAAAGTTATCGCACTTTTAATCTCTTAAATTCGTATTATTATTTTCTCTTGTATTTCGCTTTTTCTCTAAGTTTTTATCAATTTTCGCGCAGTTTTCGGTGTTTTTAAGTTGCTCGCATCGATCCTGATTCAATTCCACTCGATTTAGAAAAGGTCGATTTAGCTGTTTTTTGCACAAAAAAGCAAGACTAACCCCTTTGGACTTTTCTCATTTTCCTTCATCTCCTCGAAATGGCTGAAATGCGCACCATTTGTAGGGACAGGTGAAACCTAATTCGTGTGCTAATTACAGCCCAATCGGTCCAGCCGTTTAAAAGTTATCGCACTTTTAATCTCTTAAATTCGTATTATTATTTTCTCTTGTATTTCGCTTTTTCTCTAAGTTTTTATCAATTTTCGCGCAGTTTTCGGTGTTTTTAAGTTGCTCGCATCGATCCTGATTCATTTCCACTCGATTTAGAAAAGGTCGATTTAGCTGTTTTTTGCACAAAAAAAGCAAGACTAACCCCTTTGGACTTTTCTCATTTTCCTTCATCTCCTCGAAATGGCTGAAATGCGCACCATTTGTAGGGACAGGTGAAACCTAATTCGTGTGCTAATTACAGCCCAATCGGTCCAGCCGTTTAAAAGTTATCGCACTTTTAATCTCTTAAATTCGTATTATTATTTTCTCTTGTATTTCGCTTTTTCTCTAAGTTTTTATCAATTTTCGCGCAGTTTTCGGTGTTTTTAAGTTGCTCGCATCGATCCTGATTCAATTCCACTCGATTTAGAAAAGGTCGATTTAGCTGTTTTTTGCACAAAAAAAGCAAGACTAACCCCTTTGGACTTTTCTCATTTTCCTTCATCTCCTCGAAATGGCTGAAATGCCACCATTTGTAGGGACAGGTGAAACCTAATTCGTGTGCTAATTACAGCCCAATCGGTCCAGCCGTTTAAAAGTTATCGCACTTTTAATCTCTTAAATTCGCATTATTATTTATCTCTTGTATTTCGCTTTTTCTCAAAGTTTTTTATCGATTTTCGCGCAGTTTACGTTGTTTTTAAGTTGGTCGCATCGATCCTGATTCAATTCCACTCGATTTAGAAAAGGTCGATTTAGCTGTTTTTTGCACAAAAAAAGCAAGACTAACCCCTTTGGACTTTTCTCATTTTCCTTCATCTCCTCGAAATGGCTGAAATGCGCACCATTTATAGGGACAGGTGAAACCTAATTCGTGTGCTAATGACAGCCCAATCGGTCCAGCCGTTTAAAAGTTATCGCACTTTTAATCTCTTAATTTCGTATTATTATTTTCTCTTGTATTTCGCTTTTTCTCTAAGTTTTTTATCAATTTTCGCGCAGTTTTCGGTGTTTTTAAGTTGCTCGCATCGATCCTGATTCAATTCCACTCGATTTAGAAAAGGTCGATTTAGCTGTTTTTTGCACAAAAAAGCAAGACTAACCCCTTTGGATTTTTCTCATTTTCCTTCATCTCCCCGAAATGGCTGAAATGCGCACCATTTATAGGGACAGGTGAAACCTAATTCGTGTGCTAATTACAGCCCAATCGGTCCAGCCGTTTAAAAGTTATCGCACTTTTAATCTCTTAAATTCGTATTATTATTTTCTCTTGTATTTCGCTTTTTCTCTAAGTTTTTATCAATTTTCGCGCAGTTTTCGGTGTTTTTAAGTTGCTCGCATCGATCCTGATTCATTTCCACTCGATTTAGAAAAGGTCGATTTAGCTGTTTTTTGCACAAAAAAAGCAAGACTAACCCCTTTGGACTTTTCTCATTTTCCTTCATCTCCTCGAAATGGCTGAAATGCGCACCATTTGTAGGGACAGGTGAAACCTAATTCGTGTGCTAATTACAGCCCAATCGGTCCAGCCGTTTAAAAGTTATCGCACTTTTAATCTCTTAAATTCGTATTATTATTTTCTCTTGTATTTCGCTTTTTCTCTAAGTTTTTATCAATTTTCGCGCAGTTTTCGGTGTTTTTAAGTTGCTCGCAACGATCCTGATTCAATTCCACTCGATTTAGAAAAGGTCGATTTAGCTGTTTTTTGCACAAAAAAGCAAGACTAACCCCTTTGGACTTTTCTCATTTTCCTTCATCTCCTCGAAATGGCTGAAATGCGCACCATTTGTAGGGACAGGTGAAACCTAATTCGTGTGCTAATTACAGCCCAATCGGTCCAGCCGTTTAAAAGTTATCGCACTTTTAATCTCTTAAATTCGTATTATTATTTTCTCTTGTATTTCGCTTTTTCTCTAAGTTTTTATCAATTTTCGCGCAGTTTTCGGTGTTTTTAAGTTGCTCGCATCGATCCTGATTCATTTCCACTCGATTTAGAAAAGGTCGATTTAGCTGTTTTTTGCACAAAAAAAGCAAGACTAACCCCTTTGGACTTTTCTCATTTTCCTTCATCTCCTCGAAATGGCTGAAATGCGCACCATTTGTAGGGACAGGTGAAACCTAATTCGTGTGCTAATTACAGCCCAATCGGTCCAGCCGTTTAAAAGTTATCGCACTTTTAATCTCTTAAATTCGTATTATTATTTTCTCTTGTATTTCGCTTTTTCTCTAAGTTTTTATCAATTTTCGCGCAGTTTTCGGTGTTTTTAAGTTGCTCGCATCGATCCTGATTCAATTCCACTCGATTTAGAAAAGGTCGATTTAGCTGTTTTTTGCACAAAAAAAGCAAGACTAACCCCTTTGGACTTTTCTCATTTTCCTTCATCTCCTCGAAATGGCTGAAATGCGCACCATTTGTAGGGACAGGTGAAACCTAATTCGTGTGCTAATTACAGCCCAATCGGTCCAGCCGTTTAAAAGTTATCGCACTTTTAATCTCTTAAATTCGTATTATTATTTTCTCTTGTATTTCGCTTTTTCTCTAAGTTTTTATCAATTTTCGCGCAGTTTTCGGTGTTTTTAAGTTGCTCGCATCGATCCTGATTCAATTCCACTCGATTTAGAAAAGGTCGATTTAGCTGTTTTTTGCACAAAAAAAGCAAGACTAACCCCTTTGGACTTTTCTCATTTTCCTTCATCTCCCCGAAATGGCTGAAATGCGCACCATTTGTAGGGACAGGTGAAACCTAATTCGTGTGCTAATTACAGCCCAATCGGTCCAGCCGTTTAAAAGTTATCGCACTTTTAATCTCTTAAATTCGTATTATTATTTTCTCTTGTATTTCGCTTTTTCTCTAAGTTTTTATCAATTTTCGCGCAGTTTTCGGTGTTTTTAAGTTGCTCGCATCGATCCTGATTCAATTCCACTCGATTTAGCTGTTTTTTTCACAAAAAAAGCAAGACTAACCCCTTCGGATTTTTCTCATCTTTGTACCAAAATTCATTTAAAAAATTGCTTCTGACCTTGTCAGAAGCCTTTTTTTGCATAAATTCCATTTAAGCGAAATCAACCTTTTTTCACCACATTTTTTAAAATTTCTCAATTATGAAAGCGAAACTCAAAGAAGGGGCTGTTACAGCCCCGTAAGATTTCATTTATAAACAATTTGATTCATTATTTTAATGGATTCAGTCTGAAATGAAGGAAAAATCCTGCCCCAAAGCTTTCAATGGTTTCTTATGGAAGATTCATAGTGTATTCCTGGTTGCGTCTTCGGTGTATAGGACTCTTAAGAGGCGACAGTACCTCAAATGCAACCAGGAATACACCTTCAAAATCCCATAAGACTCCATTGAAACCTCTTGGAGCATAAATAGCCCCTAATACACACTTAATCTTTTAAGAACCTGCAACGAGTTTTTCAGTTTTTCAGGAAATTCCGTTGCTACCCTCAAGAACCTATTTTTGATTTTCGCTCTCATAATTGAGAAATTAAATGAAAACTGCGAAAAAAATGCCGATTTCGCTTAAATGGAATTTATTCAAAAAAAGGGTCTTTACATCCAGACGGGCGATTTTTTTAATGAATTTCAGTGCAAGTACTTTTTAAAATAGTTCTAAGTTAATCGACATTTTTGTGTGCCTTTGAATAAATAATTTGATCCCGTACAGTGCTGCCATCTCTCCATATTTAAATGCAAAATATAAATTTGGCAAGGCAGCATATAACTAATAATGCAATTCTGATAAATTTTATTCCACTGGATATAATACATTATTCTTTCAACTTCTGATCGCTACTTCATCAGATCTAAGGGGATATTGCGTCACCGGAAAGATGTATATTTGCGCGCAATTGAACAAATTCAAATTAATTACGAAATAAATACTATTATTGCAATTATGCTATCCATGTACCTGTTTCGAGGAAAAAGATCTTTAGAATGTATGTTACACAATTGTTAATGAAAATAGTATAACTAAAAACATTTCTGTTTTGTAAAACAATTGCAATTACGAAGTAACCTAAATTCATGCATTGAAATTACCCATTGAATTCAATGGGAATATTAAAAATTGTGCGAAATATTTGCCATTGAATTCAATGGGAATATTAAAAATTGTGCGAAATATTTGCAAGATCTGGTACAATAATTTCACTGAAAATGTATACATACTCAAAAAGCTCCTAAAAAAAACCAAACTTCTCTAATATGAAATGGGCATTTGAGAGGAACTGTCTTAAGAAAGTTTGCAGAAGTTCAACAAGGTAAAAACCTATCTCACAATGCGATTGCTTCTTCTTTTAATGAAGACTGTTGTCACGAAATATACATGATAAATGCTTTCTTAACTGGAAAATAAGTTATCAATTAATTATATGGTTCAATATTCCTCTAAAATATTTTTTTATAAACGAAGGAACTAAGAATTTAAATGATGTAAGTAAAGATATGGACTTTGACAAAATTGATGAAGAAATATAGTTTCAAATAGAAACAAAAACAAGGAATAAATGAAAAATATTTTGAGATCTTTTCAGGACAATCGAAAAGAATTAATACGACATTGCATAATTTACTTAAAGTAATAAATAATTAATTTCAAAGCATCTTAACAATGTTTCAACGGAACATTAGAAACTTCCTTTACTTTTAATATGTCCTGTAGGATATGAGTTTGTTCATATAATATCTTGTCCATTTTTATTGAATTAACTAGTTAATTTTGTAGTGAAATTCTGTGAATTTTATTATAAAATTACACTTTCGTATATATGTATTTTATTAAATTAATTTAAAAATGAACAAGTAACAATTATTTCGAATTTAAAATCTCATGCGCTACTTTATGCGCGTTACATCGAAATATAATTGTTCAGCAATAGTTTCGAAACTTATATCGAAAGAGTGTTGGAAGTGCGATAAAATAACACTCGCAAAAAGTAATTAATTTAATGAGTGTTCGTAATCAAGAACCGTGTAACGTTGCCAATTTTCTTCCACATATTCGTATCGATTTAGTCACCAGCAACAATAACTACGATTGTCCTTTATTAGTGCGCGTATTCGAGCCTGCGAGCGCGAGTCGTATCGCTTAGAATTGTTCAGGTCGAGGACTAGGGTATGTCTCCGATGGAGACGTAAGACGACTGTTTGTTTACATCGAAGTTGATCAGCTGGTAGTGTCGCCTCTTAAATCACATTGAAAGAATATCTCCTTTATTCCTCGTATAAGCAAAACAACATTAATGACCTTCTACACCGTAACATCGTCGTTAATTCTCATACATGATTAATTACAATACATAGAATATAACAAGATAGAAAAGAGTAATGGAAAAAAACTCTTAAAACTAACAATATTAATGGTAATACAAAATTAAAGAAAATCTCAACAAATGACAGCAAAGCACATCAGCAGTCTTCTCTTTTCCAATAATCCTTCATCCATCAATCTCCTGCAACCGTTTAATGGTCCTTCTTATTGTCGCCGCTCGCCACATTAGTCGTGGTGATCGTCTTCATCAATTTGCTGTACTCCTCGGTCAAACGATCGTACTCCTTGCCCAAATTTTGCGCTTGCTCTTTCATCGCCAATTTATCCTTATTCTCTAGTTTCAGTTCTTCTTCTAACTCCTTAATTTGTTTCTTAAGGTTTGCAATCTAAAAAAGGAATACAGAAAATTCATAGAAAATCAATCCAGATCACAATTTGTTCTGTGAAACAGTAAAGATCAAAGGATTTGTACCATTTCATCACTGCCATCATCATCCTTTGATTCTTTGCCATCCTTCTGCTGTGACATCAAACTCTTTGCAGCTGTTGTGGCACTTTGGGCTTGCTTCATTGCTGCCTCTGATTGTGCTTGTAATGATGCTTGCGTTGAGATCAGAATGACCAGACGTCGGATAACCTATAATTATAATTTCTCTTTGTAAATGTTGTAACCTTAATAATTATGAACTAACTCACCAGTGAGAGGAACAGGGCGAATCCGGAAATGTAAAAGTTACGTTGCGCCCTAAAGAGACGCATATTTCCTTGCATCTCGGCATCCAAATGCTTATGGTCATGCTCATCATCTGATATAAAATTGCATTGGATGAGTAATTCACTTACATGATTTGCATTCCTTACCATGAGTGGAATACTTCCTCATCTCGCGAATGGCGTCCAAGAGGAATAACACCAGAATTGCCAATAAGATCATGAAATAAATGCTTGATTGTTGCTTCAATCCTTGCAGAAATTTTGATTTGAAGATGGTGTTCCATTTCCTTGGACTAGCTATCGGTAAGACCAATAGCAGTACGACTGCAATTTCCAAATATAAGAAACCGGCGATCAAGGTCCACTGTAGACTCATCTTATTAGCTCTTTATAACCAAAAACTAGAACGTTGACTGACTTGCAAATTCTGAAAACTAACGATTTATATGTCACTGATTCTGAAGATACACTGATGTGGCCTAAGCAATGTTTGCAAACGAACGACTAATTAATTATTGCAACGTTTTAACTATTAATTTTCATGATTCATCTCTTACCTACGTAATTATTTCTTGCAGACGGCATTGACTTCTAAAGATGCTGTCATCTAGGAATTGCAAGAGTAACCAGCGGCCTTCGAAAGGAATCTGTAATACCGTCGAATCTGACGTTAAAGCATGTCAGATTATTTCAGATTATTTTTCAGGTTCTGAGCATATTTTTTCAGCAAAATAGGAATACCTTTTCAGCGAAAACGTTTTGAAATACAAATTACCGCAATCGATGCGCGAATAATTATTGCTGCAAATAAAAATGAACGTTTCGCAACTGAATCTTTTGAAACCTTCAAAAAATGTATTAATCAACAGTAAGTAATTGACGCAAGGATTCGCCAGCGATGATAATGTAAGCAATCGCCGTAGATTTCGTGCGGAATGCGAGCAAAAAGACCGGCGGAAGTACCAGTAACACGAGCACAAAGGTGCGTCCAAAGCATAGAGGTTGGAAGAGGCAGGACGGCGACACGGTGACGGCCGGCACGATACTCGTCTTGCAGCACACGTTACGTTTTCATCCCGGTTTAAATGTAATTGACAACTAACATTATTGCTGTTAATCAGTTTTACGTTGAAGTGTATCATATTATTTGTTGTTTAGGTTGGATTAGGCAAGAATGGCACTTTATTTGCCATGTTACATGGCAAGGTTGCAATCACTTGTGAGAAAGCTGACCCAGATTGGGACCATACGTGGGTGCAAAGGTGTCATGGACACCGGCAAGGGATCTTCTATAAAAAGTATTTCAACATAATACCAGAAGAGCAGCATAGGAATTTCAAGTTGATTGACGAGATTTGAAACGTTTTTTTTTGTATCAAATATCAAGCCAGTTTAATGTAATATAAAATAACTTGTTGTTAAGATCTTCACCAGCTATAATTATGTTCTTTTTCACTGAATTACCTAAGCGTCCATAAGCAACGATCTCGCTGGGGTGAAACTCTTTCTCTCGCGCGTCCTCCAGACAATGTACAATGAAGGTGGCGTGATAGAGGACGGGATCGCCTTGATAAACGAGGAAGTCGCCGCCGAACTTGTGTCCCAAAGTGATATAATAACCTTTAAGCCATAAATCCGTATAAACTTTACATCTGATTGTCGTCGTGTTCGCGAATATTGATGTTGGATCGATTACAATTGCTTCACCTAAAACGGAATGGAAACGTACGATGCGCAACATACAAATTGGGGAAGATTTTACCTTTCCTTGCTCTAAGATGCGCCACGAATATGGGCCACAACATGTTGTTTTCATCCACTTGAACTTTGGCATATTCCTCTTGGAGAATCTCCTCCTCTGCCCTCAAATCGCCTTTCTGTCTTTTAGCAGAGATTATTTTATCTTTGAAGTGCAGCACCTGTTCCTTCCTCGTTTCAAAGTAAACGTTTTGCTCTTCCTTTAGCAAATCCTTCGACAAGCTCTTATACAGTTTCTCGTCATCGCTTACATTTACATCGTGCAACAACTGGTATTCCACCAGTACGACGACGTTCTTCTCTACGAGCAACCACACTTCTTCTGGTAGTAGGGCCACTGGTAAGGCTAGGACAATTCAAAAATTAGTTGCTTTCGAAGACGAATTTCAAAACGTACCAGGTAACGATTGGTCGTTGCTTCCAATTACATCGCCGATTATTCGATAATCCGTTCTTAAAGTCTTCCAATCTTTGGACGAGAAACATTTTCAAAACGTTACTAAATTTTCCCAGGTTACCTACCTTGAATGTCGAAAATAAATGCGGTGCCTTTGATACAATGTAATTGAATCATCGAAAACGCATGAAAATTTGAAATAACGTGATAGTAGCAATAGTGTCAAAATGAATGTTATTATCGGTATTACAGTTATCGTTAGTATCTTGAGACAAAATAGCTGAATGTTTCTTCGTCAATTCTGACGTATGGTTGGTTGCACACTCGAAGGAAACCACAACAAATATACTCTTCTTTCTTTGAAAGCGTTTTATTTTATCTTTGATCAAATATAAAAAGTTACCGGCACGTCTTCGCTCTCTTCTAATCAACTTCCTTCTTCCGCTCGTCGCCCCCGTGTATTCTCCGCACGTGCCTCCGTCGATAGCGATTCAACTTGAACGACACACAGCAGATTCCGCAGGGGAACGGTTTCGGATTCGAATAGATCTGTGTGTGTCGATCGAGACGCGACTTGAAAAGGAACCCTTTGCCGCACGTCGTACACTTGTGCGGACGCACCTTGTCGTGGACGATCAGGTGCTGTTTACAATGACGCTGCAACGTGAACAATCGCTTGGGGCATGCGGTGCACTCGTAATACGCGCGACCGTCGACAAACGTTTTCGTCACGCGTGCATGGTCGCGATCGCGTTCACGCAGACGTTTCGCCATCGTTTCTAAACGTTCGAACGTGTGCTCCGCGTTCACGCGGTCGCTCTTCTTAACGCCGTCCGGTTCGAGTTTTCTAGCGGAGTTGGCCAGTCTGACGCTCTTTCGTCTGCACGTCGCCGCTGGCTTCCACGCTTCGACAGGTTTCTGGCCGCTTTCATCATGCGTATTGGAGTCTCGCACGCTGTCCGAATCTTTGGTGGATCGCTCCGTATCGTCCAACTCGATTGCGACCACCTTGTCGGCTCCCATGTCGCATACAATGTCGATCCTAACAATCGGTGTGGTTACCAGTTTATTCAGGGTATCCTCATCGCATTGGTTGGTGTCCATTTCAAGGATGTACGCAATCGGCGAACGTTCTTGGTTACGATTTCGATGTTCTACTCCATCGCACATTTCCATCACCATGGCGAAGTCTTCGTCCATGGTTGCGTTAACCCTTTTCTTGTCTTTCACGCCAAGCAATTGCTGCTCGGTCCTGGAACAATGGATCACGAAACGGTCCCAAGCGATCAGGGTGTCGCTACAAATGGTGCAACAGAACGTCGGCGTCGTACTCGTGGGTTTCAGGTGGATCAATGGTAAATGTTTGGCAATCAAGTTTGGCAAATCGAACGTTTGACCGACGTCGCCGAAAATGTGAATCTTCTGCGTCCCGCATTTACCACACAATCGACATGGACAATTGGACGCGTTCGCCATTCTTTCGTTGCAATTTTAAATTTATTCGGCGAATTCACTGATAAAAAATTACGAATATGCCAAACAAAAAATAAACGACCGCAATCTGCATCTACTTTCGTTCGTCATATTCCAAAGATAATAACGCTGTGGTGAGAAATAACGTCACGTTGGTTTGAGTTGATCGGTAGCGTTGCCAACAGAATAATTTGAATTGTTTGGTTATAAAGTTAATTATCGACGGATTAATTCGATTTCAGTTTTTTGTAGGTAAGGAAATAATAAGAAAAAGCAAGATGATATCTGCGTTCAATATATGCAATAAACGCCACGTGAGACAACATGCGAGACAATTGTGGAATGCAAGAGCGTTATTTTGCGATAAAAGGATCGAAAAAGAAGACGAAATTAAGGAAACGGGATTCGCGAAGGCCTACGATAAATTTGCCACTTTAAGCGAAACAGACGGCAAAGAGCAACCGCAAACGTTTGCCACGCTATTGAGACACTCAAAGTTGATTGATGTATGCTAAACAAAATGTCTCAGTTTGCCTATTAATTAGTTTTGTGTTCATCTGCAGATGGGCGATCCTCATGGTAAAATTGTTGTCGGCCGTATATTTCACGTCGTCGACGACGATTTGTACATAGATTTCGGTTGGAAGTTTCATTGTGTTTGTCCACGACCTAAGAGGGGCAACACTAGGTAATTAAAAGTTTTTCAGGAAGAGTAGATTGAACATTGTGTTTTTTTTACTTTAGTGGTTATACAAGAGGTGCTAAAGTTAAATTAGCCATTAAGGAGCTGGAGCTGTCCTCAAAATTTTTAGGATACGAGAAGGATTTAACCTTATTGGAAGCGGACGCTGTATTATTAGGTTTAGTAGATGATAGTAAATCGCGAAGCGTGGTGGAAAACACGACGTGAATCAATAACGCATTTGTTATTTTTATTAATGGTTATTTATTTCAATAAAACAGTAAAATTGTAAGAGCTGCATGAAATTTCCTCTAATGTAGGAAAGAATTTTCCTGTAATCTTGGTAGGAATTTTTGTGTAATGTCAGTAGAAAGATTTCTGTTATGTCGGTAAACGCACGTCACAAGTTTTCTCGTTAGATACCGCCATTTTCCCCCATTCTACAGAGAGCTGGATTGTCGACAACTATCTATCGATCGTGAAGAGCAATGAAACGCTCGCTTTGGAAAAATAA
Organism: Hololepta plana; assembly: GCA_963695495.1. NCBI lineage: Eukaryota > Metazoa > Arthropoda > Insecta > Coleoptera > Histeridae > Hololepta > Hololepta plana. The sequence goes on along the minus strand of OY968837.1, from coordinate 9,120,473 downwards.
GCTTTAAACTATACGAACATAAGGAAAAAAAGGATTCGACGTGAATTATATCGTGAAGCGGTTTAATGATAATAATAACACGAAGGCAAGTTAATATTGATCTTGACGTTTCCGATTGTCAACCTTTCGGTGGGTGTATTATAATACTGTTATTCATTGTCAGTTGATAAGAGGCCACTTTCGCAGGGAATGATCAAAATTTAAATGTGAGTATTTCCACCGCAATTAAATAGAATAAATGTAATTATTCGTATTGATCAGGAAGGAAAAGAGGGAACGAGAAAACATGGAGTTCCTACTCGTCGATAACGGATGTTTCTCGTTTTTGTTCCTTAGATAACGATGATGTCTGCAGCTGGTACGCCGTCGACGGACCCGTGGGTCGTCGTGCCGAGAGAGAGGGCGCGATACGAGGAACAATTCAAATCGTTGAAACCGAACAACGGTATTATAACAGGGGAGCAAGCCAAAGGATTCTTCTTGCAATCCCAATTGCCACCGATCGTCCTCAGCGAGATCTGGTAAAAAAAGAAAACCCCTTGGTCCCCCTAACCCAGAAAACGTTCATATATTATATATATAATAATAAATACTTCTATCATAGGTCACTGGCAGATACTGATGCCGACGGTAAAATGGATATAAACGAGTTCTCCATTGCGTGCAAATTGATCAATTTGAAATTGCGCGGCTACGAGGTGCCAAAAGTGGCGCCGCCCAGTTTATTGGCCTCGCTAAAAGTGCACTCGCCGCCTCCGTCGTTACCGCCACCGCGACCCGAACCGCCGAAAGTTGTCTCGCAACCACCTGCGTTGCCGGCGCAACCGTTAATCCAACCTAACGCCATTTTACCCAACCTAACTGGTTCACTGTTACAACAGCAACCACAACAACCGGTTGCCATGATTCCCACCGGTATCGTACCCCCTTTACAAGCCAACGCTATGATACCAACGATATCGAATATCGCGCCGCAACAACAACCGCTCATCGGAGGTGTACCGTTGACCGCTGTAACCTGTGTGCCGGTTCAACAACAGCCCGGCTACGTGCCGCCTTCGATGCCGATGAACGTGGTACCGCCGATGATGTCGACAACGGTGGCACCGATATCGACGGCTCAAGCCGGTTCGCCTGCAGGTTCACTAACCGGTTCCCTAACGGGTTCGATAACCGGATCGTTGAGCAGTTCGATTAACGCACCGAACACGACGGTGCCGATCGCGTCGAGCACGCCAAGGGCCAGTCTCGACGGGTGAGTTATCGACCCGCGTCAATGTTCGATGCGATAAAACGTTTCTGTTTGCAATTAGGCAAATGGAATGGTCGGTACCGCACCAGACGAAGCTAAAGTACACGCAGATTTTCAACACAACCGATCGGACGCGGAGCGGTTTCTTAACTGGAGCCCAAGCGCGGAACGTGATGGTCCAAACGAAATTGCCGCAGAACGTGCTCGCCATGATTTGGTGAGCTAATCGCTCTTAACAATTGAAGCAAAGTATTGACGTTCATTTCCTTTCTCGCTGAACCGAAGGGCCCTCTCCGACATGGACCTGGACGGTCGCCTCGGTTGCGAAGAGTTCGTGCTCGCGATGCACCTTTGCGAGCAAGCCGCAAGCGGTATCATGCCGCCGATCGTTTTACCGCCCGATCTAATACCGCCCTCGTTTCGTCGCTCCGCCCGTACCGCTTCCGTATCCAGTCAAGGAAGCGTGCATCAACAGCAGCAGCAGCAGCAACAACAACAAACGCAAGATATCGATGCCGGTTCGTCCATCTCGCAAACGACGTTCGAGGATAAGCGCAAAGAGAACTACGAGAAAGGTCAAGCGGAACTCGATCGGCGCCGTAAGACGTTGCTCGATCAGCAACGGAAAGAGGCGGAGGAGCGCGACCGCAAGGACCGCGAGGAGGCCGATCGTAAGGAGAAGGCCCGCTTGGAGGCGGAGAAACGCCGCTTGGACGAGCTCGAGCAACAGATGCGCGAGCAACGGGAACTGGAGCGGGCGAAGGAGGAGGAGCGGAAGCGACAGGCGGAACAGCGGGAGGCGGCGCGGAAAGAGATGGAACGGCAGCGGCAGCTCGAGTGGGAGAAGCAACGGCTGCAGGAGTTGCAGCAGCAGAGGCAACGCGAACAAGAGACGGTCCTAAAGTTGAAGGCGAAGAATCAAAGTCTGACGATCGAATTGTCGTCATTGAACGATCAGGTCAAAGCGTTATCGCAACGTATTTGCGACACGCGCGTCGGCGTGTCGAACGTCAAAACGACGATCGACGGCATGCGTACGACCCGAGACGCTCAAATGCAAGAGATGTCGCAGCTGAAGAACAAATTGAAGGAGCAGAACGCCAAACTGTTGGCGTTATCGCAAGAGAAGGTGAGAATAATCGCTGCGTGTTGTCAGATCCTTTTCTTGTTCGCGTGTTAGTAGCGCGCGATTTCACGGTTCTAAATTCGCTTTAAAAACGTCAACCGATAAGTAACTCAGAATGTATTTCAATCAAAAGTCGGTGCCAACAGAGCGAATCGATAAAATAACCAAACGCTTCTGACGCTCCAACTTTAATTTATACTTGATTATGTTTTTGCAGGCGAAACTGGACGCAAAGAATAAATTAAACGCTCAAATGAACGACGCGTCATCGACGGACCGTCAACAACGGCAAGCGTTCGAGAACAAAGAGATCACCATTAAAAATTTGCGCGAGAAGATCGACGACATGCGCGCCCAAATCGATGGGAAGATGAACGACATCGAGAACAACAACACGCAATTAACGGATCTGAAGACGCAATTGGCCCAACTCGTCGTCGAATGCGAATGTTTGTACGGCACGTACGAGGAGAAGAAATGCGCCGTGTTGGCGTTGAAATGTACGACAAACAATAACAATCGCAACGTGGATTTCTCCGCCGCGTGGAAGGACAACACGTCGTCCGCTTGGGGCGATGCGACGACTGCTGCGACGACGACGGTCGTAAATGAGACGACGCCGGCAGCAGCTTGGCCGTCCGCAGATTGGCCGACGAACGTCGAGGAGACGGCATCGTCGACGGCGAGCGTCGCTCTGTTAGGGAACGTTTGCAAGTATCGCGCACTCTACGAGTTCGTCGCTCGCAATTCCGACGAGATCTCGTTTCAACCGGGCGATATCGTCAACGTGAGCGCACCGATCGAATTATTTCCCGTCCGATTATTAAACGGGTCGTTCCAATTTTTCAGGTACCGTACGAACAAACCGGCGAACCCGGTTGGTTGGCGGGCGAAATACGCGGTCGCACCGGTTGGTTCCCGGAATCGTACGTGGAGCCGTTGGACGGCGTGGGCGTGCGCGCTGACGAAAGCGTTCAGCAAACGTCGGCAAACGATCGATTCGCCGATGAATCGATCACCAGGTTGGAGTAAGTCGATCGGCGACGACGCCACGGGCACGATCGTTAATCCATTTGTTTTGCTTTCGGTAGAGGTATCGCGGAGGAGACGTCGCTGGAAACGCAGAGCGCTATACCCTCGTCGACCGTCGTCGAGGATCGTTCGGCGATTGCGGCCGCTGCCGACGACGATGAGTCGTCGACGGTCGAATATTACATCGCCAGTTATCCGTATCAATCGGTCGAACCCGGCGATCTGACGTTCAACGCCGGCGAGATTATCACCGTGCTGAAAAAGGACGGGGGCGATTGGTGGACGGGAAAAATAGGCGATAACGTGGGCATCTTCCCGAGTAACTACGTGCAAAAGTACGATGCCGCGCAGGTAATTTTGAATCCGAGAGAGCGCGGACTTTTTTTGTTCGTCCGTTGTTTGTTTGCTTCGACACTAACAAAAAAGTTTGCGTTTGAAGTCTTCTAAGAGTGTGCGGTTTGATTTTTTGCGTTTGTTTTTGCGCTTTTTTTTGGCGCACCATAACCAGGCGGCCGCCGTGGAAACGGCAACTGTTTCGACTGCGAATGACGGTACCGTTGCCGTTAGTAGTGGTACGCAGCATCAACAACAGCAGCAAGACACCGCGAACGCAAACGTCTCGCTGGCGGATAACGAGGTCTCGCAGATCAACGAGACGCGCAAAGAACTGGAGCACGCTTTCGCGGAGGCCGCAAACGGAACTAGTACCGGTAGCGCGACGAACACGCAGGTAACCGCAACACTTCGAAATCTGCCGTGGTCGTTTCGTTTGCATGCAAGGATAAAAATTAATTCTCTCTCTCTCTCTGTTTCTCTTCTTCGGGGGCGCCGTCGACAACAAAGACGTTGACGCGGAGCGGTAGCAAGAAGCCGGAAATAGCGTCGGTGATCGCGCCGTATCAAGCCTCGAGTCCGGAACAATTGTCGCTGCAACGCGGGCAACTGATCATGATCCGGAAGAAGGCGGAGAGCGGCTGGTGGGAGGGCGAGCTGCAGGCGAAGGGCCGGAAACGTCAAGTCGGTTGGTTCCCCGCCAGTTACGTCAAAGTGCTGAACAGCACCGGTCGCGCGAGCGGTCGCACGACGCCGGTGTCGACGACGCGCATTCAACAGGAGGTCGTCATCGGTAACCGCTAAAAATCATCGGATCGTGCTTTACGGCATTATTTAAGTCACAACTCGTTTCCTCCCTTACGCACATCAGATAAAGTGGTCGCACTGTTCCCGTACACGGCGGCCAATCCGGACGAGCTGAGCTTCCTGAAGGACGACATCATCAGCGTAACGTCGCGCGACGAGCAGGCGTGGTGGCGCGGCGAACTGAACGGCGTCTCCGGCCTGTTTCCGAGCAATTACGTGACGCCTCTCGGCGGTGCCGCACCAAGCGGCGGAAACGCTCCGATCGCATCGATGCACGAATGTAAGTGAGCCCGTCCAACATTCGTTTCTCCCCTTTTTATTCGACGTCATCTCATCATTCGATGCCTTTTTCATCTGCCACCGGAATTCTCCGCACGTTTCCACCCCGATCACGCCATTTCCAAATTCCCGATTCGTTCACATGTTCGTTTCCGCTTGCCATTTTTAATTTGTCCCGTTTTACAGTCTGACAAAACGTCGCGTCTTCAATTCAGCGTGAAATTGGCAAGAGTAGTCAATCTTCAACTGTGTCACTTTTGACAGTTTGTTTTTTTTTATCTCTTTTTTTCGATTTCATTGATTGAAAGCGCGACAATTCGAAATTCAGGTCTCTAATCGTTTGTACGTTTTTTTGTTTCTTTTCTTTTGTGCTCCATAAATCCGCGTAGGAACTTGATGATGATGACGAAGACGGCGATGACAGCAGGGAGGGGCACCCATCCTACCAAAAATAAACAAAACAAAGAAATAAGCAAAAAAATTGTCGAATAACGTAGGCGAACATATTAGTTTCTCTCTTATAAAGTTAATTCGCATAAAGCAATCGATTATTATGGATTAATTAATTACGTAATTAGCTGTTATTTATTGTATATGAGTGACGATGTAATCGCAAACCGTTTAGTGGCGGTTTTTTGAATTTAAAACTAAAGAAAAGGAGAGAAACAATCGATTAAATTAATAAAAATCGCTTTTGGACTGAAAGCAAATTAAGTAGGTTAAAAAAAACCAAAAAAGCAAAACAATATGTTCATTTACCATTTGAAATTATTATCACCTTGCTACTGTATTCATGTCTGTTACACATTTGAATGTAATTCTCTTTCATTTGTTTCCACAGGTCGAGTAACAAGTTTTTAGTTCAGTTTTTTTTTGCTTGGTAGGGTGGGTGCTTTTATTTTAATTTTTTAATTTCGCCATAGAAACTTTATAGTTCGTTCCTTTTATTTTTGCAAATCGCGTCTTCGTTTCCATCCAATCAGCGATTGATCCACCCTACCGTTGCAAAAAGAAATTGAAAAAAAGCAAACTTTAAACCAAGATATTAATCAAGACTAAAACGATTACGATTATTAGCTGAGTCTCTCTACTCATATCTATAATTTAGTGTTTTTTTTTTCTTTCTGTCTTTTGTGATAATTATCTAGTGAGAAATCGAAAAACAGTTTGCATCGTCACTGATCGCACTGTATTTGCTCTTGTACGCATATACCGCGCGATCGTGACGTGTATTGATTGTAACTGTCAAATAGACGTATCATGACGTTTATTGTTATTATTATTATTACTACTGACACTGGCATTATAATAATACATATTGTAGTAGCAGAATTCAAGCAAAACAAAACAAAAAACAAGCAAGAACAATTACTATGGCTAAATAAATGGATAAAATTCGAAAAAACAAAAAAAATCAGGACAAAAAAACGAGAGGATTTAATTCGTTGTCTCTCCCTTTTTCTTTTCTGTTTCTCTCAAACAGCCAATGATAATGTTGACAGAACGATCGAAGCGACGGATGATGACGTTTCTAATAATAATAATAATCAAAGCGTAGTTGACGGCAATAACAATAAGAAACGGCGTGACTGCGTCAACGAGCTGATCCAAACGGAACGCGCTTATGTCGACGACATGTCGATCGTTTATCGCGTCTTCGAGGTGCCGATGCGCGAGAGTCGCGGCGCCGTCACGACGGCTGACGTCGATCGCATCTTCGGCAATTGGCAAGAGTTGATCCGGTGCAATCGCGAATTCCTCGACGACATTTTGAAACGCACGGAAGCGTCGACAACAACGACAACGTCACCGCGTCATCATCATCGCCATCGGAATCGTCGCGAGAGCAACGATCCAATAATCGGCGACGTCATCTGCAATCACGTACGTTTGTTCATTCGCTCGATTAGTAGCGGTTGTTGGGAAATTGATTGATTAATTAATTTATTTCTTTTGTTCTTTCTTTCATTCTTTCTCGTCATAGTTACCGAAGATGAGCGCGTACATCAAGTTCTGTAGCAAGCAGTTGGAGGGCGCTGCGCTGTTGCAACGACTGACGGAATCGTCGTTGACGTTCCGCGATCTGATGAAGCGCTGTCAGGGTAACGTGGAGGCGCGCGGGATGCCGCTAAGTTCGTTCCTAATCAAACCGATGCAACGGATCACGAAATATCCGCTACTCATCGGGAAAATATTGGAGAACACACCGGAAACGCATCCGGGTAAGACGGAAGACCGGCGCGCGTTTACGAGACACAAATCGTCGCAAACGAACGACGTTATTTAAGCGTTTTCCGAATCGATCGATTAACTCGTTGCTTTCCCACCCCATCCGTAGATTATAAGCATTTGCAAGACGCGTTATCGGCGTCGGATCGTTTCCTGAAGACGATCAACGAGACGGTGCGCGCGAAGGAGACGGAGGAGCGCTTGGATTGGCTGCAAGCGCACGTGCAACAAAACGATTTGGGCATCAAATTCAACAGTCGCACCAATCGCATGGGGCAACGGAAACTGTTGCACCACGGCACGCTGACTAAAGTGAGCCGCGTTCGAATCGATCCCCCGCGGAAGTCGTTGCTAATAACGTCAATTTTGCTTGTCGATGACAGATGAAGAGCGGCAAAGAGCTGTTGGCCTTCCTCACCAACGACTTCCTGCTGCTGGTGCAACCGAGCAAGAGTCTGCAGCAACCGTTCAATTTCCCCGCCGCTACCAACGTCACCTACAAAATGTACAAGCAGGTGTTGTGAGCAATGTTATCCCACAAATTTCCAAGACGGGCTGCCAACTTCGTTGCGGACTGCATTTTTCTTCTCTTTTCGTAGCCGCTGTTCGTCCACGAAATGGTGACGTCCCGCACGGCGACGGAATCGGACGGTTCCGGTAGCGGCAGCGGGACCGCTTCTAACGGCGGCAACGCGATCGAATCGCGATCGTTCAAAGTGCAAGACGACAAGCAAACGATCTCGCTGACGGCGCCGACCGTCAACGAGCTTCATCTATGGCTGAAACGGATCGATGCGGCGAAGGAGGCGTACAACAACAACAATAACAACAATCCGCACGCGAACAACGGACGACACAATCATCGTCGGATTCAACGACAGAAATCGTCGTCGAGTACGCTTCAGTTCACTTGCCGATTTGCTAATTGCTTACTTTTGTTTTCTCTGCTTAACGCTCGTTGTTTGTGCGCGTTTTCGTTAATCGTTTTGTTGTATCGTAGAATCGCCGTCTGTTGGCGTCCTCGCGGCGACCTCCGCTTCTTCTTCGTCCACGTCCTCCCCTTCGTCGTCTGTGCCGTGCGGCCGTTTGCTTGTTCTCGTCCGCAGCGGGAAACGCTTGATTCGGGCCGGTAAGAGAGAGAGAGAGAGAGAGAGAGAGAGCGAGAAAAGTCTGCGCGCTTTGTCGCGCTACCGCAAACGGTTTGGATCGAAACCGCGCGGCAATTTGTCGCTCGACTCACGATTTAAAAGCGCCACATTTCGACTCGGCGTCGCCTCTCGATTGGCGTATGCTTTTGTTTGTTTCTTTGTTGCGATTTTATGAAAACGGCGCGTTTCATCGTTCGGCAATCGGTTGCTTCTATCATTCTCTTTAACTTTCTGTTTATTTTTATTTTTTAGCAATGCACGATGCGAAATTCCGTTTATTAGTAACGGTCGTGTGCGGGCGCGAAATTGCGAAACGGTTGCTAGTTGCTAAACGAAAGAAAGGTAACAAGGAAGCAAACAAACGAAAAAAAAAAACGATTAAATTGCGATAAAGGAAAAGAGCGCGACGTTGGTTGCTCTCGTCGCAACTGTCAACGCACTCACTTGAGGTTTCTCGTTATTTCTGTTCACGTTTCTCGTCGTTAACTTTCAGGTAAATCCTACAGCGACAACGTTTATTGTATGGTGTCGCTGGGCGATCAGAAGCAATACACGGACGTCGCGAGAGACAATGCGAACGGTAACAACGTGGGCCATTATCATCATCAGACGAACGGAAGCATTTCGCCGCCGGTGCCGACGCTGATTTGGAACGCGACGATGCAGTTTCCGGTGAAGGATTTGAAACGGGATCGATTGCGCATCGACGTCTACGAGATGTGTCTCTTTACGCCAGACGGTTATTACTATCCTAATTAAAACGATTATTGACGGCAATTTCGTTTACAAGTGTAATAAGTTTTGTTTTCTGTTGTCGATAGAGTTCTTGGGCAACGCCGAGGTCCGCGTCGGCGACGTCTACGAGGAATTGGGCAATAGCAAACGAAACGGGCCGTTGGTGAAACGATTGATCTTGCATCAGGTCGAGTCCGGCGAGATCGAGGTGAAATTGGATTTGCAAGTGTTCGAGAGGAGCAATTAGAAATGCATGGGATCGCGAATGGAAGAAGGATGAAACAAAAGCGAAAAACTGCCAAAACGAATTAGAATCATTGTTAATTAGGAGATTATGTTATTGCTAAAGAATAGGGATGATTAATGCCGCAAACGCGATTTTTAAATGATTTTAATCGTCGTGTAATCGATTTTAATTTTTTGTTTAAATTGTAATTGACAATAATGTTTGCGAATTATTGTCGGAATAAGGCTACTTAAACGGTTTAGAATTTGTAATTCTCTCTCTCTCTCTCTCTCTCTCCATTTATCATGCTTTTGAACCAATTGTATTACTCAAATAATCAAGAAATTTATTATTATTGTTTAATAATTTTGTCAAAAACAAGACTCGTTTCTTATCCATTTAAATGAACACAATCCTGCAACAAACGACTACATCGGGCGCGGCGTGGATTAAAGATCGTAAAAACTAAATTAATTACAATAATAAAAAAGAAATCTCAGTCGATAGTTAAATTAAGTTAAACTAAATTCGCTAATAAATAAATAAATTAATTGCTAAACGTTATAAACAAATATCGCGCTCTTTTTCACGCTCGATCGAAACCCATCGTTTCTATGGAACCATCCCGAGACCAACACAAACAAGAAGAGAAAACAGTAGAAGAACGTATCAATTAAAACCGGAACCGAAGAGTTTGGTAGCACCGTCAACTAACTCAAATTAAGCTCGATCATTGTCACCGACTTATGCGGGACAAACGAATACTTTAACGATTGTTGCCAACTTCGTCGTCGTCGTCGTCCGTCTCTTTGTTGATTATTCGACGACGCTCCTCGTCCTCCTCGTTCTTCGATTGTTCGTCGGTCGCCGGGTAACCGTACAACGGTTTGAAACCGCCAATCAGTTGCGGCTTGAAGTTCTCGATATCAAAGTGGCCCGTCGTCGCCACGGCGATCGTTGTCGTCGATTCTGCGTCTTTACGTCGCGTCGCCGCCGCTTCTTCGTCCGTTTTGTTGTCGCGCACGATCACGCGCCAACCTTGCGACAACGACGAGACGATCGACGACGATGCGGAAACGGAAGCGTCGTCGTGATTGTTAATCTGTTGATCCAAGTTGACGCTCGCTTGGAACGGCGCCTCGAAGTCTTGGCGACGCGTGTTGAAATAAACGTCATCGCTGTCATTGACGTTGTCGTGGATCCCGCTCGGTTTGTGATGGTGCTGATGATGATTGTTGTTGTTCGGATCGTGTGACATCGTGGCCGTCACTTTGAATTCGGCGCTCGTCGGATTGCGATTGGCCATCGCGTCCGGTGGGAGCCAATATTTGATCGTGGTCGGCGTGTACGCGACGGCTATCGGCCGATCGTCGACGACGGCGCCGTCGGCGCCATCGTCGTCGCCCGCCCTTTTCAACGTCACCGAAATCACGTCGGCGTCCGTCTTTTTCGTGCCGTAAACGATGCGCGACGCCTTGTTGTAGTCGGCGTCCAAACTGTTCCATTGATTGTTGTTGTAATTCGCCATGAAACTGCCCGATGGCGATTGTGGCGACGGCGGCGGCGGGGGTCGTTCGTATCGATACGGGAAATCCGATTGGTGGCGGTCGTCCATTGTCGTCGTTGACGGTGTCGTCGTCGTCGCGGTGACGTGCGGCCGCAAAATGGGCGCGTCCACGCGTCGATTATCGACGTTACCAAGCAACAGTTGATGATCGTCGTCTACGTTGGTCGGCGGTAAGGGCGCGGTTGCCGCGTCGGCGCGCGTCCCCACCACGATCTCCCTGTTGTTGATGTTGTTGTTGACATTTGCGTTCAGTTTTGATGGCGACGTGTTCACCGGATAAACGACGTAGATCGGCTTATCGGTCGGACGATCGATTCGGTTGCCATTCGCGACGATCGTGGCCGGTGCCGATGGCGCCGTCGTCGTAGCCAACGGCGGCGACCCCGCGTAGTCGTTGCTCGTTTGTTGATGTTGTTTCTTCGCCTGGATCATTTGCAACGTGGCCACCGTCTCGGCGTCGTCGTCGTCATCGGCGACGTCTTCCATCGACGCCGATAGCGGCGATAACGATGGCGAAGTGCGTCGATTGTTCAATAGGACGGGCGGCAGAGGCGGCGGCGATCCGTAGAAATCGCTCCCTTCGGAAGGGGGCGGTATCGTTGACGACGTGGCGTCGTACAACGACGCGCCCTGTTGATGGCCGTTGTACTTGCTGTAATCGGCGTCGAGGATGACGTTCGTCGGTACCGGCGGCGGTCGCAGCAATTCGTCCATCATCGTCATCATCGTCAGGCGATTGTTCGACGGCCGATCTAGGAGCGGCAACCGCGCGAACTTCGTGCCGACGTTGCCTTTGTGGGCGGCGAAAGGATGATGATGATTATGTTGCGGGTGCGGGTGGTGTTGATGGGATAAAGGCGGCGGCGGGTGATGATGATGATGATGATTGTGTTGATGCGGATGATGACTGTTAACGTGGGGCGGCGTACCGGAAGCGGAAACGCGCGCCACCACGTTCGGCCGGAATTGCGGCAGAATGTTGGGCAGAAGAGCGGTATCGATGCGTTTGTTGTTGTTGTTGCCGGCAGATGGCGGTGCGTGAATGGGGCGTCGCGGCGGCGGACGGACGGCGTACTCCGGGCGTCCGGCGTAGAAATGGCCGGGGCGCGGATCCCACGGGGGTCGCACCCGGTTCATCGCCGGTTGCCCACGCAACGGCTCCTGTTGTTGTTGTTGTTGTTGGTGGTACTGATTGTAATTGTTTTGTTGTTGTTGTTGTTTGAGATGATGGTGCGGCGGCAACTGATGATACGTCGGCTGCGACTCCAAATTCAAAACGTCGCCGCCATTCGTCCGCGTCGTCGTTTGAGCGGGCGTCGATACGGCAACCGGCGTCACGATCGTCGTCGCTGCGACGGCGTCCGTCTCGTCGTTAGGGAACACGATTCGCGTGCCTTTGATCGTCGAGAGCGACGACGTCGCATGCAACGTCGCATCCATCACTTTACCGGGAACTTTCCGCTTGTCGTCGTCGCCGTCGCTACCGATAACGACGTCGTTTGCGTTACTGACGCCTCCACCGCCGCCTCCTCCTATCGGTCTGCCGATCGCCAACGACGTCTCCGCCATTTTGTTCGCTTGCACGTTAACGACCGAACCGATGCGATTCGCATTGTTCGTCGGCAACATCGGGCGAAAGATGTCGTCGTCGTCATTATCGTCCTCGCCGCCGCCGACGCTTTGTTGATTGCCCACGACGAACGACACCGTGTCTTGGTCGTGAGCGATTCGCACGTTACTCGTGCTCGGCGGCGACGGCGCCATCATCATCATCGTCATGCCGGCGGAATTCTTCTTGTTGTTGTTAACGCTCGGCGACATTGGTGGCGGCGCCATCTGCACCGTCAGCGCCACCTTTTCCCCGTTCAATCGCTCCCGCAAGTTGGCCTTGGTGGTGACGATGATCGGTTGCGATGGCGCCCGAAACTTATGAACGTCGTTCGCGTTGTTTATCGCGTTGTCGTAGCCATCGCTTTTGCCGTCGCTATTAATGTTGTTGTTGTTGCTAGGCGTTACGTGATTGTCGCCCAGCGGTAACGACGTCACCTTCGCCGGTTTGTTGCTCATCGTCGTGGCGACCGGTGCGTCGTTGTCGTTGGGCCGTTTCCGGAAGTAGCTGTCGTCCATCGACAAACGATCGCCGCCTTTCGACACCGTCGCCGCCACCTTCTCCTCTTTGCGCTTCTCGAGCGAGGACGGCGACGGCGCTGGCTTCTTCTCCTTCTTCGCCAATTGGTCGCTCGCTTTTACCGTTGTTGCCGCTGTCGTCGTCGTCGTCCTTGTTATTGTTGTCGGTGGCACGGTAACCGCGACGACCGTCACTTGTTTATCCTCCACCGCAATGTTATCGGTCACGTACTCCGCGTAATCGTCGGCGTAATCGTAGTTCGCTTCCGGTTGCACGACGCCGCCATCGTTATGCGAATAATAATCGGTCGTTGTGGACGTCGTCGCCGCGGTTGCCGCTTCCACGTCGTCGTCGTCGTTGCCGCCGAAGAACAATCGCTCGAGGAAGCTCATCGGCTTCTTCGTCGACGACGACGCCGATTGACCGCCGTCACTTTGTTTCGTCGCCGTTGCTATTGCCGACGGTGGTGTTGGTGGTTTCGTTGCTATGACGGGAGCAGTTGTCTTTCGCCGACCGACGTCGTCTTGGTAACTCGGATGATGCATCATCGCGCTGTCCATTAAATTGTTGCCGATCGTGGTCGTTCTGCTCGTCGAACCGTCGAAACGCTTCTCGTTATCGTCGTCGCTACGGTTATTTTGCTGTTGCTGTTGTTGTTGTTGATGGTTTCGAGTGGTGGACGAGGACGTTCTGTCACCGTTGCCAACCGCCTCCAAATGGTTGTTGTGGTTATTGTTGTTGTAGTGGTAGTAATAATATTGGTGGTCCTTGTGGTTGTCGTGGAACTTGTCCAAACGGTTGACGACGTTGCCTTGGATCTTCGTGTTCGCATACGAGCCGGATATCAGCGGATACACGTACTTCGCCGGATTGTACTTGACGGGCAAATTGAGATAGTCGTGGATCGTGATCGGCGTCAATTGATTGACGTCGACGCGACTCTTGTGACCGCCGTCGCCGCCATTGTCGCCATTCTCTTTCGCGTCGTCGTCGTTATCGGTCGTTTGGCCGACAAAGTCCACGTCGCCCGTCACCGGGTCCTTTTCCAAGTAGAACGGTTGCCCCCGATTGAAGACCGTCTCCGGCAGATTGTAGCCGGCGGCGACCAGCTTCTCCGGATCGGGGATCGTCGACTCGTCGTCGTCGTCGATCGATCTGTCAATGTCGCCATTGGCAGTTTTGGCGGAGGCGCCCGGCGGTTCCGCATCGAAACGCGTCTGAAAATAAAACAACAACAATAAACGACAATTCGTTCGTCATTCGTTTGTTATCGCTTCTCTCACCAAATTTGCCACGTTGTCGTTATCGTCAAGGTAATCGTGTGCGTTACCATCTGCGTCATCGTCATAATACAGATAATCCACGTTGCTCGATTGACTGTTGTTGTTGTTGCCGTTGTTCTTATTGTTATCCAAATGGCCGCCCATCAATAGCAACGATTGCGTCGTCGTCGTCATCGTTGTTGTTGGTGATGACAGCTTCCTGTCACCGCCGGTGACAGTTGCCGCGCTAACGCTCGTTGACAGAGACGTCGTCATGGAAAACAACAGGAAAAGGCCCGGAACGGAGATCAGTATTTTGACGATGGTTAAAACGATATACTTGAGTTCCATCGTCGCACTGAAACGAAAACGAATCGATGCAGACGCTCGTCACAAGAGTTTTCCGCTCCTTATGTCCAACAACGAAAAAATTTGCCCCGAAATAAATGAAAAATGTTGCCTTCTTTATATGTATAATAAGCGTGCTGTCTTGTTTATTTCACATTCCTTCTCTCTAGGCAACGCAACGAAAATGATTGCGTCGCGTTCAAGTTCAATGGCTCGCAAAGTGGGTCAGCGGGAGAACCCGAAACGACTTTTGAAGGAAGTAAAAAATGAAAAATGAACGAACGACGACAACGGGGAAAAGGTGTGAAACGGTCAAGGTCAAGAATGTTCTTCGTTCTTCTCTTCCTCGTCTTCGCGTTACCTTGACCAAAGCAACGCGATGTCGTCGATCGGTTTGAAGCTCCGTTATAATATATCGCGTTTGTTTTCTCATTGTGTTCGTGCACGAATTGAGGAAGAAGGAAAAAAAAACGAACAACGGAATAATCGCGAGAGCGGAAATGACGATTTTACTTTGAGTTGCATCGCGCCAATTTTCCTTTGGCGAAACAAACGGTTGCGACATGGAAAACTAACGCACTTGTTTCTCTCGCATGGAAACGGAATGCGCTCGAATTGAATAACGAATGCAGGTCGAACGAGAGTGGAACGAGAAAAACAAAAAGCTAACGGTACCGGAAACGCGTACAAATAGCTTACGAATAGTTTAAAAGCAAAACAACCGAATATAGGTCGGTTGGTCGCTAGCAAACAAACAAACAAAACAAAGAAAAATGAAAATAACAAAACGCTCTCACCCCGTCTTAAAATAATTCGTTCGTAGCCAAACTCGAATCACTTGGAAACACGAGAAAAATAAACGAAAAAAAAAGCAAAAGTCAACTTTTACTCGTCGCCCTCTTAACGTTCCTCGCAATCGGAGCAATTAACAAACGACGACCGCCGCCAACTGTGACTGCCACCGCGATTTAACATATTTCTCGGACGACGAAAGTCCACGATTTTCTTTTGTTGATCTATCTGTCTGTCTGTTTTTTTTTTCTAACACACCATTTGGTTTAAACTAAACTCAAACTATGATTGTTTTCGAATACCGCTCGACTTAACGGGGACGACGATGTACCATCGGCGAATGCGGGCAACAAAGTGTCGAACCGTTCCGCGTACGGTCTAAATAATCGTGACTCGAAATTATAACTGGACTTTTCTTCCGTCGGAACACGAAATTTCCAATCAAGAACGGACGAAGCGAGCGAACGATGAACAATCGAAGCGGGAGCTTCGTTTAAATCGTTTCGTTTCCATGACGCAAACGTCAGATAACGGCGATGGGATACGTACAATTTGCTTGTCAAAATTGACAACTGCCACTGGGGGCCACATATAATATTTAAATTATGACGTTTGTCAAACTGACGAGCTGTCAACGTTTAATTGTCATCACGTGATCAAAGTGAATGTAGCTCCCGTCGAATCAGCGCGATTTGCTTTGTTATCAAATCGATTGACAACTGTCCATTCCAATTATGACGTTTGTCAAAACTAACTGTGAAAGTTTGATTGTCATCACGTGATCAAAGTGAATGTAGCTCCCGTCAAATCAGCGCGATTTGCTTCGTTATCAAATCCATTGACAACTGTCCATTCCAATTATGACGTTTGTCAACACTAACTGTCAACGTTAGATTATCGCTCTGTGATAGAGGTGAAGATAGTCGAGAATGTATTTGTTTAATTCCAATGCGGATTCGCTGCTGTTATTATTTTTGCTTTTTTTTTATTTTAAGCGAATTATTTCGCATTTAACAGTTATGCGACATTATTATTAACAACAATATAATGTCAGAGACCCACATTTTTAATAGTAATAATAATAACAGCTAAAAATTCGTTGTTTTTTTCTTTTTAATTAAATTCGCATATTCCATATTGTTGCGTCAATTAATAATTGCGATCCGATCGATGTTCTCTCGCTCGCCGTGTTTTATTCAATTTTCATTTGCCCTCGATTTATACGCGATTCTTTTATGTTTTTATAACAGAACAGATTCGCACGGACCACATTGCAACAAAGGCCGCGCTGCGATTCTGTTTTTTTTGTGTTTTAGCTTTGTTCTTTTCTTAGCTAAATTACTTTTAATTGTATGAAAATTACGATCTGTGGCATTATTCTCATCGAGGCGTTTATGGTTTTACGGTTATGTAGGTCTCTGCGAACGAACGATATTCCGAATAAATTAATTAAGTAAACCGTTTCAAACGTATACTGACCAATCGCAATTAAGTCCAATTTTAATAACGCTACTTCAATTTCCTAACCACCAAACGCGGATGCGTGTACCGAATTCGTTTCCGGTCGACATTCGACTGCATTCAATTCAATCGGTACAATGACAGTCTAACGTTGACAGTTTGTTAGTTTGACAAACGTCATAATCTAAATCGAACGGTGACGGTTGTCAATAGAGTTGATAACGAATCAAATCGCGTCGCGATTGAACGACAATCAGTTAGTTTGACAAACGTCATACACGTCATTTCGTAATGTTATTTTGACGATTCTCGCATAAAGTTTTCGCACGGTGTCGCCGATTGTGCAACGTTTTGCGCGAATCGTCGCCGTGCCAAAAATAAAATTGCACGTTTCCGTTTTGTTCGCGTCTCTCTCTCCCTGTCTCTCGCAATTTTTTTCGCTCGCCATGTCCTTTCTTTTGTGCAAATTTAGCGAATGCGGTATCTGAGTTCATCGAAAATGGAAAAAATACGATCAACTAATAAATGATCGACGATGGTCTTGATGCTGATGATGATTGCTTATTAATTTGGCTAAATCGGTCTAAATTTAAATTGATCCCCCCCCTCCTTCTCCGCTGCCGTTAAATCCGCTGTAACGATGGCTACCCATCAACTTGAATTTAAACGCAATGTAACCAACAACAACAACAAATTCAAAATAAAACATAAAAAAACAATAAAAAACAACAACAACAACTGAAAAGTGGCCAACGAAACGGTTTTCAGTCGAATTCGAACCGTCGCAGCAAAATGGCGCCAAAACGACGATTGTTTAATCCGTTCTGTCACTGAAAACTGTTGTAGATTTCGTTGGCCATTTCTTATAAATTGCCCGTGTATCGATGGCGACCTGATGGAAAAGTGAAGGAAACTTTTGTTCTCTTCAAACGCAATGTGATTTGTGCGTGTGCAAAATTTTGCGACGTTTTCGCGAGAATTACATAATTTAGTCCGTCCAAGACAGAGATTGAAAGTGATAAAATGGCAAAAAACCTGCAAAATCATTCGCCACCTTCGATTAATTCTTAATTCACGACGTGGATTCGTAATCGAATTCGAGGTGAGATTGTTGGCGTTTGCAAAAATCTATATTTGCAAATTTCGCGTAACTTAATTGTCGCCGTTGTCGGGGAAAAACGATTGACCATCAAAAATAAATAAAAGAGCGACAGAGAGAGAGAGAGAGAGAGTGAAAAAACATGATCGTATTTTTTTTTTTTTAATTTTGTTGGCCATAAATTTAGAAACTTTATTTTCGGCCACCAGAAGCGATTCTAAATATAAGTTATCTAAATATTTATGCAGGATGTCGCGCGGTAAATGACTGAACGGTTTCCAGGTGAACAAAAAAAAGAAAATAAAATAAAAACAACGATGGACCACTTGGACGATCCAACGGAAGAGTTCCTCAAGAGCTCGCGATTCTGGATCCAGCGCGTCTTCGTGCCGATTCTCGTGCTGATCGGCGTCATCGGTAACGTTGTCACGGTGATGGTGCTGACGAGGTAAAATCAATCAATCGGATCAAATTTCTTTTGCTTCGACAATCGAACGATAATAAAAGAGAACTTGATTCGCAAAATCGCAATGGCGCCCTTTGCAATTGTTCATTTTAATCTCTGTCCAATCAGGAAACGGATGCGCTGCACGACGACGATCTATCTGACCGCATTGGCCGTCGCCGACATCCTCTACTTGTTCTTCGTCCTCCTGCTATCGTTCGAACACTATCCGAACATTAACGATATCAAGTACGAATTGTATTGGCGCTTCTCCGGCATCAATCATTGGCTGTGCGACGCCGCAAGTGAGTGTGCCGCACGCGAACGATTTATTAACAATCGAAATGTCGCTGACAAATCGATAAGAAACGTCAATTGAGCAAAGTCACGTTAACTGTCACACTATTGTTTGATTAGTCAACGTCACTTTGACAATGTAAACATTCGAATGATTAAAACGTCGATTGAGAAACGTCAGATCGATTAAGCAACGTGGCATTAAATGTCAACTAGTATTTAATTAGTCAACGTCACTTTGACAATGCGAACATTTGAATGATTCAAACGTCAATTAAGAAACGTCAGATCGATTAAGCAAAGTGACGTTGACTATAAACGATTATTCGATTAGTCAACGTTACTTTGACAATGTGGACATTTGAATGATTCAAACGTCAATTAAGAAACGTCAGATCGATTAAGCAAAGTGACATTAACTGTCAACTACTATTTGATTAGTCAACGTCACTTTGACAATGTGGACATTTGAATGATTCAAACGTCAATTAAGAAACGTCAGATCGATTAAGCAAAGTGACATTAACTGCCAACTAGTATTTGATTAGTCAACGTCACTTTGACAATGCGAACATTTGAATGATTTAAACGTCGATTGAGAAACGTCAGATCGATTAAGCAAAGTGACATTAACTGTCAACTAGTATTTGATTAGTCAACGTCACTTTGACAATGTGAACATTTGAATGAGTCAAACGTGAATTGAGAAACGTCAGATCGATTAAGCAAACTGACGTTGACTGTCAACGATTATTTGATTAGTCAACGTCACTTTGACAATGTGAACATTCGAATGATTACAACGTCAATTGATAAATGTTAGATCGATTAAGCTAAACGTCATTGACTGTCAACTACCATTTGATTAGTCAACGTCACTTTGCTAATGTGAACATTTGAATGATTCAAACGTCTATTGAGAAATGTTAGATCGATTAAGCAAAGTGACGTTGACTGTCAACTATTATTCGATTAGTCAATGGCTAACTTCATTCCTCTCATCCTGTTTCGTTTGCTCTTTTTTTTTTCTTTTTCTCTTTGTTTCGTTCGCAGGCAGCACGTCGGTTTGGTTGACGGTTTCGTTCACGATCGAGCGTTACATCGTCGTCTGTCATCCGATCCGCGGGAAGATTTTGTGCACGGAGAACCGTGCGAAAAGTATAATCGCAATAATCGGCATCCTCTGCCTGATGACGACCGCCTCGACCGTCTTCGAGTATCAATTGAACACAGAGGGCAATTGTTCGTCGCGCCACAGCAACAATAACAATCGCTTCGGCAATAACGATTACATCGGTGGCGGCGGCGGTGGTGGCGTTAGTGACGGCGATAAAACAAACGAGAGTGATAAGAGTGACATTAGCAATGACGGTGTGAAGGTGAAGAGCGACGACGTTTGCACGATTCGCACGGAGGCAACGAATCTGGGCAAGAACGATACGTACACGTCGACGATGAATTGGTACGCCGCCATCTTTTTCGGCCTCTTGCCCGTCATCCTCATCGCCACTTTCAATTGTTTCCTCATCAGTGCCGTGTATCGGTCGCAAAAGGAACGGAAACTTATGACCAACCTACACGTGAGAAACAATCAATGTTTGATTCATTAATTACAATAGACTTGACACTTTGCTTGACAGTTCATTTGCTTGGCAGTTTGTAAGTTTGACAGTACATTTTTTTTTCGCTATGACAGTACATTTGATTGACAGTTTGTAAGTTTGACAGTTCATTTGCTTGACAGTTTGTTTGCTTGACATTTCTTTCCTTGACAATGCATTTGCTTGACAGTTTGTGTGTTTGAAGTTTGTTTGCTTGACAGTTTTCCTGTTACTTTGCCGTGACGTTGCCGTAATTTATCCCAATCGTCCGTCAACTTTGTATTTGTTTTCGCGTTTCGTTTGTGGGACAATTGTGGTGGATGCGCCAGGACCACGTGAAAATGTACCAAGAGAATCGGATCACGTTGCTGCTGATCGGGATCGTCGTCTTGTTTCTCGTCTGTCAAACGCCGACGGCGACGTTCCTCATCTACGACGCGTTGGACACGGCCTCCTACGACAATCGACACATCGAGAACGTGAAGAAAAGTGAGGGGAACATGACGCACGAATGAAAAAAAAAAGACAAAGCAACTTTCTCCCTCTCTCTTTCTCTCTCTCTCTCTCTCTCTCTCTCTCTCTCTTACAGTTTGTGGCAACGTGTTCAATTTGTTGCTGTCGATAAATGCGGCGTGCAATTTTCTCCTGTACTGCGTCCTCTCCGATCGCTATCGGCGCACGT
The DNA here is from genome assembly GCA_963695495.1 of Hololepta plana. Classification (NCBI taxonomy): domain Eukaryota; kingdom Metazoa; phylum Arthropoda; class Insecta; order Coleoptera; family Histeridae; genus Hololepta; species Hololepta plana. Next base: position 9,099,624 of record OY968837.1, on the reverse strand, counting down.
TCAAAGCGTTATTCTGCTGCAATCGCAACGGCAACAACAATAACGGGGGGACGTTGTACGAGATAACGCGCGGCCGAATCACGCAACGGCTCGCGTCGCATCGCGCCTTCAACAAGATCAAGCGGAACAACACGACGACGGCGGCGACGACGGCGACGACGATGACGACGCGGACGCCCCGTAACTTGGAGGTAACTATCTATCTATTCAATCGCGGCAAATGGGTGAACACGTATCGCATCCAGTTGCGCGTTTAGTCGCCAATTGTCCAGGCGGTCGTTAGAGTAAAGTTCGCTTGTTTCAAACAGTAAACGATATATAGTAATTGTATTTATAGATCGATGTATTATGATTAAAATGTCGCTTAATTTTTCCAGGCTCATAGTTTAACTAGCATACCACGATCGAAATCGTTGATGGTCAGACAGTTAGGGAGAGCGAAGAGTTCAGACATGAACGTTTGATCGATTGACACGCACGCTCGCTCGCAATCGTGACAGATACAGTTGTCGTCAACCTGTCAATTGTTGTTCATCGTCAAAAATGACAACTGTACTTTTAGTTATTTGGGATTTTATTATTTATAACTATGATAATAACAATAATAATGTGTTGAACTTCCAACCTGATCGTGATTGAACCGCAATTGTTTATGTCGAATTAAACGAAATCTCGCGTAAGAGAAGCGATAATTTGAAAATTTTAAACGGAGATTTCTGCGAATAAACGCCGGCGCCATCTCGTGGCCGACACATAAACTAATCGCATTAAAAATTCAAATTAAGTAATTAAAAACAAGATAATAATTAAAAGAGCATCGATGTTAATTCATTTATTTATTTATTATCGTTCGGTTATTTTTACAATTAAATTACATTCTTATACAATTTGTTTTGTTTTTCTTCTTCTTTAAATACAATAATAAAATTACATTTTGCGTTTCTCTCTTTACGATCGTCGTAATTCCCTTTTCGGGAAAGATAAACGATCGCAAAAATTATAGAGCAACAATTAATTAACAATAACAACGATTACAGAATTAAATTAAGCGTTCATTCGTTTAACACATAAATAGAGAGAGAGAGAGAGAGATACGCAATGCGATCGTATGATAATATATAATCATTCGCGATTATTTTTAATTTAAAAGTAGCAATTCGCGCCAAATCACCCCCCGTTTATTTTTAGCGTATATTAGTTTGTCAATAATCATCATCATCATTTCGCGTCGACTGTGTTATTTAAATATGAGATTAATAATATAAGGCACATGAACTTGTGGCGTTGCGAATCTGAGTAAAACGGTTTTTAGTTCTTTTTTGTAGTTCTCTCTTGCCTCTTATAAAATGGTACACGGTAATCCGCAGCAGAGCGGCAAGCAAACCGGCACGATCGCGGCGCCGCTCTTTGTCTTCGTCTTACTGTTACTTTCCGCCGCGTACTTGTATTTGCCAGATTCTCGTGCCATCGCGCCCTACAACAAGAAACAACAAAATGAGTGATTTAAATCAATTCGATTCAAATGACAAGAAACGTCAAAGGTAATGACACTTGTCAAATGAAATGACAAGAAACGTTGACACTTGTCAAATACAATGACAAGAAACGTTGACACTTGTCAAATGAAATGACGCTTGTCAAATGCAATAACAAGAAACGTTGACACTTGTCAAATAATATGACAATTGTCAAATGAAGTGACAACGTTTGTTGACACTAATCAAATGCAATAACAAGAAACGTTGACACTTGTCAAATGCAATGACAAGAAACGTTGACACTTGTCAAATCCAATGACAAGAAACGTTGACACTTGTCAAATGAAATGACGCTTGTCAAATGCAATAACAAGAAACCTTGACACTTGTCAAATAATATGACAATTGTCAAATGAAGTGACAACGTTTGTTGACACTAGTCAAATGCAATGACAAGAAACGTTGACACTTGTCAAATGCAATGACAAGAAACGTTGACACTAGTCAAATGAAATGACAAGAAACGTTGACACTTGTCAAATCCAATGACAAGAAACATTGACACTTGTCAAATGAAATGACGCTTGTCAAATGGAATGACAAGAAAGGTTGACACTTGTCAAATCAGTTACAATTGTCAAATGAAGTGACAAGGAACGTTGACACTTGTCAAAGGAAATGACACTTGTCATCAAATGGAAATGACAAGAAACGTTGACGCTTGTCAAATGGAATGACAAGAAACCTTGACGCTAGTCAAATGAAATGACAATTGTCAAATGAAGTGACAAGAAACGTCGTGACTTGTCACAAACATCGTTGACAAGTGTTAGAATTGCCGTAGAACGAAGTCTTACTTCGGCGCGCCACGCTCCACCCTCCGCCTCCTCTTTGCGCGCGAACATTTCGTGCCCGGGCGGATAGTAAACCGGCGGCCCGGTGACGTTCCTCGTCCGTTGCAAGTCCTTCGGCTCGCGCGACTTGTTGTTATTGTCGGCGAACTTCTCCTCGTGCTGCTGCTTCAGCGTGTCGATCTTCCGCTGTTGCGCCAACTCGTACTCGTGCCGATTGTAGCCGGCGTTCAGTGGACTGTTCGGCGGCTAGAAAGTGGCGAGAAAAAGAAAAACAACGAAACGATAAACACCGACGGTAGCGATTACAAATGCGAAACGAACGAACGAATCGAGAACTACGAGGACGGCCTACTCACTTCGTGTCCGATGGTCGCCATCAGTTCGTCGAGTTTCTTCGGCGGACCGTCGGCGTCGTCGTCGACCGAACCGGTCGTCGGAAACGGTTTCGGCCTTAGCAACGGTTCTCTCTCGCCGCCGTAGGGGGGATAATCGCCGCCACCTCGCACGTTGTTCGTCGTCGACGTGTGCGAACTGTATTTGTAGGTTACGTTGATCGGTTCCTTGGGCGGGGGGCCCGCGCCGTCGAACACCTCCACCACGTCTCTATGGCTACCGGGCGGCCGATTGCCATCCGTTTGATTGGTGCTCGTGCGCACGTCCCTATAGACGATCGTTTCGTTCGGACGCCGTGGCAACGGCTGCTGTTGCTGTTGTGGCGGCTGTCGATTGTCGTTGTTTACGGTCGTCGTCGTCGTCTCCTTATAAACGTACGCGGCGTTGACCGGTTTCGATGGCGATAGCGGAGGTTGTTGTTGTTGCTGCGGATACGGTTGATAGTTCGGAGTTTCCGGTCCCGCGTAATACGGCGTCGACGAGCGGTCGTCATAGTTACGCGTGGTGGTTGTCTCGTTGTAATAGTAGCCGTGTTGACGGTGACGTCGATCGGCGATCGGCGACACGTTGCCCGGCTGATAGTTGCGCGTCGTTATCGTCTCCCTGACGACGGGCGGCGACTCGGCGCGGTCGACGGGCGTCGCGATTATCGGCGGCGCCGGTTTCTGATAGGGCGCCACGTTGACGAGTTCGTGCCTCGTCGACGCGTTGCTACGGTTACTGGCGTAAACGAAACTCTTGCTGGGCGTCGTGCCGCCCACCTGACTACCGGAATAATCGACGATCGTGTCGTCGAGACTCGTCGTCGTCGTCGACGGCTGCTGCTGTTGCCCGGGGATCTCGTACGTGTACGTTTTGATCGTGGTCGTCACCTTCGTGTTGCCGGTGGGCAACAGCTGCGGATCGAGATTGACGAGTATCTCCGGATTGATCTCGGGCGTCGTCGTCTCGATAACCTCCAGCGGATACGCGCGCACGTTCGTCACCGCTTTTTGTTTCGTCAACGTGCCGTACGAGGACGAGGAGGCCGAGGGCGGACGTGCGAGCAGATCGCCGTAGTTGCCTAGAAACAAACCGCACGATCGGTTCTCTCGCCTCTCTCTCTCTCTCTCTCTCTCTCTCTCTCTCTCTCTTTCGTCAGTTTGTTATTTATAGTTACCTTCGTCGCCGCTGGCGTAATCGACGCGGTTCTCGATTCGTCGATCTAACGTGCGCCCTCTGGGCCTCGATCTGCAAAGACACGCGGCCGAATGCGATTAATTGGGTTGAAAAATAAAAGAGAAACGTCCACTCACTCGTGTACCGTCGTCGTCGTCGTTACCGCTGTCGGTACGGTGCCGCCGGTTCGGTTGTTGGCGCTGTAGGATCCTGCACAGAAACGGATTTATCAACAAATGACGAACGGTCGCCGGTTTCTTGCCCGTTTACTTTGTTCGACGACGGACGAATCGGTCGCACGCTGATGGTGCTTCACCTGTTGCAAATCGTCGAGCAACGAATCCAATTGACTGATGTTGTTCTGCATCCGTAACTTATCCGGGCCCAGGTTGGTAGCACTGCCTCCGCCGCCGCTCTTGTACGACGCATAACTCTCCTTCTTGTACGATCGCACGCTTCGTTTACCGTCCGGCGACTGAGAAAAAAAAGCATTAAACAAAACTCAACAAGGTTTAAATAAACAAACTCAACAACAATTACCATGTACTAGCAATTATTTGGTTTGACTGACGTTAGAGCAACTTGTCAAAATGCGTGACATTTGAATTGACACACGGCGGAATGTAAACACTTTCAAATTGACACCTGTCATAGTGACACAGTTTCTTGGATTATTATCTTGGCAGCACTACGTTTAAATCTATGTACTTGTCAAAATGAACAATTGATTAATTGACACTTGTCAAAGTGACTTTTACCAAGTTAATAATTTAAACGTCAGTGGTACCGAAATTATATTTCACGAAACTGTCACCAAACGTCACTTTGACAAATGTCAATTAAACAATTGCTCATTTTGACAAGTACATAGATTCAAACGCCAGTGCTACCAAAATAATATTCCAAGAAACTGTGTCACCAAACGTCATTTTGACAAATGTCAATTAAACAATTGTTCATTTTGACAAGTACATTGATTCAAACACCAATGCTACCAAAATAATATTCCAAGAAACTGCGTCACTTTGACAACTGTCAATTTGAAACTTTTTACAAACGAAAGTAGCTTTTCTTCTTCTCTATATTGTGTGTGCTTTTTTTGCATCCCTCGAGTCCCCCCTCCCACGCGCTTACCGTGTAACTGTAGGTGTCGTCCGACGAATAGTCGGTGATCGGATTTTGGGGTGTCAAGTTCGTCACGCGGCTCAACGATTGGCTCCTGCGATCGTCGCTGCCGAATCCGTTTCGCAGCGATGGCGGCGCCGCCGTCGACCTTGTCGTCGTCGTTACCTCGCGATTGTATTGCGACGGCGACACCGAACTCTGCAAATCCTCCAGCAGGTGATCTGCGCGGGAGAGCAGGGGGAAACAAATGAACAATTGTTAACGAACAAAAACTAACCGGAAACAAAGCAAAAATTACCCAAATTCTGATCGAACTGGTGCAAATTTTGCGCGGAGCCGCCATGATGATGAGGGTAATAGTTCTTGTTGGTGCCGCGTATCGGTGACACCGTCCTCATGATCTTCGTCTCTTGGTACTCTTTGCGCTCGACTCGCGACATTCTTGCGCCTTTTCTCTCTCTCTCTCTCTCTCTGTTTCTCTCTATTTGTCGCCCCGAATCGTCACGTCGCAACGGTTAAACTTGACCTTAAAGGAAAACGTTTAAAAAAAATCATTTCTTCTCTCTTTTTTTTTGATCGCTCGGTACATATTGTTTGCCGCATTGCTATTGGTTACGCCGCTTTATTTGTTATTACTCATCGGCGGTTTTTGTAACAATAATCGGGTCACCGTCGTCCGAAATAGAATGCGCCCGCCGTTTGCCAAATGTTTTTCCTCTCTCGCGTGGCGCAAACGGAAAGAGGTGAGAAACAAACGATGGGCGATTGCGAAATATGGGCGAAACGAAGATGGCGGAAAGGCGAGAAAGGAAAATGGCCAAAATGGAGACGAAGGAAATTGGCAATTTTTCGCAATTTTTTTCTAATAAACGAAAAATGCGAATTGTTGCAAGACGATGAAAGAAAAAACAAAACACGGCGCGTTGGATGTAGTAAACCAACTTGATCCGACACATAAACGTCTATTTATATAAGTCAAGGTTCACGTGTCTCTATCTTTTTTTTTTCGTTTCGTTTTCTTTTCGTTTCGCAAAAGTTTGTTTGTAATTTTGCTAAATGAAACCAAAAAAATAAAATAAAGAAGAACACGAAAATCTTATTCGCACATTAATAATTTGCAAGCAAAATTCAGCGCGTTTTCCGCGAAAATAACAAAACCATCTTTGTTCGTCGTTACCTAGTTACGGGCGGATTTTATTCGGAAATTTGAAAGATAGAAGAAGAAGAGAAGGAAAAAAAACAACATAAAAGTGAAATCCAGCAACATTTTTACGACGTTACGTCACGCGTTCTTCATCTTGTTCACGCCGACGTTGATCGTTTCTTCTTTTACGTTAATTTATAAGAAATAAAAGATTGATTGAGAAAAAGAAAAACTTGTCAAATTGGCTTCGAAATAAAATCGATTTGGCAAGGGAAGAAGAGGAAACTAAATTTGAATCGTTTCGATTTATTATTTTTTTACTTCGCGAAAAGTTTCTTATTTCACCGAGTGGAAAGATAAAAGTTGACGTCCTTGCCGCTTAATTTAATTAGCGAATAATATAAAAGTGGTGTAATCGAATACAGAGTGTTACCATAAATAGTCACGTCTACGCAAAAAAGCGAAACGAATGCGATTTAACAATCGACCAACTTGTTACTTATTTTACAAGTGCACGTTGGTGTCTCTCGTTTGTTTTTCATTTTGCAACTTTCGTCGCCTCTCGATTCATTCATTTATTTATTGGAATTGCGATGTATTCGTTGTTGTTTTTTATTTGCAAAATAATAACGCTGGAATTATTTGTTATTTACGAATCGAGTGGGTCGTGAACGATTTAAACTTGATTGCAATACGAATGACAATTGGATTTTTGACAATTGACGATGACATCATCGGTCGCAGTCGTTGCCATGATTTTAAATTTAAATTTGGTGATTGCAAATGTTAACAATTTGCGTTTTGTTTTCATGCGATTTGACAATTGTTTGTACTTGGACAATTGTCAATGTTACTGTCAATTCCCTTTTTTTTTCGATTTCGAATCTGTCTGCGTTTTGTTTTCTATCAGTTTGTTATCAACTTCACGTCCAATTAGTTCGGTTATTAATCAAATTGCTCTTTTTTTCTCTCTTTTTTTGGATCGTTGGTGTTGCGGTCACAAAAGGGCAACGATGTCGTAATAAATAAACAAACGAAACGTCGTTTTCCGATCGGGCGCCGAATTTGTTCTAGAGCAAAATTATTAATAAATTCGCGATTTCGAACGAATTTGCAGAATCGTTGCAAAAATTAAAACGCAACCGCTTATGTAATTTAACATTGTCGCACAATTTTGCTCTTATTCGGCGCTTTTTTTTTGCAATTATTTTTTCGCGATTTTCCCGCAAATTCTTCGCAAAATCCAAATCGATTTTTGCATAAAAATTCGCTTTTTTCAAAAAAAAATCGAGCAGGTGTTGCATAAGGATAATTAACAAAAAAAAAAGAAGAAAAACTCACTTTTATTAATTCCGCTCCCTTTCTCGCTGAAAGTTCAGAACTTTGGGTCGCGATTTTTGTTTTGCGTCACGCACGTTCGCGCTCTCCCACCTTTCTCGCCGCACTAAATAGATTCGTTTTTCGTTTGTCGTCGATCAAAAAAGCGAAAACAAAAGCAGCGAATCCACTTGACCAAGAAACAAGAACAACACTTCACTGCGATCCACCACCACCGTAAACCGTTGCTATACGATTGTGTTGGCGTAACAACGCCTAATATTAATGCTGCTGCTGCTGCTGCTGAACGTAACAACTGTCACCGATGTATTCATTTACTTCGCAAGAAAATAAAGCAATAATAAACAATTCACACGTCAGGACGACTGTCACCGAACAAGCAACAAATCGCCATCAAACCGCGAACAAACTAACGTCACTTTGAGTTTGTAACTTAAGCCCAGTTTATTCTTTCGTATCGGCGACTTTTCTCCCGTAATAAGATCGCAAGACGAGCGTTAAGTTAGACGTGAAGCACGAAACAGATGCGATCTACGTTGTTGTTGCTGCTGGATCTTTTTATAAATCTCCGCGAGCATTTTTAATTACGCAACGGACTACGTTCAGGATGTCTAATTCAAAGAAGAAAAAAGACGCGGCTGACGTTTAATTATTGCTGTTTCAGAAATTTTGCATTTTCATGAAGTGAGCCGATGGAATTGTTTCCAATATGCGGCCTTTTTCTTTTGATCTTGCATGCGTTTAAATTTTCGTGCCGGTCTTAGGGCCACAGCGCCACCTCTTAGGGAGTGGACGAACACTGCAAAGATAGCGCAACCGGGAAACGTCAGTCGCCATTTAATTTCGGTGGTTGTTTGTTTTTCTCCGATTGAAGGCGTAAATTTCGTTAAATTTCGCTAATTGTCTTCAATAGTTTCAGGTTTTTTGGTGATGGCGATGGAGATAACAATAAACCAACGTCATTTTATTTGATAGATCGATCGATCAATCGAAAACGGAAATTGTGATTCGAAATGGATTTGGAAAGCGAGGTTGTGGACGATTCGGACGATTCGTCGTTGGATATTAAGGAGGTGAGCGGAAACCAACGAGATTGAAAAACACAATTGGCGAAAAAGGCGAAATATCGGTACTTATTTAAGGTGCTATTGCATTTCTCTTTCTAGTTGAATGATATGGAATACGATATACCAGCAGTTGATTTGCCATCATTGGAAAGTATCTTATGGGAGATGGAATCAAATGAGGAGCCTTTCGGTGGCAGCAGCGACAGCACGTCGATTAAATCCTATCAAAGCAACACAACCAGCAAATGTCAATCGATGCTTTCCCATCAGCAGCTCCAAGGGATTTCTGCACAAATCCAATCGGCTACTGTAAATCAATTCCCTTTGCTAACACATCTAATGAACAGACTTTTCAATTAAATTTTAGGAGCGCGTCAATGCTGGTTCGCCAACGGTAATAGCAACAAGCATGAAGCAATTGGTGGCCGTTGGGATGTCGCACGGTTACGTCTTGGCGTTTGATCAGGAGGAGAAGCTCTGCTGGTGCTATTACGATAAGGAGAGTCAAGATCAAGGGGCCGTGTCGGCTTTAGCATTCAACATGGACTCCACACGATTATTAATTGGGTAACAAGACACGGATTTGAGATAGTGTCAATTTTGGACTTGCGCTTTTCTTTATCAAGCGTCGTTTTTGTTTTTAGTTACGAAAGAGGTCTGATCACGATGATCGATGCGAACAATGCGGAGTTGTTGCGAAAAATGGTGGACTCGCACGCACCGCGATCGGCCGTGTTGCAATTACGTTTCACCTATTGGAACTCGTTGGCATTGAGCGGCGACTCGAGCGGCTGCATGTTCTCGTTGACGTTCGATCGATTGTTGGGCGTGAGGAAACAGTGGAAATCGAAATGTTTGTTTTCGGGGGCGCGCGGCGAAATCTGCACGTTCGAACCGATCGTCGACGGGCAGGAGATGCTGGGCACGAACGTCGTCGTCGCGATGGCGACATTGAGTAAAGTAAATTTGCATTTTGCGTAGGCAATCGATGGCAATGATTGATGGAACTTCCACGAAAATCTACCAATAATTGATTGAATTTCCATCGTAATCAATCTCTGCTCTTTCACAGTTGATCGTGATCACGATTCGCCCGCGTCTACGCGTCATCTACACGCAACCATTACCAAAGGCAACCGTCGACAGCAACGAACCCAACAGCACAAACAATCGCGTGCCGCCGCTGTTGGCGTGGCAAGCGCCGCGCAAGAACGATCGCAAGTTGCTGTTGGCTTGGGGCCGCGGTCGTGACTTTCATTTCACCAAACTAACGATTCACGAATCGTCGATCGACCGCCGCTTCGATTACACGCCGTCGAGAATCCGCTTGACGCCGTTACGAGCCGTGCGATTCGATCGTTTCACGCCGGTCTCGTTGAATTGGCTCGATCGTCGCCATTTGATCACGATCGATACGGGCGAAACGTTACGTTTGATCGACGTCGTGCGCGATCAGAAGCCGTGCGAAACGTTGGATCTGTTCGATTTCGCCCTCGTCTACGGTTCCGCACACTACAAAGCATTGGCGCTGGGCGTACGCGTCAGCGAAGCGTTCGCATTGGCCGGCGATCGCGCCTGTTTCAATAGCGTCGCACGCGTACGCGACCATCATCGATCGTCGCTGTTGATTTTAGGTCGCAAGTCCGTCGTTCGCATCGAGTTGCGTAGTTTTCGCGATCGCTTAAAATATTTAGCGCGCGACTGCGGCCGTTGGGCGGAAGCGATACGATTGGCTGCGGCGAAATCGATCGCGAATCCACGAAGGAATGACGCCGACGAGGACGACGTCGATTGGCTACTCGTCGAGTACGCGGCGACGTGTTTGGACGCGAAAGACGATCGCCAATTGGACGACGAGAGTCTAATGGCGGCTATCGATTGTTGCGTGCAAACGAAACGGATGTGAGTGAGTTTGTTTTTGGAATTGATTGGCCGCTTTTCAATCTATCAAAATGCGCACGTGGCGTTTTAATTCCTTAATCGTTTCAGTCACACGCTATGCGACATCTTGTGGGAACCCGTGGCGACGCATCAGACCAATAGAGACGCGTATCTCACGTTGATTGCCGAGCGCGTTTACGACGGTTCGTTAACGAGTTTGACGCCGCACGTCGCCCAATCGCTGATCGATCATCTCGATAGACAAGGCAGTAACGATCGTCGATTGGAGCGCATCCTGATCGACTTGGATTTGAACTGTTTGGACTTGAATCAGACATTGACGATTTGTAAGAGGCGTCGATTGTACGACGCTTGGATCCGCTTGCAGACGCAATCGATCGGCGACTATACGAGCGTGTTCGACGAGTTCCTCGACGACTTCCGTCCCGACAATCATCGACTGGGGAACACTATGCTGGTGTACGTCTCCTCGTGTTTGGCCGGTTACGCTTATCCGAACGGCGGCGCGATTCCGGAAGCGGACGTGTCGCGCGTCAAAGGCGACATCTTGCGGACGTTAGAGTCGGCCCATTCGGTGAATTCGTGTGAGTCGGCCACGTATCCGTATCTGAGGGCGTTGCTCGCCTATAACGCACGGGAACTGTTCAATCTGATCGAGTTAGCTTTCGACGAGACGAGCGATTTGTTCGGCGGCGAAATCGGCCGATTGCAACGCAAACGATTGGTCGATATCGTCATGGGCATCGTTCGAGCGCCACAATTCAATGTACTCGATCGTTTATCGCGCAAAACAATCGATTCATTGTGTTTTTGTTTTGCAGGACTGTCAAATCATTAGTTTGACACGGTTCGTTTCGCGCTTATTGGCGAACGGGAAATTGCAACCGGACGAGACGATCGTGCGCCAATTGATCCAAACGCTCGCCGGCGTTGGCAAGCAACAACTATCGATTCGCGATCGTAACGATCTCGATCAAACGTGGCTCGATCTGTTGACGACGATGAAAACTAATTGTTTTGTAGGGGAAGGCGAGAATTTCAAGGAGAAAAGTACGTTTGCCACGACCAAGAACTCTTTGGAAACAAGCGAACATCTATCGGAAGCAATGGACATCGATCGTTTACTGGAGTTAACCATAGCAACCGGTTGTTATCGATCCGTCGAGTTCTTGTACGAATCGATCGATCGCTACGACGACATCCTACGCGTCTGCTATCTGGACGATCCTATCCGTTGCCAATCGGAAACGTTCGATTACATCGAACGTCATGTCGACAGTGCGGAACGTCAGATTCGCCGTCAATTCTTCGCATATTTCGCCCGCTTATTACGACTCGATCGTCGTCGGACGGCACGAATCGTCGTCCAGCATTTCGACGACGCGATCGATCCGTTATGTCGTTCGTTGGACGATGGCGATTTCTACGATTTCCTCACGGAAATCGTGCACCTCGAAAGCGATTCAAATTCCGAACGGATCGACTTGACGGCGGAAACGGCCGAACGCTATCTACGACTGTTGTGCGAATCGTCGAGAAGCGATACGGATGAATCGGCGATACTTGCGTTCCTACGAACGTATCGCTATCGCCGTGAGATTGCGCTCGGGATCACGACGGCGTGCCGTAAACCTCGGGCGACTTCGTACCTGTTGGAACTCGACGGCGATTATGCCGGCGCATTGAACATGTTGATCGATTGCGATCGCATCGAATCGGCAGTCGATTTGTGTCGACGTGCACCGTACGACGACGCGCAAGAGTTATGGTTCAAATTGCTGAAGAACGCGCGATTAAACGATCGACTCGTCGATTTGTTCGTCACGATGTTGAACGAGTGTCGGCGCGACGTCGATATCTTGCAGACGGTGGCGAAACTGTTGAGCCGCGATCTACATCGAGGTTTGAATCGATTGACTTGGTGACGACTATCAATTCATTTATTCTTTGTTTTTAGCATCGATCAATCACATGCGATCGTCGCTAAAGTCGATCGCTATTCGAAAACCGCAGTGTGGCCTCTGTCGATTGCCGCTGATCGCAATCGCGAAACGTCATTCGGTGACGACGGACGGCGTGGAAAAAGTGGCAATTTTCGATTGCGGCCACGCGTTTCATTCGCATTGCCTCGCTTCGTCGCCATCATCTTCCGATGGCGATCAAGTTGAGAACGAAGAAATTTGTCCAAGCTGTAGATTGCCGGTAGCTTTCTTATCGACGACGGCCACAAGCACCAGGAAACGACGATGGGTATACGAGAAAGATGGAGATTTATTGGAGAAACGACCGGACTTGGAAGGACACTTTTAATCGCTTTAAAAAGGAATGTCGCTAGTCTTTAACATACACGTTCTTTATTATTATTATTTAGTCATCGATGTTAATTAATTGTTACCTTACATATCGGTGTAAATCGAATTATAATGCGATTTACGAACAGATTTTGTGATATAAATAAAATAATAAGTTATAGCCACTTCTCTATTGTCCTGAGGAACTCTCTCAAAATATTCTTCACCAAACTACTCAAATTTGTCATTTATTCCTTGTTTATATTTGAAACTACTTTTCTTCACCGATTTTGTTAAAGTCCATATCTTTATTTACGTAATTACGAATTAGGTTTCATCTGTCCCTACAAACGGTGCGAGTTTCAGTCAATTCTGGGATATGAAGGAAAATGAGAAAAATCCAAAGGGGTTAGTCTTGCTTTTTTGCAAAATACGGCAAAAATCGATTTTTTCTAAATCGAATTGAATCAGGATCGATGCGAGCAAGTTAAAAACACCGAAAACTGCGCGAAAACGATGAAAAAGTAAGAGAAAAAGCGCAATATAAGGCAAAAAAATTATGCGAATTTAAGAGATTAAAAGTGCAATAACTTTTAAACGGCTGGACCGATTGGGTTGTAATTTGCACACAAATTAATCTTCATCTGACCCTACAAACGATGCGAGTTTCCGCCAATTCGGGGAGATGAAGAAAATTGCGAAAAATTAGAAAAATCCAAAGGGGGAACAAGAAGCGTGTATGTACGCCATCTCTTGCGTGATTGCCAAACAACCCTCAGTTGAAATTGACACTTGTCAAAGAACGTAAACGACAGTTGTTTATGGTAACGTGTTGATGGTGGAACGTTCTAATTGCTCCTTAAATCTGCTAAACTCATCATGTTAATCAAATAGTTTCGTAATTACTCGCTTGTTTCCAGTTAAGAGTCACAATTGACGTATCAGGAAACGGAGAGAGAAATGTCAAAGCAACATCTAATTAATGGTTGCTAATGAATTGTTTATGATTAGTGACGTGGAATTTGATTGTTATTGCTATTAGTCGATTAATTAATGCGAAGCACGTTGGCATAGAGAATCAATAAACATGTTCGAAGTGACGGATACGCAAAGTAAGACATATTTAAACTGTCAAAGAATTGATGTAAATATCTTTGTTTTCTGTTCCACAGAAATCGGTGTCGGTTTGGCCGGTTTCGGTATGTTTTTCCTTTTCCTCGGCGTCTTATTGTTGTTCGATAAGAGTCTCCTGGCTTTAGGCAACGTGAGTACCAATTTACATTGCTTGGCATAAAAATAATATTTCGTTACTCTTTTAGATCCTTTTCATTTGTGGATTATCCTGTGTGATTGGTTTGGAACGGACGTTTCGTTTCTTCTTTCAAAGGCACAAAATCAAAGCATCGATTTCGTTCTTTGCTGGCATTGCTATTGTTTTAATTGGTTTCCCTTTGATAGGGATGTTATTAGAAACTTATGGTTTTGTTTTGTTATTCAGGTATGTTGTTGTGATTTAATTGGGGATAAATTTTATTTAAATTTGTTTCAGTGGATTCTTCCCAGTGGCCATCAATTTTTTGAGACGTGTCCCAGTGATTGGGACAATTTTAAATATGCCTGGATTAAGTATGGTAATGTAGTTCATTATATTTAATTATCTATTGATTAATCATTTGATGATTTAATAAAAAACCTTTTTCTTATTTAGTTATTGGATCGGATAGCAGGTGAATCGAATAAGACAAGAGTGTGATTAAGAAGGTGAACATTCGGAGAGTGATAAAAAATTGGTCAATTTGTAAATATAATTAAAGGTTAAGGACTAATTGTCGATTAAGATCAAAGTGTAGGAAAAGGAAAATTGCCTTTGCAATTTTCAAAAAGGAATTGGATCCTTTTTTAATAAAGAAGGCAACCAACTATACAAAGCAAATTAATTTTTTTGGATTTTGAAAACAAAGGAATCACCAAATAAAAATCAATTCGTTTCGCATGTAAAAACAATTTTATATATATTAGAATCACTTTAACATTTTATACTTCATCGACAATCTTAAAAAACAACAATTAGCGATCGTTTTTCATGACGTCTTTCAATATCGAACTCGAGCTCCGATTCGGTTGGAAGTCATTAAACGTCGGCAAAACAATTGGCGAGAGGAACTGTTTCGTTGGCTGCGACTGTGCCGCCGCGATCGTCGTCGCATTATTATTATTGGCGCCAATTTCGCCTCGACTGTGAAATTCCTCGGCGGCCGTCTCCAAAAGATTCGGCAATACTCGTGCCGGTTTCGACTCGTTCTCCAAGAATCGCACGAACGCCATCGATAACGACTCGCCGTTGGCAACGGAAGAATTATTACCAACATCCGACCGATTATTCGTATTGAACCAAAACGATGACGAACTTTTGCTTTGTTGTTGCTGAGGTTTGGCTAGGAATTTGCTTTGATCGTTGCCATCGAAATCCAAGACGGTCGCGATGATTTTCAAGATTTGCATTTGGTCTTGATTGAAGTTGCCGCCGGACGAATTCAAGAAACCAATCATCAAGTTCTTGATCAGCAGTTTATCGATCGTTTTATTGTCCTCGCCAGACGTCGACCGATCGAGTTTCCCCTCCAAATTCGAGGCGACCCGTTTCATGTTCTCAACTGTCCAAGTTGAATGAATGTTCGCGTGGAAACAAAGGAAAGAAAAATGGACAAAAATTAGTTCACAAGTATTACAATCTGTGGCAACACAATATAGAATGTCATGTTTAAATTCGGCGCTTTCATACTCGAATTTAAAGCCGCCTAATTGAAATATGACAATTGGTAATTGTCACTGCAAGCAGCATGTAAATGTAGACGAAACTGAGTTATTAAAACGTCATAATTGTCAAAGTTGGGCTTGCAGTGATAGTTTAATGGTTGAAACTTAAAAATAAAAACTTTAAAAACCAAACGGTGATGATGCGGTTGACGGTAGATGGCGGCGTGTAGTAATCGAAAGACTTGATTGAAAGTCTTACACAGGTACCGATTATCGTTGATTAATATCGACCAGTACCTGATGTAATACTCACAGCCAACGTCTTTAACAAATAAACTGTTTTTCGCATGCAAATTTTCCTTGGCTTCTCTTTTTTGCATGCACTTGCTTCCATTTGCCAAACTTTTGCTAAATAAATCTGTGAAGAAAATGTTGAAACAAAAACAACTTTCAAAACAATTCGCAGATGCAAAATAAATAATATCGTGGTGCAATAAGAAAAAAAAATGCGATGTGCATTTGTCACGTTTCTTCGTATCCCATTTAGTAATCTGAGGACATTCAAAATTTGCAAATTTTGTTTTTTTTGCCTCCTCAAAGTCACTAAACGAGATTAAACAAACGTAACGAAAAACGTGCTAAAAAAACAAAAACAACAAAAATTGCAGAAATAATAACAATAATGAAGGATTAATGTTGTCAAATTATGACAGATTAATTAACGAGAAAAAAGCTGCTATAAACAATTAAGCAACAAAATAATATGCACAAACAGAAGTTTTTTAAATACTAATCGATTTTTAAATGGTTTTCTTTTGCGCGCACTTTTGTGCAATTCGTGGACTTTTCACGCTGAAAAAATATGCAAAACATCAGCCAGAATCCTGGGGATTAGGATAATGCGAAACCCAGAATTACCAGCTGATATTACATATTTTTGCGAATACGGAATAATAAATAATTATCATTCACCAGGCAACCAATCCAAAACAAAATAACTGAATTTGCAAGAAAAAATCATGCGGATTGTCAATGATCGAAACTTGTTGCAATCGAGAAAAGCTAATCGTGTCAGAAATGACAAGAATTTACTGGAATAATGTCAACGTGACCGTTTTATCAATTTTGTCAGTGTCACTCTTCCCAAAAGACGTCAAAAAACTAACGAACTATACTGACGTATGTCACATTTGTCAATTAACATATTACGGTCTGTGACAAATGTCAACTAGTATATTTACGTTTGTCACATTTGACAATTAATCTATTGACGTTTGCCTAACGCTCAGCGTTGACACTTTGCTCTCGGTAAAAGTAAACGAATAACTGCAAAAAAGAGAGAGTGAAAGTTTGACATACGTTCATCTTTCAATTGCCCGTTCTGTTGACGCGTCGCCTCCAATTGCGAGGTGAGTCGATGGGCGGCCATCAGGCCCTCTTCCGTTTCCGCCAGTCGACGCTTCAGGGCGTCGATCTCTTCGGCCAACGTCGCGTTCGTTCGCCTCTCCCTCTCGATCTCGCGTCGAATTCGCTCGGTTTCCACGTGAACGATGTTGTCCTTCTCTACACAAACAAACAAACAAGCAAAATGCTTTTCTCTCTCTCGTTCGCTCGCAAACGCACCTTTGCGGAATTGCTCGAGCACCATTTGCAAATTGACGGCGGCCGCCTTCTCCTTCGCCAGTCGATCCTCCAGCTCGTCGACGCGCGACCTCAACGTGTCGCGTTGCTCGGCGACGAGACGCGACTGCGTCTCCAACGTTTCGATGCGTTGCTGCGTGCGCACGTCAATCGACGTGCGGAAATTGTTCGACGTCCGTTCGCGCTGCTCGACCTCCGTCAATTGCGCCGTCAGTTCGTCGACGCGGCGTCGCGCGGCGACCAGATCGCTCGTGTACGTCTCCTCGACGTCGATCAGATGCGATCGTAAACGATCGAACTGCGATCGAATCGTCTCGTTCGCGCGCATCTCCTCGGCCAATTTCGACTCGGTCTCGGCCAATTGCGAGCGCGCGGTTTCGAGTTCGACGCGAATTGCCGCGAATTTGTCGCACAGAATCGCATTTCCATGCGTCAATTTCGCATTTTTCTCGACTAATGCGACAGCTTCTTGCTCGAATCGAGCGTTTTCGTTGCTCAGCTTGCGCAATTCTTCGTTCAGATTTGCAATCTGCTCCATTAGACGTGCGCTTTCGTTGCGATTTGCCGTGTCTTCGCTTAATTTCGCAATATCGGCCTTTAGAGTCGCGGTCTCTTGTTTTAAGCTCGAATTCTCCTCGCTTAGTTTGCATGTTTCTTGTTTGAATTTTGCACATTCTTCACTCAATCTGCGAATGTCCTCCTTTAGTTTTGCGTTCTCTTTGCAATTCTCATGTTCTTCGTTCGATTTTGCAACTGTTTCCCTTAAGATCGCCGTTTCGTCCATTAATTGCGCGTTTTCTCGTTTTAAATTCGCACAATCTTGTCTGAACATCGCAATCTCTTGCGTTAACTTCGCAACCTCTTGCGTTAAATTTGAATTCTCTTGTGCAAACGTTACGTTTTCCTTGGTTAAATTTGCAGTTTCTTCGCTTAAATGTGCGGTGTCTCTTCTGAAATTTCTATTTTCTTCCCTTAAATTGGCAACGTCCTGCCTGAAAATTGCGTTTTCTGCGTTTAATTTGACGCTTTCTCTTGTTAAATTCTCAAAGTCCTGCGCGAAATTTTCCGTTTCATTGATTAATCTCTCATTCCGTTCTAATAGATTCGCATTTTCTTCCCTCAATTTCGCAAATCTCTCTCGCGAATTCGCATTTTCTTCGCGCAATTCCGCATTGGCCTCGCTTAATTTCGCACATTGTTCGTTCAATTTCGCAATTTCCTCCTCGAACTGGCCGTTTCCCGTCGAATTCGCGACGGTTTCCGTGGAAATCGCCAACCGTTCGTGCGAATGCGCAACTTCTTCTTTCAAATTTGCCATCTCCTCCTTCAGCACTCCCGTTTCCTCCATTAAATACGCGTTCTCCTCGCGAAAACTCTCGATCTCCTCCCGCAATTTCGCATGTTCACGACGTAAATTCGCATTCGCTTCGCTCAAACTCGCGTTCTCGCGCCGCCAATTCGCCAACTCCTCGTTCAAATCCATCATCTCCCGCGATTTCGATAACAGAACGTTCTCCAAATCGTCGTCGCCATTCGTTTCCGGCATTTCCGGTATCGTTTCCAACGCAACCGTTCCACCACCACCACCAGCAATCGACGACACGTTCTCCTCATCGCCATCGTACGTCGTCTCCGATTGTTTCCGTTCGGTTTCCATGGTCTCGATCCGTTTCAACAATTGTCGATTCTCGACCGTCAATTGGTCCTTCAACGTCAACAACTTGTCGATCGTCCGTTGACAGTCGGTGTCCAGTTGCTCCAAGCTCGCCAGCAAATCTTTCTTCTCCATTTCCATGGCGACCAGACGGCGTTTCAACGTCGCCAATTCATCGTCATCAGCGCCGCCACCACGACTAACGACGCCGCCGCCATCATCATCAGCCACGTCACTTTGACGGCTGTCGTCGTCAGTGGCGGCCACTTGTTGATCGTGTTTTGTTGCCGTTGTTGTTGTTGTGGCTGACATTCGTCGAGCGATCGAGTCGTCATGGCGTCGATGATGGTGATGATGTTGCTGATCTTCCGGTAGTTTCCATGACGACCACTGTTGATGCACGTCGTCATCGTTGTTGGCCTGACGGAAGAAGAAGGAATGATCGAATTAAATTCGCGTTTATTGTCGGGCGCGACGAAACGTCGACGGACTTCGTGCAAACGACGAGAATGTGATTAGTTCGCAGAAAGTCATCTTTGCAAATTGTTTGCAAGATCGACAACTTGTTTCGGATTACGGCGAGAGGAAAGGGGGAAAAACAGCAGAAGCGGATCGAGTTGCAAATTCAGCGCGAACGACGAGCGAGAGAAAAGCGGCGGAGGAAACTTTTCGCAAACGGCGTCATCAACAACGATCGCTCTGAGACGACGAAGAATTTAATTCGCAAAACGATTGCCCCAACTTTGTTTTTTATCGCGATAAAATAATAAACGATAATCGATCGAGGTTCAGTTCGGCCCTTATCCTGTCGAAATTAATTTCGAAACAAATGCATGCAGGTAGGCTCTCGCTGCCTACATATTATCGCGTTTCATTGTATTTTTTCAAATTAGAATGTTTCGTTACTTGAAACAAAAGTTAAAAAAAAGAAACAAACCGAAGTTTAAAGGTGGCTTCGATTTCCTGTTGTTGCCCGCATTATTACGTTCACAAACGTATATATACAGATATACAGGGTGTCTCATTTAAAAGTCGACTCTTACCGCGACGCTTCGATTCGAGAATCGGATGCAATTTGAAAAGGAACGCGACGAACGACTCTCCCCATAAATTCCGCGATTCGTTTATTTGTTCTCCGCTTTACTTTGTTATTTTTCCGTGGGGAAAAGGTGTGTTAATTTTCAAAGGAAACTAGATTATCCCCGAGTTTGCTCGAGTCTATCTGGCGTTTGTTTGCGTTGAGCAAACAATCGAGCGGAGGAGAAACGCAGGAAACCACCGACGAACGTTTATCTTTCGAAACGAAATTCAACAAGTCGAAAATTCAAACAAATTCCGCCATTTTCCCTCTCCGGGGATCAAAAGACGCTGATAACTACGGAAATTGTTGCCAATTAACTGTCACTTATATCATCTACTTGTTAATTATTTTTAATTTACTGTATTAAACGGAAAATGGTTTCCGGAGTAACGGTTTTTGCCGCCATTTAATCATTATTATTATTATCATGGCGACCCAACTTCTTATCGATAAGCCAACTATTTGCAATTATAATAATAATCGTTGCTAATAACGACAACAACGACGAGTTTCTTTCCCAATTAGGAAGCGTCCCCCTTTCCCACGACAAATGCAAAAAAAAATCTTAATATCACTTACCCTAACAACGCGAATAACGAACAAGGGAAACTCGAATCGCTTGCAACGCTTTCCCGATGGCGAAAAGCGATCTCGACGCTCGTGCGACGACGAAAGAACTGAACCGAAAAGTCGATTGTTGCTTGTTTTATATGTGGTATACGTTTTAATAATATTTAACGCGAGAAGCGGGAATGGAAAAAAGTAAATAAATAAATAGGTAACCAACCAACCAACCGGCGTTTGTACGTTTCTAAGTAACGTACCGGCGATAAGATAACGTTGGCAAATAATAAACTTAATTATACACAGCGATATCCATTGGCGACGCGGTGTTAAAGAGCGCGAAGAAAAAAAGGGGTGGGGGAGGGCGCGGACGGGGACCGACGAGTTTTCCATCACTTAATTTTTTTTGCGAAATAGCTTAAACAATACACGATGGAGTTTTCACGGTGATCTTTGATTTTCCCCGAAATCTGGTTACTTTTCTCTCGCTTTCCATCGCGTTTCCCCAAGTTTACGAAGTTCAATCAGGTTTTAGTTGCTTTTCCTTCACTTTCAATCGAGTTTCCTTTGTTTTTTGGTGGTTTAGTCGAGTTTTGGTTACTTTTCTGTCACTTTTAGTCGACTCTCCCCAGGTTTTGTAACCATTACGTTGTTTTAGTTGCTTATCTTTCATTTTTAAACAATTTCCCCACCATTTTGGTAACATTTATCGCGCTTTAGTTGCTAATCTTTCGCTTTTAATCATATTTCCCCGACTCTTAGTAACTTTTAAACAATTTGCTACGAGTTTAGTAACTTTTCCTTAGCTTTTCGTTTTAATTTTTAATAACTTTTACCAAAGTTACTCATGTTTCGCGTCTCTCCCTCCTATTTAATAATAATTGATGGCCAACTAATAAAACATGTTCCCTCTTATCAAAATGTAAACAAACGAAGCAGATGCAGGCTCTTCTCTCGCTCGATATCTCATATTTACCTTTGCCGATAAATTAACCCTCTTCTTTATATTGATAATAACCACAAAAAATTGCCAATCTGTCACTTTTAATATACGGTATTAATATACGAAACTTGTTATTAATAAAAACTAAAATAAAATCGCATTTACCTTATCTGATTGTTGACATACCGTCAATAACTCAGTCAAACGTTTCACCTAAAACAGATAAGAACCAATAAAACACTGCCATTAAGCTCTAGGGTCACCCCCATCAAAGCGGACAAGCTTAATAATAATCGTTTGCCATTGCGTTTGTGTTGCTAGGAACAATGACAACGGCAATGTTTAAGCAAAACAAAACAAAAATAAACTATCACCTCCTTATCCAGTTCCATGATTCTGCGATCCTTGGCAACGTCCCTTTGGGGCAACAAACAATCATCATCGTCATTATCGTCGCGATCTGGAAACGAAACGACAACGAATTGTCGGACAATAAATCTGACGTTTGCATCAACATCGATATTTACCTTTGTTTGCGTTATTATCGCTATTATTATTAATTATGCCGTCTGTCAGAACGCCGTTTGCCAAACTGGTCAATTGGCCTTTTAGATTGCTCAGGCCGTCGTTTAAATTGAACCACGACATTTTCTTCTTCTCTGCGATCGAAACGAGCGATTCAATCGAAACGAAAACACTTTATTTTTGTTCTCCGATGGTGATGTTGACAATTGTCACATCCTTGACACATGAGTATAATAAACAAATGACAAACAGCTGTGAAGTTAATAAGTTGGAAACGTTTCCCAAAAGTTATTTTAAGATTTATAAATGTTATTGCTCGTATTTCGTTGATAAACAATTAAAATTAATCGTCATAACTAATTGATATCATTGTTTAGATAAGTTTTTTTAAATGTTAGGTCAAGTTAGGCAACCAAACTTACCGGATAGATTTTCCGCAAGTTGCATGGTTACCAACGGAAATTCAAATAATTCGCATGGAAATGCACCAACACTGAACGATTTCCGTTGGAAAAATATCGGAATTCGATTTGAATTGCGAAAATTCCAACGCAAACTTGATTAAAGTTTAAAGAACTTCCACCAAAATCCACAAAAATACCAATAAAAATCCATTAAAAACTTGAATCTGCTAAAAATTGCATCATCATTCAATGAAAATCGCCCAGACACTTCGTCGGTTAGAATTAACGTTTCGCTCGCGGACCGGAAACGCTTCTTATCTAAATTACACTCCTCGTCTTTTAATTGCCTTCCATTTCAAGAAACTCATTCTCGCGGCATCGCAAAAGAAAACAAAAAACAACGAAACTAAATGGCCTCGATAAAACGCTCGCAGAAGAATGAATTCATTTGCGAAAACAATCAAACGTCTTGTGGCGAGCATTTTTTTGCACGAAGCGAACAACAGGCGATTATTTAACGTCGATCCAGCACAAAAGCTCTTATTGTAACGCGAAATAGTAATTTAAAAAGGAAATCATTGCAGGAAATGTAAACAGAGCAGGTTTCGTATTACGTTACGTGCGAAATTTCGCGATAAGATACGCGATTCCACTAACTGAAGAATTATACCGGTTGTCCCGGTTTGCGGCGAGTTTTAACGGCCAAAGCTTGCATTTTGGCGATGACGACGTATCGCTCGCAGTTTCAAAGATGGCGCACTTCCGATTCGACCGGAAGCTGGCTACGTTTCGCGGCATTCTCAATGTATTTTGCGATTTTCGCAATCCTTATCGAATTCTAACGCGAGTTTACTCGAGCGATTTGCCACGTCAAATGGACCGTTCGCGAGTTATTCGCAGTTTTCCACCGCGAAAATGGCGTTCTGCAGGTGGTGGAAATTCGCGAATTTCTCTTGCACGGAGCGGGATAGCGATTGAAATTTGCAGCGGAAAATGGGCGCCGCTTCCTGCTGCACGCAACGAAAACAAGTGCAACTCGCCATCGCGTTCCGATCCGGAGATATTCGCCAATTTCCAAAACCTTCAAGACGCGATTTTCGGTGGAAAACTGCGAATAACTTTCAAACGGTGCGTATCCGCCATGAAACGTATTAAACAAACTCGCATTGAAATTCGACGTGGAATCCGGACGTGCGATCGCAAATCGCGAATCTCGCAGAAACCGCACGTTTCCGGTCGACCCGGAAGTGGGACGTCAGTCAAACCGATTGCCAATTGTAAACCGTTCGAAAATAGACGCTTTTCCCTCGGAGCAATTCCCGCTAAAACCACTCCTTGCGCCGCTTGATCCGACGGATACAATCGCGACACGCTGTATCTCTACGCTTGCAAACTAATTAATAAAGAGTGGGATCGAGATATCGGATCATGCAGAAGTTTCGCGATAACCTCCGCGTTCGGTGCGAGTTTGTAGTGAGTGCAAAATAACGGCGAGGAATAAACGAAAATTCGCCACAAAAAAAAAAGATAGAAAGAAAATGGAACTACCCCAACAGTATACGGCATTGGCGGCCATTCAATTCGGCCCGATCCAACAACGGCTCACCTGTCCACATTGTCAAGCTTCGATCGTGACGACGACGAAAAAGAAGGCGACGACCAAAACGCACGCCGTTTGTTTACTGTTGTGCTGCTGTTTGTAAGTTTTCCGTTTTGCTCCTCCAAAATAACGCACGAAACTTTTCGCAACTTATCGCAACTTTTTCGGTACGTTTTTTTTGTTGTTGTTGTTGAAATTTGCGCGATTTCCGTTTGTTTAGATGTTGGCCGTGCGCTTGTCTGCCGTATTGCATGAAATCCTGCCAAAATATGGACCATTATTGCCCCAATTGCAACGCCTACTTGGGCACCTATGAGAGATAAGAAGAAGAGCGGCCGCTGTCCGATGGCATCCAATGCGACAATTTTTGGTTTTTTAATTTTCATTGTATTACTCACGCTTTTTGTTTGTTTTTGTAATTGAAACGTGAAATAAAATGACTTTTTAAAAAGATTTCGATCGTTTGAAATTTAAAATGAAACTTGACTGAGCGCCATCCATCGATAAAAACTGTCAAAGATTGGACAAGATTGCGAGCAATAGATGGCGCCGTCCGGTTTGAAATTTAAATTGCTGTCAAATTGACACGCACGATGGCGGATAGATGGCGCGCGATTGATCGATCGTTTCAGAGGGGAAGAGGGCGATATTCAAATGAAATGAGTTTTCGAGGTCAAAAAGCGAGCTGAAATGACGAATAAAAAAGGAGGAAATAAGAAAAAAAAACTAACAACAACAACAGAGAATGCTCGTTAAATTATATGATTTAATTACAAACGCAAAATGGGAGAAAAAAAAACGCAAAAGAATTGGTTAATTTTGGCAACGCAATCGATGAAGAAATATTAAATTTCGGCCTCTCTCTCTCTCGCTCGCTCGTTTTCTTCGAGATTTAATCGTCAATTTTTTATTTTTTTGAAAACATTTCCACTCTATCGAATATTTCGTTTGGTTTTCTAATGGGAAAGAGAAAAGAACAACCGAAAAGCGGCAGCAACAGCGGCAACTCTTTTCCTCGCTCCTCACCATCCACGAACCGTCGAATACACGTGTCAAGGAATTGGGTCACTGCATTGCATCACACACACACACACACATTTGAAAGGCTTTAATAATAATAATATTTAGTAGCAGTAGTTGGCTGTGAGATTATTAATAGAATTCTTCGCGTTAGACGAAAAAAATCGAATTTTTGGCGTGGAAAATTTTAATTTCCCATTAAAAACTGCTCGATCGAAAATTAATTCGCGATAACTGTCAATGAGAGAAATAAAAGTTTGTTGATACGATCGCAGTTATTAAACGATCGTGCAGGTTTTCTTCGCGAATATCTCCGTTGCGATTGATTTTTGCGCAAATGTCGCCATTACGAAAGTTGTAGATTAGGAAATTCGCCGTCGAAATGATACCGTGCGTTTTTCGCGTACGTCCAACGGTTAGCGAGTTATAATAGCATAAAAGAAAATGTCGAGGGAAATAAACGAACGTTGTTTCTTTCGCAAATATCTCCGTTCCCATCAATTTTCTCGCAATATCGCCGATCGCAAAAGTTGTAGAGCAGGAAATTCTGCATCGAAATAGTTACGTGCGTTTTTCGCGTACGTTCAGCGGTTATCGAGTTATATGAAAAAGAATATAAACGTTGCTTGATACACGACGTAGGTTGCTTCTTTTGCAAATATCTCCGTTCCCATCAATTTTCTCGCAATTTTGCCGATCGCAAAAATTGTAGAGCAGGATATTCTGCATCGAAGTAGCCGTGTGCGATTTTCGCGTACGTTAATCCACGCCGTCCCTTTTCGTTATTTTTTTACGTTCGCAGCATTCACACGAAGTTAACAACGAATTGGAAAACGGGGTGGAAAATCCATACATTCTTGCGAAAGTAGGTCGACCCTTTGGCTCACACTCTGCCTAACACCGCCCCACCCGTATCCACCCCCACCCCCCAATTGGCCGTCATTACGTGCTGCCCCCAACGTCGATAATCTGCAGATGTGTCGGATAAGAAAATGGCCGGTTCAATTTTGTTTCTCTGCAAACGAAAAACTGCACGCAATCGGTGGAAACAATCGCGAGCGACGAGGGAAAATAATTTCGCCGCGACTTACGGCAAACATTTGGCGAATTTTCTAGCGGCAAACCGTCCCTTGTTTTCCCTCCCCCACGCGCATTAATCGCCACCGCGTAAACTCGGGTGGAAAGTGAATTATTGTTTTGTCTTTTTAATTTGTTTCTCCCTCGCCTCCACCACCGCCACCACCACCCCGCGCAAAATAACGTCTTGCGAATGGGGTCAGTGGGGCGATCGATTTCGAGAACGTTCGTTTCGGCGTCGCGGCGCCCGCATTGGGCGCGTCCTTCCCATCTCCGTTCACCAATCTACAGGGTGCGCTCGGAAAACGCGATAAACGCCACGTATTCGATATGGGAAGAAGACGGCCGACTTCCGGGTCCGGACCGGAAACTGATTTTTTTCCCCGCTCTTTAGCCCGAATTTCAACGGGTGTTAAAGTTTGATCATTTTCCGCGCGTGAAAAACACGTTATCGATCGCTTTCTTTCGTTTATTTTATTTTTTTCTTTTTTCTTTGCCATCGCCCACCATTTTCCCGTTTTGCGTTCACTCTCCCTTTCATCGCAGCCCCCCTCGCTCTGCCGCCCTTCACCCCCCACCCCCGCCTTCCGCTCTCTACCTCCCGTAATTCACGAGCCTAGAAAATCGCTTTTCACTTCTTCTTCTTCCATCGAGTGGGCCAGCGGACTAAAAGGCGCAACGGAAACTTTTCAATCAATTTCGCCAACTAATTCTCGATTGTTTTTGCAACAACGACGACTCTCGCGACTGTTTCTTTTCGCCCTCTTTTATTACGCAACATGCGTTAGCAATCGAATCGAAATCGCATTCAAATGTTCCATTAACAATGATGATGATGATGTTGCTGTTATTATTGTCGAAGGAACAAAGGAAAATTTCGGGCGCTTTCCTCATTGTCGTCGTTCGGTAATTTCGTGGAGAAGGGGGGGGGGGGCAATGAACTTTAATTTCAGGTTTAGTTTTCTCTCGCTTTTTTTTACTTCTTGTTTTTCAGCGAGAGAGAGAGAGAGAGAGTCTTTCGAAAGGCAGGTGAAAGACATTAAGTGAGCGTTGATGATGGCACACACACACGCTTACGTGTGTAAATAGGGGGCATTGATCGTCACACTTTCACTATTTTCGTGAAACAAATGAAATTCGAGGGGGGCGAAACGAGAGGAAAACGTGGCAATCGAATGGTGGAGACGATCTGTGTTTCGTCGCTTTCTATGTGGGTAATCGTTGGACGTACGCGAAAAACGTATACATACATTTCGATGCAGAATTTCCTGCTCTACAACTTTTGTAATCGGCGATATTGCAAGAAAACTGATGGGAACGGAGATATTTGCGAAAGAAGCAACCTACGTCGCGTATCGAGCAACGTTGGTTTATTTCCCTCGACATTTTCTCTCTTACTATAACTCGATAACCGTCGGACGTACGCGAAAAACGCACGTAATCATTTCGATGCAGAATTTTGTGATCTACAACTTTTGTAATCGGCGATATTGTGAGAAAATTGTTTGGAACGGAGATATTTGCAAAAGAGCAACCTACGTCGCGTATCGAGCAACGTTCGTTTATTTCCCTCGACATTTTCTCTCTTGCTATAACTCGATAACCGTTGGACGTACGCGAAAAACGCACGTAATCTTTTAGATGCAGAATTTCCTGCTCTACAACTTTTGTAATCGGCGATATTGCGAGAAAATTGTTTGGAACGGAGATATTTGCAAAAGAAGCAACCTACGTCGCGTATCGAACAACGTTGGTTTATTTCCCTCGACATTTTCTTTCTTGCTATTATAACTCGCTAACGGTTGGACGTACGGGAAAAATGCACGGAATCATTTCGACGGCGAATTTCCCAATCTACAACTTTCGTAACGGCCACATTTGCGAAAAAATCAATAGGAACAGAGATATCGTCGGGGAAAGTCGATGTAAGCCAAGGCCACTCTACTACGATCGTCATCATCATTATCATCGACTACTACTACGCTCCTAATACTAATAACAGTTGGTAGTACTGCCAAATTACAAACGAGAGAAAAACAAACGACAAACGAGCAGAAGAAGCAGAAACGAACGCTCGCAACGCGATGGCGGTGGGGATTCGTTCGGCACGTGTTTGAGCCTGCTGACCTACATTTAGAATCGACGTAGCCTAGAAATCGAGCGCTCTCTAGGAAGAGGGCCGAGGGGGCAAGGGCGGTGGTCGGGGGGAACGAGGGGTGGACAATCAAAACGCGGGTTGGAGAGGAGAGGGGAGGCGAGAAGAGAAAAAAAAAATTAAAAATAAACGAAAGATCGATCGTTCAACCGATTCCAGTCGACGACTCACGAATCCAGTTCACTCTGATCAATACTCGAACCCCCCCCCTCACCCCCCCTTCCCGAGCGTTTTTCGTAACCCACAAAAGAAGCGAGCCAGCGGCCAATAAATTCGTCGCTTTGCTTGTGTACCCCCTCTCCAGTTATTTCGCCATACATTTCCCCTCTTTTCACTAGTTTTTTTTTCACGCTTTTTCTTCACTTTTTTCGCCCCCCCCTCGCTAAACCTCCACCCTCTCTCTCTTTCCCCCTGCACGCGGATCATCCATCCCCACCACCTCTAACACACATATACTTCTTGGGATTTCTCCGCTCCACCGCCGCCCCCCCCCTTAAAAAAAAAAAAAACAGCGGCACAGCAGCAGAGCATCGAAAATCCTCCATCGCGACATTCACTTGTCTTTCAGTTGCGTTTCGTGCGTCGCTCGAGAGGTCCAGGAGGCGAGGAGGCGGAAATTGCAGGAGCAGTTGCGACGTTTCATTTTATTTTTTTTTGTTAATTCGTGGTTTATTGCGAAATTTTCGTATGGAGACGTGGAAATTCAGTGTTTTATTTTCAATGGATTTTTTTTGTTTCTCCTCTTCTTTTTCTTTTTGCTTGTTCGTTGAGGAAGGGGGGGGGTTCCAATTAGATTTGCAAATCGTCGACTGATTCGGGGGGTGAATCCAGTGGAAATCAGGTGAGCCAATGTTTAATTGTTTTATATATTTTTTTTGCTTGCTAAAAAGTTTGGTAAGCTTTGTTATTTCTCCACTTCCTTCATTTCTCTCTTTTTTTTTTTATTACGCAACAATCTGCGGATTGCTGTTTAATACATACTCTTTAATATTCTTTTTTTTTTTAATAAACAATTGCACAGAAACAAAAGTTACGTGTTGTCGTCGGTGGGGAAATAGGAAAAAAAGAGAGAGATCGAGGGCATACACGTGCGAGTGGATCGGCGAGGTCATCGAACCGCCACGTGTCGACCGTAATCTGTTCTTTTTTTCCCCGTTTCTCTTTCAGCGCCCATGCGACCGATAGAGAAGTTTCAAAGTGAGCGAGAGAGAGAGAGAGAGAGCAAGAGAGAGAGAGAGAGCAAGAGAAAAAAAAAGAGGGTCAAAAGAGAAAGAAACAATTGATCGTTGACGGCGAGAGCGAGGGCAAGTGAATGGAAGTGAGAAAGATGCGCCCCCTCTCTCTCTCTCTCGAAAAGAAAAAGACGATCGAAATAGGTGGAGAAAAAAATGACAAACGAAGAAACGGCAACGACAAACAAAATGACACGAGAGGAGACACGTTCTTGGAAATAATAATGATTATTGTGTCAAAGAAAAGAGAGAGAAAGTGGCCAACGAGCGTGACGAAGAAGAGAAAGAAGAGGAAGTGAAAAAGGGAGGCAAATTTGAATTTGTTTTTGAATTATTAACGCGGGAAATACGGATCCACTGACATCTAATCGTCAAACAGTCGACGTGATGTTTCTCGTTCGTTATCTGTCACCTACGCGTCAGATTTTGATTGATTTTTAATTGGCCGCTGCTGTCACGTGTGTTTAATGAATCGTAGCGAAAATGGCGACGTGAAAATGTCGGTTTTCAAAGCGGATTTTCCCTCGCATTTCACTCCAAACAAAAATTACTAGAAACTAGGACGCGCCCTCCCCGCCTGCTCCCTACACCCCTCTATGAAGTTCTGGTAATTGTGCGCATTGCGTCACACGTCTCCCCCCGTTCCCTCGCCACCCCTTCTTTTTTTTGGGAATTCGTCCTCCGCAGCCTACTTTCTTCGCCGTTTGACCGCATTATTATTACGGGAAATAATAATAATTTCTGCGTCTCTATGGAAATTGCGATGACTATTAGAAGCCGAACGAGGGGTTTAAAGGGGGGGGGGGTTAATGTTTATACTTCGTAGCAACGCCGTCATCGGATCCGCATATCAGCAAAATTCCCCTCCTACACACACACACACACGAAACCCTCCCCTCCCGCCCCTCACGTGCCAGCGGCGGGATTTGGCCAATGGAATTTCACTGCGACCCCACCATTCGTTTCCCCCACTCGGCAGTGTGTGTCAACAACTATTACGACCGTTTCTAGGTAACGTCATCGTCATCATCAGGCGGCGCTTTTGCAGTTTATTCGTGTCGTAGCAACGGTAGCGGTCGGAAGTGTTTATTTATTTGCAATTTTTCATTTCTTTTTTAACTTTTCTTTTCGAACAGTGACACAGTGTTTTTTGTGCGTTGCTCATTTGTCCTTTTAATTTAATTAACGAAACGGTTACCATGGAAGCGGGAGCAGATGCGGTAAAAGTGTGGGGAGAATTGCGAAACGATTTTTGGCGCCTTTGCATAATTCTTAATAAGCAATTCGCCTCGATGGGAAGGAAACGAGCAATTGAAACAGAAAAAAAAATGACGTTGGCACCTTTCCTGAACGAAGAAGAGAACGGTGAAAAATGCGAACTTTTTGAATTGTACACGTAGCAACCGTTCGTCGTCGTCGTCGCCATATTGATGTTGTAAATCCGCCATCTTGTTAAACGACGTTACTCGTGCCGTTTATTAAGAATGCCGTGACGTAACCACGAACGCGCGATTCTTTTATTTTATTTTTTACGAAAATTTCCTCCGATAAAAATTTCCCCCTCCCCTAGAGCTAAGGGGAAAAAGTTTGGAATTGCGTCTTCGGCATATTCGAATTTAACGCGCCAATTTTGTTCGCTCGTTTGACCTGGTTTCGAATCTTTTTTTTTTTTTTTTAAATCGATAGCAACAACGTAGCAAGGCGTGCGTAAACAAATTCGACTTTCGTTGCTCTTTGATAAACTTCCGTTTAATTCAAAACAAAAACCTCCATGGAAATTGTCTCTGATCGAAACTTTGTTTGGAAAGTGACGTTTCCCGTCGTCGCTTGTCGAAGAAGATGGCAACGTCGACCATCTTTTTTTATTTTCCGCTCGCGATTATTTATTTCCAATTAAGCGTTTGGTTACGTAATGTGTTTTTTTTTTTAATTTATTGTTTCGTTCTTGGAAACTCGTCGTTTTGCGCAGTTTCCTGCAATTATCATCATCATCATCATTATTCGCATCGGATTCTGTTAGTCGTCTAGCAACCGTCGTTGGCAGCGGACGTAATCGAATTATCATAATTTGATCGTGCGTTTTTCTTGGGTTGTTTATTTACTCTGGTGACGATGATAAACAAATGGCAATTCCGATGGGTGAACAGGGGCGAGAATTTAGGCTAACTTTGATATTTGAAATTGAGTCAGTCTTTTTCTCTCTCCTATTAATTCATTAGAATGACAACACGAGGCGATCGAGGAGGAGAAACGAGCGAGAATCGGAGCAAAAAACAGTCGTGGCAAAATGGGGGGAAAATTAACTAACAAAGTGAACGGAATTTTCCATTAATAATCGATTGACCTTGATTTGGTTCGTTCCTTTTTCGAATGCTGCCAACTATCGAGAATCGAATAGAAATCGGAAATTAGCTAAACACTAAACGGCTAAAAGTTATCAGTTTCAACAATCGAAAGTCCTCGAATAGCGCATATAAATGTTATTATTAATACAAGAAGTGACGCGACGATTGGCCAATCGAACGCCGCCCTTATTTTTCACCACAATCAAACGTCTCCCATTGGTCGCAATCGCTCCCTCTTTCGTCACATTTTCATTTCCTTTCGCCATTTGTTTTTGTTTTCTCCCGCCGACGCTTTTTTTTTACGCGTTTTCCCCCAAAATAAAATGCGGATTCCGCAAGAAGAAAAGAAAAATTGCACTTTGATTATTTGCAAAGAAAAATCGAGAATGGACGTTTTTCGCGCGCAAAAAAAATTACCAAGTGTGATTTTCGCTTATTTTTCTCTTTTTTCGGTTCACCAGACATCTTCCCCCCTCCCGCCGTTTTCGTCTCAGTATCTGGCTGTTTATTTAATTTTTGCAAACTTTACTTTGCGATAAAGCTACTCTAAATGGCGCTTTTTTTTGCAAGTGAAGGAAAAATAAATAAGAATAACGGTTTTTTTTTTCGTTAGCCTCGAGACCGTTTTTTTTTTAATTTATTTTCGCTGCAACAGTCAATAAACGTCAAATTCTTGACTTGTCACTCTTGTCAATTAAATGGTATAAGCAAAACGACGTAATGGCAATCAAAGTTAATCTGCTCTTAATTGTTTTATAATAAATAAACAATAAGCCAGTCGTTTGTCATTATCGCTGTGGTGATGTAACAAAGGAATTAAAATGGCGCGAATTCGTAATACCGTGAACCAACAACGCCAACGCATACGAATATTAATTAATACGAACACGATTCCATTTATTCTATTATCAACGATTCCGGTTGCTAATGAACGAACTTTATCAAGTCGTTCGTTTGTCGCCGAAGAAGGAATAAGAATCGAGCGATTGTTACATAATCAAGGTCGGCGAGTTTCCATCTCTCTCCGACGCACGTTATTTTGTCAATTAAATTTTGTTGTCGTCATTGAAACGAGGAAATAATAAACGAATTGAAAGTTTTGACGTTTATTAAATCGTTCATTATTTGTGTTGTTTGACAGAAGTTTTGACTTGTTCATCTCCAGAGAAACGTCGCGATTCATCGTTGTTTCCCTCGCTGCTGCTGCTACTACTACGGTCGCCATTACTGTAATAATAGTAACAGCCAACACGCTCCGCTTTATTATTTTCAAAATGGTATTTCATTTATTTTTCCCCAAGGCCAACTTTTCGCTCGCACCGATTTTATTGTCGTTTGTTCTATCGTTTCCACGCGAGCAATTTACGCTCACCGACATTTTTCGTTCTACAATCGGTCGTTGTTTCCCTCTGGCAACTTTCAAAAGTGACACAATTCGTCAAACGTGACCGATCGAAGTTTGACAGTTTGTTGTGGCAATTAATTGTTAACTAGGTAACGAGGAAAAACGAATATTCGTTGTATTATTATTAGTATTTTTTCCTTGGAAACTGTTTCTCTCGCGCCTTCCCCCCCCCCCCCCTCCCCCCTCTCGCAGAACCGCGTTCGACCGTTCGTAATAAATAAATTTGGCAACAATGCGGTTGAAATTTTTTCATATTTTTTTGGCAACTAAGCGATTCCAACTAATTTTAAGCCGCATGATTCACGTTTATTTATTACGATTGCTGCTTGATCAATAATTATTACAAATTTTTGGCTGTTTAATTTGTTTTTGCGTTTGACAAACGAAATGTCAATGAGTACTTTTCACGGTCTATAAGCGTTCCTTCTATTGCCAATTTCCTGAGTTATCGAAGTCGATGATGAGTTTCGCAAAATTTTGCAATTCGGCGAATGTGTGATTAAAAAGGAAGCCAAATTCTTTCGCTGGCTTAAGCGAAATTGCAAAAATAGCAACACATGGCGCAAAAAACGCGATGACATCATCGCTATTACTATTATTATTGCACATGGTAAATGCGTGTCAAAAATCCGCAGTCAAATGTTAAACAAAATTGTCAAACTCGCGATTGGCGTCTGAAAATGTAAAGCGAATTGACACTTTGTCAAATTTTCGTCGGCAATTTTCTCGTGGAAACTTTTGCACGTGTCGCATTAATTTCTCGCCTCTTTTTAGGTTAACTAACAAACAAACGAATTTCGACACACGCCCAAAGAAAAAAAGTGTGTCAACAATAATAATGGTGGAATTAGTTGAGTTTATGAGAGTAGAACGAAAAAATAAATAAATGGAAGAAAGTGGGCTGCTGAATAGCAAATTGAGGTCGACTGGCAACGAAAAAAGAGCGAAATAAATAAATAAATCGTAAGAAAAACAATCTAATGGCGATGATGACGTAAGCCGCTGAAGAAATGTAACCTTAATATACGAATCGATTTCGATTGAATCAGAAACGAAAAATGCAGCGAAAAATTTAAAATCGCTTTGCCGCCTCTGCCTTTTGACATTTCGAAGATTTCCGCCTGGAAAGTGAATGAAATTCGAATTTAAACGTCCTCGTCGTCAGGGATACTAACGGAATTACGTCACCGGAAATTCTGTTTGATTTTCGTTTGTTGTTCGCTCGTGGGTTTCGATGGAGTTCGCTTTCGAACTAAATGAAATCAACAACAAAATACAACTGACGTTTAATTTAGCGTAAATTTGACATAAAGTCAACTATTGTCCATAACGTCGATTTGATTAAACGAAGCAAAGAAATTCGACTGACTAATCGGATTTTTGCACGGAGCTCTATGATCGCGATGACTCTTACGGAAAATGACCAATTTACCGAGAAGGAGCGATCGATTGCTGTTTATTGTAACCCAAAAAAAAAAACACAAAAACGAGAAAAGAACAGACAAAAATAGATGATGATGCAATGAAAATAAAAATGAAGAAAAAGCGCAAAAGGGGAACTTTTTTTGTTCGTATTAACTAACCAACTTTTCGCGAATAGATTTTCCTGCCAAAAAATTTACAAAAACTTTACACAAGGAGAAACCGCTAAAAAGAGAGGAGAAACAACCGATTAAATCTCTTTTCCTTTTCTCTGCAAACTACTTCCTTCAATTTTACACACATACAAAACCGGTTTTTGCATCGCGGTTTTTTCGCAATACGCGATGATGCCATTGTTATATAACGCCGTGTGACGAAATAATCCGCCTTTTTTCATTTGTGCAACCTTGAAATGCAAACATTTTTACAAACAAAAGGCAACTAATAATAATCTTTATCGTATACGGGGTGTGCGAAAATAATGCAAGTTTTTCTCTTCCATCCTATTATTTATTCCCTCTATTGTTTTATTATCTGACGTTAACTTGTCGAAGAGGCTGATCGTCAGTTTTATTTTACGACGCTTTGGATTAAATCATTTGTTATATTTGCGCCGACAAAATCAATCGATTGGCGAGATGAAAGTGAAGATTGTTTAGAAAATGGCGCAACGTTTACGTCACCAACGCTTTACCAAACAGCGATTTACCTTGACAACTAATATATAGCAACAACAACAACAACAAAAGCCGCCGTTTCAATAGCATTATTTATATTTTATTATTATTACGTCACGAATAGATTGCCAAACGAGCGAGCGAAAATTGCGTTTATAAACAAACAATCAAAATTTGGCAATCCTGACGATTAGCAATTATTTCAAACGAAAAGAAAGTGATAATAAACTGAAAATAAACAAAATCAATGTTATGAAAAGTTGAGCGAAACAAAAAAAACAGTTGCCTGTCGAATAAAGAAACAAAGCGAAAAAGATTTTCGAAAAAAGGGCATTTAAAATGGTGGGGAGAACTTATATAATTCAAGGTGTCAGTGTGTCACGAACAACGCGAAGGGTTGGCAGTAGAAGGGTAGTACGGGGGGGTTAACTAACACTCTACCGTTGCCTAGCAACAACAACGAAAAGGGGGTTTTGCTCGAAGCCCGGCCTATTTTCGGGGGCTTTATTGATCCAGAAGCCTTCATCTTCTCCGCTTCCACTGTCCTACCGACAAAATAGGACGAATAGAAGGGAAAAAAGGGAGAAACAAAACCGACCGACGATTACTGGCTAAATTTAGGTACGGGATTGTTATTTAGGGCAAATTTAATTTTCATTTCATTTTGCCTTTTTAAAGAATGTTCCCAATCGGTTCGAGCGCGAAACGTACGCGTAATTAATACGAGTAATTAATGGGCAAACATTGACAAGTGTCAAATTGATAACGTCAGACTTGTCGAAAGTAGGATAAGTGTCAAAGTGACGAGTGACAGTAATTAAACGTTGACGAGTTACGTCATATACCTGCGACACTTGTCATTTTATTCTCATCGATCGTCGAACGTTTTCGATGTTCCCAATTTTGTTTCCGTTAGATTATTAAATTAATCGTAATGTACAAAGACCGTTGTTGCTACGAAACATTGTTATTATCATTAACTAGTAGTTGTGGCCTACTTTTTCTCCTCGTCATCGCCGCGTATTATTCTAGCGTAGAAAAGATATAAATTGTAGTAACTGTCGGCTCCACACTTTCATGGCCACTCTAAATTTCATTTTGTCGAAACGGACGCGTATTCAAAATCAACGGACAATAGCAACAAAACAAAAAAACAGATGAATTGAGATTGTAAATAATCGAGCTGCTAATCAGTCGGAGAGATTTTTTTCATCGTTTTGTTTTTTCGTCGCCTCTAGGAAAGGGAAACTTGATTATTTCACGAATACCTTTCCCTTTCGCCAATCGCTTTACCAATGGAGAATATATAGGAAAACGAAAATAATGATAATAATTAAATACCGTCGATTTTGTATGTGGATTAGAAAACGGTTGCGTGCGAATGTTTCGTTTTTATTTTCCGTTCTCTCCTTTATTTTTTGTTCACGACGGTGACGTTAGATTTGACCTTAATTTAGCGGCACGCAAATCGAAAGTTGACACCCGCATCGCCATCTATTGATGAGCACGCCGATCAACAACGCGAAATACCGCGAGTATTATTATTCGAAAATCGGTACGAGAACGATTTGCGCTTTTAATTGGCAGATTTCGCGTTAAAATCCAATCGTCGAGCACGGAATTTAATTAAATTCAAATTTGAACGAGAAGGCGCGCGCGCCAAAATGCCGAAACGTCGAACCGCGTATGCAACCAACAATACAAGCGAAACTTTAAATACATTTATTCATAAAATACACATAACAAAACGATATTTGAACATTTGTTTGAACAGTTCATTGGTACATTTTCTTCTCGGGATCGAATACGTATCGCTTGAACGTCAAAATCGCCTCGTTCTTGTTGCTATCGTCGGTCGGCTTCGCTTCCGCGCCATCGCCATCATCGGCTCGTTTCTCGTTGTAATCGATGGCCACCTTCACTTTGCCGCTCTTCCCGAACGCGCCGACGATGCGGCCCGTCTCGCCGTCCGCCAATCGCACTTTGAAGCCTAAGAACCCGTGCAAATCGTTCGTCTTCCCGAACATGTTTCTCACGATTATCGCCGCTCGCCCGTTATCGGCCAGTCGCCGCTCGACGAAACCCCGACGCGTTTTCCGCTTGAATATTCGCAACGATTGCAAGTAGCTTTCCTTGTAACCGTGCAGATCCGTCGTGAACGATGCCACGTGTCCGCTGAACGCGATCCGGCATCCGGTCGCCGCCACCGCATCCAATTTGCAACCGATCAACAGATCGTTGTCGGTGACGATGATCGCCGGTCGGTCCAGTTCGATTATCGCGTAGGAAACGCACGGTTCGTCGGGCAACCGATCGACGTACTCGTATTCGATCGTCGCGTCGAACGAATCAGATTGGACGCGACGATCGAGGAACAAAGTGATCGTGCCCACGATCGTTTCGTGGCCGAACGTCACGTGATACTTTCCGTTCGTGCGGATCGGTTCTTTGTGATACGCGATCGGCTTCAAGCGGACGATCGTGCATTTCACGCGTTTAGCACATGAGGGCGTGCAAACGATCGCGCGTTCTACTTGCGATTGGGCGTCGAATTGGCCGACGCACACGCCGATACGGTCGCCTTGGCGCGCTCGTCGAATCGGTCGTCGGAACGCTTGCAGGGATTTCACGCGTTTGGTCACGTTCAAACGAGGGATTTCGATCATCTACGAACAGAAAGAGATTCTCTAATCGATCGCGTTT
This sequence comes from Hololepta plana, assembly GCA_963695495.1. Lineage (NCBI taxonomy): Eukaryota > Metazoa > Arthropoda > Insecta > Coleoptera > Histeridae > Hololepta > Hololepta plana. Next base: position 9,061,669 of record OY968837.1, on the reverse strand, counting down.
CGTTAAATCGATTGCGTTACAGACATCGTTCAGCGAAACGGATCCGTTCAATACAGTTCCGGTCATCACCGTGCCGTGGCCCTTAATTTGAAAACAATGATCGACGAATAGATGAAACGGTCCGTCCGATCGGCGATCGGGTATCGTCGAGTGACAGGCGATCGTCTCGATCGCCTCCTTTATACCGATCGACTCGGAAGCGGAAATGTATACGAACGGGGCGTCGACGTACGGCGTCTTGCTGAGCATCGAGTGCACACGTTTTGTTCCCTAAAAAAAACAGCGAAATTAACATTTACCTATTGATTGCTATCGCTTTTCTCCATAAACGAATCAACGAGCTTCTTCTACGCTCCGTGATCCCGAACGTCGATTCCTAACCTTCTCCAAAGCGCTGGCACGTTTCTCCACGTCGATCAAATCGATTTTGTTCATGACGACGATCACGTTCTTGCCGGTGATCTCGCAAACGACCAAACATTCGGCCGTCTGCGTTTGAATGCCTTTGGTCGCATCGACGACGAGCAGAACGAGATCGATGATTTGCGTGCCGGCGATGATCGTCTTCAAGAGGCTCGCGTGACCCGGACAATCGACTAACGTGTACTGTAAACGATCGTATTCGGCGCCGGTATTAGTCGAGACTTTCAAATGGTCCGGTAACGGTATCGTATAGGAGCTGAAACCCAAATCTAAGGTTATACCTCTGTCGCGGCTCTGCGGGTGCTTGTCAAAAGCCGCTGTGCTCGCGGTGTCGCTTAACGCTTTTGCTAGCGTCGTCTTGCCCGAATCGATGTGACCCAATAGGCCGACGTTTAAATTGACCGCAGACATTTTGCGAGCAGTTCATTCTTCGTCAAACATTAACCTGTCAGAATGATCGTGTTTGATTGCTAAAAATAATAATCGATTAAATTAGTTACTCAACCATAGTGACTTTTTTCAAACTTGTTGATTTTGGCCGTGAGATATTTTTCTTTTAGTTTACCAACAAAACTTTTCGAAACGGAGCAAATATAAATACTCTGTCAGTGTCGAAGAAGGAAGGAGTAATCTGCGCCCTCTTTGAATGAGAGGTTGAACAGTTATCTGCCGGCCTGTCAATGTGGACTGTCATTTTGAAGTTTGAAATTGATATTGTTATGCGAAGACAAGAAAATCCTTAGATTGAAGCGCATTCGAATGAAAATTTGATACTTTTTGCAATTTGGGTGAGCAAAGCTTTTATATTACACATAGACATGATCATAATTATTAGTCTTAAAACGCATTTGTTATAAACAACTGATATTAGTTCGTGTTGTAAATTTGTGCAATTTTAGCTGCATATAAAAGAGCATAACGATCGATTAAGTTTCCAAATCCGAATCGAAATTAGTTCAAATGGGCGAGTGTGAACGGTAGCGCATGATCGTCGGTGGCATGGTATACGAATGGACGAATCAGATGAATTTTGGCTCGCTTTCGAATTTAACACACGTTGTCGAAGAGACTCGTCGTTGAGACCGATCGATTTAGAAAGCACGAAGCGACAGAGACGAAGAGAGGTTTTTAAGAGGCGGACCCGAATGAGAGAAACAACGTGTACGAATATATAAAATCTATTTTGTGTACCGGGCGCCCACCACTACAAACAACATTAACGTTTTGCACGTCGTCTTATTCGCAACGATCTTGCTATTTCGATTATTGCACACATACGACCATCTCATCATCTCAATATTTTTCGTATTATTTTCGTTTTTTTTTTTTAGAGATTGTTTTATAAATATTTCACGAACGTCGTCATTGTGATAATAACAACGTGCACACAACACACACAGACAAACGCGTTGTGATCGAAAACGGATCGACTGCATTGAAATTCGCGATTCTGCACGGCCGAAACGAGGAGAAGGAAGGCGAGATTGTTAAGGGTGAGTGGAAAAAGATAAGTCTCACGTTTGTCGGTTCTCTTTTTGCTTGTAGTCGACTATAAAATGCAGATGTGAATGGTCTCTGAACGTTCGTGTCGGTTTGTTGATGTTATTGTGGCAAAAATTCCACGTCGAAGTTCGCAACGATTGAATTGCGAATTTTAAACAGAAACAATTTGCATTAACGTCGAAGACGTGAATCGGCAAACGAACGGACGAGACAATTCAATGGACGATTATGCAAATTAAGGCCGTTTACGTTCAATTTAATTTCCAATGCGTAAAATGAAGTGCGAATCGTTGCGAACATTGCGAATTTATGTTTTCGTTTGTTGCGTTTGTTTTTGCATACACAATCTAGTTTGAAGGGCGAGAAAAAAATAGAGTCCCATTTATCTATTTATTAGGCCAACGAGTATTTGCATAATTTAAATGGAATTATAAACGGGATTTAAACGGAATTAGAACAATCTGCAACGGTTCGTAAAAGTCCTGCCATAATCGCGACATTAAACCACGAACTAAACGGCCGATTACGTTTACCAAGGTTCAAGCCATCAGAAACTCGTTTCGTGTACATCTGCTTGTCACGTCTTCACGAAACGTGATCGATGGCTTCCTGTCGATTCTTCTTTTCCTTCTGTTTATTATCGTCCCTTCAAATCCGACGCTTTTTCACAAACTGAACGCTGCTGGGTAAAACTTAAATCAATCAACCGCAACTCAATTAATAGAATCGTCAATTGGTCGCAATTAAATTCGATTCGAACCAATTAAATCGTAAGCAAATAATCACTGCTTTTGTCCTTTCGACAGATTTAAACAGCCGCGATGGCCTATGATGATGTGATCCCGTTATTGGGCAATTTCGGAAAGTGAGTCTCGTTAATGTTATCCATCATTCGATTTAGTCATTGAAATAATTCCTACTATTTTATTCGCAGATACCAACGACGTGTCTACGTGTTACTGTGTCTGCCGACCATTTTGTGCGCCTTCCATAAGCTCGGCAACGTTTTCTTACAAGCGAAGGCCGACCACAGGTAAAGAAGAAGCAGAGGAAGAGGGTGACAAAGGAAAAAGTGACCCTCGTCAAAACGACGAACGTCACGTCATTTCGGTGCCATCCGTGTCGAAAGCGTGACACTTTTACGAGGGGAGATTGCGAGTCGTCTCCTTTTTTTTTGGGTTCACTCTTGACCCGATTCGATTGCTCTATACAAACGGCGACGGCCCACTTTGCAATTGCAATCAAGTATCAACTAATCCCGGCGCCCACATGCACGCGATTTTAACAGATAACGAAGGAAAAAACAAATTGTTATTAGACGCGATTAGAGCGTTCGCCTTCGAACGTTTTGCCGTTTTTGTCGTAACACTTTGCGAGGTTGCGACCCGATTTGTTATCAAACCGTTTTAATTCGCTTGTGCGCTCCCGCGGTTCGATCGGTTATCGATTTGCAAACGATGAAAATTAAGTTCGTTGCAACAGAAAGCAAAATCGAAAAGCGCATCTCGCGCCGCAAATTAAATATTTACCGAGCGCGCACGTTCGCGAGCAATAACAGCGAAAAACAATTGCACGTTTACGGGCTGGCAAATACGTTTATCAGATGTTTATTAGCGTCGCGCAAATTTCGAGAGAATCGCCAATGATTCGCCAACTTTTCCATTTCATTCTTTGCGCCGTTTCAATTAATGTTCGTTTCTACTTCGACCGAATAGATGCCAGTTGCCCGGAGAATTGCCGAACGCCACCTACGTTCTGCCGGCGGCGGTGGCGAACGCGTCGTTCCCGTGGAACCGGAAACTCGAGCGTTACTCGTCGTGCACGCGATGGAACGGCTCGATCGAGATCCAATGCGACAACGGCTACGTGTACGATTATTCGAAGTACGAGAGTAGCGCCGTCATCGAGGTAAAACAACGGAAACCGATTGCCATCCGTTTCGAAACGATTTCCATTGATTTTTTCCCCAATTCTTTGCGACAGTGGGACTTGGTTTGCAACAAGGCGTACCTGCGGGCGACGGCCGACTCGATATTCATGGTCGGCGTGATGCTCGGCTCCATCGGATTCGGCGAAATGTCGGACAGGTTCGTATTCGATGTCGACGCTTCGATTTTAGCGCCTAAAGTAAGCGTGCGACGCGTTGCCTGCGATCGGTGTCGATGCAGTAGGGCGAACGGTCAAACGCGAAATTCACCAAACCGCACGGCGCCAAACTCGAAACGTTTCATGCACACGTACCGTTATTTACCTAACGTTTCGTTTTGTCGCTAGGTACGGTCGCAAGTTGATCTTCTTCATATCGCTGGTGATACAGGTGGTGGCCGGCATGTTGGCCGCCTTCGCGCCGGAGTATTGGAGCTACACGATCGCGCGATCCGTCGTCGGCGCGACCACTTCGGGCGTCTTCCTCGTCGCCTACGTCATCGGTAATCGACGCCACGTTTGACCGCCCAATCAAAAAGTCTGCAATCTTTCGTTATTATGATTGTAGCTATGGAGATGGTCGGTCCGAAGGATCGCATGATAGCCGGTACCGTTTGTCAGATCTTCTTCTCGACCGGTTTCATGTTGACTGCGCTGGTCGCCTACCTGGTGACGGATTGGCGTAACTTACAAATCGCGCTCACGTTGCCCGGCGTCGTCTTCTTCTGCTACTGGTGGTTCGTGCCGGAATCGGCCCGCTGGCTCATACTGAACGAGCGCGTCGACGAGGCGAAACGCGTCATCATGAAAGCGGCCCGCGTGAACGGCGTGACGATCGAGGACGATCGATTGGAGGCGTTGTTGAGGCCGGACGGGCCGAAGGACGCGGACGCGGCGAGCGAGAAACGCGCCACCGTTTTGGACATTTTCCGGCACGCGAACTTGCGAAAGAAGGCTTTCGTGATATTTTTCGATTGGTAACGATTCGATTGTTCCGATAGAATCAATAGGACGCATTCAAAAACGCGAAGCGAAGCGAAGCGATAGGAAATTGGACCGCTCGTACGGATTGTAATTGTATCGCGCGTTTAAAACGTCGCATTTCGGCTCGACTTCCTATCGCTGCGCGATCACTTTTGGCCATTCTCTAATATTAGTCAATTAACCCTTTGATTCTCTCTCATTGTTTGTTATTAACATCGACGCTATCGCAAAAGTAGTCCGTGTGCGTTTGCGTGCGTTTATTAAGAAACAAAACAAACCGGTCGCCTTTTTAGCGCGTTTATTGTTCTCTCTGTGGAACGTGGTTGAATTCGAGTTTTCTTTCAGGTTTGCTAACAGTATCACTTATTATGGTTTATCTTGGAATACTAGTAACTTAGGTGGTAATGATTATTTGAATTTTGTAGTATCCGGCGCCGTTGAAATACCCGCGCATATCTTCTTGTTGTTAACGTTAAATCGTTGGGGCAGGAAATTGATCCTGTGCGGTAGCATGGTGACCGCCGGGATTGCGCTACTATTAACGGTGGCCGTGCCGAATGGTGAGACAATTATCGAGAGGAAACGGAACGATGATGCCACGTTAAAAAACAAATGGTCGATTTCTAGATTATCCCATCTTAGTTGTGACGTTGGCGATGATCGGCAAATGGGCGATCACGTCCAGTTACGGAACGGTTTACATCTTCTCGACCGAACAATTTCCGACGGTCGTGCGGAACGCAGGTTTAGGCGCGGGATCGACGTCCGCTCGCATCGGTTCAATCTTGGCGCCGATCATCAATTTGACGGTGAGTCGTTGCTATCGCTTTCTGTCGACATTTGCAACTTTTAACTCTTCCTCTATTGTAGACGGAGTATTGGGCGCCGTTGCCGCTAATCATATTCGGCACGTTGGCACTGATCGGCGGTTGTTTATCGTTGCTGCTGCCGGAAACGCTGAACAAGAAACTACCGGAATCGATTGCCGACGGCGAGAACTTTGGCAAGTGAGTAAGCATCGATCAACTCCTTGCACTTTATGCGTCGTTAATTCGTTTCTTTCTTATTTTTAGGAAAGAAAAGAAAGGCGATGGTGATGATAAAGCGTGCAAAGACGAAATCGAGCCGTTGAAAAGTATAAAGACGGAGAACGGAATCGCGAATTAACGTGCGCAACAATTCGCTTTTGTTAGAAAAGCGAACCGTAAACGGCATTTATTATTTACGAACGCGACGATAATTATGATTGTACCATAAATTTAAGCGGCAAATCTCAATGTTCGTACCCAAAACGTAATTTGTATTAACGAGGATTTCTTATTAAGGCTGTTATTTGCCCGTGCCAAAAAGCTATCAAAAAGAAACGTTTTCAGCGTATCGCACATTATCGTAACGTTGTACTAAATGTTTAGAATGTTTTTAATCGTTTTATAATCATTTGTATTTAGTTATCAGCCAGGAAGAAAGTGATTTTTTTAAGAAAGTTGAGGCACACAAAAAATCGCATAATATTTTAAAATGCACACATTCATACTCGTATTTTGTAATTTATTATGAATAAATATTTAAATATAATAAAAAAACTGAAAAATTCATATTATAATATTTTGAAGCGTCAGTTTTTCCGCCATCAAACTGCAGTTTCCTGTAACGGACTTCAGCATCGTTAGTTGTCTAACCAATTGTGTATACGGTCAGCTGTTTAATCTGTCAACGGAATTCGGCGAGGTGCATGTTTTCAATAACTTTCGCTAATTTTGTAATTGTTTCGAATGCAAAATCATGCCGCAAAGTCGCAGGAAGACGCCGTTCAGTGGTAAAGCAAAGAAAGAGCAATTGAAAGCGAAGAAACAATCGAAAACTGTCGCACAAACTTGTAAGTAAACTCACGATCGCGATGCGTAAGGTCAGTGTTTTTTTTTTTTTGGTTTTAGATGGAACGAAAGCTTTACTTTTGCAACGTTCCTCCGACGACGAGGAGGACAGCAAAAGTTTGGACTTGGCTAACGTTAGAAAGTTAAACTTTCAAGTGAAAGGCGATCGTGCAGCCAATCGATACGTGCTGCAGTTTTTTCGCGAGACTGACGAGGAAATCAAAGCGATGAAAGAGGAAGCGAGAAAGTCGCTGCAGAAGGCGGACGAGAAAAATTTAGAGATCGATGGCGAGGATTTCTTTCCACAGGATTTGGCTTTTCCACAGCGACCACCTTGGTCACATCAAATGTCTCCAAGTGAATTGGAAATGAAAGAACAAAAGTATTTCACTGTAAACGATTTTAATCTACGTTTTAACAAAACGGACACTATTGACACCTTCTGTTTTTGGTAGGAGTACGTCACAAACATCGAAAGGAATCATTCCTGGAAGGAATTGAGCTATTTTGATTTGAACCTCGAGACTTGGCGACAATTGTGGCGCGTCATCGAAATGTCCGACATCGTCTTGTACATCGTCGACATTCGTTTTTGCGTACGTAACGAATATAATTCACTATCTGTAACCTGTTTTATAACTTTCAATAATTTGCAGGCATTAATGTTTCCCCCGTCGCTGTACAAATACGTGACGGAGAAATTGAACAAAGACTTTATCCTCGTACTGAACAAGATCGATTTGTCGCCGGCGCCGTTGGTTGCCGCGTGGAAAAACTACTTCAACGAACGTTACCCGAACGTGCACATCGTCATGTTCACGTCGGTGCCCGGTTACAATCTGACCGGTAACCAAACGGACAAGGGCGGCCTGCAAACGCGCAGACAACGCGGCCGCATAAAGATGGCAGCGGAGGGCACGCAAACGCTATTCGACACGTGTAAACGTATCGTCGACGACCACGTCGATCTCTCCAGTTGGCAGCAGAAAATCAAAGAGGAATCGTCGATCGAATACGACGACGATTACAAGACGGAAGTCGGCGAAACCGTCGAATGCAAACGCGTCGACACGACGTATTACGAGCACGAACGTTACAAGAACGGCGTGCTGACGATCGGCTGCGTCGGTCATCCGAACGTCGGTAAATCGTCGCTGATGAACGCGATTATGGGCAAGAAGGTGGTGAGCGTGTCGAAGACGCCCGGCCACACGAAACACTTTCAGACCATCTTCTTGACGCACACGGTGAAACTGTGCGATTGCCCCGGTTTGGTGTTCCCGTCGAAGGTGCCGAAGCGTTTACAGGTGCTGATGGGTTGTTTTCCGATCGCGCAATTGCGCGAACCGTACGGTAGCGTGAAGTATTTGGCCGAACACTTGGACATGCCCCGTCTGTTACGCATGGATCATCCGGAGGGCGACGACACATGGTCGGCGATGGACGTGTGCGAGGGATGGGCGAAGAAACGCGGTTATTTCACCGCGCGGGCCGCCCGTTTGGACGCGTACCGTGCAGCCAATCATTTGCTGAGGATGGCGCTCGATGGGAAGATTTGTTTGTGCTTGCGGCCGCCTGGTTACACCGAGAAAATGGGTATTTTTTTGTTTGTTTGCAATAACAACTCCAATTGTAACGTACAATTTTGTATTTATTTTTAATTAGATTATTGGGTCAATCATCCGGACGTCGAGAAGGTGAAATGGATCCAGGCGAAGGGCGGTCAAGCGGATGGTGGCGACGGAAGGGCGCCATCGTCGGTTGGCGGTGCGGACGAATCGGACGTCGAGAGTAACGCGTCGGAGGCACGCGGCGGCGACGTGAGCGACGGCGATCTCGGATCCTCAGAAAGCGAGACGGAGGACGATGCGGACGTCAACAAGTTCGCACTGCTCGCCGACGATTAATTTAGAATTCCACCGAGCGAAAATAGAAAGCGAGAGTAAAAATTTTTTGCCTTTGAACGTTATCGTTTCTTCTTCGGCGGCGTCGCCATGAACATTTCCTGTTCCAACGCGAGATTGTGCTCGACGATTTCGCGACTCATCTTCTTCACGTCCGCGCGCGTATATATGTTCGCATCCTCCAACGTGACACTGTCGAGGATGTCCTCGACGGTCACCGATTCGGTGACGTCGATTATATTACACGTGCCCGTCACCATTTCCATGTAGAGGACGCGCGCGTCTTCCATCGCTTTGCCGGCCAATTGCGACGGCACGACCGCCATCAGCGATTTCAATTTCGACGTCACCTCCGCCAACAGTTTGTCCTCTGCGAACAAACGGAAATTGCGTGATTGGAAAAAGGGGGGGGGGGCGTAAGCGGCAATACCGTTCGTCGTTTCCGTCAGCGTCGATCGATAGGCGACGCTACGCGTCTCGCCGGCCACGCGACTCATCATGTCGCGTATCTGTTGGAGCGAGGCGCGGATCTGGATGACGATCAATCCTTTGCCTTTGATCGCTTGTCGCATCGACGACAATTGATCGCGTTTGGCCGCAATCTGCTCGGTCAATTCCTTCTTCTTATTCATGTACCTGCAGACGCGGACGAACGATTAAAATCGGACGGCTACAAAAGCGAATCGTTTCGTTTACGCGAGCGTCGTGTCGACCATCGAGTAGTACAAACTGTTCAACTTGATCTCGGCGTGGACCTTCTTCGTGGTTAAACGTGCCGTATCCTTGCGCAAATTGTTCGCGAGCAAGCTCAATTGTTCCTCGTGTTTTTTCTGCGTTATTAAGCTACGGAGGAAGAGAGAACGAGAAAATGTGCGCGGTGTAAATCGTTCAAATAAAATGTAACGCCCGTGACGTTGTTTACCACGGATACAACGACTCGTAGGTGGGCACCATCACGACCATTTGGAGCTGATTCAAAATGTGCTCGAACTCGCTGACGTCGACCATCAGCGCCTCGTCGCTTTGCTTCTTGATCAGATCCTTTTTCGGAAGGTTAATGTCGCTCTAAAAAAAATTGCAACTGAAGAAACTAATGAGACGCGTCGTTGTTGCACCGCTTACGTCTCGACGAATCAAACTCTTCACGTTCTCGGCGACGTTCGTCACTTGCAATTTAATCGCGTCGATCGAACGATTCATCTCGTCCTTGCGCAATTTCACGGTGTATTCGACTTGTTTCAATTCGTCGTTGCGATCGTCCAAATTCTCGGTGGCCAATTGGCCCAATTCGGTGATGCGATGCAAGCAGCCGTTCTGTTTGCCCAAATCGAGGCGCAGAGCGTTCAACACCGCGTCGTAATAGTGCGTGTCCTGAAAGCGAGAAGAACAATCGGTCGAAATTCGAATCCCGCGGGGCAATCGTGAAATCGCACGTTTCGCAACAGATCCAATATCCGTTTGTACGTGTAACGGACGGCGATGGCCGCTTCCTGTTTGAGCAAGGCGTCCTGCACCTTGCCGGTGATCCTTTGCGCCTGTTGCTCGCTCGCCAAATGCCCGAAGAGGTCCGCATACGTTTCGCGATCTTCGAGACCGGCCAATTTCAATTTCTCCTCGATCAGTCGCTCCTTCCTCAATCGCATTTGAAACTTTAAGCGGTCCAACTCTTTGCGCTTATTGAAATTCGATTGGTGCACGTTTTCGGCGGCTTTCTAAAACAAACGGGAAGCAGAACGGAAACGGAGGCGCGTCAATTAGTCGGGATTATCGCGATTGATTCATAAGACCAACTTCCGGCGAGAGATGTTGAAATGCGAGCAACAAGTCCTTGTGCTCTTGCAAAGCGTTCCGCAAGTTCTGCTTGTCGCCGGCGATCGCGTCCTCGAGGTCTTTACGCGACCGCACGATGTCACGCGACAGCTCGTGTATGAGACGTCCTTTTTGCCGTTTCGTTCGCGATAAATCAATTTGTAGTAGTTTGTTGTCGCGGCCTGCAAAAGATTAGGTGGATGAGCAGAAATTGCGAGAAAAGAATGCGTCGCATGAGATGGAACTTACGACACAAACTGATGAGGCCTTTGTACTGCGAAACTTTGTCTTTCACCGTCCATTTGTCGTCGCTGATTCCGTGCAATTTCACTTTTTTCGCGGACAACATTTCGCTCGTTTATATCGGCGATCTTTGGCACGGACAAAAAGAATCTACAAAACTAAACTCGCGAATTACAAATCAATCGAAAGTGTTGTTACATAAAGAAATATATAATAAATTAGAATAAATTACACAAAAAAAGATGAACAAATTGCAAAAAAAAACAAATAAACGCAATTAGTGCTTGACAGAAATAAATGATGACAAAAAAATTAATATTATTCAGGCAAGTTGGCCTAAAGCGAATCCGATTCGATCGCCGATCAAATTGCTCTCGTCTCGATCATCGCCGCTTCTTCGGCGGCTTATAAATTAGATCCGGGTCGACGTTACACTCCTGAACGATGCGTGCGCTTTCCGCTTTCAAGCTTTCGCGCGTGTGTATCGCGCTATCGACCATCATAAACTCGATTAAAGCTAAAAGAAAACAGAAATGGGCGATTAATTAAAGAACAATCTTTTGGGCCAAGCACATTAACCTTCCTCTGTAACGTGCGTCGTCGTGTCGTGTTTATACGTGTAACGCTCCATCAGCTCGTTGTACAACGAATAAGCGGCGTCCCGTTGCGATTCGCTCATTTGGGACGCGCTGTATTGGCCCAGAATCGTCGCCAATTTCAGTTTAATCAATTTGAAAAGTTCCGCCTCTGAAACTAAACGCCCGGGCAAGAAATCGTTATTTTAATCACGTGGTGGTGGTATCGAATCGTACTAGATCCTTGATCCGAAGGCGCTTCGTGGAACAAAACGCGAGCGGTTGACACGCTGCTCAGTTTCGATTGCGTCGCGATCGGTCTCAATGCGAAGTCGATATCGTTGAGGCACGCGCGTATGCGTAACGCCATCTCGCCGCGTTTCGTGATCTCCGCGCGTATCACGTCGCGTTCCGCGCGTACGCGTTCGATGACAGCGCGCAACTTGCGTTTCCGTTCCATGTAGATCAACGTCCGCTCGATCATCGTGTAACGTAACGCGTTCAAACGGACCTGCGCGTGATTCTTCTTGTTCGTCAGCATGTCGTGTGCTTCGTTCAAACGGTCGACGAACGTCGTCAAATTGTCGGCGGTGCGCCGTTGCGTTTGCAAACTACGAAGCAATAATCGACTGGTTAATATCGGACGGCTACGACGTCGCGTCCGCTCACCATGGATAAATGGCGTCGAAGTTGGGCACGAACACCGATTCCCTGAGGGTCGCCAAAATCGTCTCGAGCTCCGCGACGTCCGCGAACAATCGCTCCTCGTCGTCGGTTTTAACGATACGATTCCGCGTCGGTATGTTCACGTCGCTCTACAATCAGACTGAACGTCAAGCGGCCGTGAACGAGAGAGCGGAAGCGCGCGCTCACGTCGCGCCTGATTAAAATTTTAATGTTGGCGGAAACGCTCTTGAACCGCTCCTTGATATCGTCGATCGATTGCAGCATCCGCGTGCGATCGCGCTTGATGTGCCCCTCCTGCTGGACGAGATCGTAACGTCGATCGTCCAAGTACTCGGTGGCCAATTGGCCCAATTCCGTCGCGCGACGCAAACACTTCGTCTGATTGACGAGATCGCTGCGCAACGTCGCCAAGACGGCGTCGTAATAGTACGTGTCCTACAAACGGAACGCGCTTAGTTTCGATTCGAACGGTTGCGAGCGGTGCGCGAATTTAGCGGCAACCTTCTTCAACAGGTCCAATAGCTGTTTGTAAATGTAACCGACGGCGATGGCCGCCTCCTGTTTGAGCAACGCGTCCTGCACTTTACCGGTGATCGCTTGCGCTAGCACGGCCAAGGGAACTTCGCGATCGGATTGCGAGCGTTCCTCGCGGTCCTCCAAATACGCCAAATTCAACTGGAAAAATGATAATCGAATCGACTCGGCGAGCTAATAAGAAATTCCACGCGGTTTCGCCACCTTCCGCTCGGCCATTTTCGCACACCGCGACAACATGCGATACTTCAAGCGGTCGAGCTCCTTGCGCTGATTGAAATTGATCTGATGTATGTTCTCGACAACGCGTTCCGCCGGCAAATTGACGCTGGCCAATTGCAACAGTTTCTGGTCTTGCAAAGCGTTCCGTAACGCTTGTTTGTCGCCGTTGACGGCCGCTTCTAATTGCTTGCGGGATTTATCGATGCTGTTGGTCAGCTCATTGATCGTGCGGATCTTTTGCTTGCGCAAATTAATGAAATCGCTTCGTAGTAGTTTGTTGTCGCGTTCTGCAAGAATGTTGGCACGGTTAAGAGAATATTTCCTTCTGCGCAACTTACTCACTGAATAAGTTGATTAATCCTTTGTACTGGACAATCTTGTCTTTGACGGTCCATCGAGGATCGGACATTCCGTGCAACTTCACTTTGTTGGCGGAGAGCATCGCGATTAAAAGCGAAAACAAACTGATTCTGTACAATAAAACGATTAAAACTAATAAAGAATATATCGCAAAAAAAAGATGCGATGTTTAAACGATATAAACAAAGTGAACGAAGTTTGAAGCGATCGATTCCCACGCCAACTGTCGCCTCTCTAATATACAAACGGATATCATTGGGATCGATAACAACTTCCGGTTTTCTTATCGGTTTAAAGGACGGAAATCGTCGATTTGTTCGGGTACTCTTCAATAAATCACTCTTCTTTATCGACGGAAACTTTTTATTTAAGCTTAGCCGGCAACGGATCTGTATATAAAACCGTTTTTCCGTTCTTGTGCGTCCGTTTACATTTCTCGATTATCACCTTCAATTGCTCATCGAGTGATACCTTCACGTGCTTACCAGGAGGGGTTCCTCGTTTTCCATTCGATTCGTTGCTATTTCGTTCCGTACAATCACCTAAAAACTCGCTTGTAATTAGTAACGCGAAACGTCGTTCTTTTTAAATGATTACCAATTAAATTAGCCGATGTTTTAGCTTCATCTTTTATCTTGTGCTCACGCAAACTTCGCGTTAGATCCCTGATCTCTTCCTCGTCGAATTTACACGATTCCACATCGGATACATCATCATCAGCGCCTTCTTGGCGATGATCATCCTCATCATCAGAAAAATCTGCTTCTTCCTCTTCGCGTATCTTTGTGAAATTCCCGACATTTTTACTCCGATTTCCATACGTCTTATCTTGCATGAAACGTTTTTCCCGTTGTTTCGCACGCGAGTCCGCCTCCAACGAATCGATCTCGTCTAACGAATACTCAGAGAACGTTGTTACCGACGTGAAATTCGTCTTTGTCTCGTCAACTTTCACAATATCGTGATTCACTTCTTCGCCAGGTGAACCTTCCGTTTGCGAGTAAGACAACAATGTGAAATTGGGTATGTTCTCCAGTTTGCGCAACCATAACGGGCTCGTCTCGATTTGGGCTTTAATGTGTACACTGGCTTTGTAACAGAAATTGGAACAGTAATTCTAAAACAAATGAACATGAATCAAATGACTAATTGATTGACATAGTGGTAGTACCTTACGATCAGTTATATCATAGACCTTGTTCACTTTCCTTGAAATGTAATATTGTTTATGGGGCATTTTGGGTAAAGTAGTGCCACACAATGGATAACCACAAATGTGTGTGATTGCACGTTCGACGACGACGTCCTGATACAATTCTTGATTTATGTTAGTCAACTACAACAAACCTTACATGTAATCAATGATAATGTAGGATTTTAATTGTTACACATACACATCTTACGAATGTCTCAGGCCTCAACTGGCCGTCGATTAGGAATTCGACGATCTTTTGCGAATATCTTTCGCATTCCTTCTTGCGTTGTACAGTCAAGAGCAGAGCTTTTCTACAAATAAGAGCAATCAATTTGGGGTGAATTACAAATGTTTTACATACTTCTTCTCGTCGCTGTCATTCGCTTCCTTTGTGTTATTCGAAATTCTGATGTAATCTTCAATTGAATCTTGCATTTTACGAGCATCAAATTTAAATTAATTTATTATTTACTTTATACGTTGAAGTAGAAGTAGCAGCTGACAACAATCAACAATGCAACGAACTGAAGAATGCCAACTTTGGATTGGTTTGCTTTTAATTAAGCTGCTATGTTCATTGTGATAAAATGACAGAGTGCGCTTCGCTTTCAAGTGAAGTTATTGATAAATCAAAGTTTCGTTCCTGATATTAAATTAATTAGAGCCCGTAATAAAGAAACGGAAGTGAAAAATATGGGCAAACGTAAGAATCAAGCGTTAATAGACACAGATTCAAGTAACGATTCAAACAGCGACCTGGATTCGGTGCGTACATTTAAAAAGAAAATTAATTAATTTGCATTTCGGTTAAGGTTATGTAGAAAAATAATATAGGATGGGTAAATAATTGAAACGATTTGTTTTGTTATGTGTTTAGGAATTTTTAAATTTAGCCAAAAAGAAGAACAAGAAAAAACGCTCGCCAAAAAACGAAACAAACACCGACAGCGAAACCGAGGAGAAGGCCGCCAATAACAAACGTTCAAAAAATGATTCGCAATCGTCCAATTCCTCGGACATCGACAATAAAATTAACAATAAGCCCGAGAACAATTCGGAACCGGAAGAAGGCGAAGTTTCCGATACGTCTTCGTCGTCGTCGGAAGAAGAAGAAGAATACAATGATGGCTATGATGATCAGTTGATGGGCGACGAGGAGGATCGCCGAC
Source organism: Hololepta plana (assembly GCA_963695495.1). NCBI lineage: Eukaryota > Metazoa > Arthropoda > Insecta > Coleoptera > Histeridae > Hololepta > Hololepta plana. The sequence continues at coordinate 9,046,261 of OY968837.1, read as the reverse complement.
ATTTGGCCAGTTTGACTGAGAAGGAGAGAGAAACGGAGATATTCAAACGTATCGAACAAAGGGAACTGATGAAAACTAGGTTAGGCTCTTCTTCACGTAACTTTCCTTCAATCGAGTCGAAAAAGGGGAGTTTTCGTGAATGACAGTAATTCTACCTCATAGAAGTTTAATCGTTTTGTAGGTTCGAAATCGAGAAGAAATTACGGCAAGCGAAAAGAGCCGAACGTGCCAAAGACAAGCCGATGATGAAATACAAGGAGACAAGCATGCACAATAACAAAATCAACGCGTTACAAACTGATTACAGTTCGATCGATCACAAGGAGCGTAGTAAAGAACGAAAGAAGAACATCGAAGAGAATCGCGGGAAAATCGATAAGCGCGTGAACGCGATGGCCGAATTAAAGGCGCGCCGTGAGGGTAAACAGCGACGTGACGAAGAGACGGCGCGACGCGAAGAGGAGCGTAAGAAGAAGGAGGAAGAAGAAGAAGCTGAACTGTCGACGAACAAGAACGCCGTCAAATTGAAGGCGTCTGACATTTATTCCGACGACAGCGAGAGCGAAGGTCTCGTTCATAAAACGACGAGATCGTCTCGATTTCTTACCGTTTTCGTTCTATTTCGTAGGTGGTAAAAGTTCGCCGCAACCGCCGCGACCGAGCACGCAATCGCAACGTTCGCGATCGTCGTCCAGTTCGAGTTCGAGCGATAACGAGAACGAGGAGGACCACAAGAAGCCGACGTACTTGACGACGAAGAACGATTTGAACGCGATCCGATTGTCGCGTCACAAACTCGAGCGGTTCGTTCATTTGCCGTTCTTCGATCGCATCGCGAAAGGATGTTTCGTCAAGATCGGCATCGGACAACACAATAACGTGCCCCTCTATCGCGTTGCGGAAATTATCGGCGTATACGAGACGGCGAAAGTTTACAATTTAGGCAATACGCGAACGAATAAGGCAACAAAAGCTACTAACGACTTACGTAATACCTAAACGGATCGTTTACTGTTTTCTTTTAGGGAGTTCGTGTGCGTCACGGCACGCAAGAGCGCGTCTTCCGTTTGGAGTTTGTGTCGAATCAGGAATTCTCCGACACTGAGTATCACAAATGGCTCGAGGCGACGACGGCAGCGAGCGTTACGATGCCGACGCGGGAGACGATCGTGCAAAAGCAGAAGGATATCAAAGAGGCGATCAATTACGAGTACAACGAGCAGGACATCGAACGGATCGTCCGCGATAAGGAACGTTTCCAGCAGAAGACGTACAATTACGCGATGAAGAAGACGCAATTGATGAAGGATCGCGACGCGGCTATGTGCCGTGGCGATGAGGAGAGCGCGAAAGAGTTCAGCCAGAAGTTGGCCGAGCTCGAGGAACGCGCCATGGAATTGGACAAGATGCGCACGTCGACGATATCGAGTATATCGTATATAAACGATCGTAATCGGAAACGTAACGTAGAGGAAGCGGAAAAGGCGATAATGGAAGAGATTCGGGCGAACAAAGGGAAAAAGGTTGGCTCCATCGTTTCCTGCAACTCGGCTAGCTAATTTGTTTGTTTTCAATTCCATGCAGATCGACGATCCATTCACGCGTAGATCGACGAAGCCGCGAATGAATTTCAAGGCGGCTCCGGAAGAGCAACCGCAACAACAAGAGCAGCCGGAAACGCCGGAAGTGCAAAGTAAACCGGCGGACAAGTCGACGGAGAAAACGGAAGATCGGCGGGAGTCCACGAATCCGGCGCAGGTGACGCAAGAGGATCTTTTCTCCGCGCACGATTTCGATATTACCATCGATCTCGAAGTTCCTTTGCCGGGTAACATTCGATTGTTATTTATCTTGGCGTTTAGGTCAAAATGTTTGCCTTTTAGCGACCGTTGCCGTGAGCGTGATGCCAAAACCGACTGCCAATAAAGATTTGGCGCCACGGCGAAGCCTCAACCTGCAGGATTACAAAAAGAAACGCGGCTTGATTTAGTACCGAAGTCCTTGATGCAGTTTCTGTTAACGTTAGCGCTCGCGATGCCGATGATGATTACTCTTTAATTTTAATATTAATCTAAATTAAATTATTCACTTAATGTAACTTTTAAATTGCGGAGAAATTGAAAAGCGACGAACGGAACAGGAAGAGGAATTTCGCATGAGGATGCAAATAGGAAATTAATTATTAATTAAGTTCTAGTTATTTATCGTTGATAATTTATTAGACGCAATTGCAGTTTATTTCAGAGGCGTTTGTATTTAATTTATCCGCCTTTATTTCGACTATTCGATCATGTTTCCCCTTCGTAAAATATGATTTTGTATATACATTTTTTTAATGTAATTTAATTTTTAATCGTACGTTACGTCATCCATTTATTTGTTTCAATTTAAGAAAATATATTGTAAAAAAATGAATGTTCGTTTGAATTCGAATGGAAAATGAAGAAGAAAATCGGAAATTTTCATTAAATTTTCGAATTTCAAATTTTCCCGCGTTTGGTTCCCCACGTACAGATGGCGCCGCGGCAACATTTTGCGAGAATTCGAAATTAATTCATCAAATAACTATCGGAGCAATCGTTTGAATTCGCGATTTACAATAATCGATTGCATATTAGTTTTGGCAACAATCAATTTTGTAGCCATTTTCGTAATAGCAAAACGTATTCGTTCGCCTTTGTCCATTTATGGGCATCCGAGGGAAGCCGCTTCCACATTGGCTGTGAATCGCCGTGACTCATTCGCAATTTATCATCATTATTCCGCGATTCTTTTGCGAATTCTTTAGCAAATCGACGAAACTCCTTAACCATGAATCGTTATGCAAGAAGACGATATGATCTAATGAGGGAAAATGCATAAAAAAGAAATAAAAATCATGCGAGTTTTTAAAGAAACTTGAAAAAAATTCGAACTTGTTCGCGTACATTCGCCACGTCAAATGATTCCCGCTCGGGCGGTTTCGTTGACGTCGCAGTTATTTACCAAATATGGTCGAATAGAAGATTTTCAGATAAGATTAAAGTCGAGCATTTTCTTAAATTAGGAACGTTTAATTCGTAAACCAAAACGTATATAACAAACGAGCGACAGCCAAATCGTTTATTAACCGCTCGAATTCGCTTATTTTCTTAAGTGACGCGATTTTTACGTTGGCACTAGTGGTTTTCAGTGGTTGCGCGTTCGTGCTTTACTTTTTTCTTCTCCTTTCCCTAGCCGGGGCACGAGAACGTCGGTAAACGAAGATCAACGTCCGCCAGCAAACGTTCGTAAACCGTTTTTTGTTTCACGTCGAGTGGCTTTAAGAAGTACGAAACCCGTTCGTATCGCTTTTTGGTAATTGAATCGGTTACTCTTTCCGTTTCCGGTTTATTAGTTAGGATTTAATTAGTGTTAATCGCTAATAATAACAACAACAATCTAAGGAAACTTAATTTTTATTGAATCAAAGAGAGGAAATCATGGTGAGTGATTTTTTTTGTTCATAATCGAATCAATTTTTTTCACTGTTAATACGGCGTTCTAAGCAATTGTTTTGTCGGAAACGCGTTCGTTGCTAACTTTAAAACGAATTTAATTATTAAATAAATCGCTCTTTCGTATCTAAGGGAATTTAAAATGCGGTTTTTGTTAGCCAAGCTTCATCGTGGACGTACCGGTCGGTTTAGCCGCCATGTCAGATTAACTTGGGTTTCTTTTTTGTTTGAAATTCGTACTTAAAAATTTCTCTGCGGTTACCCATCGATAAGCTTGCTAAATAAATGGAACGCGAACCTAATCAGAACGGCGGGTAATTGGACGAAACGTTAATTAACAAAAAAAAAACAGATGAAAAGCTTAATTAATCGAATGTTTGGACGAAATGAGTCACGTATCCCACTTCGTCTGTCTTCGTCTAACTCGCTGCATTTCGCTGTTATATAGTTTTAGCCTCGCCCAATTCTAAAATTCTCGCCGTATATTTTTTTTTTCGCTCTTTTAAATGGGGGTACTCGCTAATAATAAAAGATAAGCGAATCGTTTTTAATTATTTTTTGTTTAAATATTTCGCTTTTTGTAGCAAAAATGGTTTCAATGCAATTTTGCATTCGTTAGTCATTTAAATTCCAAAGTAATCGTGATTTTTTTATAAAGAATTATGATTCATTAAAAAGAATTTAAAAAAATCGCAGGTTGACTACGACGAATTTCAAGGTTAAGAGCGAAAGGTTTTCTTTCTCGATCGGCCCTTGCAAAAAAATTGCGATTGTGCATTCGATTTTATCCCTAATCTGAATGATTATGATCGCGATAAGATAATTGCAATACGTACAAGTGTCGCATTTTTTTCCGACGCTAATTTAGATAATTAACGATTGAATTCGATGATAGAATTTTTAAGAATTTATTACAAAGTACGGTTCGCGACTTTGCAATTTTTTTTAGAACAGAATAGATCATTCATGGCTGGATTCCAAGGAAAATAATATAAAATTAATACTGCCAACTACTATATTTTCCCAGCGTCGAGCGAAACTAGTCCCTAACGTCCCGACTAACTTTGTCTAACTATGTTCACCCACGTCTTTTTTAGCAAACTACTTGACGTTACATAAAAAAATGAAATAAAATCAGGCAACGGGAATGAATGCACAACGTGAAGTTCGCGCTGCAAACACTTAACTTTTCCCCCGCGCGAAGTTTGCTATGGAAGCCTCGACGTCCCCAGGGAAGCTGTCATTCATAACAAAGAAGTGACGCAATGGCTCCTTCTTTCACGTTGACGTTAGAGATAAATGCAACGGGAATAGACGACATGAAGTTCGCCATGGAATAATACGTTCACGCATCGTCAACACCCCCCACGAATCTTTTGTCCATTTATAATGAAGAAGTGACAGAAAATGATTGTTCGTTAAAGCGTCTCCTATTTTCAGGCATCAGGTGTGACCGTGTCCGATGCGTGCAAGACGACGTACGAGGAGATCAAGAAGGATAAGAAGCACCGTTACGTCATTTACTTCATCAAGGACGAGAAACAGATCGACGTCGAGATCATCGGTGCACGCGACGAGGAGTACGAACAGTTCCTCACCAATTTACAAGCGGGCGGCGCCGGAGAGTGTCGCTACGGTCTGTACGATTTCGAGTACATGCACCAGTGTCAGGGCACGTCGGAATCGTCCAAGAAACAAAAACTGTTCTTGATGTCCTGGTGTCCGGATACCGCCAAAGTCAAGAAGAAGATGTTGTACTCTAGGTGAGATTCGTCTCCCTCCGATTCCAGAGAGAGATATTATTATCGTGCGCTAAAGACAACTAACTAAAATGTTTGGTTTTCTTTCAGCTCTTTCGATGCGCTAAAGAAAGCGTTGGTCGGCGTACAAAAGTACATACAAGCGACGGATTTGTCTGAGGCCAGCCAGGAGGCCGTCGAGGAGAAACTGCGTGCCACCGATCGTCAGTAAACTTAAAGTAACGAGGAGAGAGAGCAAAACGTCGTCTGCGTGCAAAAGTGAATGGACGACATCTTATTATTACTACTACTACTATCATTTTTGTGTTCTTTTCGAGAGAAACAGTTTTGGCAACGTCTGAAAACATTTTAAATTCATACTTTTTACAATCAATCAATCAACAAAAGAATGGAAAACCAATTAAATTAATTTCTTATGGGTACATTTGAGTTTTTTGCATATGCGTCTTTTTATTTTTCGCGGTCCTCCTTTTCCTGCCAATTCGCATTTTAGTGTGCGATTTTTTTGCAAAACGGAAATCGGATGGACGCCAATTATTTATAATAATAAGTATTTGAATATTTAATAAATCTAATAAGAAAAAAACGAAAGCAAACGGGGCATTGTCTCATTGTTCGGAACCTTTACAATTGAATTATATGATAATTTATGGGCGAGTGATGATGGAGAGAATGGTTCGATTGGAAACTTGTCGATTAATGTTACTTCAAACGTTTAATTACCGTTTTCTCTTTTTTTTTTGCAATTGTATAACAGAATTATATTGTATTTACATTAACAAATCTCGCATTTAAGCGAGAACAAATACAAAAATAATTTCGCAGTAACGCGCAAAAAGCGCATCCACCAGGAATATAGTTTTGCTTTCCAAAACGAATGAAAGGAAATCGCACGATGAGAATCAAATTCAAAAATGAAAAAGAGGAATTTGTACTTTCTTCGATTATAAACTTTGAAACATCAAAATTAGTTCTAAAAGCTACAAGTTGACAAAACAAAAAAAAGTCCATAAGGAACCCACTACTTAACCCTCGTTTCTTTTCATATTGCTTCATTGAGACTAGGTTTAAACAATATTTCTGTTTGTATTTCCTTCTCTCCTTGTTGTTGCTGATTCACAATACAAAACTTATCGAATTCTCTAACGTCTACTCGACATCGTCCTCTTGCATGGCTCTCTCCTGTTGCCCGATAACGCGGGGCGCTATCGACGGTAGCCTTTGTACTAGCAAATGGAACACATGCGGTTGTAACGTTTGTTGCAACACTTGCAGCAACTCGTTCGGTTGACCACAAACAGCAACAGCATTACCTGAGAAATAACATTTATTATAAGTCTATTTACGCCATTGAATCTTTTCGAAAAACACCTCCGTTTACACAAGATGCCATCATGTTTATCTTTATGATAATATATAGTTACCTAAATGATCGACGCCGTTCTCTAGATCGCCGGCAGCCAATAACTCTTCGCCCAATTGGACCTCTTGCAAGAAGAACCGTTGCACGGCTTCGTGATCCTTCATGTTGGGGAAATTAGATGTTGGACGACGTCCACCGGCCGTCGACGTGTTCTTCCGCGCCAAACGTCCTTGAATTTATGCACGAATTAATGCGTTTAATAGAAATTAAGGGTTAAAGCAACTTACTCTCGTGTAATTTCTTCTTAAAGTCCGGATCTTTGTGACGTTTGTGATCGAAATAAATGCAATATCCCAAGAATAACGTGCCGCAAACACCGGCAGCTATTCCTAAGACGGCCTTAGACGATATCATTGCCATTATTTTGCTATTTTGTGTCTCCGTTTACGTCCCTTTTTATTCACGAATCCTCACCCTTTTTGCGTTATTTTATTTATATCTAACCTTTATGCCCCCGATAAAATGTCTACCGTCCGTCCATCACGTTTTTTTCCCCACACTGGAGGTGAATTGGTAGTGCAACGTGAAATTAGCCAAGAAGAACTCTTCCTCACTTCAACTTACTCACAGTTGAATTCGAATGTTGTGGATTTACTTCTGGGTGCTATTAAATTACGGAAATTATTTGATATCAAACAAAAAGTATAAATATAAACGAAAAAGGTTCAATTAATTTAATAACTGACGTCAATTTGACAAATAATTTTTAATAATTTTTCTTTTGAAAAAAGGAAATCGTTTACGAAAGGAATTGTGAAATTATGTTATCTGAAGTGATTAATAATTATCGTCAATTAATTAATCACAGTTTTCGATTAAAAAGTTTAAATAACGCGTTGTTTTGGTAACAAGTCGCGATTAACTTCAATTTTGTCCTACATTCACGTCAGTTGACATCGAAGACATTTTGAATTTAACCTGTGTTGTCTCTGTTCTGTCTTTTTTCGAAATTAATGACTGGAAAATCCACTTTTCAGCGTTAAACATCGAAAATAATGTGAAAGGGCTTGAAAATTTCACGTCTACGCAGTGCAAACAGGCGAAGATGTTCTCGTTTTGCAAACAAATCCATCCGGCCACCGGAATTGAGCATTCCATCAGTTGCCATTTCCTGAACAAATGCGACAAAAGCATCGTCACAGCAGGCGCAAATATAATTAAAGTCTTCCGCTTGGTGCCGGAAATTGATCTCAGAAACAAATTCGAACGATTCACTGGTGAAGACATTTTACATAACCTAAATGTACAATCTACCAATAACAAGTTGTTACTCTGTTGTAGAATCGAAACCACCAAAATCGAAGCTCGAATGTGTCGCCAATTTTACGTTATTCGGCAACATTATGTCGATGCAGAGCGTGAATTTGTCGAACAGTTCGCGAGACGCGCTTCTATTAGCATTCGCAGATGCGAAACTATCGGTCGTCGAATACGATCCGGAATGTCACGATTTGAAGACGCTCAGTTTACATTATTTCGAAGAGGATGACATGAAGGTGCTTCGTAATAATTACAATATTCCTATGGAAGATCGTTTCTAAGTGTGTGCCATTGTTTTTAGGACGGTTGGACGCATCACCATCACGTGCCGATAGTGCGAGCGGACCCGGAGAACCGTTGCGCCGTGATGACGGTGTTCGGCCGTAAATTGGTCGTCTTGCCGTTTCGTCGCGACAACGCGATCGACGAGGGTGACGGCGACATTAAACCGATGTCGACGAGTGGTTCGCATATGGGGAAGACGCCCATTTTGGCCTCGTACATGATCGTGCTGAAGGAGTTTATTGAGAAAATCGACAACATCATCGACATACAATTTCTGCACGGTTACTACGAACCGACGCTGTTGATCTTGTACGAGCCGTTGAAGACATTCGCCGGGTAGAAATCTCTCTCGCCGCGATTTCAAATGAGAATTAAACTCGTTTACTTTTTGTAGACGTGTAGCTGTCAGAACGGACACGTGCGCGATGGCCGCCATCTCTTTGAATCTCCAGCAGAAGGTGCACCCGGTGATTTGGAGCGTCGTCAATTTGCCGTTCGATTGTATGCGCGCGATACCGATCAAGAAACCGTTAGGCGGCACACTCATACTCTCGATGAACGCGCTGATCTACCTGAATCAGAGCATACCGCCGTATGGGGTTTCGTTGAACAGCGTCGCGGATTCGAGTACCAACTTTCCTTTGAGTAAGCGCGGTTTATCGCACGTTTTTTTTTTAGATCGTTATTTAATTTTCTTTGCTTGTAGAGCCACAAGAAGGCATCAACATCGCGCTCGATTGTTGCCAGGTGGCGTTCCTCGAAGAGGACGCTTTAGTCTTGTCGTTGAAAGGCGGCGAATTGTACGTGCTAACGTTACTCGCGGACAGCATGCGGTACGTGCGTAGTTTCCACTTCGAGAAGGCCGCCTCCAGCGTGTTAACGACTTGCGTAAGACCCATCGCCGTTCGGTCAATTTGCGTCAACTAAAACTCTGTCTCTTGTCCATCGTTGTAGATTTGCGTGTGCGAGAACAATTTCCTGTTCTTGGGATCGCGTCTCGGCAATTCGTTGCTGCTGCGCTTCGTCGAGAAGGAGAAAAGTCAAGTGATCACTCTGGACGACTGCAAGGAACCGCAAACGAAACGGGCAAAGGCGAGTGAGGACAAGGTGCTCGATTCGTTAAACGATTGCATGGCCAGTCACGTGTTGGACATTAGGGATCCGGAGGAGCTGGAGGTTTACGGGAACGAGAAGCAGACGAGTTTGGAGATTAAGAGTTACACGTTCGAGGTGTGCGACAGTTTGTTGAACATCGGACCGTGCGGTAACGTGTCGATCGGCGAACCGGCCTTTTTAAGCGAGGAGTTTGTCAATACGGTCGATATCGATTTGGAATTGGTGACGACGTCCGGGTACGGGAAGAACGGCGCGCTGTCGGTGTTACAACGGTCTGTTAAACCGCAGATCGTCACGACCTTCTCGCTGCCCGGTTGCATTAACATGTGGACGGTCTGTCGTAACGACGATCGCCACGCGTTCCTCATACTGAGCCAAGAAGAGGACACGATGGTAGGCGAACGCGATTGACGATTCACTCGATTGAATCGACTAATTGTTTTAGATCCTGCAAACCGGTTTGGAAATCAACGAAATCGATAATACCGGCTTCTCGACGCAAGGGTGCACCGTGTTCGCTGGTAATTTGGGCAATAACAAGTATATCGTTCAGGTGACGACGATGTCCATCAAGTTATTACAAGGTTTACTTTCGCATTGACGATTGAAAGCGAATTCTGATTGTTACATTCAAATAGGTACGACCCAATTGCAGAACATCCCGTTGGATTTGGGCTCGTTGATCATACACGCGTCCAGCGCCGACCCGTACGTCTCGGTGTTGACGGCGAACGGTCAAGTGATAACGTTGATGTTACGCGAGACAAGAGGCACCGCCAAACTCGTCGTCAGCAAATCGACATTAGCGAACGTACGCGAACAAAATTGATCGAGTGCGAAATGTCATCAACATTAATTTTCTTTTAGACACCTGCAGTTGTTACGCTATGTATGTACAAAGACGTTTCCGGTTTGTTCACGAACAAAGTCCCAGACGAGTTCACGTACGTCCCGGATCGGTTTCAAGATACCGACCATGCGAGAAGCGAGACGGAGAACGAGGACGATTTGTTATACGGCGACGAGAGCGAATTCAAAATGCCGACGTTGAATTTGAATCCGTTGCGACCGAAAGCGTATTATAATTGGTGGAAGAAGTATACGCAGGAAACGCGACCGACCTATTGGCTGTTCATCGTGCGCGACAATTCGAACTTGGAGATTTACTCCGTGCCCGAATTCAAGTTATCCTTCATCGTGCGCAACCTGTGCTTCGGCTATAAGGTCCTCGTCGACAATTTGGAATCGGTGTCGGCACCGTTGGACGCGCTCTCCGTGATGAACGAGACGTCGTTACAGGATCGATTCCCCGTCAAGGAGATTCTAATGGTCGGCCTCGGGAATAAAGGAACGCGACCGCTGCTGCTCGTGCGATTAGAGAAAGATTTCTATGTCTACGAGGTCTTTCGTTTCGCGAAAGGCAATCTCAAGCTGCGATTCCGAAAGATGACGCACAACATGTTGTACGCGTCGAATTCGGAGATGCGTTTCGAGACGGAGAACCCGGACTATTTCATGCTGCAGGAGCGGATCGCACAGATGCGATACTTTCAAAACATTGCAGGTAAATTATTGTTTGAAACTGGTTCTTCTGCCAAAAATTCGGATTTTTATGGATCTTTTGTTTGTGATTAATTAGAGTTCAGTAGTGAATTTTACATTGAGAATCATTCGTTTTTCGACATTTTTTCTTAAACATTGCTTATTTTTATCTTAAGAATAGGATTAATTCGTTTATTTTTTTAGGTTACAACGGCGTCTTCATTTGCGGTACGACGCCGCAATGGCTGTTCCTCACGGCTAGAGGCGAATTACGCGTTCATCCGATGAACATCGACGGCGAGATCACTTGCTTCGCGTCGTTCAACAACGTCAATTGCCCGCAGGGCTTCCTCTACTACAACAAAATGGTAACCACTTGAAGAAACCGATTGAAAAGTGTTTCGAATCGATGAAGAAACATTATTGTTTCCTTGTAGAGCGAGTTAAGGATCGGCGTGTTGCCGACGCACTTGAGCTACGACGCGCCGTGGCCGGTGCGCAAAGTGCCGTTACGTTGTAATCCGCATTACGTCTCCTATCATTTGGAATCGAAAACGTATTGTTTGGTGACGAGCGTGTCCGAGGCGTCGAAACAATATTACAAATTTAACGGCGAGGACAAAGAGCTGAGCGCCGAGGACAAGGGCGACCGGTTCCCGTATCCGAATCAGGAACGATTCAGCGTGATGCTATTCTCGCCGGTTTCGTGGGACGTTATACCTAACACGCGCATCGACCTCGACGAATGGGAGCACGTCAATTGTTTGAAGAACGTCTCGCTGGCGTACGAGGGCACGCGGTCCGGATTGAAAGGGTACATCGCGTTGGGAACGAATTTCAATTACGGCGAGGACATCACCTCCAGAGGACGAGTACGTCGATTCCGCGACTCTTTCGCGCGCGCGCACAATCTAATTGTATCGTTTTCACGCAGATTCTAATCTACGACATTATCGAGGTGGTGCCCGAGCCGGGGCAACCGTTGACGAAGAACCGCTTCAAGGAGATTTACGCGAAAGATCAGAAGGGTCCCGTCACCGCTATTTCGCAAGTCAAAGGCTTCCTCGTCTCAGCCGTCGGGCAAAAGGTTGTTCCCACAGTTTCGAAGCGACAGCATCTATTTCCTTCGGCTCGTTAATGCCTCTTTGTTTCTGTTTCGTTTTAGATTTACATCTGGCAATTGAAAGATAACGATTTGGTCGGCGTCGCATTCATCGACGCGCAAATTTACACGCATCAAATACTGTCGATCAAGAGCTTGATCCTGGTGGCGGACGTTTACAAATCGATCGCGTTGCTCCGATTCCAAGAGGAGTATCGCACGTTATCGCTGGTTTCTCGAGTGCGAAAATTCCCTTTTTTTAGTGTGCGCATTGCGAAATAACGGTTGTTTTCTTTGTAGGATTTTAGGGCTTGCGAGGTTTATACGATCGACTATTTGATCGATAACTCGACGTTAGGGTTTCTCGTATCGGACAGCGAGAAAAACATCGTTTTGTACATGTATCAGCCGGAAGCGAGGGAATCGTTCGGCGGTAAATTGGATAAACCTTAGTTTCCAAACTTAATGTTGATGCCAATTGTTTTTTAGGGCAGAAATTATTGCGAAAAGCCGACTTTCATTTGGGGCAAGCGATCAACAGTTTCTTTCGCATACGTTGTAAATTGACCGATTTGGGCGACGATAAGAAACAATATTTGGGCGCGGACAAAAGGCACATCACCATGTTTGGTAAACGATCGAGGAATTTGCGATTCACGTTTGATTGTTTTGCAATTTAACTGCTTTCAAATTTAATGCTTAAGGCGCGCAAAAACAATCTAACTCGTTCATTTCCACCTCGTCTTTTTTTGCTCTAATACCGGTTTATTTTTTAGCCACATTGGATGGTGGCTTAGGTTACATAGTTGCGATTCCGGAGAAGACGTATCGCCGTTTATTGATGTTACAAAACGTGCTCGTCTCCCATGGTTCGCACACGGCCGGACTGAATCCGAAATCGTATCGCACGTTCAAGAACTGGCGCAAATTACAAGCGAATCCGTCGCGTAGCGTCATCGACGGCGGGCTCGTCTACAATTTCATGCAGCTGGCGATCAACGAGAAGATGGAGGTGTCGAAGAAGATCGGCACGAAAATCGAGGAGATCATCGAGGACTTGACCGACATACAGAGAATGACGGCGCATTTTTAATTGGGTAAATTACTAATTATATGGACCTGTTCAGGACACTAATGCTTTTTAAGAAAGTATTTTAACTGGTTTAATGTTAGTGTCCTGAACCTGAGCCTATGTAGTAGTCGCGAAAAAATAAGAAATCGTTTTTTACGATCGATTCGGAATCTTTGTTACAAACAAACACCCAGTATTACAAAAAAAAACAAACAAACTTAATCACTAAACAAATTTACACTGATAAGGTTAAAGAGGATGGAGTGAAGTTAGTGGAGATGGTAGTCGCTGCCATCAAACAAATGATAATTCGGAATGCACGAATGCTTAATGAACGTATATTAAACTATAAACGAAATGTTGCAGTCTTCTTGGAGGATTTCTTAATACTTCTTCGTCACCGTCGACGAATCATATTTGATCGGTTCTTTAGTATTTGAGGCGATAGATAAAGCCGCAAGGTTTCTGCAATTTGCTCTTTAACTCGCTCCTCGTAACTGAAACGAAAGACGAACATTAATCGTTTGTATTGTAAAAGAAAAATCGATCGACTTACTGTGTTGCGAAATCGAACGTGTTATAATCGGCGTGTAATTGATCGTTTTACAATTTTGCATCGTTTTAATAGTCTTTTTATTCCTCGTCCGTTTCAGTTTATCAATCACAGCCGTTTTCTGCTCGTTGTCTTGTTCCTTCTGTTGCTCCATAAACAAATGCACATCCATCATCGCTTCCGTGTAGCCTTCGATTGGGGAAGTCACACTAAAAACGAAAAGCGAATTTTAGTTTTACAAGCGATCATCTTTCAGCAAACAAACTAACCTGTCGCCTTTGCAATTTGAATTGTTGTTGTTGCTCATCCGTCGCATCGATCGCTCGTACACTTTCAACATCGCGGGCGTCGGATTCAAACTCCGTATGTCCAACATTTGGATACCGTTGACACCAACGGAGACATCGCCCATATCCGGCGATCGTTTCACGCGTTGGCGATGGTTCAATCGTTTGATGATTTGCTCCGGATCGGTCAACATATTCGACCAATTGCCAACCTTCCCATTGTTCTTTTTCTTCGTCGTTTTAATCCGTCGATCGTGCGCGCCGTTCGTTGCACGCAACGGCATCCGTTGGTGACAGTAGAAAGCGTACGAGGCGATCATCTTCTTCTTCTTGATCGCTTTCTTATTCTTAATAATAACGCGCCCGTTCTCCGCGTTCGATTTACGCGCCACACGTCTCGTGCATTTCTCCAGCCCGTCGAAATCGAATTGATTGTCGTCTTTATAACCGTACTCTACGATCGCCTCTTGAAACAGTCGACGGAATCGATCGTAATCCGGTCGGTCGCAGTGGCCGAGTCGCGTCAACCGATCGAAATAATCGTAGACGAACGTCGGTGCGCGTCCGTCGTTTTTGAACGCGTGACGCAAGAACGCGTCGACGTCTTGCAGATGATCGGCTTTCGCCTGTTCGATCGTTTCCGGTTCCGCGGCAGCGGCACCGTTCGCTTCCCACGGTAAACTGCCCGTCAGCCAATAGATCAGATTGTAACCCAAACATTCGAGATCGGAGCGACGCGATGCGATGCCGCGGTGCGCGTCGATCGAACAGAACATGATCGTGCCGGCGTGCGCTTTACGTTGATCGCCCGCACCGGATTTATGCGTGCCGTCGGCGTTGAAGTATTTCGCTGCGAGACCGTAATCGAGCAGATAGATCTGATCGGTGTCCACGTCGCTCGCCGAAGTCGACGTCGTCGTCGATAAAGCGTTCGATCGCAACGTGCGCTTGACCGTTTTCGCGTGTTGCAGGCGGCACGCTCGTAACGGCGATCTGCCCAAATAACGGATGCCGATGCCGGACTTGTACGGGCTCGTCTTCAACGGCATCGTCGGCGCGCGCTTGTTCAGCACAATGTTCGGCGCTTTGACGTCGCCGTGTATGTAGCCGTTGTCGTGTATATACTCGAGGACGTTGATCAATTGGATGCCGATCAAGCAGACGGTTTTTATGTTGAATCGCATCGATTTGTTCGCGAACACTTGCTGCAGATCGCAATCGTATTTCGGTATGATTAGGAATCGATACTTTTTGTCGGCGATCGTGTGCGATCCGGACGCGACGTAATATGGCATACCCAATGATTTCACGTCGTGTTCAGTCTTCCATTTCTCAACTGAAAATGATAACGATTTACGAATTGTTAACGACAACGATTACGTTTCGTTCTTCGCCACTCACTCATATCCAACTTGCCGATACGCAAGTATAAATTCCTCTCAACAAACAATGGTCCATTGTGGTGCTCTTCGATCTTACATATGTACTTTGTCTCCTCGCCCACGTTTTTGTTAATGATGTCGGAGGCGAGGAAAATGGTGCCGAAACCGCCGGTACCGATACGTTTACCCAATCGCCAATATTTACCGCTGACGTCGATCAGTATCGCGTTCGGTCCGATTGAGCCTTTGGTATTATGGCACTCCTTTCGATCGAACAGTACCCTTTTAGGTGGCAACTTGCAATAATCCCCATTCGAGCATCGTTTCGTCATGATGCTGCCGTACTATTTAAACCTCTTTCAGATCGTTTACTAAAACAACAACGAAAAGAATCGTTCGTTTATTGTAGTTAAGAATCAATGTTTTTCTGGGTTATAATTGCAAAACAATCGACTGTAACTTACGTTATTTCTGTTGCCACTGACACCGTGTGAGTAATTAACGATGGAAACAAATTTTGACGAAGCACGTTAATCAAATACATTAGATTTTTCAATGTTTATTTATTTATCTGTTCTATTCGGTCGTCAGGAACAATTTCTTTTTAACAAGATGCAAATTCTGCCATCTTCACGTCGTTGAAAGTTTACAACGAAATTCGTTTTCACGCACGCGCTAATTTTTCAATTCTTCATCCAGAAATTGTTTTAAATTCGGATTTGATGCTCGTTTACTTTCATAACTTTTCTATCAAACACGGACGAAAATTTTAATATCGCAATTATCATTTGCGAATTAAACATATAATCAACAGCTTGAAGTAATTGACAAAAATAACACGTCCATGTTGCTAAGCTGCATTTGTTTGTATACAAACTCGTGATTATTAAACAAAAATTATTAAATGGCCGAATTACATGTTATCGGTCAAGTTAAGTGTGCGAAAGATTTTCCAAAACAAGGATTATTCTGCAAATGGAATTTGCAGTACGGTAAAACAGTGGATACATTCAAATTCAACGCAATTCTCGTGCTTTATTCATTATCTTTAATTCTAGGTAACAATTGGAAAGTAATAACCGGAAATAAAGAGGGCCAAACGCAAGTCTCTTCCTCCGTTTTCGATAGCGTTTGCTATTGGAACTGTCCCATTGACGTCCATTTATCGACGATCGGTATTCACGGTGATTGAAATCGATTCTATACGATGTAATCCATTTGTAAAATATTTTTAATCAGTGCAAAATTTTAGGCTGGCCCAAGATCTATTTGCAAGTGTACCACCTGGATTGGCTCGGTCGCAGTCATCTCTACGGTTACGGTTTCGCCACCGTACCTACCGCTTCCGGTCGACACGTGCTCGACTGTTACACGTGGCGTCCGTACGGCACGATCAGGGAACGATTTGTGCAATATTTTTTGGGCGGTGGGCCGCAATTAACTTATCCAGACCTGGTGTTCGCCACCACCGATCGATATAAATTGAATACGGAAGCGATGGGCGTCGTCACGTTCGAGATTGACGTGGTATTGAGACATTTCAATAAGTACGGCATCGAGTACAAGTAAAGGAAACCTGCAAAGATACTCGCAAAGAGACAACATGTCAACCATTAAAGCGTTATTGTTGATGTGCATCATAAGCTGTTTATTATTCGATGGCCGCCATTGTGTCGTCAATAATAACACAACGACTACCGTGAAGACAACGGAAGCGGACGATCACACGGACGTTAGCTACGATTACGCGTGCAACGACTCGTACGTGAATTGCACCGTATCCAGCCAAGGCGCGTCCGATCCGTTTGGCTCGAGCACGACGACGCTGTTGCCGCCACTGGAACGTGAAAAGAAAACTGGCGAAAGCAAGTTTCGTTTATCGAGCGGCGAAACGTGCTCCTGCAACTTGATAGTAAACGATCTCGTTTTCGGTCGCTGCTCAATCATTTAAACTACATCTGTTTGTTGTAGGTGGATTCGTGCGATTTGAATTGTTGCTGCGACGTCGATTGCGACGACCTGCAAAAGGAAGTTTTCTCGCGGTGTGACGACGTCGTCGATCGTTTTGCGGTCGATTCGCGATTTTGTAATTACGTCGATTACGTCTACGAGAATAACACGTTGTACGAATGGCAGGTCAATCGGAACAGTTTATTTTGCATAGTGAAATATAATTTGCCAAAACGCGTGCGAAAAGAAGAGAAATATCGCGTGAGTTGTTTGCCCGCTTTTTTGCATTATTTCCGCTTCCAACAAAATAATTTTGTAGATTATCGGATCGCAAGGAATGGCAATGAAGATGAAAAGGGACGCATACACGTGGCCGTCTGCCGGACCAC
Organism: Hololepta plana; assembly: GCA_963695495.1. Taxonomy (NCBI): domain Eukaryota; kingdom Metazoa; phylum Arthropoda; class Insecta; order Coleoptera; family Histeridae; genus Hololepta; species Hololepta plana. The sequence goes on along the minus strand of OY968837.1, from coordinate 9,028,664 downwards.
AATCGCACGGTTTCGTCGCCGCTAACGGCACGTTGAAATTGGGCGATCGTTTGTGGACGTACAACAATTCGACGCGTACCGTCGCAAATTTTGGTAAAATGGTTATTTATTGCATATTCGCAATGATTAATTTACGTTCGTTCCCCGTAGCGATACCGAACGATCTTACGACGGAAACGTGCTTGACGGATCGGCATGTGCGATTCTTGAAAAGCACGCGTAGCGTTTGCCATTCGACGCATTTGGACGATGAAGACGCGCGTTTATCGGCCGAGACGTACTACAAAAATTTGACGATCGTCGCGTTACCGTCGTTGTTAAACTTGACCCTATCGACGATGTCCAACTGGGTAAAGCTTGCCGTTCCAGTTTTACCTAGTGCGATTTCTAATCGTATTGCGTTCTCTTTCCGCAGAAATGTCCGCGGAACGTCTGCATCGAAATCGAGCCGTCGTTTTGCGACGAACAACTCAGTAATTGTACCAACGTGACGCGCGAATCGCGACCCAAATGCCGCGTCAGTATCTACGCCGACGAGGTGCACTGCATCGATTTGTTGCAACGAGCTTCGTACGTGATCCATCACAATGGAACGCGCGGCATCGAACGCGTCGCGTTACGCATGATTTTAACGAATCACACGTACAAATTGAGCGACGCCAGCGCCAATTTCCCACAACGGTTCGACGTTGAATACGTGTGGTCGCGACGACCGAAAATCGTCGTCGCGTCGCATCGACGCAGCGGACGTCCCGGTTATTTGACGCACAAACCGATACCGATCGCCGAACTGCTAACGGCCAACATCAACGAGACTAATCGAACGAACGGAACGCTTGAGATTGTTAAGAACGTTACGAGGAATGAAGATGATTTCACACGAAGTTTCTTGACGTTGCCGAAGAGCATCGATGGCACGTGCGCTTTCGATGCGTCCGCTTATACTGTCGTCGAGTTCGGTGTCGATTCCACGCACAAATGCCGATACCGATCGCCCATCGCATCGAATCAAACGGGGAACGCAACGTGCCGCCATCTGCAACGTGTGATCTTCGATTATTGGCGCATTTCGCTAACAACAAACGATTCCACCGTGGAACGCTCGTTAATTTACGGTCGATTCGGTGACGCCGATTCGACGAAGTCAAACGATTGGGATCGTGCGTTGTTTTATAAGCTTCCGAACGATTTACTCGCCGACATCGACGGTCGTCGCGAGAACAATCGACTCGTTTGTTATAACGTGTCGACGGTGTTGAGGATCGACGTGTTCCACACGCGGACGATCCGCAAGAATCTAATCGATCAGGAGATGATTAGCGGGATCGTTTACGATTTCGTCGGAGCGAAACGTTTGGATTTCGTTGTAGACGATGCAACGACGGGATTGGACGTGGATTTAAAGCACGAGGTCGCTTTTTATGATGCGAAAATGGACGCAATCGACGAACGCACGATTCCATCGATGATGATCATTAAATTACCGGCGGATTTCTTTTATCCGTTCGTCCGCTTGAATAACGCCGCTCGACGTTGTCGCTGGTCCGTTGCGATAGAATTCGTTTCGATTCTAGTCTGTTCGCGTTTCTAAATCAGATTGCCAAAAAAGACGGTAAAGAAATGGATAATGAAACTCGTAAATTGATTCAAAATCAGTAATTTATTTCCGTTTACTTTTAAATTTGTTTTAGGCGTCGCAGCTTCTTTCAAATCACGATCTTCTCGATCGTCTTCGCCGCGATGGACATCGAATGAATCTTGTAGAACATCCGCTCGTGATAGACGCGATTGTACCACTCGATGTTACGCGTTGCCGCATGCGTTAACGCGTTCCCGTACAAGAACGTATAATTCAATCGTGTGCCGTATTGCTCGAGCACCGACTCGTCCACGTGTTTGATCTCGTTGTATTGGAAACTGCAAATTGATATGGCGACGTCGTCGAAGATCGGCAACGATTCGAAATCGTTATACTCCATGCCCAAGACGGCTATATGTTTCAATCCTTTGAACGCGTCACGATCGGCCTCCTTCAATCGATTGTTCGATAACAAGATCACCGGACAATCGTCGTGGTTGATTTGCGCGCCGCTGGATGTGCACGTGACGCCGCTGGCCAATTCACTGAAATCTCCCGCGTGCAACGTCTCGATACGGTTATGATTCAATACGACGAATCGTAACGACGCGCTGTACTTGAACCACTCGGCGACGACGTGCTGTAATTTGTTCTGCGAGAGGACGAGCGTCTTTAGCGCGGGCAAATCTTTGAAAGCGTCTTCATCTATCACCTCGATGTCGTTATCGCGTAACGATAAGACGGTCAACGTTTTCGAGCGGAACACATTCATCGGCATCGAATCGATGCGATTGTGTACGATCTCGAGATGTTCCAGCTTGTCGAACACGTCGTCGTAGAACGCGCGCTTCTCCAACGTGGTGATACCGAAATCGGCGAATGTTAATGTCGTTTTGTCGTTGAAATGTTTCGCGAATTGTTCACACAACACGCCCAAACGGCCACCGTCCAATGTCAGTTTCGGTCGGTTGGATTTCGTGTACGTCGTCAAATCGATGTTGTTGTGTATTAATTGTGGCGCTGAATCGTTTTCGCTTTCGTGGATCGCGTTGAATTTTGTTTTCAAATCGCAACCGCACCAACAATTCGTGATTAACGTTAATAAGAGAGCAATCATCAGCTTCATGTTGTCGGATTGTTTTCAATAAGAACAACAAACTGAACACATTGAAAGCTAAGAACTGAATAAGAAGTGTTGTCGACGCATCTAGAAAAATATTCTTATCTTTCCTTCTTTAGAAATTATCTAATAGTTATGGCAAAAGTTCAAATTGCCTTGGCGTTGTACATTCGTTAATTAGAAATTTTGCCTTGAACCAGTCGGAAATTTATCTCGAAGTTTATCATTACTAAATTAATTAAAATACGAATAATAAGTTTAATTTAAATGTTGTGGATGTAATGGACAGTTTCAAAATTTCCAATTAAACGATTTCCCGCTTGTTGTCGAAGGCATTTTTGGTTGCATAAGTAGTACTGAAATTTTTAATTTAAATGTAGTGCATGGAAGGCGCCATCTAGTTCACCACACCTGACTCTTCGGCAAGTGGGATGCATAAGCGTTGCCGTTTATTATTGTGTTCTGCGAGAAATGACTGTCAAAGGAATTCGGTTCGGATGTGTATATAAAAAAGGCGAAAATATATAAAAAAAGGAGTGCTGCATGTTTAATTAACAGTGGTTATGTCGCGTTTAAGAATGGATAAGCGGACAAGGAAAAAGGTTTAATCGGAAAATATATTCAACTAAATGACTTTATCCTCAAGAACGATAAAAAGTAAGTGTTAATGTTATGTGCAAGTGCTTCGGTCAAAAGTCTATTTTTAAAACGTGACTAATTATTTAAAAGAAAACAAACGAACAACTACTACGTAATAATACGAAATAATAATCATAATGCTAATAATAACATTAACCAAAAAGACAATCTTAATAGTTTAGGGTTTTTTTATTTCGATTTGCGCATGATCGTTTATTACTATTTTATTAATAATAACAATACAACAATTCCATTTATTAAAGTCGAAGACAATATTTAGTGAACAACGAGCGAGTAAGAAAGAGCTTTCATTTTAGTGGAACAACAACAACAAATGAATAATAAATTGGTAGTAGTGGTGGTTGGTGTTGTTGTGCGTTAGAAAAAATCTCATCAAAATGGCTGACACTTGTTGTTGTTGTTCGTCCGAGTAATCGCGTTGAAAATTGTTTTTTGCTCGGTTCCCGTGGTGTTTTATTAAACAGAAATTCGGTTATCGCGAACTCTAATCCGCAAAAATCAGATTCGATTATTACTAAATCAACGTAACGTGACGTGCCTTAATCGGAAAGCGAAGAAAAGGAGAAAAACAAAAGAAACAAGAAAAGTGACATTTTCACTTAGTGCTTCGGTTTCTAATAACAAGTGATGGTGCTTAAATTTTCTAGTAGCAGCAACAAGTTCAGGTTAGTTATTAGTGTTTAACTCATCTATCGTGGTGCTGTGAGGGTGATGTGAAAAAGGAATAAAAACGAAACAGGAAACAAAAGGGAAAATGTGTGCTATTGTTGTTGCTGTACCAACACGATCATCATCGTCATCAACGATTTTAGATTCTTGTTATTTGTTATCGTTATCGTCATTAACATGTTCGATTTGTGATAATTGCGGTGTCATCGCGTGATTTCCGACGTTTATTAGGGAATTATTCTTAAACCGAATCATCCTACCCCAAGAATCACGTTTACCATGGATAACAATACAACAACGATGACAGAAAGGTAAGAATAATAGTCGCTGTCCTGTTGCTCTACTTTAAATATTGAATTGTCGTTATGCAATGTTATTTTTTGAATCGGTAACTCATTCACATAAAAATCCAGGTACGAGACTAAATTGAATGTAGATGTTGATGATAATTAAAAGTGACACACGAAATTAGTGTGGCGACCCCGGGGGGAAACGTCAAATCTAAACAAGATGACCATTTTATTTTTTCCGTTTCCTGTTCCGAGCCCTATCGAAATTACGTCATTGATATGAAATTTTGTAGGCAAAGGCAAGAGCAATGAAAATAGTGCGAAACCGGTTTTCTTGTGCTCCTTCATCATCCTTAAATCTCTCGTTCTTTTCAGTTATCGACTGTCGTCTTAGGAAATACTATGATCACGTTTCTTGATCGCACCTAAACTCTTTTTCATTCCTTCGCTGGTGTTTTTCTAATTGTTATTCATGTAGGTTAATTGACAATTAAATTAAAAGGCCTTTTCCCCACCGAAAATAAAAAAAAAATAGAATGCGTTTTCACGCCAATATGTCAACGTGACAGTTCGGAATTAGAAAAAAAATCCAATAGTTTATTTTGTTGATATGTCAATGGGTGACAGTGTTGTCATTGCAAGAAATCAACGGTTTCGATTGTCTAACACGAAATTAATTTTTATGCTTTAAAATTGATAGCGAGACGTAAATTTATTTGTTTTATGATGTGGGCTTGGATGAGCTTTTCATTTTCGTCGAATTATAATGCCTTCCTGCATCGCCCCACTTGCATTCAATCACTAACGAAAGTGAAGCCGTTAACTAAATTTGTTTTGTGATTAATGCTAGCTCTCGTCGCTGCCTGGATTTTCCTTTAACAGTTCTGATAATTGAATTACGATTGCGACACACGTTTGTTCGGCCCTTTGCCTTGAAGTTTGTCGTGTAAAACATATCGCGTCGTATTTTTGTGTGTGTTATATTGTAAATTATTCTTCATTGTTGTTAAATGGATCAAGGACATTTCTCGTCTTCTCCTTCTTATTTCCAACCATTCTGTAGCGTTTGTTGGCTGTCGAAATATTACTACCAATTAAATGCGTGCAGATATTTATAGACTGTTAAACAATTGAATAGAAATCTAAAGAACGCCGCAGTCGATCTTGTAATTTAAAAAAATCGCACCTTTTAGTCGCGTTCGTTCGATCCTCCAATCCAATTGGAATCTCCAAAAATAATGCCGTTTCTAATTAATGACCAAATCAACTGACAGTTATTACTGTCAATTACATGACGTTTGCCTGGCTGCCAGAGAGAACAGTAAGAAGCATGTAGTTTGTGCTGCATGACATTAGAAAAGTCAAACTGCAAGTTGATTGAATTCGTTTGTTTGTTTGTTTTTTCTAGCAGACGATCGGTGCCGAGCGTCAACGGTTCGGTTCGTCGACCGATAACGACAATATCGTCGAACGCGATCGGTTCGATGTTGATGGCGAATCGTCCGAATTCGTTGCAACACGACAATAGCAGTGATACCACGACAACGACAAACATTTCCTCGACGGCGGCATCGCCATCGTCGTCGCCTAGCAACCAACAGCAACATTCGCAAATCAAGAGGGTCGTAGTCGTGAAAGACGACAAAGGTTACGGCATGAAAGTCTCCGGCGACAATCCGGTCTTCGTGCAGAGCGTTAAACCAGGTACAGAGAAGAAAAATCAAATTGAAACAAACGATTTCTCTATTTTCGAATTCGTCATTTCTCATTCGTCTCTTTTCCGTTGCAGGTGGTCCCGCTGAGAAGGCCGGTCTCAATGCGGGCGACAGGATAATGGAGGTGAGACAATCTCGAAACGATTCCGATCATCTAATAAACCCTTTTTTCCCTCAAAACCAAATCGCAGGTGAACAGCGTGAACGTCATCACATCCACGCACACGGACGTGGTCGCTTTGATTAAAGGTGAGCAAATTGTTTTTTCTTTCGTCAAGTCGCTAATTAACAGTCGATTAAATTTGGACACATGAACGCTAAAAATTCGACTTGAAGTTAGTCACCCATTTTAGTGGGATCAGTTTGGAACCAAATTGAATGACAGCGGTTGACATCTGATGTCAGCTGCAAGGATTTTAAGAATTTAAACGTCAGATCAACAACCGATACTAATTACGCATTCGATTGTGCAAAACAATTATAGGGGTAGATGAAAAAAACAAAACACTTATTTTCAGAGGGATGGAAGTAGTAATCAAATTCTCGCGAACCATCATCTTCGTTTATCCCTCGACCACCTGTAGTGAGCAACTTTTGTCCGTGCATCGTTTATCTAGACTCCGGAGAGATTTTCTTACCTCTGCGACCGGTTTTTTTCTCTCTCTTTTTTGTTTTCTTTTCGGGGTTCCTCTTCTTCACATCAGTTCGATTGTCTTCTGTTCCTACGCGTTTCAGTGTCGATCCGATCTGCACGTGTTACTCTACCGAGCGCAATCTGCGTGCCGGCAGTTTATTAACAATTTGCTTTTGTCAGTGACTATTCCGTCAGATTTTAGTGCAATCGATTGAATGTGCTTATATGGATAACTTGATTTCGATCGTCGGTTGTTTTCTGCTGTTGTTGTTACTTTGTTTTTGGTTTGGTGTGAATAGAGCCCCAAAAAGCAGTTTCGTCGCATTGGCATTCGGCCATAATAACTTTTGCTAGTTTGTTTTGTCCTTCGGTTGGTTATTGTCGGATTCGTTAATAGGCGACGATCGTTTTTTGCTTGTTTGCTCCTTTTAGCTGAAACTTTAGGAAGGAAAAAAGACAGAACGCGGGCATCTGAAAACTTTTTCTTTTTGGCCCGAGCGTCGCAAGTTCAAGGTAAACAGCCCGAAAAAAAAAACGAATATAAAAAAGGAGAGCGTTCTCGTTTGTTTGTTTTTTTGTTTGACAAATTTTTTTCAACTTTAAAAAGTTTTCTATTCGAAAAGAAAAAATGAAATTGCTAACATTGAATTCTAGAATCGTGCCACCTGATTTTTGCAAATTGCAAACTATTCGATCATACGTGTATATATAGCTGTGTTTGTGTTTATTTTCGCAATAATATAATAAAATGATATTGGATTCGCTAATGATGATGATGATGATCAATAATAGAAATCGTTCGTTTTAACGGTGACATCATCAAAAAGCAATCGTTCTCTTATTTGCGTTTGTGCGGTCATATTTTTGTGCAAAGTTATTAGTTGATGATTTTGTTGGTGAAGTACAAGGTTCGTTCGCGAATTTTTAAGGTAAAATTTCGCGTAATCAACGTTATGACATCGAAACGCGGTTTTGCCATTTTTTCCCGTTTATTTGCGAAAATTCGTTTGGTGATGCAATTAATTGCGATAAAATGAGCGTTATTCATCGTTTTTTTTTTGCAAATTGCATGTGATTTTTTTATCAATGTACATGACGGAAGTAGGCGAAACGCGTTTAATTATTGCAAGTGCGAAAAAAAAAACGCAAATTGATGCGAAAAATATTGCAGTAGAACAATTGCAATATGAAATTTTTTCTAACTCGTGTTTGAATGTATCGATTTTTGCAATGAGCTCGTAACGACAATCGAATTCGTAAGAATTCTTCGTTAAAACTTTATTTGCACTTTTGTTTTTTGATAAATTCCTATTATTTCGCACGTTCTCTTTGCTAATACATCGCGAATTTATTTTCCTTTTCGTGCTATTATTTCACTGTCGACGTACGCGCTAAAGTTAAAAATAAAATACACAGAGAGAAGAGGCATCATTATTCTTTTTGCAATAATAAATTCGCACTAAATTTCACGTTCACCCTTTCGATCGATAGAAATCATCCAAAGGAAAACTTTAAACGTAAAAGTCACCAGATTCAAAAGAAATGTTCACTAACAGAGGTTTTCCAAAAATGACACGTGAACGTGCAGCCGCTAATGTCACATAACGCATCCAATAGTCAAGAAACACGTCACTAAACGTCAGTGAATGACAATTAACAAAAAGTAAAGTTGTCATAATAAAACTGCCAAGATGAAAATCATGATAATTGACGTGCGAATAAATGAGCGCAATTTCGCTTTTCCCATTGTTACTTTCTTAGAACGTATACGTTTAATTTAACAAATTCATTTGGCAGTCGTTTTTAATTCAACCTAATTAATTTAAATTAATCGCTTTCGCACTTTAAGTTTCCCTCCCCACAAAAGTTAAAAAAAAACTTTCTTCTTAATCTTGTTTCTTAACGAACTTTCAGCGTCTTTCGCTAATCGATCGATTACTGTTTCTTATCTATCGCCCAGAATTATTGATTTCTCAACGCATTCCTCCATCGATTTCAATACGTTTAATCGAAACAATCGTTATTCAGGACGTTTCCTTAATTTTTCCTATGTTCGAATTCTTCGAGACGTACGTGAAGAACACAATCGAAAAAAGAAAGAGAAACGAATCAGTTACTTTTTGCTGTCGTTACCAACGCTTTAAATCAAAAAATAAATAATCAACAGCAGTAAACGTCAGTGACTACTGGTGCACAGATGACGTGTTAACCATTCATTGACAGACGTCAAATTGTATCTGCAATTTGTTGATCGCTCTTAGTTATTGGAACTGTAAACGATGATCGAATGTGATTGTTTCTTCCTTTTTCTTTTTAATTATTTCGATTTTTCACTCGTCCTCCCGTCATTTTCCATTTGGTGGAATTCATTTATTTTAACGGTACACACAATCTAATTGAAATTCTATCCGCATTTCTCGATTCTAAAACTTTTATTTATTATTTGATAGACGAACGACGAACGCACCTCGATTTCGATTATTGTTTACCATCGTAGCCGGTAGAAAATTTGTTCGCGATTTGTGTTTGACAAGTTCGCAAGAAAACAAACAAAAACTAAAAAAAAATCCCTAAACTATTTTCGCAATTTTCGTCATCGACCGTTTTTTTTTCTTGTAATTTGATTGATTAATTACCACTCGCTATTTTATTGCCATTTACACGATCCATTATTAATATTAGCGAATTTATTTATTATTGTTCGATCATATATATATACGTGTGTGTGTGCGTGTAAGTGGTTAGATGCTATTTTTACCGACTTACATAAGTTGCGTTGTTATTCGCTAATTTTAGCGATTTTGTTTCGCTTTAGGTACTTTCTCTCTCTCTCTCTTTCGCGCGCTTATTTTTTGTTTTGTCCGTCTCTCTCTCTCTCGTTCAAGTGCCTGGTACGCCTTGACTTTTCCCTATTTCATGTTCTTTCCTTCAATCCATCGCTCTCTCTCTCTCTCGCGCGCTCTTCTATTCATTCAAGTGACGTGCAAGAAAAAGGAAACAATTTGACCTTACGAATCGCTAATATACGCGTACCGGGCGATCATTAAAATTCTCCACTTTCAGTTGCGTAGAGAAGAGAATTGCATTTGTTTAGCGCAAGCCGGAGACTTTCGTACGCGTAAGAATCGCTTCTTTCCTGGTCGTCGTCGTCAGTTGTTTTGTTGAATAGGGAGCGCAACAGCCCCCGCAATCATTTACCCATTAGCAATGACATTTCGTTCGCTTGTTTTAGGTCTAGGACGTACTAATAATAATTTATAAACAAAAATGAAACAAGTTTTTGCTTTTGCGATAGGAATTAGGTTACATTCATCATTGTTTATATATCCATTAAAGATCCGCTAAAAAATTCTCAACGAAACACGCACTCGTGTTCGTTTAAACAACAACGGAAGCAATTGAGAGCACGAATTTGAATTGTGCCTGACAGGTGTCATTCATTGTTCATAGCCTGTCATCCAATAAAAAGCAATTGTTTCGAACGTTGCTGGTTTCACTTTAGTGTAAACGACGCCTAAATTCGTTTCTATTTGATCGTTTTATTTCGTTCCTCAGCATCGCCGCATGTCGTCTTGACGGTGCAACAGCAGCGAAACAACAAAATGGGCCGCATCACCGGACCGCAACCGGTCGACGTAAGATATTATAAACGATCAATTACGCGCCAAACAGAAAACGAGGCAATCAATTCTTCTCTTTTAAATTTCGCAAACAGCACGAAAAACAGCATCAATTGCAATTGGCACGCGAACAGCAGTACCGCTTGATGCTCGAGAAGGAGCAGTGTCACGTGGACGCGTTGCGGAGTCAATTGGCGCAGATGCCCGACGAGAAGAAGTACCTGGAGCTGGAGAAGAGCGAGCGGAACGTGCAAAAATTGCAAGGACTATTGCAGAATCTCGTGCGGGATCGCAGTCAGGTAAGAGGACGGTATTAATTAAATGCGAAGGCAGCTGGAAATCCATCTTTTACGTTTCGCAGATTTCCGAATTCGTAATAAATCGCGAATTATTATTGTTACTCATTCGTTCGTTTCGATTATCATCTTTTATTTTTTCGATTATTATTTACTTTAATTTTGCGAGAGACTGAATGTCATATTTGCGAATATTATTGTTGCAATTTTGATTATTATTATTTTATTTTCACTTATGGAATACTGATTGGTCCGTTCCCACCGTATGTTGTGGTCTATTTGTGCTTGGTCGATTGGTGAATGGTTTTTTTGTTTTAACGTTTTTTTTTGCTGCTTTTTATTCATTTTAATCGTACCCTAGCCCGCAAATATTACGCGTTTTAGGTACAAAAAATGGCAAAGGATGACCACTGCAAGTTTGCCATTTTATTCCCTAAAACACGTTTTATTTATCATTGTTGTTTAACTTAACTTGGTGACTTCCGGAATCGTCCACTGTTAAATGATTCAGAAAGCTGTGAATGCGTCAATTGCTTGTCGTTTCTGTTGACGTTTAGTTATTAGACGCACTAGGGGATACTGTTTTGGTAACACTGACTTGTTAAACGTCAATTTTTGAATAGAATTGTCAGAAATGACAGTTGTTGGGCCGAAGGGATTCGAATCAATAAATTGACGTATAGTCAGTGCTACTAAAGCAATATCCCCTAGTGCGTCGAATAACTAAACGTCAACACAATCGAATTCAAATTGTTGACGGCGAGATGAGAACAGCGTTAACAATGGAACGTTCCGTCTTTATCGGCCACACACGCACACTCACATGAACACGATCATCATCATCGTCATCGTCGTCATTTCCGTTCGCACAAAACACTTAAATGTTTTTTTTTTTGTAATTGTCGATAGCGAATCGATTTTAAACATCGAACTACTACTAACCCAGCGCTTTCTTACTTACTCTCTCTATTTTTGTTTCTCTTACAGCAACAATCTCAACCGTCAAACAATCATAACGTAACCGTCCCGCTAGCTAACCTCGACAGTCCATCATCATCATCGTCCTATCATTCCCCATCGTCACCTGCATCGCCGTCGTTGCCGTTCACGCAACGGCAACAACAACAATCGCCGGCCGCACCGGCGCCTCCGCCGAAATCGCGCACCAAGAACGACGACTGCGCGAACAACGACGACGACGTCGCGGCGGCAGCATCATCCACCTCGTCGTCGCCGCCGCCGCCGCTCCTACCGAAACGCCCGAGCAAAAACAAAAGTAATAATAATAGCGGATCGCCTTCGTCGACGGCCGCACGGCGCGGTGTCGATTGTTCGATCGGCGACCGTCGTTGGTCGGCGGACAAGTGTCAGAGTTTGGGACGTCGCGCTATGGCGACGAAACGCTCGATGCTGATGATCGACAATTGCCTCTATTCCGATGTTGCTTCGAACGTGGCGACCGCCGGTGTCGGTGCATCGTCGCCGTTGTCATCGTCGCCCATTCCGCCACCTCTGCCGCCACGCTGTCCCAATCCTTTAACAAACAACAATCACACAATCGTTCCAAATCCGTCCGACAGTAATAATCAGATAAATAACGGTTTAATCGGGATTAGAAGCGATAATAATACGGAAGCAGCTGCTAATTCGATAAGCAAGCAAATGTCGTATCCGCTCGTGGCCACTTGTGCGACTTTAGTTAATAACTACGTAAGTAAAACCAACGAAAACACACACAACCGAAGCAAATTGTGTTTGCTTTTTTTCTTGATTTTGAATTTTGTTTATTTTTGAATATTAGTTTTCCCGCACTGTATATGTTTAGCGTTTTGAATAATTTCGCGCTTTCGCGTTTGTTTCTCTTTTATCGCTCGCTGTATTCACTCGTTAAACTTTTTGCAAAAGGAGAAGTGGATCAAGTCACGAAGATCCGAATGAAGACCCGAAATGATTGTACCAACAAGAAAGCGAGGCACGTTCTTGCGATTTTTTCCCATATTTTTGCATAAGTTTAGCTACAACAATCGAATGATCCTTCTTCAGCAGTCTTGTACATATATAGTTTTTCATGTCGCTTCTGTTCGCCTAATTTTGCACTTTTAACGTTTTGACGCGAGCCAAAAGTTTCGAATTGCAAATTTGATTTGAAAATCCATTTAATTCGCCTTAAAGGAAACTTTTGGTGCGTTCCGAACGTTTAAAAGCTCGTTGAGAAGAGTTTGTTCACGCACGAAATAACGTCGCTTTGTTCGCTCATTATTTTTGCACCATTTTATGCAACAACAATAATAATAACGCAATTATTAGCAAAATAATAATTGTTGCCGCAACACGTTAAATAATTCGATTTTTATTTTCAAATAAACTACTCTAAAAGTAATTCTTCAAATTATTCGCGAAGAAATGTTCGATTTGCGAATAAATTTTAAATTGCAAATTCATAAAATTGAAAATGGCATTCGGTAAAATATTCGATTTTTTTTTGTTTTGTTTTAGAGATGATGCGAATCTACAAATTTTCGCCACGTTTATTTGTCTTGTTCGTTAATTTTGTCAATTTGCAGTCGCCCAACAATCGCACGCACAATCACCATCATCATCGGACGAAATCCAGTCCGGAAACGCTGATGACGAATCTGAGCGCGGCGGAAGCATCGAAAAGACTGATCGCCTCGGAAAGCATGAACGACCTGAGGTTCAACAATAACAACAACAACAGTTACGACAGCGGCGGCGTCACGACGCCACCGGGGACGCCGCCGCCGCCCTATCCGAGTCCGTCGATGCCGAAACGACGAAACACATTCGGCAGCAGTAGCGGTGGCCACGCGCACCATCGAAACTCGTCGAATACGGACGAAGGCGATTCCGCTTACGACGAGGTGACAAAATTCGAATCGCGTAACGGCACGGGACAGTCTTAAATTAATTTCGTTTCGATTGTCGTTCAGATTCAACATCCGGATCACGCGTCGTCGCCGGAAGTGCACGGATCGTCCAATCGTCACAATTTAAGTCGTATCCTGGCGAACGCGTCGCCGATACACGCCGCTAATCCGCAGATGGCGCAGCAATCGATCATGAGCATGGAGGACGACGAGATCTCCGATCAGGAGATTGTAAGTCAATGCGGAATTGTTGTATTTTATTTATTTTTTTGCGTTTAATTTAAAGAGCCAATTGGAGGACCACGGCCCGTTCAAATCGATCTCGAAGTTGTGGGACTACACGCCCCATCTGGCCGTCTTCACCAATTACATCCTATCGAACTCGGATCCGAACAGTTTGCTCTTCTACTTGCTCACGGACCTCTACAAGGAGGGCAACGCGAAAGAGATGCGCAAATGGGCGTTCGAGATACACTCGTGTTTTCTCGTACCAGGCGCGGTCAGTATTTCGAACTCGATTCTCGATCGTCGCCAATCGATTTTTAACGTTCGTTTTCTATCGATTTTTCGTTTTGTAGCCGTTGCGTTTGAGTAACGTCGACGAGAACGTGGCGCGCGAGATCGACGACGTGCTAACGAAAGAGTACGACAAGGAGGAGATCTTGCGTAAGATCTTCTGGAAGGCGCGAACGCGGGCGAAAGAGGAACTAACGAAACAATTGGTCGATTTCCAGCAGAAGCGCACCGCCGGCTTGGGAACGATCTTCGGCCCGTCAGATTGCAAACTAAACGAGATTTACTTGGACAAGAGCAAAGAGGCGAAGCTGTACGAGTCGATATTCGCCGATAAACTAGATCCCTATCTGTTAGTAGTCGGGTTTTTTGTTTTTCTCTCGACATTTATTCAGTTGAATTTTAATTGTTTAACTAGAATTTTTTACGCGCGTAATTTAATTGTTGTTATCGCCGTTCGTTTTTTTTTTAAATTTTTTAGGGAGGAACTGGAAAAGGAGAATTACGATGCGCGCAAATTTCTAACGGGCGCCGCATTAACGACGGTCGCCACGCGCATCTTCAGCTTGAGGCACGGTCTCGATCGCTTCCCGACGTTCGTCAACAAGGACAAATCGTTCCGGACGAAGTTTATCGGGAAATATCATCGAAAGGTGAGAGGAAATGGCCGATGGTAACAATAAGAAATTCGCAATTGTAAAGGATGGGATTGCCGAAAATCTACTCCAGACTTTGGTGGAACTCTTGGAAATATTTTGCAAACTACGATTGATGAATATATTCGTTTGGAGAGCTTTTTGCTCTTGGTCGCTCTCCGATCAACTTTTACTATTAATATCACTGCGAAATTATTATAATCAAAATCTCATTAATACTCGTAATTAGCAATGTAAATATTTGGATAACACTCGCGCACAGCATGTTGATGCGATAATAACATTTAAATACCGTCCGTATGTCGTTGTAGCAATTATAAATGCCAATTACATTAAATTGCGAAAACAAAAAACGGTGACTGAGACTGGAGTAGATGAGCGCAAAAAGAAACGAGCGCAGAACTGCAAATTAGAATCCAGTCATTTGCCGATAAAGCGAAATTAAATCGCAACGAGTGCTATCATTGCAATCGCACAACAGCAGCAGCGTACTGTTAAGATTGCAAATCTCATTTCGGCACGTTTCTAATCGCTGTTTGTTCTTTTTTGTTCCTAGTTAACAGTCCACGGCCATCACTTCACCGCGCAACAATTCTACACTGTGATACACTGCAACAATTGCCATCAAATTATTTACGGCATCAGCCCTCAGGGATACCAATGTACAGGTATATTGCAAACAGAGAATTTCGCAAATTAACGCAAATCATCAATTATTAATCATGTACGGAGCAAACTGAGAATTTTTCGTGGCAAAACTTCGCACGAAGCATCGTTTGCTCTGAATTTTGCGAATCGATTTTTGGCGAATAACGATTGAAATTTGCTTTTTTTTCTGTTTCTTTTTTTCGAAAAAGTTTGCCAGATTAATTTACATCGGACGTGCGTGAAAAAGTACGACGACACGTGTCCGGGACCAATCATCAAGAAGGACCGCGGCATCCAGAAGTTCCTCATGGACAAAATTAGGCACGAGCCGAGCCGCGATCATCGTCGCAAAACGCCCAGCAATTTCGTGCAGAGTGAGTTCCCGTTTCCGGTTTTTTTTTTGCGAATTTTTTGCTAACTTATCACCCTCTTTGTCGTTGCAGTGGAACGGGAGCGGCGACAGGCGGAGGAACGGGAACCGGGCTTCGATGCGGCCGAACAAGGTTAGATTTGCAATTTTTCTCGCCTTTTTCTTTTACGCTACAATTTTGTCACTTTTTTGTGGTGTCAGTTGCGAATTATTTGGAACGTTACCCTCCCAAAGCGCTCAGTGAATGCGCCAAAGACGTCGATGATTATCGATCCGTCGCCGTTTTGCCCTTTTAACACGAGGGCACACAATTCGCAAATGTGGCGTTATTGCAGCGCCAATTTAACTGTAAAATAGCAGTGTAACAACCCTTGCAAAAAACCCTACGACGCTTTCGAATGAGTGCGAATTGCAACCAAAAAAAGACGACCGAAGAACGAACGGATGTTTCTGAAAATAGAATGTCGAACAGGAGGAATTCTTTTCCTGTCTTCCATCGCCCTTCCTCTTGCTCCGTGCAATTAAAACGCGTCCCTGCGAGCCGTCTTCCTCCAAAATCTTCTTCTGTTTGGGTTATTATTGTCAAAAGGGCGACAGAGAAACAGAAGAAGAAGAAGAAGAGGAATCGCTCGGAATGGTTGAAGATAGGGGACATTTTTTTTCTTAAGGGCAGGTGTTGGTTCTATTTTAAATTCGAAGGGCTGTTAAAGCACAAACAGACGAACGTCTGCGACAGTCAGTTTGCAATCGCAATTTTGCTTCCATCGATTAGTTATTACTGCAAATTAAACTATTTACTTAATAATTGCCCGCGGAAAAAAGTTGAATTTGAACGTGTTATTTAATTGTTGATGCGCGAAAAGAAAGTTTTCTTTGACGACTTTTGCATAATTTTTTTGGCAGAATCTTTTCGCGTTTTGCTCTAAACGAATCTATTTGCTTTAATTTGCATTGAGGACTTTTTATTTCGCAAAGAGAATAAAATCGAGTAAATTCGCATAAAACGCTAATATATCCGCCATAAAACGTTTATTTCGCACTGGATCGTTTGCACAAAAATGAAGAAACGAATCAAATTAACAAGTGTACTTTACTTATTTCTTGTTTTCGATTTTGTTTTTTTGGCAACAAATCGTAATAACCATACGCAAAAATAAATAATTTCGCGTTTTTCTTTTTCGTACGTACGTGTCGCGCAAAAATGCTGCTCTACGCCGTCGCCGTTGTACGCTCTCTCTTTCTCTCTCTTACTCTCGCAAAATCTTTTTTCGCACAATTCAGTCGTATAGCGTCGAGCTTTTATGCAATAATAGTCGCATGCGGAACCGAAACGTTTTTCAGCACGACGTACGCTGAAAAACAAAAGAAAACAATCGACAGTGACGAAGAGAACTTTGCAAGAAAACGTTCTTGTTTTCGACACTTTTTGCACGGTGATTTTTTTCGCGATTGTTGTTGCCGGGTTTAGGTTAGTTCGTGCGGTGTTTTGTTTGTGCCTTAACGATCATCGATTTCTTTCGCGCTCGCGAAATTGATATTTGCAGAAAAGTAATCGATGCCGAAATCGTCTATTTATTGTTAGTGTTGTCTTTTTTTGCGAAAGGTGAAGTGCGAGACGTTAAAAGAGAAAGACTGAAAAGATATTTGCAATATGTATTACCATTGTTGTTAGGATTTGAAAGCGAAGTTGAACGTTTGCGAGAAAAGTGCGCAGATTTTGTTATTAACTAATTGGCAATGATTATAAAAGAATTTGCGTCTCTTTGGAAACCGAAAAACATTGTTATCGCGAAACAAATTTGCACGTTATTTAGAGTCTCGTTTAATTTCCTGCTGATAAATTTGGCAAAGTTTTTGCTTTAGTAATTAAACGACAAAATTGACTAACATTCACGAATAATCGGCGGATTGATAAAAGGAAGGCCGTGAAAATGTTTATTGCAAAAAAATAACATAAATCGCGACTAGTAGAAGAAATGAGCAAACTTCTCCGTCTTTTTTGTTTTTAAAACCCATTAAATTTTCGCATCTTTATTAAAACTCGTTTCTAAAATTCGGCATTAATTCGCAACAAAAAAAATGACATAGACGATTATAATCCGCCTCGTTAATCGTCGCTTTCAAGATTCGCCGAATATTTTTTTTGCGAAACCAATGAGCAAATATTAAAAAAAAATATATTTTTTTAGCAAACATTAATTAATAATTTTTTTATTGCACTCGGCGAGATAAATTTACGCTATTTGCGAACTTTCGATAATCGTAATCCGTTTTTGCAAATATTATAAAACTAAACAAATAACAATTGGCAAGGTTAAAGAAAAATTTCTTGCAAATTCACTTCGCTTTCAGCTTTCTTAATCGATTTTGTTAAGCAAGAAATTTGGAAAAGTTTGTAATTGCTACCAACTTAATACAAAGGCAACAATTCTGTTCGTCTAGTATTATTTATTTCGTTTATAAGCGCAGAAATCGAGACATTTTCGCGACTTTTAACACTTATCCATTATTCAAATGAATATAATTTGCAAGTTCTAAATATAAACGCGACTTTATTATGAATATTAATAATAATAATGGGGAAATGGGTCGTTGTAATCAATTCGTTTCGGTTGCCATATTATAACCATTATTACGATTATAAAACGGTTTATTAATAACAATTAAATATATAAATAAATTATTGTAGAAGGCGGAGGAAGAACTTTAGAAACAAAAAAAAGGAACAATTGGAACGAGTTTCCTCTTTAACAATTGCATAAAATTTCGTTTATCGCTAGGCCGTGGGACGGCGATTTTCTTCTTCGTTTTTTTCCCTTCTTTCGCTAAAAATAATTAACCTTTTTCCCGCTTGTTTCGCGCAAAATGTCAACGCGATCGAACTTTGCAAATGTTGCCACTAAAACATAAAAAAACTCAACCGGCGCATATTTTTAAACCCGTTTTTATCGAATTTAATAACAATGGTAAAATAGTGGGCCATTCCTGGGAAAAACTTTAGAAACTTTTCGTTTTATCAGGCCGACAACATGCAGCCAATTTTAATGAACTCTCTCTCTCTCTTTCTTTCAATTGTTATTGTTCACTTCTAACTTGTAAAACAATTGCCGTTAATAATAACAATATAAATCGCGCTAGTGACAATAATGACTTTGTGCAACAATGGCGCGCGTGATGGACATCTTCGAAATTTTTTGCCTGTGACGCGGTGAAGTTTGCGAAAAGTGCGATAAAGTTTTGAAAAGTCCCAATCGCGAAAAGTTTTTAGTACCAAAATTGCAAACGTTCATTTATGGAGGATTACGGCACGCGCACCGCCAGTTTGAAAAGGTCGAGCAGTTTCAAGAAATTGCTAAAATTGCCCAATTGGGGATCATCATCATCATCAGCAACCGCTAATAATGCACTAGGTCAGTAACGAAAACGAAATGGGACGTCAGTGAAGATGACAATCAACAAAGAAAGTCCAAACCTTGTTTTTTTTATGCTTAAAAAGTTGTCAAATTAAACTTTTAAATAGTCAAAAACAGCGACAAAATTAAGGGGAAAATTTGAGTGTTGCCAACTACGAAAAAGGAAATCGTTCACACGGATTCAAAATTTTCGAAAAAGCAATTACGGTGTCACTCTTGCGAAAACGTCATTTGCTAAAATTAAATTGCGATATTAATTTGCCCGCGTCTTCTTCATTGTTTCTGTTTTTGCCCCAATTTTAATAATAACACAATAAATAAGGGCGTGTTTCGGATTTTCCTGCAGGTTAATTAAATTGGCGATCGTCGTCATCGCGTTTTTAACATTTACAAGAGAGGCAACAGGGGATGAGCTTTAACCTAATTTTATTTCGAGGTTTTTTTCTTCTTCCATCCAAACAAGTAGAATAAAACTTTTATAGTTCAAACCGATCGTTTTGGCCCACTCTGACGCAAAAGAAAAGGAAAATCAAATGCAAATGGTTGGAAACAAATGAATGGACGAACTTTTGAACGCGATTTTTTTTTCTCTTCATCATTAGCCAATTTTTTTCTTTCTTTCGCACAAATCTGACGTCAATCAATCGGCAGCCAAACGAAAATCGCTCGTTTCTGTGACTTTATATTTTCGCAACTAGCAACGATTAAACACCAAAGCGGCAAACGAAAATTTCTAATTCAATTCTAACACTGTGTTGCCAACTTCATTGCGAATTAAAAAAGTTATTAACACTTTTTCGTGAAAAAAGTCACTTTAATTTTGTTTGATAAGTAATATCTAAGGTGTCGAGATTAATCGAGGTGGGCTGTTTGCGATCTATCAGTTTTGTTTTTCGCAATCTTCACTTATTTTTAAACTGAAATTACATTAACAAACACGTACAGACGAATTCTATAAATAACGCCGCATGATTATAACATTGATTACGTTCGAATGAACGTTTATTTTTAGCGAGTACTTAATCAAAGCGAACAATGAATTGCGAAATCGTACCGGAAGGTGATAGAGAGCGATCGAATGGAGAATTGGTTGTATAACGTGTTAATTTAGCGTTTCGATTGGCAAAACTTAGTTTTGCACGTTTTTAACTCGCAAACGTCGAGTTGTTCTTTGCTCGCCTGGTATCTCTCGCCGCATTTTACCGACCTCTTTCGTTTAGTAGCAGAACTATGATTGTCGCGCGCATAATTTGATTACTTTGAAACTGCGATGGCGTGTAACGGACCAAAGAAAAACGAAATGGAAAGAAGAGCAAATATAAACATCCGGCCCAAAGTTTATTTCTGTTAAGGCAGCAGACTGGAGGAATTTCACCATGTGTTAAGAACTAGTCGTTTGTCGAGTAAAGAGAATTGGATTTATTCGCATTTTAGGATTTGTTAAAGGGCACGCGAATTTGCAAAGGTTAACAGCACGCGATTATTGCGAAAATAGTTCTCTTTTTTCCGCTAAATTAAAATGGCAACCATAAAAGAAATCCTTGAATGACAAGGCGTTAACAAACAATAATCATTGTTGCTAATAACTTTTATCTCCATCGTCTGCTAAATTAATTGATGCCAAACGACCATCGTCGTCGTTATCATTTTGCACAAATTAATTTATTTAAACGAACATTAACGACGATTCATAACTACAAAATGCTAAAATACAACGAATAAATTTAACTATAACCTGCGACTCGTTAATTACGATTTGTTTTGCTTTGGGTGTTAATTTGCGACATTTACTTCAACAATTAGCGAATTACGATCGAGTAAACGAAAGCAAAATTAAATTTTCGTTGACGAGGGCACTTTTTTCTCATTTTTCTTTTTGTTGACGAATATCAAGCAAATTGAAATGTTAATTTTTTGCAAATTATCATTTCGCCAATCGCCTTTTCATAATAATTTTTTATTTAAATGCGGTTTTCTTGCTGGTTTTTATTAATATGTGAATAATTCTTTATTTAAAAGTTACGTCATCATGGATTACACACATAGACTAAGAAATAATGAAATTAAGTAGGAGATTAAGTCATCGGATCTGCGAGCGTGTTCATTTTATTTGTTTCTTCATATTTTACAATGCGAATATTTAATATCGTATTTAATTCGCGTAATATACAGGATGTCCCATTTAATTTGCCCCAAAAGATGACTTGTAAACGACGCATTACGATTGCAAAAGTTAACTTTTGAATGCGAGTTCAATAAAACGTAAAGAACGACTTTTTGCAAATCGAAACGGCCAATTAATAATTGCGAATTGTGATGACACCGGCGAATCGCAAAAGGAAAGCTTCAACTAAGCAATTTAATTTTTGCGCGTTTGGTCGTCGACGTTTGCAAAAAGAAACGCTGAAATTCGATAGGTTAATTGCACTTATTCAAAGAAATCGTATACAGGGCGATTATTAAAATCCACAATTAACAATGCAGTCCCAAAGCGTCCCGATCAATTTGAGTAATTAGAAAACATGTGCGTTTTTAATCGAGGCGACAGTTTTCTCATCCTTTTTTTTTGTTTTTTAATGGCATCATCATCCTCGTCATTGTTTCTAACAGCGACATATGTTTCGCTTGTTTAATAGATGAAACTGAAGCGAGCGAAAAAACAAGAAAAAAGTAAATTGGATCAGGCCCGAATCTAACAGACAAAGTTTAACTAATTTTAACTTTTCTAAACGATTACAAAGTTTGCCTCAATATGTTTTGCAAATTTTCAAATTGCAAATTGAGGGAAACAATCGCAATTGATCGATTCAAAATAATTCAAAATAAATCAAATCAAATGAAAGAGAAACGCAAATTAACAAGGAACTAAAACTCAAATCGAGCCAAAACAGAACGTGAGACAACGAAACAAGAACTTAAATTCGCAAGCAGAAAAAAAAAACAGCAACGGAAACGGAGACAAAATTGGCACTCGAACTTTCTTTCGATTTCTCTCCTCCCCTTTTCCTTTTATTATGACTATTAGCTGTAAAATAAACCGAATTACCAGCAACAAACCACCGGCATGATTGTGGCCAATAAAGCATATTCGGTTTCGGGGGGCGAGAGTTCGTTCACCCCTTAACGATTATTACCGCGGAGGATCCTCGACAGAGTTGTTGGTTTGTTGTTTGCCCTACGAGAGAAAGATAAAAGGAATCGATCGGTGTCTCTTTGAACTACGTTTGAACATTTTCTTTTAACCTTCCCCAATATCCAAAACATTCGTGAACAATTCGATTTGAATTCGAGTTTGTTTTTTTAAGAAGAAACAAAAATCGAATTCGCCGCCAATTTGATTTCTCTTTTGTTCCTTGTTTTTGCACGGGTTTACCAGCTGTCTGTGATGATGATGATGGGTAATCGTGTCGTTATCTGGATGACTTATTTAAGCAAACCAATTATCGCGAAACGAATTTCTTATCGTCCACTGTTTACAATACGATAGAATTGAGTGACATCAATAAATCGGTAATTTTGTTTGCAAATTATTAATAGGGCCAAAGACAAATTCCGGCGAGGAATTTAAACGAAAGTAGAGGCAACGAAACGTACCAGGAAAATGAAAAAAAAAAAAACAGCTAAATGTCGGCCAAATATAAACAATTGAACCAAAAACAAAGTTGATTTCGCACAAAAAAAGTTTCGTTAATTTCAAGAAAGTTTCACTAACTCGAAAAAAGTTTTATTGACTAAAACAAAGTTAACTTAACCATGAAAAAAAGTTTAATCAACTCCAGAAAAGTTTAGTCAACTCAAAGAATGTTTGAAAAGCACCTAGTGAAAGGTTTTTTTTTGCAATAATGCTCGTTTTTTTTGCCATTTTTTCCACGTCACTTTTATTTTCAAACAAAATCGAAACGATTAGAAAAGCATAAAACGGAAAAATATCATTCTCCATGGCTGGTCGGTCCTCCATCGTCGTCGTACACTTTGGGAGTTTCGTAGTCGAACAACTTGGGCGAAGAGTCTGCGCGTGACGAGCGCTCGATGGTCGTTACTCCCCGACGACCGAAGAGAAACAGTCGATGTACGCTATCGGTTTAGGTTAGAGAGAGCGTGTGCGAACGCGAAATCAATTAATTCGAAAAGGGAAAACGAAGAGAAATAAGCGAGAAAGTGAATCGAAGTGGTTTCCTAAAAGAAGAAAAAGAGAGGAAATTCGTGCGAATTGATTGCAAAACGACGGCGAGCAGTGCAGTTTCCGCAAAACAAAATTAAAAAGATTTTGTTTTTAGGTGCAAAAAGAAAAACGATTGTTTGTTTGTTGGCAACATAACTTTAATATTCGTTATTGTTGTTCGCGTTAACATTAACAATTGCTCTCTCTCTCTTGTACATTCACCGATTCTTCGGTGTCATAACATTGGAATTTACCGGTCGTTATTGTTGTGTTGGTCGGCCGCTTTCGGTGTTTATTGTGCGAGAGTCGTTCGTTCTTCGCTCACGTTACACCTGGAGGAATTATTTATTGGATTAATAACAGAAGAAGTGCAGCGACAACAGCGCAACAGTGAATTAGTTTTAACATACGATAGCTTAATTCCGATTAACGATGGGGGATTAAATGAAAAAGTAGATAAAATTTGCGAAATTGCGAATAAAAAAAAAGGAGAAGAGCAAATCAATTTAATCGATTTAGCATTCGTCCAAATGATTCATTTCAAAGCAGAAGCGTTCTTTCGCTGCTTAATGTCGTCAATTGCTAAAATTCCCGACAATTTCCCGCGATGGTTCATCAATTAATTCACAAAACCACGACCAGAAAAAGTGGCGCAAGAGATAAATTAGAATCGATCGATTGATTTTTTTTGCGATAGTTAACGATTTAATTGAATTACTTCGTAGCGAGCGCGCTCGGAAAAAGTTTGCGAAAAAGTTTATTAGTCACGATTCAATCGAAATAACGCGCCGTGTGTTTGCGAATTTCAGACCGCAATTCCTTATCTGACCGGTTTTTTTTCTCTGTTTGTTTGTTTATAAATGAAAAATATTCCATCGAAATGGAAATTACGGGGTCCCCATTAATTTACTTGCAAATTTGGATTTAATTCGTCGATGGAAATTTAGCACCGAAAAATGAACACACCTGCATCCTGAAGGCTGCAACAAGAGAAAATCTACCTGCACCGATCCTCTTTCTCGCAGCAATGGACGCTGGGGAGTCGATTTCACTTGTTTTTCTTTTGTCCTCCACCTATTTTTGGTTCTTAGTAGAATTTAACAGTCTTTTATTCGACTCGATCCCGCAGTTTTTGCACGTGCAAACCGAACTGAAACAATATAGTTTTTCGCAGAAAACTTATGGGAAATTAGCAAACATTAAATAAGCGGAATTTTAGCAACTTTTCCACTTGCAAATCTCGTCAAATCCAAATTAACAAAAGAAAACCGTTACACCATTTACGAAGCAAAAACAATAACAACAAGAAGAAAACAGCGGCGCAAATTGATTCCTAAACAAAATAATTCTCGTTTCCCCAATCAATTACGACTGCAATTATTTTCATTTATTTCTTCGCGAATAAACAAAATGTTAAGGAATCGCCGACGAACTCGTAAAAACGAATTTCTTTTGACGCCTACCCTGTACATAACGTTTCTTCGCCTTCGAAATGCAGGTGTTTAATTTGAGTTTCAAATTTAAACTCGCCCCTCGGTAACAAAGACAGTGGCCAACGTCTTTCCTAAAAAAAATTGCTCAAAAACATCGAAACAATCGATCCTCGTTCTAATTTAGCGCCATCAAAAACTTCACTCCGATAGAAAATTGCAAATAAGTTTCTTCTTCGCACATCCTGTCTTTGGCGTGTCTTACGAATTTGCAATTAGCAAATGGTAATCCGATAAAACGTGACACCTGTCGTGTTGAGTCGTTCGCTCAAGAAACGGATTCTCATTGCACTCTATGGCCTTTTTTCCTCTTTTTGTTTTAATTGTCATCCTTCATCGATTGCAAAACGAATTCGCAATAATAATTAGCCTGGCAATATCGACGTTTTTAATTCGACTCTTTCGTGTTCGTTTGCTGAAAAGTGAAAGTTCACGTTTCGTCCGTGCGATTCGATCAATGCGAAGTTTAATAATAAACTCAAAAAAAAAATAGGCAAACGTTTATGCGAATTTGCATCTACGTCGAGCAACATTGTAAAACGAACTTTTTCGCATTAAGAACGGATCTTAAAAATAAGTTGTTAACAATTAACTCGTAGGAACGCAGATGTCGAACGTTATATTTGCGTGCCAAATCCATCATAAATTGGCCAATTATCGTTTGCTAAAGAAGCGATAATAAAACTAAATTGGGCGATTAAGGCGGCAGTTTAACATTAATAAATATCGTACAGTAGAATGTTTTATCATTGTTCAATTCGTTTGGCTCTCATTTTGTACCACATTTTTGCAATTACCTCCTTTTTTTATTTGCAAATCGCTCTCACTCTACGCAACCAATTAATTAATCATTACGAAGCGAAAACAACGCGAGCAATAACAATTGTTTTTTGCAATCGATTAAATCGCGAGCAATTTGCGAATGTCGCCAATTTTTCATTTAATCCCCATCGCAGAATGAAAATTAAAAACGAGGAAAATTACCCCTTTTAGGTTCAACCTGCATAAAAAGCTTTGGTTTGTGAGAGAAAATTCGGTGCGTAAGCGAAACAAAATGTGCAATCGAGTTACGCGTTTCGCAAGACTCGATTAAATTAGCAACGTGCGATGTGGTCGAAGCAGGCCGACGCGCGTAAGAATCACGTCGGCAATAACAATAACAGCGGTAACACCAACATGACGTCGTTAAAGAACAAAATCACCAACCGGAAACGGAAGACGAACGCCAAAGCGGCGACTTCGGGCGTCGTCGCCGCTTCTTCGTCATCATCGACTAGTGGTAGCAACGGTGCGATTGTTGTTAGCGAAACAATCGCGAATGGCAACAAGAAGTCGTCGAAGAAGAATAAAAACAACAAGAAATCGAACAAAAAGGAATCGGCGGCCGTTAATAAAGAAGGAACATTATTATCGGATGGCGACGGAAGACAAATTCGATCGCCGGATGGACAAACAAAATCATCCACCGATGGGAATCCCTTCGCGGAAACAAAACCATCTGCTGCAACTGAAACTGATCAATCGGCCGAAGGGAACTCCTCTGCGAAACAGATCGGCGATGACGTCGTGGACAATTGCAAAATTCCGTTAACGCACGCTCTTGCGTATAACGAATTGCCTACATTCGCGAATCGCCGTTCGACCGATTGTTGCGCTCTTATCAGCGACAGTATGAGTAACAGCAGCAGCCGGAAACGTTACAGTGATAGTTTCGTGTTGGACAACAACAACGTCAGTTTTAGCAAGCAAAATAATTGCGACGAGAACGTGCAAACGCTGACGAGGGCGCAGAGCGGTTTCATCGTGCCGACGACGCAAAAGAATTGTGAGTGCCGTGCGAATCGAACGGACGAGCAATTATCGCCGCTGGTGGTGACGACGACAGAAACAGCGACTGTCAACGAGCAGCAACAACAGCAACGGAAAACGCGACGTTTCAGTGACATTTTCCGCACGTCAACTTTGACAGCAAACAATTCGAAACAAAGTGCGAAGAACTACAATTCGAAGGCCGGTTCGAAGGGTAAAAGTGATATCGCGAGCGGCGGTGGTGACGTGCCGGTGAAGATGCAACCGAAAATGTTGCAAAAACAGAATAGCAACGTATCGACGAGCAGTAGTTCGTCGCTGCAAATCGACCACAGCGACGACGTTGTTTTGCGCAAGAAGAAGAACAAAAACCGCTCGAACAGCAGCGACGAAGGAAACAAGTGCGATAATAATGCAAGCGATAACAATAATAAGAGCGCCGCGGCGAAATGCGATGCGAAATCGAAGAAGAAGAAGGAGAAACTCGATCACGTCGAGTCCATGTCATCGGCGACGTGTAAAGCGGGCAATAAGGTGGAGAATTCTTCGTCGTCGTCTTCGTACTTGAAACGCGTCAAATCGAAGATTTACAGCAAGCACAAGAACGAAAACAACAACAACAACAAGTTGAATAATAAGAACAGCGTGAGCGTGCAGCCGTCGATGCCGAACATTAGCGAGAGCGGCGAGAAGAGGAAAAGTGGGAAAAAGTCGGCGTTAATAAACGGCGGCGAGGAGGAGGTGAATAATCAAAGGAAGAAGCCGGATGTCGTTCACTTCAAGCCGCAAGAGATTCGCAAATCGCTGACGTACTTGGATTTCCGCCTCTTGCGGCAATCGTCCAATTTGGAGCGCGGCCGGTCGAAATCTTACATGCAACCACCACCACAACAACAACAAGAAAATCCCCATCGACACGCGCACCCATTGAATCGGTCGTCGTGTGCGGTCGATCGAGCCGATTCGGCGACGAACGTTAACGCGCCACAATCGGCCTCATCGTCGTGGAGATCAATTTGCAATAATAATAGCAGCGACAACAGTGCGATCGTCGGCGGTGGTAACAGTAATAAGCCGTTTTTGGCGAAATCCAAGTCGAGCAGTTCGATCAATTTGAATTTGTTGCGTACGCGACGCAATCGCTTCCTCGACTTGTTGTCGGTGGACCGGCGGAATTGGAAGAACTCGCAAATGGTCGAGGACGAGTTCGAGTTTATCGCGTTCGGCGACGTGCCCAATTATCCGCTCAGCGAATTCGGCTCGTTGCGTAGTTTAAACAACCATTTCGGCAATAATAATAATAATCAGCAACAACAGCACCACGTGGATAAGTGGATATACGAGGAGGATGAAGGTAAAAACGAAACGGCGATTCTCGCAAAACAGAAAAGGAAAATCGTCGTTTTCCTCATTCGTCACTTTTTTTGTTTGTTATTGCCGATTTAAATGCAATTGTTTGTTCGGGTTTCTCCCCAGGCGATCATTTGCTATTTATAACGAACTCGCGTTTGTTCGCTCATTAATAATCGGTCAAATAGGTCAATTCGTATGAATCAAAAGCAAGAAATTCGCTTCGATTTCTTTCTTAACGTGCGATACGATTCAGCCATCTTCTCGCAGGCCACATGAACAACGACGAATATCTACGATCGTCGATTGATTTCAATTGCTGCTTGAAACTTAATAAACCCCGGTAACGGGCCAAAAGTTGCAAAATCGCTTCGGCAAACTTGGCGGAGAATTATGGGGAAAATCTTAACGTTCCAGGCGTGAATGCACTTTAATGTCCTCGGAGTGGGTTTGAATTGAATGTCGTTCAATTAAAAAACGAAAGCAAATTGTTGTAAAAAAGTTATCGTCCAACCAACTAGAAAAATAACGTACGACCACACGCTTTTTTGCTGTTATTAAATGGTTGCGATAAGCAATAATAATTGTCGTTTGTCGAGCTGATAATAAAATCCCATCGCGCTGTACGACGACTTTGAGCGAAAACATTTTTCGTAAAAGTCTCGATGGTAACGTTCCAAATGCTATCGGACAATCGATAAATAATTCACCATTAAATTTGATCGAATTAAACTTTATTGAAAACAAAAATCTAAATGGTTTCTTTTTGTTTCTTAACCTTTTTACAGGTGATACGGGTAAACCGGGGCAACCGGTGACGCGGTCCGGTTCGGATCGACATCCGGGTGGCGCTAACAATGGCGGCGGCGGCGATGGTACCAAAGAGGAAACGCGAAGCCAAGACCATCATAATACCAGCAACGTGTCGAACGATGACGACGCGTCGCAATGCGAGAGGTAACTTAAATTCGCTATTCAAATTTACCGCCATGCAGTTTCTCAGTTTCTGAATTAAATTGCGGCATGATAGCAAACTTCAATATTCATCTGTTCGCTCTGAACGTATGCGTGTAACAACGAGATGGTTAGTTACTAGATTTTCGACTGTAACAACGTTCTGGCATGTTACTAGATTACAGTTGACAACCGTTTTAAACTTTAAAAAAGTCCCTATTCGTTTGCGGCAAATTCAAAGAGGGCGATCGCTTCAAAAGCGCTTTACGGAATCGTGGGAGGTTTAATCGAAGCGCAGTCTGCTCTTATCTGATAAAAATTATTTTTTTGCGGTCGTCATTTTCGAATCGATTCCCGTTATCGGCCCGCTTATCTGACGGTAATAGGAGATAATAACGATTAAATTCAATTTGATTAAACGCCAGATGATGACAACTTGTGTGTTGGCTTGAAGTCCATCGCAGGTTAAAATAAATACAACGTTAATTCGTTGCAAAAATTACAATTTCGCCAAATAAAACGGGGAGCATTTCGTTTTTTTATTGCGCGTCTTCGGGTTTGAGTTTCTTTGTTTTTGTTCTCTTCATTTCGACGTAAAATGGATCTGCCGACAGCCGAATCGTTTATTAACATGATGAAAATACGGAGGCACAGTGTTATTGCGAATAATGCGAATAAAATTGCGAAAAGCGAGAGCGGCCACTGTCAAATTGCAACGATCGACGTCGATAAGCGAAGGATCGAGCGAAAATGGAGGTATTTCAATTGCATTTCTTTACGAACGTGTCCGCAAAATTATTTCGCCATTTAATATAATCGTTATAAATAGAATGTTACGCGAAAGAAATAAACCGGAGGAGGACACAATGATAACGCGGTTTTATTGCGGTCATTAACAAGAAAGCAACTATTCGCAAATTAATTACGCAATTATTTTTGAATAATCCATTGTTTTTGCTTTCTGGATGATCGAATGTCAGAGCGGGTTTTTTTATGCGAAAGCCTTAAAGGAAGTCAGCCGGTGGGGCAAAGATAGCCAAGTATTTTTTTGTTTTTTGGTAACTTTTAGGTTTGTAATTCGCATTCTTGCAAGCGTGGATTACTTGCATTGTTTGTGTGCTGCACCAATTGTTATTGTGTACATTTTGCCTCAAATTCGAGATGCGATACGCGACGAAAGTTGATTTGACCAGCAAAACAATAATTACGACAACAAATTAGTAATTAGACAAAAATTGTTTTCAATGTTTACGTTGGATTACAAATTTTCAAGGTTAGTCCTCAGTCCGTCCCCGAAATTGTTGTAACAATCACTCATAGAAAAGAGCGCTTTTGTTATTATCGTTGAAAGAGAAGAAGAAAAGAGATTGTTGTTTGATTTAGATAAATCGATTAACGAAACGCAAAATCGACAACGGACGACAACAGTTTATCGATTGTTTTTAGTATTAATCGATCGCTTAGAAAATGCGCACGGAAAATCGTTCGCTTTTGAAGTATGAAGTTCTTACGGTAAAAAACAAACACAAAAAACGATTAATTTAGTGCCGGACGCGATTGTTTGATGGTTTGTTCCTATTTTCAGTTCCGTCAGTCTTCCGGCATCGACGAGTCACAAGAAGAAATCTTCCAGCAACATAATTCGATCGGAGAGCGTTAAGGAACAAAATGAGAAAGTATGTGCGAATACGTAAAAAGATTATAAAAACAAAGGAACTGTGCAAATTATTGATTGTTTGTTAATTTAATTGCAGCGGAAACAGAGGCGAAACATCAGCGATCCGTTGCACAACACCAAAACTACTAGGTGAGTCGTTTAAATTAATTTCCACACCATTTATGTTGCGTGTCAACAAATGACGGTGATTTATTTGGCAAAACGAAAACAGTTGGCAACACTCAAAATCCCATACCTCTTGAAGTTTAAATCGAAGCAATCGTCGACATTAACCGCCAAATACAAGAATCTAGCAAGTATACAAACCAAGTTCATTGTTGTCAAAAAGTTTATTGTTGCTAACAAGGTCATTGTTGCCAATAAGTTCATTGTTGCCAACAATGTCATTGTTGCCAGTAAGTTAATTGTTGCCAGTAAGTTAATTGTTGCCAATAAGTTCATTGTTGCCAATAAGTTCATTGTTGGCAATAAGTTCATTGTTGGCAATAAGTTCATTGTTGCCAATAAGTTCATTGTTGCCAATAAGTTCATTGTTGCCAATAAGTTCATTGTTGCCAATAAGTTCATTGTTGCCAATAAGTTCATTGTTGCCAATAAGTTCCTTGTTGTCAACTTATTGAAAGAGGAGAGGAACGGACAATCGTTTATTGATTCACCGGTCTATAAAATGTCGATTGGGAACGTTGAACGATTACAAGCGACGTCAATGAGGAAAATATAAAATCGAAATAAAGGTCAAGTGGCGCCTGGCGAATGCCAACAAATAATAAGAAGAACGCGATCATCTTTGTATAGTTAATTGCTGTTCATTTCGATATATTAGATGCGAAATTTGTTGCGGAGTTTGAATTCGATTGGGCCGAAAACTTTTAGTTTAAAAATCAAGAAATTGTTTTAAACGCAGTTGCGGCAACTTGTTTTAAAGTTGATTTGTTTAAAAGTTTGACAAGTTCTTTAAAAATTTTTCTTTAATTGTATCGTTTATCTGAATCCCTCACACTAACGCTATTCTACGCGTTTATTTATATCTTAACTTAATTCGAGAATTTCGATTTTCCGCGTTTTTTCTTTTATTCAATTCTTCAGTCTTCTCCGTCTGCGACTACTTTTCTTTTTAAATTATTAATACCGCGTTATTTTTACTTTACCTCATTCCCAAAGACTTTCTTCCCCCCGTCGAAAGACATCGAGGTGCGGTCTGGAGAGCATGGAAAGAAGCTCGATTAAATCCGCACCGTTGTCATATTGTTATTGCGATATTATTCACTTTTAAACTTAAAAGTAGAAAATTAAAATGAAATCCAGGTTCGATTTTGTTGCGCTTTTATTAGCGGAAACGATTAATATTAACCGAGGTTTCGTAACACTTTCTTTCGCGTTTCCGGTGTCCGTATTTGTTTTCTTTTTCAGCGCGGTCAAGGTTCTTTCAGCGACTCGTCGCTGAAAGGCGCCGATTGCGAAAAATAGAACGTTGAATATTAGCGAAATAAAAACGCCGAACGAGAGAGAGAGAGGTCGAACTTATTCTCTTTTTATTTTAAGAATGATTTATTATTCGCGATTATCGGGGACTATTTTTGCCATTTAATTTATATAAATCCTCGCAGGTTTGTTTGTTTTCTTATTATCATTATTATTATCCTTCGCTTTAAGTCCAAGGTAAACCTAGCGAAGGCATGCGCTTTTTCAAACAAAACAAACTCTTCATCAACGTTATTTTTCGTTTGATGTCCGCACTTACGTTGATCGACTCGCCGATTTTCCACATTTTCACGTAGAATTTCCGTTGAGTTTCCGTTTTTGGAAGTCGATTAAAGTTCGAGTGAGTTTTCGCGAGAGAAGTGGAATTAGAGTTTTGACGAAACGGTAAAACAGTTGCCGCCGAAGCGGGCGATAATAATATTAACAACAAAACGTATGGCAAAGAAGAAGAAAAAAACGTTTATTTTTAGCATCGATTTTTCTCGCTCGCCCTCATTCGAACGATAATCGCCGTTTCTCGATCCGTTCGGTTTATTTAATGAATCCGGCGCAGCGATTTTCCTTCAGGTTCTTTATTTCTCTGTTTTCATTCATCCGATTGATTCATTCCGAATTCTCCGCCACAAACGTCGACGTCGACGGTTCGGTTTTTGCAACAAATTGTGCCTTTTTCGTGCTAACTTATTCTGCCTGTGTTAACGCGTAAAGTGCCGTTGAAAAGAAAACGAAAATAGTCGACGAACATGTTGGTAGCGGCATCGCTGAAGAAGAGCGTTAACAGTTCGTTATCGGACGACGATGATGACGAGGAGGAGGACGGCGAAGGGTTTAAAGTGTTTGCAAAAATGAAAAAGTCCTCCATTGACGTGTGGTACGTTTCGTAAACGAAAAAATTTGCACCGAATCTTGATATAAATTGATCTGTTTTTTTTCTTCTGTCGAATGATAAGATTAGATTAAATCGATTTCGATGCGTGAACGGTTTTCGATTAATTGTTTCACTTTAAATTAAAAAGAAAATAGAGAAGAGAACCGTTCTCGGCCGTCGGACGATGTTTTATGACGATCTCGTGTTGTAAGTGTGCAAAAATTGTAAACGCGCGTTTCGTCGCATACGGTTTCGCAGCTGAAAAAACAAGAAACGGTTATTTCGAATTCAATCTAATTGTTGTTCCTTTATTTGTTTCCAGTGAACCAGTGGATCTTGAAAACATCTCCCACAGATCCGGGAGCTCTTCCAGTTCTAGTATATGTTCTCGGTAAGTTATCCCTTTCTTTCTTTTTTGGCTTAATTTTTCGCCTAACTTTTTCTACACTTTGCGCACTTTCTTAATCGTTTTCTTCCCTCGTTAAAGATCCTCGGATCCGCCGAGTACATCGTTCGATGGCACGCAACACACGCACCAGCATCATCACGGATCGGACGATAGCGATTTAGACGTCGAAGCGGATCCGCCCGACTGGCAGAGTCATCTCACCGAGGAGGAACTGTCGCGGCTCGAGCCGCTGGAGAGGAAGCGACAGGACGTTATTAACGGTACGATTACGATCATCTCCCCCGGTCGTTGTTCGCCAATTAATATGGCAATTGCGAACGAAGAGATCGCATCGCACGGTTTTGCGCCACTCATTTCGATTATTGTTATTGCAGAACTCTTCCACACGGAGAGGTCGCACGTTAGAAATCTCAAAGTATTGAACATAATATTTTGGAAGAAACTTTCTACGCACAAGGTGCTGAAAAACGAGGAGATGACGCTGATATTCCCGAATCTCGCCGAACTACTGCAGATTCATACCGCCTTCAATACCAGCATGAAACAGAAGAGGAAAGAGGAGACGGTCGTGAGGAATATTGGCGATTTGCTGCTTCGAATGGTACATTCCACTAATCACGTTTTGCGAACGCTTTACCACAACATTACAGTGCGCACCGAAGCGATTATAAAGCGATTTTCTGACACTCCTAAACGCTCCTTGACATTTAAATAAGCTTTAGAGCATTTAGAAACTTTTTAAAACATTTCAAATCGCTTTAAGACACTTAAGAAAACTTTGCAACATGTCAATAGCGCATTCAACGCTTATTTTTCTCCAATCTATTCGTTTATTAACCTGTACCTCTTCTTTCTTTTTTTGATCGTAGTTTGACGGTCCAATGGGTCAAAGTTTCGAGAAAGCGGCGGCCACGTTCTGCGAGCGCCAACAGTCGGCGTTACAGTTCATCAAGGACAAACGGAAGAAGGACCAACGGTTCGAGCAAGTGTTGCGGGCGTGCGAAACGGACAATCTCTGCCGTCGATTGCCGCTACAGGGCTTCATACCGTCGGAGATGCAACGACTATCGAAGTATCCGTTACTGTTCGAGCGATTGATCGATATCGTGCAGAAATTGTGCGGCATCGATCCGGAGGCGGAACCGGAATTGCGCAAATTACGCGCGGCATATCAGCGATCGAAGGAGATCCTTAAGTATGTCAACGACGCGGCGAAAGAGTACCAAAGTACGGCGCGATTGGAAGAGATCCAAACGCATCTCGAGAACAATTTGGGCGAGAAAGTCGATAAGGATCTGATCGAATTTAAGGTGATCTTCTTTGAAACCTAATAGGAGGAAACGATATTAACGGCACCTCGCTTCTTCGTCGTTTGGTGTTGTTGTTTTCTCTTTTGGTTCTTGCTTTAAGAGGCACCGATGTCAATTGGAATTTTGTGATTTTTCCAGAATTTGGATATGACCAAGTACAAGTTATTGCACGAAGGTGCGGCATCGTTGATACGGAACAACAAGACGAATCTGCCGGTGCATTTGGTCCTCGTCGAGGGCGTTTTGTTCCTGTTTCACAAAGAGGGCGACAAATACGTGCTGAAGAATCTGCAATCGGCGACCAGCGATTGCGCGACGCCCGTCATCAAATTGGCGCATCTGATTGTTCGCGCCAATGCCGCCGGTGAGCGATTGCAATTGCAATAGTGGCGAATTTCTTTAACAATTTCGTTTTCCATTTTTTAGATAAGAACAGTTTGATATTGATCAACACGACGATCACGCAAATGTACAATTTGAGAGGCAGGGATCCGACGGAGACGAAAAGGTAAACTTGCGAATCATTTCGTTGCTGTTTGTAATAGGAATGCGCGAACTTGAAGAATGGAATTTTGCAATTTCAATGGTTTGGCGCGGATAGAAAGATAGTCGCGAAAAGCTGAAGCGTAAGAATGAGAGGGAATCGGTTGTTTGTTAATCATACATTTTCCTCTCTTTTAGGTAACTAGGTCATGAATAATGTGTTCGATTTCTTTTTTTTTAGATTCGCAATAGCATTCGCTCGCGAATTTATGCCAATTTCTTTGCGATAGAATCACAAGGCGAGCGTTTAAAATTGATGCGGGCAAATTAGCGAGAGCTCGTGGGGATAAATCTCGAAAAGGAAAGAAAAACCTTTAACGATCGGCCGGTGCTATAAATAGATTATTTTTCGCGAATTCGTCGTATAATTCTCGCATTTGCGTTTTAACGCAAAAAAAGAAAACACCGAAATTAATTAGATTTTTTTTGGAGACGGGAAATCGATTGAATGGCAAATCGTTAAAGTGCCAATCAGAAAATGACGCTTTAAATTGCTGCTTTTTACAATTAGAAGTTTCTTTTGCGCTCTCGCAAAATGATTTGCACATAAAAAATCTATTTTTATGGTATATTTTTCTTAAGGCTCTTTCTCGCTCGCGCTTTGCGTGTGCGGAAAAGATAATTTTGCGCTTCCCGCGAAATTATTTATTTATTTTAGCATCGTTTATTATTGATGAGAACTTACGAAGGTGCTCGTCTTTCTTTATTATTTATTTATTATTACGGCGCCGTAATTAAACCATTATACCGGGCGTTCGATAACGTCTTATCATTTGGCAATTAACCGATATCAATCCGATGTCTCTTGTAACTAGTTTTCCATCTCCAGCAAAGAAATTCGAGCGGACTCGCTCGTAGAGGATTCACATTGACTTTAGACACGAATTAGACTCGAATAGTCGCGCTTTCCCCTGTACCAAAAAAAAAAGAGGAATCATTACCCGATGTTTATACGTCTAATGTTAGATAAAATTAATATTTAAAAAATCCTAAACTGGAAGCCTTGAATTTGTTCGCTCTCGCTCTCTCTCTTTCTCGCTTCATTCTAATTTTCTTCGACGATTTGTTTTTCCTTCGCGGTCAGTCTTCTATCGAACCGTCGTTTAGTTCGGCACGATTAAACTCCGGACGATCGAATTTAAATTTAATACGGAATGCATTCGTATTTTATTAATTAATTGAATTAATCGCGTAACTTCACGCGGAATCGGTTCGCGCATAAAAGTAAATCACAAAATGACGTCGAATAATAATGATAATCATAGAGGAAGAAGAAGGCAATCGTTGCACATCGAGCCGAACAACGACGCCGAGAGAAATTGCCATTTGGAGCGTAGGGGCAGTTTTAGTTTTTTGCAACAATTGCATTCACATCAGCGGCACGATCCGGAAAGACGTCGCGGCAGTCTAATGACCAGGTGACATTTGTTTGTTATCCCTCGCGGGAAACGACGATTTTCGAACGCTTTTGAATATGTACCTTCTTTGGGACCTACATTCACGTCGATTGAATTGGAACGTTAAAGAGCAATCGCGAGAGGAGCGCGAGAGAATTCTATTCAAAACCATTTTCATTAACGAGTTATTATTTATGTATATGTAAAATATAAATAATGATTCGTATCGACGAGTGAAATTGCGAAGACCACGAACACATGAGGTTTCTTTTTTTTGTTAGCATTTTTTTATCAAAACTAAAACAAACTAATAAACAAATTGTTCGCGAGGTTTACGCAAGGTGCTGGCAAAACGCAGGTATCGATTCCCGCAATGTTCGCCGCGAGATACGCAATCGGAATTGCAAATATCAACGATTTTTGGCAAATCGCCAATTGGAGACGACGTTTGCTCCAATTTGTTTTTTTTTTATTATTCGCGATGCAATTCAATTTAAACCAGTTCGATTTCGATCCGGTCACCAGCAACAATATCAAAGTTCGCAACGACCGTAAAATAACAAACAGTGCATCATTCGTTTTCTTCAAGTTTTCGCAAGGCTCGTGCGAATAAAAAGATCGCTCGCGAATAGTCCAGTGACTCATTGTGCCCTCGCAATTAACTCGCATTATCGATTTATTATTAAATCTACATGTTCAATAACGTGCAAAATTCCGCCGCAAGGTTAACCCGATTCCCGCTCTCAAAATAAAGCGCCAAATGCGCACAATTAATTCGCAAAATAATATTCCGTTTATCGAATTCAGGTGGATCAAATATTTGCAAGACGCCGCGGAATCGTACAATAAACGCGACGGTCGATTGAAACGGGTGGAGCACGCACCGGACGAGGAGGAGACCGTGCAAGAGTTACCGCCGTCGCGCGATCCGACCGAGCGCGCAGAGACCGTTGGCGAAACGGCCGCCGCAACGGCCACGGACTCGTCGACGACGACGATCGGCGACAGCGAGCGGAACGGCGATACGCTGTCCGACGACGACAAAGATAAGCGATTATCGTCCGACGTCGAGCAACACTGCAACTCCTCGTCGTCGTCGTCATCGAACGCAGGTAAGATTTTGTGCGCTTCGCTTTTGCATTAAACGTTTGCTAAATCTCATTGTTTGCCCGTTTTCTATTTGCAGAAGGAACCGGTAGCGTTGGCGGTGGCGGTGTCACCATGAAGTTAACCGCTGAAGAATGGCCTCTGATTCAGCCGTCTGAAATGCAAACGATCGTACCGCCCGTGCACACAGCAGAATCGATTGTCACGTTAATTGGTAATTAATGCGCGGCGAGGACGCCAACGTTTAATTTAAATTTTGTCCCGCTCAAATTCCTAAATGCGGCTAATGTCACTTATTTCAACTGATCAAATTAATTCTTCTAAGTAATTGTCATAACTGACATCCGTACATGCCTGAATTAATTAACAATACGTGGCTATGTTCAACTCTTTGTAGTCATTCTTTTTTCTCTCCTAATTGTCAAATTTCATTCTTATAGAACAAATCAAGCAAAAGGACGAGGAGGTGCGTAAAGCGCTCGCCGACAAGGAGATGCTCGTCGCCGACATGCTGAACATACCGCGCGAGGATTTCCATCACATTGCCGATATGATCAGCGAGGACACGTTAGCCGCGACAACGACGGCATCGTCGACGGCCACATCTTCAGCCTCATCCACCTATAAGGAACCGTGCGAAATCGTCTTAGCAGCCGTATATCAAAGTCGGTATCATTTAACGAAAGCGAATGACTTAAAGTAAACTCTTCTTTTTTTAATTCTAATCAACCAGCGGATAAACTGTTGCAAGCGATAAACGACGCGCAGAACGTGACCGAAGCGGATGTCGTCGCGTCGAAAGGTGGCAAGTATCCGTCGTGTGCGAGCAACGAGACGACGGTCGCGAAGAAACTTGTAAATGGCGCACCCCAAGTCCCGGTGGTGAAGATCGAGAGGATCGCGACGACGCTTAACTCGCAACTGACGGGGTTACTGGTAAATGAGAAGACGAAGCAATTATTAATTCGCGATCTTGATCTATCGTGTCTTTCGTGCAGAGTACCCTGAAGGAGCGCGAAGACGAACGCGAACGATTACGAAAGGAGCTGCAAAGGACGCGCGAGCATTTGCACGAGGTGCTGGCGTTGCATCGGCCGCAATGCACGAATCATGCAGACGATGACGACGTAGATGAAGTGAATCGACACGACGACAACGACGAGGAAACGTATTCGGATTGTCAGCAGCAACAATCCGGCGACTTGGAAAGCATTAAGGTCGGCTCTTCAGGCAGTAACTATTGGCGAATTGAATTTGCACTGAATATACATTGAAAAGCGAATTATAATCGTTTTCTCTTTATTCTCTTTTTAGGAAAGTCCGACAGAACACGAGAACTGATGGGATGGATTAGACAATATTGATAAATCAAAGGCCTACTAATTAACAATGAAGATGATGCATTATTTGCCTTAACTCTCGACATTTTAATTGGTTAGACGCGAACGAAAACGTAGCCGAGAGTCGATTAAAATGCCGAAACAAACCTGTACATTCGTTATGTATATATTATCTATTCATATTTTGTATTATATGAACGTCTAGTTAATTAAGTAACTGATACCAAGTGGACTTAAATACGATTAATCGTCGGCGATGGAAATTATAGGAGAAGAAAATTATGGAAGGAAGGGCGATGATGATCAGGATTCGATACTCGACCAACGAAAGAGACTAGAAAGGAAACGGTGGAATTGATTTATTAATTATTATTATTACCGGCAGGAGAACATTTTGCTTGTCTCCGAAAACGCAAATGAAAGTGATAGGAATCCATATGGTTATTAATGCTATTTATATTATGAATTCATTTCCTCGTATAGAATGGCGAAGAAGTAGAAGAAGAAGAGGAGGAACTTATTTATATTATAATTAGTTTACTTTTTTTTAATGATAAGTCTTTTTTTTTTTAGTTCAGATGTAATTTAATTGTGTACGATAGAGCAACGATTCGATCGATCGATTATGCACATTTCAATTGATTTTC
This sequence comes from Hololepta plana, assembly GCA_963695495.1. NCBI lineage: Eukaryota > Metazoa > Arthropoda > Insecta > Coleoptera > Histeridae > Hololepta > Hololepta plana. Next base: position 8,989,047 of record OY968837.1, on the reverse strand, counting down.
ATTGTTAATTTGTTATGGAAATTTAGCAACGCATGAAACGAACTGAGGGCCCACTTTTTATATAATTTTCTTTGTTGATCATGTTAATGTTTGCTTTTTAAACGTCCGCGTATTGATTGAAATTTAAGCCTTTCGTTCGTTTGACGTTCGTCCAATCGATCGATTATTGTTGTTGTTTGGCGCGATCATGAATTCAATTATGGGTATTACGAAAATTAGGAGTCGTCCTTCTCCTTGTAATCAGGGGAAAGATGCAGTTTCTCTTTTGCAAACGTATTTATTGTGCAAGAAGTATTTTTCTCTCTTTTTTAAAATAATTTTTAAACAATTCAAATTGCATTCTTTCCAAAACGTCTACGTATCATGATTTAATTCAATTTAATGTTATTCATACTTTAACTTGCAAATTGAAGAGGAATTGTCAACTTCGCAAACGAGCGAATTTTGTTTTTTAGCAATCCTCGTTATTCTGTAACGTGCAATAATGCTTTATTATTATTACTGTAAATTATTTAAACAATTATTGAGCTGGATGAGACGAATTAATTAATTTGCATAAAATTGAGAATATTGTTCGTTATTAAATTACAATTTAACATTTCGCTGAATCACGAACGACAATTTGTTACCTAAATTAAAAATCAATTTAAAACTGTGTACATAATAACTTAAAATAAGTGGCTATTTAATTATTCCGTTCTTTTTTCTAATTTATACTAGTACTTTTTCTATATTTCATTTACAAAAGGTAAATTATATTTAATTTATATCTCAAAGAAAAGTAACTTCTTAACATTATTTTTTTTATTAACTTATAATTAATAATAATGTTGTTTTTATATATATATACTAAAAAGAAGAATGTAATTTGTTTATTTTTTTTAAGTTTATTCACTCGAAGTCTAATTATATTATACAACTAATTAAGTTAATTAAATTTATTGTTTTATACGTGCACATAACATGTAACAATTATCAATATTTACGTTGCTGTAATTTGTAAAAAGTAACTATCAGTTTATAAAGAAAGAACCAGTGTAAGTATTTTCTTTCTGTTTGCAGATACATGCAAAAGTTTGTCACCGTCTCTTATGCGACTCTTTGGATTTTTTTCCATAATAATGGGACAGTTTTTCTTTTGTATTGATTGAATGCATTTTATATCTGGCATTTAGCAGCGATTCGAATTTATAATAAATAATAGCGAAATAAATTAATAATGAACGATATTAGCAATTTTGAAAATAAAACAATTGTTACTATTTTTACATGATATGTAATATTATTTATATACTTGAGAAATATATACATATTAATTAACGTAGTAAATAAAAAAAACTAGAACGAGTTAGCAATGCCAAAACAATCCTAAATAGAAGAAGTTATTTTGGTTCTTTGTATAAATAATATTAATGATGATAATAATATATTAAAATTTTCGCGTGATCCGTTTTGAATCAAGTCGCCGGAAGGAGGTGGATTACGCCATCATCTTCCAACGAGTACCCGAAACTTCCGCCGACGTTAGTGCAGCTTTTATGCACCAGGGTCGGTAACAGTTCGTCATGTACAGTGTATATATATTATCTTTGTATTATAAAATGGTGTGTCAAACTGTTGTTTATTTAAAAATTTATATCTATGTTATGTGTTTAGGAGAGCAAGATTGTTAAGAATTTAAATAAGTTAAGTGTTTTTAAATGTTAAATGTATATATCTTTAGCAACATGATACTTTCATATAAGAAGATATAACAAATTTGTGCTATGGCACTAATTTAATGTAATTCAGCAGAAAAAGAAGAGCATGTGCCGTCATGTTTTATTAATGTGGAGAAACCAGTCTACTCAACATTGAAAGAGGAACTAAATGTATGTCAGAAAAAATTGGAATATCCTCTTTTAGAGTAAACGTTTTGTTTTTATTAAAATTAATAGAGATTTAACACGTCTTCTTAAATCCTTATGTATGTTTATAAATGGTCGGTAAGGTTAAGATTGTAATGCAAAAGTATTATGTTTTCTATTATCTTTATGAAGGAAGGTAAGAATAATATTGTAATGTTGTGTGTACTTTGTTTTCATAAAAATTAATAAAGATTTAACACTTATTGTTAAATCTCCAAATATTTTAATGACAGCAAGGTTGAAATAGAATTATTATGTAGGACAAGCTTTGTTTTTATAAAAAAATATTAATTATTTAACACTTATTGTCAAATCATTAAATTCTTTTATGAAAGCAGAGTAAAAATATAATTGTAAGAGGTAGATACTTTGTTTTTATAAAAACTATTAATGATTTAACACTTATTGTTGAATCATTAAATGTTTTTATGAAAGCAAGGTAAAAATATAATTGTGAGATAGAATGTACTTGTTTTTATAAAAGCTTATATTACTGTATTTATGTTTATTTTAATATTATTACAACATTCAATTATACTTAAATATACAATTTTAAAATACAACCAAAACCTTTAATTTACAAAGCTCCTTCAATTAAACATCTCTTCAGATTAGAATTCACCATGAAAAAAAATCGAGTTAGATTCTCAAATTCCTCCATCTTTTAATTCGAAAAATATTAGGAGAACATGAGGACCGAGGAGGTCGGCGATCCTGATATTTTGGCGCGAAACATTCTCGACGAATGCTCGCGAATTTCTCGGACTTTTAATTCGAGAAATATTAGGAGAACATGAGGACCGAAGAGGTCGGCGATCCTGATATTTCTCGAATTAAAAGTCCCAGAAATTCGCGAGCATTCATCGAGAAATTTTCCCGCCAAAATATCAGGATCGTCGACCTCCTCGGTCCTCATGTTCTCCTAATATTTCTCGAATTAAAAGTCCGAGAAATTCGCGACCATTCATCGAGAAATTTTCCCGCCAAGATATCAGGATCGTCGACCTCTTCGGTCCTCATGTTCTCCTAATATTTCTCGAATTAAAAGTCCGAGAAATTCGCGAGCATTCGTCGAGAAATTTTCCCGCCAAAATATCAGGATCGTCGACCTCCTCGGTCCTCATGTTCTCCTAATATTTCTCGAATTAAAAGTCCGAGAAATTCGCGAGCATTCATCGAGAAATTTTCCCGCCAAAATATCAGGATAGTCGACCTCTTCGGTCCTCATGTTCTCCTAATATTTCTCGAATTAAAAGTCCGAGAAATTCGCGAGCATTCGTCGAGAAATTTTCCCGCCAAAATATCAGGATCGTCGACCTCCTCGGTCCTCATGTTCTCCTAATATTTATCGAATTAAAAGTCCGAGAAATTCGCGAGCATTCATCGAGAAATTTTCCCGCCAAAATATCAGGATCGTCGACCTCCTCGGTCCTCATGTTCTCCTAATATTTCTCGAATTAAAAGGTCGAGAAATTTGAGAATCTAACTCGATTTTTTTTTATTTCTCACTTTTTTTTTTCATAGTGAATTCTAATCTGAGGAGATGTTTAATTGAAGGAAATTTGTAAATTCAAGATTTTGGCTGTATTTTAAATTTGTTTATTTAAGTATATTTGAATGTTGTAATAATATTAAAATAAACATAATTACGGCAATATAAGCTCTTATGTTAACATTGTTTTGTTTAGATGTTTTCGATGGCAAACATTTAATGATTTAACAATAAGTGTAGAATCATTAATAGTTTTTATAAAAACAAAGTATCTTTTATCTCACAGTTGTATTTTTACCTTGCTTTCATAAAAACATTTAAAGATTTAACAATGAGTGTTAAATCAATAAATCTTTTTATAAAAACAAACTTTATTCTACATAATAATTGTATTTTATCTTTATCTTCATAAAAATATATAATGATTTAACAATGAGTGTTAAATCATTAATGATTTTTATGAAAACAAAGTATATTCTAGATAATAATTGTATTTCAAGATTGCCTTTATAAAAATAATTAAAGATTTAACAATGAGTGTTAAGTCAATAAATCTTTTCTATAAAAACAAAGTTTATTTTACATTACAATATTATATCTATAAAAACGTTCAAAGATTTAACAGTATATGTTAAATCTGTAATTATTTTTATACAAACAAAGTATATTGTACATAATAATTGCATTTGAAACATGCTTTCATAAAAATATATAAAGATTTAACAAAGTGTTAAATCATTAATCATTTTTATAAAAACAAAGTTTATTGCACATAATAATTGTATTTCAACATTGCTTTTATAAAAATTATTAAAGAGTTAACAGTGAGTCTAAATCTTTAAACATTTTTATAAAAACAAAGATTCTTATACATAATAATTGTATTTCAACATTGCCTTTATATAAGTAATTAAAGATTTATCAATGAGTGTTAAATCAATCAATCATTTTTATAAAAATAAAGTTTATTTTACATTACAATATTATTTCTTACCTTGTTCCTATAAAAATGTTTAAAGATTTAACACTCATTGTTAATTATTTATATATTTTTATAAATACAAAGTTTATTGTACATAATAATTGTATTACAACATTGCTTTTATAAAAATATTTAAAGATTTAACAATTAGTGTTAAATCAATAAATCCTCTTATAAGAACAAAGTTTATTTTATATTATAATAACCTGAATTAAATTAAGTATTGAAATTCGCGGTCTGGGTTTACTTCGCGTACAATGACGTTTAGTCAGCTGCAAATGCCTTGAAGTGCGTATCGAACTATCGCAATCCCTGGTGTACAAAAGCTACACGAACGTTAATTGCAGTTGGTCTGTCAGTGTTATTAGATTTCAAAATCTGGCGGAATAATATTAAAATGTCTTCCAATTAATATAAATAATTAGTGCATAAACGACTTCAATCAATTATGTGTATGTTAAGGTACCACACATAATATTTTGTTTTACACAAAGATGCATATTGAATTAAATTTAATCATTGCTTTACCTGTTGAGAATCATTTCTCATATCATTTATTATCCATGCAGTTCCACTAAAATTCAACCTTTCCTTTTTTGTCCATAAAGAATTTAATAACATCTGGATGCTTTAACAATGCTCTTTTCTTTTCGTCTAATATCTCATCTAAGCTAATTGCAGGTTCTCCACATGCACTTGCTGTACCTGTTTCACCATCATCTATGTTCGCTTCTTTCGTTCCATACGATAACTCTTCATCACATTCTTGCTTCATGTTTTGAGAAAAATCCTTTTGTTCACGTTCCTGTATGTCAGAAAGCTTCTTGTTCAACATACTTGTTAAGCGTTCCTTCACATTTTCTGATTCCATTGAAATTATCTTAGCTAGGGACAACAATAATTAGATTAACTAAAATATAATAAATATGCTGTGTACAATTATTTGGAATAACAATTAACCAGTCTATTAATCGCTTGGTTCTCGGAACACATCAACATTAATTGTGTTTCAAACCAAAAGTGTCAGCTTCTGAATTTCGTTGTGCCATCTTTTGTCTTTTATATAAAAGTAAGCAGTGGCAAATTTTCAAAAATCATTCATGACCCAGCTTTCGTTAAATTGACCATTCACAGAGAGAAAGGAAAAATTATCATCTTCCATTTAAATATTGAAATGTATATGCAAATTAACTACTACATAATCAATTTGTCTTTATTTCTTGTAGTTTCATTCTGATGCTGTTGAAACTGTCTCTCAATCACTGGTCTCAATTTGCTCAATGTGTTATTTTTAATTGATTCGCGAATTTTCTCGAAGAACTTTAAGTAATGATGAACGTTATGACTAAAAAGTAGAAGATTCAAATAATGTTCATTGCTTTAAAATGAATAAAATTCTTACATTGTCAACAACAATGGCCCCAATAATTCTTGTACTGATATCAAATGGTGAATGTAGCCCCTGGAATGTTTTGTACATGCCAAACAAGTACAACCTAACAGTAATGGCTGGAAGTCTTCGGCAAAGCTAAAATAACGTAATTACAATGATTGTTCATTGAATGTCAGTTGTTTACCTTATTTCTCTTAAATTAATTTCGTATTTTTGATTTGTGGATGATTCGTCAAATGAAAATGTTAATGCAGAAGACCTTTCAGTTACAATGTGACAGTAGGAAGTGTCAAACACATCGATGCCCATCTCAACTAAATGCAATAATGTGACTGGATTCCAGCAACCATACATCATTCTTAATTTTCCCTCAGGTATCTTATTCTAAGAGCAATGGTTAAATTATATTATTAAATAGAAGAAAGTGATGAATTCATACCAAAACAAATTCAATAGTAGATGCAACTTCATTAAAGGGAATGAATTCTGCTTCTGGTCCATTATTATAGAAACCATCTAGAGAATATCCTGATATTTGATCACATGCTGACATTTCATTCAAACATCTTTCCCTTTGATACATATTATAACCACCAGATATAGAGGCAACAACAAAGGCATCTTGCAAATCAGCACACTTTTTATGCCTGTCCATACATTGCTTAAAAAATTCTATACTATTATCAACAGCCTTATTTAATCTCTTCTTAGCACTTGACATGTTTGTATCATTATCTGCAAGTAAACAAAACATGTCAGGTTTAAATGATGACACCACATTCATGTAAGTTTCTGCGTTTAGTAAGACTTTCCCAGCCCGTGTCCACAATGGGACAAAGTCCTTATAGTGATGGCCTGGTTGTGTTAGATCCCCAGGATCTTGAACCACCATGCATGTCAAACAATCAGATAGTCCTACAATTAAAATGTTACAATTGATTGTTAAATCTAATTCAATTATATTACCAACAAAATCTGATATATTGCCATCATAATCATTCATTGCATCTTGAAAGTGATAAGTACTAGCCACAGGAATTTGTAATATTTGCGGCGTCTTACATACCAATTGGAAAACTTCATATGTAATGTTAGGTATGCTGCCGCCCTGAAATAAATCAATTAGAAATTTATTCTACATGAAAAACTACATTTTGATACCATACCCTCGTATATAACATAGGGAATGGGGTTTCGACGTTTAAACATGTTCCATTATCACGTTCTTTCGTCAAATTACCCAATCTCGGTGAACATTTCGTCAAATTGTCCACGACGAATTTCATTTTATTACCACGATTCATTTCACATTGAATAAATACAATAAAACATTAACATTCATTAACAATCATTTAAAAAAATAATTAAAACCTCAAATGTTGTTGTTGATATTGCTGGTTGGCAAAGATAATATGTACAGAAATGTCAAATACATGTGCTACTTGCATAGGCAACACGCATAGCATCGCATTATTGGTGGATGCTCTATTTGCATACATAACTATATAAATTGATGAAATTTCTAAGAAAATACAATAAACGCAACCAATTCAAGTGCGTATAATTTTATTACTAATCACAGATGAGTATCCGTAAGAAGCTGGTGAATTATTTGAATAAATATATTCGGCTGAACAGTTTCTTCTCTGCTCTCTGCATCTCGAGAGAAATACTGACAAATTTAAGAGGATTTGGACACAAAAACGTACGATACAAATAAATATGATCGGGGAGAACTCTTCCAGCTGTCCTCGCTCGTTAAGTCGCCAGGCATTTACAAGACAACGTCCTTCTGGATGTCGTAAATGGTTTGCGCCGACTTGTGGAGACGCGCCTTTTCGCATTCGGTCAAGTTTTGCACGACGATACGTTCGACACCGTTCGCGCCGAGCACGCAGGGCAGCGAGAGAAAGACTTCTTGTTCGATCCCGTGAATGCCCTACAAAGTAACAAACGTTACGATCGCATAAGACTTTTCGCAAAGAGTAAAATCTTACTTGGACGAGCGTAGACGTCGCATCGATCGTGCGCTTATTGCTCAGAATCTGTTTGGCGATGTGCGTGGCAGTGAAACCGACCGCGCTCGATGTGTAACCTTTCAGCTTAATCAATTTGCCCGCACTGCCGACGACGTCCTTGTGCAGCTGTTGCATATCGTCCGGATCGTCGTCCTCGCCTAGACACGGATTGACGCTGGCCAAGGGCACGCCGGCAATGTTAACGCCGGACCATACGGGAACTGGATGGCCCGAAAAGGAAAAATGTAATAACGATAATCTATCGCTTGCACGGAGGCCGCGACATCGATGACGTACCGCTGCTGTCGCCGTGCTCGCCGATAATGAAACCGTGTACGCTCGACGCGGCGACGCCGAGCTTCTCCGAGAGAAAGTAACGGAAGCGCGACGAGTCCAGCACGCAACCGCTGCCGATCACGCGCTCCTTCGGCAGACCGCTCAGTTTCCACGTGATGTAGGTGATGACGTCGACCGGATTGCTGACGACGAGGATGATCGTGTCCGGCGAGTGTTTCACCAATTCGGGCACGATCCGTTTGAATATGTCCGCGTTACGTTGCACCAACTCCAAACGACTCTCGCCCTCCTTTTGACGCGCGCCGGCCGTTATGATGCACAACTTCGAACCGGCCGTAATTGCATAATCTACGGGCAAAAAATGGAACGAGACTAATTATTATCGCGATCGAGGAAAGGACCAAACGTTAAAATCGTTTTCAACGTGCGATCAATCTGAACAAAGTACATTGTACGGGGAAAACGTCTAATGCACGTGTTAGGGGGCAATTAAGTTTCATAATGTACAAGGCCGCGTTTTATGTAGTACTCTGTCATTATTCGTTGTCGCCAATTGTTAAGCGCGTTCGCTTTTTTTGCTTTTGCAGCAAATAACGAACCTGTTCCGGCGTTAATTATCGCTTTCGGATTCGGGAAGAATCTGCAGCCGTGTTGTAAATCGAGCATCTCGCCCTCCAGTTTCTTCGGATCGACGTCGACCATCGCGATTTCGTTTGTGACATTCTGCAAGAACAAAGAAAATACGCGAAAATTAATGTACAATCAATCGACCGCTTGTCGAGCGATTCTTATCACTTATCAATGGGAATTAAACGTCGGATTATATTATTGATTGCTAAATAAAAGTACGATTGATGACGAATTAAGTAAATAAGATTTCGCGATGCGAAACGCGCTTGAAGAGAGAGTGAAAATGAATAAAAAAAGGCGAGGATGTTGAACCTTCGTAAAATTACAAAACGGAAAATGTTATTGCAAACACATATTTCAAAATAATTGCAAAAACGTTCGCGTTTTCTTTTTTGGTTAAAAATAACTCGACGCGTTCCCCAGTTCTCGACTTTTTAATGCGATCATTCGCCGGCGCCGCGATGCAAATTATTAATAAAAAAAACCTTTTGTATATTTCATTCAGTGCTATTTTTCACAAGAAAAGTCGCAATCAACGAACGCCGAATTTTCTCGCATTAAAGTTCATTTAAAAGACAAGTTTGCGCGAAAAGGTGACCGCGATGCTCGCCAATCGGTCCGAATTAAATCCAATTGACTTTGCTTTGACCTTCTTCATCTTTAACAGTTAAACGAACGAAAAACTAACGGGCGAAACTCGCGATTAAATAGTTTTTTGTTTGTTTGCTTGTAGTTTGCTTTCAATTAGCAAATATTCGAACCAATTGAAATTTATTTAATTTGTCTTATAATAACGCGATTCGCATTACGCAAGTTACGCCCTTGACTTTCGTCCCAAATGCCCCACATCATAAACACCGGTTTAACGCCCTAAAAGAAATAATCCCTTTTACACACGTTTCCGGTTTCTTTTCTAAAAGCGAAGACCGGATCTTTACCTGAGCCAACAGCGTTAAGATGCAGGACATGCCGACATTTCCGACGCCGACGACCGTCACCTTGTTGTGCGCCGTTTCCACCGGCGGGGCGACTTGCACGAACAATTTATCGCACATTTTGCAACTGGAAAAACAGATTTGTTTTTGCATTAATAGTCACACGAACGAGCGACAGGTTGTTTTTTTTTTCGAACGATTACAAAAGATAACGGTCACGTTTAATTAAGCGATTCAACGAAACTTGCTCGCTGTAGCACTCACCGCAAAAAAATCGCTCCGTTCAATGATGATGAATTAACTAATGCAGGGCGTGCGATCGATAAATTGAAAAGAATCCGATTACAATCATCTAACGGAGCTAATCGCTTAATTAAACGGTATGAATGAATTAACAAGGATGCGTACCACTGATCGGAATACTTTGATAAACTTCTTGAATCGTATCGACGATACAATGCGACCGCTACGACCTTCGTCTTGTATATATGCGTGGACTCGGACCTCATGCGCATGTTTCTCCTAGAAGGTAAATTTCGAATCATTATTATTACTTTTCCCACGATTTTTTTATCGAATTATGTACAGGAAACGATCCTGACGGGAATGAAGTGGAGGCGTCGAGACGCGTACGAATTCACGTAGGCCGCCCGCTTTTGGCGGACGTGAAGAAGAACGACTTTCGAGGAACGTTCTTATTGCACGTGGATTGCATCACGTTCCATCGGTGGTTCATCGTCATCGACAGAAGAGAGACGATGCGTGCGAGCGACGGTAACTTCGAAGGCTCGATTTCCTGTTGCTCACACGTTGCGGTTTACAGTTCTTTGATAATTTTCATATACATTCGGCAATTTATCTTCTAAATCTAATAATTTTCACGCGTTGTAGTTGTTGTACAATTAAAAAAGCTTAAACTGGGAGTTAACAGAAAAGAAAAGGATCATGGAAATCTAATCTATAAGTTTTCCTTATTCTCTAATCACATTAGATAGTTTGCGTTTAAATTGCAAAGTTTTCCGGCAACGATCCGAATGATTCGCAAATAATTAGCGTTAAATTCAATTTAATTGCTTCATCAAATTGGCATCGATTAAATTTTGAATACGTGACAATTCTGCGAATTTTGATCGCGATTGTTTCTTAAAAAGCGGATCTTGCACAATTTTGCACAACTTTCAATGGAATTTGCCGAAGTTTGGAATCTCTTTTGCACGTAGCTGTTCGTTATTGCGATCGCATTGCATCATTGTGTGCGCGTGTAAATTTAAAGGATCGTTAGACTCACTTGAAAGATTCGAAACCGATTTTGGTCGATTGTCTGAAAAAAGAACTGGCACTCCTTGGACAAACAATCATTTCTGCTTCTCCGTTTCCTCTTTTTGGATTTTTCTTTTGACAAGATCGTTTGCAATAATCAGTTAAGCTAAAACGTCTAAATGACTAGTGCAATTTTTGACATAAACGTTCTATATTACAAGCGCTAACCATTATTGTTACGTATTCTTGTAGATGTATTTGTATCTCTTGAATTACATGCAAAATGCTAATAACATAAATGATTAAAGATCCTTTCGTCCGGTCGATCCATCGATCGATCGATCAATCAATCGAAATTGAGGCCATTTTGTATTTCCAACAGCAGTTTGGCGGTCTTCAGCAACAACGATCGTTCCTGACACGACAACGTCATCTGCACGATACCGACGACGCCTTCCTCGCCGAGGATCGCCGGCAGCGACAGGACGACGTCGTCCTCGATGCCGCATTGACCCTGGCGAAAGCAAAATCGTTTAATTTCGCATTTTAGCAAATCGACCGGTTTCATGTTTCGCACCTGTACAAACGTCGACACGGGGAGCACGGTCAACGTGTTCTTCAGTATGATGCCAACGATGTGGCCGACGGTGGCACCGATCGCCCACGACGTGAACCCTTTCAATTTGATCACCTCGCCGGCACCTTGGATCACCTGCCGATGCATATCGACGTAATTCTCCGGATCGTCCGTCGTGCCGATCTTCGGATTGATGTCTTTGATCCGCGTGCCGCCGACACTCACCAGAGACCACGCAGCAACTGCAACAACAACAACAACAACAACAAAAAACACGAATGAATACGTATAAGTAAACGATCGAATGAGAATTGGAAATGAAACGCGGCGTTACCGCTATTGTCGCCGTGCTCGCCGAGTATGTAAGCGTCGACGCTACACGGCGCGACGCCCAGTTTGTCGCCGAGAAAGTACCGCCATCGGGCCGAATCCAAAGTGGTGCCGGTGCCGATGACGCGATGCCGCGGGAAACCGCTCAGTTTCCACGCGACGTACGTGAGCACGTCGACGGGATTCGTCACCATCACGATGATGCAGTCCGGCGAGTATTGGACGAGTTTCGGTATGATGTTCTTCAACACGGCCACGTTCCTCTGCACCAGGTCCAAACGGGACTCTCCCTCTTGTTGGCGCACGCCCGCCGTCACCACGCATATTCGCGATCCGGCCGTTACCGCGTAATCTAACGAACGTTAAGCGGTATTTGTGAAACTCGGTGGATGGTGAAATGCTACAAAGTTACCGGTGCTCGCTGTCACTTTACAATTGCCCAAATACAACGAACCATGTTGAAAGTCCTTCATTTCACCTTCTAACTTCTTGGCGTCCATGTCGCAGAGCACGACCTCACCGGACCTGCCCTAAAAAAATAAAACGCTCTTTGATGATGACGAGGGGAAATTGATGGATTAACTTACGGAAGACACGATGGACATCACGGAAGCGCAACCGACCATTCCGCAACCGACAACGGTCACTTTGTCCTTTGCCGTCTTCACCGGCTCGGATAATCTCGTTATCAATAGATCTTTCGTGGCCATTGTGTTTTGATTGTGTTTTTACGAACGAATTTTTCTTTTTGGAATTTCTACACTTAATTTTGCCCTTTTATTATCGAAAATTGACGTTTAACGTTTATATATGAGATTAAAAAACAATAGAAACGGTCGCAAAATCTTCACGTATACGATGATAATGATTTATGGCGATCTAGTGTAAATGAATAAACAAAAAAAAAGTTTAATTGAACCGTCCAACTTCACGCCAACAGCAGGAATGGCTTCTTTCGAAAAGAACCTACGTGTGTATTATAATCGGAGAACCCTTCTTCTTCTTACCTTCACTGCATTTATAATGATACAGAAAAACCGATCTTTTTCACATTTGAAACGAATTAGATTTAGTAACCAAAACATGAAACGCGACACGTCGCGACACCTGCGGCCGGAACACCGAAACCACGCGTTTGCGCCATCTTTACGGAATAGCGTCGAACGTTGTGGTTGAGCATTCCGGACACCGGCGGTGATAGAGTCGACGTTAGTGTCTCGGCTGTTTAAAAGTTCGAAAAATACAACAAGAATGAATAATAACAAAAATCGCCAATTAAACTTCCGGCCCCGCCTCGTTGCCCTCGTCCTCCTCGTCGCCGGCGTTCGCGGCGAGGATATCGCCCAGATCGCCGTCGCCCAATTCCGTCGATTGCGGCTCGAGTATGTTAATGTTCTTCTGCAGCTCGTATATACTGTCCGCGGCCTTTTGCAGCATCACCTTCTCCTCGTCGGACAAATTCTGTCGGATCCTGTAGGTGATCCCTTGCCGCCCGATTATACACGGCAACGATATGAATATGTCCTTCGACATGCCGTGACGACAACCCTTTTATTTTTTTGGTATCAAACAAAATTAATGCGATTCCGTTTGCGCGCACGAATTCTAATCGCGAACGGTTACCTTCATGTGAACGGCGACGGAGAAACACTCTTTCGTATCGTTGAGGATGGCCTTTACGACTCGCGCCACGCTAATCGCCGTGCCCCACGAACGGCACACTTTCAGCTGGTTGACGTCGTTCCTTCTGCAAAAGTAATCGCCGATAGGATTAGAAGCAGTTTGGATAAATCCCTACGAAAAAAAAATTATAAAAATGAACGGATTAAACGCAAACGAGCGATTGGCGTTTATTCTTGGCGATTCGTTTTCGAATAAGAAATGTATTGTACGTCAATTAATTGGTAACCGGCGGGGCAAAATGCGAGCGCGCAACGGGGCGATCCTCATGATTTATTCATACGCCCGATTTGTAATCTCTCCTTCTCTCGATTCCCTTTGTTATCGGCTAACGTCTAACACAAAGAGAACCGTGCGCATTTCCAATTAATTTAAAATACGTTTCGCCAATCGCTCGCAAAAAGAAACAACAACACATTTCGCTGTCCACGTGCAGTTGCGATCTTTCTTCGTTTTCTTTTCGGCGTAACGTTCGTTGGCGATCGATTTACGTTTTCAGCACTTGTTTGTGTAGATCGTTCCAATTCTCCGGGTCCGCATCGGTGCCAAGGTCCGGATTGACGTCCCGCAATCGGACGCCGGCCACCGTCGCCGAAGACCATAGGGGAACTGAAAGAATTAGCGAATTAAAGGATTGCAAATTAAATTTGTTCTTCGTCATCTTCTTATCATTCCCCCCATACGCGATTATTATTATTATTAGTTTTATGGGGCAACCGGTTTATTTATTATTCCACTCTAAACAACAAAATATATAAATGAACAGAGAGAAGATAATATTAAAGGATAAAGTGAAATTAATGGGGAAATAAAATTAAATAAATTAAAGGCAGAAGATGTCGAGGAGATTATAATAATAGTAATAATAATAATAATGAAACGGGCTGCAGAAGACGAAGAGGAAAAGGGAAAAGTACGTGTGTGTGGGTATTTGAAAGAAACTGACTAAATGCCCGTAATAAATCGTCGGTTAATTGATCTCGGATATTACTCCATTCAATTTTCAATGACGACGTATACGAAAGCAAAACGAAGAGAGAGGCGAGAGAGAGAGAGAGAGAGGAATAAATTCGAGATAAGTATTGAAATTTTTTGCCTTAATTGAAACAAATTTTAATTTAATTCCAATAAATTTCGGCGTTAACGACACATTTTATCTTCATTATTACATTGTAAAAGCGGCTTAAGACTCTCTCGCGTCGAGAGTCTAAAAAAGGCGAACCGACAACTCTCGCGACGTAATCTGCCAAGAATTGGCCGTAAATAAATATAAAAAAAAGAACCACTCGAAGAACAAGAGGAACAGCGAATCGAAGGCGAGATGAAGTAATCGAAAGGGAAATTAAAGCAATAAAAGAAGGACGCGGAATGGAATCTGCATATTGTTAATGGGGAGACGTCTTTATGGAAACGAAATGGCGAATGTCGCTAGAGCGAGGCGCGAAAAAGTTTTCGTTTCTCGCGCGATCACCATAAATTAAAGCGACACGTTCTTTGCAATCGGGATAAAATATGGAAATTCCGCAGACGAAGACACGTCGAGCGAGACTTTAACGCGATTTCCATGAGAATGGAATAACTTTTTCACGTTCATCCCATGTCGATTTCGAAAGGGGCCCCGGGAGCAACCCTGCTGCGGCCTCACGGTGGGGTCGGCACTTGGTCCGTCGCCGCGAAGGAAGAACACGTGAGAGAGAGTGTGTATTGGCTTTTCAAAACCTCGACGATTTTATTTATTGGACGTCGAATAATAAAACTCGAACACGGGGACGAGCGAGAGAGGACGGAAAACGTTTTTCCTTTTCGCTCTCTTAATCACGTTGATCATCTTGTTCGATTCTAATTGCTCGTGCATCTTTACTTCTTCTGGGCGACGAATTAATCGAGGGAACGAAGCAAATTGCCTCGAATCCTCGAGTATAGAATAATTAATTGGTCGATCGACGGTCCTCCGAGGAATCTTCGTTTCCTAATCGTTTCGAAAGTTTTTCATTAATTTCTTCGTCTTTAATTTTCCTCATTTTGGGTTGATTAATAATTACGACCCGTTTTGGGCGATTAATTTTCGTTGCCTGCATCGAATGGAAGCATTCTGCATTGAAGCGTTTACGCAAATTCCTCCGTCATACGCTCGTTTGCACTTTCTTTACATTTTGCATCGTGCAAAATAATCCACATCCTCTTGTTATTTAATAACAATAATAACGACGGGCAGATAATAACGAAACGTACGTATTTACTATTAGAATAATTACGAAAAGAAATAAACAAACGAACGTCGCGCAGGTTCATTAAACAGGAATAGCATTAAAGCAGGTATTTTATCGGTTAATTAGTTGAAACGTTGTTAAGAAAGAAAGAGAGAGAGAGAGAGAGAGAGAGAGAGAGAGGCCCGTAGAGACTAAAAAAACTGAAATCTCGTTCTTTTAAGCGTCGTGCTTGCGCAATAATAAACTCGAGTAAACTTTGTGGCAACGATTTAAAGTTTGAAATCTAACGACCGCCGATCAACGATCAGCGTCAACTCACTGCCATTCGACGCTTGTTCGCCGGCGATGAACGCTTGCACGTTCTTGATCGAGCACTCCATCTTCTTCGCGACGAGCTCCTTGAGCATCGACGATTCCAGAATCGTGCCGAAACCGACCACTTTGAACGCTTGGAAATCGCTCAGACGCCACGCGACGTACGTCATCACCTCAACTGCGGTCGGCCATTTGGCATCGAAAGAACGGGCGAAAAATTAATTATCGATTGGCATCAAGTGGCGGCGGCGAACTTTACCCGGATGCGAGACGATTAGGAGGATGGCGTCGGGGCAAATTTGCGCCAGCGTCGGTATGCAGTCGCGAAATAGGGCCGTGTTTATGTTGGCCGCCGTCTCGCGACCCTCCTCGCTCGACGCGCCGATCGTCACGATGCAAACGGCCGAATTCGCGCATTTGTCGTAATCTAAGTATTGCAAAGAGAAAAAATATTAAAATTAAATAAACAAGAGGTCAATATTCGTTGATTAGGCGGCGAGAATTTTCTGCAAAGTGCGAATATCATGCGAATTTTCCCGTTGTCTCTGAGGAATTTCGTGTTTCCGTACGAAATGTGGCGAATAAATTTCATGTATGCGCGAGAGAGGGCGAGGCAAAAAAGTAACGAAGCGAAAGCTTGTATTTTTTGAATTACGATGTGCAAAAAAGACGTCGACGTCGGCAACAAGCAGGTGCTTATATAGCGGTTTTAATTTTGCACATTTTCCATTCCGCGGTCTACGTGTTTTGTTTGTTCTCGCATTCGTTTAACAAATGGAAATATCAACAATACATGCGAAACGCGCGAAGCCATGTGCAAATTCATAAAGAGTCGAACGCAAATACGAGGAACGCGAAAAAGGAAGAGAGGAGACGAGCCGTAAAGGAAAAAAGAAGGAGAGAGAGAGAGAGAGAAAGAGAGAGAGAAGCGTGACAGTTTCATCGTTCGCAAACGCAAATAAATATGCAAATTTATGCCTCACCCTCTCCCACTGCCATCCTCGCAAATTCCTCCTCCTCTCCTATAACACATCTGCTCGCGAAAGAATGAACTTAATTCCCAAATTCGCGCATTTTCCAAAGGGATTTTCGCACTAAACCGCAGATTATTATTGACCAAAAGAAAAAAATCGCCGGAGACAAAATGAAAGCGCAACGTCTGGCGACTTTGCAAATCGCTAATTACCTGAAGTCGCCGTCACTTTTGGCGATCCGATGTACATGAGACCGTGCTGAATGTCCAGTAACTCGCGTCTAACGATCGTCTCGTTCATGTCCACCATCACCAGATCTTTGACGATGCCCTTTAAAAGATACAAGTAAAAAAAAGACATTCGAAAATCTTTTTAAACTAAAGACAAACTTTGGAAAATCTGAAAACAAAAACTTTAAGGATGACAACAATTCCAAAGCGAAGACGATTCGTCGGTCACGGTGCGTTACACCGGGTAACCGTCCTCTTTGCGTGCAAAAGACATTTCTCGGCTTAATTTAATTAAACCAAATGACGATGATTGACGGGATATGATAGCCGATAACAATCGGGGAAAACTCTCACGATTGTCTTTGCACGTGGCGTGCGTTTCGCCTCTTCCCGTTCGCCTTCCATTTTCCCTCGTCGCATTCGACGAAATAATCTTTCGTTTAAATGGTAAATAGCGTGTTACAAACATCCCGCGCATCATTATTAATTGCGAACTTTTTTCCCCCAGTGCACGTCTCGTTGATTTCGATTTAATAACAATCAACGACTCGTGCGTCTGGAACAAATCGCATTCATCCCGGATCGAGCGACGAGGGGGCGGGCAAACGGGTTTCCGAGTAGTCGAACAAAGGGGAAAATTTCGCATTTCGCCAAACCAAAAAAAGAACGGCCGCGCAATTTATTCGCGAAACAATTAAACGGCGAGGAAAAAGCAAAACGATAAAAGTGGGAACTAGTTCCGAAGGCAGAAACGTGAATGCAAAAAGAAATAATCGAAATGCGCGAAAGATAATTGAATAAATCCGCAATAAATTTATTTATAAAAGGAAAACGACGAACGAACGGTTTCGCGATAAAAAGGGGGGCTATCATAAAAATTGAGCCTTAAAAATTAAAACAATAACAATAAATTGTCGCCTCTTCCTCTTCTCCATCTGCCTCACTTCCATCTGCAAAACCATTGGCGAGCACATAATTAATCGAAGATAACGATTGCACAAACCAAAAAAAAAAAAAAGAAAAAGAACAGAGAAGAGCGCAAAGATTTTTCCTTCAAGAAGACCAACGGAGGACGAGGAGGAGCACGCGAAGAAGTTGCGTGGGCGCGCTTGGAGTTTCTCTTTTGTTCTCCACGAAATGGTAGTAATTCGGCATTAAAAGTACTACGTACCATGGACAAAAGCGCGAAAGCGATCGACGTTCCCACAGTGCCGGCGCCCACGATCGTCACCCGATCGACGGCCGGCTCCTTGCCGTAACCGACCGGCGCGACGTGGCTCATCATCGCCTTCATCGTCGTCGTCAACATGTTGCCGCTGCTGGTGCCTTTGGATCTCCAACTCTAATCGTGCTTTCGTACGCAGAAACCTGAAACAAAGCGAATGCAACGTGCTAGAGTTGTTAAAAACAAAAGCGCTTTCGACGTGAAACGCAAATGCGTGGTCGCTGAAGAAAAGTTGAAAGAATCGAAGAGGGAGAGAGAGAAAGAGAGAGCGAGAGAGAGAGAGAGGAAGCGTTTGGAAAGAATGCGACGTTTTCTTTGGCTTATTACAAACGTTGAAATTTTCTAAAATATTACGAACCCACACAAGCCGTTCGATATAAATTACGATTTCCATAGCTCGGAGAGATTGTAAAGAGAGAGAGAGAGAGAGGACGCGAAGTTGGAGAAAAAATTAACATAAACTGGTACTAAAAACGTAGCTTAAGATATCCGGGTGAAGTCGCTTTATGGGCGCAATGGACCGAAGGCAAAGTGAGGCGTTCACACACGACGAGAACTTGAAAATGGAAACGATGCGGTTCTTTTCGCTTCTCGTCGATGATACCATCGAGTTTTCAATTCGAATCGATATCTAAAGCTCCACCAGGTGCTCGCTTAAACATCTTTGGTCTTCGCAGACGATGACGACGACTACCTCTGGGAACTGATCCGGGTAATAAAATGCGTCAAATTTTGATCAAAGTTCCATTCCGGATTATACGAATCCGGGCTATAATATAAACCCGGAGCGGAGTGAATTCGACTTGTACCAAATCCGGAGCTTAATAAATTCGAAACTTAACGAATCCGGACCTTAATGAAAGAGAATTTTAATAAATCCCGGCTTTAAAAAAAACAAATGCGGGCTTTAGCAAGCAAATCCGGACTTAAAAAAAACAGGGCATTGATAAGTCCGAACTTTAATAAATCCGGACCTTAATAAATCTGGACTTTAATGAATTAGAACTTTAGTCAAACCGGACTTTAGCAAATCCAGACCTTAACCAATATGCAGACTTTAGCAAATCCGGATCTTAATATATCCGAAATTTCGAAGTTTCGAAAAGAAAAAGTTTCAGTTGAAAGATCCACTTGAAATTATTAATCACCCCCGTTATCTAAGGCGAATAAGAATGGTATGTATACGCATGTAAAGGAGACAAAGCAGCAGAAGAGAAGAGAATGATGTTGATTAAGAAGAAGAGCCCACGAAGAGAGAATCGCCGTGTTGTTTAAGTACGAAACGGAATAAATAAATGATAAAGGCAAATGGAAATAACGCGTACATTTAATTATGAACGTACCACTGTCACTGTTAATAATATTACGAATGCCGTCCTCCGCCTCTTCCTCCTCTTTTATTTTATTCACGAACGTCTTGTAGACACGTGAGCTTTTAAGCATTCTTACCCGCCACTTTACCTCGTTCCTTACACCGAAACAGTTTTTTTTTTCTTTCCGAAAGTCGACTTCTTCGTGAAGGTTTTCTTTATAAAACTTTTCGTTCTGTTAAAGTTTTCATTATATAAGTTTAATCATTTTTTTTTTCAGTTTCTTCGATTACCAAACGACTTCTCTTATTTTCACTTCTCGCTCGTTCATTTACTTTTACATTCTTCTTCATCTCCAAAAAAAGAAAAAGGAAAAGATACAAAACGTAAAAGAGAAACACGTTGATTAATCGTTATTATTATTCCTCGCCGGATTGTTCCTATCTCAACAACAGCAACAACAACAACAACAAAAAAGCAGTAATAATTCTCATTTCATTCTATAAGCAAACGCATTTCATTTGGATTGAATGTATCGTGAAGACGAACACGAGGATGGAGAGAGAACGGACGATCCGCGGTGCCAAAGTCGTTTTAACGCCGATTTTCGGACGATCGAACGGAAAACGTTTTCCAAAATTGCGATTTTTACTTCTATAGTTTCAAGTTGGTCAAATCATCATCGAGCGCTCGTTCGGAATGCGTTCGACTGCAATTAATTCCCCCGATCGCAATTAATATCCTTGCCATTTTTAACATCATTCCGTTTATTATTATTATTATTGTTATCTCTTATGCGAATCGCGAGTCGTGCAGATTTAATTTGCAAACAAGTGGGCAATATAATATATAAGTTAGTAATGCCATTTATTATCAGTGTTCGTCCACCTTTTTAACGTTTCCCCATCTCTTTCCTTCGTTCTTTCGCTTTTTTATTTTCCATTTAGCATATCCTCCTCGCAGATCGTTCCGTTCCTTTCGATCTTATTAAATTTTCATAACGTTATTCTCATTATTACTCGCAGGCACAATAGAACGGAATCTTGATAGTACCGAGGGAGACCGCGAGAAATCACAATATTATTATACTGGTAGAAAATGCTTTTTCTTCCACGTTGAAAATTATTATTCCGCCGTTCTTTGCCTCCTTCTCTCCGATCCCGTATCGTTTCTTTAATTCGATTTTTCAATAACTGCGCGATGATAAATTAACGTGCAAATAAGTAAGCAAAGTGGGCGGAAACCTCTTGCGATCGCTCGCTCCTTAATCTAGATGGTAACGTTGCGGTTTATTAAAATCCGACGATTAATTAGCTTAGATTTATCAATTATTTGCAAAATTCGCAAAAAAGTTGTTATTATTATTCGCCAAAAGCTCCAAGATAATTAAAAGGCAGAAAAGCCACGTGAACGTCAATTGCAGCTTGTTGCCCAACTCGAAGCAGTAATAAACGAAGAACGTATAATACTATTTACCAAGAAGTAGTTTTACGTTGATGACGATGATGATGGTGTCCCAACGATTAGTTGAGCATTTTTAAATCGTCCATCGTTCGTTTCCGGTAACACGGTTCTATCACTTTCATCCATTCGACATCGACGAATTCGTTTCTCTTCCCCAAACTCTTCGCGCTTGTTAAATACAAATTGGTTTCGACTGCAAAGCAGCAACCAACCGACGACGTTTTAAGAGTCTCTTCGAAAAAGCGTTAATTACCAAATCTTTGTCATCCTTTGTTCGAGTGCGACGCTACCGAAACCTGAAGCCGTAGTGTTGCGGCAATCTTAAGATTGCTTTCAGAATTCGAATTAACGTTGTAAAGGCGTGGAATTTAATTGTCTCCCTTTCCTTTTTTTTCGGCTTTGTTTTCGGTTCTTAATCATAATTGCAACCATCCGACTACCATAAACGGAATTGATCGCAACATTATTGCAACGTTTCGTGGTGAAAACGTTGAAGTTTAAGCGAATTTACATGCGCATCCATTGGCGATGGCGAAGAAAGAAATAATTCGCGTCGAGAGTAAAGAGACACGGAGAAAAGGAAAAACAGAAGAAGACCAGTTTCCGCGGTATTGTTTTCGGCGACTCCATAACATGTTCATTATTGCCATATAGGAGATTTCAACGGACGCTTCTTATCGCTTGACATAATGTAATATATTTTACCTATTGGAAGTGAACCAACGGAATTCAAATGCATCTTTTTGTCTGCAGAGAAGAAGACTTTGGACGTTGACGAACAATGGATGTGCAACAAGAACAAAACAACAGCAACAACAACGGACAAAGAGAGAACAAAATCCGTCCGTTTGCATTTGCGATCGATCGTTATCGTCTCGCATTGTACACATTCGAAGGGATAAATAGATTGGGGAGGAAAAATGTGCACGATGATGATGATGACTTCGTTTAGTCCACGGCACGGAGACGAGCGCGGACAATAAACGTCAGCCGGATGTTTATTTCATCGGGCTGTTCCTCTTCGGTTGCTGTTCCTTCCTTTCTTCTTTCGTTTTGTGCTAGTTAATGTGGGACTTTTCATCTGTCCGTCGTCGATCGTTTAAAATTCGCCACTCGCTCATATTTCAATATTAACATACGCGACATGCAAACGATGGATTGGAAGGAAATAAAACAAAACAAAAACGCGCGTCTTTCTTCATCTAACATCGGAGCGATTCTTTTAAGTCGAAGTTAATGAGGACATTTTTGAGATCGATTGGAAAGACGAGAACATTGAATTGTGCAAAACACTATAAGTTGAGAGAGAGAAAGAGAGAGAGAGAACTTGCGTTTAACTCTTAAAAAGTTGCTGTCAAGTTAAAAGAAGGAGAGGATTTGACGAAAGATTTGTCATTAATTGAAACGACAACACAAATCGGTAATAATTAAATGAACTAGCAAAGGTGTACACGTGGGTAATAAACGTGAATGTTAATTCTCCTCGTTTCTTTTGCTTTTCGAACGAAAAGAATTAAAAAAAAAGACCGGCTAATTTAATTAAACGTCGCTCGTTAATGTTGTTCGCTCGAAAAAATTACACCGACAAAATTTCACATGTACGCAACAACAAATTGGGGAAAAAAGAAACGATCCCAAGCGACTTAATTGAGTTGGATAGCGGAAGTCGGCGCGATTAAGATATTTAACCGAAATTAACGTCGAAAAAATGAAAGGGACGAGAAAAAATGCCGAAACAAACAAACAAACCGAACGAAATCTCTTTTTCTCTCGTATTTTTTTTTTAATATTTTTTTAACGGTTGTAAAAGGAAATCGCCGAAGAACGTCGTAGAAAACAATAGCGAACAAGTTATTGGATCGTGGGCCAACCAACTGAAGTTCATCTCCAGGATAGTAATAATAATATATCGGCCATTGTTCGATTTTGCACTGTAAAAATCCGGCAGCGATTTGTTTATGACATAACAATGATAATGGCGAAAATGCGGCGAAAAAGCGGCGAAAAAACAAAACGCAAGAGAGGTTTGCAAAAGACTAACGGAGAAGGAATAGACGCGAAACGAGTTGAAGAATACCAACAACAACAACAACGGCAACAACGGCGAATAAAACGAAACTGCAACAAAGTTTCCTCGGCCATTCTTCGTCTCATGCGGAGCGAGCGTTTCCTCTTCGCCGAGCGATAATTAATTCAAATGTAGTTCTCTTCGTGTGGAATTAAAACGAAATAAAACAAACAAGAAGAACATAAAAAATAAGCGAAAGCATCGACTTGCATGTTATGAGTGAGTTTGCGAGTTCGCGAGGACGGGAAAGGAGGCACACATCGACTCCGTTTGAACGACGATTTTTTCGCAAAGCTTTCGCATACCATTCGCGCAGAGAAAAGAGAAACGCGACGGTATTACGACGACCATTTGAAACTGCTTTTGGAGCAGCGCGTCCATTGTTTCGCGACTTTTATCCGATTCGCATTATTCCGCGAGATAAAATGCTTCTTGCCCGTCCATATGCGCGAAAAAATAATGTGCATCTCATTCGTGGGATCCAATAAATTGCGAATGTTGCATGCGCCGATAAGAGGCGAGATCCGGATTACGTCAATGCCTCTTGCTCTTATCTCGCTTCGGCCGTTGCATGTACCTTCATGACCAAACGATGCCATATGCTTTTCACGCACGAAGACGTAAAACAATTTCCACGTGTACAGACGCACGTCGAATTTGATCGGGGATTAATAAGTCGAGCGTAAGTCGAGTACAAAACAAAAATCGATGTCGAATTGGATTGAAGGCAGACCGACCGACCTTATGGAGCGTGATTTTTAATTTCCCAACAGCGACGCTACTGAGCCTTAAGAAAAAAGTGAAGCACTTTGATGGCGGTTCGAATGTAACGTTTTTGCAACAAAGAAAAGGGGAGCGTTTCGCGAGCTCGCACATAAAATGCAATCATCGGCCGCACGTATACAACAATGGACGTTCGCTCGTTCGTGTGGGCTGCTTCTAAGCGGCGTTGGAAGCAGAAGAACAAAACGAATTTGAAAGGAAAGACGGAAAGGTGAAACACATCAAAAATCGCCCACGACGGCAACGATCCGGCCGCGCACTTTACTTCTAATACCGACTTACTATCGCCCTGCTAATAACAATCATTTCCATCTGTATCGTGGATTTCGTTTCCTCTTCGTTCATTTCGCTGCCATCAAGAATGGCAACAACAATGGCAGCAAACGCCACGATTGGCGTTGATTTAAACGATCGACTGTTGTTAGCGAATCGTTTTCAACATCTATCTTCACACTGTTGAGCGTTCTTTTTGGTTCCTTGACCGGAACACGGAAAAGTGCCGGAAGTGCGGACGAAGATCCCCAATGAAAGCAATTTAGTCGATAGTTTGAACATCAGTGCGTAGAGGGATTTTCACATAATGAAGATTAATAGAAAAAGAAATCGCCCATCGTGATGATAATCCCTCCGGTTTCATTCGCCGTTTGCCTCTCGTACAATTCAAAATTTAAAGTTGCCGTGTGGCGATATAAATCAATCGTAGGCCATAAATAAGTTCATTGTTGGCGCGTTTGTTGATATAATTTTCCCATTTTTGGAATGCGCCCGTGTAACCCGAAGATGGCTTTTAATGAAGAAGACGAGGAAGAAAAGGAGTTTTTCTGTTCGTTCGGTTATAATCCGACACGTTGTAAGCAAGAAAAAAAGAAGAACGAAGAAGAAGAACATTACTCTCGGGTGTTCGACCATAGATAAATTTCAATTTTTTCCCCTGCTCTTGTCGGGGTTACACCAGTAGTTAAAGACGAGAATTCTTCTGGCCGGTTACACGGGATTTATATGAAATCCTCCGCTTACAGTGCCTTAATCCCCGCGTCGAAAGAGTGGTGGTTTAATAAAACTCTCCCTTTTTTAAAAAATATTTTCCTTTTTTCTCTTTCGCATCGAACGTCTCGCGTTCCACGATTCTGGCGAGCAATTCGAAACGAAGAAGATTTCGTTCGATTTAACACTCGCACGAGACGATCGGCGCTTTTTTGTAGTGATAAAACTGAGAAATTTATTAATTCGACGTCAATAAATTTCGACGATTTCTACGTATCTCCCCCTGTATAAACACGAAGCACCTGCGAGTACGCTTCTCTTTTTTTTTTTCGATTTCGACTTTTTCCTCCGCTCATTCTCGTTTGCCTCGCCTTTTAATGCGACTCCTTCGTTGTAACGCGCCGAACGATTATCGTTCTAATGGTGAACATTCTTCCACTTTTTCTATATTTCACCTTACGCTTTTTGTCCTCCGTCCTCGGCCGGAGTGCGCAACGGCATTAATACGGAGAAAGCCATAAACTCGACTCGACTCCGAGACGTTATGTAAATAAAATGTAAAGAAGCTGGAACGACGTTAATGGTCGTATTAGTTGGAGACAATTAATAAATAACAACGGGGAAAGTATATATCAATGTAACAAATTCTTGAAAGGACGGGAGAAGAAGGAAAAAGGGCAAAAGCGAAGAAGGACAAGAAGAAGTAGAAGAAGACGGGGCACAACAATGGGGCTAATACAAATGACCGTGTTTCACGTTGGAATAACATGAGACAACGAAAAAAGAGAAACAAACTTTGAAGTCTCTCTCTTCTTCTGTTCGTATGCACATAAAAAACTTACAAATGCGGCATAAATTCTAAGAAATAAACGAGCCAAGTACCCGATGGACGTTAAACAATTTTAATTACCGACAACAACGGACGATCCGCTCGCAGTTCGTTCCTTTTGACGATGATGATGATGATGACGACGATTATGACGATGGCCTTTGTTTTCTCGCGACGAACGCGTAATTGTACGGAGCGCAATCGAAGAGGCAGGGAAAAGAAAAAGGAAAGCGTTTTCTTCGAGCCAAGTAACAAGAAACGTATGCCGGCGAAGAAGTAATAACAGGAAAAAAAAGGCAACGACAAGAGGAGGAGGACGAAGAAAACAGGACGAAACCGAAGGAATTGTTGTCCGTCCGTGGAATTTTAACAGGGAATATTGATTGTTGAGAGAAATAAAGATTCCCTTTTGCGGCGAAAAAAAGAAACGTTTATAAACGCGTTCTTTCGCCGTTTCGCTCTTTGCCTTTACCACTGTCATTTTACAAAAGCAGTACGGCGAAAATGCGGGGAATTTTCAAATAACCTCCTGCACCATCCCACCCATTTAACTTTTATTCCTTCTCTTTTTTCTCTCCCTTTAAATTCCTGTAGAAAAAAGTGATTCGTTGTTGTTGTTGTTGCTGTTGTTCTTCTTCATCAAATGATGGCAAAAAGCGAAATAACGATGATAAACTGGGATAATGTCCACGAGAAACTTTCACGTAGCAAATTAAAAAAAAAAACAAGGACCAACCGATTCCAACGACATGGGTAAAACGACGACGATGATGGTGAAAGATAAGATCAAAGAAAATTTAAAGAAGAGAAAACGACACCAAAATGGGATATTATTTACAAGAGAAATATTTTGTTTTATCACCGAAATGCCATTATAGCTCCAGTCTTCTCCTTTCTTTCGTCTTCTTCATTATAAATCATTTGCTTTTATTTCGCATTGTAATATTTTCGCTAATTGAATTTAATGCGTGACGCAGCGGGAGGAATGTCAATGGGGCGAAGAACAATGAGCGAATAAATTTGCGAATTTCATTCGAAGACGCAAAATAACGCGACGAGCAGATTTTAATCGATGATTACGAGAGGCCGATTAAAATGTAAGCGAAAGCAAACACGAAACAAACGCTCGCTCGCGACGTTTCTGCAACTCTGTGGACTTTAATTTCCTCCGCGGTAAATTGGAATTTGTTTAATTGAAAGTTGGAATTCGTTTTTACTTCTTTTCGAACATCCACTTTCGAGATGCGTCCGATCAGATAAGATTGCGTTCTAATAAAGTCGAATACGACCGATGATTTCGATTAGTGGACGCGCGAGGAAAAAAGACGAATTCGAGGAATAAAATGAAAAAGAACGAAGGGAAACGTGTTACCGAACAAAACGAATCGAGCTAATCCATAAAGATGACGTGTTAATTAATAGATTCCATGCTGTCGTTCGGCATTAATTATAATAAACGATGACAACTTTTTAACCGCTCCTCGAACTCGACTTTTCCTCCTTTCTCTCGAATCCTCCGTTGTTGTTCTTCATCCGCTTTAACATTAAACCGTTTAGATGGATGCAACTCGAATAACAGAGCGAGAGAGAGATAAACAGGTTTCGTTTTCGCAAAAGAAATTAACGAAATCCTTCGCAAATAAAATTAATGGTTTTAAGAATGCGAATTTCAGGTAAAGCGTGAATTAAAGCGCGATTAATTCGCGAGTAATAAGCCTCTTCGTTAGTCTGCTATTTTTTTTTTAACAAACAAAAAGAATCCCCGCAGTTAAAGTGACTTTATTTGCTTATTAAAAACCGACAACTTCTGTGGTCGACGACAACTTTTCAAAATTCCCATGGCTTTAATGCCTCTTTGTCATTCACTTTATTAAATAGTCGAGCGGACTTCTTCTCACCAAATTTAAATACGTACGACGATCATCAAGCCAAAGAGAAAAAAAAACGACAACAACACCTAGAAAGAAGTTTAAAAGAAGTGAACACAAAAAAAGACAACTCTATTAAATTAAAAAGTTAAATTAACCTCTTTGACTTGCGTGTTTTACCATCACAAGTATTAAGTTGTTAAAGTTGCTCGCCTCTTTCGTCTCTTTTTTTGCCTTTCAGTTTATCGTTTTGCATAATTAACCAAAATACTGGGCGTTTGTTAATCGATGACTGGCCCGAAACTGGGGGCGACGGTGGGTGCGAATTTAATCAAAAACAAACACTCCGTATGTTACGGCCTTTTATCTATCCCGCCGATTGATTTATGACAAACCTTCGACACTCGTTGTCAATCACTTTGTCGCCGGGGAAAACTCTTAACTTTTAACAATTTCCGATTACGATTTTCGGCCGTCTTTTCTGTTCCCATCGGAAAACGATCGGCCGCAGTGAATTCCGCAACGAACAAGGAACGAACGCTCGGTTTTCTTTTGCTTCCTTTTCGATTCGTTTAATTTAAATTTATCACTTGAAAGGAACCGATAAATTAACGAGCGCGCATTACATCGGGATATTTTCTCGATGTTAACGTTGTCCAAACAGCTTATTAATTGTTGTTTATTAATTGCGGCGATTAATTGTGACCGAGAGGTTTATTTTCCTCTTCGTTTTTACGTAACGGTTACCAGCCGAGTATTATGATTACTCAATTAAAATATCGAGTCGGAATTTATTGCCTTACAAATTTATTATATTGGGCGATCGAAACGGGCGACGTGGTAAAGAGCGATAGACAAATCGCGTCCGCGGCCGACGACGCTTTCGAAAACATCGCCAGCAACACTCGGTGTATCATCGATTCGCGGCCACTTTTCACTCGATTCCTTCGGATTTTTTTCCACTTCTTGTCGCTCTTCTTCCTCTTCTTCACATCGAACTCTCTCTCTCTCTCTCTCGATATCTTTTTTCTTTCGTTTCTTCTACATTTTAATTTCGTGTATGGGTTCGTATAAATAATTTTTTTTCGTTTAATTGAAACTGGTTATCCCTTGTTAAAAACCACACGTTAGTTAATAAGAAGTGGAAGAGGTAACAGGAGGAGCCGGGGGACGAACGAAACGATGAGACTTTAGGTATTAAATATTTAAACGTGGAAAACGAAGAGAACGACGACCAAAATCGAGGCAAAAGAGGCAAAGTTGCAGATCAAACTTTGCGCAAAAAAAGAAACGCAAAGCAAAAGAATCCGAGAAAAAGCGAGTAACACACGAGGAATGGACGACACCTAATAATTGGTTTGTACGTCTCATCTCGCCATCCTCCATCCTCCTCTCTTTTTTTTTACCAATTTTCATTATTATTCCTCATCTTTGTGTTCAAACTTCTTCTCCTTGGGATTTCTTTTCTTCCTCTTTTTTTTTGTAACGAAATTAATTGGCTCTCTTCTATAAGATCGTGTCCGTTCATGATTGAGACATAAACAGCGGCGTGGCAATAACGTGAAGAACAAGAAGAAAAAAATGGTAGAAGAGGCGGCTTCTAGGTGGAAAAAAACAACGAAAGAGAGAGAGAGAGAACACCGAGTCTTCAGGTAATGTGAATATAACGATCTCGTTCGAAAAGATGGGTGGCGGCCCTCACGGATATTCACACACACACGCGCGCGTTTTTAACCGCATCTTTCTCTCGTAATAAATTTTCGTTCCTCCTCTTCCATTCGTCCTTCATTCACGCGGCGAGCATAAACAGCGTCGCCAAAAATGAAAAGCAACAAAAAGCAAGAACAAACGAATAAACGAGGAAACTCATCGAGGAAATTGGGGAAATCGTCACGACTTCATCGGGGGACAACATTGACAAAAACGTGGCGTCGATCGCATTGGTCGTTGTTAAGTCCGTGCAAGCGATTTGTACCGGAGAAACAATCTCGACGAATCGATGAAAACGACGTGGATGATCGTTGTCGACGTTGTTGTCTTAAGCGAACCTGTTGAGAAACGCTGTTCTTTATGCGAGAACAACAACAACAACGGCAACGAAGATCGTGCGTTTCACTCTTTCGCTCTCGGTTCTTTGCCCATTTTCTCTCATTTCCTTCGCCTTCAACTCGTTCCTTTTGTCTTTTCAGCCACCACGATGCCACACACAAACGTGAAAAAAGAAAAACGCTTCCCCTTTTTTTTCTCGTTTTTGTTCTTCTTCGACTTCGTTGGTCTCTTTCGTATATGTGCTCCTTCTTCGTTTCTTTTTCTTCAATAACGTCGGCGTTCGTCGTTACCATTAGTGTTTCGTAATTAATAGCAAGAAGGTGATGACCAACAACAGCAACAACAACAACCGATCGCCCGTACGCAAGAGATGGGATTTCTTGAAGGTCGCCCGACGGGTGCAAGAAGCAAAATACCGAGAAAAGTCCGATTTTATTACTGCAAAAAAAAAAAGAGAGGCTCGCAAATCTGGGTGGTTGGGCTTTAATCCGATGGGATTATCTTTGCAGAATAACTGCATGAGCAATCGCCCCGTCGTCGATTTTTACCTCTTGCAAAAGAGTGGCAGATTCTCGAATGTTATTCGCTATGGTCGCGCATTTGTCAGATTCCGTTTTTAGCGTACGAGAAAGAAAAATCGTCTTTTGCTCTCTGGCACTTTTTCGAATTCGTCTCGGCATTTAATTCTTTGGCAATTAATTGGATTGCAGTTGAAAAAAAGTTTAATAAATTGGCAGAGGTCTTATAACCGGTGCAAATTGTTAAAGCACGAAGCGAGACGTCCGATGGATGAAGAAGAGGACTTAATCGTTGTTGGTTTAAGTTAATGTAAACGGTTAATAATTATTGCTATAAATATTCATTAAAATCGAATAAATTAGAATAAATAAATATTTATATGCGATGCGCGCGAGGAAGTGGAGGAAAGGAGAGAAGAAAAAGAAGAAGAGAGTACGCGAAGAGGAGATTGAAGGATGGATAATCGTTGAAATCGATTCGATCGCATATATTTCTTGCGTTATTTACTCTTATCGCAAGGCGATCATCGGAATATGAAGTTTCCACGTGTAGTTCTATGTAACGTTGCAAGAGCAAAACCGGGAGATTATCATTCGACAATTAAACGAAACATTTTCGGTCACGTTAATTTCCATATCTGATACAATTTTAATTCCTCCCAAATTTCTTTTTCCTTTCTCGAATACAATCACTTTTTTCCTAACGATACGTAGATATAATTTAAGTGGCGTGGAATTTGAATAAATTTAAATAAAATTCCTTCTGCGTCGTCATCATCATCATCACCAACCGTGGTCTTCGTGCATGTCAAGCAATCGGTGCTTGATGTAAGATGTCATTCATTTGCCATGGCTGATGACGGTGATGATGATGTTGATTGTAATCTGGTGAATGCGAGGAAATATCAATCAGTCGCTCGAGGAAGTGAAGGACAAAGGAAAAAGAGTGAAATCAGCAATCGAAGGGCGATGGAATTAAAAACAAAACGGAATCTAAAGAGGTCCAGCGCAAGAGTTTGTGTGAGTTTATTGCAATTTGTGCAAAAAATGCAAAACTAGGGAAGCGGGGGCCCTTCTATAAAATTGTAAAATTTGAAGGAAATAAATCTCAAAAAAAAGGAATTAACCTCAATGTAAAGCTCACATTTAAACTCTAATTGATCGATCTTTAACGTTTCTTTCCATAGTTAATCACTTTAAGCGTTTGCAAATGAGTTTATTGCAATTTGTGCAAAAAATGCAAAACTAGGGAAGCGGGGACCCTTCTATAAAATTGCAAAATTTGAAGGAAATAAATCTCAAAAAGCGAATTAATCTCAATGTAAAGCTCACATTTAAACTCTAATTGATCGATCTTTAACGTTTCTTTCCATAGTTAATCACTTTAAGCGTTTGCAAATGAGTTTATTGCAATTTGTGCAAAAAATGCAAAACTAGGGAAGCGGGGGCCCTTCTATAAAATTGCAAAATTTGAAGGAAATAAATCTCAAAAAGCGAATTAATCTCAATGTAAAGCTCACATTTAAACTCTAATTGATCGATCTTTAACGTTTGTTTCCATAGTTAATCACTTTAAGCGTTTGCAAATGAGTTTATTGCAATTTGTGCAAAAATGCAAAAATAGGGAAAATACTTTTAAGACTCGCACTGCGACGCTCTGTTAAAGACCCTCGCTCCAATTTCTTATTATTACAGGTGTCACGTTACGTTGATACCTTTTTTAATCAATTACGTTATTAATAATGTATTCGCATGAATAAAAACGACCCGCTCGACCGGTCGGTTTGGTCATCGAGGATCGCCTCTTCGTTAGTTCCTCGCTTTCGCATTCACTCCTCGCCATTTAAAACCGCATCATCTGGCGCGCATTTCGCGATACAGTTATTGTTAATTAAGAGTTTAAGGACAGAAAGAACAAAAAGAGACGAAAGAGAGAGAAAATTAAACGAAGAGAAAGACGAACATTAACGGCTTCTTAATGGACGTCGTTGCTGTTCATATTGCTTTTGCGCTTTCTTTTTTAATGCTTTGGAATAAAAGCAATAAACGAAAATAAATCTCCCACTTTTAGAGCCTTAAGTACGTATAACACAACAATAAGTAATATCGAGGAAGTTGTGCGAAACACGCGAATAAATCTTTGCTTTGATTTTGCGTTTGTCCTCTCTCTCACTCTCTCTCTCTCTGTCTCTCTCCGTGAGTATATGTGTGCGAAATGCTTGCACATAAATCCACGTGTATTATATTCGCTTGTGTGCATTTAAGTGACATTATTCGCATGTGAAACGTAGAAATAGTGCAAACTTTCCTCGCTTTATCATTACTATCGCGCATATGTTGAAGAAATTCAAACGGTCTTCCTTCCACTACAAAAAAACGACATACTTATAAGGGAACGAATATTAACGTATTACAGACGAGGGATTCGCCTCCGTGAAATATCTGCTCTTGCATTTAGCTCGTTCCTCGCGTTCGTTCGGACGGAACGGGAAGAGAAAATCGTCTGGTGACGAAGAGAGCCAACAGTTTGTCCGCAAGAGAGGAAAATCTGCGATAACGATTGAAACCCATCCGAAAAATGAATGGCGCAATGAATCTAATATTCGCGACTCTGCTCGTCGTAACGATTCTTCTATTGTGATTTCCGCAGCGAATAATCGCAATGCGAATCCGATTTATTCCGCTTCCACGGTCGGGCTTCGATTGTCTGTTGGCGAAGGCGAAGAATGCCGCGATCGCAATAACCGCAGCGAAGAATGTGCGAGATCGCGCGCGCGAGAGAGAGAGAGAGAGAGAAGAAAAGAACGTTTTCCTTTTATCGCCGGTTATTGTTGTTGCCAATAAACGAACACCGGCCGAAGGTACAATAATTAAGTGCCGACAGAAATGTTTATTATCATTACGAACGCTATTATTTTTTGTTTTTTTTTTCGGGGAGAAAATTAATGACCGTCTTAACGCGCCCGTTCTCCGTTTCGCCCACCGCTTCGATCTCTTTCCCACACAACGCTCCATCATCATCATCATCACCATCGAGCGAGTTTCTCGCTCGTTTTCCCTCGTTCTGCATTAATTAACCTCATCTCGCTTCAAACAGAATAAAAAAAAAAAACAACATTCATTCGTTATGACACCGATAAAGATTTTTAGACGATCGCGCGCCGTCGAAACCGCTAATTCCGCATCGTTCGAGTGAAATAAAACGTGAAACATGTTAATTAATCGAAACGGACAAGAAGCAAACAAGTTGGAAAGTCTTAATTAACGCGCGCAATTCCCCGTCGAAATAACCGCGTCCAAATGGTCGTGGATGACCAAGCTGAAGACAAGACGCTAGTAGACAGTAGCTCGCTCTTTCATAGCGAACACGTGAACGCATTAGGTGATTTCACTCGTTGGAGACGTCGCTTCGGCTTCCCGGATGATTTTTTCCCTCGTTTCTCTCTGTCGTTCGCGGGTCGACGATCGATTCTAAAACTCCGTTTGGAAAAACGTTTTACGCACAAAAAGCTCAAGACTCAATCGATCTTTTCCTACGCTCGTTACGATTTTGTTAAATCATCATCAAGTGGAAACGCCATCGAGCCAAAGCAAAGGAAAGCAAAAAAAAGCGATGCGCTGTGATTAAGAATCGTAAATTCCTCCGAAAACGATATTTAATCTTCGACGCGTATCCGTAACATCGTTAAACACACAGAACATCATATAATTTTAATTGAAGCTGTGTGGCAACAACAACATCTCGAATATACGCGCACCTATGCGAAGAGGAAGAAGAAGTGGGGTTGTTGGTCTTCTTCATTTCTCTTTCATCTCTCTCCCTCCCTCTCTCTCGACTCCCAACAACCTCTTCTTGCACGTCTCATTTCCAATCCAACCGATCGTCTCGTCTCTCCTTCTTCAAAGGCCTCCACGATAGTGGGCCACCTCCAGAGTAACAACAGCAACCTGTTGGTGACGTCAGTTGCGGACGACGAAGACGAAGAACGCGTCTTCGTCTACCTCGCGTTCAATAAGTCGGCGATGTGTTCTACGTGGTGGTAGGTAGAGGAAAGACGGAGGAACGGACACGAGTTGCCGAAGAAAGGGAGCAGACAGACTCGCTCGTCGCCGCACGGCAGAACGGGCGAAGCGAACGCGGGCGTCGGACGCGAAAGAATTTCAGCCTCAGCTCGGTATCGTGCGAGTTCGTCGCGCAAAATTTGGGAATAAAAAAAAACGCGCCGATGAGTCGAGTTGAATTAAATTAGCGTGTTGTCTGTTCTTGTTGACGAGTGATTTACTTGGTGAATGAATTAATTAGGAGAGTGCAGACGCGATTTCGACGATGGGTGGTTTGGCCGTGTAGAGGAATCGTTCGGGAGCCGGTTAACGAGAGCGCGATTGGAGCGGAAATAATGGACGAGGTACGGATCTATTAAAAAAAAACGATCATTTATCTGTCGCGGAATTTCGCGAGCGAATTGCATATAACTTTGCGATTTGTAATGCGAAACGTCTGTCCGGTAGTGGGCCTTAAAGAGAATTACAGTTATATCGCGTCGTTTCGCCTCGATCTTCGATTTCGATTCCTCCTCTCTCCATCCAACTATCGATTGCTGTTAATTCAATTCAGGCTTTTTTTTCTGCAAAATATTCCATTGTTTTCAATTTGCAATTATTATCGTCGGTTAAACAAACTCGCGCCCTTTAGAATCGCGAACGTTCCTCTCGTTTATTTCTCTCCCTTTCGATCGCCGGCACGGGCGACATTCTTAAGGCGATTACATGCGATTACGTCGATTCCATCCATCCGATTCGATTACTTAAGACTTCTGAGAGGTCTCCAGCGATCGCAAAGGCATAAAACACGATGAGGTAATGAATTTTTTACTCATTCTCCTCTCGCTTGTTAAGCGTCTTCGTTACGTGGTCGTTGTTTTCGAGGAAGAAGATTGTTATTCGCTTTTAATTCCTCTTCATTATAATCGCGCCTCGCTCTCTGCGTCTGTTAACGTTTTATTTATTCAAATTGCATGCGTTTCGTTAATAAAGAAATTAAGAACAAAGTCGTGATCTGTTAGAAATTTCCATAACGGCCTCCATCTCTCATTTCAACCGCATTCTTCTGTCTGATACGAGCGATGTATTCGGATTAGAAGCGTTTTTAATAAACGAATTTCGATTTCTTTTCCCCGCAGAGAGAAGAAACGTGTAAACGATTGGAGAGATCGTTCAATAAAATAAAAAAAAGCTCGTTCAAGACGATCGGGCCGATGGTTTACGATGTTATAAAACGTATTTATTTATTTTTATTTCCCCGTAATTGCGGCATAAATTATAAGACGTTTCGACACCCAAAAGAGAAGAAATTAAACCGAACCGAACCGAAATGAAATATAAAGAGAGCTTAAAATGGTATTTATTACCATTATCAAAACATATATTCGGACGATGTGGACATAAAAAATTCATAAATCGACATTATTATTATTATTACTATAACCATCATCATTACTTCTTCGGGTGCCTTTTATTATTTTTTTAAATTAATTCTCGATCGGGCTAAAAAGCAATTTGCAAAATATCTTGTACGTCGTGTTATTATCATCATCATCATCATCGTTATTATAGCGATTATTATTCTCGTTTTCTTTTGCACTTAATTAAATATCGATCCCCAAAAGAAGAAGGCGCTCACACGTGTGCGTTTGCTTAAGATCCGAATGAAATTAAACGCATTTTCCTTGTGCGAGAGAGAGCGAGAGCGCGGAAACGTGCACAAAAGTTGCTTAAAATTAATCAAAAAAGTCGCGAATTTAAAAGCTCGCCATTTTATTTACTCTTTCGTTTTCATTTCAACCCGCAACGTCGTACGAAACGCGACCTTTTGTTTCTTCCATTCGTTCCCTATGCAAACACATTAATGTCGACCGGGCATTATAAAGTTTTTTTTATCTGATCGAAAATATTTTCCCGCACGAAACAAAGGCCATCATCATCATTTATTTGCGTTCCTTTACGTACACATGCTTCGCCGTCTTTTTCCTCCTTTTCCGAACCGATTTTATCTCCGCTCTTTTACTCGTCCAACCCAATGGGACGACGACGATGGACGACGTTTTGCTCGGACTTTTTGTGTGGCTCTTTTTATAGGAAAGGATATGGATATTATCATCATCGTCATCATTATCATTATTTAGTTTGGTTTATACTAAAACGGTGGATTGCAGCAACCGAGAGAAACGCAAGCAATGAGCGAAACAAACGCGCGCGCTCGAGAGAGAAAAGAGGAATATTTATTCGTCCGTTTTATTGGCGATTGCAATTCGTGCAACTCGAGATAGAAGCGAATTCGTGAATTCGATTCGCCATCGACAACAACGAGATTTCGTTTAATTATCGTATTCATCGAGCAACAAATAAGAGCAGCAACCGCAGACGAATGCAAGAGACGCGTAAGCGGGGAACAACTCGAAGAGCGTTCGCAATTTCGCGAATTAAACGGGCGACTATTTTTAGGCGCGCCTAGGTGTTCTGCAAAAAACTGTTCTTCGCAACGGTCGTCCGAAGACGACGAACGAAAAACCGTCCGCTCCTCGCGCTCAGGTTCAATTAACCCATTTACTTTAATTATAAACGGGCAGATTGAAGAGCGCTTCCTGAACGATTCGCCGCTTCCCTCTCGACATCCAAAACGCGCCCGTACTTTCGTCAGTCCACCGGCGAATCCAGAAATGATCGCGCCTTTTTTTTTTCTTCTTCCCAAGAAGTTGGCAACAATGGACTTGTCGGTGTGCCCGTTCAAATTTCGATTTTGATGGACGAATTTGAAGGTTTCGGTGCTACGACAACAACATTTGGGCAACTTGTGCGAAAATTCGACTCGCGCACTTTTCGTCTGGTGCGTTCGCGAGAACTTTTACTCGTCGACAGATAAAACGGCGAGGGAAACGTGCCAATTAGCCTCGCTTTTGATTATCTTTTGCTTACTAATTATCTTTTCGTTTCTAACTAGCAATCGCCTTTTAATTGGCCGCAAATTGAACAAGCGAATCCCCTGGCTAGCGAAAATATTTGCTTTAATTAAAGCTCGGAGCGTTTCTAATCATAATTGGAGGATTGTCTTTTTGTTGCCGTCGCATAAAATCCATCGATCGTAAATCTTCAGTTCGAACAAACCGTTCGCAATAATGAGAGATAACTTAATCGTGCGTCGTTTCGTTTCTGCGCTCGTCGTTTTTGCGTAATGCTCCATTGGTTCTTCATTAATAGAATAAAACAATCGATTAATAATCGACTACCGGCGCGATTAATTTCATGCTTTGCCTTCGATCGTTGCGGTCTTCCTTTTTCTTCATTAAATTCCATTCGCTTCTTGTGCATCGCGATATTAGGGGATTATCGTTAGCGATAATTGAGCAAATAACAAAGCCATTAAGCGACAAAAGAGGCCGCAAAAGAAATAAATATTAGCGCATTTCACGTTAAAGAGAAAATGGCAAGAGGATTTGCGAAAACAAACAGTTTATCACTCTGAAGAACAAACATCCTCAACTGTTTATTGATACAAGACAAGATTTCTTGTATTCTCTCTCGCCCTCTCTTTCTCTCTATTGCCTCTTATTGAAAATCCGAACGGATAGATTTGCGGCATTCTGCGGAATATTCAAAGAAGAGATCGTCCGCAGGCGAAACGAATTCTTCGAAAAATCCATACGTACTCGAGAGGAAATCGTGTATTTGCCCGAGAGGAAGAAAAAGTCGAAGTGGAAGACGTGGACGGCGAAATAAAATCGTTAAATCGTTCGCGAGGACGAGCCGAAACGAGACCGAAAACAAAGACGAAACACACAAGAAACGCTCTCCTTTCCTTTTCTCGCTGAACTTCTTGTGGCACAGGTAATAAATATTTATAAATTATATTTCACGTAATATCTCCGGCTACCATTATTACACACGACAACCGGCCGTCGAAGAAGAATAAGCAGAACAACGACAGCAGCAACAGCAACAACAACCCGTAGATTATATTTATTATTATTATTACCAAACCGTCAATGCGGATGGAATTAAGTGGAGAAAGAAAGAAGAACACGTCACAACAGAACTTTTATATATCGTTCGTTATTCTTTTATATGATTTTTTTTCTTTTATAGTTGTACTCCTATTATTATTACTTTTAATTTTAATCTCGTCTCCTTTTGACGTGTTCCTTCTTTCTTTCTTCCACGCTACACCAACCGCCCCATTAATGATAATCAATTTGCTCTCGGTCGCTCTTCTTTCGCTTCAACATTGCGCTGCTTTACTATTTTCTTCATCTTCCTTTATTTGTGAAGGACAAACAGATAGTAATCTCGATTGTGTGTTGCGAGCGAGTCATACTTCTTCAGCAATTGGAAAGTCGTTCGTGCGTCGTTCGAGTAACGAGAAATTGA
Organism: Hololepta plana; assembly: GCA_963695495.1. Classification (NCBI taxonomy): domain Eukaryota; kingdom Metazoa; phylum Arthropoda; class Insecta; order Coleoptera; family Histeridae; genus Hololepta; species Hololepta plana. The sequence continues at coordinate 8,950,298 of OY968837.1, read as the reverse complement.
TTTATTATTGCACTTTTATCGTAAAAGAGGAACCGATTGCAAAATGGAATTCGCGCGTTCTTATTACGAATCGATTGGAGAAGATAGATATAGGAACTTAAAGCACTGTTATAATCGAGGACGTTAATTACACCGTTCGTTGTTTTATTTTTGGCCGTTAATTAAGTCGTTCGACTACCGCCGACATTAACTTAATAAGCAGCGAGTAATTTTAATGGGAATCGTTAAGTTATATAATATATGAAAAGAGCGAAAACAAAACGAACGCACGAAGAAATTAATGCATTCCTGTAATTTTATGCGCCGACATGTATATTAACACACATACCTGCTTTGCTGTATACACACGCACATGTATGGGGAGATCAAAAAAGCCTTTGGACGAGCGTTGCCAACCTTCGTACTCTAGTGTCAAATTGGCGTATTTTCCCCTTCGTTTTAGAATGAACTTGTTCGTTACCAACATTAAATTACGTTCACCTTCGTTTTGCGGCTGCGCTGCACCAAACAATGGTAAATTGAGTTGTTGTTGTTGTTGGGGCGAAACAATTAAAATTAAATAAAAGGTGGAAATAAACGCCGGCGACGTGGAGGTTATGAAAGAAAAGGAGCGAGAGGAAGAAGAACCGGACGGTTCATTAATAATAATAAATGTGCGTTGCGTATGATACGCGCTAGACTTCTTTAATCGCAATAAAAGTTTCTTCTCCGCACGTTGGCATGCCTGTAATAAATAAACGGTAATTCGTACTTTTAGACGGTTAATTAAACCGAAAGGGTTTTCGTACGCTATAATTATCACGGGTAACGTTCGGTTTTAATGAGTTCGGCCGCAAACTGCAAGCGAGAAAGGAGGCAGAAAATGAAGCAGAAGAGGCGCGATTAACAGACATAAACGTTTAATTGCGCGATGCCGTTCGTTAAGAATAATCGATATTTAATTTATACGCAATGGCAAACTTCGAAGACGACGCCATTGTTCTTGCACGTTAACACTCGCCGAAATCTCCTTAAAAAAAACAACGTCCAATTCCGAGCCGTCACAACAAATTGCGGCGATATCTCCGTTGCGTTATGGAAGCTGCCGCACCGAAGAGAATCCCACGAGCCCAGACAAAAGACGAAGAAAATTCGCCTTTTCGTTCCCTTTCGTTTCGCATGCGGGCGCATCTCTTCCATTATCGCTATTATTATACGCTTTTAATTAAGCGCTCGTTAATGCCAACCCGCCTTCGACCCTCTTTCTTCGTCCGATCCTCTCGCTCCTCGCCCTCTCGAAATGGGGGCGGGTTAAAATCTATCCTCGAAACAAAATTACCCTAAACGATTCAACGACGTGCACTCGTCGCTTATACAAACAACGAGAGGACTCTCCATCATATATCTATCTCCTCGCATTTCTTTTTCTCGTTGCGTTTCGTTCGGATCGACGATGAAGACGTCTCGCACTTGGCACTTCAAGGACGCCCGGCTTACCCGCAGCAAAATAATGATGATGTTGTTGTTTGTCGACGGTGGAGAGCGAAGGGAGAAGCAAAGAGAGACGCCGAATTGAGAGTTTTCCTTCTCCGTCTTTACCACTGCATTTGCCAGCAGCAGCAGCATCATCATCATCATCGAGGTGGTTGTCGTCGTCATCACCACCAACCGTTTAAAATAATAAGTTTCTTCGTGCCGGCAAAAGGACAAGTCACCACCGGGTTCCGGACAATAGAAGAAGAACAATTTGAGGTCGATTTATTCTCTTGCAGATAACAATTGTTTTCTTCGTATTCTCGCACCTTTCGCCTCCAGAATAAACGCGGACCTTCGATCGAAATCGGCATTAAATTGATATTGAAATCAAGACGAAGTTCAATCGAGTGCGAATTCGTAAAGAGTTGCGAAAATGCAGAAGCTATTGAGGAAATAAATTCGACTCGAAGATGAAGAAGTTGCAAAAATCGAATGCCGAAGGAAAGAATTCTAAGTAACAGAATGAAGAGATTCGAGCCAATTAAAAGTAAAAATCTAATAATCGTAAATATTAATCGTACGTTTATAGGTAGAAATAATTTAAAAAGAACACAGCGAAGGGCGTGTGCTGAAATTCGAACAAAACAAACACGGAGCGCTTAATGAGAAGGCGAAATTAATTGCTTCATCGACGTACACGATAAAACGTTTACGATCCCTCCATTATTTTATGCCCCATCCCGGCGAACTTCTTAATCAACTGCTTCCCTTTCGGCTTTTTCTCTCTCTCTCTCTCTCTCAAATGAGATTGGTGATTTGAGCGAAAGGAAAATCTGTCGCTTTCCAATCAAGAATCCAGTTCAAATTTCCATTGAAAATCGTGAGTGGATGCGATTGCTGTCGACCCATTTTTTCGTTTCCGTAATCTAACCGTTATTATTCTTAAAAAAGAACGCGTCTCGTTAAGTCCGTCAAATACGATAATTTACCTTTCACGAAACCGAAAGGCAAAAGAAGGGGAAAAAAGAATAATAATTGCCCACTTTGGCGCAAACGAAATTTCGCCGATTTTCTATCTCCTCGCCTAAAAAAACCTCTTCCTTTTGCTTAAATGTTGTACGTGTTGTTCATTATGAAAAGAGTCATTATGAGACGAGTCATAATAATAACCATGATGATGATGATGATATTAGAAACTGTTATTAGGGACATAACTCTCGATAGAGTTATCGTAATTATAGGTTATAAATCACATCGGGCAATGATCAATCACGTTCATCTTCTTCTTCACTTTTTTTTGTGCGTCCTTTTCTTCGCCATCTCCATCATCATCATCCTCATCATCTATGTGCCAGATAATGACTTAATTTTCCACTCGTCCGCATACAAACACGAAGCGAACGTTCGTGATCGTCTCGTTTAATAATACACGAAAGAGAGAGAGAGAGAGAGAGAGAGAGAAAGGATGGATCGAGAGGCGAAGGAGACAATAATAAACGAAGATTGTAAACAATGGGAACCTTATCGTCATCATCTTCAGCATCATCTTCGATGCGAGTTTACTTCGACTATCGCTCGCCATCCTCCACGGTTATTCTCTTCCCCGTGTCGAAACCGATTTTCGTCGATTCATCAAACGTCACAATCGCCTCGGTCAGTCAGTCCGTCGCTTTCGACATCGAAAGAAACGGGAGACCTCGTCGATCTCGTTTATTCATCGAATAATCGTCTCTTTCCACTTTCAGTTATCGGCGGTAGGTGGTGCGACCGCCACCAATTCGAGCGGTAGTAGCAGCGGCAGCAGCTGGTGGCGCTCGTCGACGATCATCGGCGACACGGAGACGACCGAGCTGACGTTGCCGTTGGACGGCAGCGAGGGCGGCCTCTTCTCGGGCAACTTCGTGCCGCCGCCGCCGCGGCCGATCTTCCTCGACGAGACGGCGACGCCGGACGGCCTGACCACGTGCGACCTCTGCTCGTGGGCGTGGCAGAACGGCGGCAACGCGTTCAATTTGGACACGACGCTGGGTTTGTCAACAGTTTCACATTGCTTTACTCTCTTACGCAACCGATTTAACTGGCATTCGGCGACGGCCGAAGGAATTCCTTCGTCGTCGTTGTTGTTGGTTTTTTTTTTCTCGAAAACGCGCGGCCACGAAAGAGATGTTGAGCGTAATAACGAACGTTCCGTTACGAAATGTCTTCGGACTTATATGGCGTTCGGTTGAAAATTATGAATTATAAAACGATTCTTTTCTTCTTCGCTCGCTCGCTCACTCGCATTGTCTATCATTCGTTCCTCTTCGGTTTATTGTGTTTGTGAAACGTTAAAAAGCCGACAGATAGACACACGTTTAATGTACGTTTCGGATACGTTGTTGTAACTTGAAGAAAAAAGGTAAAAAAAGGAAGGATAATAAACTGAAAACGAGGAGGTCGTTCCGAATGGTTTTTTTTTTCTTTTTCTTCTTTAAATTCTTATTAGTGTTATTATAATAAGAAGGTAGGAACAATAATAATTTGACACCTACGCTCGGGGAACGTTCTTTACGCCGTTCACGAGAACGAGGAGAGTCCGATGGAGAGAAAGGCGAGACTCGAAGAACGTGGGAAACGATCGCGATCGTTATTTGGAGTCGACGACTTTTGTCAAAAACGAAAACAAAAATTTCGCAAATCGCTTTATTAGCTTCGAAAACGGAAAAACCTCTGCGAAAAGTACCGAGAAGGAGAAAAAGAGACGACGAACGAAGGAGAACGTTAAAAAAAAACCTTTTGACGGATTGTTATTACAACGACAACGACGATGAAGATGATGACGGTTCTTCGGTTTGCGAATTCGTCGACTTCCTGCAGCCGCGGGGCGAGCGAATATCGCGGAGAATGACGGCAAGATGATTGCACGTTGCGAAGTTTCCGCCGTTCTTCGGCCCAGTCGACGCACTCGAAACTTTGCAATTGAAGCGACGGCGACGGCCTTCAGCGATCGTGGTGCACCGTCCGGTGATTTCGACTAATAAAGACGAAATTGTCGCCCGCCATGTGGAAGGAAAACAATTAAATGCATTTAATGTTAATAAAAAACACCCCCGGAAAGGAAAAAGCCGCAAAGAGGAACGAGGATTGTTTGGAAAACTGCGAGAGGCGAACAATGATAACATTTCTTCAAAAAGAGAAAAAAAAACGTGTTAAGAGTCGTTGTTGAGCGCCGCAGAATAAGGCCGAGGGATTGTTATTGCAGGAGGCAGGTAATGAGAGGGCGAAGAGTCGAAAGCCTTCTATACAACGCCAATATCTGCATAAATGTCTTTGTGCGCGCATTATAACACGTATATGGCGAATGGGCGTCTTAGTTGCGGAGGCATTCTTCGCATACTTTCACCATGAATAACACACGTCGTCGCATTGACAAGGCAACGTTAATCAGCTTGCCCCCGTTTTAACGAAGAAGTCTGTCATCGAAAAAGTTTTGTTTCGTTATCGGGACGGTTTTTTTTTTTGGTTGTTGACCCGAAAAAGTTCCACTGTTATCGCGAGGGGAAAAAGTGCTTTTGGTTAATCGGTCCGAACGGTTTATCGTTCGAAACGAGACGCTCCACGCGTCCTTCACGTCGCGTTAGAAGCAAACGGCCAAAGTATTTTTAGTGGCGATCCCGCGTGGAATGCCGCGCGGAATTTCTATTTTCGGGGTGAAAAGGTCATATCGACCAGCAGACGAAAGCGACCCCGTGTTTTGACAGCGCGAATCGCCATTATTGTTTTGCCCTGTTCGCTCGCTTCGAATTTCAATTAACTCTTATCGTTTCGCTCGCCGCCTTCTTTCCTTCCTCTATTTTCTTCTTGCAACGGTAATTAATTTCAATCGGACCAATTCGGTTACGATCCAATGGAACGTTTAATTGAACAATGCGAAATAAAAACCCGATCGCAGATTGAATGCGAACGAAAAACGATCGATTCCAATGTTAAACCATCGTTAATTACCTGCTAATTGAAGGGGATTCATCGAGACGACTGAAATTAAACCGGCGATTGTTTCGTACTTTCTTTCGCTTATTTAAACACGAATCCATCCTCGTTATCGTACATTGAAGGAATCGATTCCTTTCGTAAACGCTGAGCGAGGGCAAAGAGAAATTAACAGTTGGTGAGTACAAAAAAACAACTGCTACTTATACATATCGACGAATAACATCGCTTATTAATTATTATTTTCGATCGAGACAGAGGAAGCCCGATTGGGCCGTAATTATACGGTCGGACGGACTCTCACACACACACGCACGCATCTATTCGGACTCCGTATTGAGATGTTCGATTAGCGATATCTATTAATTAATAAATCGAAAATATTGCTCGTTCGCTCGGCAGAATAGCGCCGATTTGTGCCAACGTGCAATTCTAATTACCGTTCGATGGTATTCGAGCGATAAACTCCGCGGGTTTTTCTCGACGTCTAAGACGTATTTATTGCCGCCGGCTGTCGCGTTTCCCCTCGTAATCGAATCGTTATTAATTTGCAAGCGAAACCTCGTTGTTGTTTTTTTTTTGTTTGCGATAACATTTCGCGTACGTCCTGCGGCCATTTTTTTCATCGACGAATGAAGCGAGATTTTTAATTCGACGATTGATTCGAATTAATTCGGATTTCGAGCAACGATAAAGGCTTTTCTCTCTCTCTCAAGAAGGGAGAAGTGTGTGGAATTAAAAGTTGAATCGACTGGTAGCTCGATGGCACTCAAGTTAATTAATAGGTGGACGTTAAAGGCAAAGAGAACAGAGTGAGTGTGTGGAGATAAGAGAGCAACATTCCCGACATGTCAATATTTGTCTTGTCTTTTTCTTTTTTAATATGTATTCAATTTTATGAAACGCGAACGGTCCATTATTATTAACGTCCCAATAATAACTTTGACGTGTTACATTTAGTAGCTTTTTGTTCTTCTTTTCTCTCCCTCTCTCTCTCTCTCCGTCTTTTGATTTATCTGATCGATCTCCTCGTTGCCGATACGTTCCTCCAGGTATCCCGCGGAAGACGTCGAATCGACGATGGAAAGCACGCGTTTGTGTCGTTTAACAACCGGTTAGAGGATCGATTCTTTTATTCTCCTCGTTTCGAATCCCCTTCTTCTTGTTTTTTTTTTAATTTGTTTCATTTCGTCTTAAAGACTCATCATCAACAACAACAACAAACAACGACCAGAGAAAACGAGAAGAAGAACAACGCGACAAGCGGCAGCCTTATTTAAATTCGTTTTTGTTGTCTGCATCGCGCTCTTATCGTTTTCCCAAATGAAATCAGTCGATCCGATTTACAAATCTCCCCGGTCGTTGTTTAATTCGTTTGCTCTATCTTTGGTAGTACAACATCGCGTTCGTTCTTCGTATCCTCGTCATCTTCGACGTCTCATTATGATTTATCGCTCGTAATTGAAATGCCTCATTAAAATATTTCAGTTTGAGATTGCGACCTGCGTAAAAGGTAATGGGACAAGCTTTTTTAATACCCTGCAAACTAATTAGCGCACTTGTTTCGCCCCAGTTACGTCTTAAATTTGGAAACTCGTCGAGATATTCCAAAATATGTTTTTGTTTATAGGGAGACGATCGTTTGTTTGAGAGGTTAAAAGGATCAAATTTCCGAAAATAACGTTTCAAAAGTGCGCGAATTCATCAGAACACATAAAAGAATCGTCGTTGAGTGGCGTCGAAATTGATTTGGAAACGGCAAAATATGCAATTCCCACAAAAAAGCGAAGCGAATTTTAACGCACACGTCGAGCATTCGACGATTGTTATTTACCTATAAAATCGCGCTTTTGCAATAAATCATTATTAACACGTTAATGAAACGTTTCCGATTGTTTCAGAAGCGCCGGGAGAATTAGGATGGGTCCTAACGTTGGTCATCGTTTCCTTCGTGTCCGCCGTATTAGGAGCGATCGTTATGATCGTCGTTTTGCATTGCAAAAGGTACGAATTAAACAATTGATTACGATTACACATCGACTAAAGGCAGCATTTTTTTTTCTTGTTATAGATTGAAAAGCAACGGAACAAATCGTAAGTTTCTCCACTTACCTTACTCTTTTTCGCGCACTGCCGATCGCAGATTCGTCGTAACTGGCGCACTTCACTTTAATTAATCGCAATTGCACGGGAAATTTCACCAAAGATTATGCACTGATTATTCGCCAAAAACTGATTAAACAAAATGTCGCATTTTACACAAAAAAGCCCACTACTAATTGTAGAAAAACAAAACAAAATCGAACGTTAGTTGCCGAAACGGCAGTTAGCGTAGAGGGCGGCACGTACGGCGCGGCGGTAAATTGAAAATTGCGCGAAATTTAATTTACGCTTTCATCGATCGCTTATTTCCGTTTCTTAATCTCTTCGTTAATTTCTAGCGCAATCGGAACGTCCGCCGATCCGAACGCCGGACACGGACAAAGAGATCAGCACGATAACGCAATCGTATCCGAACGTACCGCCGAACGATCGCCACCATTTACCATTGAATCATCATCATCACCATCAAGCCATCAATAACAACGGCGTGTGGTCGTGGTTGTCGCGAAAGAGCGCAACGAATCAATCGCAATTGGATTCGCGCACGTCGCCCGCCGAGAATCATTACACGCACATGGACGAATACAACGTCGGCAGCGGTGGCGTCGTCGTTGCGGGCGACGAGGCACTATACGCGGAATTGGATAGGGAAAGTCAAACGGGCGGCAATAGCAGTCCGGCTTATCAAAACGGTGCGTACACGGATCCGGATCAGCCGACGAGCGCGCCGAGCAGCGCCTATTATTCCGACCTCTCGGTGACGGCGACCACGGTTCCGGATCGTGCCTACGAAGTCGTCGGTCTGTCGACGTTACCGGTGTGGAGCAACGAGTCGACGAGAAGTAACAATAACGGCGACGAGGCGATCGGTTCGAACAAACGACCCGCACGTTTGGCCGCCATCAGCGAAACGGTCAGCGTCCCGTCCAATTACGTGTGACACTCGCGTCTTCGTCGATGCACGACGAGAAGACGTCGGTGCAATCTGGGCCTATTGAAATGGAGAGTCCGTTTGTTATCATTATTATTGTAAATACTGTACATAGGATCATTATGCAAACTTGAGTGAAAACTTAAGTACAAAGCTTAATCGAAGAACAAAATGTCACTACTTTAGCTATAAATTAAGATAAAGAGAGTAATGTGATAAACGAAAGCATTCAAAAATGCGTTTTCTTATTTTATAAAAAATCTTTTATATACAATTAATCCAATAAACGTTATAATTGCAAAAAAAAACAGCAAACTATTTGCGCCGTCGTTTCGCAGTTTAAACCAACAATACCTAAAAAAGAAACCGTTTTAAAGTGAACATTCTGTTTTTTTTTTGTTTATTATCATTATTATCAATCACAAATAAATATTCATTTTTTTTATACAAGTACTAATAAAAACAGTACAATACAATTAATCATAAGCGAAATAAATGTACACGGTAAAAGAGTTAGGCCGGGGGCAAAAAGAAATGATCTCCAAAATTTCGATTCGACTTATCGCAAGAAAAAAATATACTGTAAAATCTGATTGCGTAGAATATGGTGTTTTAAAAAGAAAGAGCTCGCGACGTCGAATTGCACGACGCCGGTTGAAGAAGAAAATAACCAAAAAGAAAATCAAAATCGAGTTCCATCCGAAGAGAAAAGACGGAATCGTTCTCGTTACTCCTCAACTAATATTACAATAAAACCAATTGTACTTGTTCTCTTTATCATCGGCATGTCAGTCTAATGATGGCTCGTCGTTCTTCTTCGGCGACGTGTCCAAATAGATCTTGAGCGCGCACTCTCTCCGCGGCGCGTACGATTTCGTGCTCGATTTGCCTAAACGCACGTTCTCCTTATGATTCAATTCCACTTTCTCTTCGTACGTTAACTCTTTCAATTCCTCGCGATTGTCCCTGTTCGAAATGAAGAAATTAGATTTGCAAACGACGGCGTCTCCGCGATAACAATACCTGTACAAGAACACGCTGCCATCATCGTAAATCCCCAATGGGCTATCTTCTAAACTGGCCACGTTACAATTCCACTCCAATTGATTGATCTCCAACACATGCATGTCACAGGGGAACGACTGTTTCACGAACGCGACCTCGACGTGCTCGACGGGCACGTCGCATTGTTCCGAAATCTTACGTTTCAGTTCTTGCGGCGTCAAATTCTTCGCGTCTAAAACGACTTCAGAGAACGGACCGACCGTCAACGTGGACGGATGCCATCGTTTCACGAATATCACGAGCTGATTGCCGGCCGTAACTGGTTCGCCGCCCTCGGGTAACTCTTGCAGGAACATCTCGATACCGTTCTCGATCGCTACGTCCTCGCCGAACTTCATCTCGTCCAGATAGACCTTCGCCGGCGTCCTCCAGCTCTTCTTCCGCAGTCTACACTTACTGTACGGCAGGTCGATCATGTGCTGCTTCTTCGCCTGTAACAGTATATCCTTTTTTACCGCGCCGACCGTTTGCCCTTTCGCGACGATCCATTCGAAGAGGAGCTTAAACGTTTCCACGTGATCGGGCGTCAGGTTATAGATTTTGGCCGAGTACTCGTTCTTCTTTCGCACGCGACCCAATTTAATGATTATTCGCTCGCCGTCTTTGGTCGACATCAACGTGTCGCTCAGTACCGACCATTCTAAATCCTGGTTCGGATACTGCTTGAACACTTTGAAATAATCGACCGGCACGCCAACGTATGGTTCTAGATTCTTCTTGAACTTGGCCAAGTTCATTCTTTTATCGACGAGAAGGCAACAGCAACGTTGCGAGTCCGCGTCGGGATACTCCTCGTTCGTATTGTACGGTGTCGCTTTGAAATAATAGAAGTCGTTCGCTTTGCCATTCTCTCGATCTTCGACTTCCTCGTCCCAATTCATCTCCTCCTGTTGCTGATTGTTAGTGAATATGTCCGGATTGTAAGTGTCTTCTGTTGGATCACACGGTGATGCCATATGTTGATCTGCCGGCGAATTCGAACTGCTCGATAACAAACCTATACAATCACCTAAAAAAGAAAGATAACGTTCGAGAGTCGACCAAAAACAGGCTAACGTTATAATTCACCTGGCGCCTCACCGACAAGAGTGCGATCGCTATCGCTCAAACTGCTATCCTCGCTGTTACTCTGGTCGCCATAGGATTCGTTTGATACGATGCAACCGGCTTGAGGCGAATTCACGCACCTCTCGCCCGTTCCCATATCGATTTTGTCCATGTTTTGATTCAAATCGAGCGCCGGTATCGATAGAAAATCCAACGTGCCGACATCGACGTCCGGTAGAACGATATCGATCGTGATTATATTTACAAATCGATCGATGACCGTATTCAATTTCGAATCGGCGAACGACTTCTCCGTATCGTCGTCGATCGAATTCGAAACGTACAACTTGTAACCGCCGCAATTCGGATCGAATTTCATCGGCGAATCGTTATCTTCCAATAGATAAGGTTTGCTATTGCATGTCTCTTGGACAATCTAAAAACGAAAAACGGTTACTGTCAGAGCGATGAGCGAATAATTCAAGTGTTTTACGGACTTTCATCAATTTCTCGTCCATCTTTAGCATACTGGCCAATCGTTTCCTAACTTTTCCCACTTTTTCACCGGCATTCACTCTTATAACGGCCGGACCATCGACCTCCTCCGTTTCCAAATTAATAACGTACACCTTCATGTTGACGCCGCCGGGTTTGTACACTTGAAATTCGGCATCTAAAACAGGCGAACGATTTTTTTAGGATTGGTTACGGCCGGCTCAAATCCCTTTGAAATTGATAAAATACCAGACGATTTAATTTCTAACAACCAATCGGTGTGCATCAAGCTGATTCTTGACGCGATATCGGCGAATTGCAAACTGTCGCTTTCGAAACTGCAATCGATCGTGTCCTGGCCTTTATTGTACGTCACCAAACGACAATTCTCCAAACTGACGACATCCTTCAGCTTGAATCTCTCGTGGGCATCGCTTATCGCTTCGGACAAGTCGTTGTTGATTAGAACTACCAGTTTGATGTCCTCGAGGTGTTTCTTGATCGGATGATGGCAATAGATCTTCAATTTGAATATATCGTTCTCCTTCTCTTTCGCCAATCGGTCGATTTCCTCCTGTTGCCGCATGGACGTCAGCAGCTGTTCGATGTACGGCGGGAAATTTTCCGGTTTCATCGCGATCGCATTCCGTGCCTTATCGATTTGCCTATACATCAGCATGTAAGCGTTCGTACTGGACGTGTAAGCACCGGAATAATAACCTCTTTGCGGTCCGCCTCCGTACGTTTTTCGAATGTCCTCCTCTGTTATCTGTAATTTAAAGTCGATTAGGACGTGGCATCGAGTTAAAGAATCGCCCGGTACCTTCGTCACGCTCTGATCGTTGAAACAGAACCATTGATTCTTTTCGAAATCCTTTATGTAAGCGTAATAGTGGCCGCCGGACGCGCTTCCCGAATGTATCATGATGCTGAACAGTTCGTAGACGTACGGTCCTTTCGGTTCCTGTATCCGGTTCTTCTCGTTTTCATGATGATTTACTGAACTCACATCGATTCCTACGGGAAGAAAATGAGTCGTTCTTTCCGCTTTTTCAATTAAATTAACGACTGACAAACCTTCGTCGTCGTCCTGCGTATCGTCTTGCCCGTTCACGGTGGAAGAGGCGTCCGTCCCTTGACAGCTCTCGTCGTCCAACGCCGAGCCGGAATCGGTGGTGCTGCAATCGTCGCATTTGACGACGGTTTCGCGTTCCTCGATCGTCTCATTTTCCACGTTATTATTCGTGCTCGTAACGAACGAGTTCAAATTGAGGATTTCCGGAAAGACGACTCTAAAACGTAACGATAAACCTCATTATCTAATCGGTATTGATTAATAAACTTACGTACTTATCGTTCAGCTTGATCCTGTGCATCGTGCTGTAATCGAAATCGAACCGTTTCAAATGTAACGTGAGCAAGTACGGGAACTTGATGAATTTCAATCCTTTGTGCGCGTCGCACTTTTTATTGCACTTCTCGCAATGATACTGATTGTTCTCGTCCAATATTTCCGGTTGAACGAACGCCCGCAAAGCCTCCTCGACGCTATTATACGCCACGTTGCTACCGAAAGGTCTCACCGGCAACGGTATATCCAAGAACGTGTCCTCGCGAGATTTCTCCGTACTGCATTCCAAACATTTCACGTAATCCAACATTTTGCCCTCGTACAAATCGTTGATCAAGTTCGCCTGTTTCGTGTCTTTGAACTTTTGCTCGAGCGCATCGAACATGACCCGACACAGCTCCTGTATGTCGTGCTGTTCCCACGCCGCTTGCGTGCCCCATCCGAAACTCGTCGTTAGATCGGTCGTTTCGACGGCCGATTTCGTCGACGTCTAACCGGCGTACAACAAATAAGATTTAATTAATGAAACATAATTTTTGTATTTTTAACCCGCTCGTCGCCAGCGAGTGTGTTTACCTGCAGATTTAAGAAGAGCTTTTGCAATTGAAACGGTATCGATTTGGACTCGGTCTGCTGCTGCCCGTCGAATTCCCAATTGTACAGGGCGTTCCGGAATTCGGGCGTCATGTACAGGGCTTGCAGTAAACTGTTCAAGTAGCACGTCATCGCCTGATTAACGAGACCGACGTAGTTGCACGCGTCGATGCTCGGCCGTCCCGCGTACTTCTTCTTCGTGCTGCGACGCGCGCTCGCATCCGCGTCCGTCGTCGGCGAGAACGTCGTGATGCACGATGACGAACTGGACGGCATCTCGGCCGCCGTCGGACTGGCCGATGCGCCTAACAACAAATCATCGTCGTAGGAATCCGGATACGTGGCGACGATCGCGTTCGTATTGTTCACGGTGGTTTTTTGATATAAATGAACCGATATCGTGTAATTGTTGTTCAGATCGCCGACCAATTCGCCCAGTGATTTCCGTCTGTAATCGTTCAACGTGATCACGTGATTGAATTGATTGTGTAACACCAGTTTGCATTCGTCCTGATAGAAACCGTAATAGTTCGCTATGTCGACGAACAAACTATCGACGGACGTTGACGGCAACAGTTTCAAACGTATCGGCTCTTTGTCGTGATTGAAATTCTTACACTTGCGAAACTCGTCCGCTATAACGATCGTTGCGTAATCGTCCGATGGGCAAACCATGATCTACAAAACGAAAACAGACGAGAAAAACATGAGAATTCTTCAAGCGACAACTCTTACTGTCATGCACATTTCAAGAGATGCGATTTTCTTTTGTAATCGTACAGGTCAATTAATAAATATAGAATTAGAAGGATTACTATATAAGATAGACATTTGAAAAGTTACAAAATTGGCTCGATGCCAAGTTAAATTTAGACGTATGCGTGTGTATGTACAGAACGCACGCAAAAAAACAAAAAAGAGAGAAAAATAGAGAAGCAAAATGGTTATTTGGCCGAATTTAAATTTACCCGAAATTTATAATAATAATAACGACTTACCGCATTAAATTAAGCACTTTTACGCCGTATTTGTTACATCCAAAAGAAAGAAAGAAATACCGTCGAATGCCTGAAATTGAACAGCGTTAAAAAAGAAATAACGAAAGTACCCCGAAGTGCAGCATAATAATAAATAGCAGTTAAATGGATGTTAAAAAACGATAACAAAAACGTAAAGAAAGGATGTGATGCAAACGTGTATATATTGTATTATAATTATTAATAGAATCTATTATTGTTCGAGATGAAATTCATTAAAATAATTTACGCCTTGCTTGTTTATGTTTGAGCAAAAAAAAGCATCGAGAAAATTAATTCCATCACACAATTCACTCGATGCACTACGAGTTTACCGTCAATTACACGTTTGCATTACACATAGAATCGTTGTGGAATAATTACTATTTCTAAATCCTTTGTTGGGCAAAATCAAATCGATTAATTGAATTGCTATTTCATAGAAATTAAAAAATATTCTTACCCGGACTTTAGAAGCATGTGCTAAAACTTGCCACACGCCATTTTTGTTAGAAATGTCAGTTGATTGAATTGAAGCAACTCCCTAGTATATTCTGTTGGTCATCCTGATGGCTCTCGAAATTTCTTTGCGTAAAATTTAATTCAAACTTAGCTAATCGATCTTTGTTAATTATCAATCAATTTACACGAAAGCGATAACCGTTTCAGTCAACCGCATTTTGTTAAAATTTAAAAAAATTGAAACTGCTGCAAACTTGGTTGCCTACGTGCCTCAGAAAATTCAAACTTACTCGCCTACTACATGTCAATAAATACGGCACCTAATTAAAACAATCTTAATTGTTGCCATTAATTCGTCTCGGTTTGAGCGCACGGCGTGAGATCAAAAAGGGCCGCAGATCATCGTAAATTTCGCAAGTGTGAAACAATTTGCCCATTTTTGCGCGTCCATTCATCATCGGTTTAAGGAAGTGCGCATTCCGAGCATTCGAACGCGTAGAAAGGAAGCTACGATTCGTAGCGGTTTTTGCGACGGGTAAAAATAGCGAGGGATCGACGATTTGGGGATGGAATGTTGAAGTGGTGAAATTTGAAAAGAATCAGCGTACAATTTCGCAATTGCCACGATTTCCTGCTTCTTAAGACGACGTTGACGATGGGCGAAACGAGGAAAAAATAACGCAGAATCTATGGGCCGTATCGTTGCGTGCTGCGCCGCGACGCATGACGTCGTGACGCTATTATCTGCTACCTGCATCGTTTCCTTTTTTTGCGCGCTTTTCCGCTGTCATTTCGCTTTCAAAAAAAAAGGCCGCACTAATTGCGTTCGCTCGTTAAAATAGAATCTTATCTTTCGCTCGAAACAACTGCGAACGGACCGAACTATGCCAAACGCTTTAATTAACATTTCTTTGCCAATAGTTTGCGAATTTCCTCGTTGCAATTTGGTTTTTTAGCGGATTTTTTTTTTGCTTAAAACTTTTTTGAAAGTTTCTCGAAGATTCCTAATGGATATCGGAGATTTGCGTGAGTTGATGACGGGTCTTTTGCTCATTTTTCTTGAAACCGTTTTACGTGCGCGCGTATATAAAAGGACGTCGTCGATGTAAATGCGAAAAGGAAATAATGCGAGGATTTTAGCCAATTATGACCGGAATCCGGCCGGCGATGGGCGTAAACCGGTCTCTTATTGGTACGCCGAACGGGATTATATACATTTTTATGTACGACTCCGTCAACTACGTAAGACATAGCGAGCGAGCGACGAAGACGGTGATGACGACGACGACGAGGACGATGATGAGTCCTTTTCTTATGATAAAACGACGACGTACGAGCGCTCGCCTCACATTTACCGATGTGCGAGCGACGCGTTGTTGGTTCCCTGTTTCCATCGGGATGGCAACGAAGACGTAACGATCGGTGCTCGAATGCGACTTTGATTAGTAAGCGAAAAGTTTGCGCCGGTTTTTTCGATTGTTCCGCGTCGTATGGACAACAATAACAACTCACGATCGATCTAAAGTTTTGTTTACTAAACGGTGTCTCTTCGATCTAATCCAATCGACATGTTATCGGTTAATAATCTGCCAGTGAAATCGAACAATAAGAGCAACACGATCGAATTGGCGACGACGAAGCCGCTGCTGGACAAGGGCCAGCAGGAGGCAGCGATTAGTTCGCCGATGAAGCTGGACAAGTCCGAGATCAACGATGCGGTGTCGAAGGTGTTGCAAGGATACGATTGGACGCTGGTGCCCTTCGCCACGAAGTAAGTCGTCACTTTTTTTTTGCATTCCGTTGCGCGAAATAACGATGGGGACGGCGATGAGTACGTTTTAGCGCTTGGTTAATTAAGTTTCTTCGGCCGCTAATTGGCCGCGACGATTCGGCACGTTTCATCTCCGTTCGCGGTGTGTTTACACGGGTTTTTAAGTAATTAGCGAGTTTACGATGGCGATGAGTGGACGAAGAACGAAAAGGAGCGAATTCTAATCGCTTTCGTGTAACAGCAACAACAAATAAATGCACGATGATGATGAGAATTATTTCGTTTGCCATTCTATCTAATTAAGACGAAAGTGTTTAAGTTTTAAATTAGGAAAAAGGAAAAGTTGCGTCGTTTGCGAAAAGACGCGAATTTGATGGAGTCCGGTAGAAGTTTTTGAAGACGAATTCAAATTCGAAACTTCCAAAGTTATTGCATATAATCGACAGCTACTCATTAAAATCGACAGTTATTTCCTAAATTGAAAAACTTCCCAAATTTCAACAGATTCACCACATTTGAAAACTGTTCCGCAACTCCAAGAGTTTTCCTCGAAAGTCGAAAGCCATCAATTCCAAATCGAAAGCAACTTCGCAAACTCAATTCTCTTCCCTAAATTCAAAATCTAACCGATAAATGCAAAATCTATTCGATGAATTCGAAAGCTACGAACAGCAAGAACGCATTTTTTTTTATCAATTCGCTGTATAATTTAAAATTGCAATAAAATAAGATTAAGATTAAACGTAAGCCAGGAATTTGTTTGTGGCTCCTGATTATTTTGCTTTCGTTTGCGGAAAAACGCGCAAAAAATAGCACTGAAATGCGCAAAGTTTATCGCTGCGCGCCGTAGAAAAAGAAATCCTCGCTTTCCGGAACGTTAAACGAAAAAGTTTCTTTTCGTATTTGCGCGAAAACGGAGGAAAATTAACAACGGGCAACGGCGAACAAAAAATAACGTAGCAATTAAACTCAATTAACAAATCTAATGGCTAATAATTGCAAACATAAACAGTTTCCTTTCGCGCGCTCGGTAATGTAATTTCTCAAAAGCCTCTCTCCTCTCCTTTTTCTCTCCTTTTCGCCTTTTCTCGAATAGAAGACAAATGATTGTTTCTCATTTTGTTAAGAGGCCTCTAATCTTGTGTAAATATTTATCGTAATTATTAAACGGGATAAAAACCATTAATGCATATCGCCGCGCTACTCGAACATTATAAATGTTGTTTTTCTTAATTTCTTCTTCGCGGACGGACCTCCCAAAATGTTTTCGGTAACTTTAGCTCCCATCGATCGATCGTTAAACAAAAAAAAAACGAAACCCAAAAATTGGTGCTAATTTATCGAGTCTTAAACCAACTGTTTGGGTTAGACGAATCTATCGGCTTGCGTTCGTTTAATGTGCATCCAAGTTCTTGTTAACGTCAATAAATTACGATTCCGACGAGTTGAATGCAAAGCGAAACGGTCGAGTTTCAATTGCTATCGTTAAAAGAAGAAAAAAATAACCGATAAGCTTTTCATAAACATAAGTAATAGCTCGCGGTATGTTAAAGAAAAAAAGAGAGAGAAAGAGACCGATGGAACGAGAGTTTTTTATTTATATTTACGACAATTATTACGCTAATAATTGTAATTTCGCTTCAATCCTTGAATGAAACTCGTGAATGGCATCCGCTCAACGATTATGTCGGATTTATTCCAGTAAAACTTTAACTATTTGCAAAATAATCGATTTCGATCCATGGAACGTTCGCAAATTACTAATGAATCGTCGTGAAAATTAATTCCTGTTTCTTTTGTGTGTTTCCTCCCCCGCAGATCGACGTCCGACAAGAAGAAGATGCACGTGAAGAGACCGATGAACGCGTTCATGGTTTGGGCGCAAGCGGCCAGACGGAAATTGGCCGACCAATATCCGCACCTGCACAACGCCGAACTGTCGAAGACGCTCGGCAAATTGTGGAGGTACGTTCGCAATTATTTTTGCTCGCATTTTACCAACAATTTGCTATCGAAAGTTTACTACTTTTTGGAAGTGATTTAGCGCAGTTGCAATTGTCGATTTGATTGTTAATAAAATTGTTCGAAACTGTTTAATAACTTAATCGCTTCTTCTACGAGCGTTTTTTGTTCTTTGCCTTTTTTCGAAAGCGATAGGGGAAACAAGAGAGAGAGAGAGAGAGAGAGAGAGAGAAGCTGCTATCAGTAGCTTAAGGTCAAGATAACTAATAAATGAGTACGTACTAAATGGTTTAATAATAATCGTCAAGAAGACAGCTGCTGCAACTTTTTCTTGCTTCGCCGGGGCGGTCAATGATCGACTTTTGGCTGTTCATTATCTCGCCAAGCAATATCCGTTATTATTAATTTCATTTAATATTAATAATAATTTTCCAATCGTTTATCACTTTACAATTAACGCAACTCAGTAACGTTTCATTCATTAGAACGCGATCCAGATTGTTACTCGATTCACTCCCCGAAAGTTTTAATCACTTTTTTTGTTAACTTTTTCGTTCTTAAAGATCAATCTTCGTCCCAGTTGCTTTTTTCTTCTCCTTAATCTAATCTCCGCCAGCAGCTCAATCGTAATCGTCCACACGTGGTTTTGATCTAATTCTAATCAGAAATAAATTGCGGTTGGGCCCCTTCCCAAGCAATGAATACTGTGCTTTTTAATTGAAAAGAAGCTTTCCAGCAGCAAACGTGCAAGACGTAAGAAACGTTTTTTCGATTCCTATTATTCTTTAAATAATACGAATAATAACGAATGGGCGAAGATAAGGAGGCAAATCGTGCGAAGGACGTTGCGTTTAAGCATCAATCACGAATCGATAATTAGTTGTTTTCGCCTATCGATAAGGAAATTGGCACGAATCGCGCAACTTCCTCTCTTTCTGCAAAACGTTCGACCCTCAAACCGTCGATTCGATGAGATTAATCGATTGAACTTATCGCCCTGTAGATGGTAATTACGAAAAGAATTATGTTGTTCCGTTTCTGCACGTGCCACACTTTGTTTGCCTCAACCCTCGACCGAGCGAGAGGCATAAAAAGCGCCCAAAAAAAAAATCGACCAGAAGGAGAAAAAAAAATGGGTAAACTAATGGCAGAAAATTTTAATTGGTGGGACCCTCGAAGTAGTATCGACTTACACGTTTCTTTTCTTTTTCTCTCGTCTTGAGTTTTGTTAGCGATCGTTTAGAACTCGTCGGTTATTTCCTTCGTTGATTTATTTACGAGCCGACGTCGTTTCATCCTCGGCCTTTCAGCCAAGAGGAAGCAAAAAACAATTTCTGCTGAAACGCTGTAACGGCTAAACGAAACAGTTTTTTTTTCCTCTCTTTTACGAACCCCAATAACTCTTTTCTAATTCATTTCTTGGTTTGTCGACGGCGTCACAAGGAGCGAGAGACGGAATCGAAAAAGGAAAAATCCGAGCTGTTTGTTTGTTGATGTTATTAGATGATGATGATGATTATTGGTCATGCAACGAGCGAACATGAGGTATTAATTTATAAATGGACGGATTCGAGGCTTCACAACAAATCGTACATATGGTGCGCGAAGAATTAAAAAAAAAACACTTTTGAACGTAGATTCCGATCCGCTTAGAATTCGATTCATTAAAATCTAGTCTCTAATTGATTTTAATTAACTGACTTAAACGAAAGAATTAATCATCTTTCGAAAGACAACCAAATTAATAAACGAAGAGACGACGATGGAACGGAGTCTCTCTCCGCTTTTATTTACTTCTCGTAATTAATTTTCGCCCGACAGTAATGAATGTTTGATGCCCCAGTTAAGTCGCCATGCTAAATTTCGCGAAAAAGCGTTGGGAGAAACGCGAACAAGTGGCTGCGTCGATTGCTAATCTCGTGCACTTTTTTTAATAACGTACCAAACGATCGTCGAATGTTGCAATACACATTCTTGCGTCCATTTGGTTGGTATGACTTTCAAGTTTCCTTGCTGCACTCCTATAATCGAATCAAATCGCTAATTAATTGCGTAAGAACGAGACATGAAAAAAAGGGTTGCCCAATTAAAAAGAAACATACAAGGCTATTTTGGCAACGATCCAAATCGATAATTGTTGCGATTTCTCTGCCATAAACTCCATCCTGTAGAGCGATATTTCAACGTTACGTTATTATGTCCAGAGTCATTGTCGATAATGATGGGAAATGGATTTTTTTTCCTTAATGATAAATCATATTAATATCGGCGTCTTTGAGGTTCACGCGATGCCGCGAAGAGGAAGGGGGCGGCCCCCCGTTGTGGTGCGGGGGGCACGCACAAAAATAAGAGCGACATTGCCACGGACGACGACGGGGGGCTTTCGTTCACTTCTTGCCTTTCTTTCGTATCGCAATTGAAAAGAGAAAACTTTATAATTGTTATTGGAACGAAACAAAAAGTTTTCCTCCCGATATTTTCCGGAAGGTTTTCTCGAGTTGCGAGAGGAATTAATCGCAGTTTAACGTGACAATTGGGGTCGCTCTCTTTAACTTTACAATTGTTATTGGAATGAAGAGAAAAGTTTTCCTCCCGACATTTTCCGGAAGGTTTTCTCGAGTTGCGAGAGGAATTAATCGCAGTTTAACGTGATAATTGGGTCGCTCTCTTCCTTAGGGCACAACTATTTAACCAGGTGTTGTAACGCGCGTTGTAAACGACAAGAAAGCGCGATCGAGAGAGAGAGAGAGAGAACACGAGAGCAAACACGTAGACGATCTTTCCATTTATTTACATTTAATTTCTTTCTTTCTTTCTTCCTTTAATTCATCGCATTTTCCCATTTATTGCGTTAAATTATCATTGTTAACGCTCGTGAAATGGGGTAGATAAAAGAGAATAAGAAATCGTTGGCAATATACACGAGGATATCCTGTATTTGTAATTGGGGGCTGGGAAAACACGTGCGCGCGTGGTAATCGCGAAGACACTCACCGACAACTATTTACGCAATTCGTCCGCTTCTTCTTCGTATATATATAATTTCTTTTTCGCCGTTTCGCAGAATCCTGAAAGAGAACGACAAGCGGCCGTTCATCGAGGAAGCGGAACGATTGCGCGACATCCACAAGCGCGAGCATCCCGATTACAAGTATCAACCGCGCCGTCGGAAACAGACGAAGAACAATCCGTCCGACCAACAACAACAACAGCCGCAATTCCGCTCGAGCAACAGCAACAACGAGCGGTCGCTCGCTGCCGCCGCGCCAACGACGCCGACGGCCGCTCTATTAACGAATCGCCCGCTCAAACTGGAAGACTCGCCCTGCAGCACGCAGAGCAGCAGCCGCTGCAGCAGCAGCACGTCGTTGTCGCCGTTGGAGTTGAATCAGCAGCAGATCGCCAACAACAACAATTGGCCGCTCGCCGATCACAATCTTCAGTTCATCGATTGGAACCGATTCGGCGCGCCAGCCGCCGCCTCCGCCGCGACCTCTTACGACGGCACGTATCCGGCGCAGAACGAGTACAACTTCGACGGCGCCGAGGTCGAGCAATACTTCAGCAGTTTGAATTATCTTCATCATCAACATCACTACCAGCAGCAACAACAGCAGCAATCGTTCAATTTGTACGCGAAATGCCCGGGCGTTTACGACGACGACGCGAACAATAACGGCTACTATCGAACGAAGCAATCGTCGTCCACGTCGTCGCCCGACTCGCTGTCGAAGTACCACGAACTGCAACCGGGCGGCGGCGGCGGCGGCGGCTCGTCGTCCGCCTCGTCCACTTCCGGCAGCGTCAAAACGGAGCCGAAGTACTACGCGAATCCCAACGCCATCTATCCCATCTACTCGAACGTCGTCCACGACGCGACGACCTCTTCGACGACCGCACAAACCACGAATCCATTACAAACCCCGAATCCCCTACAAACCTCAAATCCCTTACAAACCTCCACTCCCTTACAATCTGCGAATTCCGAACAAAGCTCCGCGAGTTTGGTGGCGCCATCTAGTTCCGCGCAACAATCGGTACCGTTCTATGCGGTCAATCAGTATTTACCGCCGTATCAGTATTTGCCGCAGCAGCGTGCGGCGGCGCCACCGTTGGCGCCCGTGTTCGATTGCGGCTCGTCGAATGCGTCGTCGACCTCGTCGAATTACGGTAGCGGCGGCGAGTGCGGTACTAACGCGGTAACGCTGGACGCGTGGCCGCCCGCGAACGGATCGTACGCGATGTGAAAAGTTGCTCGTCGTGATTCGCGAGTTGGTGTTCATAATTTATTTTGCGAAACGGAAAAACTTTCGCCAGTGTGTGTGTGTTTTTTTTTGTGTTTGCTGTCGTTGTATTGAATCTCTTCGTTTTTTTTTTCTTCTTCGCCGTATCGTGGGTCACAATGGTGTCGTTCTGTTTTTTCGGTCGATCGATCGTTCGATCAATGCTGAAGCGTTGTGCCTTATTAAAATGCGGCGATTGTGCGTCCGATTGTCGTTTTGTTTGTCTGTTTGCGATTTTTCGCAAACTGGCCGTTTCGTGCCGTTCGTCAATGGGGCTTTTTTGTACATAATTGTTTCGCCCCCCGCATGTTTAGATTATTGCGAGGCGCTCTTTAAAGTTAATTGTATTCTTACTCACAAATTGTTCATATTTTTGATATAGATTTTTTGCAGAAAACGAAATAAAAATATTTAATTAAAACAAAAAGGCTTTTTTTTTAACAGAAAACAAATAAATTCGGTCTTAACAGATTTTCCGGGGTCGATTTTCTCGCGCAAGAAATGATTGTAGATCGAACGTTGCGAAATAGCGGATGCAAATGTAAATATTTTCGCAGCACGTTCGTTAATAATTTTTATTATCATTTCCCATGCACGTCCGGAGCGAACTCTTATAATTTAATTCGCTACGTTCGCCGTTTGTCAATCGAAAGGTTAATTTGTAGAATTAATTGAAGATTAATGAATCTTAAAAAAGAATCGCTTTTTACTCGCGAAAACACCGATAACCTCTCGCTTGTTATTGTTATTTGTCCCAAATTGACGAATGCCAATTTCATTTTCGCTTCGACTCTTCGAATTTCTACAACTTGAGCGCAAAGTCGATAATAAAAACTAAATCGAATTAATTCCAAACATCTTTATCGTATCCATCATCACTCTACTACTTTTCATTCATTAATTAAATCCATGCATAACAATTTAATTCCTTCTCTCTCGCCCTCTCGTTTTAAGTTTGTTTCATTTCATTTACTCGTTAATTTAAATAAATAACACAACGCCACAGAGAGAGGATCGGGCGTAAACGGACGGAGAAAATGGGTTGGAAGCAAAGATGTTTCGCATTAATAGGAAGACGAGGATCGAGGAGGATTTTATGGGTGAAGAAATGTTTAGAAAGAGATCGATATGGTTGTAACACGATCCCGAAAGCCGGTCAGCGGATTCCGCTGCCTCTCTGACCGGAAGTGCGTTCGAGATAAGACGGTTCGTGTGGATGAATGACGGGGAGAGATTGATGCTTAAGAGAAGGACGCTCGAAGAACTTTTTGTCGCTCTAATTAAATAAATTGTTTCGTCTCTCTCCGTCTCGCGCTCGCTCTTTTATTGTCGTTATTAAAAAAGTATCGTGCTTGTCTTTTATCTTATTGCGTAAAATGCAACCAAGATGATGATGATGATGTTGGCGATAAAAGAGAAGAAGAAGAGGATGGATCCGCATTTAATTTCTCTTTTTATTTCTATTTTTACGCTCGCTCCTTTGCGAATTGCAATTTCATTTACGCCACATGCAAACTCATGCAACGGCGACCACGGCTAAAGAATGAGCAAAAGAAAAGAGATAATGCACGAGGAAAACGTTTAAAAGCCTCCATTAACAACAATAATTGCGAATCGACGCAACGACGCAGGACGTCCGTCCGTCAGCGAAATTTGCGCTTTTCTCTCGTTGCCCAAGTTAATTGCGAGAAAAATTAAATTAAGAAAAATGTAAGCGAGAAAATGTAAATTCGGAAAAAATTAATTAACAAAACCACTTCAGATAATCGAGATCTAGGCGCCGAAAAAGCTCTTCAACAATCGAAATTCCGACGAGGAATCAAAAATTCAATAATTATTTCATCGAAACTGCTACTGTTAATGACGAAAAATCAAAGACGTAAACTCGAGGGGAGTTTTTAAGAAAAGCTTCTGTTAAATGTTTGTGCTTTTTTTTTTCGTCATTCTGGTTAATTGGTGACACTTGAGGAAAAAGCGTGGTGTCAAGAGGACTTTGCAGAGAGAGAGAGAGAGTTTTAAAATGGGACCAGAATCGAAAAGTCGATGGTGATCGTTGTCAATCAAACGTCGGCCTTATTTTCGCCGAGAGGCGTTAAAATAATCCATCCTTAGATCCTCGTCAATTGGATCCGTCTTCAGATTACGTTCGTCAAATAACATTTTACCAGAGAGTCAACAAAAAAAAATATGAAACTCAAGTTTTGAATTTGTGGGGTGTCGAGTTTGTTTCGAAAGTTTCGTCGTTTGCCTTTTCTTTTTGTTAACAACTAACGAAATTGTTATATCGTACGCGTCCTGTATTTGTTTTTAACCCTCCGGTTTACGAAAAAAGCGGCGTAAATAAACTTTGATTGCGTAACATAAATTCGTGTTTGGCTCTTGGATTCTCGCTTCGTCTAGCGAATGACTGGATCGTAAAATATGTCATTGGCAGCATCGACAGCGTTATTAAAAGTTATTTACATGCCGTTAAACGTAAAAGGCAAGATGCAACGAGATGGAGAGGAAAGTGGCCCATAAAAATCCGCTCCGTTCCATCATCTGACGGAATTTGTTGATTGATCGACGTCTCGTTTCCATTTCTTCTACGTCCTCGGCCCCACAATAACCGTATGTCAACCAGAAACTTGTTGATGTTTTGCTCGACGCACATTTTTATTTACGAATTAGACGAAATTAGTCAAGAGGAGCAGGAAATGGCGATAAAGAGAAACGACACAAATCAATGAGGATCACGGAATTTCGGTTCGTATGTACCAAACGCGAGTTTGTACGTAAATAAGCAAGCAAAAGCTGAGAATACAATATTATCTTTATCGATTTGATTTTCCTTCGAAAGTCGTACACGTGTCGAGAGATTGTGTACGATTTGCACCTGTCGAGACATTATTTTTCGAGTAACAAACGAATAAAAGTTTTCCCATTTACGAGCGCCAAATAATGGAATCGACAAGTTTAAAACGTCTGTAATACGAAGAAGAAGAAAGTGGTTGACGAGTAGAAGGGCAGGAAGACGAAGAAGGAACTTTAAACAGTCATCGTATCACTCTTTTGTAATTGGTATCGGACGCCGCCAAATAAACATGACCGGAGACGAAGATGATGAAGAAGAAAAAATAATAAACGTAGATGATGATGATGATGATATTCAAAGCATCTTATAACTCGTAAACTCTTGACCCTCAACATATATATTCCATGTCACTTCAACTTCTTCGGCGACGACCGTAACGTTATATGCATGAAAGGCCTCCGCGAGAGAGAGACAGAGAGAGAGAGAGAACGAAGAAAGAGGTTGAGAAACAAAAATGCGAGAGTCGAAAAACTTTTTGTAACAATCAATATTGAATGCTTAATCAATATTGTTGTTATTACGTTTCGAGGACGTGTGCGTTTTTTATTCGTATCATCGTCATTGTTGTTGTTGCTGGAGGGTGGCCGAAGAATTCTTCGGCCTTTTCATCGATGACACTTACTGACACATGTTTACCATTAAACTCCTCTCGTGCAACTTCCTTTTTTTACCTTTCCTCTCTCTTTCTCCCGCTGGCACTATTTATTAATTGTTTTCGACGTTATCAATTCCTCATAATCGTTAATTAAGCAATTCATTATTGGCTTCCAGTTCGTTATTATTCAATTTAATTACACAGACGCATTAAATCGCGAGGAGCCAGCCGTGTTTGGATAAGATTATCAATCGAATTGGTTTCTTCGTATGCGCGATTATCGTCGATAATAAACCGTCGTTAATTCGTTATCCCGCCGTGTCAAAACATTTGGTTTTATTCGATTTCAAAGAGCACTCAAAGATGCGTTTTATTGGCGAATCGATAGAGACGACGATAAACGCATAAATCGGTCCATTATTCGCGAAACATCGATCGTTTGTCTTTAATAACACAATAAACGTGTCTTGAGGAGTGCACAAAGCCAAAAAGACAATGCACGTGGAATTCCATCGATAATTAAAACAAAAGGACTACAAGCGAACAAAAAATCGTGTCGTGAAAAGGAGTTATTACGATGCATTAAACTTGAACGCCCAAAACGTTAGGAGATAAGGAACTCTTGAGAAGCTCTTTGACAACTACAAAAAAAAGGGAATTAAAACGATAACGCGAGTACTCCAACTGCTGACAAACTGGTAGCAGTTGTGGCCTAATTGATTAAGAAAGGCGTTTAATTTTTCCTAAAGGAATAATGAAGAAAACTTCATTTCTCTCACCATTTTCCTTTTTAATATAAAGCTGGCGATGCTTTTGAAATTTGGATGGATCACGTGATAGAAATGGGATAAATTACAAGAGGGCAACCTAATACTTATTTATTTAAGAGAATATAGTTCGCTAGACGAAGATTTTGTCCTGCACGAAAGCAGAAGAAGCGGAATGTTCTTTGTAATTAGATCTTTTGGGGATTAGCTATTATTGCAAGTGGTTTTATCCGTCGAACTGAGCGAGAAAGGGCCGCAAATTGATTGACAGTAAACAGCCACCGCTAGCTGAACATTTCGCTTCGAGGCAATTTTTCGAAAGCAAAGTTTCATTTTCCAATAAAAAAAAAAGGATTGTCGTTCTACAGGGGGCGTTCGAAAATACGCAACAGGCTTGCCCGCTTGCTTTCGATTTTTAAACGGTTGCATTTTAAGTTGGATGTATGCAACCAAAAGCGCATCCGGCAGTTCCGCATTACATATCGAGCAAGATTAAATTGGGAAACACGTTTTGGGCATTTTGTGTATTATGACTAGATTTCTGTAATTGCAACAATTTCGCAGGCGAAAAATTTCTTTCACAGATTGTACTCATAGACTTGTTCGCACGAAATAATGGCGAAACGAAAAATTTGGAAACCAAGCGCAAAAAATGACGTTATCAGTTCAATTCAACTCCTCTGCAAACTTCAGAGATTAGAAGAAAATTTGCAAAACCACAACTTTCGTATCGTTGAACTTAAACGAATATTTCATTCTTAAACGGATCTTTGGATTTTTAAACGAATTTTTGATTTTTGGATGAACCTAATAAGGAATTTAGGCGAATTCAATCGACTCGAATAGGAATTTGTGCATGATTTCAAAGTGATAAATGAGGAGAACATTGAAATCCATCGTTTTCCTAACATTTATTTCTAACAAACATTGCAAATTCACAGTTTCGCAAATTTTCCAACTAAAACTAAAACAAAATAGATCAAAAATTCGTCCATCATCATCTGTGCACAATTTTGGCACGACTGTTGCGTTGTTTTTTATATTAACAAAATCAGCTTTCACAATGATCTCAGATATCAAATATATCTGTCAAATCACTGTGAAAACCAGTTTCGTCTCGGTTCCATCATCGTCTTTCTGCGTTTTTCCCTTCGATTCCTCCCCATCCATTAACCATGGACCCCTCGTGTGGCTCCGTGAGTTCCACATCGGCATCCACGTGGGCAACATGGAAAATAAAATGGATTTCGTTAAGTAAAATTAAAGTTAATTGTCACACTTTCGTCAATTAGGAAAACAAAGCACAAAGCCACAACCAACGAGCGACGACAACTGTTTACGATCGAATGGAAACGGAATTAATTAAGTTAATTAATTAAAAAATAATACGTTATCCTCATTAAGAGCAATAATAACTTTTTGTATGATGAAATCCTCGCTTAATCTCTGAACGACCAATAATAAATAACGATGATGATGGTGGTGGTGGGTAAAAAAATAATGAATGAGAAATATTAAAGCCGAATTATGAATGAAAGGCGATTTTTTCTTTATCAAAATCGCTTGTTTACAATTTCGTGCTTCTCGCTATAATCGCAATGATCGCGAAAATTTCAATAAAAAATAAATGATGTCACCATCATCATCGTTACATAACAATTACTGTAGCGCAGAAAGATATTAAATAAAGAAAGGGATTCGATTACAATTTCATGCGAATTATTCTCGTGGACGGAACCTTGAATTTGAACGGGGGCTTCAACAAATTCCGAATCTGAGCCATCATCATCAAAGAATTATTCCTTCGGATGTTAGGTGTCGCCGTCGTGCGTTCACGGAACGATTTACGTATGAAAAATCGACTTCTTCGAGCCTTTTTTTTTGTCCTTTTAAATATTTAAATGGACAGGATGCGGCATAATACAGATACGACGAGTAAAATATGAAATAATAAAAAAGTGCGCATCTCTCGCTCGCACTTTGTCCCATTCAAGAAAAACGCGTTCCCATTCATTAAATCTGCCCCATGTCTCCTTTCTTCTTCACGCTCTATCATTAACATGAATATACTAAAAAACAAAGTGCAGATAAAAAAAATGCGTTTGTCGACGAGGAAATTAATTAGTTTGCGAGAAAAAAAAAAGCCGCACTTTTTCGCCCCACATTCAGCGATTGGACATTTATCGAGGCTAATTAATTCGCGACTTCTTGTAGGTGATGATGATGGCATTTGAAAGAATGCGAATCGTGGAATGTAATCGACGCCCTCCTCCTACGTCCACGTATCTTAATCGTCATCGAAACGGATCAACTAACCGGAAATCGTCGCGCGATTACTTATCTGAGCGCCCACGTGTCGCGCTCTTCGCTCTTTCTTTCTTTCGTTGCGTCTCAACACTGTACGAACCCTTAAATAATTGCAGCTTAAACAACAAAAATCGATTAATAACTTGACGCAACTAATAATTAATTTTTTAAAAAATTTACGTTTTCTTCGTGTTAGCAAACTTACCGGAATAAAAGAATGCGGTTAGTTAGTGGTAAGTACAATGCAACAATACAGAGGTTCGGCGTTGTTTGTTGTTGTTGCATTATATATAAAGGTTCCTCCTCGTCGATATCATTCCTCCTCTTTTAACGTACGTGCGCTGCCCGCCCGTTGCCGTTCCTCTTCTTCTTCTTCGTCTTGTTGTTGTTATTATTACGATCGCCTCCTCCTCTATAAAAGGTCCATCAAGGTTTTCGGGTTAAAAACGCTCCGGCAAGTGCAATGATCCGTGGGACCGATGGCTCGCGAAGAATGCAGCCACCTGAAGAATGCAAAATCGACAGAGAAGATAAAAGTGGAGCTCGGCGTTTGTTGTCGATATTGCTGCTGCTGCTGTTGACCGAAGTTAACTTGCGCCACGAAAGAAGTTTGTCGCCGTTCGATTTAGATTTCTAGGCTTTCCCTTTATTCTTTGCCAATTTTCTGTCCTTTTAAATCGCGAAATCGCCTGCAAAAAAAAACAAGTTTTTGTTTGACTTCATCTGAACGTAATTGACGCGGGGTGATTAAAACGGCACCTACTTACTTCTTTCCATTCGATTCTTCTTCTTCCTCCTCCTCCTCCTCCTCCAGAAGAACGCGCGACCTCCGAAATAGAAGCATCGATTCTTCGACGATGGTCGATCTGAAAGGAAATTAACGAACGTTAATTAATTCAAAAATTGACGATTTTTTTTCTTCTTCTTGAAGCAAGAGCGTAATAATAATCGATGGGTGGTCTTCGTACGAAGCAATGGTAAACGACGCTCAAGAGTCTAAAAGGTTATCGTATTTATCGTCCAAAAAGATTTATTTAATCAATAGACAAATATTTCAACTGTTTTCGTCCGCGGACGAAACCGATTAAACGAAAGAAACGGCCGTTTGGTTCGATAAGTTATTCCGTCTTGTGCGTGGAGAAAAAAAAAGAAGGACGATTCCCAAATGATTCGCAATGAAGCGGAGGACGAGCGGTAGCAACAATGTAACAGCTAAGAAAGAAAGGATCAACAGCAGCAGCCAGCCAGCCAGCAGCAGCGGCACCGTACCAGCTGACCGTGCGACTTTTTGACGGGCGCCAGTCCCACGGTCTAAAACCAAACCAACGGCAACCAAAGAACAACAACAACAACGCAGTCGTATTTAATACGGGACAAAAATCACATAACACAACACAATATAATGTATGATAAACTACCGAAAAAAAGAGGAAGAGCGATTATACGAAAAATTGTTAATAAGTGCGACACGTGTAGTACCAATTGGCTGCTGAAGAACGATGATCGACGATCTCTCCTCGGTAGATGTTTGTTGTTAATCGAACTTTATCCTCGTCTTCCTGTTTTCTTTTCTCGAGGAAACGACGAGTTATCTCCTCCAGTGTTGATTCAAGGCAAATAATTAGTGTGGGAAGAATTTCTGCTTTTTCCCCAGCGAAGTCCATTCATGAAAGTGTGAATAGAGAAGAGAGAATTTCGTTTAGCGCTACGCGACACGGTTTCGCGAACAAAAAGAGGAACATTGCCCATTAAATTAAAAATGAAGTAATTATCCTGAGGTTAAGAAAGAAATGAGCGAAAATAGAAAATTCTACATCCACCAGCGATCCCGAAAACCGATTCTTCTTCATCTCGGTCTTCATGCTGCTGTTGCTCTCGTGTTTACTGCGTGGCGTTCTTTTTTTAATTCCTTTCCCATTTCGTTCGCCTCTTTCATTCATGAAACGATATAACACACATACAGAGTGAACGTGGAGGAAATACATTCATAATAATAATGCAACAGAAATAAAAGAGCAACAACGGTGGTAAGGTCAACGACTCTTCGTGATATACTGTGTAACATACACGGTGACATTGATAATAATAATATAGACGGTATGATAAAATTAAACTCACATAACCGTATTAACGAGCAAACGAAACGAAAAAAAAAATCAAAATAATGATATTATGTAAACTTGGTAAACTCCTTTCGGATCGCTGGATGTTTGGAATTGGCAAACGTTTTGCGAAAGATGGGATCGATTCCACCGTTTCAAAACGAATTTCTCAATTCGACCCTAAAGTTTGCAAATTGTAAATTATTCAAAAACATCTAAATAGACTTTTTTAAGGTCCAACAACTTTTTAAGTTCTATCGACGATTTTTACAGTTTCATGGATTATTTAATAGTTGCTTCAACTTTTACTAAGTTCCATCGCCTTCTTTAAGTTCCATCAACTTTTTAAAGTTACATCGACGTTTTTTAAAGTTTCATCGATTATTTTACAGTTCCTTCAACTTTTTCTAAGTTCCATCGCCTTCTTGAAGTTCCATCAACTTTTTAAAATTACATCGACGTTTTTTAAAGTTTCATCGATTATTTTACAGTTCCTTCAACTTTTTCTAATTTCCATCGCTTTTTAAAAAGTTCATAGACGTTTTTAAACTTCTATCAACGTTTTTTAAAGTTTCATGGCCTTCTTTTAAGTTCCTTCAATTAATTAAATTCTAATTAATCGATTTCTAATGTTTCTTTCCATACTTAACCACTTTAAGAGTTCGAAAATGAGTTTATTGCAATTTGTGAAAAAAATGCAAAAGTAGGGTAAGGTCTGATGGTGGTACTTGCCAAAATCCTTTCTTATTGCGGTTCATATAAATTTTCTATTAGTTCGCCGAACAGGTGCACCGATGCATCCGAATTAACGAATTAACTGATGCAGAAGATGATGATGACCATGGTGAGGAAACGAACGAGTAACAATCAGCAACCGCCACCTTTCCTTTGCAACTGAACTTTCTCGTGCCTCTTCCCTTTTGTTTCCTCTTCGTTCGATGCCACGGTCCAAAGGCAAAGGAAGGCAAGCACGCGCTACAACGGCAGCAAACACCTTTCCTCCACCGATTATTCTTCTGCTGCTGCTGCTGTTGTTAACCGGCCGTTCGTTTTTCTACTCGATAAACGACGAATCTCGCTTTATTATAATTTCCTTCTTCTTCTTCCGAGCAGATGTTTATTACGGCCGTCTAATAATGGACAGGTGTTGGTTCCTCCTCTTTCTTCTTCTGTTTTTGTTCCGCCACAGAACCGCAACGGGACGCTAATTGCGGGCAGGATTTGCGTGGACGAGAAGCGCCAAGAAGACAAACGCAAAATCCACCTGATTTCGCGTGTACGTTGAAAATTGAATTCGCATACAGAAATCCAAACGGTGCTATTTTAATTAATAGCGTAACGACAACGAAAAGAACGTGCGCTCACCAACGTCTGGCTAATAGAACGTAAAGGCAAAGTATGCGAGGGTCGGCCTCGTCTGGCTGTTAAGTCGGTGCCGCGCTCTTTGTCTCTCCTTCGGGTTCTCGACGAGGAAAAACCAACTAGAATACGGAGAGAGGCGAGAGATACATTCGGGTCGTCTAACCGGCGCTTTAAAAATAACTCGGAATAGATTCCTTCTGACGCTGCCATCGTCGTTGTCGTCGAGGGTTACGTCAGGAGACTTTTAAGCCGGCCCAAAGAGATTCGCAGCGTCTTCGACGCTTTGCCATAGACGACATGGAAAAAGGAGACTTGACAAACGACGTGAGAGGGAAAAACGCAACGGGCGATAACATCTAATGAAGAGATCAACACGTGGACGAGCGTCTTTCTTTTATTATTTCGTTAACAAGCGTTCCTTCGCCGGCAATTTAATTTCTCATAATTCTTTTACGAAAATTCCGAGCGATAGAGAACGGATTCTTGTTGAACGTACGAGGAAGACGGCAGCGGTGCATTTATTAATGGGAACCTCTTTTGCTCTTTATTTTCTTTTTTCAACTTCCGAACAAACTGGCGGAGAATAAGGTCGTCGACAACAAAAGAATTTCCTACCTTTCTTTCGCAAATAGAGATGATAATTTGCGAAAGTAAATATAAAAAGGGGGATTCGCTCCTCTCAACAATCGACCTTATAAAATGGTGCAAGGTTCATTATGATACAAATGGAGTGGAAGAGCTTTCTTAAGGGAACCGAAATAACGTCACCGTCTCCGCCAGTGGGAACGAAACCACCGTGAGAGAATTCCGAATGCGATTATTATTACTGTTATTGCACCATGTGAAAGCGTTTCGAAAACTTTTACACTTAGTTTTTGTTGCTGACAAATCTACGACCGCCGAAGAGGAAAGCGAGTAAATCGCGATAATTGCAGCACGTTTCGCACTTTGAAAGCATATTTTTGCGAATTAAATTTCCTACCAACTCATGAGAAAAAAAACACAAACTTTCTGCAAGAACTGTATGCGAATTGCAAACCTTTTCAAAGTGCAACCCTCCATCGTTCGATCGTTCTCCATCACGTACAACTCTCGAGTGCATCTATTAATATCAAGCGGGGGGTTGATGGCTCGGCGGTTGGTTTTCTCGTTTTGTACTTTATTTACCTAAAAATTTCTCGGAAGGTTAAAAAAGAAGAAGCGGCACCAGCCCTTCAAGATTTCCAAGAAGTTTCGTTCAACGAGAGGGAGAGAGGAAGTGTATTTTATCGAGAGTCGTTGGATGAAATGTTAGGAAAGAACAAGACGTCTGCCCACCCAAGTGTGGGAAACCCTCGTATTTATTCCTTTTTTATTTCGCCCCCCCGGAAAAGGATAAGTCGTTTAAAATGCGGAGAACGGAGCGTTTTTATCCCGGCGAATAAATACAAATGATAAACGGTCGACGATAAACAGTGCAATATTTGTGCAATGTACAAGGAAATGTTTGCAGATTTGGGTCGATGAGAATCGGGAGAAGAGCAACTTTATCAATTGCAAATAGATGGGGAGAAGTTGGGTGTTAATTGATGTGAAAAGGAGACGTAAGCAGAATCAAACGTCGATTATTTGCTTGGATAATCCAAGTCGTTCCGTTTCTCCATTGCGTATGATTTCATGTTATAATAATATCCGGTATCATCGATTTAATAATAAATCGCAAAAAAAGAGCGAAATCCTTCCCTTTAAATATAATATTACGAAAATAGCACGATTAAAAATAAAATTAGCGTTTGATCGGTTCGAAAATAAAATAATAAATCGCTTCCGTAACGTTTTTACGTTACAGTATTATCGCTATTTAGTCATTTTATTGCTAATAATAAAGCGATAATTGCTTAAAAAGAAATGCGATTTCATGTCGGATGGTTTTGCAATTTTGTGCAAAACCAAACATAGATTTGCCATAGATTCATCAAACATTAATCGCTCGTTAAACGTACGCAATTCCATCATCATCATCATCGTACAACGATGGGAAACAATTTCCAAATGATTGTTATTAACGCGCGAAGAATGCTGCCAATTTACGAATTTCCCTCACCGCCAATTTTCCATTCAACAAAACGATTTAACAAAAGCTCTCTTCGCCTAATTGCAATAGCTCAAAAAACAAACAAACGGAAGTGCGAACTGTCCTTTACGAAACACGCGACATCGAGTCATTTTTATGAATGACACATTTTGCAACAATAGCCGATGATGATTCGATCGGAATGCGAACGAATGAATGATTATCTCGTTTTGCACATCGAAATAAAAAATACCGGAAACTCAATTCTAATCACATGCTCGACAAATCGCGCCATAATGGGAATCCGCCAAACAAAAAACAAATGTACCGGCGCAATAAAGGTTTCTACAATTCGCAAACAAAAAAAAACATAATTATTGGCATCGCTTTTTGCTCGTCTAGCGGTTGTTCTTGCAGAAATAGAAAGCTGCGGGTCCGGGACGTACCCAATTTGCTGTTTTTGCACATGATTGACCTTTGCCATTAGAAATTTCCGCGCCGATTTCGATGCCGATATGAAATTGGAATGTGGCAAAGAAAGTTTCGATCGCAACACTCAAAACTCGCGATTCGTTCGAAAGACTTCGAAAAGTTTTTCCAGTGCCTCTCGCGTAGCGATTTTCCTCTCTTTTTCTGTTAAACAACGATTACAATCGCTATCATAACGACGATTATGAAAGATTTACTTACGCCGTTCGGGAATTTCGGGGCGCCAGATGATAAGGCTCCGTATCAAAAGTAAACGTCGCAATGTACATACTCGAAAAAAAAAAAAAAAAAACGGTTCTCCTCCATTGACGTGAATGGAAAACACGTTTCTGATGACAATTATAAAGTAAACTATTTTGATATGCTAAATAAACGGAGAGCGAATATTGGAATCCACAATCTAGTTTACGTTTACGAATTCACTTGCGAAAATGTGTTTGTTTGTATCGAAAAAACGATAAGCAAAAGTTGCAAATCGATTCTTGCCGAACTGTTTTTTTTTTTTTTTTTTTTTTTAACACGCATTTGTTAATTGGATCAACACGAAGACCGCATATAATTTGAACGGGGTGCCACACCAACCAACCGGTTCGTTAACCTTAATTAATTAAAGGTAAAACAATCGTAATAATCATCATAATGTGGTGTTAAAATGCGAACGGTATAATAATCGTAATAAAAAGTCGATTGTGTCACACGAATAATAATTATAACGCTTCTCGTTGAACAGATGATGGAAATTAATCCAGTTCTTGTCGGTCTTTCGAAATGGAAATTCCAAGATTTTCCCATTGTTTTAAAAAGTTTAGCCGTACTTCCACGTACATTGCAATACACGACTCGCAAAAAAACGTTTTACAATCGGAGATTGCGAATAATTTATCAGACGCATCAATTGAAGGGGTTTTGCAAATTTGAAATGCACGAACGCAAAACGCTGTTGTTGTTGGACGAGCAGGAAAATTCAAGTTTTGCACACAATTTCATTAATGTTAGCGAGGTAAAACGTGGAGAAAAAACGAGAGGCAAAACGCTGCTGCAGGTCGTAAGAAATTTGCGACGTTTCGCACAAACTCTCGTAACCTTGCACCTTACACTTTAAATATTAGCGAATGTGTGTAGTTGCAATTTGCAAACAACAACGACATGCAGCGTGAAACGTAAAATTCCGAAGCGCCGCGAGAATATTTTTTGATGTTCAACGAAAGATCGAACTTTGCAATGAAATACCAAACAAACAATTGCTTTCTCGCAAAATCCATTGCCGCTTTCCTCCGCGTCGACTTTTGCGATTCTTCCCTGTGGATATTATTAACAACACCTGACTTTGCAACATTCCGCACACTTTTCATTATTCTTTTATTATTCGCCCCAGATAGTTCTTGTTCTAAACTTGTAAACTTTCCAGAATCGTGGCCTTTCGAAAATTTTACTTTTAATCCTCAACCGATTTGCAAAAAAAATCTGCAGCATTTTGGTTCGTTGTTTTAACGCCATTTGGAGGGTTTGTTAAAAATGCGAGTGAGCGTAAAGCGAAAAAAGGTCGCCACTGATGTAATAACGACGAGGACGATGATGATAGAAATAGGAATCGTTGATGTAATTATTATATTATTACCAAGTTATGTAGTAGGTACAAAGTGCAGTCATATATGGTAATAATAACAATATTACATCGACTCGCGTACGTATGATGCACATTTTGTGTTTTCAACTATTCTTCGTAACCGGCGAGGAATACGTTAGAACAATGTAGAGAGACAAAACAGCGTCTTTTCCTTCGCTCTTTTCGCCTGCAATGCGACCATCTCGCTTCTGCACGTTCGCAATCATTAAACGCCAATAAAACCGTCGTTGCAAAGTCGCCGATCGATCCTTCTCATTTTTGCATTCGCACTCTCTCTCTCTCGCTCGCTCGCGATTTTTATTATTTTCCTACATTGTTACATAATTACACGTAATTTATGCATTCTGCATTTAAAAATAGCCTAATTGTAATCGTTTGTTGCTCGCGAAAAACGAAAGGGGGCAAAAGTTTACGTGTTTACTTATTTTTCGCGAACGTTTACGCAGATTTAGGCAAAAAGCAAAGCGAGATGATGGGGGAAGAGGAATGCAAATTGGCGGAATGATTAAAGAAAATGCGCTGCTTTGCAAAAAAAAATGCAAATAAAATCCCTTCTCGACAATTCCCCACGTCAAGCAGTCGATGAAGTCATCTACTAACCATTCTTCTGTCTCCACTTTTCCATTTGCTTTTTTGCTCATAACAATCAACAAATAAATTAGCATCGTCTACGAATGGCAAATAATGGCGAGGCACAATTTTGTTGTTGATGTAATAGTTTAAAGAGAAACTCATTTTAGTGGTCTAATTACAATCGAGTAATCTTTAAGAGGTGGAGGTGATTTACGCACAAGTTGAGAAACAACTGTTAAAGGATAACAATCGCAAAAATGCGGCGATTTTCAGTTTTCCTCGTTTCTTCGCCAGACTAGATCCCAGAATTTACAAAAGTTTGCAAGGAAGTTCGAAATCCTGTCGGGTAAATTCAAAAACAATTTCTTCGGGGTTTTGGGTTCTCACGCACGTTCGCCAAAGAAATTCTCACATTATCGGATTGTGATTCAACTAATAAACAATTACAATCGTAATCGCTGGCCTTCTTTAAAAGGAGAGGAAACTTGGTGCGGATTAAATGAACGGAGGAATCCATATATATAAATCGAATTAAAAAATTATAATTATTAAACGAAGGCGGGTTTAATAATGACAATATTCGAATTGGAAGAAGGAGGTTCGCCCGTTTCAATTAACCACGGTTTTAATTCCTTCTCTCTCGCCCTCGCGAATGCGGAGGTGTATTATCAAGCGCCACTTTGTCCACGATTTAAAAAATGCCATCTCAACGACACGCAACTATTTATAAAATGGGAAAAGTTTCTCGTCGTCGTCGATTAATTGATTCTGCCCTCGATTCGGGTGGATCATCATCATCAACATCATCATCGGATTGTCTCCTTCGTCGATCGTGATCGCTAAAAATAGACGAAAAAATAGCTGCGAAATGAGTCATTTGTTATGAAAAATCGCTCATCGCCAGCTTTTCCAAAATCCCACTCGTTCGCGATCGAGCGTCGACTAATTTGCGGATGATGATTGTTGCGAAAAGTTTATCAAACTTCGTGCAATGCGACGAGAGGAATGCGAAATAGAGTTTTCTTCTTCCCAGTTGGACGACGATGATTCATTGTTTTATGTGGCCGAAGAGAATGCAGCGAGTTTATTTTTAGATCGACCGCTAATTATGTCAATCATAATTAATTAGATTCGTTTGTTCTCTTCGTTTCGCCTCTTTCTCTCGCTGTTTTTTTGTTTAGGAATTGTTCCAGCCTTCTTCGAGGAATTTCTTTTTTAATTTTCAATTCCACTTTAATGCATCGGCTGCATTCTTACGTTCTGCCACCAACAAACAAAACAATTAACTTACAAGACGTTAATAATCGTGGCTTTTTTCTTCCTCTTCTTCGTTGCAAAAGGTGTCATACGAAGCTGGTAAATTGCGATTATTATTAACGCGAATCAATTAAATTATAGTAAAGTTGTTTGCATTTTTTTTTCGCATAATAAATGTCACCAGTTCCGTAATTTATTTAAGGACGGCGAGGTAAAATAATTATTATGTCGTTTGCTGATTATTATTTACGTATTTTTATTGAACACGTTACACGTTTTCAATGATTAAAATTGGCTCGGTTACCTGGAAATGTAACTATTCTTTTTGCACTTCGCAATCTCAAATTTGCATAACATCGTGTTTTTTGTACTTTCAAGTAATGCGAAGAAGCTTTTCCCTCTAGTCAACCCTTGGAAACTCATTAAGCAAACATTCGCAACAGGTAGTTTTCACTGCCGAGCAGTTTCGCCAAATTGACGTAACGAAGCGTAATCGAAATTACTTGCAAAAAATGTGTTTTTTCTTCTTGCATTTAACAAGTTACAAGCAAAAAAAATCGAAGAGAAGGAAAGCGTGTGAACGAACGAGCGAGCGAGCGAATTGTAAAATTTCAAATTGCACAACAGCGGTGGCAGTAACAACAACCGCAAAAAAAACCTATGCATATAAATTAAAATTCGCAGAAATGTACGCTAATTTTAATAATATCGACCAATAAATGGATCTACGTAGAGATTTGCAAATTTTATTGCTCGAATACACGTCAATTGGCATTCAAATTTTATGGATTCGCGCAATGGCCTCTTCAAAATCGATAGAAAATGATCCTAATTTTAGCAAGGGAAAACTTCGTACTGACTTTGCGACAAAGTTACGTAAAAAATAAAAATAAAAAAAGGAAAATTCAAACGTTCGGCAATTAAACGGCGCCACGATTCGTTCGCGGGGGAGAACGGGGCGAAGGGAAAAAGTTCATTAAAATTATAATGATAATAGCGTAATAACATTATCATTACGACAATAATTTACAGAAAAAAAAGGACAAAGGAAAAAACTTCTAACGATTATTTTATGAAAGTAATGCGAAAAAAAAAACCAAAATAACATACGAAAGTGTCTGCATGAAGGAAAAAAGCTCGTTAAACATTTTCGTCTAGTCTTCGAAAGGCGTTCGTTAAGAGAATACGAACATAAAAGGCAATTATATTAATAATAATAATCGTTTGAATTATTTAGAAACTTTCGAAATTCACGTCGCTCTATGGACTTCAGCAATAGAAATTCTATTGTTTAGCCAGAAGAAAACCAACATATGTCGGCAACCTTTTATGTTTTCGTGGGGCAAATAATAATCGAATTCCCCATCCGATAAGGAACGAATTCCCAGATCTAAAACGTTCTTCGGGGATTTCCCGCACGTTCCAATCGACGCCGCTGAATAGTTTCCAGGAGTAATTTGTTTGCAACAACGAGAACAAACAAACATCGCAACTGCTTTACAACCGTCTTATCTGCGAACATTTCGCAATTAATCGCGTGACGATAACCGCAAATTTCTTCATCGAATCGATTATTCGATCGAACGTGCGGAAAGAACACAATGAAAAATAAAGGAGCCCGATCGATCGCCTTAAGAAAGTTATTGTGCGAGGATTTTTGTTTAAATTCAACGCGCGAATCGCTAATTGCAAATGGAACGTACGATTCGCGAAAGAATGTCGATAAATAATTTTGCAAGCGGAATGGTGAGAGAGAGAGAGAGAGGAGAATCAATTGAATCGAATCTCCCGTTGACGTCATCCGTTTGGAATCTAATTGACAGCTAAAGATTGAATGGATCGTAAATAGGGAAATTCGCAAAGTTAAAAGGAGGATTTGCAAAAACGATAATTGTATCCAGCCTTGCGAAAAAGTTGATAAAGTTTCCTAGACGCCGATGATGATGATGATGAGGAGGAAGAAGTTGCGAAAGAGTGAAAGAAAGCAGTTAATTCGCGATTAGGTTCGATAACCTTTCGTTTATTTGCGGCCAATTCTGCGCAAAAAAAAATAATTATTTGGCACAGAGAATCCGCTCCAAAATTGCGGAACGACTTTGCGAAAATGAGTTCCTCGTTTATATCATTGTCATTTTCGCACTTCCCGAACTTTGTGTCATCGTCGTCGTCGCATTAAAAATTCACGATATAAATTACGCGATGACGATTTGGCAAAAAATCACTCGCTCTCTCTCGTTCCTTCGCACGAATCGTCTAACTTTTTCTCCTTTTCGCAATTCGTTATAATTGTGTCCCTCGCAGCACCTCCTCTGTTCGCGAATATTAGCGCAAAAAAAACCGAAACAGCGAATGACTGCGGAGACTACTCCCAATGCGAGCCCCCGTCTACAATAACATGGTTAAAAACGTCGGCCCACATCCAATACGAAATTTAATGTGCCTCCAAGTCTAGTTCCTAGACCTCAACGATGAAACGACCGAAGGAAAACTTACGAAGAGAGGAGCCAATAACGAAGAGAAACAAAGAAAAAGATGCTCGCAGAGGTAGGGACGAAGAAGCAATCGAGAGGTACCAATTAAGCAAAAAGGAGCTGGGAAACGAAATTAATCAAGAAGTTGCGATTTGCGTTAGAGGGTTGAACGATTTACATAAAACGCAAATGCGCAAAAGAGAAACGTCGAAGCGCAATTACAAAAGAGCCGCTCTTTTGTCGTGCGACGAGGCGGATTATTGTCGTTTTTTTGCGAAATTGCAGATGGCCAAAGAAGAGGAGCAAACGAAACTTTTCGATTCAATCGACGAGCAGGAAATGGAAGAAAAGTTCAATGTCAAGTGCGCATTTTACGCGAGCGGTCCGGCGAAAACAGAAAAGGAAACGGCGAAAACCGGAAGTAATCGCGGCCCATGTCCTAGATCCGGTGTTAGACACGCAACGAGCAAGAAAAACGGAAAATTACTTACGTCGCTTAGAACCGGTAGGCGGAATTTCGGACGACCTCTTCTGCTTTCCCTTTTTTTCCTCTTTTCTTGCAGGATCGTAAAATGTTGGGGATACACGCACAAAAAAAAAACACCGAGAGCGAGCGAACGGTCGAACAAACGCCGACGATGTCGTTGCCAATGATGATGAAGTACGGAGCGATTCCGAGGCGACCGTAACACGACGGCTACGTAACCGACACTAAAAGGCATCATCGTCGGGTCGGGGCAACAAGAAAAAACTAGAAGCGGAAAAAAAAATTGCGATTTCAAGTTACACATTTCACATAGCAACTCGATTTATAAAGTGATAGTAATAATTCGCTGTGCGAGAGAGAGAGAGGAAAGACGTACGTCGTATACCTACTCGCGGACGTAATAATCGTTCGCCGTTATCCGAGACGTACGTCTTCGCGAGCGTTCGCATTACGAAAAGAAGCCGCGCTCGACGACGTACGCCGCATCTTGATTCGATCCTTACCGCTCCCTCCTCCCCGCGAACGAACACGCATCGATCTCTCTCGCACTCTCCTTCTTTTTTTGATGATCATCATGATGATGATGACGATGACGGCCCAGTGGGGGAAGCGCGGGGGGCGACGCTGTTGAATAAGAGGGAAAAAAATGTCATTTTCGCCGTCTTCCCTCCTCGATTCGTCCATTTTTTATTATTATTATCGGGCCCACGCGCTCGCCAATTGTTTTTCGCGAATTTTCTCGCCAAATTGCCGCCCTTTCGCCGGAAAATCCGAACAAAAACCGCAAAGAAAAACGGAAACAATCGTCAAAGTTTTCCCATCGCCATCGTCATGTGGCGATTATCGGGTGGGCGAGGAGCGAAGAGAGCGCGCGTTGATTTTACAAAATGGCCGGCACTTTTTTCTCGCGTCGCCGAAACGTTCGCAGCAGTTATTTCGCCTGACGATGCGAAAATTTGCGGATTTTTGCGCGATTTCCGCCAACCCCCGTAAACGCTATTGCGAATTCGCGTGGTTTCGTCTGTTGCGGTGGCAATTAGACGGCGAAACGTGCGAAAAAGGTGCGTTTTCGTTGGGCGATTTTTATGCGATGGCGTTCGCAAATTCGATTCGATTTCGGATTTTCTCGTCTGCGTTCAGCGACGTTTCGTCGTGCCCTTTTGTTCGCAAATAATAATCCATTTCCTCCTTATTATTATCATTATTATGGCACCGTTTCCTTTCTTATTTTGCTCGCAAATTCAATGCAATTAAATGGAATTGAAAAGGAAAAAAAAAAGATTTGTTCGCATTAGAAGAGGCGAGAGGCTTAAAAAAGGTGTAAAAGTTCTCGTGCTTTGAGGCCGAACCGAATAATAATAATAATAGGAGACGTTATTGCCCGGTCGAATAGACTTCGAGGGATTGGCGAAATCCCGGTCGAAGAGGTCGCAAAAACGCAAGTTTCTACGCGAAAATCCGAGCATTTCCATGCAATTTGACGGAGATTCCATCGACGCACTTTTCCGACTTGCAATCGTTCGTCCTGCGAGGATAATTGCGATAATTTGCGGCGATCGTTAGTAAATTTCGATTTCTAAATGCCCACTTTTGCGCTTTTCTTTTTCCGCTCCTGCCAATTAAACGCTCATTAAAAGCCAATTGCATAAGATGAAATTAAATCAATTAAAAATCGCAATCGATCCCTTCTTCGCGATTCTCGCACTTTAGTTTCTATTTATACGTTTAGAATGTTGCCAATTACTATTCCCGATTTTTGCTCAATTTTCCAAAAGTTGGAACGTTTCACGAGAAAGAAAACAAACGATAATCGAGCGAAGGTCGAAAAATAAGTAAAAGGAAGTTCCGGTGGACTTGTTTATATTTAGGGGAGATATCGATGTTGTCGATCATCGCGATGATAAACTGTTGGACTTTATGAAAGGATCCCTGTGACCTCCAGAGCGAAGAACGACGGGGAAAAGACGGTTTACCTACGGATTTTTATCCCCCCAAACTTCCTCTCTAGTTTTGTTTCCTCCATGAATTAATATAATCCCATAAACTCTTTGTGAATGTGCAGCCACGTGTGAGTTAAACGAATTATCGATTTATTAAGCTTTTGCAATTAATTACTCGATCATTTAAATGCTGGATGAACGATGTTAATTGATCTTGACATTTGAATTTTAATACTTCAAATCATTTGTTTGGAAAGGTACCGAGTGCAAAACTTTTTAAACAGTCGCTGATAGCATCCGATAGTTCCCAAAGAAAATGTCGCGACACGTGGTTCGAAAGGAAGGAAGCAATTATAACGGAAGAGATCTTTGTGTTTAGGACTTCCTTTGCCATCGTCAACGAATACCATGAAGAGTGTTGAACTTGGGTTGTCGTCAATTCAACGACAATTAATTCGCGCAATTTTGCAAAAATCCGAAGAATTGCAACGATCTTTAAAGA
This sequence comes from Hololepta plana, assembly GCA_963695495.1. Lineage (NCBI taxonomy): Eukaryota > Metazoa > Arthropoda > Insecta > Coleoptera > Histeridae > Hololepta > Hololepta plana. The sequence continues at coordinate 8,906,408 of OY968837.1, read as the reverse complement.
ATGTGTGGTTTATAAATAATTTGCAAGCGATGATGATTGAATTGATTGAATGAAAACAAAAAGCTTTTAATTGTAATGTGACTACAATTCGCTAATGTAGGACGACATTTTATTTATTTTTATCATAAGTTTGAAGCTTTTTCTTTCCGTCGTTTTTTAATTGATTGATCAGTTAACGATTTAATTATTGGCAATAAGTCTCGGAAAAGATACATTAACCCCTTCCCTTACGTCTCGTTCGCTTTGCAATTATTCATTAATTGCACGCACATAAATTTCGCAATTTATTGCTTAATGGGTTTTAAAGGAAAATTGGCGAAGAAAAAGTGGCTAATTGATTAATTAATTAATTTTTTTCCCTACCGAATCATATTGTTACGGGGGATTGGCGAAAGGCAATTTAAATTAAAAGCAGGTAGTTGCGGGAAAAAAAATAACCGCAAAAATGTCTTTCTTTCTTTGTTTCCTCATCATTCGTGGTCGGTGCTAATTAATCACCCACGATTTTAATTAATGCACGCAAAATTGCTTTTAGCGATTAATCAAACTTCAGATTTGGGAGTCAGTTCCTTTGTTTTGGCTTTTGCACAATTTGATGAATAATTTCGTTCTTGTTTCTTGCAGGAAATTGGTTCCTCCACCACTTTCAAATTAAACATTTAATAAATGCGTGGACGGATTACACGACCAGGAAGAAGAAAAGGGAACCGACCGCAACAAAAGACGAAAATTAACCTAAAAGTAAATGTATAATCGTGATTTCGACATGGAAAATTATAGGCATTAGAACGTTGTTGCTACCGCGTCTCTCTCTCTCTCTCTTTCTTTCCCTCGCTCTCAATTCGGGCCTTTTAATTTGGAACGGCGAGCGAAAGAAAAAAACAACAACAAAAAAACAGTGGCTGACAAACAATATAAAACGGCACGTTGGCTAAATCGTAATAAATGGCCGTTTTTCTTTTCGTAATGGTAAATGCTAACCAATTTGCTTTTAATTCGCCGCTTCCCCCCCAATTTTCGTTCGCTCTAATATTAATTTAATTGCACTTTTAGTTAAAAATTCAATGATTTCGGCTCGTATATTATAATTATTACCAACTGAAGTGGTTCACTTCTTTTACGTGCCCCGTTCGTTCCCTACGAAATAATACGCTCTCTCTCGCATGGTCGATCATGTATTATATTTACTGCATATTATTACACGACCCATTTTTCCTTTTCTCTACCATCCTCGAGACGACGAGGGAACAACAACGGCAGATGCCCCAACGGAATTACAGCAGAAGAAAAAATCTTTTATTGTCTTGTGATTAACCACAAACAATGCAATGTATCTGTTCAAAACTTTGTTCTTTTTTCGTCGTCGTCGATTCCCAACGTCGTTCTTCGCCTCTCTTTCTATTTTGTTATTAATTAATTAACGAATAAATAGTTGCAATTTGGCAACTAACGAACGACTCGCTCTCGCGCATCATCTCGTGCATACGTAATGCCATTAATTAATCGTGTAATGTTATTATTACAATAAATAATAATAATGTACAGGATGTTGAAAAGGCAGTCAAGAGCGAGAGAGAGAGAGAGATTGTGATTTTTAATGAGATGATTAAATACGAACAAAAAGATTTTTTCTTTTAATTTTGTGCGTGCACGATGAAAAACGACCTTTTTTTTAATATCGCGTTTATCTCTTAATCAGCGACACGTTTCTTAATTAGTTCGCCTGGTTATTCTCTTTTTTTCTTCAAATCGTAATTAGTCGACTTAATTCGAACGTCTTAATTGCAACTATTGCATTGCAAATTCGAAGCGCTCCCAATAAAATCGACGCGTTTGCGGATTTAATGCACGAAATTGTCGTTTCTCGTCCTGAGTTTAGCAATAAAGAAAATTAATTTCCTTATTGCAAACAAAAAAATTGCTCATACTAAAATTGATAATTTTTGCGAAACTATTGCTGAAATAGTATTTTCCAAAATTCTAGCGTAACTCTTGCAGTTTGCGAAAAAATTCGAACTTTTTTCTTGAAGATCAAGTTATTTTTGAATATCGTGCAATGACGGAAAAACCGATTTCTATGTATTAAGAACGTAAGTTGCAATAAAAATTGGAAAGAAAACCGCAAACCGATCGAATCTGCAAATGTCAAGTTTTTCTATTTATTGCCTTCTGGAAATTAAATGCGAATTGCAATTTTCCAGTTTGTGCCAAACCGAAATTACTTCATTCTTTCCAACCCAACGATAGGATGACCATCGCAACAGCTTCAAAACTCTTCGTTACCAAAAATAGTTAATCGTGAACTTTAGAAACTCTCGATTCGCTCTTCCCTCATTGCTGCCGTTGCGAATTAACGCGGTTTAGTCGCTTTTATTCGTCTATTATTTTTGGCCAGCCGTCAACGTTTCGAGAGACAAACAATGTTTTTTACTAACGCTTTCACGTCTTTATTTCGGTTTATTTCCGTTCTTTTCGGGTTCGTTCTCGGCGGGCGCAAGTGTATTTTATATTGTTGGATTATAACACCGTCTGCGTATCTCTCTGGGTCATAGAACGTCTATTTTAAACCGAGCAGAGAGACAACAATAACCAACCGCTTAATTCGTTGCTATTAGAACCGGAGAAGTAATAAACTACCACCAGCATCATCATCATCATAATTTCTGTTTGAAAACGCTTCAATCGAAGAAGATGCTTTACGTTTTCCTTGACGTGCTTCGCTTTTTATTAAACGGCTTAATTACGACATTTTGGCAATTAATATTAACTCGAGGATCAGCAATTATCGCTGATTTGGGTTCCAGTGCAAACAAATTGATGAAAGTCAACTTACCCCGTTTCCTCGCACGATGGACGAAAATCCGCAATTCGCATCACCATCATTCTAATCCAATTGGGCTGCGATAGCACTCACTTAAATTGCATTCTGCCCCTTTGAAGACGAAAACCCCCAAAAACAAATTTCCTCCCTTACGAAGAGTTAAAAATTCGCTCAATTAACGCTCTAATTAATTTAAAAAAAAAGAGACCGTCCATTGTTCTTCTCTGAATTTCGTTTCGGCATCGAATCGAATAAATTACCGGGAAAAAATAAAAATGAAATAATAACGCACCGGGGGCCAAAGCAGTTCAACTTACGTGCAACTTGGGCGAACGTCACCGGCCGACTGGTCTCCGTGTGAAATAACTTTTTTCAGTCAATTGAGTATAACAACCACCACCATCGTCGTCATCATCATCAACAACAACAACATCACAAGAACAACATCCACGACCGAAGACTTTGGTGAAATGCTGTCGGCCCGCTCGCTGGCTCTGGCTGCGCTCTTTCTCCCCTTTTCCTCTTCTTTTTTCTGTCGTTTCTTTCTTTCACAACTCCGTCGAGACACCAAACGCACATTCGTACGTGGAAGAGTGGGAAACAAATGTGGATGCACGCACGTATCTCTGATATTGGTTACGTGTACGATTATTCGTTATTGTGTGCGCCTGGAAAGAAGAAGGAAAAAGAAATGAATTAAATGAGTGTTTCGAAGAGAAATAATTGGAGAGGAATGCGAACGAGGCTTTTCGTTTCGAGGGAAACGCCTCGAAAAACGTTCGCTCACGTCTCGGCGTGTCGAAGAACGAAATTGATCGCGATTAACGTTTGAAACTCTAACTTCCCCTACGAATTCTGGGCGAAACCCTCGGCAATTCCTCGATCGCTTTCCATCGAGCGTTGCTGCTGAATGAAACGAAGCGAACGCCCCGTTTCCATTCATTCCTTTCGCTTAGCTCGCCACTTAAACGATAATCATAACGTACCCGGAGTAACTATTCATTATTTAAACGACTTGCACGGAATTATTTATTAACATCTCATCCGTTCCCGATAAAGGACAAGGAGGAAGAATGTCGAACGAAACAAAAACGAAATAGGAAGAACAAACACACACATATGCACATGGCGCGTTTGTGTGTAATATTATAATCAACCTCGTGGTTCCGTTTCCGGCGTGACGTCGCCTCGTCGTTCGCTTTTCGAACTTGTTTCACGTTCATTCATCGAAAAGGAAAAAAAAAGGGAAATAATCATGTTGATTCATTACAACAATCTACCACAGTTTACGATGAATGAAACGTTGATTCGAGCGAAATCTTAAGCGCAACGTTGTTTAACAAAACGTCCGAAAGCAAATCGATAGCGAATTAATTTTTGATGGGAAATTTCGCTTTTGCTAATTGCAAAAAAGTGTATTTTGTTTTCTGAAAAAAAAAACGGTAATTTGTACGTCACTTGTTACTTCCGCTACGCACGTCCAACAGGTAAAATGTTAAGAGAGTGGAAGGATACGCGCTAAATGGCTTTGCGTTTTTGCCCGAGTAAATTATATCGCAAAAATGCTGTTTGCTTTTGCTAATTGCACAAAATGGAAAAGCATTGTTCGAACGCTTCCTACTCGATTACACGCGGATAAACGGGAACGAGTTCGGAAAAGTTTTCTGCGTCAAAGACGAATTTGAATTTAAAATCGCTTTTCACAGGCTACGACTTTATTAAACTTTTATTATTTCTCAACTAGATCAAAGGCAAATATCCTCTTTTTCTTCGCAGCGACATTTATCTCAAACATCGTGCGTGTCTCGGTCGGTTTCCTCGTTTCTTCTCCTTCGTAACATCTCAATTTGAAAATCTTCGCGAACGTTTTTCGTTTGTTTGGCCGCTAATAAAAGACATCGACGACAAATTACGAGTCGAGATGAAGATAAACCGTACGAAAAATAATGGTAAATGGTTGGTTGGCGTAAGGCGAATTCTTGCACGTACCCAGCATCTTGAACGTTTCGTAACAATTTGCAATAAAAAATAATGCCTTCCTCGTTTGCAATTTCTTCCGTAAAGCTCCAGCGAAACGACACATTTGCATTCGTCAGGTGCGTCAAGAAAGACGGCTTCCTTCAGTGAATCGTATTAAACTGACGGTTTGCGAACGGTTTTAGAAGAAAAGAGACGGAGGAAAACCATTTCGGACGATAATAGTTTCCAATTAGGAAGCATTTAAGCGAACAGACGTACGACCATTATTATTTATTATGAATGTATGCTTGGAATTCCGCTCTAAAAATAGATGACTTCATTCTTTTCCTGTATTTTTTCTTCTTCTCGCCTCCGCTTCAAACGATAATTAATACTGCCGGAATGAGGAGCGCGTATACGGGACGGACGCGAGAATCGTTTAAAATCGAATTAAGTTTATCCATTTTCTTTGTTTTTTTTTTAAGGCGACAAAGTGCGTTCGCGTGGGCGTTTAAATGAGAGGAAACCCTTGAAAAGAATTAGCAACCGGGCGAAAATGAATTTGCCACGTGGAAATCGCGATGGAAAACCTTATCGAATTGGTTTCGTTTTCTTTTTTTGGCTATCACGAAAGTCTCAAAAATACTTTTACATTGCTGCTGCCTCGTATTTATTATCGTTACGAATTTATTTGTTAAAAATAATAACAATTGTTCCTCTGAATTGGGTCAGCGGCGTTTCTCATTCCGCCTCTGATGCGTTAAAACGAAAGCAAATCGCGAGCTGCAAATTAAAAGGAAGCGACCAAAGAGGATTTCCATCGATGGTCTTCTAAGAGAATGAAAGAAAATCGCGCGATTCATTTCCTTCTGTCTCCTTTTACCATTGTTGTCTAATCTATTTGCTCGCGCAATTTTGTTTCTCGGTTTATTTCGCATCCGTTTAAATTTAGAAATGACGCTGGCGTCTCGGCGCTTCATCGCACAGACAGACGCACACACGCAGATTCGTGAAAACAAACAAAAAATAAACGGCCAGACGGTGCAGATAGAGGCCGCGTAACAAAAGGATAAATAATCGAAGATTCGCTCATGGAAACTGGACCATTTTTTCTCTCTCTCTCTCTCTCTCTCTCTCACATCCGGATTTGCTAACAAAGTTGCATTAATTGGTGGAAATTGGAGTTAAAAGGCGATTTGGAACGTGAGAATAGAAGAAACAGTTGATCGATATTTTGAAGCTTAATCACGTTCAATTATTGTGAGGTTGGTAAGATTTTGATGCAATTCTTCTCTTCAAAATGGCATCAAAAACGAAATGTTAAAAACAAAAATTTCGAGTTAAAAAAGCAATCATTTTACGCATTTATCAGTAGTAAGTTGATTTCTTTTGGGATTCTATCGATTCGATGATGTGTATTCATCATAATCGTCATTGAGAATTTATTATGAATGGATCTGTGAAGAACACGTGCATCGAATTCCATGGGAAACGAATCAGTTAATGAATAATAATAATAATCGGAATGGCATAGAGACGAAAACCCGTTTATTTCTTTGTTGTCTCTTCTCCGTGCTGTAGTTTAAAATTCAAAGAAGAAAGTTGACAAACAAGCAAAAAGCGCAATTCCGATGGAGAGGAAATGGGATTTAGAACAGTTAGCCAATTGGATTTCGTTTATTTTGTCGACGTCGACGTTGCTTGTTGAGCTTTATGGCAACTTCCTCAAGTACTCGTTCGTGCTACATCTGTTTCGGCCTCTTCCATTGTCGTTCTTCGCCGTTAATTGACTTACCATCGTCGTGGTTGCTCTTCGAGATAATTGGAATATTAATAATTCGAATTGGAAGTGAAATTAATTCAATCGAAACACGTGTATAATGGTAATTAAAAGGTCAATCACATAAGAGTGGTGAGAAAGAAAACTCGCATGGCTTTCAATTATTTATTTCGTTTAAAAATCGTAATAATGGGAGATCCGAAAAAAATCCTCTTTCCAAATAGCATTCAGATCGATTTCTATCGAATTTTTCCATCCGACTTCCACGTGGAAATTAGGATTTTTCTCTAATTTCTACAAAGCACAAATACATATTTACACCTGTAATTGACACTTAATTAACGTATTTTCTCTCCTTCGTTTCGAAAACGTTGAAGAACGCAATTTGGTTCTTAGCTTCTATTTTCGTCTTTTTCTTTTTGAAGGATGGTGGTACTAAAAAACGGTTTCGCTAACTAGAATTTTACATATCACACTGGAATGATAAAAGAGTTCCTATAAAAAACAGTCGATTGATTGATAATTATTTTGCTTGTTGGCAGATGAAATGGTTTCCGATTAAGTTATTGACTTTTCGTTTATAAAATAAATATCACCGTAGTTAAATGTGTAACTACATGCAAAACAAAACGAAAACTGGACGCTAATTGCAAATAAATTAATCGGCAACTAGGCCGCATCGTTTCTAATCGTTTTTCGCTGGCTTATCGAACAAACTCCCTCGAAAGATGGGAAACTGAAATAAATTAAGTACGCGAACCGGTTAAAAGCAAAATTAAAAAAAAAAAGAGAATAAACGGAGTTTGCCATTAATTTTCGCTAGTTTCTGTTGCATAAATAAAGGAAGTTAATTAAACTAATGAGGAGGATAAAGGTAAGAACGATCATTATCCAAGACCTACGTCTAACGTCATCATTACGAGGAAACCAATTATTGCGCCCCAAGTTGCCAATTTGCCATTGCCGCTGAAAAAAATTATAAACAAAGATTAGCAAAACATATTGCTGCAATCGTCTTTCTTTTTTCTTCCTTCAAAAAATCGCACGTTCTTTAAAGCCAATTCCCAACCGATTAGAATTATTATGAATTAATCGATTAATCATCGCCACTTATTAATAACAATACAATTCGCAAAACAAAAAGAGAAATGGATTCGGCAAAATCTATTACGGAAGTTCGACGACGCGTTGCGATAATATTTGCGCGATGAGTCGTCGCGTTTTGAATTCGTACGCTTTGCCAAAAAGAGTTTGTTAATCGTACATTTGCCAATCGCTACGCGCCAACGCTCTCATTTCTCTGTTTTCGTTCGTTCGCTGCAATGCGACGAATGCTTCAGAGTGCGAGTGGAGGAATTCGCAAATTAAAAAAAAATCGTCCACTAAAAACGTTAGAATCTAATGATAACAATGAAAAATTTTTTGGAAAACTCGGATTGTTCGCAACAAATTTTCGTTTCGCGCTCATTTTCTCGCGTCCATCTCTAAAGTTACGGTTCACACGGGCGTAAACATCGCCGAACTAGGTTATCATCCTCTTATATTATGTTTAATGTGACGTGTGTTGGGCAAGAGAAGAAAGAAAAAATAGCTGATAAAAAACAATAATTATTGCATTATTATTACTTTGTTTTCTGGCCTCTTTCCTCACGCTTTACGACAAACAACAAAAACAACGATGTCAACATTTGCCTTTCGCAACTGACTTTTCATCTAGTTTTTCTTTCGGTTTTTTTTTGGAAACGTTAATTGTTTCGAGCAAACGTTTTTGCGGTGGATTCGCGAAAATAAGACGACGTTTGCGAAATCGATAAAACAAATTTAATGTTGTGGACGCATTATTATTACGTGCGTAAAATATTGTCGAGTTTTATAAATAATAATAATAATAATGGCTTGTACGAGCAACAACAACAACAACAATTGACCACCCAGTTGTTGATGTTCGCTTCGAAACAACTTATTATTTATGTTATATAGATTCTCGATGGAATGCGGAATTACCGCTGCGTAAAACGGCAAATGCACATATCTCGAATGCTACGAGACGAAGAAGAAGAGGAAAGAAGAACAACGCCATGAAGAAAAAGTGGTAGTCGTAGAAGAAGAAGCAAGTCAAATAAATACACGCACGAGCGTATCGATTGATTGGTAGCGAAAGAATTTTTGAAATCCGACCTAAATAATAATAACAACGCAAGAATTTATCTCTTTCCCATTTATTTCTTTTCCGATCGACGACGGCATTTAATTCTCAAAGATTCGGCTCGACAAGAGAGAGATTTTGCTGAAAGATTTGCAATTCTTTGCACCGACGAAATCAGCGAATCCAATTGGTCAATGGAAACTTAAAACGAGAAATTTTCGCTGTGAAGCATAAAAATCGTTCGTTATTTTATTAATTCTTGGATTTAATGAATGACATAACGGTGATTTTAAGGTCGTTCGAAAAATGTTTATTAACTGGTGTAGTAACTTTAACGATCGCATCGATGCAATAATATACGAAATATGAATGGATCGTCGAGTGGAGATTAAAGAAACGCACGCTTTTCACATCTAATCAGAAGCGCACCGATTTATTATTATTTATAATATAATATCGTTGAGTGCAATTTAAAACTAATAAATAATTAATGAAATTAAAAAGGAAAAAAAAACGAAATAGAGAGAGGAGAACGTATTCGAATAATTCGAATTATTCAGTTACGCCACACGCACACTTAATGAGAATGGTATTTTCGTGATTGATACAAGGTCGAATTGGAAAAGGTATTTTAATGCCATGGGCTAAAATGCCATTTGAACCGTTCATTTTTCTCTCCTATCTCTTTCGCTCGCTTTTCAATTTGTATCGATTTACGATGCACGCATCTAATTAAATTTCGAGAGAGAACAAACCCGATCTCTTTCTCTCTCGAAAACGAACTCGCAATTAAATGCCAGAATTTTTGCTTAAATGCTACAAATCTATTGTGATGCATTTACACTCGAAGAAAAAAATTACATTTCCACTCCTTTCTTCATTTTCCTTTTCCCCGTCTTTTCTCTGTGCGAGAAACATGAACGAACCGAAATGCGTCGTCGCTCCTTTTCCGATTTATGAATGAAAATGAAATACGACGAGATCGTCGCATTTCACCTTTTAACACACTTTCGAAGAAACAAGGAACTCTCTCTCGAATCTCTTCGATTCTCACGTTCCACACACACACACACACACACTCAGTTTAGAGAGACCAATTTTGCTAATCGTCATTCGCACGATTCCTTCGTCCTCTAACTATAACACTCGAAAATTCGAACGTGCAACTGCAAACTTTAACATCAAACTTTGGAATTCCAACTTTAACGTTAAACTTCGACATTCGAACTTTAAAACTCTTGAAATTGTTAATCATTTTTTAGTCGTTTTGCATGCGAAAACTTCGAAAAAGACAAACGCTCACTTACTTGGTATTTGCTTCCGGTATGATGTCGTCGACGACCACGTAGATCATAGCGCCGGCGGCGAACGAAAGGGCGTAAGGCAGTGCGGGTTGCGCCAGTGCGACCGCCAATGCGCCCAACACGCCGAACACCGGCTCGACCATGCCGCTCAATTGGCCGTACCTAGAGGAGAAACGACGATTATAATTTCAATAAAAAGAAAATCAGAAATTCCTTCGCTCGGTGGACCGATGTGAGCTCCTTTTTCTCAAAGTTTCGCAATGGAAATTTGCGCAAAAAAAAGCAAACAAACGGTAATTAATCGGCGGGAGAACCGAAAAAGGCGACGAACGACAGCATCTAGAGGAAGAGTGGAAAGTCTTGCGTTGTCTTTGGAACGCGCTAACTCACATTCGCGACCCTGCAAGGTCGTTCCCAAGCTCATTAGGATCCCCCCACACATATAAACGCTCGCACACACACACTCACACACATACACGCGCCCGCTCTCTTCCGCCTCTGTCTTTTCCTCCGCAACTTGCGTCTCTTTCTTCGGATTTCGACGGATAAGTCGATGGAGGAACGGGAAAAAAATTGGTCGAAGAAAAAAGAAACTGAAGACAAGTTTTAAATGCGGAGAATTTTAGAAACGAAGAGAAACGGAGGGAAGGTTCTTTTTCTACTGTCGTGAAACGGACGCAAAAGAGCTATTTTGTTCTACCGGATGTTGGAATGCGGTCATCTATTGCACAATTCCAAATAATGAAGTTTATGCGCGAAGAAAGAGAGAGAGACAGAGAGAGAGGGCGAATAAAAAACGGTAAATAAATTCCAATTCGTTCCCTCCTCGTCGTCGTTTTCTTTTCTGTCCGATCACCTGTTGCACCTCTTCTAAACGCCGATCGTTGCCCGGTCTGCGGAAGACCAAATAGGAATGAGTAGAACGTGCCAACCAGGATGCGTTTAACAATCGGGGAAAAGAAGCGATTCCGACTTCTTTACTTTTTTAATTTTAGAAATTTGTTAAGTTAACCTACCAGAAGCTCCTCATCGTCGAGAAGCCGGCCGATTGTAGCGGCAAGCTGACGGCCAATCCCTCGGGAAAGTTCTGGATGCCGATGCCGATGGCCAGGTTGCTGCAAATCAAAGAAACGAATTAATACCGTTCGCATACGAATCCTATCGCAGTTCTCTCTTCGTTCTAAATCCGTTTCAATTGCCTTCGATGATTGCTGTCATCCGTATCAAGAAGGAGCGAAGGAAAAAAATAAAATAAAAATAAATTGGTGCGTTAGAGCCCATTTAATAATCGTTACGATTGTGATTTATCTCCTAATAATAATAACGCAATCACGACGGCTTCGTGCGGACGAGCTGATTTATTACGACTTTATTACGATTAAGAACGTTCGGACGGCCGTCGTGAAGTTTCCCCCGATCTTTTCATTTCCATTAATACACGTCGATATTAATCGGCCGGTTAAAGTGTTAATTTTATAAGTGAGTCAGTGTAATAGCAGCGGATGAAGAAAACCGAGAAAAAGCGACTGGAATGCGGCATTGTGGGCGTCTCTCTCTCTCCGTGTGTGTGCGCTCGGCGAAGACTTTGAAAACGATTCAAAATGCAAGAATCGAATGGAAAACCGCGAGAGGAGTGAGATCCGGGCGTCGAGCAACGAAACTCCGCCGAAGATTGCGTGAATATGAAGGAATAAACGGCGGCGATGATGATGATGATGTCGTCGACGAAGAAGTAAGAAGTAAAACTTCCGCGCGGCTTCGACGACGAGCGGATGCCTTCTGAAGCAACCGGGCGAGAGCAAAAGGGTCAAGTCGGTGCGCCGTGGAATGTGACCAGGACTACCTTGACCAGACGGTCGTGATCTCGCACGGCTCAAGAATGCGCGCTCCATCTTGCTCTCTCTTTCGCGGCTCTCTTTCTCTCCGCGTATATCCACCTGCAGGAGGAATACGATGATGATGATGATGGAGAAACCAGCGCAAAGGGAGAGAGAGAAAAGTCTCTAATCGTCGATGGTGGTAACAATGATTTACTCTTTAATAAGCGTTCATAATGGCCCAGATGATTTCGCCGTCTCTTTGCGAATCGCATTGGCGAAAAACTAACGTTTGCTCTGTGAGAAGAGGCGAAGAGGAGGCGTGACTATCGCCGAAAGAATTTCTTTCGAAATCGTCCATTTAACGTGTTAATTGGACGCTAATTGATTGCGCGAGAGATGTCGGGGAAACGAAATCGATACCCGCTAATTGGCGAGTGTTAAACGGAAATCTCTCTAAGTCCTCTCCTTAGTTTCTTTTTGAAAGAATGTTACAAAAATCCTCTTGAGCACCATCGCGATCGTCATTTTTTTTCTGTCTTTTTTGCCCTGGTCGAAAATGGTAATCGAGTCAATGGCAATGATGATTAGATATTTGTGCGTGGCGTATTAACGAGCGAGCGAGCGAGCGAGCGAAGGAGAGAAAAAGCGCACCGAAAGAAAAACGAAAAGAACGTGATAGAATGACGCGTTACTGCAAGATGAATAATGCGTGGAATGCGTCGTCCCCATAACCAAAAAAAGAAGAATCGAAACAGAAAGAAAAAAAAAAGGCGAAGAGAATGGTGAACGCGTGTGTGTGTGTGGGGTTCGTTCGGTTCTTTTCCCAGAAGCGATGGTGCGGATTCGCGCGGACAGTTAGAATGACTTGTACGCGAAGAGGTCGACGACCCTCGCCGCTGCTGGCCACGTTCCTGCGAAGATGGCGAAGAATTAAATAGACTGAAGAAGCCGCAGAAGGGGATCGAAGGATTAAAGCGATTATCCTGCAACGCAGCGGACGGCAAAAGAGGAGATTTGAATACGCGGTCGAAACGATTCGCGGAACAATTGCGCACCAAAAATCGATTTCAACCGAACATAATTGTAAACGTATCTCTCGGTTGAAATGGTACGACCACGGAGGGTTCCCTCTTCTTCTTCGGCGGCTCGGAATCGCATTCCGATATCCGTTCTCCTTCTTCGCCTTTTATTTTCATTCCGCCACATACTTTCCTTCGTCGTCGGTCTCTCGCTCAGCGGCCCTTGTTTCTCGTTCGTCTTACTTTTTTTACTTCTTCATCATCATCATCATCTTATAGCGTTGGACGACGACGGAGAGGGAAAGGAAAACGACTGGAATCTACCTATATATCATCAAACGGTCGGATCGCTTGGTGTACGAAGAGAAAAAAGAAGCGAGCGAGCGAGCGAGCGAGAGAGAGAGAGAGAGAGAGAGCGAGCGAACCGCCACTTCTCACATTCGAAATTATTTACTCCACACTCTCGCGCGGGCCCTTTGTGTCTGACGGATCGGTGCTTGCGTTGGCGCCAAAACAAAAAGAAACGAGGAACGCGATCCCTCTTTCTCTCTCTCTCTCTCGCGTTGGCTTCGTTCTTCTTTACATACATTTCTTTGCTGCCCGCTTAGTTAAAGGGCGCACGAAACGCTCGACAATTTAGCATCGATCTTTTAAGCTCGACGATTTTTTTTTGCGAGGCAAATCGCAACGTTCCCGCTCCGGCAGGTCGAGAGTTTCGTAACAATCCATTGCGTTCGAAACTGAACAATGGCCAAAGGACGAAAAGGAGCGGACGACGGAAGGTGAAGGGAGAGTGGAGGAGCCACTTAAACGAGAAAAAGTTACCGAAAAAAAAAAAGACAGCAACTACCACACTAAGATTTGGGTGTAATTAACAAGGTCCGAGGCTATTTCACTTCTGACAGCTATCGCATTTTGAATGTGGATTTGGGTACCGGGCGATTCCTGGAAGGCGTCAAAAGTGGCCGCGTGCATACCTTTTTTCTTCGTCTTCGTCTCTTAACAAACACACTTAGAGCTCTCCTGCTTCGGCTTCGGCACGAGAGAAAAACGATAATAATAGAAGAAGGTGCAAGATGAGGAGGAGCGAGAAATAAAGGCGAAGAAAAGAGACCGGCATAGCTTTTGCCCCCACGGTTTTATTCGGCTGTTAACCGAACCGTAAACCGTCTATCGTTTAGGATTTGCATTAAAGATGATTTTCGTTCGTAGGAGGGATTGCAATTGGAGGATGCGTAAAATCCAAATTGCGATCGAAAATGAGCGTTTTAATCCGGACTCGATGCGTCGGATGCTGGGATTTCGTCAATTAAGCGACGAAAAAAAAAAAAAAAAACAGTGAATGAACGACGGAGGAGATTCCTTCATGTTTTATGGGTTTCAGGTCAGAAACGAAATTCATTCATAATGCGTTAGATAATGGACGCGTTCTCTTTCTACTTTTTCCGCTTTCGTGTCGTAATTTCCGGTCGTATTTTATTAGTATAATTATATGAAGAATAGTAAAAAAATGAATGTATATATATAAACAAAATAATTAAATAAACGGGTCCAATTAAAACATTTTTTTAACGTTTTCATAACTGCATTATCTCGTTCTTCGTTTCGTTTTATTTTCGTCATTACTCCTTTCCATCATTCTAATTAATGCCCCATAAAAAGAAATAACGTAATAATCCTTCCAAATCCAACAACGTCAATTATTGTTAAATTTATTCGTTAGTAGCGGCGAGGGAAATTCTCGATTTTTCCCTCGCCCGCTTCTGTACGCCTAATCGAACGATTTTCCACACGATTCCGTGGCACAATTTCCACGTGCTCTCCTCTCGCGTCCTACACGCCACTCATGCGATCCTGTCACGATCTTCGCCAGTTTCCACCAAACTACACATTTTCCGCGTGTCGGAAAATTCCCAATGCGAACTATCGCCGCATAGGAAAATGGCGAAAGAAAACCACCCGAATAGCGGACAATGGACGTTCGAATTGCGACGATTATTAATTATTGCCAATGCGAACGTTAAAGAATGCGCCGTCGAGCTTTTCCATTTGGCACACCTGCGTATGTAGCGACCGGGAAAATCGATAAATCGTCCGGTATGTAGGCATTTTCCCCCGGCATTCTTCTGTTCTCCTGTTACGCCACTTCCTGTTCGAGCATAGGTAAACGGCCACAAAGAATTTAATTAATTCACGACGCATCCAACATTCTCTCCCAACAAGCATTACGATGAACAAACTATGGCAAAAATTCGCGTTTTTTGGACCTCTTAAAGTGGTTAATTATGGAAAGAGACATTAGAGATCGATTAATTGGAGTTTAATTGTGAGTTTTACGTTGAGATTCATTCATCTTTTGAGATTTTCTTTTATTTCAAATTTTCCTTCTCTTCGCTACTTTTGCATTTTTGCACAAATTGCCATATACGCATTTTCGAACTCTTAAAGTGATTAATTATCGAAACATTAGAGATCGATTGATAATTGGTTAAAAGTGAATTTTACATTGCGATTCATTCGCAACAAATATTTTGTTGTTGTTGCGAATTCGGATTTTTCTCGGTGCGCCCCGTCAATCATGTGACATTGCATTTGCCTTCCAAAGGAGGATACCGTTTTGTAATATTTAAAATGTAGGACGTAGGTAGAATAACGTCTCTCTCTCTCTCTCTCTCTACTTTTTTGTTTCATTTTAGAAACGAACGATGTGTGCGTGGGGAACAACTATTTACAAATGAGGAAGGGTACTTCCTGTGGAAGTTGCCATTAAACCGCCACATCCTAAACTAATAAACTAGAAACGTACCGAACGTGGAAAGGAAAAACAAAACGCGGAAAGAAAGAGAAATAAGTAACAATTTGGTGGAAACGGTCCTAAAAAAAAAAAAATAAGTAAGCAAGAAAAACCAATCTAATCGTCGAACAAAGAAACGCTAATTAATTAATAAACCGATTGTAACTTTCTAGTCCGACGATGGCGAAGCATTAGCGAAACCGTATCATTTGACGATGATCTAAAAATAGCGAAGCGAAATTGCCGTTTCGCCGCTTCTTCCACTGTTTCTTCTTCTTCGTCTACTTCCTCTCCGGTTCGTACTCGCTTGCATCGCGGTTTCCTTCTTTTTCAATTCATATACGCGATTTCAATGGTTCGTTTGTTATATTGCAGGAAGACAAGTCTACTGACCGTCTATGACCCAGCAGCGTCTTTCTTCCAGGAACTTTCTTCCCTTCCCTTGCTTTATCCTCAGGTAATGCACCAGCGGCATTAGATTTAAGTCGCATTCAAATTCCTCGGCAATGAAAATCGCCAAAGAGCAACCAAATTTGTAATTTAATTCTTCCCTGCTTCTAATTGCTTCAACAGCCTGCCATCTAATCGTAGAAACAACAATATCCAACTCAATCAACCCTTCGATGTTATTGGGAAATTATTGAACTCGCAAAAGGGCGCAACCGCCTTTTCATTTATTTTAATGCCGGCGCCGTTTCCGGCCGTTACTCAATGGAGTTTGACGTCATCTTGCGTACGGAGAGAGTAAAAAAAAACGAAGGAAAACAGAGATTATTCTGAATGGAAAATCGCTTGTGTTAGTTCGTTGCAATCGTTTGTTTATTTATTGCAATCAAGTTAAACGAAACTTAATCTCCGTTGATTAGAATGAGCGAATAAGTTTGCAATTCGCATTCATCATCGCCGTCGTCGACGACGACGTCGTTCTTCGCGCCTTCGTCCGTTCACGAATCGCAATAATGGAATGAATGGATTTTAAAAATAGCATTCAATTGACCCATAAATATTTCTGCAATGTGTCATATAATATCTAAGAAATATTATTGTTGCAAATAACGACGCACGCACACACACGTACGTAATAAATGTTGCTAATTTATTATTTGTATGCAAAAAAGAAAAACACGAGCAAACAAACAAACGTTTATGTGAGAGCGAGCGTAATAATATTCTCGAAACTAATCATATAATTACATTCGTAATTTAATATTTATTTAATTTGCTCGGTGGGAAAATAAAAAATGATTCAGGTATTTATCGATGCAAAAATATTAATCTACAGGGTGTCGCGAACACGGTGCGGCCTCGAAGGCGGATTAGGCGAGAATGTTTTGGGCATAAAAGTTTTCCACGTTCGTTTTCGGATGCCCTATCGAATTTCATTGCTTAAAATGCACAGTTTCGAAGGCAATTTGTTCTCACTCAATTAACATCGACTGCGATTGGTGGCCTTTGAAATTCTTGCAACGTGCAACATCGTGGTGGCATACGATTCTTGCAGATGATAGAAAACGGAGAATGCGTTTTTGTTCGATTGTTTTCACCTTCTTTTATAATATAACGTAATGTACGTGAGACAGTTACGTTTGAGAGAGAGAGAGAGAGAGAGAGAGAGAAGAAAAGAAATAATAAAATGGTAGTGGACGCCTTTTGTGAATGCCTTCTAAGAAGAATTATGTAATTTATGCACGCTCCTTTATCGAGAAGTAATAAATGACTAAGGATGGCGCAACACCGCAAGAATGCAGCAATAAAACAACAACAACAACAAGTTGTTTCAGTTGTAGTGGTTTATATATTAATAAAGAAAATAGTTCTCGATTGTTAATTCTCTTGCATTTTTCCCGATATAGGTGACAATATTTTCTCCATACTTTTGAGCAAAATATTACGAGCGATAATATCAAAAGCAGTCAAATAACACCTCGAACAATTAACAAGTTTTGCATACACGTTGCGAAATTTAATCGCCCGAAACTTGCTTTTTTTTTTAATTTTCGCTACTTGGCAATAACAAATCGTCGCTTCTTTTGCGCGAACATAACAAACGTCAATAGGGTCGAATTAGCGAGGTTCTAATTAAAATTCTAAAACTCATACTCAAATTAACAACTCGGGCAAGAGAAAATTGCGAATTTTCGCGAAAGTTGCATCGCAACGAGATCAAGAAAAGTTTCTACGTTTTCGACTATCGACTGGCGAATTTAAGCTGCTGAAGCACCGAAGACAGGAAGAAGGTCGAGGAGGAATTTAATCGTCACCACCACGAGCAGATGATGATGATGAAGAACGTACGAAGAGCGATCTTTTCCTTCGTTTTATGGATTCGAAGAATACCGTAACCAGTTTTTCTCTCCTCTTCCTTTTTTTCTCCTTCGCTCCGTCTCAACTTCTACATACCTCTTTAAAACAATTTTTATAATACACAAACACGCATACCAAAAGTATAAGTGTCTCTTTTTCTTCCTGTTTGTTTGCTTGTTGTTGTTGTCGTCGGTTTTTCTTTTCTGGTAGTTTTTGGCGTTCATTGCACGATTTCTTTTTAATTATGGATGATCTCTCTCTCGCATCGTTTCTCTCGCGCACGTTCTTCTTACGAAATCGACGAAGAAGTTATTTTTGTCGCCGGAGTCCCGCAGTCTACCGGGTTGTTTTTTTTTCCTTTCTTTCTCGGTTTCTCAATGTACAATATAATACACACACACACACCATACATAATATGCGACCTTGTTTTTCAGATGGCAAGACACGTGTGTCTCTTTCGTTCGCCCAAATAAAACTCGCATTACGTTTATTCGCTTTTTTTTCTTTTGCGTTTTTAATGAATTAATGTCGTTAATGAACTTTTCCGTCTTGCTAATGCGAATATTTGAGCTCTTATCTCGCTGAAAACTTAGTTTTTATCGAGTCAATTTCTGGTGGTTTTCTAACTTTAGGGAGAATAACAATGAATTGAGCGCAGAACAAAGAAACGTAATTAATTTACGTTGAAAAGGAGCGTTCATTAAAATTCATGAGATAAGGAGCGAACTAGTAGATTTCAAATTGTGCATCGGATCTGAAGCGATTAAGGGAGCGAAAAAGAAACGAAAATAATGATTGTGCACGAGCATGTGATGCGTGTTCATTTCTCTTAATTAATTTTCTTTTTTTATAAGCTAAACTATGAATATATGCGCTAATTATTAAATATCATTATTATCGCTTATTGCTATTATTAATATTGCATAATTGCACATTTATAATGACAATTAACAGAATGTTACTTCCTTCTGGATTCGCGAATGAAATCCAGATTTAATGTGCAATAAAAAAAATACGAACGAGAACTATTTCATGCGGTATTTAAATGTAAATTTAGCGTCCGCATTGTGCTAGATCTGCTTTTTCCGAACGAAGAATATACGGAACTCTTACGCATTCTATTTCGAAATGAATCTGAACATTTTTTGTTAGGGCTTCCTGACGATTGTTTAGCATTTTTCAATGAAAGAAACACGAAACTCTAGAAAAACTACAAAACAAAGAATAGGAAACGGGAATTGTTTAACGAAACGATAAAGCAACCGGGCAGCTGGATCCAACAAACGAGCGATCGTGAGTGAGAGAAGGTAAACGAGAGAAGAGAACAGAAAAAATAAATAAAAAATAACGCGCAAAGAGAGAGAACTATGTGGCTCAACAGCTGTGGAACGGCAAAACCGGCCACGACGTTGTTATATGGCGAGGAGGACGCGAGAAGGGGTCCGGTGTGAGGTCAGACGTCTTGCGCGGAGGAATGTCGGCGCCTCGGGCAAAGACTTGGATTCCTGGCCCCCTTGTTGAGCCCCGCCAGCCCGATTCATTCATTCACAACAACGTCGGAGGACCTCCTACCACGAAGAACAACAACAACAACATACCTCTTTCTAAACTCCAACAATTATTACCTTTTTGCGTTCACACGGATTTCACGCACAATCCACCGCTTGCGACATCTTACGCAACGCGCATTAACGATCGCAAGAATTTCTAGCAGGGAACCGATCTTAAGGAAACTTCATTATCGACTTGTTGTTCTCTTTCACATTATCGGCAACCAAATATACTATCTCGGACCGATTAAATTCTATCCCTTCAATCCTTTTAATTGCCCTGTTGGATTAACAGTATTGCAAAATTGTGCAAATATTTTGCTCAGAAAATACGAGACAGCAATCCGTCTAGCTTTAAGCGGTTCTTATGATAACAAAGTTTTGAAACGCTTACCGAGCACTTTCAAAGGTCGCTGACGACGATCTTCCAATTGCTCCAAAAGCGACACCAACGGCCAATCCTTCGGGTATATTATGCACGGTTATTGCTATCACAAGTAACATAATCCTCTTCCATTGACCATGTTGTATCTCCTCTATATTTGATACATCTTCATATGATTGCGAATGGACCATTTCATCGTTCCCACTTGCTTGTTGGTGTCTTGCTTAAATGAAGAATGATTACAAACAATTACAACAGCATTGATACTATTACAACAAGAAAAGCAAATTAAAGCTTACTTCTTCTTCTGAAGTTTGCACATTCTTGAAATCCCTCAATGGTGGTTGTTTCTCCATTTGAACACTGTGAAATGGTACGCTTGTGTTCCTCTCTTTTGCTGTCCCTACGATTGCTGTTGGTTGGATGAAGAGCTACAATTCACCTTCAATTACTAAAGCTCTTAATCTTGGATAATCACAGTTTACCTAACATTACATTAGGGGAATGTATGCCCAATTTTGTGATTAACACATCTGTACCATAAACAAACAGAGCACCAAGTAGGAATCCCAGTCCAACTGGCAGGAAAGCATATTCCCCTTTCTCACCATATATCTTGGATTCTTCAGCTAATTCAATGGCAGGTGCTAATAGTGACCAATAAGATGCTGCTGTCATAACACCAGCAGCAAAGCCTAAACTGCTATCAAGTAATTTTCTCTAAAAAGAAGAAAAAAACAAAATGAAAATCAAACACACTTCCTTACTGATTCAAATTCGATTGCAGGTTAGAAATCATTTACTTTTGAGCCTCTTATAACAACGACTAGAGAAGCACCTGCCGCCGTTAATCCCCATGTGAATAATGTGCCTAAAAAGGCTTGAAGAACCGGTCCATAACATTGTATCATTTTACCGAAATCATTCAAATTATAAAGTTACTTCGCACGCAACTTTTAACAAGCACTCGGAAACAATTCGAATTTGCACGCAGTTAAATGTCACACGTTTTTGCTTTCTTTTTTCATAACAAATTTTCGAGTTTCGGTTATCAATTCACACTATTAATTGAAAAATGCGTATTTAAATGCGATACGTGTCAGAATGAGCGTTTAGCAGATAAGAAGGCCCTAATCAGCAAAAAATTAAAAATGATTTATCGCTAATTTTGTGGCAAGTCGCGAGTGCAACGAAATTAGCGTTAAATTGCAGCGAACTCAAAATGGAGCAACTTCAAAACAAACAGTTTAAACGGCGCGATTTCAATAATATTTATAACGTATCCCCCAGCGATTAAGTTTTTATGTTAATTAATTTAAATTCCAAACAAACAAAAAATCGATTTATTTTTTCGCAAATTGGTGTTTAATTTAATTAAACTTATCGCAGGCACGCAAATTGTTTTAAACGCTTTGCATAATTCGGTATATTTGTCGATTAACGTTTTTCTCTTGCCTCGTTAAATAAAATAACTTTTACTCGATGACCAGAAAAAATAAGAGCCTCAAGGACCTCGACGCACTTTTATCGACAAATATTCATGGAAAATCAAATTGCCTTTTCAATTAATAGACCATGCTAAATAATAATATGTAATTACACCTTCTAAGCAAGTAAACATTTGTAGGCCGATTTCACCCCTTTCTTTGGTAATTTACCAAAAATTTGTTTTCAGCCAGCTATACGAACGTAATTAAAATTTCTGCTCGTGCAAAAATAAAACGAATCCTATTTTTCGTTATCAATTAATAATTAAGCGAAACGTGGAAATCGTGGCGATCTATTTATCAAAATAAAATAACAGTTGTATCTTACCAAGGACAGCATCATCCTGTTACACGTATAAAAAAAGGAATTTACGAAAGTTATTTGTTACGTATATTCGACATTGATATTAGCTTTGGATAGGAAGTTTGATGCAATTAATTATTATCATTAGCTTTCGATACTTCTCGTAAAACAATTCATTACTCATTCGGGGTTTTCTTTACGAACGAAATTCTAATTAAACTCAAGGAAATTAAGTATTGTTCTTGTACAACTTTGCATTGAACTAATTAATGTTTCCAATGCGTTCTATAACAACTTTTCTTTGCTGAAAGTGGTTTTTCTGAAAGAGGCACGCATACAACTTTGATTTTTTTTAAATAATTTCAACTCTCGTATATATTTGGCTATCATTCCTTTTCATATAACATTATTTTATTCTATATGTATAAGGCAAAAAAGTGGACAAGAGTAAGAGTATTATTATTATTATTATTAATAACGACACTTTTGTACCAATAACGGAGCACTTTAATTTCCGGAAGCATACTTTAATTATTATTAAGACGTACGTTAAAATCGAATTGTAAAATCCTCTTAATCTTATTGAATCCTCTTAATGTTATTTAATCGTCTTAATATCTTCAAGGACGTTAACATTTGTTAAAAGACAAACAGCGATTTTGCTGCGTGTGTGTGTGCTTAATGTTTGTCAATCAACAAAGGTCAACGCAGATTCGCGCATTATGAATGCCCTCGTTTTAAAATTGATAATAAAAACTGATAGCTCTACGTGTACTAATATCGTTCACAATTTCAACCGCCGCCGCCGCCCAATTCGTCCTCGTACTGTTTCCGGAAACAGTCGCCCACGGGGAAGAAGTCCCAACAACGTTGCTGATACATGTTCCACACGTACGTCTCCTGACCGGTATATTCCGTGTCCGGTTTATTGATCAGATGCATCAGGAAGAACATGTAGTTCGCTAGGTTGTGTTCCTGTTGGACGTGCGTGTCGAAACCGTGAGGCACTTTGTCGAAATAGTCTTTGCCGATGCCGCAAATGAAACAGTTCGATTCCATGTCCTCCTTCACGCTCTCCAACTGATCACGAAGCTCGCCGAAAGCGTCGATGATCAGACCTAAAAGATTTTGATGTCATTAGAATGCGATTAGAAGTTCTTTTAGTGTTATTCACCTTGGATGATAGCGAGAAGGATGACGATGACGAAGAAGAAGAACGTAATGTCGAACATTATGCGATAAACTTCGTAGTCGTCGCCGTCCGGTGGTTCGATCTCGTCGCCGATACCGCCACCGGCTCTAACGCCTTTGTACAGATGGAAAACGAAGCACTGAAGATAACAGAAGAAAAGAAATCGTTAACGGTTGCGCCGACGATGAATAAATATTCGACCTACCGTCAGCATGTCGTGACACTTTTTGTCAACGGTGTCGTCTTCCTCTTGGACGTAGAACTTGCGGAAGAAATTGAACGCGATCACCGTGTAAATGTAGACGATGATCGTCAATAACATGACGGTCAACACCAGCTGTTTGCCGTTGTGCGTGACCGACTGTAAGATCGTTCGTAACGTTTTGAAACCGACGGCGACGTCGAGTAGATGGGCGGCAAAGAAGAAATTATTGAAATTGCCGAGAATCGAGAAGACGAAATACCAGAGCGAATATAAGAACGAGTTGTCGGTGATGGTGACGCCGGCCTTCCAAATCTGATAACGCCAATCGATGTTGATGATGCTGAAACGAAGTTTAAATTAATAAATGGCAATTGGTTTCGTTTTTTTTAATAATGCGACACTCACAACGTTATCAAACTCTTTTTCTCCTCCGGATCTTGTTGCTGGAACGAGCTCTTCTCCATGCCTAACAAATTACTGATCGAATCGAAATCGTATGTTTCGCTGTACTTTTGCCGCACCTTCTTCTTGACGAACTTATCCCAATAATTCACCGGGAACGATCTATTAAGCAAAATACAAAACGCATTAAACACTGCACAAACTAAATGCGAATCGATTTTACTTTGCCGATATCACCAACTTGTCCCAGTGCGACTTGAAGTCGTCGTCTTCGGGCTGTTCGGCAATGTATAGACCTTCGAATTCCAATCGACGAGCGATCTCCTTTTCCCGTTTAAATATCGCCAGCGGTACTTTTAGATGATAGTAAGCGATCAGCATCGCCAACGAGACGATCGAGTGTAACAGTGCGGCTAATCGCATCACGTGCGCCATATAATAGAAATCCTCGTCCACGTGGACCAGTTCCAATGGATCGACGTCGTCGCCGTCGCCTTCGCCCGAACCGCTTCCATCTCCCGATCCGTCGATAACGATTCCCGAACCCGTTTCTTTGCTACCGCTGCCTTCGTTCTCCGACAGCGAAGTGACCTACAACAAAAAGATCCATTTTTTCTTTGTTCGTGCTCTGCGATGATTAAATCGAACTTTATAGAAGAGCAGCATGAAATTAATGCAAAACGCCAGTACGAGCGCGACGTATTTCAAATTGTAAAAGTTCCGCGCCAAAAAGGAGACGGCCTTTTGCGCGTACGCCCCCAAATTGATCTGGGAGACGGCGGATTCGGTGACCGTCTCTTGTTTATGCTCCGACTCGATCGCTTGCATCGCCGCTTGT
This sequence comes from Hololepta plana, assembly GCA_963695495.1. Classification (NCBI taxonomy): domain Eukaryota; kingdom Metazoa; phylum Arthropoda; class Insecta; order Coleoptera; family Histeridae; genus Hololepta; species Hololepta plana. The sequence goes on along the minus strand of OY968837.1, from coordinate 8,882,098 downwards.
TGTGCCGCTTGGGCTTCGGCTTTCTCTTGTGCCGCTCTCTTGGCTGCTTCGCCGCTAAAATAATGAAATAGAATTTGAGTAACGCTGAAATTGCACGAAGATTAAGTTTACCCTAAAAGGTCCGAAAGCGAGAGCGGGGTGTCCGGCGTTCCGGCTCCTTCGTGATGGCCATCGGTGCCTTCTTCCGGCGTGCTCTCGCCTTCACCTTCGGCCGACGACGGTTGACTACCGGCCGGCGAATCGTGAGCAGCTACTTTCAATCTGAGAAGCAAATTTTAAAGATTGCACGCTTAAATCGCATCTTCGCTAATTGAAAACTCACTGCCCGTTATCCTCTTTCGTGATATCCAAGCCGAACGCTTGTATCTGCGTGTTAGGTTCATCCTGCGCCGGCAAAGCTGCTAGAACGCGTAAAGGACCGTGTTTCTCCTCTTCTTTAACCTCCACTATCGGCTCTTCGATTTGTGGACCGCGCATCAAGTTCAACAAGGACGTAGCGAAATATCTGCACAAATAAGGGTTAAGGTCCCTTCTTTACGTAGGTTTTTTAATTCACCTCAAGATCACGGAGACTCCGTAACCGGAGTAATAGAAGCTGTAGAAGATCATTTTGAAGAAGCCGATGAACAATTCCGGGATCGTCATCTGTTGCATTTCGATGATTTTATGTTTAACATGGCCCGGACTGAGCGACGATAAACTGTAAGCGATTCCCTCTTTGACAGCGTCGTAACCTCGCCGTATCGGATCCTTTTTATTTCTACAAAATCACCGACACAAACAAATTCAATATTATACACGGGGAAGTAATCCATCGAAATTACCGCTCGTCTTCGTCCTCTCCTAAATACGTATAACTGGCCGTACGTGCTTGGGAACCGGACGTCGTCTCCTCGACGGCCATAAGAGCGCTCGCGTGTTGCATTTCAAAGATAGCGTCCTCGCAGAAATTAATGAACGCTTCGAGCTTCTCTTTGTCGCCACCTTCCGTTACGATCGAATAGAAGAATGCCCGTTTCGATTCTTTAATTTGCGGCTTCTCCCATTGCTCGATGTTCGACTCTTTGATCTCGAAATAAACGCGTTCGATGCGTTTACTACCGCCGAGGATCTCGATACGACCAAGAAACGGTTCGAAATAATTCAACACGGAACCCGCCGTCTCCAAGAATCTCGCCAATCTAGAATTTGATTGGGAATTAAATTGTATCGATTTTAATTAAGTATTTTTAACTAATACCTGGGTTCGTTCGGCATGTGTTCGGACAAATTGGTGAGTAACACGGCCAAATTGAAACCGATCTCTTTCGCTGGTTCGTGGAACCGATCGATGAATCCCATATAATCGATCTTGCCGTCGTGGTTCGTCTCGCAACACGCCAATAAAAATTCGATTTCGTCCCTAAAATCGATTAATTAATCACGATTTGAACGCTTTCTTGCAAAGAGAACGTCTTACGTCGTGTAACTCTTTTGCTGTTCCATTTTCTCTTTGAAATCTTTCGGCGAGACCCAGCCGTCGTTGTTCGAGTCGATCTCGAGGAAACTGGCCGACGATGTTAGATCTTTCAGTTTCAAGAACATGTCGAAATATTTGAGTATCAATTCGACGTTGGACGCGCTCTCCACCAACGTGTCCACCATCTGTTTACCGATCGTCCCGTTGACGACGTTACCTTCCAACATGGACAACATCATCGTGATCATGTCCTTTTGCAAGTTCAACAGCTCTTTCAGCAAATCCACCTGGCTCGAATGTTTCGATAGTTTGTCCTGCATGTGCGAGAAGAGGAAAAGGAAACCGCCAACGGCATCCCACAATCTGCGAATTCATAGATTAGTTTCCGTATTCGATGAACGAGGATCTTTACCTAGAGTGAGCTAAAGCTTGCTGATTCAACGTGCAAGGCCCTTGAATTACCTCCGTGAGCGTGTTAAATACTTGACTAGCGACGCCGATCGCTTTGAAGAAGTTCGCTTTACCGGCCGGATCGATGAGCTCCTTGCTCGAATAGTGCCAATAGAAGTCCATGATCGATTCTTGTAAACGTAGCAAATAATCGACGGTACAAATGACGACGTTCACGGTCGTTGTATTACCGGCTTGCGTTCGTAAATAGTTCTGCCATTCTGCAATTGAATTAGCATTAAATTAGCATTCCGATTTGCGGCGGGAGAACGTTTAATCGATATCGCACCCAAATTGTGACCCTCGCAGGTCAACTGAATGAATCTGAATAAGGCACAGGTGAACTCTGCATCGTGCATGTTCTTCTCGCCAGCGGCTCCTTCCGAACCGACGCCGAGACCTTCGGCTTTCGTGTTACGCTCGAACGCGTCCAAATCCAGTACGCTGCAGCTGTTCATCAAACCGGCGATGCTCGTGAAGAATCCGACGTCTTTCTTCTCTTTCAAATGATTCAACATGCACATCTGTATGTCGATGTTGCCGCCGCGCAATATCGAAATGCCCAATTCCAACGTTTTCATCACCATCTCGGACGGTACACCTTTACACGCGGAGATGTGCAAGAGGACCATTTCGGCGACGCCACGATTCGCCAATCTCGCTTGCGAAAAGAGCAACTTCTGCTTTTCCATTTCTTGTTCCTAAAGCATATAACACGCACCACATCACAAGAGTAATCGCATTCGTAATGCACATTTACAAGATTAACGTAATGAGAGCCTCACCATTAACTTAGCCATCCGTTTCTTAAGCGTTCAACGAAATTTGTTAGTATTCTTAAATTATTTAAAGCGTTAATCGATTCAAACAAATATCTTACATGAATCGACGCGCCACCCTCTTCGCCCTCACCGCCTTCCTCTTCTTCGCCCTCTTCCTCCTCTTCGCCGCACGATTTCGCAATGATCTCCGCGTAGCTCATGTACAACGGATCCTCTTGTAAGGCGCCGGATCGTTCGGTCATGGCGCCGCGACAGAACGTCGTCACCAGCTGCGTCAGGGGATCCGGTTTGCCCTCGTCCTCTTCCGCATCTTGTTTCTTCAGCTCCGAATCTTCGAAGGATTGCGTCAAGTCCTCGATGAGGACTTCCTGGCCGACGTTCTCGTCTTGCAACCAGAGGTCGTAGTACGAACGGATGAAAATGTTAATCGCTCGATGTCTGTCGGAAGAAAACAGTCGTGAATTCGTTGTTTAATAAAGGTGTTAAATTGATTAAAGAATTAAGGCGCACCTGCTGAGCTTGTACAAATGCGTAGCTCTAAGACAAGCGAGAGCGGCACGTTTCCGAGCTGCTCCCAACACTCGCTTCCAACCGTCTTTGTTAGTTTTCGGTCGCGTGGCCTGTTTGAATTGTTAACAATTGGTTATTGTTAGTGGGCAAGCAAACAAGAATCTGGTTATATGAGTGCTTTGTGGTTAAACGTACAATTAAAAGGGAATGAAGCAAAAAAAAAACAGAAAGAAAAAAGCCGAGCACAACCAAAACGAACCTTGGAAGACTGTGCAAAGAAGCTTGACGGAAACACGAAAGTACCGCACGTTTTCTTTGTGTCGAGACTACACTGCGATAAATGCCTTTTTGCTGTTGTTGCGGATGATCGATCTGTTCGCGTTACGCAAAACAAAAAGAAATAAAGTAAATAAGTCGAAAAAAATAAAAAATACGGGGACGAACAAGAGATGAAGATAATCGCGACAAACTATCGCTCGTGCTTACCATGTGCAATCCATAAAGTACTTTACTCATGGCGACGATCCTCTCCACCGTTTCTTCGAGCAGATTTTTGCCGTTCGAATCGACCACACCGACGACGGCGCTTTTCTTACTACCCAACTGGCTGTACAGGTAATGCTGCCACGACATCTCGTCGGCCGGATCGATTTTGTCCGGTAACGTGAGCTGCGTCTTGGCGAAATCGATGATCTCGTATTCGGGTATCTTCTTCAAGAAGCGATCCTTACAATGTTGCACCAATTCTTGTTCCCTGCCGGCGAACAGATTCAAACCGACGGGCAGTAAACGTTTCAAGCAGGCGACCATCAGCGACGCCTGAATCTCCTTGTCTTTGTCGCGTTTCTTGTCGCGATTCTTTTTCTTCTTCTTCGCTTTGCCACCCGGCGGTTGCGTACCGTCCGGCACGACAGTTCTTCGCGTCGCCGTAGGCATGATTAACACCATGTTATCGATCTCGTTTGCCGAGATGAAATTTTGTTCTTCGCGCAAGAAGTACTGCGATTTCGACCAGTTGTTGAAGATGTCCGCCACGTGATTGTACAAATCTTCCGCCTCCGGGATGTTATGCTTGAGCCAATGGTTCCTTTGCAAATCGACGTACTTGATGAGTAGCGGATAGAAGGAGTAAATGTCGCGGACGAGCAAGTGCCAATCTTCTTGAATTTGCGTTTCAATCTGTAATAGTCGTTGCGGATTGGTTAACGTTTCGCTTTAATTTCGAGAGATGAATTTAATTACTTGCGACGTGTCATCCGTCGAGCTCTTAATGAATCCACGAAGACTCTCCTCCTTGTGGAACATGGCGTCGGTGCGTTTCTTCACTCTTTCGGCCAATGGAAGGAACGGATCTTTTAACAGTTCCTCGCTGCTGTTGATGATTATCTGTTGCGTGTACGCGGCAATTCTTGTCATCCACGGAGCGTTCTCGTTACCGATGTTCTTTTTAATCAACTTCAGGACGTTCTTTAACAATTGATTCATGTGCTCGCTGGTGACCATTGACACGTGGGCTCTAAAAAATTATTTAAATTTCGTTTAAAGACGAGGCAACTTCTTAATCCGATTACCCTCCAGTTGGACTGACATTGTCCGGCCCTTGCGACCACCAAAACGGCAAATAAGAGCACAACATCGGCATGATGACGTCGATTATGTGCGGTGCTTCCGCATAAGTTCTATCACTCTCGACGAACTGATCCACTTCGGTTAGGATCGTTTCTAACGTCGGCATCGAACCCTCCATTCGAGCCATAATATCTAAAAGAAACCACCAAATATTGCTTCTTTCTATTGAATAGTTTATTACTAATCACCTTGCGCTTCCAGAGAATGATCGGCGATACGATTCAACAACGAATACTGATTGTGTTTGTTCAGATGCGGTTCTAAGAATGCCACCGGAAACGTCGAACTGAACGCGCCCAAACACGAACCGAGAGGCGGTTTGTGCCGTTCGATTTCCGTCTTTAAGTATTTCCGGTCGTGCGTGAGCGTCGGATCCGTTCCCAATATGTACAACGCTTGCAATATCTTATAAGAAGCCACTTGAATTTCGTCAACTAGAAAAGATCTCTATTGATTTTAAATTCTCGCATAAAGATTACAAAACTTACGTAGCAAATCGCTGCCGTATTCGCAATTTGCCAAATGATCGAATAGAGCAGTGAGAACTGGTAAAACAACGGCGTTTATGTAGAACAAAGAAGTCGAAGTCTTCAGATGCGTGCCTCTCAAGTGACTGTATTTGCCCTACAAATGAAGTAGTTTACATTTATCATTTACGTTCACTTAAGGATATTTACTTCTTGCAAATTGATGATGGTGTGGCCTAAATCGTCGGCCGTGTTGTTGAAGAACGTCAGCATCGACGTCCTAATAAACTCCGGACAGTTTTTCACCAACGATTTCGCATCGATTCCTTTAACCAACACTTGCAAGCATCGGACGGTTATTCTAACGTCGGCGCCGAAAGCGGCCAATCGACTGCGTAACAAACTGGCCAATTTGCAAAATAGCGCGGCGACCATTTCTTTTTCTTTCAAACTGGCAGCGCCCACGTTATTGGTGGCCGTTGCCACTGCGATGAAATAGTTGCGATGCGTCGAAAAGTATTTCTCCATCAGCGGCAGCACCACCTGTTAAGAAACGATTAATTATTGTTTGAATTCAATTGAAGTTGTTTGCTTAAGAAGTACCTTTGAGAAGAACTTAATGTCTCTCGTGGATGTTTTAAACGAATTCCGCCTGCTGAACGTCGACGAGGGTTTCAATAGTTTCATGTTGATGGTGGCGCGGTCCAAGTATTGAATCAATTTCTCTAACAAACTGTAAGCGAAACGTAACTCGACCGCCGGCCCCGAAGTGGCTTGTTCGGTTTCGTTTTGCGTGACACGGCTCGGCCTACAAAAGAATACCGTTTATAATTAACTTCTGAAATTGTTTGGCCCGCGACGTCGAACCTGTGTAATTTGTATCCTTGATATTGGAGGTATTTCAAAAATTCTTGCGACCGTTCACGGTCTTTGCGTTTCTCTTTGTCCGTCAACAGGTCGTACGGCACGAGTTGCGGATGAATGCCGCCGCCGCACGTCACCAACTCCTCCTTCTTCTTTTTCGCCCAAATATCGTGCGCGTTCTCCGCCAAACGTTCCGCCATGTTCTGCATCTCCCTCGATAGCGTCAAATTGGTCATGTCGACCGGATGCGGATTGTAATTGAACGGCGAATTCGCCTCGCCCGATTGTCGACGCATCGAGTTACGACTGTTCGACGGTAGATCAACTTCCGTGTGCTCGACGGACCAACCGATTGCCAACAGGGCTTTCAACGATTCACGCACCGGTTCTTTGTAACGTTCCTTTTCCTTTAAACAAAATTAAAGCAAAAGACTTAGCATTCGTGTAAATTACAATTTCGTTTCAGACTTACATAATCGTTGAGCATATTGCACGGTTTCAATCTGGGATGCGTTTTGTTCATGTCGGACCATTGTTCGCCGTATTGCCAGCCGTTCTCCAATTTCCTCGAGGCCCACGCGTCGTGATAATGCTCGGAGAACTTTTGCACGATCGTATTCAAATCGTTATTTAATTGCACCGCCGACGTGTTGATTGGCTGCGGATTGTAAGGGCCATTCGGTCCTAGAATAGTCACATGATAGTTATTCAATTTAACGTCTGCAAAATGAATTTACCGGTCGTTGTGGACGCCGTCTTATTCGAATACCACTCGTCGTCGTAATTCTTCGACAGCGAATAATCGGGCGGCAGGGCGCATCCGATGGCTGTGAGACACGGCAACGCTTTACCGAACAGTTCCGGTTCGTAATCCATTTTGCTCAACGAATCGAATATATTAGAGAAAAGCATCATCGTTAAACGTTTCTCCTCGTCCGACGAGGCTCCGTACAATCCTTGACCGCTCGTCGAACCGTAATATTTCGCGCATCTGTCGTAATGGAGCGTCAATAGGCGTAGAGCGACCGTCGTGTATTCCGACAAATTCGACACGTCGATCGTTAACTTTCGCAACAGTTTCAATAACATCGACGGTTGCAATTGACTGGTGAGCGCGACCAAAAAGTCGGAGACGGCTTCCCTTTGTCCTTTGGTCAACATTCGGTTCTTCGATAATCTGTAGACCGTGTGTAACGTCGCATCCAATAACGAGGAGTAATTCTCTGCTTCGCTGTAGAAATTACTGTGTTTGATCAGTAACGGTAGTATCGAATTGCCAATGTAACGGTTCATGCTTAAAGCCATATCGGACTCGCTGCCATCGTTCTGTGGAGAAAAAGATGATGGTAAAAAACGTGCGTAAGCATTGAATGCAATTATATTACTCTATCCAACATAGTTGCCGCTCTTAAATCCGGCAAAAACGCTTCTTCCAACAGTTTATAGAACAATTCTTGCGTTTCGATGCCGTAAACTCTTTCCAAAAACAGCACAACGGACTGCTTGTGAGGGGGTACCAAACCGGATGGCATGTCCGATTTCGGACGTTCCTCGCCTGCGGCCGGATTTTGTAATGTGAAACGCAAACTCAATACACCTTGTAAATCTTCCAATGGCACCAAAGATCTTAGAATAGCTCGAGCTCTTAACGATTCGTTTTTACCCTTAAATAGAACGTTCAACATGAATACTATTATATTGTGTTTGCGGCAATTGACATACCAAAGCAATTACACCTGCGTCTGGCGCGCATCTACCGAGTAGATCGACTAGAGTACAATAGAAATTGAGTATGGCCGCACCCGTATCGATGTAATCCTCGTCCTCTTCGCTTTCCGGCAACGGATGCGTGAATTGCGCCACATTCACCGTCCCTTCGGCTTCGTCCATCAATTTCCTACGGTCCGATATACGTTCAGACATCTGCGAAACGTTTTAAAGTGATTTCAAATCGTAATTAAAAGGGAAAAAATCGTTTAAATAGCCATACTTTGTTGGCTTCCATGATGGCACGTAGCAGGCCTTCGCCTTCACCTCTCAAAGCAGGACCCAAACATTCCGGTCTCCGGATCAACAATCGTATGACCAAATTAGCGTTCTCCTCGACGCTCTCGCCGTTCACCCACACGCAAAACCGCAAGAAATCCAAGTAACGCTCGCCTTCGACCGGATCCCAGCCGAGGTCCGGATAGCCTTTTTCGATTAACTCGGAATTGGATTGTAATCCGCAACGCGACAAATAAATCGCAATCTTCTCCAAATAATGTTCCCTCAGCGCCAGAGCGAGTTCGGTGTTTTCCATTAGGGACGAATAAGCTACGTCCAAAGGCGTCGAACCTCGAAGACTCGGTCGCGATAGCAAAATGTTGCTGTTCTCCAATAAAAAGTCGAAATGCTCGAACATGGCCTTCTGATTTTGTCTGCTCGTGCGACAAAAGTAGCACAAGAAGCGGCAACAAGCGACGACCATTTCGTGCGAGGTATCCTACAAACAAATAAACGTATTGCAATCGAATGTGGCTGAATGATATTTAATTCGCGACGTACTTTCTCCTTCGACACGAGATCGCCTTCGCCTTGCTGCTGTTGCACGCTAGCATCCGATTGGGCTTGCGACCGGCGACCCAACGTGTTTATCATCACCGCCATCACGTTCTCGTGGGTGCGTAGCACGCGAATCAAGTCCGGATGTTGGAAGAAAGTGTGATTGTTCACCAATTTCCTACAAGTGAAAATATTAAGTGTTTGTACTTAAGAAAATCATTTAATATCGTACCATAATCTTTCTCGCATCAATTCCTCTTCCTCTTGCGACATTTGTACCGGCAATAAGGCTCGAATTTGACTGAGTCCGACCCACATCTCGGCGACATCGTCTTTCGTTTTCGCATTGATCACGTACGTTTTCTTGAGGGCTCTTATCAATTCGCCGACTGCGTCGTATTGGCGAACGAGCAAACTGCCGGAAAGATGTTCGAGTTGATAAATTGAGAAATCGATCAATTATTTGGAAGAAAGCTTACCTAAACATTTCTTGAACGAGTTTGGGTGTTTCGATTTGTGCCTCCTCGGCCCATTTGACTATGGTTGCAATCAGCACTTTTCTGAAGACTTCCTCCGGCGTTTTACGTTCGGGTTCCGGTTCTTGTTTCGCTTCCTCTTCCAATTCTTTGACGGCGTTAATGAAGTTGTATAGTTTCGTTATCGGGCCGGAGTTCAGCTGCATATTCTAAACACATGACCGTTTAATTATTTACTTTACGGATGCAATTGAATTAAATAGTGACGAAGAAAACACGCTACCTTCCGCTTAGTTGTTCGCGATTTCCACTTTTGCAAATAGGAAAAATTGTTTTTTCTGTTTACGGATTAATTGTTAATTGATTGGGAATATTTACCTCCAATTCTTCCGGCGCTTGTAACGCTTTCAGCGAGCAATGCACCATTAATTTCTCATGGAAAATGCCCAATCTCTCACATAACTCTTCGTTCAATGGACAATTTTCCTTCTCGTCCTCTTCGAAATTTTTAAAACCTACAAACGAGCGCTCTTAAGTAAACGTTTCCAATTATCGATAACGGTCGATCTACCTAATATCGCGTTCATCTGTTCTTTCGGCGGACAACGGAACTCTCGCGTCTTTTTGGCCGCCACCGCCGATGGTAGATCTGATTGCTTGATCTCGATGTATCGTCGCAATTGATCCGTTTGCAATTCGTTGACAAAATCGTGACTGAAGGCGATAATCTTCTCGACCCTGTGACGTAGCTGGATGTCGTTCAGGTGGTGCAAGAGGTAGCACATTTGCAATTTGGCACCTTCGGCCATCTTCATATTGAGCAGCCCTTTTCTGTGCTCGTCTTTTCCCTCTGCGTTCATTTCAAAATAAGTTTTAAATAGCAGGAGTTGCGATTAATTCCGCAAGCCGTTACCTCTATCGAATGTTGAATCCCACGTCTCGGGATGGATCATCATCAGCAGCTTCGCGACATCTTCGTCCATCAACATTCCTACCAACAACAGGCGATCGACTAATTTGATTAAAGGCCTACAAGAAGAGAAAAACATGAAGATGCGTTTTGATAGATCTTGGTTGCGAATAAGTTACAGTAATAAGTTTTCATTGGATCCTCCTATGGGATCCCGATTATGGACTTGATTCACTTCGACGGCATCGGCCAATGCGGTCATCACGTAATCGCGGACGACGTCCAAGGGGAAGTACGGCGAGTATAATTGTTTAATGGTATCGATCGACTCCCTGGAAGAATCGGTTGCTTAAGAAGCAGAAACTAAACTCTGTTTAGACTCACGTTATTTCCGACGTCTTCATCTGCGGCCTTATGGATTCCATTTGCAGTTTCCGCAAACTGTGTCCCATCTCCGGGTTATCGTACAAATCCTTCAGCTCCTGTCCCAATGGTATCACATACTCGTTCTTGCAAACCTCCCTAAAACAATATCGAACGTTATTCAATCAGAAAAACGATTTGCGAGCGAGCTAATCTCACATTGTGGTGGCCGTAGCTTCGAGATGTAACGATATCAATAGATCGTAAAATCCTTTCCTGAGCGGACCGCTCATGTACTCCGCCTTGATGGCGTACAACAATTGCTTCTGATCGACGTGCTTGCAGAGAGCGTGTGCCGCACGATAATTGCTCTGATAACACAAAGCCGAGTACAGCGTGAGGGTGTGCGCGTGGAAACTCAACAGTTTGTCCATCTCGATCAATTCCAAAATGTCGATGCACCGATCCTCTTCGGGCACGTGCAGTGCGAGCATTGAGACGGGATCCTCGCATAGCATCGACCAACCGCGAATGTCCGACAATTTCAACGCGTGCACTTGCAAACTCTGGTTCGGCACGCGGGCCCATTGGTGCGGCTTCAAGCATTGCACCTTTAGACGGGGCGGGAACTGCGGTATCACGTGTTTGGCACTGTTTTGCAGTACGGCCGCCGATAATGGTAAACTGGTCGACGTGCGACCCAATTCGATTTGTAGCACCTCTTTACTAGTCGCCTCGACGAATATCGCGGGGAACAGTTTCGTGTCCGGTTCCATCTATAACAAATATATTGGCTGGTTACACGATTTCGAGGGAGAAGAAGCACGTACTTTAAAAGCGTATTTTGTTGCTTTGCCCTCGCACGTGAACGAAATCATGCCGGTAGCGGCGTCGACGAAACAACCGATGAACATCCCTTGCGACGCGCCTTTCCCAGAAGCGTCTTGAGTCACTTCGTTGTACAATTCGTCGGCGCGAACCATGTAACAACTTTGACGATAGACGCTATTATACATGCGATCGTAATCGTCGACGATTATTATGGAGGATTTCAGCACTTGGTTCTGATTGAAGTCTTTACTATGCAAATGGTACTGCGTGGTGACCCATCCGACGTAAACGTGCGTGGGATCTTGACCGGGAAATATACGAACACCTGCGAATATATTAATGATTGTAGAAATAAGGTTTTTTTCGCGTAACATTTATCGAGTACCGTAAAAGTATTCGTTGATTAATTGCAAACATTCGGCGTCGAATATCTCGTTGCCCACGTATTCGACGTCCGATTGCTGCGGCACGGAGAGTTGCTTCTGTTGAGTGGGCGAAACCGGCGACTGAGCTAATTCGACCTAAAAATATAATTTCTCATAAACGATTTGTTTGAACTTGATTAATGAATGGTTGTTACTGTTGAAGCTTTTCTTGTCGGGCTCCTGTTCAACATCGTCGCCGACAATCCGTTGCCCGTTCTTGCGGATGGCGATATAGTGACCGTCCGCGGCATTCGCGGTTCCGGCGTTTTCGCTTTATTCTTCGCTCTGTCGCCGCTGTGGGCGTCTCGTTTGCGCGTGAAGAATCTTGAAGTAGAAAATTTAACGATCAAACGTTAGAAGGAAAACATAAAATACAAAACATATTGCGGTGGAATAATAAATGAATTAAAGCTAGTGCTTGTGCTGCAAGTTCACTTTACAACTTCCTCTCTATCTCTCTCGCTCTGTCATTTCTTTGGCAACGTACTACAATAATTACCTGCGAATAGTCGCACTGTGGTCAAATTGCAAAAAGAAATAAGCTTGAATGAAAATATCAAATGGAGCCTCCCCGGTTGTTTTTGTGACCAGAATTTTAAAAATACCTGAACGGCGAACGTCCACGTTTCTTCTTGTCTTCGATCTTCTCTTGATTCATTTGGCTCATGTCGTGGTACCTTTGCAAATCCAATTCGCTATTCGACCGATGGACCACCTTCGAATTAGAGCTCAATACTACAACGAAAGTGTTATCAAGACGTTTTATAAAGCGTAATTTAGGCAATTAATTACAATTCGGATCCATTTCGTACGGATTCCTCGATAGCGAGCCTTTCCTCGGCGGCCGCGGCGGATTCTTCGTTTTGGCCGCGTGCGATTTGAGAATCTCGTCGGCCTCGGCGGCGTCCTCGCTATAATTACGATGTAGCCCTAAAACGAAATGAACGTAGAACGAAAATCGTGCGAGAACTCTTGCGCCTTGCACCTTTGAGATCGCTCATCGAGAAACCGCTCTTCATGATCTGCTCGATGTGTGCGGGCGTGCTTTGTTCGGCTTCCGCTTTCAATCGATGCTGCCTGATTTTGATCTCTTGCCAACGTCGCATCTTTTCCTCTTCCCTACGAAAGAAACGACGCGATTAATTGGGCGAAAGCTCGACAGGCATTGACGGTCCGAGCGTACGTTATAAAAGTCGAGTGGCAAATGACCGGCAAACTCAATCGCAAGAACTCCCAATTCGCCTTCTCCATCGTCTCGAACGTGTTGTGACTGATCTTGAGACAGGGTGGACTATCCGAACCGGCCAATATGCGGGTCACGTCGATCTTCGTGTCGGCCATGTCGTCCGTATTTTCGAAAATAGGCTGATCTTTCGTGTACCAATAGGTGACCGGACGGTTCATGTTCCTGCGATTAAAAATTCGGAAAAAAAGTTTGGTAAAACGTACGGATGCCAGGATAACTTACACGCAGAACGGTTCGTAACCCTCTTGGAGGCCGCAAGTGGTGAAGAACTTTAACATCGTCACGTCTTGCCCGAAACATAATCGTGCCTTTTGGCCGATGCCCAACGTGAACGCCGGCACGAAATTGTCGCCTTGCACGTCCGCAAACGTCGTCTCGCCGCCCAATGCGTCCATCAGTAATTCGCCGTTCAATGAGAAACCTATAATTGATTTCCGTTCAAACTAGATTCAAAATCATTCGTTTATATTAAAAATTAACGAGCGAATTTTTAATTAGACCAAAAATGATAAAATACAAACGTAAAGAGAACGTAGACAAAACGCGAAAAATCGCCATGCTCATCGACTGGTTAAATGTAGTGATTTAATAATTAGTAAATAACAGCCAATCGAGCTAACAACATTACGTCGCCAAATCCAGATTAAACGACGAAATGTTGCTCGTTTAACAAAAAAAAGGAAAAATCTTCTACAATCTTTAGCGATTACGTAAAACTGATCGGTCAATTAGAAATACAATTATCGCTCTTTTAGAAAACAAAATAATTAACTAAGCTGCAATTAAAAAATGGAAGAAAAATAAAAAAAAATAAGAAAAACTTCTGAAGCGTAAATCAGATACAAGCGCTGATCGTGATCTAAAACTGGTGCCGGTATTCCTTACTAATAGTATGATCGATCAGGTCTAAAAAGACGCCAACGACATCCCCAACTTGCCACTGTTTCCCGAACGATTCCGCCGAGTTACAGTACATTTTCTCTTCCTAATAGTTAAGAAAGAAAACAAATTTCAAATCTTATTATTCAACTTCAACGGCAATGGAAACGCACAAATCTCAAGAGTTTTAAGTTTGCTACGAAGCCAGAGTCAACTGAAGACTCTTCTTCGTTCGCCATTTAAAATCTTCAGATTTTCACAAAAGGTTTCGATTAATCTCGGCAGTAACGCCAACATTTAAATGCACGCTCATTCCTCGCTGATAAGCGAAACTCACTTATTAAATGATCGTTCATGTCGAGAAAGCAACCGATCACGTCGCCGACGTTATACCTCGTGCCGAAGTAATCGATTATGCCGCAATGCACTCTACGTCCCTTCGAATTCGATCGACGTTCGTAATGCGTTTTAACAAGAAAAGAAAAAATTACTTACGTTGTAACCGTCGAAAGCCCACGTGTTCTCGTCCGAACCGATCATCGAACCTGGAGCGCAGTCCGCCTTCGCCCAGCCGACGCGCATCGGTCCGGCCGTCAAGATCTCGAATTCGAAATACCATTTGCCCGAATTGACCGCATACGTTTTCTCCACGCGATAAGTACGGAACGACGAGCGACGTAGTTTCGCCGATTCCGCCAGTAGAGCCTCGTGTTGCTCGCTCGTCGGCGGGTCCAAATTGTAGCCGTAAACGAGGAGAGTGCGCACCGTTTCCGATGCCGTGTCGCGGTTCGCTTTCTTAATGGCATCGTCGACTTTACCATACGGAACCAGATGCGGACTGCGGAACATGTCCGGGTCCTCGTTCAATCCGTACGTCCATCCTTGTTGGATACGTTCTTTCGCCCAGAGATTGTGCGTGTTTTCGGCCAATTGATCGACGAGCTCCTCCATCTTCGGCGTCAATATTATCGCGCTCAAATCTAACGGGGCCGGTTTGTAACCGTTCGGCTGCATGAACGGTTCGTGTGGTAAACGGATGGTTTTGATGCGCGACGGCGGCTTGTCCATCGTTATGTAATAGCCCAGCGCGAGGATCGTCCTAAAAAATTATAATTTGATTCGCAACGAATGGAAGCGTTTGTGGATCGGATCGAGATTTACTTTAAAGTCTGGACGGCCAATTGCGAGTCGTACTTCTTCTCGGCCATCGGCAATTTATCGTAGGGCACGAGACACGGATGAATGTGCCTGAGATCGTCCCTATAGTCGCCCCATTGCCAACCGGCCTCGATCTTATTCATTGCCCACATCTCGTGTATATTTTCGGCCAATTTGTCTTTGATCGTTTCCACGTAGCCGGGAAGCGTAATCTAAAAACAATTATTTCAACGATATTCTTTCGATTTTTTGATGCAATAAATTACCATCGACGTGTCGACGGGATTAGGCACGAACGCGGTATCGTCTTCGACGTGCAACGGTCCGGCAAGTACGCACTTGTTCAAATTACCGAAATAAAAGCACGGATCCAAGCTCAAGATTTGTTGCGGCAACAAACTCTCGACGAGCGGCGAAAAGTCGTCGGGCGGCGCGTACTTTAAACGACCGTGATCGCCGCCCAGCAAAAATCGACAGCTAAAAAACGAACGCAATCGATTGAACGATGCGGAAACTCTCTTAAACGACAACAATTACCTAAGTTTCGACGAACAACTGATCACCGGAAAGAACATGCCGTCCAAATTGAAATTCCTAAAGCTACCCCTAATCGGCATGCCGTTAAACGTGAAACTTATTATCGGCACGGTCAAATCTAATGCGCAACCGATAACGTCGCCTTTCCTGATGTACGGTTCGACCGCTTCGTTCACGACACGCGTGAATCGACCGCCCGTCCATAGCGAGGCGCCGTCGAAACCGTACGAGTAGAGGTCGTCGCCGACGCCGTTGCCGCCCCATTTCTCGCCGCCGCCCGGATACGGCACGTAACCTTTCGAGTTCGCCCAGCCGATCCGTAGATGCGGCATCATGTGCGTCATCCGCTCCAAATGGTCGACGGTCACTTCGAAGTACCATTTCTGATAAATGGCGCTACCATCGACGCGGCCGACGAATATATTCGGTCGAATGCTAAAAAAATACGTTAATTATTTGCATTAGATTGATAGCGAATAGTGCTTTTGTTTCGGGGTACCTCGCGACGTGGTCGACCAATTGCGTTTGCAGTAATAAATTTTGGCCGGGCAAGAGGAAGTCGCAAATGTTGTTCTGCGAGCTACGCACGGCGACGCCGTTACCGACGCAAAGAGAACATAGGACGTCGAGTACCTTCGGATCGCGGCCGTGTTTCTCCAACAGAGAGATTATCACCTTTATGTGCTCGTCCTGCAATTAACATTCGATTATAATTCAATCGATCGATTTTTTTGCGCATTTCCGTACTCTCATCATGTTCAAAGCTTCTGGCGAATCGATGAGCACGCAATGCAACACGTCCAACATGCCGGTACCTTCGCTGGACGCTTGCGAGCCTAAACGGGAGAACAGCCAGTTCAAACGATTGGAATTAGCGAACTGGGCACAATTCGTGTGGTTTCCCTTGATGATGGCGGCTAAAAGAAAAACATCGTGTGGAATTAAGCGAGGCGAAGCGATTGTCAATTCGGACGGTTACCTAAGAGCTGATACAAATAAGCGGATATCATTTCCCAGCTCTGATCGGCGGCCAGCGCCGACAAGAAACCCTGCGACGTTATCACGTTGATCTTATCGATATTCTCCAAGATCAAATTCAAGATGCCCTCCTCTTGGAACAAGTCCTGTCGATTCCGTAACGCTCGCAAACGATTTTGCTTCTCTTCGTGCTCTACAACATGCGAACAATTAATTTGATTGCCTCACGAGTTTCAATATTTACGCCGCACCCATATCGTCTTCCGGCTGGGCGAAATAATTGATTAAATCCTCGAGACACATCACCATCTCGTTTAAATTGATGTGCGAGAAGAACATCGATTGCCGCCGGTTCGATTGTAACGTCTCCAAACCGCTGATGAACTGCGTGAACAAATGACTGCACTTCCGGATCACACGCGCCGTGCGCGACTCTTCCTCCTGACTCCTGCTGAAATCAAGGCCGTCGTCCATTTTGCCCTCCTCGTGGAGGATCGCCTGTTTCTCCTCGACCTTACCCACGCCTTTCTTTTTCGTCTCGTACGACTACAGGACAACGACAATTAATCTTTATGATTCGGTACGATTCGCTTAAGATGAATAAACCTTGTAAGAGAGCCACAGTCCCGTCTCCGAATGTTGCATGATAACGGTGGAGTCGCCGTATTTGATGATCGGCGCACCGATCACTTCCAAATCCTTGTCTTCCAGCACCTTTTTCTCGTCGTCCTTCTCCTGCCGCAGGCAGAACGTCGACGAGGCGGTCGTCGCTTCGTCGCGGCTCACGAGTATCAGCTCGTTGTTCTCGTTGACGCCCAAGTAGCGGCCGGTCGTTATGTGCCTTATGCGCATCGGATGGTACCAATTGATGAAGCCGCCGGCCCATTTCGTACGCGCCAACTCTAATCGCCACAGAGATCGCGCTTGCGACATCACGCTGCCACCTTCGTAGATGACGATGCTAAAATATAAACGATTCGAATTGATTTGCGTCGAGGACGGAAAACATAGAGAGCGAGCGTGAGTTACTTTTGCGTGGAATCGTTTGACCACGTCGACGGTATCGTAAGGCACTCGTCGCCGCCGTGGAAGAATCGCAACACGTCGCCGCCGAAGACGTAGCCGACGTACTTCATCCGCGATATTCCGGTGCCGTACGGCTGCACGGACCAATGGGTCACGTGGAAGCTGGCGTTCACGATCGAAATCTCGTTCTCTTTCGTCGTGTGCTAAAAACATTTGAGAAGACTAATTTATAAGGGCGATCTCGATTTGAAGAGGGAATTAGTAGTGAGAAAGATTGAAGCTATTTAGCGATTTGTTTGTGATGATGGGTCTAATCAACTACTTAATGGCGAACCAAAAGCTTCTTCCTCGAAAAAACGATTGCAATTGAAACTGTTTGAAAAAGCTTTTGGTTCGGTCATAATCGATGTTTGTAATAATTGATTCATTTTGTAAATGCTTAAAGCGCAATCATCTAAACTTGATGAACATACACGGCTCTCGTTTGCTGACAACCACAGACCTTTACCTTCGTCTGCTTCATCTTCATTTTTCCTCGTACCTTTTATTTTTCGAAGAGGATGCGTGAAACGAACCGTAATCATCATTTGATTTCGCGGTTTATCATCACAAAAATTGTTAGTTGATCTTTTATAAAATGCAAAAAGAGATGGACAGAGAGAGAGAGAGAGGAAGAAAGCAAAATAGTTTCAAGCGTTTTGTTCTTTCGTTGTTATTGTCCTTTTGCAAACCATAAAAGAATCGAATAATGCTTACGAGATAACGTTCGGTTGCAACCGAGACCAGGATTAGATCGTCGCCGACGCGGACCTTTTCACCTTCGGATCTACCGAGTTAAACGTAACTTTTAGAGAACGTTATTATTCGTACTAACCGACGGGTTTACCTCTGTTTGCTTGCAGGATGTACGGTCCACCAACAAGCTTCGCCTTGGCTGTGCTCTTGTAAACCGACATCGAACGCGAGCTTATCGTTACTGGAACTGGTCGATAAACAGGCCAAATACTAAAACGTAAAGTTGATGCGAATTCTGCCGAGTACTTCTTTGTGCACAAAGCTTACCATGTCGCTGTTGAGATGTCTCAAGAGGATGGCATTACCATAGAGCAACGTTCTGTGACCGGATCCGGTGCCTTTGCCCTACACAAACAATACGAATTAATATAATATATTTTGTCGATCGAATTTGCGTACGAAACAAACATAATCAAAAAACGAGAAGACAAAATACATTCACGTACATTTTGTAGAATGTTTTAATTTAATTTTCGATTTAACTTTTAGTTCTATTAAATTGGTTAATATGTTTGAATGCCTAAAGAATTCGTTCATACATATAAAAAAAGAAAAAAACACAAAATCAATCTACATCAATTGGCCAAGAAACCAGGCTAGTTCAAACAGCAACAATTTTGCATATCAAGAAAAGAATTTTTGAAATTATTCTAGTACTACCACCAGAAACCAAAGAAAAATAAAACTGTGATAAATCTCATTTTACATAATAATAAAAGTGTCTTCAATGTTAGTTGTGCGAGTATTAATGGTAAGTGAAAAGTAACGTAAAGTAATAAAGGAATTAAATAACCATACGAGAACATTTAAGTTCTAATTAGGGAAATTGTCCTGACGATGGTTTTACTTACTAAATTTTCTTGTCCCTGAAATATAAAAAGGCATGCAAATGAAAACAATTTTATTTATAAATTAAATCATATTATGATGATAATGTAAGAAAAGCTCATTGTAATTGGCTTTGTATTAATTGACGTGTTTAAACATTATTCAATACGAAATAAGTTTTATATTATTATATACAGATCATTAAGAAAAATAAGGAAGACAATCAATTTTTTAGTTTGTGATCTATGTAAAAGACTTGGTGCATATTATGTGTAGTTAATGGACAAATAGTAGAAAAATTAACGAACAAAGGTATTGTTGTGTATGTGAGTAATTGTAGATCAAATGATATATCACTTACGGTTTCATTGCCAGCAGCTGTCACCAGCTCTTGCAAGGCCCTGACAGAAAGAGCTTGTTCAATTACGAAGACACATTGTGACAAATCTGGAGGTATGTTCTACAAAATGGAAATGAGAACGTTTTATAAAATCCATCTTAATGCAATAATACTGCCTACTTTGTCTGCAATGTTCTCCAAGAAACAATGCCTATTGCCGAAACCTTCGGCTGCAAGACACACTCTTTCACCGGTAGCCGTACACGAAAGACAAACCATATCTTCCTACAATTCGTATTAATCATTAAGTTTGAGTGATTTCAACATATCGAAATGCAGTATCTACCGTCCGCAAGAATGAAACATCATCTTGTTCCGAGCCCCCTTCGGCTTCGGCCATCTTACGATCTTAATTAAGTATCTGCAAATTAAGTATTATTATTATTAAAAAGAATAAACGTTTCACTCGACACTCCATCAATCGCCATGATTGTTTATAATGCGGATAGAAATTTTAAATCCGCAGAGTGACAACTTTAACACGTGAGAGAAATGCAAAAGTTACTAGAACGTTATCGATTTCGGAAAATGCGAAAATTTATTATTTGCGTACGAAATAATATCAATTCGAAAATGTGGAAATGTGTTAATTTTCGCAAATTGTAATCAACGAATAATGAAACTTTCAATTCAACATTCGGCGATTGCTATGACGGTGAACGAAAATTCTACAAATGAACTTTAAATCAATTAGCTAATTACCGTAATTTGCGTTAATTGTTACATGTATTATTGTCAATTTAGGGGGCCTTTTTGTTCTCCTTTTGATTACTTTTATTTTTGCGACACACACACAGCAAATGGTCTCGTTAAAGTACTGAAAAATCAGCAATCTATTTTCGGGTTTAAGCGAACGTTTCCGTTTATTTTTAGTCGATGCCGGTCAACATAAATTTAGATGCGACTTATTCTCCTCTTTTTTTCATTTTGGAATAGTTAAGTAACAGCAAAAATAATACAAAATGCCACTTTTATGCTACTCATTCGAGCGCAATTAATTTGCAAACGAAAAAAGTTTCATCATCATCTACGATACCTTAAAATGTACGATAATCAATGTAATTTTAACGCAGCAATTGTAATTTTTTAATAAAACAATAGATAATAAAGGAAAAAGTTCAAGTTTAATGTGTTTGTTTTTCGTCACGTATCGATATCGAAAGGATATAATCGTTTTTTAATCGGGATTAAGTAATTAAAAACTTTATTTTAATTGCTGGCAACGACGCAATCGGATTTTTGGCGATACTCGAGCAACATTTTAAATTTCTTAAAAGAAAACATTTGAAAATTTGGCAACAGAATATTTGCCACGACATTTGCCAGCAACTTTTTCCAAATCCTCTATTTGCGTTAATTAATAAGCAACTATTTCAACGTTAGCAACAACAACAACAAAAAAATCGCATCTCATAATTTCTTTATTGGAATCCTATTATTACTCCGAATTAAATCCGTAAGTTTCCATCATCCAAAAAGCACATCCTCCTCTTCTTCTGCGTTCAATCTAAACGGTGCCGGTCTGTCAATGAAGCGATGAAAGAGAAGAATAAAAACTAGCGCGGCCCATTATCATTTTATCAGAAGGTCGAAACTACATTCGTTCGTTTCGAGTGCAATTCGTATATTGTTCGACGATAAAATCGGTTTTAATTTGTCCGCCCGTTCGCTTCTACGCATCCTCGCGCCACTTCGTCGCCAATTTATAATGCGAATTGCATTCGTATCGAGCGTCGATTAAATTTCGAACAATGATTGCGTTCGAAACGTTCGGAAAATGTTCCGTTGTTATCGTTTGTTCAATTTCTCTTCTCGTTTCCGCTTCGCCAATACAACAACAACGTAAAGAAACGGACAAGAGGCAAGAGAGCGACAACGTTTGCGGTTACGAGGTGAGTTATCAGTCGCGTTTAATTGAATTTAATTGCTTCTTATTGTCGCATCTGTTATATTGTCGTTGAATTTGTTAATCGGACGTGCGAAAATTCGCCGTTGCAGTCCTGCCCAAGAACCGTTAAAGGTTCGCTAAACGTGCACATCGTGCCGCATTCCCACGACGATGTCGGCTGGTTGAAGACCGTCGACCAATATTATTATGGCAGTAAGTTTTCTCTTCGCAATTTAATGCGCAAAAAAGTTGCATTTTGCAAAGTTCTCTTCACCAATTTTACGCATATCTCTCGCTTTCTAGGCCGCACGAGCATACAAAGGGCCGGAGTCCAATATATTATCGATTCGGTGATTGACGCCCTGTCGAAGAACAAAGATCGAAGGTTATTTGCTTTTTGATTGTTAATTACGTATTTATGGCGTGCGTGCAACTTGTAAGCGGAATTTTCCGTTTATGATTGTTTAAAGTTCAACGCCAAAACTTCGAGTTGTGCAAGAAGCCGGAAAAAACTCCGCTTGCAAGTCGCCGAAAACTCTTCGTCAATCCTAACCTCATTCGTTTTAGATTCATCCAGGTGGAGACGGCGTTCTTGTATCGCTGGTGGCGCGACCAGAGCGACGAGCGTAAGGACCAAGTGCGTCGATTGATCGATTCCGGTCGCTTGGAAATCGTCGGCGGCGGATGGAGCATGAA
Organism: Hololepta plana; assembly: GCA_963695495.1. Taxonomy (NCBI): domain Eukaryota; kingdom Metazoa; phylum Arthropoda; class Insecta; order Coleoptera; family Histeridae; genus Hololepta; species Hololepta plana. Next base: position 8,859,957 of record OY968837.1, on the reverse strand, counting down.
CGACGAGGCGGCGGTTCATTATCATTCCGTCATCGATCAATTCACGTACGGCTTGAGGTCCGTGAGTCGTTATTGTCTATTCGCGATGAATTTACGACAATTTTCCCATCAAATTCCGTGCAGATTACTGAACGAGACGTTCGGCAAATGCGGTCGCCCGCGTATCGGCTGGCAAATCGATCCGTTCGGCCACAGTAGCGAGATGGCGTCGATTTTCGCGCGAATGGGCTACGACGGTTTGTTCTTTTCGCGCGTCGATTGGCGCGACAAGACCACGCGACTGTTGGGCAAATCGATGGAGATGAGGTGGCACGGGAGCCGCAGTTTGGGTATTGAAACCCGACGAGATTTAATGCTTCAATTCTCGTTGTTGTTGTTTGTTTTAGGCGACGAAGCGAGCATATTCACTTCGGTGTTGTTCAATCATTACAGCGCGCCGTCCGGCTATTGTTTCGACGTCTTGTGCGCGGACGAACCGATCATCGACGACAAGAACAGTCCGGATTATAATTACGAGCGTAAAGTAACGTGTGAAACTTGAATCGTTTCCGTTCGAAAGTAACTAGTTTGCGCTTCTTGTAGGTGAACGGTTTCGCGAGTTTCATTCGCAACCAGGCGAAGTATTATCTAACCGATAACATCGTCATAACGATGGGCGACGACTTCAACTATCAGGACGCGCTCAGCTATTTCAAGAACATGGACAAACTGATCGACGGCTTCCGCATGTTCAATCAGACGTACGACGCGAAGCCGATCAACGTCTTCTACTCGACGCCGTCGTGTTACGTGAAAGCGGTCGCGGACGATGCGCGCGATAAACGGATCGCGTTTCCGCACAAGTACGACGACTTCTTGCCGTACGCGACCGATTATCACGCCTATTGGACCGGTTACTACACGTCGCGGCCGACGTCGAAACGTTACGAAAGGCAAGCAAATAGCTTCCTTCAAGTAATTAAACAATGCGATTCGTTCGAACGGGGAATATACGTCGTTAACGCGCTCATCCGTGCCCGACGGTTTCGGTTTACTTACTTGATTGCAGATCGCCACGCAACTGGCAGCGTTCACCGGCCTCTATCGCGGCGACACCAGGTCGACCGGTATCGAACGGTTGAAGGAGGCCGTCGGCATCATGCAGCATCACGACGCGATCACCGGCACGGAGAAGCAGCACGTCGCCGACGATTACGCACGGATCATTGCCGATGCTTTTGCGCAAGCGATGGACGACGTGAATTTCTCCATAAGGTATAATTGAATTTCTTCAAACACACAACAGTCAAACTCTTAAAACGTAGACGAACACTTGAAACTACTTCTTTTCAACTTTATTCAACCCTATTAAATTTTATTAAAGTTTACTTCAACTTTTTAAAACTTTATTAAACTTTATTTATCTTCACTGAACTTTATTTCAACTCTATTATGCTTTCTTCAACTTCTTTCAACGCTAGTACACTTTGTTTGAACTCTGATAAACTTTCTTCAACTCTATGAAACTTTATTCGACTCTATTTTTTAATACTGATCGTTTCAATGTTCAGATCTCTCTTATTGAAAACGACCGATAGCTCGTTCGAATTCAACTCTTGCCTATTGGCGAACGTGAGCTATTGCCCGGAAGCGCAGGGCGATTCCTTCGTGGTGGCCATCTACAATCCGCTAAGTCGCGCCGTCGACGAGTACGTTCGGATACCGGTGAGCACCACGTCGTTCAAGATCACCGGCGACGAGGGCGCGGTGCCGTACCAGGCGATCAAAAGCATCGACGACTTCGGCTACGTGCAGGGCATCAAACCGGCCGCGTTCGAATTGGTCTTCGTGGCGAAATCCGTGCCACCGTTGGGATTCAATTTGTACTACGTGCAACGCATCCCCAATTCGATCACGTACCGGATCGTCGTCGACGAGACGCCGAACAAATACAGTTTAGGCGACGAGGTAACGGAAGAAGAAATAACCTAAAAGCCTTTCGATGCGTTTGCTTCGTAATTGCAGATCACCGGCATAAAATTAAACGAATCGACCGGCCTCTTGGAATCGATGACCGTGCGCGGTCGCACGTTGAACGTCAGCCAACAGTTGATGTTCTATTACGGCGCGAGCGGCGACAATTTGTCGTTCGAGAAGCGCGCCTCCGGCGCTTACATCTTTCGCCCGTCGCCCGACTATCCGAACGCCGACACGTTCGCAACGCGCACGAACAACACGGTCTTCCGCGGCGACATCGTCGACGAGGTGCACCAGGTGTTTGGCCCGTGGGCGAAGCAAGTGATTCGCGTTTACAAAGATGCGAACTACATCGAATTCGATTGGTTAGTCGGACCGATTGACGTGAGGTAATGTTGCGATGTAATTTTGATTGCGCGCCATTCGATTTATCTTTCGTTTCGTAGCGATAACTTTGGTAAGGAGGTGATCGCGCGTTTCCAAACGGACATCGATTCCGGCACGACTTTCTACACCGATTCGAACGGTCGCGAGATGCAAGAGCGCAAATTGAATTCGCGCGCGACGTACAATTACACGAACGAGGAGCCGACCGCCGGCAATTACTATCCGGTCACCAGTCGGATAACGATCGAGAACGAGACGATTCAGTTCGCCGTGATTAACGATCGAGCGCAGGGCGGCACCTCGTTGGCACCGGGTCAATTGGAATTGATGGTAACGCAAGAGTCGCGTTGCGGAACGCGTTCTTTACTTTGAAATTCTCTCTATTGCGTACAGTTACATCGTCGATTGTTGCACGACGACGCGTTCGGCGTCGGCGAAGCGTTGAACGAGTCGCAGTACGGCCAGGGTTTGGTGGCGAGAGGACAACACTACGTCACGTTCGGTGCGATTGCCGAAGAAAGCAATCGTAAGTTAGCAAATAATCTGTGTTGCTTTTGGTTTTCTCTTTGATTAAACGCGTTTTTTATAAATCAATTGCAGACGTGCCAACGGGCGTCGTGCAAAAGGAAATCGTCCAGCAGAAGCATTTCGCGCCGTGGACGTTTGTTGCCGATACATCATCGAAAACGTTCGAACAGATCCAAAACGAAATTTACATGCAAGTAAGTTACTCGCAAGTGGACGAAGAGAATCTAAATGGGAAAACATGCGAATTTTCTTCTTCTTCTTGCAGTTTTACGGTTTGCAATTTGACTTGCCGGAAAACGTGGACATTCTAACGTTGGATCTAGTCGATAAGAATACGGTGCTGTTGCGATTCGAGCACGTCTACGAGAAGGACGACGGCGAATTTGCGAGCGATGTCACATTGGATTTGAGTGTAATTTTCTTTTGCGAATTATTCGTTTAGAAACGATTTCTCCATCTTTGCATTACAGGACATGTTCACATTATTCGAGATTACGAACTTGTGGGAAACGAATTTGGCGGCCGATCGTTACACGTACGAAATGAACGCGTTAAATGGCAATAAGATGGACAAAAATGCGAAAGTTGCGTTCGACGTTGACGGCAAACTGATGATAAAACTACGGCCGATGGAGATCAAGACCTATTTGGCGCGGATCCGTTGGCACGATTAAGATTCAACTATTACAAAGCAGATAGTTAAGTTCTTTTGGTACCAAAACAAAAAAAATTATTGCTAGTCTATTCATTATTAATTAATTCTCTTGATTTGCAAGACGTATATATACGAGTTAGAAAAATAAAAATGAAATAATGATCATAATAAACAGTTTCCAATCATTTCTGTTCCACTTCGACGACGAACGTCCGGATTTGCATCGGTGCGAGTTCGATGGAATCGGTCGGCAACTCCTCCGACGATTCGTGCTGGATTTCGCGTCGATACGCGATTGGATCGTAACGTTCGCGACCTTCCAACCACGTGACGACGCCGTGATCTTTGAAGCCGTTCCTTTGCAACGATTTCTTCACGTCGCGCTGCACGACGTTCGCAAAGTCCTCGCCGGCAACGAACCGTAAACGATCGCTTTCGTCGAGCCATTTGTTCGCTGCCAACGTCGTTTCCCGTAACGATTTCACGTTGAACGGCTCGAACAAATCCTAAAATGGAAACGAAACTTACAATAAGCACATTTTCGAACTCGGAAAGTGGTTAATTATGGAAAGAAACATTCGAGATCGATTTACTTTTGCATTGTATTAAAATGATTCACCTTCAAATTCACAGTGACCGGTTTCGATAGTTGCGGATCCTCGTCCTTCTCGAGGACGTGCTCGAAGCGTAGAAGCAATTTCATGCCGTGCCACGGTTCCAGCGTTAGAATTTGCACGTTGTCCGGTAAAGCGCGTTTCAAGCCGGCATACTGCAAAAAAAACATGATTGTTTGTTAATTAATTTGCGATTTGACGTGACAATCCATAAACTGCGATCGCTCACTTGCATGCTGTGCGCCTTCCGATACTCTTCGAACGTTAGCCCTTGCGGCGACGAGAAGAACGTCCAACTTTGCAAGAGTTTTCGTTGCGCGAGGTCGCGCTCTTTCGCCGCCAGTGTTTTACCGCCCAGCGTGACGTTCGCGTACGGTCCGAGGATCAAATAATGACTGCCGCGTGCCACCAAACCTTTACCGTAAGCGGTCTCGTTCAGAGCTTCGCCGACACCGAACGCGTCGTCGTGCAAACACTGACGGTGTACCTGCAAAAGAAAAGTTATGCAGGGTCCGCGTAAAATTGTTTCTGCGAGTAAATAAACTTGCCATTAGTTCTAATTCGCCGTCGTGCAAACTGGTGCCGCCTTGTGCGCGATCCGTCAATATCGCGACTTCGACGTTTTGCCGGGGATCCCGCATCAAAATCCGCGACGTCACCGGATAGTAATTCAACGCGACCGGTTCCGTGACGCTCAGTTTCCACGTCGGACGGAAGTTACGCACGCGTTTCAATAGTTCGCGACCGTTCGAGTCCGTGTAGAAGGTCATGTCCGTCCTCAGTTTGCTGGTGAAGCGCGAGACGATTTCTTTGCCGTTGACGTCGCTGTCGAAAAGAATCGATCAAGAAAAGCGGTTTTCGAATGACGAGGAAATACTTCTCCGGTATCGGCCCGATTAACCAATTGAACTCGACCAAATTCTCGTTACTGTAGATGCGCACGATTTGACTGATCCACTCATTGAACGTCTGATGGAGCTCGATGAGGAGATCGCCTTTGTACAGATCGATCTCCGCACGATCGGCGATGCGGTAAGCGTCGGTGCCGTTCGGGCGGAAGATGTACGCGCCGGACGAACGATTCGCGGCGCTCAGATTGTCGCCGACGGTGCCGCGATAGAAGAGGAACTCCTGACTGATCGGCACCTGGATGCCGTGCATCGAGATCTCGCTGATGAAGCCGGTGCGTTGGTCCACTTTGAAGCCGAGGTCCTGGCGCAGAAATAGAAATTTGAATTTAAGCTTTGTTTTCCGGGAGTCGATTCGATTTACTTCGTGCGGTTCGTGCACGTTGACGGACGGCAGGACGACGTTACCGGAGACGCGCTCGACGTAATACGACGCGAAACCTAACGGCGGCAGCGAGCTCGCGCGGAATATTAACTCCGCGACGGCGTCGCTCTTCCGGCCGGGCATTCTCAAGACCGGCTTCGGAATCGGTATCATTTGGATCGGCAATTCGTTTCCTACGGAATAATTATACGATTTTAGTCTTAACAATCAAGCAGAATTAACAATCGATTACCGAGGGGATCTCTTACGGCGTAAGAGGTGCCGGCGACCGGTACGCGGACGTGCTGCGTCACCGCTCTACTCAGCGGATTGTAAACGGTCACCACGAAGCGATCGGACGTCTCCGTGAAGTTGCACTGCGTGATGTTCGTCAGCGGACACGTGAACATCGGTATCTTCGGCTTCGGTTCGCCGTCGCCCGGTTGCGTACCATGCGCGATGATTTTACTGCAAAACGTTTCCCGTTCGGTTTTACGCGATCGCAATCGACGTGCAAACGCGGCATTTTCTTCTCACCTCAACGCGGTGTTGGCGACGAATTCGCATTCGGCGACGCCGCGGCTCAGTAGTCGCGCGTAATCGTGGGCAACGTGCTCCTTCTCGGTGCCGGTGATCGCGTCGTGATGCTGCATCACGCCCATCGCTTCGCGTAACGCGTTCAAATCGGCCCAATCCTCCGGGCCTAAATCCGCGAGGGCGTACAGTTGCTTGCAGATCTTTAAGAACGAGAACTTATTGCGAAGCGTTCAAGCGAGAGGATATCGCAATTGCGTCACCTGCAGGAGATTGTTTCCTTCGCGCTCGTACCGTTTGAGTGTCGGCCGCGACGTGAAGTAACCGGTCCAATACGAGTGCGGATCGGAGGCGTACGGGAAGAAGTCGTCGCTCTTCACCGGCCACTTGACGTCGTTCTTCGCCGACTCGTCGTGGACCGCTTTCAAGTAGCACGAGGGCGTCGAGTAGATGAAGTTGTACTGCGTGCCGTTGATCGATTGCAGTTTGTTGCCGTAACTAAGAAAAACGAAGAGAAAGCAATCAGAAAAGCGAGAATGGTAGCCTCAAGACTTCCGCTTCGATCGTCGCCGTTTACGCCTTTAACATCTTCTGGTTTCTTTTCGTCTCGCTTCGTTACTCACGCGATCAGTTTATCTAAATTATAGAACCACATCTCGGCGCTTTGATAGTTGAAATCCTCGCCCATCGTTATCAGCACGTTCGCGGTGTCGTAGACGCGGGTCATGTTCTGAACGTAAGCGAGCAAACGGCTCATCTATGGCGCGGGCGAAAGAGAGAGAGAAAGAGAGCGTTAAGTAGAAATCGCAAGATACGCACCTCATCAGTTTCTCTAAATTATCGAACCACATCTCGGCGTTCATATAGGTAAAGTCACCGCCCATCGTGATCAACACTTGATCGGTTATGTACGTTTCTCTGATGGCGTCCACGTATTGGAGAAACGTGGCGAACTGCAAGGAAACTCTTTTTTGTTTTTCAATTATCGACGGATTCGCGCGATTTTAATGACCGACCACCAGGGAAACAATTGTTATAACACGTCGAAACGAGGAAAGGTGACTTTAGATCGTGCCCTCGATGGGATTTAAATGACCCAAATAAGGCCCAACCTTCAAGAAATTTGCTCATGTTTAAGTCATATTTGTTCCATTTTCCTATCGATTCTCATGATTTTCATAGATGAGCCTCATTAAAATCATGCTGCAGAGTATTTTTAAGATTCTTTTTTTTGTACTTCTTAACATCTGCTTTTGTTTCAATAACCGATGTCTGGCAAAATTTTAGTTAACATTATGCAAAACAATGGTGGGCCTTACTTGGATCGGTTGCCTCATTAAGAAAGTAAAAAACAGAAAAACCTTTCTATCGACATTATACTCGGTGCTCTTCTTGTCGTCGATGATCGGCTCGTCGTCGCATAGAACGTCGAAACAGAAACCTGGCGGCGGCGCGTAAGTGTTATACAGAACGCTGGTGAAGAGTTGCGATCGATCGCCTGCAAGAAACGAAAACGGGCATCGTCAATATCGCTTGCGTCGTCGGCGGCGATTAGATTAACGACCCAAATTGCTGCTTCCCTGCCAGACGCCTTCCGGATTGCGCGTCGTGAATCGATACTTTTTGTCTTGATAGTCGATCCGACCCAAGAACAAACCGTCGTAGCCCATTTGCGCCAGCATCGATGCCATCTCCCTGCTGTGACCGAACGGATCGATTTGCCAGGCGACCTTCGGTTGGCCGCACTTGCCGAACGTCTCGTTCAGTTTCCTAGAAGAGCAATTGGAATTAACGAAAGCAAGTGGCAACGCGAGCGACTCACCTTAATCCCCAGGTGAATTGGTCGATCGTCGATTGATAATTCGTGGTCGCCTCGTCGTTCATCGCCCACGCGCCGCCGACGAACTCCAATTGGCCGTTCGTCACGTACCGTCTGACTTTGTGCTTGATGAAGTCGTGCTGTTTCATCCACCACTTCCAAAAGAACGCCGTCTCCACGTAGATGAATCTACAAGAAGACGATCAACGACACTTTGCGATTCGATTCCTTTTTGCGTTACAATCGCAACCGCACCTTCTGTCCGGGTTCGTCCTCAACGAGTCCACCACCGAGTCCAAGATGTATTGCACGCCGGCCTTTTGCACGTTGGATTTACCTAAAAAATCGAAATCTTCAGCGGGGAACGACACCTAGTAACTAAACGTGACTTACTGCCGTAATAATATTGGTCGACGGTCTTCAGCCATCCGACGTCGTCGTGGGTGTGCGGCACCAAGTGAACGTTGACGAATCCGTCTTTTACCGGATGGCAAGCCTGAAAATTAAACGAGGATTAAATTTTGTCGCAAATCGGTTGCGATATATTTACGTCGTAACCGCATTTAATTTTGGCCGTTGTTGCTGCTGGTAGTGCATCTATTAAAGAGAAGAAAGCAACCAGCAGGAGGAACAGGAACTTTACTTCTCGCATATTGTTCTGCAAGGAAAACGAATAAATGAAATCACAATTGGAAATTAAACTTATAGAGCGCGATTAACATTCGAACTTCTTCGATAACGCCACTGATACGAAATGAAACGGATCAATCTGACCTCGCGGCGAGCGACGCTCGAAACGCGAGCCGGAATTTGGTGGGGCGATTGGATATCGATTGATGATGGAAAAAAAAATGAGTCTAATTATTCTTTTTGCAATTAACAGTTATTGCAATTGATAAATACCGTCGATGACACTTGTTCGAGGCAAAATTACATTCTTAATGCGAATGATGATTGATAATTAAAATGTATTATTACCGATCGTCGATTTTAAACTCGATCTTTCATCCAGAAACAGTTTTTGCCTTATCGTCCACTCGTAACTACTTGGCGATCGACCTTCGAACGTTGGGAACTAACTAACTCGGGGAGCTCTGGATCATTATTATCGTTCGCTGTAGAGGAGAAAGCTAATAATAATTATTGTTATTGTTCGTAATGAATAAACAAATTAAACATAAGCAGGCGATAAGACGATTCCAAAAGTCGAATCGATCCGTTCTTTTAAAATGGTAAACGCAATGAAAAAGGAAAGCGTCAGCATTTCCAAAACTCAACTTATTTTCTAACAACAACAAAACAAATGTGTTTTATATTGTTCCTCTTCCTCCTCTTCTTGGGCATTGTTCAGAAGTCTTAAAATAGATTCCAAGATATCGAAGCGCAGAAATGTGACGAAGTTTGAATTTCAAATCGTTGACACACACGAGTGACACATATCCATCATAATTATTTATTATTTACTTGCAATAGAGACGCAAAAACAATCATTTTACCGTTCGACACCGTATTTATTAACCATTTCAATTACCGGCAACGACTTCTTATTCCAACAGTGACGTGCGAAACGAACTGCTACTAGGATGCGATTCTCCTTAAACAGAAATTCCAACATCGATCGATGAAACTTGAGAAAATCTTATAGATCTACGCCCATGTGTACAGTATACGATTTCTATTCATATTAAAAAAAAGTGTTCCTTTTTCTCCTCGTTTTAAAGAGCAATTGCGGAATTGGCGAGAACAATCTCTTGGGATTCGCAGATAATAATCGTTATGAGAGATCGGTACGAGCAAAATGACATCAATCAGAAACGGTTTTACCGTTCGTTGTCGTCAATGTCTTTCACCTGTAAATTGTCTTCTTCGGCGATAATAGCGAAACGAAAGTACAGCTACTGTCTAGGAATCGGTCTAGTACCGTGAACCAAACGGTAGTTTGTTTAGTTGATAGGAAACGACTTCAGTTTTTCAGATTTAATTTTAGTAATTAAAATCGATCTTAAAAGTTACGATACTACAAAAAAAAACAAAATGTTATTGATTGATTAACTATAATTACGAAATGCGCAAAACCTCTTCTTTCTGGCTATTTTCTCCCTTCTTGAGATGGCTTAAGATCTTTGGATCAGTTCGACCAGACTCCTGATTTTATTTCACTTATAATTCGCGCTAAACCTCAAAATGACAATTGTCAATGCCTAAAATGACAATATGTCAATATCTAATATGACATTTGTCAATGTATCCCGCAGATGGCGCAGGTAGAGCGATATTCAAAGCAAATCGAAGTAATATGTTTTACCAGCTGAAGAAGTATTGTAAAATTTAAAGTGTCTTAAAGTGTGTAAGCAACATGTGGTAAGTAATCTTATAATTTTAAAACAGTTTAATTAATAGTGGATTTATATCATACATCATTTTGAGGCAAGCAATTTAATTTATAGGTTAGAACTAATTGAACAAATTGTAAATAATCGAAAAAAGTATCGGTTTTTATCTTTTACTTTCTTATCTACATTTAAAAACTGCGGTTTTTTGTATCATCTTTTATTTTCAGTGTTCAGCAACATTTGCCATTGCAACTAGAAGCAGCTGTAAAGAAATTAAAAAAACTTACAAGAGCAGAAGGAAAGCAAGAATGGATCACAGAAATTTGATTGGACAGGGCACAATAACAGATTTCACGTCGAACAACATGAAGTACAAGTATTTCTTGTAAATATCCTTGGCAAGCTGCATTTGTGTAAATAACACAATAACTCTTTGTCTAAAAGATGATACTTTTCCATTAAAAAAAAAAAACTTTCAACCTGGAGTCAATTCATCAAGTGGATGATTTTATTAGCAAAGTGAAACCTCCAAAAAAGCCGCGGCCTAACACATACCAGCATGAGGGGCTAACATGTAAGTAGGTAAATCAACGTTAATTCTTTTTCTACTTTTTCATTTGCAGGACTTGGTCATCTGCTGACTCTGATGCCTCTGGTAGCAGCGGAACTGGAAGGGTTGACAACCCCTTTGATTCTGCGAATCCATCAAGTAATGAAGATTTTTAATGTTTTTTCTATTTTGTTCTAGGTATATTGATAATAATTATAATAAGAATGTCAATAATTATTGCCTCCATCGTCCGTTTGCCATCGATGAAGGATTTTTCTTTCACTTTTCCTTTGTATTGTGATGGTTATGGCTTTGCTATAACGGCAAAGGATGGACCATTTTCAATTCGTCATCGATGCCGCCATTATCGCCGGCCAAAACGCCAACGATGATCACGAGGATGACAATGACGGTGCCCAAAATTGCAACGCACGAAGCCAAACGTTTTTCGCACGGCGACCATTTGGAAAAGCAACAATATTGTTCGCGCTGTATCCTAAAAAAGAAAAGGCAGAATTCGTTTCTCTTTCGTTCGGAAATGTCACGAGAGTTTTTCATTTTTCCATGGAGAATAAGCAGACCAAAATCCTCACTGAAAGCTAACATTCGAACCGCTGACGGTGTCGCGGTTCTCGCTCGCGTTTAGACTCGTCTTCGACGTGGCTTTCCTCATCAGTCCATGTTCGATCGTTTCGAACGCGCCGCTCTCCTGTCCCCACGAATTCCGCGATGTACTCTTCAGGCTGGACTTGTGGCTTAGCCGCGACGTTTTCCGCGTATTCGTCCGGTCCATTTCGTCGTCGCCGTCGTCCGTTTCCCGTATCGTTTCGATCGTGACGACGCTCACTTTCGGTCGCTTCGTGAACGATTGCGTTTGCCGCAACGGCACGACCGACGGCCGCGATTGATTCGCGATCGGCAGACTTTGTCGTTCGCGTGACGAGCGCGCCGCCACCGACGGCGATCGTTCGTCGACCGTACGCAAAATCACGCCCGGAAAATGTTCGATTGCATTCTTCTCCGGCAACGGCGACGACGGCACCGATATATTTTGCACGGCACTATTCGTATCTCTCCTATCGTCCATCACATCACGTTCTTTGTTTCAGCGAGCACCAGATGCTTTTTGTCGTGAAAAATATTTTGAATCGACGGCAAATTCAACGGCAAACATTCGCACGCGATCACTGTCAAACGCGTTCCCTCGCAATACGAACGCCACATAAATGTTTGTGATTGTATATAATTATTGCGTTTTTCAATAATTCGTGATAAGATAAGAGTTTATTGGATGACGACGCCGACGTGTAACAAACGATAGTAAAAAGGTAGATGCCAATTAGAAAAGCAAAACAAAAACGCGTACGTACGATTCGTACTGTGGAAACTGAAGGAAAAGAAGATATTGTAATGAGAATTACTGGAGGGTGGAATTTAATTGATCGAGATTAAAAAATCATCGTGGCAAATGGCACCTGATGGATTCCTCCAACTCTTCGATTCACGATTCTATCGAAATTTAGTCATAAAGTTTATAGTAAAGGGAAGATGCTTTGTGCAATGAATTAATAAATAATACCAACAGATTTGCGGCACAAAGTCCTTTAGAAAGTGCAAACTTTTAAAGCAGTTGGAGGAAACGAACGAGAATCGGAAAGTCTTGCACAAAATCTGCAACAATGTATCGCATTGTGCACCAACGAGCTTCCCTCGACTATAAATCAACTTTTAAAGTAATTCAATTATTAACGGTTTCGATATTGAAAGAAATAATGGATGAAGAGAGTGCGCAGTTTCTTTTTCTCTCTCTAATAATCCAAACACCTGGCGATTTATTCGGGGATCACGTGCCATTAATTGGCATTTCACGTCCACTCATAAAGAAAGAGCAACGAATCGCAATCAGATACTACAACTATAATAATGGTGACAATGATTTGAGAAAATTTGCGTAAGCGAAATCTAATCAGCGAATTTGAACAGCTGCAATATTTTGATTTTAAAGATCCCACATGATCTATTATTGAAATGAATCAATCCATTAAGATTTGCTTAATTGTAATTGATAAGTGAAAGCATCAATTTAAATTGGTAATGGAAAATTGACAATAAAGTTGGCAACATAATTTCAAACGCAAATGAGCCACTTCATCTGGAATTTAAAAAAAAATCACGGTGATTAATCTCTTGTTTGAAATATGGTTCGCTCGCTTGTTTGCGAATATTATGAATTCCCCATTGCCTATCGCAGCATTTCACAATTTCAACACGTGATAATGCAAATTCGTGTAAACGCAAAACAAATAGTAATAAACGAACATTGCCGTCTCTTCCTCGGTAATTATTTCGAATTTTCGACGCATTTTCTTATTTCTTCTTCCATCCCTTGCGGCGCACGGATTTCCATTAAAAGCGACGATGACCTATTATTATTACTTTGCACTTTCGATATCGGGCAACGGCGAGCGAACATTGATTTTCTTTCGCGATGCTAAACGCTTTTCCGCGCTCGCGATTCGTCTGCATTTACAACATTTCCAAATGCTCGCTTAATTGCGAAACGGCGTGAAAATAAACGCCAACGAACAACGAGGAAGGGAAAGTGCGAGAAAGACTCGTTGATTAGGTTTTGTTTACAGGCAAAACGCAAACGAGACCGACCGAACACGTTCTTCGGTGCCTCCTCCTCGTCGAAGCTGCCGATATTATCTTTGCTGCCGTTCTTGTCGTCGATGTTGACGAAAAGTAGGTGTGGATTCGTGCAATTTGCACACTTTACGAAATACGCATGCGATCGTCCCGGGGACGAAGACTCTTTGCTACGTAGGGCGTCGAATCCGGTCCATCCTCGCATGTCCCCATCGCCCTACAACGTGCGATCAGCGTCGAAACTTCGTTTCCTTTCCGGCGGCGGCGAGATTCGTCCGCGTGTGCCGGCGGTTTGGTCGGCAGTTTATCGATTCGTGCGGCGCGGCCGCAAAAACGAGGAGGACCCGGCGGCCCCGGGGAAGGAGACGGGCGAACGTGCGTCCGTCGTTCGTTCGTACGTCGACAAGATTTTATTCCCGGCGGCCGCTCTCCACCGAACGAACGCAATCGTCGATAAGTGCTCCCGTTTAGCGGGCATCCGAAAGGGACGTCGACAAAATGTTCTTCTTCAATTGACGACGAGATTCGCATCGCGACGTGTCGCCGGCCCGCGTCACGACGTTCAGATTGCATTTACGAATAAGATTTATATTTATAAACATTGATATTTAACGATAATAATATATATTTAATATGAGACAATTATTAATCGTAATCTAATATTCTATTTAAATGAGAAACTAATCGTAATAACATTTAATCCTCTAACAGACAATAATTAGCATAGTTGAAGTAAGAGTAATCGAATCGAAACGGGCAGATTGACGAACTGTCATCGGCAGGATGCGGACGTGGAGGATTGTGCAAGACTCGTCGACGTTCTTCATGTCCTCGGTGCGTTTAATCGACCACGAAGAATAGGCAAACGAGGAAGGATATTTAATCTGGTAAGCAAACAACGTGATCTCGCTGAATTCAATCAAGTCGCTCAACAGTCCATTTTCCTCTTGTATAGCCCTAGCGATAACTAACAATCAAAAAACCACAAAAACAAAAGGGGTTGCAATATTTTGCAATAAACAATGGCCCAATTCGTGACGCACATTCAACCGACCCTAATCGAGGCCTCGCACCATCACGTCCCGCATCATTACAAGGAAGGCCATCACTTGAAAGAGGCCTTCCACCTCAAGGATCATCATCCGAAGGACGGCCACCATGGGAAGGATGGGCATCATGGCAAAGACGGACATCACGGCAAAGATGGGCATCATTCGAAGGAGGGCCATCAGACGAAAGACGGGCATCATCACGGTAAACATCACGAGGACTCGATGCGACTGCCGAAGGATCACAAGGACTTGGAGGGACTCTATAAGGACGTGCAGATGCATCAGGGACATCCGCGCGAATTCCCCGTGTTGCCGCATCACAACCAGCCGTTGCAGTATAAGGATTTCGCGGAGAGTCACTACTACCAGCAGCAGCAATCGCATCAAGACGATGACGACCAACAGCAGCAGCAGCAACAGCATAAGCGGAATTCGGGGCATTACGTGGATTCGCACGGTGTCCCGCACGAGTACCAATTGCACTTCATCGATTCGCAAGGGATACACAGGGATTATCACGGCCACGCCATCGACAGCGACGGCGTCGTCCACAAGGAGGACCATCACCATCAGCAACCGAAGGAGAAGTTCAAGGAGAAGGCGATACCGCCGAAATTCATCGATCTGCAGCCGATGCATCTCGAGAACAAAAAGGTGAGTCGATCGATTTCATTTTCCTTCTATCGCCGTCGATGAAAATTCGAAGAAAAATCATCGATTATCAGCGTTTGCGGGGGAGGAAAAACAATTTTTCTAGATGGAAAACTCGAAATTGGTACGATGCCAAAGAAATGATTAGATCAATAAGAATTAGGTTTCGTAGGAGAATGGAGAGGAAATAAATTGGCGAGGGAGAAGGATGCGGGATCAAAATGCGTTATTCACTTTTACAAGGGGCAGAAAGCAAAGAAATGGAATAAAACGATGGCGGAGGTCAATAATCGAATCGCCAGACTGTCTGGCTCCACGCTGTTATTCCGTGGCATTTGGAAAATTGCTTTTCCTCATCGGAATTGCCACGGAGATGTGGAACAAGACGATGATAATAAAAAAGGATCATCGTCTAGTATTTGCAATGATAATATGCGGGGAAACTAGCGAATTTTTTTCTGGAAGAGCATTTGTCCTTTTTCTCATTCTGCAATTGGAAAATTAATAATTTGCGACGATTGAGAAAACTTTTCAAATTTCGTTCATTAATTGCCAAAAACAGTTACTAGCTTATCGACTTTTCCATCTTCGTCTAATTGACAATAGAGGGCGACGGTGGTATAAGAAAACTTTTAAAAAGCTTTTCCGTGCCGTTTCGCAAATTAATTGAAAGCGGAGAAAATCATTAAATTACCATCGACCGCAGTGCAATTAGCAATTATAAAAGGAAACAACCAATTAACTGTAATTGCTCGTGGCAGGAAGAATTTTGCACACGCGAAAACTTTTCAATCGACGTCGATTCGAACAAATTCCCAATTTCCAATCGCCACAATTTTCCACGCGAACGTAACGCAAAGTAAGTTGCATAATACGTTGATTTATTCGCATTAAATGTGCGCTAATTTTAATGGCACCATAATAAATTATCTATTTGTGTATAACAAAAAAATCATCGCCTTCGCGTATAAACAAACGGTTTGTAAATTTACGCTCACGGTAGTGAAGAAAGCATTTTCGGGGCCGAAGAAGAGGAAGAGGCGGAGGAAGAATGGTCGTTTTTTTGCGTTATAAATTTAGCCGCTCTTTGCGTATTTTTAAAATAACTCGACGTCGAATGGGGAAGACTTAATTGTTGCGTAACGTAAAACGATTCAATTTGATAAACAAAGTTTTCCGAGCGCAAAGAAAACTGAAACGAATAAGATCCGGATTTTTACGCAGAGCAATCGATACGTGGAAACGAGCGCCCAGTAGATGGCCAGAAGTCGTCGTCGTCATCAATTAAATCGCTCGCGATGATTGAAACAATCACAATTTGCGAAATATTTAAAGGTGTTAATTGATTGATCGACCTCTGGACCGGCAAATATTCGAACGTACGCTGGAATGCGTGGCGTTTAATTGAAATTGATCGCACTTTCCACAAATTGCCGATCCGTTCGCAAATCGTATTTAATTGGGGGGCGACGCTGCGGCACTCGTTTTCGCGAATGGAGATTTACTTCCCCGAGCCGATTGGACACGTACAATTTCATGCCAAAAAACGAATCGAATTTATGTTAAACCAAGCGACGACAAAAAAAAAGACGACGATCGATGGAAAATTCTCCACAAACGGAAAACCAAACTAGGGGATTCCTCCTTGACCTTGTCAAGGAATCCGGGCGTGGTTCCGCCGCTTTTTGGGCCAATAACAAGCAGTCGATTTGCCAAAAAGCGACTTTTTCCCTTCATCATCATCATCATCCACTGCGACTTTCTGCCACGTAAAACGTATTCGATTAAAGCCGTAAATAGAGCGGCGCTTTCCTTTCTTCTTTTGCGTGGTAGATGATGATGATGATGATAAAGGAGCGAGCGACGTGAAAGCCGCATTGCAGCCGATCGTCCCGAAGTTACCCGGAGGATTCGCCGGTGGTTAACAAGCTGAGCGATACCGAAGCTAAAGGTGTTATTTACGACTGAAAGCCACCGGAACCGGCGGCTCTTTCAGTCCGATCGTGCAGTTTCGATTGCGAACAAACCGTGAGACATTCTCGAACAGTTATTGCACATTTATTAAATAGAATTTAATCGAATCATTCACTTTGTTCGGCCATGTAGTGCTCGTTTAGTGATAAGATGAGCGACACCAATTTGAGCCCGATATCTGTGAGTATTTTCTTTGTTTCGTTTTTGCGAATCGTCGATTGGCATTCGATGCCTTCACGGTTAATTAGTAGAGCATTGCAGGTAACTCGATCGTTCATCGATGGTAACGCTGTAAGTGTGGGATTTGCAAAAAAGAGAGCTTCCTCTTATGTAATTTGCCGGGCCGTTATTGAATAATTCGCAAATTGGCATTCCTGCTCTTAATTGTTCCTTACTCCAGATGAATTGCGAATTACGTAAAACTAAATGGCGAATCCTATTTGTGATTAATGGATCGGTTGCCGGAATTTTCGCGATTCGCGTGAATAACGGGCGACGGGGGGAGAAGAAAAAGTCGCGAATAACGATGATGATTGTAATGATCGGAGGCTGTAGTATTCTGTTTGTTGAGTATCATAAATATTATTATTATTCCTGAACGTTATATACATAGAAATAGAACGTGTGAAACAACCGCTAAAAATAAAAGCGCTTCAATTTTCGCCAGTTGCGTATCGTAACGCGTCCCCCGTGCTGCGTCTCTCTGTCCGTGTCGCATCGTTCGATAGCGTTTTCTAATTCGATTATTTAAAATTAATTTTCGCGTTAATTCAACTGATTAATTTTTATATTGAAATCCGTTTTTGTTTTTCGAATTAATGTTGCACGCGAGGTATCGTCGACTAAACGGAGATAATAAACGAAGTTGAAGCTGTGCAAAGTTGGTGATTGTGAAAAAGTTGCGAGAAAGTACGTTCGAGTTGATGAGGATCGAAGGTTGTGGCATCTAATTTGAATTGAGCGATGTTTTCGCAATTTTCGCTTGTTTCAATTCAGAATTCGCCAATTCGCTGTCTCTCTCCGTGTCTCTCGTTCGCTATCCCTTTTTGCGCAATTTTAATCTATTTTTAAATAAAACGTTGTCGGTTTTATTGTCGAATGCAATTGTTAGATTCCCAAAGAGATACCAGCTCATTTGTTATGTCTCATTATACGACATTTACGTGTACATGTAAAAATATAAACGTACATTTGCATAACCAGGAATTGCATCAAATTTGCGCACTACGAAAATATACGCACGAGTCACGTGTGTGCATTGTAAATTTTCAAACGGCTCAATTCGTTCGATACTCGCGAAAAACAAAAAAGCCTCTGGTTTTCTTGGACGAAAAAACAATCTAAAGTCGGTTTAAGATTAAACTGTTTCTTCTTCTGCATCGGTGAGGACCTAATCGATTATCAATTGATGAGCGAACGTAAAAGAGTGTCCCGATAAAATTGACAATTTCCAAGCCCGAACAAAACCGCAATTAACGAAGATGAAATAAATCCAACGGGATTTTGGGCAAGTGAACATTGAGAGAGATACGAGAAGCGATGGATTTTGATTGAGCATTTTAATTAACCGTTTAAACGTAACGCACTGAATTGAAACAAGGATAAATTCATTAAGAGCAACGAAACGAAAGGAAAACTACAATTTTTCGCCTCCGTTTTCAGTCAATCAATTGTTTTTTCATTTCGCAAATTACAAGTAACTTTCTTTTCTTGAAATTGAAATAAATTCGAGTCGGATTGTTTTCTGGTGTTGGGCAGTGACGGGAAGTTTTTTATTTCCGAATTAGACAATAAGAAAAATGGAAAACAATCAATCGACAAATCAAATGGAAACTCTCATACGAGTGCCATCGTTCACGACGACAAACGTAAGTAAAAAGCATAAACTAAAAATTCTTTTCGTTTGTTGCAAAGAGAGCGAACAAAATTCGAAATTGTTTGCTAATCAGATGGACCACTTTTAATAATTAACAGGTTAACTTCCTGTAAAGATACATGATGAGTTTGCGTGTAATTAACGAATTTGCAAATAATTGCTTAACAACAATACGAAAAAAAGCTAATTAGATGTACAGTAACAATGAATGTGCGACAAAGCGATTCGTTGTCTTTACATTCAATTCCAATGCGGTTAATTCGCGTTGATTTTTCGCAAATTCCCAATGTAAACCATTTTTTTGCGGGCTAGAAAACAGTAAATTACCCTACACGCGGATTACGGTCGAATAAATAAAATTTTCCATTAAGCGAGGATGTGCTAGGAAAGTAGAAGAAAAGCATGAAGAAGACGCGTACTAGGTAACAGGAATGTTTCTGAACCGTGCGCGAATCTAGGACAGATGTATGAATAATTGGCAACGCGCCAAGGGAAAAAGGAACGATCATTTTTTTTTTGTTGGGGAGATTATAAGGAAGGAAAAAACAAGCACAATAAGAGCTGAAGAATGGGGTGGATGTGCCAGCTTTTCATGCGACTCGAGCGTTTCCAATCCATAATCTTCTCCGAGCTTTACGTACACAATATGTCGCATCGTTTCCTTTTTCCCTTTTCTTTGGCAATAATTTAAAAGACGGCAAACTAACGAAGAGAAGACATTCGATTTTCGACAAGTCGTCCCCGCGAAGGGGCCAAACGTTTCCCGATCAATCAGCTCGAAATTTACTTCACGAATTCCATCGAAAAGTTCGCACGAAAGCGAAAGAAAGGAAAAAAAAAAACACCTGCCAACCAACAATAAGTTTAATCGATAACAATTAGCACCTGTTCGCTGGTCGAATTCTATTTCGGAGTTTGGAGCTTTCCCTTTTTGCGAACCCTCTGCGTTCCCCCCATAGCTATCATCGTAACACTCATTCATCGAGCCCATCAATGTGACCTTGTCTATCAGTCCCATTTCCTACGCATCTCTCCCCCTTATTCTTCCGCTCCCCTATTCTCCCTCGCCGCCCACGACCCCGACCCCAACCCCATCGCATACGTACACATTAATATCGATCCGTGGAGTCGCTGGCGAAACCACCCCGTCTTCGACGGTTTTACGAATACGAAATTGACGATTCTTCGATTGTCGAGGAACCGGCTCGAAGGACCAAATTTCCGGAATGAAACAAAAACAAAAGCAAGCCGATTGCGTTAATCGCAGGGTTAGCGGCTGCTTTGGGGGGAGGAAAATGCGCAAAAAACTCTTTTCGAGCGAGGATAACCCTCCACCAATTGCAACTTTTTGCTTAATTCGTTCGTAATAACGGCCGTGGCCTTTGTTGCGCCCTCGTCGATCGGACTCCGTACACGAAATGGGGTGGCGTTAGTACATATAAATGGGGGACGTTGCGGCCCGAGTAGCGCCCTCGTCGGCGCAATATCCGAGTTAGAATCCTCCCCGCTCGATACTCGTCGCCGGTGGGGTTGCTTCGGTCTTGTGCCAATTCGTGTTGCTACGTGCGAACGCCGACGACGTAACGCCACAAACGGCAGTAGAGGTACACGAGAGCAATCAGCGAACGGTACCAGCGGTACGTTAACACTTAGTGCATCGCCTTTGATAGTTCGAGTTGTTGAACGATGCTCGTCACTTAGTGGTCGAACTGAGTGAAGAAGAAGAAGTTGAAAAGCGAATCGAAAATTGTTAGTTATTCCTTCACGTCTAAACGATAGTGGTCGGGGACGGAAAGGGTCGCTGAAGAGAAGTGGAGGAACGGCGTAGGGCACTTACGCGTGCCCCCCCGGCCCCCGAACATGGTCACCGAGAACGGACAGGTAAAAAAAAGCGTCTCTTCTTGCACTCGTGCGGATTTGTCGCGAATCGTTTTGCATGCGAATCAATCGCTCGTTTACTATCGAATTTCCGTTCTTCATTTGGGGGTTCCGTTGGTAACCGACGCAAACACGTTTCTGTTTTATCGATTGAGTTCGATGATGACAGAATGGGTAGAGGGAACAAAAAAAAGAGGAAAAGAAAATCGTTCTAATCGCTGAAATTGGATTAACCTTTTACACGTAGAATCCACTTCTTCTTTCCTATAGTAAAGTATTATTTCAATCGTGTTTGCTATCGTCGCTTTTCACGTATGGATTTTCCATTTGGGGGGTTACGATAAGTTATGTAAGAGGTTGGAAATAATTTCCCGATACAGTAGGAATCTATTTTTGGCGTGTTAGATTCTTGATTCATTGTACCTCGTGCACCATCATGATTTTTAATTTTATTCTTTCCCCCAAAAAAAATAAAAATTCAAAAATAAAAGCTTTCCATTAAAGTTTCAGCAATTAATCTCGACGATAACGAACTGACTGAAACGATTAATCACCAAACGAACCGAGTGAACCATTTTTTTTGTTATTAAAAAAGAGTTTAAACTCGCAACAAAAGCTCGCGAAGGAAGCTTTCAGTTTCAGTTATTCTTCGACGGAATACAGCATTAAAAATTAATGAAAAGGATCCTTTTTTACGGGTTTTTCTTTGTTGTCGTTGCGGACAAGTTATTATTACCAACAGGAAAAAGGAAGCTCATTGTCGCCGCATATTTATCGATTGATTGGGGCCATAATTTTTTTAACGATTTCAGCCATCGTACGTAATGATATATTTTCGGGACGTTAGCGGCAACACGCGAACACGCAGCGTACAATTAAGTTTGGTGGAGGAGAAGGGTTTCAATGAAAAAGTATTAAATGAGGGCAAAAAAAACGAAATTTATTTTATCAAATTTTAAAAGCAAACGCTAGAAACTTTACAAAAAAGGTGGCCTCTTTCGCTTCTATTCCAATTTCGATCCATTTTAATGTTCCTCTTCCATCGTTTGAAGATTCTCGTGGATTCTAATAAAAAAAATGAACGGTCGTAAACAGAGAAGAAGTGGCTCGATTAATAAATTTCACGAAAACTTCGAGAGTTTTCTTTTTGGCCCAAATCCAAATTGTTTTAAAGAAAAGACTAACATAAAATTAAAAATAAATTTCTTTTTCAAGAGCTTACGGCCGTTGCGCTGCTTGAACGAATATTGTTGCCCGATAATCGATTGCGGCCGATTTAATAATATCATTTTTTCTTCCTTGCGATTCTTGCGTTTCGCTCGAAATTGCGGAAAACCAGATGGTTCCTATTGAATAATCATCTCGCACACGAAAACGCAATGGAATTCGCATTTAATAAACGAATGGGTAGGTGCAGAATTGTTTAGGTAGCCTTCTGACCGGGTTTCCTTTTTTTTGCAACGTCTTTCGTTCTATTATTATCGAATTTGTTATCAAACATTGTTGTTGTTGCGCTGCTGCGATTATTTCTTTTCTCGTTTGGCAACGGTCCAAACAAGTAAGTCAAATGTTTTAAATGCAAAAGAAAAATGATTTCATTACTTGCTAAACTGCTCAAGGTTTGTTTATAAATTCGCATATTATTTACAATAGGAACCGACACGATTTTTGTTTCGTTTCGTTGCGAAATTCTTTATCGAGAACGGCCTTTTTGCAAGTGGGAATTGTGCACGTTTCTGTTTGTTCCGGAAGCGATTATTTTTTGCAGCATTAAAAGGACGACGACAACAGCCAATTATCGATAACTCTAATCAACGCATTGGCTAAGGGTCTCCATTAAATCGACCTTCTTGCGTTCCTTTTAGCTTCCTGTTTATTTAATTAACCCAATTAGTTAGTTAGCAAATGGAATTACTCTTTTAATCCAGCGACGTTCTTGGACAAGAAAATTATCTCTTCTTAGTTAACGATGGATTAATTTAAGGAGGAAAGAGTGGGCGCTTTTAAAAATTAATCGATGGAAGAATGTTTCCATCTCGGCGTAATATGCTGGAAAATCGTTTTTCCTATCTAAATGGCAAACGTGAGATAGGGGTGTTGAATAATTTCGTTTCGAAGAGGGCAACACGAATAAATCGAGAAGAGGAAAAGTGGTAGAATCCGGACCAGACCGAAACTAGACGCGCCGTCGCGACCATCGTTATTGAACGGTTACGTCACGAGGCGTCGCCTATGGATCGCGTGGCTACTGCCGGAGGAAGCGTCTCGCTTCTTCTTCGCTCGCCACTCGCTCGCTCTTTCTATCTGGATTGGGTTTTCCACTAGGATCCTCTTAACGAATAGAAAAAAAAAAAAAGAAAACGCACGATAAACGAAGAATTCTTCTAGAGCGTGAACGCAAACAGACTTACTTCGGACGGTTCGAACATAAGGAGAGAGAGATCCTTTTTGCAAATACGAAAAGAAGTGTGTGAGTGTGTCGGAGATTTTCGCGATTTTCGCATCGTTCGAATCGTGCCATTTTGTGCGACGAATTTACTCAACGAATTTGTGATTAGTTGTTCCCTTATAAGACGCCGAGGAAGTGTGCCAGTGCTTTAAACAATTTTTTTGCCAACGATTCGGTTGTTAGTGGCATTTTCTTTCGATTTTCTTAAGTTGTCACCTGTTGGATGCCGTTGAAGAGTGCCAAGTGATTATTTTCCTCGGCGTTTCGTTTCATTTTTGTATTCTTCTAGTCACATTAAGACTCGATCTTCTGGTGCGGTTCCGATTGAAAATGTTTCCAACATAATGCCATGTTTTAAATTTCCACGCATGGTAAGCGAAAACGTAGAACTAGGGATTGCAATCGGGGGACATTAATCGATAACGCGAGAAACTGCACGTTTATTTTGCCGATTCGGCAAATTATTTCGCTCTAGCGACGAGTTTAATTAACATAAAAGACATATTAGGGCAGACGTAATGACATCATAACGATGTTGTAATCGATTATTAATTAATCGCTAATGTTAATCACGTCTTCCGGTCGATGGATGTGCAAAAATTCGTTTCCTAATCAATCGCAGCCATCGTCAATCCTCATCAACAATTTCGTTTACAACTATTCGGCACAGCGGCGTAATAACACTTTCAAACAATTTGAATTTAATTCGAAAGTCTTCCTACCAATTTTTCGGCTCGACATCGACTCCGTCATTGTTAATAATAAAATTGCGTGCAAAGTAAAGGCGGAAGCATGACGCACAATTCGGTTCGGTTCTTTTGTACCGAAGGGTGCACTTGGCACGAAAAAAAAAAAAAAAAAAAGAGGCGGATCAAGTGGAAACGAGGGTAGCAGCCCAAGTGACACGTGGCATTTATAATTCGGACGCGCATTATTGATGCAGATTTATTTGTTATGATTCAACGTTTTCTTTCTCGGGCTTTTGCTCTCTCCTCTATCGATCGTCGAACGAATTGGCAAACTAGTTTTCGCACGTGACGAGCGCAATCGATCCTCTTTCGTTTGCAGCAGCAAATACGAAAACCTATTCGCATGCAATTAATTACCGCGTTGTGTGTGTGGGATTAATTAGCGGTAATTTAATGGGAGTCTATTTGCAGACAATTTAATTAAACCCTCGCCCAGTTAGAAAGCGAAATAATGGGGAAACGAGGGAAAGGGTGGGTTTGGACGAATTCTTTTCTTTTCGGCGTGCCATTGTTAGGGACTACCTGTTACCGATCGATTGTGCACCCTTCGAAACGAGAGGGAAATGAACGCAATAAATGAATACGATTGATCACTTGTTAATTAATAAACGTCTTCCTCTCTTTTGCTTCCAGTCTGACGGTAATACGTCGTTTTTACGCGCTGCCCGAGCGGGACACCTCGACAAAGTTCTCGAGCACCTAAAATCCAATATCGATATCAACACAAGCAACGCAGTAAGTAATCATATTCAGATTCAACCGTTCGAAAATTGCGCGGCGTCCGTTTGCGAAAGAGGCAATTTCCTCGCGCCTCTTCGTATTGACATTATCAAATCGTTCGCACAATGCAGACAAAATCCTATAAATAAATGCAGTCATTTCTATAAATAATATAAAAATGGTTTGGCATAAATCCATACGCCGATCGGTCAACTTCTTTCGAAAGAAAAAAAAAATGGAGACGATTCGAATTCGTCCTCATCGCTGGTTGCATACATTCGCACTTCGTTTCATTGCGAATCGATTTCGTTGTTGTTCTTGCAGAACGGCCTTAACGCCCTCCACCTAGCTTCGAAAGATGGTCACATAGAGGTCGTCGAGGAGTTGCTGAAGCGCGGCGCGGTCGTCGACTCGGCGACGAAGAAAGGTAACACCGCGTTGCACATCGCGTCGCTGGCCGGCCAGGAGGAAGTGGTCAAGCTGCTGGTGCAATATGGCGCCTCCGTCAACGTGCAGAGTCAGAACGGCTTCACGCCGCTGTACATGGCCGCTCAAGAGAACCACGACAACGTCGTCAAATTCCTGCTCGCCAACGGCGCGAACCAAAGCCTCGCCACCGAGGACGGCTTCACGCCGCTCGCGGTCGCGATGCAACAGGGCCACGACAAGGTGGTCACCGTTCTGCTAGAGAACGACACCAGGGGCAAAGTGCGACTGCCCGCTTTGCACATTGCCGCCAAGAAGGACGACGTCAAGGCGGCGAAATTATTGCTCGAAGTAAGCAAGCGTTTAACATCCGCGTTTTAGCAACGATTAACGCCTCGTCCGCGACATTTCCAGAACGAACACAATCCGGACGTGACGTCCAAGTCCGGCTTCACGCCGTTGCACATCGCGTCGCATTACGGCAACGAGTCGATCGCCAATCTGCTCGTGCAGAAGGGCGCGGACGTGAACTACGCCGCCAAGCACAACATCACGCCGTTGCACGTGGCCGCCAAATGGGGCAAGGCCAATATGGTCCAGTTGCTGTTGGACAAAGGGGCCAACATCGAGTCGAAGACCAGGGACGGTCTGACGCCGTTGCACTGCGCCGCGCGAAGCGGTCACGAGCAAGTGGTCGACATGCTTTTGGAGCGCGGCGCGCCGATTAGCTGCAAGACGAAGGTAAATCCCGCGTTTCTTCCGCCTCTTCATTGGTTTGACCGATTGTTTTTTCCCCCCAAAGAACGGTTTGGCACCGCTTCACATGGCCGCGCAAGGCGACCACGTAGACGCCGCACGAATTTTGTTGTACCATCGCGCGCCGGTCGACGAGGTGACCGTCGACTATCTGACCGCGTTGCACGTGGCCGCCCATTGCGGTCACGTGCGCGTCGCGAAACTGTTGCTCGATCGGCAAGCGGACGCGAACGCCCGCGCGTTGAACGGCTTCACGCCGTTGCACATCGCGTGCAAGAAGAATCGCATCAAAGTCGTGGAATTGTTGTTGAAGCACGGCGCCAGCATCAGCGCGACCACCGAAAGCGGGCTCACGCCGTTGCACGTCGCGAGCTTCATGGGCTGCATGAACATCGTCATCTATCTGTTACAACACGACGCCAATCCGGACGTGCCGACGGTGCGCGGCGAGACGCCGTTACATTTGGCTGCGCGAGCGAATCAGGTAATGAGAAACAGATCAATGTTTCGCTCGAGGATTCAATTTTGTTTTAAACTTTTATGTTTGTTTTTAAGTTTCAAGTTTCTTTCTAAATTTTTACGTTTGTTTCTAAAGTTTTCTGTTTGTTCTGAACTTTAAATTTGTTTCCAAAGTTTTCTGTTTGTTTTTAAATTTTATGTTTCATTCTAAACTTCAAGTTTGTTTCTAAACTTTTACGTTTGTTTTTAAACTTTGTTTCATTCTAAACTTTAAGTTTGTTTCTAAACTTTTACGTTTGTTCTGAACTTGAAATTTGTTTCCAAAGTTTTCTCTTTGTTTTTAAACTTTGAGTTCCTTTCTAAAACAGAAGTTTGTTTCCAAAGTTTTATGTTTGTTCCGAACTTTAAATTTGTTTCCAAAGTTTTCTGTTCGTTTTTAAACTTTGAGTTCATTCTAAACTTTAAGTTGGTTTCTATACTTTTACGTTTGTTCTGAACTTTAAATTTGTTTCCAAAGTCTTCTCTTTGTTTCTCATTAAGTTTCTAAACTTTAACTTTGTTTCTAAACTTTTACGTTTGTTCGGAACTATAAATTTGTTTCCAAAGTTTTCTGTTTGTTTTTAAACTTTGTTTCTTTCTAAACTTTAAGTTTGTTTCTATACTTTTACGTTTGTTCTTAACTTAAAATTTGTTTCCAAAGTTTTCTGTTTGTCTTTAAACTTTAAGTTTATTCTAAACTTTAAATTTGTTTCTAAACTTTTACGTTTGTTCTTAACTTTAAATTTGTTTCCAATGTTTTCTGTTTGTCTTTAAACTTTAAGTTCATTCTAATCTTTAAGTTTGTTTCTAAACTTTTACGTTTGTTCTGAACTTTAAATTTCTTTCTAAAATTATCCTTCTAGACGGACATAATCCGAATACTGCTGAGGAACGGTGCCCAAGTGGACGCTAGGGCACGTGAACAACAGACACCGCTACACATTGCCTCGCGGTTGGGCAACGTCGATATCGTCATGCTACTGCTGCAGCATGGCGCCAAAGTCGATAACACCACCAAAGACATGTACACGGCCCTTCACATCGCCGCCAAAGAGGGACAAGACGAGGTAAAGAGTTTGCTTATTAGACGGATCGTAGATTACGTAGAATGCTTGAAATTGTTGGAGAGCAATTGGGCGAAACGCAAAGAGATCTTCATTTGAACGAGTTTCCAAGAGTCACGCTCTTTTTCTTTTCTTTAAATGCAACTTCGGGATCGTAAATGTGCCAAACGTTTAGGCGAGTTAAAGTTTAAAAGTGTGCCACTTTCAATGCAAAATTAATTCGAAAAGCAAACATTTTGCTGAGAATTCTTATAGGCGTGTGCGAATAATTATAATTAGAAGTTGAATAATTAGCAGTAGGATGCTTGTTGACGGCTGTTTAAAAGCAAACACGTTTGCATGATAAAAACGAATACAATTTGCGAATTAATTCATTAATTTGGTAAAATTTGCATTTTCCCTTGATGGCTGTTCCATTTCTTACAGTTAAGAGCGACTTTAATTGAATTCTCTGTTTTAAAGCTAGTATCGAAGAGATTTTTTAACCAATGTTAGATGTTACAGAAGATCTTGCTGTAATCTACTGAAAAATGTTTAAATAAACGTCTCACTGAAACATTCTTTCTATTCTGATTACCTTCACTCTTTAACTTTCAACTTAAAGCAATCTTAGGCCATTAAATGATATTTGCTAAGAGAGGCAAAACGGCAGCAAAGCGCTTGACAAAACGATTGACTGTTGCTTATATTCTTGTAGGTCGCCGCCGTACTGATCGACCACGGCGCGTCGTTGAACGCGACGACGAAGAAGGGCTTCACGCCGTTGCACTTGGCCGCCAAATACGGCAACATCAAAGTGGCGAAGTTGCTGCTGCAAAAGGAGGCGCCGGTCGACGCGCAGGGCAAGAACGGCGTGACGCCGCTGCACGTCGCGTCGCACTACGACCATCAGAGCGTCGCGCTGCTGTTGCTCGACAAGGGCGCGTCGCCGCACGCGACCGCGAAGAACGGCCACACGCCGTTGCACATCGCGGCGAAGAAGAATCAAATGGACATCGCGAACACGTTGCTCGAGTACGGCGCGAAGCCGAACGCGGAGAGCAAAGCGGGCTTCACGCCGTTGCACTTGAGCGCGCAGGAGGGCCACACGGACATGACCGCCCTGTTGATCGAACACCACGCCGACACGAATCACCAGGCGAAGAACGGTCTGACGCCGTTGCATTTGTGCGCGCAGGAGGACCGCGTGCCGACGGCGGAGATCCTCGTCAAGAGCGGCGCGCAGATCGACGGCGAGACGAAGGGCGGCTTCACGCCGTTGCACGTCGCGTGCCACTACGGGCAGGTGAACATGGTGCGGTTCCTGTTGGCGCACGGCGCGAGCGTCAAAGCGAAAACGGCCATCGGCTACACGCCGCTGCACCAGGCCGCGCAGCAGGGGCACACGCACATCGTCAATCTGCTGCTCGAGAACGATGCCGAGCCGAACGCGTTGACCAACGTAAATGCCGCTGGATTCAACTCGTTATCTAGCTTCTGTAAAACGCTTTGTTGTAGAACGGACAAACGCCATTGAACATCGCGCAGAAATTGGGCTACATCAGCGTGATCGAAACGCTGAAGGTCGTCACGGAGACGACGACCACGACGACGACGACGACGACGGTGACCAGCGAGGAGAAGTATCGCGTCGTCGCGCCGGAGGCGATGCACGAGACGTTCATGTCGGACTCGGAGGAGGAAGGTGGTGAGTTTCGCTCGCGAAACGTCGTTCTTCATCCACTTGCATCGCTAATTATCGGGACGATTCATTTACGAAGTTAGCAGCATGCGTTCGTTTTAACCTTTAGCGCTTATTATTCGATTTCATCGTCACGACCTCTCCTCCTCATCGACCGTCATTTTGTTCAGTTAGAGGACTTAGGACGAATCGCAGTCGATTCGAAATAGACCGTTTTTTTTAGAGTACCGGATTACGATCATGCTTGTGCAGACTTATTGCTTTTGTTTGTAATTAGCGTCGTTAAATGCGAATGACTAAATCCCCAATCGATAAGTTAAATGAGAAAGGGATGATCAGTAATGAAAGTGGCGAGCAGCTAGAGGAAACAGTTTAACATATTGATGCCGTTCTCTGTTTTCTGTCTATCTGCTTGTGTTTGCCAATCCGACCCGTCGAACCGAAAAGGAGAAGACACGTTAATTGGGGAATTTGGCACCGCGCCATACGAGCAACACGTCTACTTACCTTATTTCAATGGTACCACCTTACTAACTCGTAAGTGTGCCCTCTCGTCCCACGCCGCTTTTTTCGCGTGCAGAAATGGAACCTGGTTTTGAAATGATGACGACGGCGGCGACGGCGACGATGACGGAGGAAGAAATCGAAATTAAAATGCACCACGCGGCTATTAACGATATTCTTAAGTAATCGCCCGCAATCGCAAATTCCAAACGGTTAATTGTCCACTTGCAGAGGCGTGCGTCAATTAGAATTCTTTGACATCATCATCGCGCTAAAGTTGTGGATGATGCAATTATTTTATTGATAAAAATCTACCTAACGTTCATTCGGGCTATTGAACAAGCTTTTAGCTAACTAAAAACGACACCGGCCTCCCGATTAAATAATCGCATTAATTATTGCATTAAGGCATTTAATCTAATCGTTCGCGTCCGCCGGAGAGGAAACTGTGCAATTTGTTAGTTATTTTAAATCCAGAATCCAATTCTGCAACGATCTAATTTTAAACTCAACACTGAACAAACGCCGATCGACGAGAAATCGAATCGATTCACTTTTGGCGCGCCTTAATTTTCTAAACGCGAGCGACTGTTCGACGGCTAATTAATGATTAATCTAGGAGAATCAATCAGGCTCATCACGCTCCATTCATTCATCTTTTCGTTTTTTTTTTTAAATTTATTTTCGAAACTTTTTGCAAAACTCGACAACTAACTCTCGCTCATTACTCGTTTAGTTTGCAAGCAAGCGTCGATCTCTCTTTCTTGTTCTTTTCAAACTCAATTTCACCGTTTTTTTTTGTTCACCAAAGACGACGGCAAGCAACAACTCGAACGTAAATTTGAGGACGTTTTCTCAACGAACTCTTTTTGTAGGCGAAGACACGATGCTGGGCGATCAGGGCTACCGCTACTTGACGGCGGACGAGATGAAGTCCCTCGGCGACGATTCGCTGCCGATCGACGTGACCAGGGACGAACGGATCGATTCGAATAAGATGGTGATGAGCGGCGACAGTAACATCGTACCGCCGCAAGCGATCGAGGACAACATCAGTCCGCAGCACATGAGCGACAATTACGTCGAGTTCGCGAGGAAGTACGCCCCGGATAACATCGACGTCGATCGGCATCCGATTCATATCGGGTGAGTGAAAGCGATCGATCGGAAAGGATTTTCCTGCGCTTTTGTTGGGGACTCTTGTAAACGACGAAGAATTGTCTTTTTGTTTTCGTAACAATTGCATCACATGCGACGGCATTCGTTATACCGATCGGAATGCCAATGTTAATTGTTTATTAACTAAACGTTCCACATACCAATTATTTACGGCTAGTTAATCGTAATTATTAGCACGATGCGAAAGGAAAATTGAGCGAGCGAAAAGAAGGAACGCGCGCATTAGAAGTAGTTGTTTGTCGAAATTTTAAAAGACGGAGAAACGCACGAGCAATTGGAAGGAGGAGGAGGAGGAGAGTTGCCCACAAGATCGCTCGTTAATTGCGATTGATGTCACCGTTTAGGAAAAAGAATCTAATAATAGAAACGTTTTCTTCGCTTCTTCTTCTTTTAACAGTCTCGAATTTTCATTTCGCTCGCGAATCAAATCGCATTAATTGCGAGGGAAAAAAACGACGATGCGAGTATTTAAACAAAATTTCTGCTTTTAAATCTCGGCGACAACGAATGCCAGTTAGGAATTTTAATTAGAAACCCATTTATGCAGATGAGCAGATGTTAGAGGACGAAAATCGCCGGTTGCGATTTCGATTCGGTCCAGTTCGATTTGCGAAAACTTTGCGATTACTTCTTTCGATCTTAGACGAAAAACACGTTGTTTTTTTTTTATTACTTTCACTCTTCGCGATCTTGAAACGGATGACACAATACGCTTTTAATAAAAAGACACGCGTTACCTTAAAAATAAGCGAGCCCCACTCGTTCTCCGCACGTTATTATTATTGTTGCTATTTCGTGCCATTTTTTATTCATTATTATTATGATTGTTGCTGTTGTAACGAAGTGTGTCGCGAAGTTTGCACTAGAAAAAGAAAACCGATCCGAATCGATGCGAAAGAACGAGTTTACGAGTTAATTAAAGTGATTGCAAATTGTTATTTATTACTATGGGGCAAACGAGGTAAAAAAAAAACGATCGCTCAATTTTTAATCAAACGAGATAATAATCGTCTCTCTCTGTTTTCTCCCTTTCATTAACGACGCTAACAATCTGGGTTTTTGGTTTACTAATCCCGTTTTAATTTGTTAACGCTGCAGGAAGCTGCACTGGAAGAAGTAAGTTGGTTACAATTTTATCTCGCCTTTTTCGCCCTCTTCTTAACACTTACCCTCCACCATTCGCTTACTTTCGCATTCCGCGACGCTATTGCACTTAACGTTCGCGACGATCCAAACTAATTCCGCATTTCTCTCTTCTCGCAGCTTCTTGGTCTCGTTCCTGGTGGATGCACGCGGTGGCGCGATGCGCGGCTGCCGTCATTCCGGCGTCCGCGTGATCGTGCCGCCGCGCTGCGCCCCCAGTCCGACGCGGATCACGTGCCGCTACGTGCGACCGCAACGCACGCCGCACCCGCCGCCGCTGATGGAGGGCGAGGCGTTGGCGAGTCGCGTCCTCGAACTCGGGCCCGTCGGCGCCAAGTTCTTAGGGTGAGCTCCTCGACGAGATTATCTATGTGTGCTTGATCGAACGACGCTCTTGCAGCCCCGTCATCATCGAGGTGCCCCATTTCGCCGCGCTACGCGGCAAAGAGCGCGAGATC
Organism: Hololepta plana; assembly: GCA_963695495.1. Taxonomy (NCBI): domain Eukaryota; kingdom Metazoa; phylum Arthropoda; class Insecta; order Coleoptera; family Histeridae; genus Hololepta; species Hololepta plana. The sequence continues at coordinate 8,827,602 of OY968837.1, read as the reverse complement.
GTCATCTTGCGGTCGGACAACGGGGAGACGTGGCGCGAGCACACGGTGGACGCCGCCTCCGACGAGATTCTCAACGAGGTGCTGCACGATAGCTTCGAGGCGGAAGGTATTCGACGTCTTCTTTCGTTTAGTAACACTCTCGTGCGCCTTGCGCTAATCAATTTCCTTGCCGCCGTTTGCAGATTTGAATCAATTGGAGGACGTCTCGTCCGGTCGCATCACGCGCATCGTCGCGCACGACTTCCCGCAGTACTTTGCGGTGGTGTCGCGCATCCGGCAGGAGGTGCACGCGATCGGGCCCGAGGGCGGCATGGTCTCGAGCACGGTCGTGCCGCAGGTGCAGGCGGTCTTTCCGCAGGGGGCGCTCACGAAGAAGATTAAGGTCGGCTTACAGGTAAACCTATTCAAACCGCGGAAGGGCGTGCCGGTGGAGAAGTTGCGCAAGATCACCGTCAATCACATACCGAAAAAGAAACGGTGGTCGTTGATTTGGTAGAGCGCTTCGAGTTTTTTTATTTTAATTTTTTCGTTCGCAATCAATCATTTCGCCAAGTTTTCTCTATGCGAGATCGACAGACTGTTTGCGTGTTTTTTTGTTTGCGTTTTCCCCTCTTTCGTTTGTCAAATCTTCGCGTGCCAAACGAGTCGATTCAAAGCGAAAGCAAAAGTCAACGGTTGCTCTACAAGAAAAGTACAAATTAACATAATTGAGCTCACCGCTAAACGAATCAAACGTAGTTTTATGGAGGATTTTTGAATTCAGCGAAGCCAGCTGAACCTCTTCAACTCGTCCGTTCTTTTGTGCCATCGGTTTCTTTGGCTATGATTTTCGCGCGTTTCTTCGCGTTCTTCATGCGTCTACATGAAGATTACTTTGTGCGAACGAAACGTCGCTCATTCATTCGTGCGAATAGTCTGTCGATCGGTAGGATTATTGCGAAAATGTGCAGTTTTAAATGGATTAAATGAGATGATATTTTTTCAAAGTTTAATATCAAAATTTTATAAAATAAGGAAAAATTTTATGAAACGAAAAACGAAATATACCGAGAGATATTTCGAAATCATTGTGTTCAGTTTATATACGAACGATAGTTATATCAAGAGAAAATATCGTTTTCTAAAGGCATTATTAATATTGCATTATTAAATTTGCGAATAGTGTGACAATAATTTCAATTTCCCAACGCAGTTTGTAATCAAATCAGATGGTTTTTGTCTTTCTGCAAAGTATATTAATCAACTTTATGCTCATACTAAACAATAACAAGCTTCAACTAATTAATTAAATAATTATATTCGAAGGAGGCAGTACAGTTAATTAATTTCGGAATCACTTTTCGCAACGGTGAATCATTCGTAAACGAGCGCATTCGAAGGTTTATTGACCTTTTCCATTTGCTGGAACCTTGACCTATTGGCACGATTCTTCAATTCTATTCGAAACGTAATCGAAATTTCTTTTGTAATAGGCAAATTACCTACTCGAAGTTTTTTGAAAATTTCGCCAAAGTTGAATTGGTTGATTATAATTAATTAGCGTACTGTCTTCTTTTCGTTGCCTTATTTTTTTCCTTTCGAATTGTAACGATATTAATCACTAGTTTTCTGATTGCACTTATATAATTGTTTATGTTAAGCAGTGAAATAAAATGAATCATGACGATGTACACGAAGATGCAAAAATGAATTATTTGCTGGAGAAATGAGTGCCCAATAAAATTTAGTTAAACTAATACGCTTTAAGATTTTATTAATTAACAAACTGATAGGAGCAAAAAGGAGGGCAACGAAAGCGGCGAGGAAACGACGAGCGTTCTTCGTTCCTCTCTTTTCGGCTTCTCATCACTTCTTGCCTTGCAGAGCACGGTTCGTTTGCAACATCTCATCCGACAATGGCGGGGACAAATAAGTGTTCAGAAACTAATCGAAAACGTTTAACTAAAGCTTTTATTCGGGTGCTCATTAGTTGAAAAAAACTGGATGATCATTTTATTGTTCGCTTTCTGACTTCAAACTTTCCGTTCTCTTAACTTTACCGAAGCAAACACTTGAGCATTATTTTGCCTTGTTTTAAGTTTTGTGCCTTGTTGCTGTCGAACCTTGCTTTGTTGCCCAAACACACACACACACACGAAGAGAACCACGAGAATCCTCCTCCCTCCTCCCTCCGGCCTCCTTTTCTCTTTAACAACAACATGCGAAGAGAGTAAGTAAACGCTTCGCTTAATTATCATTTGCACGTTTGTCTTTGCATTCAATTACGAAGAAAAAAGGGGACGGCGAACGCAGTGCGATCGATTGCCATTGTTGAATATCAATTTGTGTGAAATTCTGATTCCCTCAACTCCAGGCCCAACCGATCGATCCGGAGCTAACGGCGAAACTGTTGGGACACGGCGTCGCCGTATCGCCGGTGGTGACCGTCGAGCCGCGACGCAGGAAATTCCATAAGGCGATCACGTTAAGTATGCCGGCTCCTAGAGCCCATTCGCAAGGAATGATCAATCAGTATTCCGGATCCGCGCCGACGTTGCGATTACTCTGCTCGATCACAGGTATGAGGACCACGTTTGGCATTACGTTTTGACCCATTACGCTGTTGTTTTGTTCCGCCCCGTTGATTATCTTTCTTGTAAAAAAGAAACTCATTATTATTACTTAATCGATAATGTAGCGTTGTTCATTTAACGAAGCGTGCAGTGCAAAAATTGATTGAATCAAAACCAGGCGGAAGAGAATCTCCTGGTCTAGTGCGTGTTTCATTTTGATTTGTTTTTCGGTATCATCACGTTTATGTTGTTTTTTTTTTGCAATTAATTATTGCAAATTTGATGAGATTAATTCGACTTTAGCCTATTCTTTCCGCCCCACTTGGTTGGTTTTTGTTTTTGGCAAATCGATTCTTTTGTACAATTCGATGTTGTGTTCTGTGTCCTTTGTAATACTTTTGAATTTTTTTCCGTTGTAAAATTGTTATTCGATTTTGATTTCGATTTTTGATTATTACGTTGTTAAGGGGTTGGCAAGCTTAAGAGGAAGACAGTTTTTTGTTCGGTGCTGATTTTTAGAAAGCGGCAGCAATTTTACGATTAGTTTATCATTTAGAACGTCATTTTTCCTTTTCGTGAAAAGCATGTCCGAAAAGATGCTGCTCATTTTAGAAACCTTGAGTCGACGTTTCGTTTCATTCCGATGAAATCCAAATTGAATTTAGTTTAGTTTCGTTGTTACATACGGATATTGTTACTTTGTAGTTAAAGAAATTTCCTTAACAGAAATTGGCATGAACTTTTTTAATTCGATTTCTAGTCCACATCAGTATTTCATTGACCCTGTAAATTAATTACGTATTAATTAAATGTAGGATATGAGTAATGGATCGATGAACGAATTCGAAATGTTATTGGATCATTTCTATTCTCAAATTGTTCCCTATTTTGCTCGCCAAAAGGCGAAAATCGTCCGGAACATTTCGAATTCGAGTCGATTCGATTTTAGAAACGTATCTAGAGATAATTAATTAGTACTCGTATTTTAATTGGTTTAATGTTGATTAGTGGTAAATTAACGAAACATTTGATTAGATTTTATTTCTTATCGGTCTTTACACAGAGTCGCAAACACACCAATTATATTGTTAGGAATTCTACCATTTGATACGATCCAATGACAATTATTGTGCAACGAAGAGAGCTTAATTAAAATTAAGTGACGCCATTTGTGAGTCATTGATTTTCTGCCAACATTTCACGACGATTCGACAAGATTGCTTTTTAAATGGACGTCCATTGATTGCAAAAAGTTATTGCCGGAGCGCTAATTGACCTCTTGGAAGTTAGCAAATTAATTGCAAAGTAACAATATGATCATTTGAAAGTTTGCCAGCCACTTGCTTGTCGTTCGATATATTTATTCTTATGATAAGAACGACGTCATTATGGCGTCGAGCGTAGGGGCATTATTATTATTATTCGCTAATTCATTCTGCAGGCAAATTCGAAAATGTTTGCTAACTTTTTTTGTTCTCGCCCAATTGCTCTGACGTAAATTTTTCAGCTAAACAACTTTTCTGTTTTCGTTTTCGTCTTCGTTGGTTTACAAAAGCACACTTCATCCATCCATACGAATACATAAATTGCCAATCGATTTCATACTCGAACATGCTTAAAACGATTTTGTTTTCAGAGTTTACGAACATTTTGTAAATAACTAACAGTTACCTCATGATTTTCCTCAGTTTCTTGGTTTATGTCAGAGCAACATGTACAATGAAAGTAATGCGGGGATTTATCGTGATGAAGAAGTGAAAACGAAACGTGCAAAGAACGTGTCATGATGACGTTATTTTATTTTGATTGTTCCCCCCGAAAATCTATCCCCCCACGCCCCCCAAAACGAAATTTAATCGATTATAATTGAATTTGTTTGTTTTATACTTTTAATTAAGCCCAAAAAAAGGATCAATTTAATAATAGTTAATAATAATAAAAAAAATATGTGCAAATAATCGTAGATTCAATTCTAATACGTTAATTAATTGGTCATTTTCACGCGCGACCAGGGGTGTTTCGGAAAAGATCTCTCAAAGGTAACTAACTAAGAATATTGTGGGCTGCCCCCCTTATTTTATTAGAATGTATACTCTCTTTTTTATTAACATTTATATATATATTACTATTTTATTCATTAACATTGATTATTTAATTAATTTCTTTTGAGTTTTTGGTCGTTGTCGAACTTGCAAACGAAAAAAAAAAAAAAAAATTGAATTCGTTCGATGTTTTCTTGATTTCATTTAAGTTTTTAACTTTGTTTTCTATCCTTTCAATTTAATTGATCAAAAACCAATTCGCAGTTTGCGTTTTTTCCTTTTCTTTTTTAAACTTTATAAGTTTGTTTTGAAATTAACTGATTAAAAGGAAAAATAAATCCAACCAACGAATACAAAAGCAACGAAGGAGCAAAATTCGTAAATAGAACTTGTAATGGCACCAAAAATTTCTTTATTTTTTTGTTTTTACAAACGAAATTACCAATGTTAAATTACTTATTTAGATTATTTGCAAAATGTATTCTCACCAAAACACTTGAACTTATTATATTACTATGAAATTCAAGCTTATTAAACTTTTGTTTTTCTCTTTTAATTTTTTGAATGCTCGTACGTAAACGATTAGGACTCTCAAACTACTTTTTCTCTATTAATTTCTAACTGAAAAAATGAAAACAGCTCGATCTCATTGAATTATGATTTTAGGTCCGCAATTCACGTGCAATGAAAGACGAAACGATTTGCAAATTAAGAGAGACTCGCGTCAAATTCGTGTACGACTTTGTGGCGGTCCAGTTTTAATTTCGAAAATCCGATTTTCACTTATTCTTTCGCTACTCTAAACTGCCTTTTATTAACATTTAATTGATTACTTTCTCTACTACACTCTATCGGTGATTGTTTGCCAATAGAACAGTTTGATTATTTGTAAACTTTCTTCCTCTGAACTTAACTTTTATTATTTTTTTCTTTTATGTTCTCATTTCGTTTTCTCTGTTCGTTTCTTTCTCTGTTGTTATGATTTTTATTTCTATTTTCATCTAATCAAATCGGTCGTCTGTTAACGAACATTTTACCATCTTATCGCCATAACGTATTCGAAATTAATCCTCCACTTGGAAGTAAAAAGAAAAATATGAATCTCTACCGGATACAATCGTTTGCCGGAAGTTAGTTGCCCCGCGACTGGTCTTTTCTGAAACCATTCGTTAATTTGTTGCAAGAAAAACTGTGACGAAACGAAAATTACACAAAACGTAATGACTTTTGCGTCGAATCGACAAGAAGATTTAAAAAAAAGAAAAAAAAAACGAAACGTAAAATCCTTGATTAGTTTTATTAAAGCGAAGCATTAAAGTCAAAGTAACGCAAGAACATTCATCAATAACAATGTGTATGAGACAATGAGAACACTTTGTTAGCAGTTTATTTTCTTAATTACAAGTTGCTTTCCATTATCTGCCTTAAATTTGCGATAAACACACCCGCAACGGAAATGAAAATAATTGCTTGTCACGCCAATTTTATTATTATGATTTATTTTGCGCCTAGATTGAGTCTATTTTAACGATTTTTGGAGAAGGAAACATATAAATGGCGACAGTATTTTTTACTTATCATTACTAGAAACGATGATTGCCTTATTTATGCCTGAGTAGAATTGCCACGCAAAGTTTGCTGCTTGTTTACTGTACTTTTTAGATGATCACGAATCGAATTATTCCAATGCGAAATGCAAGAGAATAATTCCAGTTCGTGGTTGCTTCATATGCGATTTGGAAAACCGCTCATAGTTTTCAATTCCTTTTTTTATCGATGACGGACAAGCTGATTTTTTAACTCCCTTTTAAACGGTACATCAATCTAAACGAAGGAACTGTTTCAAATTCAAGCTCAACTGCATGTTAATCAGTCTTGTCAACTTCGTCTTTGTTTCCATTATCAAAATTGTTCGATATCATTTGATTAATTTCATAGTTTGCGATTAAATCGATCAGAGTCAACCGAAATTTTCGATTTGTATCCGAAACTTTCACGATCGACATTAAACCTTTATTTTTTCGTTTAAACACACGACACACGGATCGTTCTATTTGTTGTTCTCTCGTTTATGAACACGCAAAGGTGGCACGACGAGGGCTCAATGGGAGGACGTGACCGGTTCGACGCCGCTGACGTTTGTCAACGATTGCGTCTCGTTCACGACGACCGTTTCCGCACGATTTTGGTTGATGGATTGCCGGAACGTCGGCGACGCCACGAAAATGGCTACGGAATTATATAGGTAAAAAGATGTTTCTTTCCGATCGGCAAAACCAACTGCCACAAGAGAGAGGGAGAGAGAGAGAGAGAGAGAGAGAGAGATATTCATTCGTTTCTCTTTTGGTGCGTTCGAATAGGGAAGCAATACACGTGCCGTTTATGGCGAAATTTGTCGTTTTCGCGAAACGCGTCGATCCGCTGGAAGCGCGATTAAGAGTCTTCTGCATGACCGATGACAAGGAGGACAAGACGTTGGAGCAGCAAGAACATTTCACAGAGGTGGCGAAGAGCCGTGATGTCGAGGTAAGTCTCCTTGTCCTAATAACATCTTTTCGAAAATGCAAAAAGAACTTTCAAATAAAAAAAAATGTCATGCAAATAAACTTCTAAATTCAAAACAGAAAAGTTCTAAATACAAATGAGAAATTTTAAATGCAAAAGGGAAACTTTAATTTCAAAAGAAAAGAAAAGAAAACTTTTAAATACATAAAAGAAAACTTTTAAATGCAAAAGGGAAACTTTAAATGCAAAAGGAAACTTTTAAATGCAAAAGGGAAATTTTAAATGCAAAAGAAAACTTTTAAATACATAAAAGAAAACTTTTAAATGCAAAAGGGAAACTTTAAATGCAAAAGGAAACTTTTAAATGCAAAAGAAAACTTTTAAATACACAAAAGACAACTTTTAAATGCAAAAGGGAAGCTTTAAATGCAAAAGGAAACTTAAATGCAAAAGGGAAATTTTAAATGCAAAAGAAAACTTTTAAATACATAAAAGAAAACTTTTAAATGCAAAAGGGAAACTTTAAATGCAAAAGGAAACTTCTAAATGCAAAAGGGAAACTTTAAATGCAAAAGAAAACTTTTAAATACATAAAAGAAAACTTTTAAATGCAAGAGGGAAACTTTAAATGCAAAAGGAAACTTTTAAATGCAAAAGGGAAACTTTAAATGCAAAGGGAAACTTTTAAATTCAATGGAAAAACTTTTAAATGCAAAAGGGACACTTTAAATGCAAAAGGAAACTTCTAAATCCAAAGGGAAACTTTAAATGCAAAAGAAAACTTTTAAATACATAAAAGAAAACTTTTAAATGCAAGAGGGAAACTTTAAATGCAAAAGGAAACTTTTAAATGCAAAAGGGAAACTTTAAATGCAAAAGGAAACTTTTAAATTCAAAGGAAAAACTTTTAAATGCAAAAGGGAAACTTTTAAATGCAAAAGGGCAACTTTTAGATGCAAAAGAAAACTTTTGAAATCAAAAGCAAACCTTTAAATGCAAAAGGAAAACTTTTAAATGCAAAAGGGCAACTTTTAGATCCAAAAGAAAACTTTTGAATGCAAAAGTAAACTTTTAAATGCAAAAAAACTTTTAAATGCAAATGCAACCTTTCAAACGCAAAAACAATCGATCCAAATCGACGACGGGAAGTGGCTAATTATTCGAACTAACAGTGAAAAGGCGCAAAAAAATCGCAATCTCTACAATTCGTCGTCGTTCAATTAAAATTTTTCTCTGTTTGCATTGAAATTTTTAAACGAATAAATAATTAATTAATTTAAAAACAGATACCAACACGAACGAATCGCATTCTGCGTGTGTTATTATGATTCTTGCTAATATATGATGTCATCGAATAGTTTTTAGTTGAAACATTAAAATGAAATGAGCAAATCTTGTGGGAAGGTTGCGCCCGTTGTTTACTATTCATTGTTGTTTATTATTTCATCTTATTATTCGACGTGCAGTCGGTGTATTCGAATCGATAGTCAGTGAAAATAAATTGCATTTGAATAGGGCGCCAAAAGCGTTCGAAACAAACGAACCAGCGAACGGCGTAAAGTGCAGTAAATTCGGTGCTTAACATCCAAGAAATCGTTGTCGAAACGAAAGTGATTTAACGTTTTAGATTAGTTCAAGGAAATGGCGTCATAATTACGAATTGCATCACTCTCATTTAGTTTTTTTAATAATAATAAGATGGAATGAATTTAGCGAGAGAGAGAGAAAGAGAGTGAGCGAGCGAGAAAGAGAAACAAACCAACAAACGAAGTAAGAGGTTATACGAATTCAAATCACGTCCTATTTATAGCGACTTGCTAATATCGTTCGATACACACGGTGTCCGATAATTGTAACTCACCGGAATCGCGAATTGCAGGTGTTGGAAGGTAAATCGCAATACGTGGAGTTCGCCGGTAATTTAGTGCCTATAACGAAGAGCGGCGAGCAATTGCAGTTCTCGTTCCGCGCGTTCCGCGAGAACCGACTGCCGTTCTCGGTGCGAGTGAAAGATCAGCACGCCGAAGCCGTTGGCCGGTGCCTGTTTATGAGAGAGCCGAAGGTAAGACGCTAAAGCCACTTGATCGTGCCACTGAACGCGCCCACTTCTTGCAGATCGCCAAGGGCGAACCACCGCAGCAGCCCATCTGTATATTGAACATCGTCCTGCCGGACGACATAGTGGCGGACACGATATCGCTGACCGACAGCGAGATCATGAGGAAGCACTACTTCTTCCGCGACAGCGACTACTACCGGCCGGACCCGCGTCTCGCCGACATCAGCAACATGCTGGGCGACGACTGGATACCGCTCGCGAATCAACTGGGTCTGACCGCGTCCGAGATCAACGTCATCCGCTCGGAGTATCCGGACAGCGTGGCGAAACAGGCGCAATCGATGTTACGCATGTGGCGGGCGCAGCCGGGCAATCGAGGGCAAACGGTCACGTTGGAGAACGCCCTCCGACGCATCGGTCGCGACGACATCATACCGCAGTGCCTGACCGTCGCGTACGCGGAAGGCGGCACGCCGAAGCGGCGACAAGCGCGCGCGGACGGATCGGAGAACGCGCTGTACGATAGGGACGTGATCAGAGATGCGGACAGTTTCGAGTCGATTCCTGAGAGAGGTTTGTTAATTCGCAGCCGAAGACGTATTTCGTTGGTGATTCGCGAATTCTTGTTTCAGAAAAGTACAAAAGACGCGAACCGTACGAGAGCAAGTACTCGGCGGAGGAGAAGGTCGTCGTGGAGAGCGCGTCGGAAGACGAGGAGGAGAAGGACGATGTGCATCGGACGATTTCGGAGCGACGGCAAAAGATCGAGAAACGTTTGACGCGCACGATCCCGGCGAGTGCACAGCGCGTCGAGATCGTCGAGGAGATAACGAACATCAAGCGACAGAGTCTGGTCGAGGACAAGATTGCGGAGGTCGAGCAGAAGAAGGCGACGCAAGACCTGCCGCCGCCGGTGACGGCCGTCAAAGGAAAAACCACGACGATCACGACGACGACCGTCACCGACGACGATCGCGTCGTCGCACAGCCGGAGAAGAAGATGACGACCACGACGACGACGACGACGACGAAGACGACGACGGAAACGGTCGAACTGCCGCCAAAAACCACAACGACACCATCATCATCGTCAGCAGTTATTCGACCGGTGCCCGAAATCGAGTTAGTCGACGACGATCGGTTCACGAGTACAACAAAGACCACGACGACGACGAGAACGATCACGACCGGCGAACAGTTCGCAGATGTCGATCGCGAGCCGAGATCGGTGACGGTTACGAAGACGGTTATCGCGGAAACGGAAACGCTAGCGGACGATGCCGATGCGAAGAAACGGTCGAGTGATAATAAGCGCGACGCGGACTTGTTGCAAAGTGTTAGTGAAAAGTTGGAGACGGACAGGAAGATTGTGCCGCGACTGATTGCTCAAGAATCGGGTAAGTCGTCCGATTTGCACTACTCACGGTCTAGCCGAGGTGCGATTTGAATTTTGAATGCCGATAGAACGCACTTGGGGCGTCGTGTCTTGCAAACAAGATTCTTTTCGGCGTCGCTTTCAATTTCTTTAAATTTGTTTCTCAAAATATGAACGAATCTCAATGTAAGACTCACATTTAAACGCTAATTAATCGATGTCTAATGTCTCATTCGATGATTAATCACTTTAAGAGTTCGCAAATCAGCTTGTTGCAATTTGTGAAAGCTGTCAGTTGGTTCTAACAGGAAAGAATTTCCGACTAGCTTGCGTAACAAAAGGAAATTGGATTAGACGCAGTAAAATCAATTTGTCTACAACATCAGAGCTGGATTATTATTATTATTCGCCGTAGCAGTTTGTAATAACGTCCTCTACAATAATTCTGTTTTTTTCTCGCTGTTTTAGATCCAAAATTGCCGAAATTATCGAAAACGCCGCCGCCAAGTCCGGCCGATTTCATCGTACGCGAACAAGCAGCCTCGGTCCAAGGTAGGATTTTTTCGATTCTATCGCTTAAAACTGATTACGACGCTTTTATATTATATTATTAGGTGATTTAAGAAACGAGAAAAGCCCAGAATATACACGGTCGCAAACATTGTCGAGATTTTAAGGAAAGAATTGCAACAATTCGCTCACGTTTTTTTTGCTTATAACACAGTAATCGCATATATTCTGGGTCCGAATGTGGCATATCAATGTTATAATTGAATTAGAGAAGAAGTTCGAAAAGTAACTCAAGGCCAGACAAGACCTACAAGAGTTAATTGCGGTTTCAACTTGTCGAATTACGAGTGTAATAATTATTCGAAGAGCGCAAAAATAATTTTCATCTTTCGATTAAATGAAGCATTATTGCGTAGAAGAATTAATAAAAAAAAAAGATATTTCTTGTAAAGCGACGCGGTCATTTTTTACCAATCGTCACGGTTTTTTGCGCCCGTTGTTGGTCAAAGTGCGCGTATCGTATGGCCTCTTAATTCCATTAAAAGAAACATTATTTGGCGACGTAATCAATTCCGAAGAACGTCTTGCAGCGTACATTTAGCTATTATCATTCGGTGTTCGTTCGCGCTCGCTTCGTTTCTGCGTAAATTCGCGTCCTCGCGATTGCGTTCGCTTTTTTCAAATCAATTAATTGTGATTTAATCGGTCAGTGAGAAGATCCGGTAAGTCGATTTGATGTTGTTGTTGTTAATATTTACTCTTTCATTGTTGTTGTTTCATTGTTGTTTTAATTATGGCGTCTGTGGATCTTGAATTGAAAGTAACATTTTTTAATACGAACCATAAATCTCTGTTGTCGATTAACTGAAAGAATCGACGAATTTATATTTCTATTATAATAGGTGATATGCCACATTTATATGGGGTTTGCATTTACGGTACAACAAGTCTTTTGTTCAATCTCCTATACGATTTAGATTAGAATAGATTTTGTATACATTTCGTTTATCGAGACCAAAAGATTGAACGTAAAACCGAGTGAAAACGAGTCTCAATCGAGCCGTTGTTATCGAATGAAATTTGCGTTATCCCAAACGTAAACGTTTTCTTTTTTGTTTGGAAATTATGGTCAGTTTTTTAATAAGCGTCCCTCTTTTGTTCCTCTCTCTCTCTCTCTTTCTCTCTCTTACTAATTAATAATCCTTTGTGTTTTGGAGGAATCAATTTTAAACGCAAACTTGAAACTTGGCAAAAGGCAATTTTTAAATTGGTTCCTCCGAATTTTACAATCTGCCAACGACATATTAACACAATAACCAATGTACAAACTTTTTATTATTATTATATCGCTTTTGGTGCAACATGCTTAATTGCTGCGAACTTTTTAAATCGATAATGAAGTGCGATAAGCAAAATTTAGTTTACCATTTAAGTTTAATAATTAATCGAATATTGTAACAGAAAATAAATCATTTTATTAATTTGATTAACACTAAAGTAAAGGACATTCGTTTGTGCTTTGTTTTCTGTTTTGTTAAACTGTTTTAAACGATTTTTGATGATGACTGTTTGGTAATTAATCGAGACAATTAACGAAAACGATGCTTGGCTATTATCGCTTCCTGTAAATCGCATACTTAGTTAGACGATGATGCTTGATGGTTTTTTCTTTATTTTTTATCGATTCACATTACTAATTTTAAATTTATATTCACGCTTTCTTTCTCTCTTAAAAAAAATCAATTAATCGATTGTACCATCTGCAATCGAATTGCAGATGGTACAACGATGAAAATATCGATTATCGTATACAGGGCGATTCTTTATGACTTTTTTAATGCTGCCTGTATATGATTGAATCGACGTGTAACTTATAACAAAATTCACAATTTGCTAATCGATCGAATTAAACGAGTTTAATTGACGAAATAATAAGAAGGCATGGCTTTTTATTTATATAAAAAATTTAAAGTAAACTTTTAATACCGTATTAACGATTTAAGAACTAAATTGGAATTACCCGCTGAAAGGAAAGTATTAACGACGATCGTGAAGCTTTTTCATCTTAATCACTCGCGACCTGTGTACATAAACAAAATCTTACCGAACTTACATGTTTATTGTTAATTTACTCGATGTTGTCGTAATTTTATGTTAATTATTTAATTGTATGATGTATGATGTGGTTGTTCAGCTCACATTCCTTGATTGTTGCAATGAACGCATCCAAAGGATCGAAGAGAAATCGATTTTCATGCGAAAGCTCACTTTTTACAATGCCTCATTGGCGCGATACGGAAAAATCGATTTCTCTTTAATCGATAACGAAAAAAAGAACCAATTAAGTATTCTCTCCGATGATTAACGAGATGCCTAGCGAAATTATAAGAGATTAGCACGATTATTAAATTCTGTTTTCGCGTTAAACTAACGAAGGGAGAATACGAGCGTCATCAGTTAGTTTCTTGTCGTACTCATTTTTAATTTCGATTCATACTTTTTTGTTGTAATGATTAGAGGAATCGTTGTCGAATTTCAATATTATACACTTAATCCCAAGAGAAATACTAATAACGACGAACGTTACTAATATCTTGAGAAAAGCTGATCGTATCGCCATCGCGAATTGCGATTGGCACAAAGCAAAAACGCAAGCATCATCATCTGCAAGATATCAGTAAATCGACGATTATCCATTGATTAACGTCTAACCACGAAGCCATTTTCACTTTCTGTTTGTTTTTTATTCTTTCTTCACGTTATTAGTACGTAATGCGAAATTGTCATTATCCAAAATTTTGATTTTTTTATCGTTCGTCCCTCGCGGACGATTAAATTCAAACGCTGAGCTTGATGGACCACATTTGCAAACTCCATATCGAAATAGGAACAGATTGATCCAATGAAAGTTGCGATGCAATCGACGAATCAATTTCGTTATTATTTCTGTTTGATTTAATTTCACGTTCTTTGAAATAAGTTTCGAATTATTAGGGTGCATGAGAAACCGCTGACCCACACAAACTATGAATATAACGTTTGGCTAATTGTACATATATTTTTATTATTTTTATTTCTCATTTGGCTCCAATCGAATCGAAACCAAATAATCACTTATTATTTTGACGATTAGTGCAACAACACGCTGTCGTTCGTTCATTTCGCTTGGCGTGCAAACTTTTCCAAAATTCGATTAGATTCGTTCACGATAAACGCAAGATTGGGCGATTATATTCGTTTCTGTGGGCGGGCGCTTTTTCGATCGAATTATTATTTTAGTACGAATAAATCAGGGCCTCGGGCTTCATATAGCTAAAGCTATATTTAAGGTCAGTGCTTTTTGATTTTGTTGTGTTCCATTTTTCTCGAGATTTTTTAAAATCGCATACGAGACGGAGGATAAACAATTTAAAGATCGGATGGCAAAGAAAATAGTTTTCGAGCAATAATCGATTGTGCGATCAATTCGCGTTTCATTTTGCCATAACTTCTTTATTATATCGGAGATTATGTTGCTAGTTTGGGCATTTATATGTATATATATAACTTATATATATATGAATTTATGATTTGTGTTTTCTGTTATGTTTTATTATTTGGTTGTTGATATTGTTGGTGTTTTCTGATGAGAGAACATAAACGAGTTGCGGGTTTACTTAGTTTCCAAGTAGAAGCTTTTATGGACATTAATGCAGAATGCCTCTATTCTAGTTGGCTTTAATTATTATTATTACATATGATATGGCTGTCGACATCCTTCTTCTCCATCCAAAGCATCGTCCTCGCCCCCGTCACGAACCGAACGTCAATCCTCCTGTTTTGTTTTCGAGAAACTTTCCCTTTTAAAATTTATTATTATGCAAACATTACTCATTATTACACATTGTTCATTCATTTATTCTTATTTTGATTCTTATTCATTTTCTTTTGACTATAAGTATAAATAGTATATATATATATATATATATATATATATATATGAGCGAGTGGTGAGTGCGACCTATTTGCGCAAACATTTACCCGAAAATTGATTTAAAGAAGAGAAACAAACCTAATTTCGTTTTTATAATTTCGCAATTCACATAAACGAAGAGATATGTTTGTAATACGATTGTTACGATGATATGATTTATTTTCTGAATTTGAAAACGAGAAAGCAACACACCATATATTGAACGACTCAATTTCATTCCTACTTTCATTTCTGTTTTCGAATTTGTTGCACGCTGCTGCTCTTCTTCTTCGTCGTGGATCGAAACATTCAAAAAAACAAAATTTGCGGATTATTAACGAAATCCCCCCACGTTCGACAACGATCTGCAAAAACAAACACACGAAACAAACACACACACACACACACACACACACACACACACACACACACACACACGCTTACTGCAAAATAAAAATAAAAATCCTTCCCGCTCCTCCCTCTGAAACTTTCGCAACACAAACGTCGTTCATTGTGTGCCCTTAAACGTCTACAGCCAGCGCGTCGCCACAGGACGACGACGATTCATTGGACACCGACGGCTTCCGCGAGGAGCAATATTTGCTCGAAACGCCGACGTACAGCGAGGACAGCGATCGCGACGGTCGCACGAAGACGAGCTCTTCGTACTTGGGCGATTATCAAAGAGCGACGTCGACGACGACGACGTGTCGCGAATTGGAGGATATCGATAGTAACGATATAAAAGCTTACGATGATATTCGTCAGTATTATCAGCAGCAAGCTAAACTGTTCAACGAGAACGGCGATCGCAAGCGTTTAGCGTCGAGCGAGGAGGATTTGGATGCCGATTATTTGAACGTACCTAATACGCCTGACGACGATGCCTGTGATATTAATAACGCTACGAGTACTACCACAAACGCATTATTATCATTAGATAAAGCAAACAAACAATCGCCTTCCACTAACGTAAATATTAATAGGGACGAGGAGGCAAAGCACGACGACGACGACGTTGTCGTTGACGATTTGACCGGTATCGTACGCGTAGATTTAGACAATTATAAAGTGATAGAATGTGATCCGGTGCGGCCGGGTGAGCTGAAGGTGCGCCGCTTGGTCTCGCCGGAAGAGAAAGGTGCTAAAGATTCGAAGCGGCCCGAGGACTGGGAGCGCAAAGGGGAGAGAAAGGTAGAAAGACTGCAAGGTGGCGCCGGTAAGGACAAGGTGATCGTGAAGGAGGAGAAGATCACGTTGAAGTCGGTTCCCGATCGCGTCACGAACATCTCGTTGCGGAACGTCGGCGGCGACGGTTCGACCAGCGTCATCGAGTTGAAAGACGACGACGGCGTCGACGCGGTGAAAGGGAAACAAGACGCGACGCACCGTCGCATCACGTTGGTGAGCAAATCGTGTGGCGACGATGCGCACGACAAGGTCGAGATCAATTTGGCGAAGAGCGTTTCCGCGCGGGACGCCGACGACGACGACGCGACCGACGTGAACTACACGACGCGCGGCACGTCGCCGTTGGACCGGAAGGAAATCTCACCTACCTCAGAGAACGTAATCACGAGCGATAATAGCAAGCGACACGGCACGCCTACATTAGAATTAGTTATCGGTAGAAAGGAGGTGCGCACCAAGGAGGCGTCGGCCTGCGCCGAGAGCCGCCTCACGCTATACGGCACTAAGGACGTCGAGATCTCGATACACTCGCAGTCGCACATTTCGGTGACGACGACGCGCAAAGACCATTCCGGCATGGAGACGTCCGAGCGCGTCGACGTCGGCACGACGACGTCCGCCGGCACCGGGGATTCGCGGTCCTCGGACGACGTCACCGAGAAACAGGACGTTTACATTGTGCCGCCTAAGCAAACGTACGACGAACAGCAAACGATCCTCACGGACGGCACGCAACGGAAACGCGAGGAAACGGTCAACTTCAGCGGCAAGAAGCAAATCTACCGCTACGAAAACGATGTGGAGACGGTCACGGAGACGCAATACGAGTCGCCCGTCTCGGAGGAGAGCGTCTCGCACCACGTGACCGACACCGGGATCTCTTTGACGCGCGGCACGACGACGGAAACGATGACGAGCTCGGTCCAGCATCCGCCCGGCTTGATACTATGCCAAACGACCGGTTTCGTGTCGGACACGGCCATCGATGGCGAACAGGAGGAGTACGAATTGACCGATGCCGGTCTGAGTCCGATCCAAGCGGACGAATTGCCGCCGGTCGAGGAGACGTTCGCCGAGACGCAGGCCGTGTACGCGGAGATCGCGACGAGTCCGATTGAGTTCCCGGAATCGGCGTCGATGCACATCTCGCAAGTGGACACGTCCGACGCCGGCACGTTGACCGATCCGATATGCACGAAGGACGCGTCGAGTAGCCCGATCAAGCCGGAGGAGAGTCCGCCGTTGTCGGTCGGCAATAAGATCGCGCAATTGGACGACGAGGAGATATTGAACAGTCGACGGGGTTCGGGCGACGTGCGGGCTAAGGTGAAAATGCTAGAGGAACACGTCACGCGATCGCCCACTCACTTGTCGTACATCAAGAAGAAGCGCGACATTGTCGATTCGGAGGACGAGATGTCCAGTTTGAAGGAGGAGGAAGTGATGAAGGGGTCAACGGAGACGTTGGCGCAAATCGACGACGATTATAAGATCGAGGAGAAGGTTCAGGAAGCGCCGGCAACGGAAACGGATATCGTTGCGGAACCGAAACCAAAAGAGACGATTAAAGTCCATACGACGCCTACACATACGAAAACCGTCGGGCCTAAAATTGCCGAACTGCAAAAGCTGTTCTCGAAGTCGAGCGAATTCGAGGACAGCGGCGACGAGGAATCGGTGTCGAAGAGACAGCCGAAGGAGACGAAGGAAATCAAAGACGTGCATGTCAGTTTTCCTCCGCAAGACGAGAAACCTACAATTCAATTTATCGATAAGAAGGTGGACGTCGTTGTCGAAGACGTACCACCAATGCACCAGGTGATTAAATCTCTGGAGATGCGGATATCGAGCAGCGTGGATACCGTTAAGCCACAAGTCGCCATAGTCAAAGTGTCCAAGCAGATGGTTAAAAGTACAACGAAAGAAGTGGTCGAAAGCGAACACGATGGTGTCGAGACGACGGAATATAAAACTGTTAAAGATACACGTAGCATGTTCGAAGAGTTAATTTCCAGGTCGTCAACGGAGAGCACGCCAGTTAAGAGGCCTAAACCGAGAGGGATGGACGTTAAATCGAAGGAAGTCGATGCTCAACTGGTGGAAGTCGTCGTTAAGGATTCCTTGGAGAAAACATTGCCAAAGGAGCGATCGCCGAAGAAGGAGGAAATCGTCCTAACCGAACAGGACATTGAACGTAGACTATCCGCCGTCGAGGATCAAATTATTGTGGACATACCGCGAACAGAGAAGGAAGAATCAATTGATAAGCTATGCATTCACATCGAGACCGATCAACTAAAGATGAACGGCAGCGTGCCCTGTCTCGAACCGATTTGCGAGAAAGAATTGGTAACACGACGAGTCCCAACGCCGGTAGCTGATATAGACATCGTCTATCAAACCACAGATGTTGAAGCCACAGTTTTCAGAGAAATCGATTCGGAAGAGATGAAAGAAATTGAAAAAGACGCCGTTGAAGAGGAACCTTTGAAAGTCTCGATGGAAATTGATCATTTGCCAGAGGAAATTCCAGAGCCTAAACACACTGATATTATTAGCGAGGTTTTGGTGGCTAATACAAAATTATTGTCGACGATTGCGTTACCAACTGAGGTGGCTAAATCGGAGGCTTTAATCGAGGCCCTCGAACGAATCAAACCGACAGAGGAACATATTGCCAGCATCTTAAAACCGGATACATCGACCGAATTGACCGACATATCTGACATTAGCTCCGACAGAACGGAGAAGATTTGCGATGATATGCACGAAACCGACGAACGTATAGAACCAACTAGCAAAACCGAACTGAGCCTAATCGAGGTCATGCCGAGCACCGATGTGAGCAAAGTGATGTGCGAGGTCCTCGAAGCGACGCGCCAAATCAAAGCGGACGTCAAGGAATTGAAACCGGATCTAACGCCTACTCCGGAAGGTTCGCAACTAACGATTTTACCGTCTGCCTCCATAGAGCAGTTACGAGAATTACAAATCATATCAGAGAACTTTATATTCAAAGAAGCCTATCATGACCTCAAGATGGACACAAGCGATGCTGCTGTGCCAATAGTAACAGCAAAGACTGTTGTTGAAGAGAAAGAAATTGTTAAAGCAAAAACACCAGAATCTCCTAAGGACAAATCTCCAGTGAAAGAAGTAAAGGAAATTGAGATGGCAAAGAAAGAAGTAACTGTCGTTGAAGGGAAAGAAATTGTTAAAGCAAAGACACCAGAATCTCCTAAGGACAAATCTCCAGTGAAAGAAGTAAAGGAAATTGAGATGGCAAAGAAAGAAGTAATTGTCGTTGAAGAGAAAGAAATTGTCAAAGCAAAGACACTAGAATCTCCTAAGGACAAATCTCCAGTGAAAGAAGTAAAGGAAATTGAGATGGCAAAGAAAGAAGTAATTGTCGTTGAAGAGAAAGAAATTGTCAAAGCAAAGACACCAGAATCTCCTAAGGACAAATCTCCAGAGAAAGAAGTAAAGGAAATTGAGATGGCAAAGAAAGAAGTAACTGTCGTTGAAGATAAAGAAATTGTTAAAGCAAATACACCAGAATCTCCTAAGGACAAATCTCCAGTGAAAGAAGTAAAGGAAATTGAGATGGCAAAGAAAGAAGTAACTGTCGTTGAAGGGAAAGAAATTGTTAAAGCAAAGACACCAGAATCTCCTAAGGGCAAATCTCCAGTGAAAGAAGTAAAGGAAATTGAGATGACAAAGAAAGAAGTAACTGTCGTTGAAGAGAAAGAAATTGTTAAAGCAAAGACACCAGAATCTCCTAAGGACAAATCGCCAGTGAAAGAAGTAAAGGAAATTGAGATGGCAAAGAAAGAAGTAACTGTCGTTGAAGGGAAAGAAATTGTTAAAGCAAAGACACCAGAATCTCCTAAGGACAAATCTCCAGTGAAAGAAGTAAAGGAAATTGAGATGGCAAAGAAAGAAGTAACTGTCGTTGAAGGGAAAGAAATTGTTAAAGCAAAGACACCAGAATCTCCTAAGGACAAATCTCCAGTGAAAGAAGTAAAGGAAATTGAGATGGCAAAGAAAGAAGTCACTGTCGTTGAAGAGAAAGAAATTGTTAAAGCAAAGACACCAGAATCTCCTAAGGACAAATCTCCAGAGAAAGAAGTAAAGGAAATTGAGATGGCAAAGAAAGAAGTAACTGTCGTTGAAGAGAAAGAAATTGTTAAAGCAAAGACACCAGAATCTCCTAAGGACAAATCTCCAGTGAAAGAAGTAAAGGAAATTGAGATGGCAAAGAAAGAAGTAACTGTCGTTGAAGAGAAAGAAATTGTTAAAGCAAAGACACCAGAATCTCCTAAGGACAAATCTCCAGAGAAAGAAGTAAAGGAAATTGAGATGTCAAAGAAAGAAGTAACTGTCGTTGAAGAGAAAGAAATTGTTAAAGCAAAGACACCAGAATCTCCTAAGGACAAATCTCCAGTGAAAGAAGTAAAGGAAATTGAGATGGCAAAGAAAGAAGTAACTGTCGTTGAAGGGAAAGAAATTGTTAAAGCAAAGACACCAGAATCTCCTAAGGACAAATCTCCAGTGAAAGAAGTAAAGGAAATTGAGATGGCAAAGAAAGAAGTAACTGTCGTTGAAGGGAAAGAAATTGTTAAAGCAAAGACACCAGAATCTCCTAAGGACAAATCTCCAGTGAAAGAAGTAAAGGAAATTGAGATGGCAAAGAAAGAAGTAACTGTCGTTGAAGAGAAAGAAATTGTTAAAGCAAAGACACCAGAATCTCCTAAGGACAAATCTCCAGTGAAAGAAGTAAAGGAAATTGAGATGGCAAAGAAAGAAGTAACTGTCGTTGAAGAGAAAGAAATTGTTAAAGCAAAGACACCAGAATCTCCTAAGGACAAATCTCCAGAGAAAGAAGTAAAGGAAATTGAGATGTCAAAGAAAGAAGTAACTGTCGTTGAAGAGAAAGAAATTGTTAAAGCAAAGACACCAGAATCTCCTAAGGACAAATCTCCAGTGAAAGAAGTAAAGGAAATTGAGATGGCAAAGAAAGAAGTAACTGTCGTTGAAGGGAAAGAAATTGTTAAAGCAAAGACACCAGAATCTCCTATGGACAAATCTCCAGTGAAAGAAGTAAAGGAAATTGAGATGGCAAAGAAAGAAGTAACTGTCGTTGAAGGGAAAGAAATTGTTAAAGCAAAGACACCAGAATCTCCTAAGGACAAATCTCCAGTGAAAGAAGTAAAGGAAATTGAGATGGCAAAGAAAGAAGTAATTGTCGTTGAAGAGAAAGAAATTGTCAAAGCAAAGACACTAGAATCTCCTAAGGACAAATCTCCAGTGAAAGAAGTAAAGGAAATTGAGATGGCAAAGAAAGAAGTAATTGTCGTTGAAGAGAAAGAAATTGTCAAAGCAAAGACACCAGAATCTCCTAAGGACAAATCTCCAGAGAAAGAAGTAAAGGAAATTGAGATGGCAAAGAAAGAAGTAACTGTCGTTGAAGATAAAGAAATTGTTAAAGCAAATACACCAGAATCTCCTAAGGACAAATCTCCAGTGAAAGAAGTAAAGGAAATTGAGATGGCAAAGAAAGAAGTAACTGTCGTTGAAGGGAAAGAAATTGTTAAAGCAAAGACACCAGAATCTCCTAAGGGCAAATCTCCAGTGAAAGAAGTAAAGGAAATTGAGATGACAAAGAAAGAAGTAACTGTCGTTGAAGAGAAAGAAATTGTTAAAGCAAAGACACCAGAATCTCCTAAGGACAAATCGCCAGTGAAAGAAGTAAAGGAAATTGAGATGGCAAAGAAAGAAGTAACTGTCGTTGAAGGGAAAGAAATTGTTAAAGCAAAGACACCAGAATCTCCTAAGGACAAATCTCCAGTGAAAGAAGTAAAGGAAATTGAGATGGCAAAGAAAGAAGTAACTGTCGTTGAAGGGAAAGAAATTGTTAAAGCAAAGACACCAGAATCTCCTAAGGACAAATCTCCAGTGAAAGAAGTAAAGGAAATTGAGATGGCAAAGAAAGAAGTCACTGTCGTTGAAGAGAAAGAAATTGTTAAAGCAAAGACACCAGAATCTCCTAAGGACAAATCTCCAGAGAAAGAAGTAAAGGAAATTGAGATGGCAAAGAAAGAAGTAACTGTCGTTGAAGATAAAGAAATTGTTAAAGCAAAGACACCAGAATCTCATAAGGACAAATCTCCAGAGAAAGAAGTAAAGGAAATTGAGATGGCAAAGAAAGAAGTAACTGTCGTTGAAGATAAAGAAATTGTTAAAGCAAAGACACCAGAATCTCCTAAGGACAAATCTCCAGTGAAAGAAGTAAAGGAAATTGAGATGGCAAAGAAAGAAGTAACTGTCGTTGAAGATAAAGAAATTGTTAAAGCAAAGACACCAGAATCTCCTAAGGACAAATCTCCAGTGAAAGAAGCAAAGGAAATTGAGATGACAAAGAAAGAAGTAACTGTCGTTGAAGAGAAAGAAATTGTTAAAGCAAAGACACCAGAATCTCCTAAGGACAAATCTCCAGTGAAAGAAGTAAAGGAAATTGAGATGGCAAAGAAAGAAGTAACTGTCGTTGAAGGGAAAGAAATTGTTAAAGCAAAGACACCAGAATCTCCTAAGGACAAATCTCCAGTGAAAGAAGTAAAGGAAATTGAGATGGCAAAGAAAGAAGTAACTGTCGTTGAAGAGAAAGAAATTGTCAAAGCAGAGACACTAGAATCTCCTAAGGACAAATCTCCAGAGAAAGAAGTAAAGGAAATTGAGATGGCAAAGAAAGAAGTAATTGTCGTTGAAGAGAAAGAAATTGTCAAAGCAAAGACACCAGAATCTCCTAAGGACAAATCTCCAGTGAAAGAAGTAAAGGAAATTGAGATGGGAAAGAAAGAAGTAACTGTCGTTGAAGGGAAAGAAATTGTTAAAGCAAAGACACCAGAATCTCCTAAGGGCAAATCTCCAGTGAAAGAAGTAAATGAAATTGAGATGGCAAAGAAAGAAGTAACTGTCGTTGAAGAGAAAGGAATTGTTAAAGCAAAGACACCAGAATCTCCTAAGGACAAATCTCCAGTTAAAGAAGTAAAGGAAATTGAGATGGCAAAGAAAGAAGTAACTGTCGTTGAAGATAAAGAAATTGTTAAAGCAAAGACACCAGAATCTCCTAAGGACAAGTCTCCAGAGAAAGAAGTAAAAGAAATTGAGATGGCAAAGAAAGAAGTAATTGTCGTTGAAGAGAAAGAAATTGTTAAAGCAAAGACACCAGAATCTCCTAAGGACAAATCTCTAGAGAAAGAAGTAAAGGAAATTGAGATGGCAAAGAAAGAAGTAACTGTCGTTGAAGAGAAAGAAATTGTTAAAGCAAAGACACCAGAATCTCCTAAGGACAAATCTCCAGTGAAAGAAGTAAAGGAAATTGAGATGGCAAAGAAAGAAGTAACTGTCGTTGAAGATAAAGAAATTGTTAAAGCAAAGACACCAGAATCTCCTAAGGACAAATCTCCAGAGAAAGAAGCAAAGGAAATTGAGACGGCAAAGAAAGAAGTAATTGTCGTTGAAGAGAAAGAAATTGTTAAAGCAAAGACACCAGAATCTCCTAAGGACAAATCTCCAGTGAAAGAAGTAAAGGAAATTGAGATGACAAAGAAAGAAGTAACTGTCGTTGAAGAGAAAGAAATTGTTAAAGCAAAGACACCAGAATCTCCTAAGGACAAATCTCCAGTTAAAGAAGTAAAGGAAATTGAGATTGCAAAGAAAGAAGTAACTGTCGTTGAAGATAAAGAAATTGTTAAAGCAAAGACACCAGAATCTCCTAAGGACAAATCTCCAGAGAAAGAAGTAAAGGAAATTGAGATGGCAAAGAAAGAAGTAATTGTCGTTGAAGAGAAAGAAATTGTTAAAGCAAAGACACCAGAATCTCCTAAGGACAAATCTCCAGTGAAAGAAGTAAAGGAAATTGAGATGGCAAAGAAAGAAGTAACTGTAGTTGAAGAGAAAGAAATTGTTAAAGCAAAGACACCAGAATCTCCTAAGGACAAATCTCCAGAGAAAGAAGTAAAGGAAATTGAGATGGCAAAGAAAGAAGTAACTGTCGTTGAAGAGAAAGAAATTGTTAAAGCAAAGACACCAGAATCTCCTAAGGACAAATCTCCAGAGAAAGAAGTAAAGGAAATTGAGATGGCAAAGAAAGAAGTAACTGTCGTTGAAGAGAAAGAAATTGTTAAAGCAAAGACACCAGAATCTCCTAAGGACAAATCTCCAGTGAAAGAAGTAAAGGAAATTGAGATGGCAAAGAAAGAAGTAACTGTCGTTGAAGAGAAAGAAATTGTTAAAGCAAAGACACCAGAATCTCCTAAGGACAAATCTCCAGAGAAAGAAGTAAAGGAAATTGAGATGGCAAAGAAAGAAGTAACTGTCGTTGAAGAGAAAGAAATTGTTAAAGCAAAGACACCAGAATCTCCTAAGGACAAATCTCCAGTGAAAGAAGTAAAGGAAATTGAGATGGCAAAGAAAGAAGTAACTGTCGTTGAAGATAAAGAAATTGTTAAAGCAAAGACACCAGAATCTCCTAAGGACAAATCTCCAGAGAAAGAAGCAAAGGAAATTGAGACGGCAAAGAAAGAAGTAATTGTCGTTGAAGAGAAAGAAATTGTTAAAGCAAAGACACCAGAATCTCCTAAGGACAAATCTCCAGTGAAAGAAGTAAAGGAAATTGAGATGACAAAGAAAGAAGTAACTGTCGTTGAAGAGAAAGAAATTGTTAAAGCAAAGACACCAGAATCTCCTAAGGACAAATCTCCAGTGAAAGAAGTAAAGGAAATTGAGATGGCAAAGAAAGAAGTAACTGTCGTTGAAGAGAAAGAAATTGTCAAAGCAGAGACACTAGAATCTCCTAAGGACAAATCTCCAGAGAAAGAAGTAAAGGAAATTGAGATGGCAAAGAAAGAAGTAACTGTCGTTGAAGAGAAAGAAATTGTCAAAGCAGAGACACTAGAATCTCCTAAGGACAAATCTCCAGAGAAAGAAGTAAAGGAAATTGAGATGGCAAAGAAAGAAGTAACTGTCGTTGAAGAGAAAGAAATTGTTAAAGCAAAGACACCAGAATCTCCTAAGGACAAATCTCCAGTGAAAGAAGTAAAGGAAATTGAGATGGCAAAGAAAGAAGTAACTGTCGTTAAAGAGAAAGAAATTGTCAAAGCAGAGACACTAGAATCTCCTAAGGACAAATCTCCAGAGAAAGAAGTAAAGGAAATTGACATGGCAAAGAAAGAAGTAACTGTCGTTGAAGAGAAAGAAATTGTCAAAGCAGAGACACTAGAATCTCCTAAGGACAAATCTCCAGAGAAAGAAGTAAAGGAAATTGAGATGGCAAAGAAAGAAGTAACTGTCGTTGAAGAGAAAGAAATTGTCAAAGCAGAGACACTAGAATCTCCTAAGGACAAATCTCCAGAGAAAGAAGTAAAGGAAATTGAGATGGCAAAGAATGAAGTAATTGTCGTTGAAGAGAAAGAAATTGTCAAAGCAAAGACACCAGAATCTCATAAGGACAAATCTCCAGTGAAAGAAGTAAATGAAATTGAGATGGCAAAGAAAGAAGTAACTGTCGTTGAAGAGAAAGAAATTGTTAAAGCAAAGACACCAGAATCTCCTAAGGACAAATCTCCAGTGAAAGAAGTAATCGAAATTGAGATGGCAAAGAAAGAAGTAACTGTCGTTGAAGATAAAGAAATTGTTAAAGCAAAGACACCAGAATCTCCTAAGGACAAATCTCCAGTGAAAGAAGTAATCGAAATTGAGACGGCAAAGAAAGAAGTAACTGTCGTTGAAGATAAAGAAATTGTTAAAGCAAAGACACCAGAATCTCCTAAGGACAAATCTCCAGTGAAAGAAGTAATCGAAATTGAGATGGCAAAGAAAGAAGTAACTGTCGTTGAAGATAAAGAAATTGTTAAAGCAAAGACACCAGAATCTCCTAAGGACAAATCTCCAGAGAAAGAAGTAAAGGAAATTGAGATGGCAAAGAAAGAAGTAATTGTCGTTGAAGAGAAAGAAATTGTTAAAGCAAAGACACCAGAATCTCCTAAGGACAAATCTCCAGAGAAAGAAGTAAAGGAAATTGAGATGGCAAAGAAAGAAGTAACTGTCGTTGAAGAGAAAGAAATTGTTAAAGCAAAGACACCAGAATCTCCTAAGGACAAATCTCCAGTGAAAGAAGTAAAGGAAATTGAGATGGCAAAGAAAGAAGTAACTGTCGTTGAAGATAAAGAAATTGTTAAAGCAAAGACACCAGAATCTCCTAAGGACAAATCTCCAGAGAAAGAAGTAAAGGAAATTGAGATGGCAAAGAAAGAAGTAACTGTCGTTGAAGAGAAAGAAATTGTTAAAGCAAAGACACCAGAATCTCCTAAGGACAAATCTCCAGTGAAAGAAGTAAAGGAAATTGAGATGGCAAAGAAAGAAGTAACTGTCGTTGAAGATAAAGAAATTGTTAAAGCAAAGACACCAGAATCTCCTAAGGACAAATCTCCAGTGAAAGAAGTAAAGGAAATTGAGATGGCAAAGAAAGAAGTAACTGTCGTTGAAGAGAAAGAAATTGTCAAAGCAGAGACACTAGAATCTCCTAAGGACAAATCTCCAGAGAAAGAAGTAAAGGAAATTGAGATGGCAAAGAAAGAAGTAACTGTCGTTGAAGAGAAAGAAATTGTTAAAGCAAAGACACCAGAATCTCCTAAGGACAAATCTCCAGTGAAAGAAGTAAAGGAAATTGAGATGGCAAAGAAAGAAGTAACTGTCGTTGAAGGGAAAGAAATTGTTAAAGCAAAGACACCAGAATCTCCTAAGGACAAATCTCCAGAGAAAGAAGTAAAGGAAATTGAGATGGCAAAGAAAGAAGTAACTGTCGTTGAAGAGAAAGAAATTGTCAAAGCAGAGACACTAGAATCTCCTAAGGACAAATCTCCACAGAAAGAAGTAAAGGAAATTGAGATGGCAAAGAAAGAAGTAACTGTCGTTGAAGAGAAAGAAATTGTTAAAGCAAAGACACCAGAATCTTCTAAGGACAAATCTCCAGTGAAAGAAGTAATGGAAATTGAGATGGCAAAGAAAGAAGTAACTGTCGTTGAAGATAAAGAAATTGTTAAAGCAAAGACACCAGAATCTCCTAAGGACAAATCTCCAGTGAAAGAAGTAAAGGAAATTGAGATGGCAAAGAAAGAAGTAATTGTCGTTGAAGAGAAAGAAATTGTCAAAGCAAAGACACCAGAATCTCCTAAGGACAAATCTCCAGTGAAAGAAGTACTGGAAATTGAGATGGCAAAGAAAGAAGTAACTGTCGTTGAAGAGAAAGAAATTGTTAAAGCAAAGACACCAGAATCTCCTAAGGACAAATCTCCAGTGAAAGAAGTAAAGGAAATTGAGATGGCAAAGAAAGAAGTAACTGTCGTTGAAGAGAAAGAAATTGTCAAAGCAGAGACATTAGAATCTCCTAAGGACAAATCTCCAGAGAAAGAAGTAAAGGAAATTGAGATGGCAAAGAAAGAAGTAACTGTCGTTGAAGAGAAAGAAATTGTTAAAGCAAAGACACCAGAATCTCCTAAGGACAAATCTCCAGTGAAAGAAGTACTGGAAATTGAGATGGCAAAGAAAGAAGTAACTGTCGTTGAAGAGAAAGAAATTGTTAAAGCAAAGACACCAGAATCTCCTAAGGACAAATCTCCAGTGAAAGAAGTAAAGGAAATTGAGATGGCAAAGAAAGAAGTAACTGTCGTTGAAGAGAAAGAAATTGTCAAAGCAGAGACATTAGAATCTCCTAAGGACAAATCTCCAGAGAAAGAAGTAAAGGAAATTGAGATGGCAAAGAAAGAAGTAACTGTCGTTGAAGAGAAAGAAATTGTTAAAGCAAAGACACCAGAATCTCCTAAGGACAAATCTCCAGTGAAAGAAGTAAAGGAAATTGAGATGGCAAAGAAAGAAGTAACTGTCGTTGAAGAGAAAGAAATTGTCAAAGCAGAGACACTAGAATCTCCTAAGGACAAATCTCCAGAGAAAGAAGTAAAGGAAATTGAGATGGCAAAGAAAGAAGTAATTGTCGTTGAAGAGAAAGAAATTGTCAAAGCAAAGACACCAGAATCTCCTAAGGACAAATCTCCAGTGAAAGAAGTAAATGAAATTGAGATGGCAAAGAAAGAAGTAACTGTCGTTGAAGAGAAAGAAATTGTTAAAGCAAAGACACCAGAATCTCCTAAGGACAAATCTCCAGTGAAAGAAGTAATGGAAATTGAGATGGCAAAGAAAGAAGTAACTGTCGTTGAAGATAAAGAAATTGTTAAAGCAAAGACACCAGAATCTCCTAAGGACAAATCTCCAGAGAAAGAAGTAAAGGAAATTGAGATGGCAAAGAAAGAAGTAATTGTCGTTGAAGAGAAAGAAATTGTTACAGCAAAGACACCAGAATCTCCTAAGGACAAATCTCCAGAGAAAGAAGTAAAGGAAATTGAGATGGCAAAGAAAGAAGTAACTGTCGTTGAAGAGAAAGAAATTGTTAAAGCAAAGACACCAGAATCTCCTAAGGACAAATCTCCAGTGAAAGAAGTAAAGGAAATTGAGATGGCAAAGAAAGAAGTAACTGTCGTTGAAGATAAAGAAATTGTTAAAGCAAAGACACCAGAATCTCCTAAGGACAAATCTCCAGAGAAAGAAGTAAAGGAAATTGAGATGGCAAAGAAAGAAGTAACTGTCGTTGAAGAGAAAGAAATTGTTAAAGCAAAGACACCAGAATCTCCTAAGGACAAATCTCCAGTGAAAGAAGTAAAGGAAATTGAGATGGCAAAGAAAGAAGTAACTGTCGTTGAAGAGAAAGAAATTGTCAAAGCAGAGACACTAGAATCTCCTAAGGACAAATCTCCAGAGAAAGAAGTAAAGGAAATTGAGATGGCAAAGAAAGAAGTAACTGTCGTTGAAGAGAAAGAAATTGTTAAAGCAAAGACACCAGAATCTCCTAAGGACAAATCTCCAGTGAAAGAAGTAAAGGAAATTGAGATGGCAAAGAAAGAAGTAACTGTCGTTGAAGGGAAAGAAATTGTTAAAGCAAAGACACCAGAATCTCCTAAGGACAAATCTCCAGAGAAAGAAGTAAAGGAAATTGAGATGGCAAAGAAAGAAGTAACTGTCGTTGAAGAGAAAGAAATTGTCAAAGCAAAGACACTAGAATCTCCTAAGGACAAATCTCCAGAGAAAGAAGTAAAGGAAATTGAGATGGCAAAGAAAGAAGTAACTGTCGTTGAAGGGAAAGAAATTGTTAAAGCAAAGACACTAGAATCTCCTAAGGACAAATCTCCAGAGAAAGAAGTAAAGGAAATTGAGATGGCAAAGAAAGAAGTAACTGTCGTTGAAGGGAAAGAAATTGTTAAAGCAAAGACACCAGAATCTCCTAAGGACAAATCTCCAGAGAAAGAAGTAAAGGAAATTGAGATGGCAAAGAAAGAAGTAACTGTCGTTGAAGGGAAAGAAATTGTTAAAGCAAAGACACTAGAATCTCCTAAGGACAAATCTCCAGAGAAAGAAGTAAAGGAAATTGAGATGGCAAAGAAAGAAGTAACTGTCGTTGAAGAGAAAGAAATTGTTAAAGCAAAGACACCAGAATCTCCTAAGGACAAATCTCCAGTGAAAGAAGTAATGGAAATTGAGATGGCAAAGAAAGAAGTAACTGTCGTTGAAGATAAAGAAATTGTTAAAGCAAAGACACCAGAATCTCCTAAGGACAAATCTCCAGTGAAAGAAGTAAAGGAAATCGAGATGGCAAAGAAAGAAGTAATTGTCGTTGAAGAGAAAGAAATTGTCAAAGCAAAGACACCAGAATCTCCAAAGGACAAATCTCCAGTGAAAGAAGTACTGGAAATTGAGATGGCAAAGAAAGAAGTAACTGTCGTTGAAGAGAAAGAAATTGTTAAAGCAAAGACACCAGAATCTCCTAAGGACAAATCTCCAGTGAAAGAAGTAAAGGAAATTGAGATGGCAAAGAAAGAAGTAACTGTCGTTGAAGAGAAAGAAATTGTCAAAGCAGAGACATTAGAATCTCCTAAGGACAAATCTCCAGAGAAAGAAGTAAAGGAAATTGAGATGGCAAAGAAAGAAGTAACTGTCGTTGAAGAGAAAGAAATTGTTAAAGCAAAGACACCAGAATCTCCTAAGGACAAATCTCCAGTGAAAGAAGTAAAGGAAATTGAGATGGCAAAGAAAGAAGTAACTGTCGTTGAAGAGAAAGAAATTGTCAAAGCAGAGACACTAGAATCTCCTAAGGACAAATCTCCAGAGAAAGAAGTAAAGGAAATTGAGATGGCAAAGAAAGAAGTAATTGTCGTTGAAGAGAAAGAAATTGTCAAAGCAAAGACAACAGAATCTCCTAAGGACAAATCTCCAGTGAAAGAAGTAAATGAAATTGAGATGGCAAAGAAAGAAGTAACTGTCGTTGAAGAGAAAGAAATTGTTAAAGCAAAGACACCAGAATCTCCTAAGGACAAATCTCCAGTGAAAGAAGTAATGGAAATTGAGATGGCAAAGAAAGAAGTAACTGTCGTTGAAGATAAAGAAATTGTTAAAGCAAAGACACCAGAATCTCCTAAGGACAAATCTCCAGAGAAAGAAGTAAAGGGAATTGAGATGGCAAAGAAAGAAGTAATTGTCGTTGAAGAGAAAGAAATTGTTACAGCAAAGACACCAGAATCTCCTAAGGACAAATCTCCAGAGAAAGAAGTAAAGGAAATTGAGAGGGCAAAGAAAGAAGTAACTGTCGTTGAAGAGAAAGAAATTGTTAAAGCAAAGACACCAGAATCTCCTAAGGACAAATCTCCAGTGAAAGAAGTAAAGGAAATTGAGATGGCAAAGAAAGAAGTAACTGTCGTTGAAGATAAAGAAATTGTTAAAGCAAAGACACCAGAATCTCCTAAGGACAAATCTCCAGAGAAAGAAGTAAAGGAAATTGAGATGGCAAAGAAAGAAGTAACTGTCGTTGAAGAGAAAGAAATTGTTAAAGCAAAGACACCAGAATCTCCTAAGGACAAATCTCCAGTGAAAGAAGTAAAGGAAATTGAGATGGCAAAGAAAGAAGTAACTGTCGTTGAAGGGAAAGAAATTGTTAAAGCAAAGACACCAGAATCTCCTAAGGACAAATCTCCAGAGAAAGAAGTAAAGGAAATTGAGATGGCAAAGAAAGAAGTAACTGTCGTTGAAGAGAAAGAAATTGTCAAAGCAGAGACACTAGAATCTCCTAAGGACAAATCTCCAGAGAAAGAAGTAAAGGAAATTGAGATGGCAAAGAAAGAAGTAACTGTCGTTGAAGAGAAAGAAATTGTTAAAGCAAAGACACCAGAATCTCCTAAGGACAAATCTCCAGTGAAAGAAGTAATGGAAATTGAGATGGCAAAGAAAGAAGTAACTGTCGTTGAAGATAAAGAAATTGTTAAAGCAAAGACACCAGAATCTCCTAAGGACAAATCTCCAGTGAAAGAAGTAAAGGAAATTGAGATGGCAAAGAAAGAAGTAATTGTCGTTGAAGAGAAAGAAATTGTCAAAGCAAAGACACCAGAATCTCCTAAGGACAAATCTCCAGTGAAAGAAGTAAATGAAATTGAGATGGCAAAGAAAGAAGTAACTGTCGTTGAAGAGAAAGAAATTGTTAAAGCAAAGACACCAGAATCTCCTAAGGACAAATCTCCAGTGAAAGAAGTAATGGAAATTGAGATGGCAAAGAAAGGAGTAACTGTCGTTGAAGATAAAGAAATTGTTAAAGCAAAGACACCAGAATCTCCTAAGGACAAATCTCCAGAGAAAGAAGTAAAGGAAATTGAGATGGCAAAGAAAGAAGTAATTGTCGTTGAAGAGAAAGAAATTGTTAAAGCAAAGACACCAGAATCTCCTAAGGACAAATCTCCAGAGAAAGAAGTAAAGGAAATTGAGATGGCAAAGAAAGAAGTAACTGTCGTTGAAGAGAAAGAAATTGTTAAAGCAAAGACACCAGAATCTCCTAAGGACAAATCTCCAGTGAAAGAAGTAAAGGAAATTGAGATGGCAAAGAAAGAAGTAACTGTCGTTGAAGATAAAGAAATTGTTAAAGCAAAGACACCAGAATCTCCTAAGGACAAATCTCCAGAGAAAGAAGTAAAGGAAATTGAGATGGCAAAGAAAGAAGTAACTGTCGTTGAAGAGAAAGAAATTGTTAAAGCAAAGACACCAGAATCTCCTAAGGACAAATCTCCAGTTAAAGAAGTAAAGGAAATTGAGATGGCAAAGAAAGAAGTAACTGTCGTTGAAGATAAAGAAATTGTTAAAGCAAAGACACCAGAATCTCCTAAGGACAAATCTCTAGTGAAAGAAGTCAAGGAAATTGAGATGGCAAAGAAAGAAGTAACTGTCGTTGAAGAGAAAGAAATTGTCAAAGCAGAGACACTAGAATCTCCTAAGGACAAATCTCCAGAGAAAGAAGTAAAGGAAATTGAGATGGCAAAGAAAGAAGTAACTGTCGTTGAAGAGAAAGAAATTGTTAAAGCAAAGACACCAGAATCTCCTAAGGACAAATCTCCAGTGAAAGAAGTAAAGGAAATTGAGATGGCAAAGAAAGAAGTAACTGTCGTTGAAGGGAAAGAAATTGTTAAAGCAAAGACACCAGAATCTCCTAAGGACAAATCTCCAGTGAAAGAAGTAAAGGAAATTGAGATGGCAAAGAAAGAAGTAACTGTCGTTGAAGAGAAAGAAATTGTCAAAGCAGAGACACTAGAATCTCCTAAGGACAAATCTCCAGAGAAAGAAGTAAAGGAAATTGAGATGGCAAAGAAAGAAGTAACTGTCGTTGAAGAGAAAGAAATTGTTAAAGCAAAGACACCAGAATCTCCTAAGGACAAATCTCCAGTGAAAGAAGTAATGGAAATTGAGATGGCAAAGAAAGAAGTAACTGTCGTTGAAGATAAAGAAATTGTTAAAGCAAAGACACCAGAATCTCCTAAGGACAAATCTCCAGTGAAAGAAGTAAAGGAAATTGAGATGGCAAAGAAAGAAGTAATCGTCGTTGAAGAGAAAGAAATTGTCAAAGCAAAGACACCAGAATCTCCTAAGGACAAATCTCCAGTGAAAGAAGTAAATGAAATTGAGATGGCAAAGAAAGAAGTAACTGTCGTTGAAGAGAAAGAAATTGTTAAAGCAAAGACACCAGAATCTCCTAAGGACAAATCTCCAGTGAAAGAAGTAAAGGAAATTGAGATGGCAAAGAAAGAAGTAATTGTCGTTGAAGAGAAAAAACTTGTCAAAGCAAAGACACCAGAATCTCCTAAGGACAAATCTCCAGTGAAAGAAGTAAATGAAATTGAGATGGCAAAGAAAGAAGTAACTGTCGTTGAAGAGAAAGAAATTGTTAAAGCAAAGACACCAGAATCTCCTAAGGACAAATCTCCAGTGAAAGAAGTAATGGAAATTGAGATGGCAAAGAAAGAAGTAACTGTCGTTGAAGATAAAGAAATTGTTAAAGCAAAGACACCAGAATCTCCTAAGGACAAATCTCCAGAGAAAGAAGTAAAGGAAATTGAGATGGCAAAGAAAGAAGTAACTGTCGTTGAAGTGAAAGAAATTGTTAAAGCAAAGACACCAGAATCTCCTAAGGACAAATCTCCAGAGGAAGAAGTAGAGGAAATTGATATGGCAAAGAAAGAAGTAACTGTCATTGAAGAGAAAGAAATTTTTAAAGCAAAGACACCAGAATCTCCTAAGGACAAATCTCCAGAGAAAGAAGTAAAGGAAATTGAGATGGCAAAGAAAGAAGTAACTGTCGTTGAAGAGAAAGAAATTGTTAAAGCAAAGACACCAGAATCTCCTAAGGACAAATCTCCAGAGGAAGAAGTAGAGGAAATTGATATGGCAAAGAAAGAAGTAACTGTCATTGAAGAGAAAGAAATTGTTAAAGCAAAGACACCAGAATCTCCTAAGGACAAATCTCCAGCGCATGAAGAAAAGGAAATTGAGATGGCAAAGAAAGAAGTAACTGTCGTTGAAGAGAAAGAAATTGTTAAAGCAGAGACACCAGAATCTCCTAAGGACAAATCTCCAGAGAAAGAAGTAAAGGAAATTGAGATGGTAAGGAAAGAACTAACTGCCGTTGAAGAGAAAGAAATTGTTAAAGCAAAGACACCAGAATCTCCTAAGGACAAATCTCCAGAGAAAGAAGTAAAGGAAATTGAGATGGCAAAGAAAGAAGTAACTGTCATTGAAGAGAAAGAAATTGTTAAAGCAAAGACACCAGAATCTCCTAAGGACAAATCTCCAGAGCAAGAAGAAAAGGAAATTGAGATGGCAAAGAAAGAAGTAACTGTCGTTGAAGAGAAAGAAATTGTTAAAGCAAAGACACCAGAATCTCCTAAGGACAAATCTCCAGAGAAACAAGTAAAGGAAATTGAGATGGTAAGGAAAGAACTAACTGCCGTTGAAGAGAAAGAAATTGTTAAAGCAAAGACACCAGAATCTCCTAAGGACAAATCTCCAGAGAAAGAAGTAAAGGAAATTGAGATGGCAAAGAAAGAAGTAACTGTCGTTGAAGAGAAAGAAATTGTTAAAGCAAAGACACCAGAATCTCCTAAGGACAAATCTCCAGAGGAAGAAGAAAAGGAAATTAAGATGGCAAAGAAAGAAGTAATTGTCGTTGCAGAGAAAGAAATTGTTAAAGCAAAGACACCAGAATCTCCTAAGGACAAATCTCCAGTGAAAGAAGTAATGGAAATTGAGATGGCAAAGAAAGAAGTAACTGTCGTTGAAGATAAAGAAATTGTTAAAGCAAAGACACCAGAATCTCCTAAGGACAAATCTCCAGTGAAAGAAGTAAAGGAAATTGAGATGGCAAAGAAAGAAGTAATTGTCGTTGAAGAGAAAGAAATTGTCAAAGCAAAGACACCAGAATCTCCTAAGGACAAATCTCCAGTGAAAGAAGTAAATGAAATTGAGATGGCAAAGAAAGAAGTAACTGTCGTTGAAGAGAAAGAAATTGTTAAAGCAAAGACACCAGAATCTCCTAAGGACAAATCTCCAGTGAAAGAAGTAATGGAAATTGAGATGGCAAAGAAAGGAGTAACTGTCGTTGAAGATAAAGAAATTGTTAAAGCAAAGACACCAGAATCTCCTAAGGACAAATCTCCAGAGAAAGAAGTAAAGGAAATTGAGATGGTAAGGAAAGAACTAACTGCCGTTGAAGAGAAAGAAATTGTTAAAGCAAAGACACCAGAATCTCCTAAGGACAAATCTCCAGTGAAAGAAGTAAAGGAAATTGAGATGGCAAAGAAAGAAGTAACTGTCGTTGAAGGGAAAGAAATTGTTAAAGCAAAGACACCAGAATCTCCTAAGGACAAATCTCCAGTGAAAGAAGTAAAGGAAATTGAGATGGCAAAGAAAGAAGTAACTGTCGTTGAAGAGAAAGAAATTGTCAAAGCAGAGACACT
The DNA here is from genome assembly GCA_963695495.1 of Hololepta plana. Taxonomy (NCBI): domain Eukaryota; kingdom Metazoa; phylum Arthropoda; class Insecta; order Coleoptera; family Histeridae; genus Hololepta; species Hololepta plana. The sequence goes on along the minus strand of OY968837.1, from coordinate 8,791,986 downwards.
AGAATCTCCTAAGGACAAATCTCCAGAGAAAGAAGTAAAGGAAATTGAGATGGCAAAGAAAGAAGTAATTGTCGTTGAAGAGAAAGAAATTGTCAAAGCAAAGACACCAGAATCTCCTAAGGACAAATCTCCAGTGAAAGAAGTAAATGAAATTGAGATGGCAAAGAAAGAAGTAACTGTCGTTGAAGAGAAAGAAATTGTTAAAGCAAAGACACCAGAATCTCCTAAGGACAAATCTCCAGTGAAAGAAGTAATGGAAATTGAGATGGCAAAGAAAGGAGTAACTGTCGTTGAAGATAAAGAAATTGTTAAAGCAAAGACACCAGAATCTCCTAAGGACAAATCTCCAGAGAAAGAAGTAAAGGAAATTGAGATGGTAAGGAAAGAACTAACTGCCGTTGAAGAGAAAGAAATTGTTAAAGCAAAGACACCAGAATCTCCTAAGGACAAATCTCCAGTGAAAGAAGTAAAGGAAATTGAGATGGCAAAGAAAGAAGTAACTGTCGTTGAAGGGAAAGAAATTGTTAAAGCAAAGACACCAGAATCTCCTAAGGACAAATCTCCAGTGAAAGAAGTAAAGGAAATTGAGATGGCAAAGAAAGAAGTAACTGTCGTTGAAGAGAAAGAAATTGTCAAAGCAGAGACACTAGAATCTCCTAAGGACAAATCTCCAGAGAAAGAAGTAAAGGAAATTGAGATGGCAAAGAAAGAAGTAATTGTCGTTGAAGAGAAAGAAATTGTCAAAGCAAAGACACCAGAATCTCCTAAGGACAAATCTCCAGTGAAAGAAGTAATGGAAATTGAGATGGCAAAGAAAGATGTAACTGTCGTTGAAGATAAAGCAATTGTTAAAGCAAAGACACCAGAATCTCCTAAGGACAAATCTCCAGTGAAAGAAGTAAATGAAATTGAGATGGCAAAGAAAGAAGTAACTGTCGTTGAAGAGAAAGGAATTGTTAAAGCAAAGACACCAGAATCTCCTAAGGACAAATCTCCAGTTAAAGAAGTAAAGGAAATTGAGATGGCAAAGAAAGAAGTAACTGTCGTTGAAGATAAAGAAATTGTTAAAGCAAAGACACCAGAATCTCCTAAGGACAAGTCTCCAGAGAAAGAAGTAAAAGAAATTGAGATGGCAAAGAAAGAAGTAATTGTCGTTGAAGAGAAAGAAATTGTTAAAGCAAAGACACCAGAATCTCCTAAGGATAAATCTCCAGAGAAAGAAGTAAAGGAAATTGAGATGGCAAAGAAAGAAGTAACTGTCGTTGAAGAGAAAGAAATTGTTAAAGCAAAGACACCAGAATCTCCTAAGGACAAATCTCCAGTGAAAGAAGTAAAGGAAATTGAGATGGCAAAGAAAGAAGTAACTGTCGTTGAAGATAAAGAAATTGTTAAAGCAAAGACACCAGAATCTCCTAAGGACAAATCTCCAGAGAAAGAAGCAAAGGAAATTGAGACGGCAAAGAAAGAAGTAATTGTCGTTGAAGAGAAAGAAATTGTTAAAGCAAAGACACCAGAATCTCCTAAGGACAAATCTCCAGTGAAAGAAGTAAAGGAAATTGAGATGACAAAGAAAGAAGTAACTGTCGTTGAAGAGAAAGAAATTGTTAAAGCAAAGACACCAGAATCTCCTAAGGACAAATCTCCAGTTAAAGAAGTAAAGGAAATTGAGATTGCAAAGAAAGAAGTAACTGTCGTTGAAGATAAAGAAATTGTTAAAGCAAAGACACCAGAATCTCCTAAGGACAAATCTCCAGAGAAAGAAGTAAAGGAAATTGAGATGGCAAAGAAAGAAGTAATTGTCGTTGAAGAGAAAGAAATTGTTAAAGCAAAGACACCAGAATCTCCTAAGGACAAATCTCCAGTGAAAGAAGTAAAGGAAATTGAGATGGCAAAGAAAGAAGTAACTGTCGTTGAAGAGAAAGAAATTGTTAAAGCAAAGACACCAGAATCTCCTAAGGACAAATCTCAAGAGGAAGAAGAAAAGGAAATTGAGATGGCAAAGAAAGAAGTAATTGTCGTTGAACAGCAAGAAATTGTTAAAGCAAAGACACCAAAATCTCCTAAGGACAAATCTCCAGAGAAAGAAGAAAAGGAAATTGAGATGGCAAAGAAAGATGAAATTGTCGTTGAACAGCAAGAAATTGTTAAAGCAAAGACACCAGAATCTCCTAAGGACAAATCTCCAGAGGAAGAAATAGAGGAAATTGATTTGGCAAAGAAAGAAGTAACTGTCATTGAAGAGAAAGAAATTGTTAAAGCAAAGACACCAGAATCTCCTAAGGACAAATCTCAAGAGGAAGAAGAAAAGGAAATTGAGATGGCAAAGAAAGAAGTAATTGTCGTTGAACAGCAAGAAATTGTTAAAGCAAAGACACCAGAATCTCCTAAGGACAAATCTCCAGAGGAAGAAATAGAGGAAATTGAGATGGCAAAGAAAGAAGTAACTGTCATTGAAGTGAAAGAAATTGTTAAAGCAAAGACACCAGAATCTCCTAAGGACAAATCTCCAGAGGAAGAAGTAGAGGAAATTGATATGGCAAAGAAAGAAGTAACTGTCATTGAAGAGAAAGAAATTGTTAAAGCAAAGACACCAGAATCTCCTAAGGACAAATCTCCAGAGGAAGAAGTAAAGGAAATTGGGATGGCAAAGAAAGAAATAATTGTCGTTGAAGATAAAGAAATTGTTAAAGCAAGGACACCAGAATCTCCTAAGGACAAATCTCCAGAGGAAGAAGAAAAGGAAATTGAGATGGCAAAGAAAGAAGTAACTGTCGTTGAAGAGAAAGAAATTGTTAAAGCAAAGACACCAGAATCTCCTAAGGACAAATCTCCAGAGAAAGAAGTAAAGGAAATTGAGATGGCAAAGAAAGAAATAATTGTCGTTGAAGATAAAGAAATTGTTAAAGCAAGGACACCAGAATCTCCTAAGGACAAATCTGCAGTGGAAGAAGTAAAGGAAATTGGGATGGCAAAGAAAGAAATAACTGTCGTTGAAGATAAAGAAATTGTTAAAGCAAAGACACCAGAATCTCCTAAGGACAAATCTCCAGTGAAAGAAGTAAAGGAAATTAAGATGGCAAAGAAAGACGTAACTGTCGTTGAAGAGAAGGAAATTGTTAAAGCAAAGACACCAGAATCTCCTAAGGACAAATCTCCAGTGAAAGAAGTAAAGGAAATTGAGATGGCAAAGAAAGAAATAACTGTCGTTGAAGATAAAGAAATTGTTAAAGCAAAGACACCAGAATCTCCTAAGGACAAATCTCCAGCGGAAGAAGTAAAGGAAATTGGGATGGCAAAGAAAGAAATAACTGTCGTTGAAGATAAAGAAATTGTTAAAGCAAAGACACCAGAGTCTCCTAAGGACAAATCTCAAGAGAAAGAAGTAAAGGAAATTGAGATGGCAAAGAAAGAAGTAACTGTCGTTGAAGAGCAAGAAATTGTTAAAGCAAAGACACCAAAATCTCCTAAGGACAAATCTCCAGTGAAAGAAGTAAATGAAATTGAGATGGCAAAGAAAGAAGTAACTGTCGTTGAAGAGAAAGAAATTGTTAAAGCAAAGACACCAGAATCTCCTAAGGACAAATCTCCAGTGAAAGAAGTAATGGAAATTGAGATGGCAAAGAAAGAGGTAACTGTCGTTGAAGATAAAGAAATTGTTAAAGCAAAGACACCAGAATCTCCTAAGGACAAATCTCCAGAGAAAGAAGTAAAGGAAATTGAGATGGCAAAGAAAGAAGTAATTGTCGTTGAAGAGAAAGAAATTGTTAAAGCAAAGACACCAGAATCTCCTAAGGACAAATCTCCAGAGAAAGAAGTAAAGGAAATTGAGATGGCAAAGAAAGAAATAATTGTCGTTGAAGATAAAGAAATTGTTAAAGCAAGGACACCAGAATCTCCTAAGGACAAATCTCCAGAGGAAGAAGTAAAGGAAATTGGGATGGCAAAGAAAGAAATAACTGTCGTTGAAGATAAAGAAATTGTTAAAGCAAAGACACCAGAATCTCCTAAGGACAAATCTCCAGTGAAAGAAGTAAAGGAAATTAAGATGGCAAAGAAAGACGTAACTGTCGTTGAAGAGAAGGAAATTGTTAAAGCAAAGACACCAGAATCTCCTAAGGACAAATCTTTAGTGAAAGAAGTAAAGGAAATTGAGATGGCAAAGAAAGAAATAACTGTCGTTGAAGATAAAGAAATTGTTAAAGCAAAGACACCAGAATCTCCTAAGGACAAATCTCCAGCGGAAGAAGTAAAGGAAATTGGGATGGCAAAGAAAGAAATAACTGTCGTTGAAGATAAAGAAATTATTAAAGCAAAGACACCAGAGTCTCCTAAGGACAAATCTCAAGAGAAAGAAGTAAAGGAAATTGAGATGGCAAAGAAAGAAGTAACTGTGGTTGAAGAGCAAGAAATTGTTAAAGCAAAGACACCAAAATCTCCTAAGGACAAATCTCCAGAGAAAGAAGTAAAGGAAATTGAGATGGTAAGGAAAGAACTAACTGCCGTTGAAGAGAAAGAAATTGTTAAAGCAAAGACACCAGAATCTCCTAAGGACAAATCTCCAGAGAAAGAAGTAAAGGAAATTGAGATGGCAAAGAAAGAAGTAACTGTCGTTGAAGAGAAAGAAATTGTTAAAGCAAAGACACCAGAATCTCCTAAGGACAAATCTCCAGAGGAAGAAGAAAAGGAAATTGAGATGGCAAAGAAAGAAGTAATTGTCGTTGCAGAGAAAGAAATTGTTAAAGCAAAGACACCAGAATCTCCTAAGGACAAATCTCCAGAGGAAGAAATAGAGGAAATTGAGATGGCAAAGAAACAAGTAACTGTCATTGAAGAGAAAGAAATTGTTAAAGCAAAGACATCAGAATCTCCTGAATACAAATCTCCAGAGAAAGAAGTAAAAGAAATTGAGATGGCAAAGAAACAAGTAACTGTCATTGAAGAGAAAGAAATTGTTAAAGCAAAGACACCAGAATCTCCTAAGGACAAATCTCCAGAGGAAGAAGTAGAGGAAATTGATATGGCGAAGAAAGAAGTAACTGTCATTGAAGAGAAAGAAATTGTTAAAGCAAAGACACCAGAATTTCCTAAGGACAAATCTCCAGAGAAAGAAGTAAAGGAAATTGAGATGGCAAAGAAAGAAGCAACGGTCGTTGCAGAGAAAGAAATTGTTAAAGCAAAGACACCAGAATCTCCTAAGGACAAATCTCCAGAGGAAGAAGTAAAGGAAATTGGGATTGCACAGAAAGAAATAACTGTCGTTCAAGATAAAGAAATTGTTAAAGCAAAGACACCAGAATCTCCTAAGGACAAATCTCCAGAGAAAGAAGTAAAGGAAATTGGGATGGCAAAGAAAGAAGTAATTGTCGTTGAAGAGCTAGAAGTTGTTAAAGCAAAGACACCAGAATCTCCTAAGGACAAATCTCCAGAGAAAGAAGTAGAGGAAATTGATATGGCGAAGAAAGAAGTAACTGCCATTGAAGAGAAAGAAATTGTTAAAGCAAAGACACCAGAATCTCCTAAGGACAAATCTCCAGAGAAAGAAGTAAAGGAAATTGAGATGGCAAAGAAAGAAGTAATTGTCGTTGAAGAGAAAGAAATTGTCAAAGCAAAGACACCAGAATCTCCTAAGGACAAATCTCCAGAGAAAGAAGAAAAGGAAATTGAGATGGCAAAGAAAGAAGTAATTGTCGTTGAAGAGCTAGAAGTTGTTAAAGCAAAGACACCAGAATCTCCTAAGGACAAATCTCCAGAGAAAGAAGTAAAGGAAATTGAGATGGCAAAGAAAGAAGTAATTGTCGTTGAAGAGCTAGAAGTTGTTAAAGCAAAGACACCAGAATCTCCTAAGGACAAATCTCCAGAGAAAGAAGTAGAGGAAATTGATATGGCGAAGAAAGAAGTAACTGTCATTGAAGAGAAAGAAATTGTCAAAGCAAAGACACCAGAATCTCCTAAGGACAAATCTCCAGAGAAAGAAGTAAAGGAAATTGAGATGGCAAAGAAAGAAGTAATTGTCGTTGAAGAGCTAGAAGTTGTTAAAGCAAAGACACCAGAATCTCCTAAGGACAAATCTCCAGAGAAAGAAGAAAAGGAAATTGAGATGGCAAAGAAAGATGAAATTGTCGTTGCAGAGAAAGAAATTGTTAAAGCAAAGACAACAGAATCTCCTAAGGACAAATCTCCAGAGGAAGAAGAAAAGGAAATTGGGATGGCAAAGATAGATGTAATTGTCGTTGCAGAGAAAGAAATTGTTAAAGCAAAGACACCAGAATCTCCTAAGGACAAATCTCCAGAGGAAGAAGAAAAGGAAATTGGGATGGCAAAGAAAGAAGTAACTGTCGTTGAAGGGAAAGAAATTGTTAAAGCAAAGACACCAGAATTTCCTAAGGACAAATCTCCAGAGAAAGAAGTAAAGGAAATTGAGATGGCAAAGAAAGAAGCAACTGTCGTTGCAGAGAAAGAAATTGTTAAAGCAAAGACACCAGAATCTCCTAAGGACAAATCTCCTGAGGAAGAAGTAAAGGAAATTGGGATGGCAAAGAAAGAAGCAACTGTCGTTGCAGAGAAAGAAATTGTTAAGGCAAAGACACCAGAATCTCCTGAGGACAAATCTCCAGAGGAAGAAGTAAAGGAAATTGGGATTGCACAGAAAGAAATAACTGTCGTTCAAGATAAAGAAATTGTTAAAGCAAAGACACCAAAATCTCCTAAGGACAAATCTCCAGAGAAAGAAGTAAAGGAAATTGAGATGGCAAAGAAAGAAGTAATTGTCGTTGAAGAGCTAGAAGTTGTTAAAGCAAAGACACCAGAATCTCCTAAGGACAAATCTCCAGAGAAAGAAGTAAAGGAAATTGAGATGGCAAAGAAAGATGTAATTGTCGTCGAAGAGAAAGAAATTGTTAAAGCAAAGACACCAGAATCTCCTAAGGACAAATCTCCAGAGAAAGAAGTAAAGGAAATTGAGATGGCAAAGAAAGAAGTAATTGTCGTTGAAGAGAAAGATATTGTCAAAGCAAAGACACCAGAATCTCCTAAGGACAAATCTCCAGAGAAAGAAGTAAAGGAAATTGAGATGGCAAAGAAAGAAGTAATTGTCGTTGAAGAGCTAGAAGTTGTTAAAGCAAAGACACCAGAATCTCCTAAGGACAAATCTCCAGAGAAAGAAGAAAAGGAAATTGAGATGGCAAAGAAAGATGAAATTGTCGTTGCAGAGAAAGAAATTGTTAAAGCAAAGACAACAGAATCTTCTAAGGACAAATCTCCAGAGGAAGAAGAAAAGGAAATTGGGATGGCAAAGAAAGATGTAATTGTCGTTGCAGAGAAAGAAATTGTTAAAGCAAAGACACCAGAATCTCCTAAGGACAAATCTCCAGAGGAAGAAGAAAAGGAAATTGGGATGGCAAAGAAAGAAGTAACTGTCGTTGAAGGGAAAGAAATTGTTAAAGCAAAGACACCAGAATTACAAGAAACTCCTGATGACAAATCTCCAGAGAAAGAAGTTAAAGAGATCGAGATAGTAAAGAAGGAAGTTACTCCTGTTGAAGAGAAAAAAATTGTTAAAGCAAAGACACCAGAATTACAAGAAACGGCGGATGACAAATCTCCAGAGAAAGAAGTTAAAGAGATCGAGGTAGTAAAGAAGGAAGTTACTCCTGTTGAAGAGAAAGAAATTGTTAAAGCAAAGACACCAGAATTACAAGAAAGTCCTGATGACAAATTTCCAGAGAAAGAAGTTAAAGAGATGGTGGTAGTAAAGAAGGAAGCTAGTCCTGTTGAGGAGAAGGAAATTGTTAAAGCAAAGACACCAGAATTACAAGAAACTCCTGATGACAAAACTCCAGAGAAAGAAATTAAAGAGATCGAGGTGGGAAAGAAAGAAGTTAGTCCTGTTGAGGAGAAAGAAATTGTTAAAGCAAAGACACCAGAATTACGAGAAACCGCTGATGACAAATCTCCAGAGGAAGAAGTAAAAGAGATCGAACTGGTAAAGAAAGAAGTTAGTCCTGTTGAGGAGAAAGAAATTGTTAAAGCAAAGACACCAGAATCACAAGAAATTCCTGATGGCGAATCTCTAGAGAAAGACGCTAAAGAGATCGAGGTGGTAAAGAAAGAAGTTAGTCCTGTTGAGGAGAAAGAAATTGTTAAAGCAAAGACACCCGAATTACAAGAAACTCCTGATGACAAATCTCCAGAGAAAGAAGTTAAAGAGATCGAGATAGTAAAGAAGGAAGTTACTCCTGTTGAAGAGAAAGAAATTGTTAAAGCAAAGACATCAGAATTACAAGAAACTGCTGATTACAAATCTCCAGAGAAAGAAGTTAAAGAGATCGAGGTAGTAAAGAAGGAAGTTACTCCTGTTGAAGAGAAAGAAATTGTTAAAGCAAAGACACCAGAATTACAAGAAACGGCTGATGACAAATCTCCAGAGAAAGAAGTTAAAGAGATCGAGCTAGTAAAGAAGGAAGTTACTCCTGTTGAAGAGAAAGAAATTGTTAAAGCAAAGACACCAGAATTACAAGAAACGGTTGATGACAAATCTCCAGAGAAAGAAGTTAAAGAGATCGAGGTAGAAAAGAAGGAAGCTAGTCCTGTTGAGGAGAAGGAAATTGTTAAAGCAAAGACACCAGAATTACAAGAAACTCCTGATGACAAATCTCCAGAGAAAGAAGTAAAAGAGATCGAGGTGGTAAAGAAAGAACTTAGTCCTGTTGAGGAGAAAGAAATTGTTAAAGCAAAGACACCAGAATTACAAGAAACTCCTGATGACAAATCTCCAGAGAAAGAAGTGAAAGAGATCGAGGTGGTAAAGAAAGAACTTAGTCCTGTTGAGGAGAAAGAAATTGTTAAAGCAAAGACACCAGAATTACAAGAAACTACTGATGACAAATCTCCAGAGAAAGAAGTTAAAGAGATCGAGGTGGTAAAGAAAGAACTTAGTCCTGTTGAGGAGAAAGAAATTGTTAAAGCAAAGACACCAGAATTACAAGAAACTCCTGATGACAAATCTCCAGAGAAAGAAGTAAAAGAGATCGAGGTAGAAAAGAAGGAAGCTAGTCCTGTTGAGGAGAAGGAAATTGTTAAAGCAAAGACACCAGAATTACAAGAAACTCCTGATGACAAATCTCCAGAGAAAGAAGTAAAAGAGATCGAGGTGGTAAAGAAAGAACTTAGTCCTGTTGAGGAGAAAGAAATTGTTAAAGCAAAGACACCAGAATTACAAGAAACTCCTGATGACAAATCTCCAGAGAAAGAAGTGAAAGAGATCGAGGTAGAAAAGAAGGAAGCTAGTCCTGTTGAGGAGAAGGAAATTGTTAAAGCAAAGACACCAGAATTACAAGAAACTCCTGATGACAAATCTCCAGAGAAAGAAGTAAAAGAGATCGAGGTGGTAAAGAAAGAACTTAGTCCTGTTGAGGAGAAAGAAATTGTTAAAGCAAAGACACCAGAATTACAAGAAACTCCTGATGACAAATCTCCAGAGAAAGAAGTGAAAGAGATCGAGGTAGAAAAGAAGGAAGCTAGTCCTGTTGAGGAGAAGGAAATTGTTAAAGCAAAGACACCAGAATTACAAGAAACTCCTGATGACAAATCTCCAGAGAAAGAAGTAAAAGAGATCGAGGTGGTAAAGAAAGAACTTAGTCCTGTTGAGGAGAAAGAAATTGTTAAAGCAAAGACACCAGAATTACAAGAAACTCCTGATGACAAATCTCCAGAGAAAGAAGTGAAAGAGATCGAGGTAGTAAAGAAGGAAGTTACTCCTGTTGAAGAGAAAGAAATTGTTAAAGCAAAGACACCAGAATTACAAGAAAGTCCTGATGACAAATTTCCAGAGAAAGAAGTTAAAGAGATGGTGGTAGTAAAGAAGGAAGCTAGTCCTGTTGAGGAGAAGGAAATTGTTAAAGCAAAGACACCAGAATTACAAGAAACTCCTGATGACAAATCTCCAGAGAAAGAAGTAAAAGAGATCGAGGTGGTAAAGAAAGAACTTAGTCCTGTTGAGGAGAAAGAAATTGTTAAAGCAAAGACACCAGAATTACAAGAAACTCCTGATGACAAATCTCCAGAGAAAGAAGTGAAAGAGATCGAGGTGGTAAAGAAAGAACTTAGTCCTGTTGAGGAGAAAGAAATTGTTAAAGCAAAGACACCAGAATTACAAGAAACTACTGATGACAAATCTCCAGAGAAAGAAGTTAAAGAGATCGAGGTGGTAAAGAAAGAACTTAGTCCTGTTGAGGAGAAAGAAATTGTTAAAGCAAAGACACCAGAATTACAAGAAACTCCTGATGACAAATCTCCAGAGAAAGAAGTTAAAGAGATCGAGGTAGAAAAGAAGGAAGCTAGTCCTGTTGAGGAGAAGGAAATTGTTAAAGCAAAGACACCAGAATTACAAGAAACTCCTGATGACAAATCTCCAGAGAAAGAAGTAAAAGAGATCGAGGTGGTAAAGAAAGAACTTAGTCCTGTTGAGGAGAAAGAAATTGTTAAAGCAAAGACACCAGAATTACAAGAAACTCCTGATGACAAATCTCCAGAGAAAGAAGTGAAAGAGATCGAGGTGGTAAAGAAAGAACTTAGTCCTGTTGAGGAGAAAGAAATTGTTAAAGCAAAGACACCAGAATTACAAGAAACTACTGATGACAAATCTCCAGAGAAAGAAGTTAAAGAGATCGAGGTGGTAAAGAAAGAACTTAGTCCTGTTGAGGAGAAAGAAATTGTTAAAGCAAAGACACCAGAATTACAAGAAACTCCTGATGACAAATCTCCAGAGAAAGAAGTAAAAGAGATCGAGGTAGAAAAGAAGGAAGCTAGTCCTGTTGAGGAGAAGGAAATTGTTAAAGCAAAGACACCAGAATTACAAGAAACTCCTGATGACAAATCTCCAGAGAAAGAAGTAAAAGAGATCGAGGTGGTAAAGAAAGAACTTAGTCCTGTTGAGGAGAAAGAAATTGTTAAAGCAAAGACACCAGAATTACAAGAAACTCCTGATGACAAATCTCCAGAGAAAGAAGTGAAAGAGATCGAGGTAGAAAAGAAGGAAGCTAGTCCTGTTGAGGAGAAGGAAATTGTTAAAGCAAAGACACCAGAATTACAAGAAACTCCTGATGACAAATCTCCAGAGAAAGAAGTAAAAGAGATCGAGGTGGTAAAGAAAGAACTTAGTCCTGTTGAGGAGAAAGAAATTGTTAAAGCAAAGACACCAGAATTACAAGAAACTCCTGATGACAAATCTCCAGAGAAAGAAGTTAAAGAGATCGAGGTAGAAAAGAAGGAAGCTAGTCCTGTTGAGGAGAAGGAAATTGTTAAAGCAAAGACACCAGAATTACAAGAAACTCCTGATGACAAATCTCCAGAGAAAGAAGTAAAAGAGATCGAGGTGGTAAAGAAAGAACTTAGTCCTGTTGAGGAGAAAGAAATTGTTAAAGCAAAGACACCAGAATTACAAGAAACTCCTGATGACAAATCTCCAGAGAAAGAAGTGAAAGAGATCGAGGTGGTAAAGAAAGAACTTAGTCCTGTTGAGGAGAAAGAAATTGTTAAAGCAAAGACACCAGAATTACAAGAAACTACTGATGACAAATCTCCAGAGAAAGAAGTTAAAGAGATCGAGGTGGTAAAGAAAGAACTTAGTCCTGTTGAGGAGAAAGAAATTGTTAAAGCAAAGACACCAGAATTACAAGAAACTCCTGATGACAAATCTCCAGAGAAAGAAGTAAAAGAGATCGAGGTAGAAAAGAAGGAAGCTAGTCCTGTTGAGGAGAAGGAAATTGTTAAAGCAAAGACACCAGAATTACAAGAAACTCCTGATGACAAATCTCCAGAGAAAGAAGTAAAAGAGATCGAGGTGGTAAAGAAAGAACTTAGTCCTGTTGAGGAGAAAGAAATTGTTAAAGCAAAGACACCAGAATTACAAGAAACTCCTGATGACAAATCTCCAGAGAAAGAAGTGAAAGAGATCGAGGTAGAAAAGAAGGAAGCTAGTCCTGTTGAGGAGAAGGAAATTGTTAAAGCAAAGACACCAGAATTACAAGAAACTCCTGATGACAAATCTCCAGAGAAAGAAGTAAAAGAGATCGAGGTGGTAAAGAAAGAACTTAGTCCTGTTGAGGAGAAAGAAATTGTTAAAGCAAAGACACCAGAATTACAAGAAACTCCTGATGACAAATCTCCAGAGAAAGAAGTGAAAGAGATCGAGGTAGAAAAGAAGGAAGCTAGTCCTGTTGAGGAGAAGGAAATTGTTAAAGCAAAGACACCAGAATTACAAGAAACTCCTGATGACAAATCTCCAGAGAAAGAAGTAAAAGAGATCGAGGTGGTAAAGAAAGAACTTAGTCCTGTTGAGGAGAAAGAAATTGTTAAAGCAAAGACACCAGAATTACAAGAAACTCCTGATGACAAATCTCCAGAGAAAGAAGTGAAAGAGATCGAGGTAGTAAAGAAGGAAGTTACTCCTGTTGAAGAGAAAGAAATTGTTAAAGCAAAGACACCAGAATTACAAGAAAGTCCTGATGACAAATTTCCAGAGAAAGAAGTTAAAGAGATGGTGGTAGTAAAGAAGGAAGCTAGTCCTGTTGAGGAGAAGGAAATTGTTAAAGCAAAGACACCAGAATTACAAGAAACTCCTGATGACAAATCTCCAGAGAAAGAAGTAAAAGAGATCGAGGTGGTAAAGAAAGAACTTAGTCCTGTTGAGGAGAAAGAAATTGTTAAAGCAAAGACACCAGAATTACAAGAAACTCCTGATGACAAATCTCCAGAGAAAGAAGTGAAAGAGATCGAGGTAGAAAAGAAGGAAGCTAGTCCTGTTGAGGAGAAGGAAATTGTTAAAGCAAAGACACCAGAATTACAAGAAACTCCTGATGACAAATCTCCAGAGAAAGAAGTAAAAGAGATCGAGGTGGTAAAGAAAGAACTTAGTCCTGTTGAGGAGAAAGAAATTGTTAAAGCAAAGACACCAGAATTACAAGAAACTCCTGATGACAAATCTCCAGAGAAAGAAGTGAAAGAGATCGAGGTAGAAAAGAAGGAAGCTAGTCCTGTTGAGGAGAAGGAAATTGTTAAAGCAAAGACCCCAGAATTACAAGAAACTCCTGATGACAAATCTCCAGAGAAAGAAGTAAAAGAGATCGAGGTGGTAAAGAAAGAACTTAGTCCTGTTGAGGAGAAAGAAATTGTTAAAGCAAAGACACCAGAATTACAAGAAACTCCTGATGACAAATCTCCAGAGAAAGAAGTTAAAGAGATCGAGGTAGTAAAGAAGGAAGTTACTCCTGTTGAAGAGAAAGAAATTGTTAAAGCAAAGACACCAGAATTACAAGAAAGTCCTGATGACAAATTTCCAGAGAAAGAAGTTAAAGAGATCGAGGAGGGAAAGAAAGAAGTTAGTCCTGTTGAGGAGAAAGAAATTGTTAAAGCAAAGACACCAGAATTACAAGAAACTCCCGATGACAAAACTCCAGAGAAAGAAATTAAAGAGATCGAGGAGGGAAAGAAAGAAGTTAGTCCTGTTGAGGAGAAAGAAATTGTTAAAGCAAAGACACCAGAATTACAAGAAACCGCTGATGACAAATCTCCAGAGGAAGAAGTAAAAGAGATCGAAGTGGTAAAGAAAGAAGTTAGTCCTGTTGAGGAGAAAGAAATTGTTAAAGCAAAGACACCAGAATCACAAGAAATTCCTGATGGCGAATCTCTAGAGAAAGACGCTAAAGAGATCGAGGTGGTAAAGAAAGAAGTTAGTCCTGTTGAGGAGAAAGAAATTGTTAAAGCAAAGACACCCGAATTACAAGAAACTCCTGATGACAAATCTCCAGAGAAAGAAGTTAAACAGATCGAGATAGTAAAGAAGGAAGTTACTCCTGTTGAAGAGAAAGAAATTGTTAAAGCAAAGACACCAGAATTACAAGAAACGGCTGATGACAAATCTCCAGAGAAAGAAGTTAAAGAGATCGAGATAGTAAAGAAGGAAGTTACTCCTGTTGAAGAGAAAGAAATTGTTAAAGCAAAGACATCAGAATTACAAGAAACTGCTGATTACAAATCTCCAGAGAAAGAAGTTAAAGAGATCGAGGTAGTAAAGAAGGAAGTTACTCCTGTTGAAGAGAAAGAAACTGTTAAAGCAAAGACACCAGAATTACAAGAAACGGCTGATGACAAATCTCCAGAGAAAGAAGTTAAAGAGATCGAGCTAGTAAAGAAGGAAGTTACTCCTGTTGAAGAGAAAGAAATTGTTAAAGCAAAGACACCAGAATTACAAGAAACGGCTGATGACAAATCTCCAGAGAAAGAAGTTAAAGAGATCGAGGTAGAAAAGAAGGAAGCTAATCCTGTTGAGGAGAAGGAAATTGTTAAAGCAAAGACACCAGAATTACAAGAAACTCCTGATGACAAATCTCCAGAGAAAGAAGTAAAAGAGATCGAGGTGGTAAAGAAAGAACTTAGTCCTGTTGAGGAGAAAGAAATTGTTAAAGCAAAGACACCAGAATTACAAGAAACTCCTGATGACAAATCTCCAGAGAAAGAAGTGAAAGAGATCGAGGTAGTAAAGAAGGAAGCTAGTCCTGTTGAGGAGAAGGAAATTGTTAAAGCAAAGACACCAGAATTACAAGAAACTACTGATGACAAATCTCCAGAGAAAGAAGTAAAAGAGATCGAGGTAGAAAAGAAGGAAGCTAGTCCTGTTGAGGAGAAGGAAATTGTTAAAGCAAAGACACCAGAATTACAAGAAACTCCTGATGACAAATCTCCAGAGAAAGAAGTAAAAGAGATCGAGGTGGTAAAGAAAGAACTTAGTCCTGTTGAGGAGAAAGAAATTGTTAAAGCAAAGACACCAGAATTACAAGAAACTCCTGATGACAAATCTCCAGAGAAAGAAGTAAAAGAGATCGAGGTAGAAAAGAAGGAAGCTAGTCCTGTTGAGGAGAAGGAAATTGTTAAAGCAAAGACACCAGAATTACAAGAAACTCCTGATGACAAATCTCCAGAGAAAGAAGTAAAAGAGATCGAGGTGGTAAAGAAAGAACTTAGTCCTGTTGAGGAGAAAGAAATTGTTAAAGCAAAGACACCAGAATTACAAGAAACTCCTGATGACAAATCTCCAGAGAAAGAAGTGAAAGAGATCGAGGTAGAAAAGAAGGAAGCTAGTCCTGTTGAGGAGAAGGAAATTGTTAAAGCAAAGACACCAGAATTACAAGAAACTCCTGATGACAAATCTCCAGAGAAAGAAGTAAAAGAGATCGAGGTGGTAAAGAAAGAACTTAGTCCTGTTGAGGAGAAAGAAATTGTTAAAGCAAAGACACCAGAATTACAAGAAACTCCTGATGACAAATCTCCAGAGAAAGAAGTGAAAGAGATCGAGGTAGAAAAGAAGGAAGCTAGTCCTGTTGAGGAGAAGGAAATTGTTAAAGCAAAGACACCAGAATTACAAGAAACTCCTGATGACAAATCTCCAGAGAAAGAAGTTAAAGAGATCGACATAGTAAAGAAGGAAGTTACTCCTGTTGAAGAGAAAGAAATTGTTAAAGCAATGACACAAGAATTACAAGAAACGGCTGATGACAAATCTCCAGAGAAAAAAGTTAAAGAGATCGACATATTGAAGAAGGAAGTTACTCCTGTTGAAGAGAAAGAAATTGTTAAAGCAAAGACACCAGAATTACAAGAAACCGCTGATGACAAATCTCCAGAGAAAGAAGTAAAAGAGATCGAAGTGGTAAAGAAAGAACTTAGTCCTGTTGAGGAGAAAGAAATTGTTAAAGCAAAGACACCAGAATTACAAGAAACTCCTGATGACAAATCTCCAGAGAAAGAAGTGAAAGAGATCGAGGTAGAAAAGAAGGAAGCTAGTCCTGTTGAGGAGAAGGAAATTGTTAAAGCAAAGACACCAGAATTACAAGAAACTCCTGATGACAAATCTCCAGAGAAAGAAGTTAAAGAGATCGAGGTGGTAAAGAAAGAACTTAGTCCTGTTGAGGAGAAAGAAATTGTTAAAGCAAAGACACCAGAATTACAAGAAACTCCTGATGACAAATCTCCAGAGAAAGAAGTAAAAGAGATCGAGGTGGTAAAGAAAGAACTTAGTCCTGTTGAGGAGAAAGAAATTGTTAAAGCAAAGACACCAGAATTACAAGAAACTCCTGATGACAAATCTCCAGAGAAAGAAGTGAAAGAGATCGAGGTAGAAAAGAAGGAAGCTAGTCCTGTTGAGGAGAAGGAAATTGTTAAAGCAAAGACACCAGAATTACAAGAAACTCCTGATGACAAATCTCCAGAGAAAGAAGTTAAAGAGATCGACATAGTAAAGAAGGAAGTTACTCCTGTTGAAGAGAAAGAAATTGTTAAAGCAATGACACAAGAATTACAAGAAACGGCTGATGACAAATCTCCAGAGAAAAAAGTTAAAGAGATCGACATATTGAAGAAGGAAGTTACTCCTGTTGAAGAGAAAGAAATTGTTAAAGCAAAGACACCAGAATTACAAGAAACCGCTGATGACAAATCTCCAGAGAAAGAAGTAAAAGAGATCGAAGTGGTAAAGAAAGAACTTAGTCATGTTGAGGAGAAAGAAATTGTTAAAGCAAAGACACCAGAATTACAAGAAACTCCTGATGACAAATCTCCAGAGAAAGAAGTGAAAGAGATCGAGGTAGAAAAGAAGGAAGCTAGTCCTGTTGAGGAGAAGGAAATTGTTAAAGCAAAGACACCAGAATTACAAGAAACTCCTGATGACAAATCTCCAGAGAAAGAAGTTAAAGAGATCGACATAGTAAAGAAGGAAGTTACTCCTGTTGAAGAGAAAGAAATTGTTAAAGCAATGACACAAGAATTACAAGAAACGGCTGATGACAAATCTCCAGAGAAAAAAGTTAAAGAGATCGACATATTGAAGAAGGAAGTTACTCCTGTTGAAGAGAAAGAAATTGTTAAAGCAAAGACACCAGAATTACAAGAAACTCCTGATGACAAATCTCCAGAGAAAGAAGTAAAAGAGATCGAGGTGGTAAAGAAAGAACTTAGTCCTGTTGAGGAGAAAGAAATTGTTAAAGCAAAGGCACCAGAATTACAAGAAACTCCTGATGACAAATCTCCAGAGAAAGAAGTGAAAGAGATCGAGGTAGAAAAGAAGGAAGCTAGTCCTGTTGAGGAGAAGGAAATTGTTAAAGCAAAGACACCAGAATTACAAGAAACTCCTGATGACAAATCTCCAGAGAAAGAAGTAAAAGAGATCGAGGTGGTAAAGAAAGAACTTAGTCCTGTTGAGGAGAAAGAAATTGTTAAAGCAAAGACACCAGAATTACAAGAAACTCCTGATGACAAATCTCCAGAGAAAGAAGTGAAAGAGATCGAGGTAGAAAAGAAGGAAGCTAGTCCTGTTGAGGAGAAGGAAATTGTTAAAGCAAAGACACCAGAATTACAAGAAACTCCTGATGACAAATCTCCAGAGAAAGAAGTTAAAGAGATCGACATAGTAAAGAAGGAAGTTACTCCTGTTGAAGAGAAAGAAATTGTTAAAGCAATGACACAAGAATTACAAGAAACGGCTGATGACAAATCTCCAGAGAAAAAAGTTAAAGAGATCGACATATTGAAGAAGGAAGTTACTCCTGTTGAGGAGAAAGAAATTGTTAAAGCAAAGACACCAGAATTACAAGAAACTCCTGATGACAAATCTCCAGAGAAAGAAGTGAAAGAGATCGAGGTAGAAAAGAAGGAAGCTAGTCCTGTTGAGGAGAAGGAAATTGTTAAAGCAAAGACACCAGAATTACAAGAAACTCCTGATGACAAATCTCCAGAGAAAGAAGTTAAAGAGATCGACATAGTAAAGAAGGAAGTTACTCCTGTTGAAGAGAAAGAAATTGTTAAAGCAATGACACAAGAATTACAAGAAACGGCTGATGACAAATCTCCAGAGAAAAAAGTTAAAGAGATCGACATATTGAAGAAGGAAGTTACTCCTATTGAGGAGAAAGAAATTGTTAAAGCAAAGACACCAGAATCACAAGAAATTCCTGATGACGAATCTCTAGAGAAAGACGCTAAAGAGATCGAGGTGGTAAAGAAAGAAATTAGTCCTGTTGAGGAGAAAGAAACTGTTAAAGCAAAGACACCAGAATTACAAGAAACTACTGATGACAAATCTCCAGAGAAAGAAGTTAGTCCTGTTGAGGGGAAAGAAATTGTTAAAGCAAAGACACCAGAATTACATGAAATTCCTGATGACAAATCTCCAGAGAAAGAAGTTAAAGAGATCGAGGTAGTAAAGAAGGAAGCTAGTCCTGTTGAGGAGAAGGAAATTGTTAAAGCAAAGACACCAGAATTACAAGAAACTCCTGATGACAAATCTCCAGAGAAAGAAGTTAAAGAGATCGACATAGTAAAGAAGGAAGTTACTCCTGTTGAAGAGAAAGAAATTGTTAAAGCAAAGACACCAGAATTACAAGAAACCGCTGATGACAAATCTCCAGAGGAAGAAGTAAAAGAGATCGAAGTGGTAAAGAAAGAAGTTAGTCCTGTTGAGGAGAAAGAAATTGTTAAAGCAAAGACACCAGAATCACAAGAAATGCCTGATGACGAATCTCTAGAGAAAGACGCTAAAGAGATCGAGGTGGTAAAGAAAGAAATTAGTCCTGTTGAGGAGAAAGAAATTGTTAAAGCAAAGACACCAGAATTACAAGAAACTACTGATGACAAATCTCCAGAGAAAGAAGTTAGTCCTGTTGAGGAGAAAGAAATTGTTAAAGCAAAGACACCAGAATTACATGAAATTCCTGATGACAAATCTCCAGAGAAAGAAGTTAAAGAGATCGAGGTAGTAAAGAAGGAAGCTAGTCCTGTTGAGGAGAAGGAAATTGTTAAAGCAAAGACACCAGAATTACAAGAAACTCCTGATGACAAATCTCCAGAGAAAGAAGTTAAAGAGATCGACATAGTAAAGAAGGAAGTTACTCCTGTTGAAGAGAAAGAAATTGTTAAAGCAAAGACACCAGAATTACAAGAAACCGCTGATGACAAATCTCCAGAGGAAGAAGTAAAAGAGATCGAGGTGGTAAAGAAAGAAATTATTCCTGTTGAGGGGAAAGAAATTGTTAAAGCAAAGACACCAGAATTACAAGAAACTACTGATGACAAATCTCCAGAGAAAGAAGTTAGTCCTGTTGAGGAGAAAGAAATTGTTAAAGCAAAGACACCAGAATTACATGAAATTCCTGATGACAAATCTCCAGAGAAAGAAGTTAAAGAGATCGAGGTAGTAAGGAAGGAAGCTAGTCCTGTTGAGGAGAAGGAAATTGTTAAAGCAAAGACACCAGAATTACAAGAAACTCCTGATGACAAAACTCCAGAGAAAGAAATTAAAGAGATCGAGGTGGGAAAGAAAGAAGTTAGTCCTGTTGAGGAGAAAGAAATTGTTAAAGCAAAGACACCAGAATTACAAGAAACCGCTGATGACAAATCTCCAGAGGAAGAAGTAAAAGAGATCGAAGTGGTAAAGAAGGAAGTTAGTCCTGTTGAGGAGAAAGAAATTGTTAAAGCAAAGACACCAGAATCACAAGAAATTGCTGATGGCGAATCTCTAGAGAAAGACGCTAAAGAGATCGAGGTGGTAAAGAAAGAAGTTAGTCCTGTTGAGGAGAAAGAAATTGTTAAAGCAAAGACACCAGAATTACAAGAAACTCCTGATGACAAATCTCCAGAGAAAGAAGTTAAACAGATCGAGATAGTAAAGAAGGAAGTTACTCCTGTTGAAGAGAAAGAAATTGTTAAAGCAAAGACATCAGAATTACAAGAAACTGCTGATTACAAATCTCCAGAGAAAGAAGTAAAAGAGATCGAGGTGGTAAAGAAAGAACTTAGTCCTGTTGAGGAGAAAGAAATTGTTAAAGTAAAGACACCAGAATTACATGAAATTCCTGATGACAAATCTCCAGAGAAAGAAGTTAAAGAGATCGAGGTAGTAAAGAAGGAAGCTAGTCCTGTTGAGGAGAAGGAAATTGTTAAAGCAAAGACACCAGAATTACAAGAAACTCCTGATGACAAATCTCCAGAGAAAGAAGTTAAAGAGATCGACATAGTAAAGAAGGAAGTTACTCCTGTTGAAGAGAAAGAAATTGTTAAAGCAAAGACACCAGAATTACAAGAAACCGCTGATGACAAATCTCCAGAGGAAGAAGTAAAAGAGATCGAGGTGGTAAAGAAAGAAATTATTCCTGTTGAGGAGAAAGAAATTGTTAAAGCAAAGACACCAGAATTACAAGAAACTACTGATGACAAATCTCCAGAGAAAGAAGTTAGTCCTGTTGAGGAGAAAGAAATTGTTAAAGCAAAGACACCAGAATTACAAGAAACTACTGATGACAAATCTCCAGAGAAAGAAGTTAGTCCTGTTGAGGAGAAAGAAATTGTTAAAGCAAAGACACCAGAATTACATGAAATTCCTGATGACAAATCTCCAGAGAAAGAAGTTAAGGAGATCGAGGTAGTAAAGAAGGAAGCTAGTCCTGTTGAGGAGAAGGAAATTGTTAAAGCAAAGACACCAGAATTACAAGAAACGGCTGATGACAAATCTCCAGAGAAAGAAGTTAAAGAGATCGAGATAGTAAAGAAGGAAGTTACTCCTGTTGAAGAGAAAGAAATTGTTAAAGCAAAGACACCAGAATTACAAGAAACGGCTGATGACAAATCTCCAGAGAAAGAAGTTAAAGAGATCGAGGTAGTAAAGAAGGAAGCTAGTCCTGTTGAGGAGAAGGAAATTGTTAAAGCAAAGACACCAGAATTACATGAAATTCCTGATGACAAATCTCCAGAGAAAGAAGTTAAAGAGATCGAGGTAGTAAAGAAGGAAGCTAGTCCTGTTGAGGAGAAGGAAATTGTTAAAGCAAAGACACCAGAATTACAAGAAACTCCTGATGACAAATCTCCAGAGAAAGAAGTTAAAGAGATCGACATAGTAAAGAAGGAAGTTACTCCTGTTGAAGAGAAAGAAATTGTTAAAGCAAAGACACCAGAATTACAAGAAACCGCTGATGACAAATCTCCAGAGGAAGAAGTAAAAGAGATCGAGGTGGTAAAGAAAGAAATTATTCCTGTTGAGGAGAAAGAAATTGTTAAAGCAAAGACACCAGAATTACAAGAAACTACTGATGACAAATCTCCAGAGAAAGAAGTTAGTCCTGTTGAGGAGAAAGAAATTGTTAAAGCAAAGACACCAGAATTACATGAAATTCCTGATGACAAATCTCCAGAGAAAGAAGTTAAAGAGATCGAGGTAGTAAAGAAGGAAGCTAGTCCTGTTGAGGAGAAGGAAATTGTTAAAGCAAAGACACCAGAATTACAAGAAACTCCTGATGACAAAACTCCAGAGAAAGAAATTAAAGAGATCGAGGTGGGAAAGAAAGAAGTTAGTCCTGTTGAGGAGAAAGAAATTGCTAAAGCAAAGACACCAGAATTACAAGAAACCGCTGATGACAAATCTCCAGAGGAAGAAGTAAAAGAGATCGAAGTGGTAAAGAAAGAAGTTAGTCCTGTTGAGGAGAAAGAAATTGTTAAAGCAAAGACACCAGAATTACAAGAAACTCCTGATGACAAATCTCCAGAGAAAGAAGTTAAACAGATCGAGATAGTAAAGAAGGAAGTTACTCCTGTTGAAGAGAAAGAAATTGTTAAAGCAAAGACATCAGAATTACAAGAAACTGCTGATTACAAATCTCCAGAGAAAGAAGTAAAAGAGATCGAGGTGGTAAAGAAAGAACTTAGTCCTGTTGAGGAGAAAGAAATTGTTAAAGCAAAGACACCAGAATTACAAGAAACTCCTGATGACAAATCTCCAGAGAAAGAAGTGAAAGAGATCGAGGTAGTAAAGAAGGAAGCTAGTCCTGTTGAGGAGAAGGAAATTGTTAAAGCAAAGACACCAGAATTACAAGAAACTCCTGATGACAAATCTCCAGAGAAAGAAGTTAAAGAGATCGACATAGTAAAGAAGGAAGTTACTCCTGTTGAAGAGAAAGAAATTGTTAAAGCAATGACACCAGAATTACAAGAAGCGGCTGATGACAAATCTCCAGAGAAAAAAGTTAAAGAGATCGACATATTAAAGAAGGAAGTTACTCCTGTTGAAGAGAAAGAAATTGTTAAAGCAAAGACACCAGAATTACAAGAAACCGCTGATGACAAATCTCCAGAGGAAGAAGTAAAAGAGATCGAAGTGGTAAAGAAAGAAGTTAGTCCTATTGAGGAGAAAGAAATTGTTAAAGCAAAGACACCAGAATCACAAGAAATTCCTGATGACGAATCTCTAGAGAAAGACGCTAAAGAGATCGAGGTGGTAAAGAAAGAAATTAGTCCTGTTGAGGAGAAGGAAATTGTTAAAGCAAAGACACCAGAATTACAAGAAACTACTGATGACAAATCTCCAGAGAAAGAAGTTAAAGAGATCGAGGTAGTAAAGAAGGAAGCCAGTCCTGTTGAGGAGAAGGAAATTGTTAAAGCAAAGACACCAGAATTACAAGAAACTCCTGATGACAAATCTCCAGAGAAAGAAGTTAAAGAGATCGACATAGTAAAGAAGGAAGTTACTCCTGTTGAAGAGAAAGAAATTGTTAAAGCAAAGACACCAGAATTACAAGAAACCGCTGATGACAAATCTCCAGAGGAAGAAGTAAAAGAGATCGAAGTGGTAAAGAAAGAAGTTAGTCCTGTTGAGGAGAAAGAAATTGTTAAAGCAAAGACACCAGAATTACAAGAAACTCCTGATGACAAATCTCCAGAGAAAGAAGTTAAAGAGATCGAGATAGTAAAGAAGGAAGTTACTCCTGTTGAAGAGAAAGAAATTGTTAAAGCAAAGACACCAGAATTACAAGAAACTACTGATGACAAATCTCCAGAGAAAGAAGTTAGTCCTGTTGAGGAGAAACAAATTGTTAAAGCAAAGACACCAGAATTACATGAAATTCCTGATGACGAATCTCCAGAGAAAGACGCTAAAGAAATCGAGGTGGTAAAGAAAGACATTAGTCCTGTTGAGGAGAAAGAAATTGTTAAAGTAAAGGCACCAGAATTACAAGAAACTACTGATGACAAATCTCCAGAGAAAGAAGTTAGTCCTGTTGAAGAGAAAGAAATTGTTAAAGCAAAGACAACAGAATTACAAGAAACGGCTGATGACAAATCTCCAGAGAAAGAAGTTAAAGAGATCGAGATAGTAAAGGAGGAAGTTACTCCTGTTGAAGAGAAAGAAATTGTTAAAGCAAAGACACCAGAATTACAAGAAACTCCTGATGACAAATCTCCAGAGAAAGAAGTTAAAGAGATCGAGATAGTAAAGAAGGAAGTTACTCCTGTTGAAGAGAAAGAAATTGTTAAAGCAAAGACACCAGAATTACAAGAAACCGCTGATGACAAATCTCCAGAGGAAGAAGTAAAAGAGATCGAAGTGGTAAAGAAAGAAGTTAGTCCTGTTGAGGAGAAAGAAATTGTTAAAGCAAAGACACCAGAATTACAAGAAACTCCTGATGACAAATCTCCAGAGAAAGAAGTTAAAGAGATCGAGATAGTAAAGAAGGAAGTTACTCCTGTTGAAGAGAAAGAAATTGTTAAAGCAAAGACACCAGAATTACAAGAAACTACTGATGACAAATCTCCAGAGAAAGAAGTTAGTCCTGTTGAGGAGAAACAAATTGTTAAAGCAAAGACACCAGAATTACATGAAATTCCTGATGACGAATCTCCAGAGAAAGACGCTAAAGAAATCGAGGTGGTAAAGAAAGACATTAGTCCTGTTGAGGAGAAAGAAATTGTTAAAGTAAAGGCACCAGAATTACAAGAAACTACTGATGACAAATCTCCAGAGAAAGAAGTTAGTCCTGTTGAAGAGAAAGAAATTGTTAAAGCAAAGACAACAGAATTACAAGAAACGGCTGATGACAAATCTCCAGAGAAAGAAGTTAAAGAGATCGAGATAGTAAAGGAGGAAGTTACTCCTGTTGAAGAGAAAGAAATTGTTAAAGCAAAGACACCAGAATTACAAGAAACTCCTGATGACAAATCTCCAGAGAAAGAAGTTAAAGAGATCGAGATAGTAAAGAAGGAAGTTACTCCTGTTGAAGAGAAAGAAATTGTTAAAGCAAAGACACCAGAATTACAAGAAACGGCTGATGACAAATCTCCAGAGAAAGAAGTTAAAGAGATCGAGATAGTAAAGAAGGAAGTTACTCCTATTGAAGAGAAAGAAATTGTTAAAGCAAAGACACCAGAATTACAAGAAACTACTGATGACACATCTCCAGAGAAAGAAGTTAAAGAGATCGAGATAGTAAAGAAGGAAGTTACTTCTGTTGAAGAGAAAGAAATTGTTAAAGCAAAGACACCAGAATTACAAGAAACCGCTGATGACAAATCTCCAGAGGAAAAAGTAAAAGAGATCGAAGTGGTAAAGAAAGAAGTTAGTCCTGTTGAGGAGAAAGAAATTGTTAAAGCAAAGACACCAGAATTACATGAAATTCCTGATGACGAATCTCCAGAGAAAGACGCTAAAGAAATCGAGGTGGTAAAGAAAGACATTAGTCCTGTTGAGGAGAAAGAAATTGTTAAAGTAAAGACACCAGAATTACAAGAAACTACTGATGACAAATCTCCAGAGAAAGAAGTTAGTCCTGTTGAGGAGAAAGAAATTGTTAAAGCAAAGACACCAGAATTAGAAGAAACTCCTGATGACAAATCTCCAGAGAAAGAAATTAAAGAGATCGAGATAGTAAAGAAGGAAGTTACTCCTGTTGAAGAGAAAGAAATTGTTAAAGCAAAGACACCAGAATTACAAGAAACTTCTGATGACAAATCTCCAGAGAAAAAAGTTAAAGAGATCGAGATAGTAAAGAAGGAAGTTACTTCTGTTGAAGAGAAAGAAATTGTTAAAGCAAAGACACCAGAATTACAAGAAACCGCTGATGACAAATCTCCAGAGGAAAAAGTAAAAGAGATCGAAGTGGTAAAGAAAGAAGTTAGTCCTGTTGAGGAGAAAGAAATTGTTAAAGCAAAGACACCAGAATTACAAGAAACTACTGATGACAAATCTCCAGAGAAAGAAGTTAGTCCTGTTGAGGAGAAAGGAATTGTTAAAGCAAAGACACCAGAATTACAAGAAACTCCTGATGACAAAACTCCAGAGAAAGAAATTAAAGAGATCGAGGTGGGAAAGAAAGAAGTTAGTCGTGTTGAGGAGAAAGAAATTGTTAAAGCAAAGACACCAGAATTACAAGAAACTCCTGATGACAAAACTCCAGAGAAAGAAATTAAAGAGATCGAGGTGGGAAAGAAGGAAGCTAGTCCCGTTGAGGAGACAGGAATTGTTAAGGCAAAGACACCAGAATTACAAGAAACTGCTGATTACAAATCTCCAGAGAAAGAAGTAAAAGAGATCGATGTGGTAAAGAAAGAACTTAGTCCTGTTGAGGAGAAAGAAATTGTTAAAGCAAAGACACCAGAATTACAAGAAACTCCTGATGACAAATCTCCAGAGAAAAAAGTTAAAGAGATCGACATAGTAAAGAAGGAAGTTACTCCTGTTGAAGAGAAAGAAATTGTTATAGCAAAGACACCAGAATTACAAGAAACTCCTGATGACAAATCTCCAGAGAAAGAAGTTAAAGAGATCGAGATAGTAAAGAAGGAAGTTACTCCTGTTGAAGAGAAAGAAATTGTTAAAGCAAAGACACCAGAATTACAAGAAACTCCTGATGACAAATCTCCAGATAAAGAAGTTAGTCCTGTTGAGGAGAAAGGAATTGTTAAAGCAAAGACACCAGAATTACAAGAAACTCCTGATGACAAATCTCCAGAGAAAGAAGTTAAAGAGATCGAGATAGTAAAGAAGGAAGTTACTCCTGTTGAAGAGAAAGAAATTGTTAAAGCAAAGACACCAGAATTACAAGAAACGGCGGATGACAAATCTCCAGAGAAAGAAGTTAAAGAGATCGAGATAGTAAAGAAGGAAGTTACTCCTGTTGAAGAGAAAGAAATTGTTAAAGCAAAGACACCAGAATTACAAGAAACCGCTGATGACAAATCTCCAGAGGAAAAAGTAAAAGAGATCGAAGTGGTAAAGAAAGAAGTTAGTCCTGTTGAGGAGAAAGAAATTGTTAAAGCAAAGACACCAGAATTACAAGAAACTACTGATGACAAATCTCCAGAGAAAGAAGCTAAAGAGATCGAGGTGGTAAAGAAGGAAGCTAGTCCTGTTGAGGAGAAAGAAATTGTTAAAGCAAAGACACCAGAATTACAAGAAACTCCTGATGACAAAACTCCAGAGAAAGAAATTAAAGAGATCGAGGTGGGAAAGAAAGAAGTTAGTCCTGTTGAGGAGAAAGGAATTGTTAAAGCAAAGACACCAGAATTACAAGAAACCGCTGATGACAAATCTCCAGAGGAAGAAGTAAAAGAGATCGAAGTGGTAAAGAAAGAAGTTAGTCCTGTTGAGGAGAAAGAAATTGTTAAAGCAAAGACACCAGAATCACAAGAAATTCCTGATGACGAATCTCTAGAGAAAGACGCTAAGGAGATCGAGGTGGTAAAGAAAGAACTTAGTCCTGTTGAGGAGAAAGAAATTGTTAAAGCAAAGACACCAGAATTACAAGAAACTGCTGATTACAAATATCCAGAGAAAGAAGTAAAAGAGATCGAGGTGGTAAAGAAAGAACTTAGTCCTGTTGAGGAGAAAGAAATTGTTAAAGCAAAGGCACCAGAATTACAAGAAACTCCTGATGACAAATCTCCAGAGAAAGAAGTTAAAGAGATCGAAGTAGTAAAGAAGGAAGTTACTCCTGTTGAAGAGAAAGAAATTGTTAAAGCAAAGACACCAGAATTACAAGAAAGTCCTGATGACAAATCTCCAGAGAAAGAAGTTAAAGAGATCGACATAGTAAAGAAGGAAGTTACTCCTGTCGAAGAGAAAGAAATTGTTAAAGCAAAGACACCAGAATTACAAGAAACTGCTGATGACAAATCTCCAGAGAAAGAAGTTAAAGAGATCGAGGTAGTAAAGAAGGAAGTTACTCCTGTTGAAGAGAAAGAAATTGTTAAAGCAAAGACACCAGAATTACAAGAAAGTCCTGATGACAAATCTCCAGAGAAAGAAGTTAAAGAGATGGTGGTAGTAAAGAAGGAAGCTAGTCCTGTTGAGGAGAAGGAAATTGTTAAAGCAAAGACACCAGAATTACAAGAAACTCCTGATGACAAATCTCCAGAGAAAGAAGTTAAAGAGATCGACATAGTAAAGAAGGAAGTTACTCCTGTTGAAGAGAAGGAAATTGTTAAAGCAAAGACACCAGAATTACAAGAAACTCCTGATCACAAATCTCCAGAGAAAGAAGTTAAAGAGATCGACATAGTAAAGGAGGAAGTTACTCCTGTTGAGGAGAAAGAAATTGTTAAAGCAAAGACACCAGAATTACAAGAAACTCCTGATGACAAAACTCCAGAGAAAGAAATTAAAGAGATCGAGGTGGGAAAGAAAGAAGTTAGTCCTGTTGAGGAGAAAGGAATTGTTAAAGCAAAGACACCAGAATTACAAGAAACCGCTGATGACAAATCTCCAGAGGAAGAAGTAAAAGAGATCGAAGTGGTAAAGAAAGCAGTTAGTCCTGTTGAGGAGAAAGAAATTGTTAATGCAAAGACACCAGAATCACAAGAAATTCCTGATGACGAATCTCTAGAGAAAGACGCTAAAGAGATCGAGGTGGTAAAGAAAGAACTTAGTCCTGTTGAGGAGAAAGGAATTGTTAAAGCAAAGACACCAGAATTACAAGAAACCGCTGATGACAAATCTCCAGAGAAAGAAGTTAAAGAGATCGACATAGTAAAGAAGGAAGTTACTCCTGTTGAAGAGAAAGAAATTGTTAAAGCAAAGACACCAGAATTACAAGAAACTCCTGATGACAAATCTCCAGAGAAAGAAGTTAAAGAGATCGACATAGTAAAGAAGGAAGTTACTCCTGTTGAGGAGAAAGAAATTTTTAAAGCAAAGACACCAGAATTACAAGAAACTCCTGATGACAAAACTCCAGAGAAAGAAATTAAAGAGATCGAGGTGGGAAAGAAAGAAGTTAGTCCTGTTGAGGAGAAAGGAATTGTTAAAGCAAAGACACCAGAATTACAAGAAACCGCTGATGACAAATCTCCAGAGGAAGAAGTAAAAGAGATCGAAGTGGTAAAGAAAGAAGTTAGTCCTATTGAGGAGAAAGAAATTGTTAAAGCAAAGACACCAGAATCACAAGAAATTCCTGATGACGAATCTCTAGAGAAAGACGCTAAAGAGATCGAGGTGGTAAAGAAAGAAATTAGTCCTGTTGAGGAGAAAGAAATTGTTAAAGCAAAGACACCAGAATTAAAAGAAACTACTGATGACAAATCTCCAGAGAAAGAAGTTAGTCCTGTTGAGGAGAAAGGAATTGTTAAAGCAAAGACACCAGAATTACAAGAAACGGCTGATGACAAATCTCCAGAGAAAGAAGTTAAAGAGATCGAGGTAGTAAAGAAGGAAGTTACTCCTGTTGAAGAGAAAGAAATTGTTAAAGCAAAGACACCAGAATTACAAGAAACGGCTGATGACAAATCTCCAGAGAAAGAAGTTAAAGAGATCGAGATAGTAAAGAAGGAAGTTCCTCCTGTTGAAGAGAAAGAAATTGTTAAAGCAAAGACACCAGAATTACAAGAAACCGCTGATGACAAATCTCCAGAGGAAAAAGTAAAAGAGATCGAAGTGGTAAAGAAAGAAGTTAGTCCTGTTGAGGAGAAACAAATTGTTAAAGCAAAGACACCAGAATCACAAGAAATTGCTGATGACGAATCTCTAGAGAAAGACGCTAAAGAGATCGAGGTGGTAAAGAAAGAAATTAGTCCTGTTGAGGAGAAAGAAATTGTTAAAGCAAAGACACCAGAATTACAAGAAACTACTGATGACAAATCTCCAGAGAAAGAAGTTAGTCCTGTTGAGGAGAAAGGAATTGTTAAAGCAAAGACACCAGAATTACAAGAAACTCCTGATGACAAATCTCCAGAGAAAGAAGTTAAAGAGATCGAGGTAGTAAAGAAGGAAGTTACTCCTGTTGAAGAGAAAGAAATTGTTAAAGCAAGGACACCAGAATTACAAGAAAGTCCTGATGACAAACCTCCAGAGAAAGAAGTTAAAGAGATGGAGGTAGTAAAGAAGGAAGTTACTCCTATTGAAGAGAAAGAAATTGTTAAAGCAAAGACACCAGAATTACAAGAAACTCCTGATGACAAATTTCCAGAGAAAGAAGTTAAAGAGATTGACATAGTAAAGAAGGAAGTTACTCCTGTTGAAGAGAAAGAAATTGTTAAAGCAAAGACACCAGAATTACAAGAAACTCCTGATGACAAATCTCCAGAGAAAGAAGTTAAAGAGATCGACATAGTAAAGAAGGAAGTTACTCCTGTTGAAGAGAAAGAAATTGTTAAAGCAAAGACACCAGAATTACAAGAAACTCCTGATGACAAAACTCCAGAGAAAGAAATTAAAGAGGTCGAGGTGGGAAAGAAAGAAGTTAGTCCTGTTGAGGAGAAAGAAATTGTTAAAGCAAAGACACCAGAATTACAAGAAACCGCTGATGACAAATCTCCAGAGGAAGAAGTAAAAGAGATCGAAGTGGTAAAGAAAGAAGTT
Organism: Hololepta plana; assembly: GCA_963695495.1. Taxonomy (NCBI): domain Eukaryota; kingdom Metazoa; phylum Arthropoda; class Insecta; order Coleoptera; family Histeridae; genus Hololepta; species Hololepta plana. Next base: position 8,762,327 of record OY968837.1, on the reverse strand, counting down.
AGTCCTGTTGAGGAGAAAGCAATTGTTAAAGCAAAGACACCAGAATCACAAGAAATTCCTGATGACGAATCTCTAGAGAAAGACGCTAAAGAGATCGAGGTGGTAAAGAAAGAAATTAGTCCTGTTGAGGAGAAAGAAATTGTTAAAGCAAAGACACCAGAATTACAAGAAACTACTGATGACAAATCTCCAGAGAAAGAAGTTAGTCCTGTTGAGGAGAAAGAAATTGTTAAAGCAAAGACACCAGAATTACATGAAATTCCTGATGACGAATCTCCAGAGAAAGACGCTAAAGAAATCGAGGTGGTAAAGAAAAAAATTAGTCCTGTTGAGGAGAAAGAAATTGTTAAAGTAAAGACACCAGAATTACAAGAAACTACTGATGATAAATCTCCAGAGAAAGAAGTTAGTCCTGTTGAGGAGAAAGAAACTGGTAAAGCAAAGACACCAGAATTACAGGAACCTACTGATGACAAATCTCCAGAGAAAGAAGTTAGCCCTGTTGAAGAGAAAGAAATTGTTAAAGCAAAGACACCAGAATTACAAGAGACTCGTGATGACAAAACTCCAGAGAAAGAAATTAAAGAGATCGAGGTGGGAAAGAAAGAAGTTAGTCCTGTTGAAGAGAAAGAAATTGTTAAAGCAAAGACACCAGAATTACAAGAAACCGCTGATGACAAATCTCCAGAGGAAGAAGTAAAAGAGATCGAAGTGGTAAAGAAAGAAGTTAGTCCTGTTGAGGAGAAAGAAATTGTTAAAGCAAAGACACCAGAATTACAAGAAACTCCTGACGACAAAACTCCAGAGAAAGAAATTAAAGAGATCGAGGTGGGAAAGAAAGAAGTTAGTCCTGTTGAGGAGAAAGAAATTGTTAAAGCAAAGACACCAGAATTACAAGAAACTCCTGATGACAAATCTCCAGATAAAGAAGCGAAAGAGATCGAGGTGGTAAAGAAACATGTTAGTCCTGTTGAAGAGAAAGAAATTGTTAAAGCAAAGACACCAGAATTACAAGAGGCTCATGATGACAAATCTCCAGAGAAAGAAGTTAAAGAGATCGAGGTAGTAAAGAAGGAAGCTAGTCTTGTTGAGGAGAAAGAAATTGTTAAAGCAAGGACACCAGAATTACAAGAAATTCCTGATGACGAATCTCCAGAAAAAGACGCTAAAGAAATCGAGGTGGTAAAGAAAGAAATTAGTCCTGTTGAGGAGAAAGAAATTGTTAAAGCAAAGACACCAGAATTACAAGAACCTACTGATGACAAATCTCCAGAGAAAAAAGTTAGCCCTGTTAAAGAGAAAGAAATTGTTAAAGCTAAGACACCAGAATTACAAGAGACTCGTGATGACAAATCTCCAGAGAAAGAAGCTAATGAGATCGAGCTGGTAAGGAAGGAAGCTAGTCCTGTTGAGGAGAAAGAAATTGTTAAAGCAAAGACACCAGAATTAAAAGAAACTCCTGATGACAAAACTCCAGAGAAAGAAATTAAAGAGATCGAGGTGGGAAAGAAAGCAGTTAGTCCTGTTGAGGAGAAAGAAATTGTTATAGCAGAGACACCAGAATTACAAGAAACTCCTGATGACAAAACTCCAGAGAAAGAAATTAAAGAGATCGAGGTGGCAAAGAAAGAAGTTAGTCCTGTTGAGGAGAAAGAAATTGTTAAAGCAAAGACACCAGAATTACAAGAAACTACTGATGACAAATCTCCAGAGAAAGAAGTTAGTCCTGTTGAGGAGAAAGAAACTGGTAAAGCAAAGACACCAGAATTACAAGAACCTACTGATGACAAATCTCCAGAGAAAAAAGTTAGCCCTGTTGAAGAGAAAGAAATTGTTAAAGCTAAGATACCAGAATTACAAGAGACTCGTGATGACAAATCTCCAGAGAAAGAAGCTAAAGAGATCGAGCTGGTAAGGAAGGAAGCTAGTCCTGTTGAGGAGAAAGAAATTGTTAAAGCAAAGACACCAGAATTAAAAGAAACTCCTGATGACAAAACTCCAGAGAAAGAAATTAAAGAGATCGAGGTGGCAAAGAAAGAAGTTAGTCCTGTTGAGGAGAAAGAAATTGTTAAAGCAGAGACACCAGAATTACAAGAAACTACTGATGACAAATCTCCAGAGAAAGAAGTTAGTCCTGTTGAGGAGAAAGAAATTGTTAAAGCAAAGACACCAGAATTACAAGAAACTACTGATGACAAATCTCCAGAGAAAGAAGTTAGCCCTGTTGAAGAGAAAGAAATTGTTAAAGCTAAGACACCAGAATTACAAGAGACTCGTGATGAGAAATCTCCAGAGAAAGAAGCTAAAGAGATCGAGGTGGTAAAGAAGGAAGCTAGTCCTGTTGAGGAGAAAGAAATTGTTAAAGCAAAGACACCAGAATTACAAGAAACTCCTGATGACAAAACTCCAGAGAAAGAAATTAAAGAGATCGAGGTGGGAAAGAAAGAAGTTAGTCCTGTTGAGGAGAAAGAAATTGTTAAAGCAAAGACACCAGAATTACAAGAAACTCCTGATGACAAAACTCCAGAGAAAGAAATTAAAGAGATCGAGGTGGCAAAGAAAGAAGTTAGTCCTGTTGAGGAGAAAGAAATTGTTAAAGCAAAGACACCAGAATTACAAGAGACTCCTGATGACAAATCTCCAGATAAAGAAGTAAAAGAGATCGAAGTGGTAAAGAAAGAAATTAGTCCTGTTGAGGAGAAAGAAATTGTTAAAGCAAAGACACCAGAATTACAAGAAACTACTGATGACAAATCTCCAGAGAAAGAAGTTAGTCCTGTTGAGGAGAAAGAAATTGTTAAAGCAAAGACACCAGAATTACAAGAAACTCCTGATGACAAAACTCCAGAGAAAGAAATTAAAGAGATCGAGGTGGGAAAGAAAGAAGTTAGTCCTGTTGAGGAGAAAGAAATTGTTAAAGCAAAGACACCAGAATTACAAGAAACTCCTGATGACAAAACTCCAGAGAAAGAAATTAAAGAGATCGAGGTGGCAAAGAAAGAAGTTAGTCCTGTTGAGGAGAAAGAAATTGTTAAAGCAAAGACACCAGAATTACAAGAGACTCCTGATGACAAATCTCCAGATAAAGAAGTAAAAGAGATCGAAGTGGTAAAGAAAGAAATTAGTCCTGTTGAGGAGAAAGAAATTGTTAAAGCAAAGACACCAGAATTACAAGAGACTCCTGATGACAAATCTCCAGATAAAGAAGTAAAAGAGATCGAAGTGGTAAAGAAAGAAATTAGTCCTGCTGAGGAGAAAGAAATTGTTAAAGCAAAGACACCAGAATTACATAAAATTCCTGATGACGAATCTCCAGAGAAAGACGCTAAAGAAATCGAGGTGGTAAAGAAAGAAATTAGTCCTGTTGAGGAGAAAGAAATTGTTAAAGCAAAGACACCAAAATTACAAGAAACTACTGATGACAAATCTCCAGAGAAAGAAGTTAGTCCTGTTGAGGAGAAAGAAACTGGTAAAGCAAAGACACCAGAATTACAAGAACCTACTGATGACAAATCTCCAGAGAAAGAAGTTAAAAAGATTGAGGTAGTAGAGAAAGATCTTAGTCCTGTTGAGGACAAAGAAATTGTTAAAGCAAAGACACCAAAATTACAAGAGATTCCTGATGACAAATCTTCAGAGAAAGAATTAAAAGAGATCGAGGTGGTAAAGAAAGAAGTAAGTCCTGTTGAAGAGAAAGAAATTGTTAAAGAAAAAACACCAGAATTACAAGAAGCTCCTGATAACAAATCTCCAGAGAAAGAAGTTAAAAAGATTGAGGTAGTAGAGAAAGATGTTAGTCCTGTTGAGGAGAAAGAAATTGTTAAAGCAAAGACACCAGAATTACAAGGGACTCCTGATGACAAATCTTCAGAGAAAGAATTAAAAGAGATCGAGGTGGTAAAGAAAGAAGTAAGTCCTGTTGAAGAGAAAGAAATTCTTAAAGCAAAGACACCAGAATTACAAGAGACTCCTGATGACAAATCTCCAGATAAAGAAGCTAAAGAGATCGAGGTGGTAAAGAAAGAAGTAAGTCCTGTTGAAGAGGAAGAAATTATTAAAGCAAAGACACCAGAATTACAAGAATCTCTTGATGACGAATCTCCAGAGAAAGAAGTAAAAGAGATCGAGGTGGTAAAGAAGGATGCTAGTCCTGTTGAGGAGAAAGAAATTGTTAAAGCAAAGACACCAGAATTACAAGAGACTCCTGATGACAAATCTCCAGACAAAGAAGTAAAAGAGATCGAGTTGGTAAAGAAAGAAGTAAGTCTTGTTGAGGAGAAAGAAATTGTTAAAGCAAAGACACCAGAATTACAAGGGATTCCTGATGACAAATCTCCAGAGAAAGAAGTAAAAGAGATCGAGTTGGTAAAGAAAGAAGTAAGTCCTGTTGAAGAGAAAGAAATTGTTATAGCAAAGACACCAGAATTACAAGAGATTCCTGATGACAAATCTCCAGAGAAAGAAGTAAAAGAGATCGAGTTGGTAGAGAAAGAAGTAAGTCCTGTTGAGGAGAAAGAAATTGTTAAAGCAAAGACACCAGAATTACAAGAAAGTCGTGATGACAAATCTCCAGAGAAAGCAGTAAAATATATCGAGATGGTAAAGAAAGAAGTTAGTCCTGTTGAAGTGAAAGAAATTGTTAAAGCAAAGACACCCGAATTACAGGAAGCTCCGAAAGACAAATATCCAGAGAAAGAAATAATAGACAGCGGCACTGCAAAGAAAGTTGTCTTTGTGGATGACAAAAAATTATTAAAGAAGGAGTGCTTTGAACTATTAGAATCTAGCCAGAGGATATCATCGGTGGACCGAAACGATGGTTTTGATATCCCATTTGGCGGATCAAGTGATAAAGATATTTCTCTCGAGCTTTCGATTGTCCCGAAGAAGGCAAAGGACTTATTTGATTCAGGTAGTAAAACTGATGAGGTACCAGTAGTTGATGCTATTTTAGTTAAAAAGTTTTCCGCTGAAAGTAAATTAGATGTAGTTAAAGTAGAATCATCGGAATCTAGTAAATTTTATGGTACGAAGCGAGCGTCGTCTGATGAATTTTCGCAAGTTAGCTCGACGTTCCCGAGCGATTCTGCCAAATTGTCGGAGACCGATGCCGAGCCAGTTTCCTCCGAGACCGATTCCTCGTTTAGAGGTGACTTGATGACTTCTTCGGGCAGAAGCGCCAGAAGTTCCCCTAATAGAGAAATCGCTACCACCAGCTTGATATCTCCGCGTAGCGACGACACGGAGTTTACGGAATCGCACGTGGATTCGATAATCGAAACGTCCCATCGAACGTCCGATTATGAAGGTGAAAAGCATCAATCTCGGAAAGAAAAGCACCTTGGTACCAGCGAAATACGAATGAGAGACGATTACCTCGAAGTATCTGTCGAACATGAAGAAAAACGTCAAGATGTTGAGGACAGAAGCAGTACGTTACGCGGTAAACACAGCGTGACTGCATTGAAATCTGTTAAATCGAAGAAACCGATAAAGCAAAAGGAAAGTTTGAGCGCACCGAAAACGATCACGTTCACGGCCGCTTCCCCGTCAATTTCTAGCAAACATAAGAAGTTAATTGCCGATTGCGATGCCGATATCAGCTCGGACGAAGAACGTCGCGATACCGGCAGAGCTAAACGCGAAAGGACCCATAAGAAATACAGCACGAGCAAGTTGCAGCAGCACGGTAAAGAATTGAAGAGCAACATTCCGACTCTGCCGAAGAAATCGCAAGCGGATGCTGGAGACAAGGTGGCAAGTCCGAAATTTACGAAAAAATTCGAACACAAGAGACGATCGAAACCAGTCGTCTCGCAATCAAACTTCGAACCATACAAACCGGCGCATATCGTGAAGAAATACGATAGCAGAGTACACGGATACATGCAGTCGACGGTATCGCGCGACATGAAAATCGATCGACACGTTAGAGAACTGATGGAGCAGAAGAAGAGCGGTCACCGATCGAAATCGCACGAGAAGAAAGCCGTCGATCAATCGAGTGTTAAGACACTTTCGAAAACAACGCACACGGAAACGCGACGTAGCAGAGAATCGTCCGCGTCGCCGCATAAGCACGTTTACGAGAAATCGACCATCTCGCACAAGTACAAGGTGCAATCGCGCGAGGGAACGCCGGTAAAGCAGCACGAGTACCGCGAGAGAGAGGAGAGCGACTCGCAGAAGCCGTCCAAGACGTCGTCATCGTCGACCCCGACGAAATCGTATAAGAAGTATAAAACCGAAAGCGCCCGTCAGCATCAGCACGAGATCGAGACGAGATCAAGTAAGGAGGCGCACGTGGAATCGTCGAGTAAACGCGACGAGATTAAGAAGCATCAGCAAGTGGAGAAATTGCCGCACCTCGAACGCAAACCGTCACCGTCGCCGACGAAACTACGTCGTACGGTGCCGTTAGACGAGATCTTGCGCACGGAGAAGTTGATGACCGCACACAAACCGTCCCACGAGAACGTGGAATTCGAGAAAACCGTCCACTTCTCCGACCGCTCGCGCAGTCAGTCCGTCATTCCGACGACGACGTACGAGTCGCAGCAGAAGGAGTCGATGCAGACGATCGAGCGGGGACGTAGCGTGACGCCGACCTCGTTGCCCGGCAGCCCGATAAGAACGCGATCGGCGAACGGCAGCACGAAGGTGTTAACGTCCGAGGTGTTCACGCGCACCCATCACTACGGCGGCTCGATCGAAGTGATTTACCGACAACCGGGCGAGAGCGGACGGAAGGCGACGCCGTTGACATCGTTACGTGCCGAAGGTGAATTCTCGTTGATCGACACGACCGATTCGAGTTTGTCCGAGTCGATTGCCCTGCCCAGTCCACCGTCCGATGTCGATGTTAGTTCGGACGCGAATAACGGCCGATTAAAATCGACACCGTCCTCACCCAAGTACAATCGTAGATCCTTAGAGTCCATCCACGAGAACTATCGCATGTCCGATCTGATCGCTTGCGCCCAAATCATACCCGAAAATCGTACGTTAATCGAGAGCGACACGACGGGGATGGTTTCGTTGAGAACCGCAGAAGACACTTGCATATCGTTACCGAGACATTTGGTTCTCTCACATTTCCAACAACAACAACAGCAGCAGCAGCAGCAACACCATCAACGGGTAATTGAAAGTTTGCCGCTGGAAGAAGAGGAAATCGAGGAAGACGACGAACCGCGAACGGTTTCGTTCAGCGGTGCGGGCCCGAGCGAAGGTAACACGTCTTCTGTGTTGCCTGATACTACTGCGATGTTACGACACAGCATGGCTTACCGAGTAAATTCACCCGAAGAGGTACCACCTTCTCTTGCGAAATATGTAGTGGCAAATTTAGTGCGTTATAGCGTAGAGAACAATTATGCGGATGCGAAATTTGCTAAAGAACTTTTATAAGATTGTTCGATTTATTTTCCGTCTCTCGATTATCGTTATTTTTAATTTTTGACTGAAACGTTTAAAAATTTTGTTGCGATACTGTAAAGAAATGCCCAAACTAGCTGCTTATTTTAATTAATAACTCGAAACGATCCAGGACGACTGATATTCAGTAAGTATATCGTTTAAAGGCGACAGAGATTAATGTGCGAGCACCGGCGCATCCACCAAAAATGCTAAATGTTTAATGCGCGATTAAATTAACTAAATAGAAACGGCAAACGAAAACAACCAAGCAAATGACAATGAAATACGCTAATTAATACCGAAAAAAGAACTGTTAACAATGATTATTACCATCGTATCGTTTTAGGTGAATCAGTGGTCAAATCTCGAGGATAACATTAGTCTACGCGATTATCTATTTTACGAAAAACTAACCAGATCGTCATCGTTCTTGTCGATAATATTCGAAGAAGATAGCGAATAAACTGCGCGTCTTCTACAAACAACATGAATAGCATTAGTGTACCGATAATTGCAATAACAGCAGAAGACGACGACGAAGATGGCGATTGCTGTAATCACTTGGCGATGATCGATTCTTTAACGGACGTCGAGGACTTGCTCGACGAGAATCAAATGGAAGAGGAACGTACGAGGAAGCGGACGAAACGCCGTAAACACAAGCTGATGATTCGACTGAATGACGACGACGACGGCAGTAATAGACGAGACGACGAGCACACGGACCTGGAGGATTTCGAGGCGTCCGATAACGAGATCGACGAGAGGATCGTCGCGCATCGGCGACAGATTTCGTTCGACGATCTCGATTTGAATGGGCAAGAGTGCGAGGAAATGTATAATTTCAATCGGGACGCAAAGAAACGATTGCTCGCCCAACGGTCCATTACTAAAGAGTCTAGGTCCCCGGATCGGCTCGATAACTTGCGGGACGTGCACACGGACGTCGAAGATTACGATACCGACGACGAGATCCCGATTGCGGTCATACCGGAGATTAATTTGATGGAAAGCGATTTGTTCCAAACGGCAGAGGACACTACGGAGAATTTCCGTGCGAAGAGGATGAATTCGCCACTATTTACTCCCGTACCATCGGATGTCGATGAGGCTAAAGGGAAATCGAAAAATGGGGCCATGCATTTGTTTGTAGGGCACAACGATATGAAGAATCTCACCGACGTCGAACTATTAGACTCCGACACCGATGACGGCAAGCGAACGCAAAAGAAGAGGACGAGGAGACGCCGTCCGAGAGGTCATTTGCGAAATCGCGGCGCCGTCACCGACATAGAAGACGTCGAGATGTCGAACGAGGAGGCCGCTGCCGGTTTGTGTTTAATCAAACCGAAAACGAAGAGACGGTACCGGTCGCGAAATCGCGCAATCAAGTACCTCGAGCAGAAGTCGTTGCAATTTCACGATTCCGACTCCGACGAGAAACCGACGCCGTCACAATTTCTTAGCTTGCCGCAGAAGGAAACCGGCGGCAACGGTGACGGTCTCACCGATTTGGAATCGTTCCTCACCGACGTTAACGTCTCCGAAACTGATGGATACAATTATTCCGAGGACGACATGCGTCGCGGTATAGTTCAATTAGAGGACGGTTGCGGATCGGTGGTCGAAACGTCGCATCTTCGAGACGACGCGCAAGATTATCGAACCGATGGCGAGGATTTGTTTAGAAAATTGAAAAAGACGAGCGATAAATGCGCACGAATCGTGAAGATTAATAAGCGCAAGAGCGCGGTACGTCGCTTGAAATCAATCACCTTCGGTGATCCGGCGTTACTGACCGTCAACGATACCGTCGACGACGTTCTAACCGATTTGGAGAGTTTGTATTCTTCGCAGGAGAACTTGCATCAGTTGCACGTGGCCGTAGAGGAAGAGGACGAAAGCACGGAAAACGAAACTTTCACTGCCGACGAGACGGATGTTATAATTGCGGACGTGCCGGAAATTCGTTTACCACCGTCCAGCAGAAAGATGGTGGTGTTAAGCGGCGGCAAGTGCGGTCGACCGGCCGTAACGATAACGCCGATTGACGACGACCGCTCCTTCGGCTTGGACCGGTTCGATTGCGATGCGGACGAGAGCGATATCGAAATGGAAAGCGACGACTACTCCTTCGGCGATATCGACGATGCGGATATCGTACGCGCGGCGACGCCAACGTTGCCGATAATGGACGGTGGCTCCGTGGACGAGTACGAGAAATATTGGCAGGCGTCGCGTTCGACGACACCGACCGTCCTAACCGACACGGAATGTTTATCGGTGCAAGGCGAGAGGAGCGAGCGCCGTGCCAAGAAGAAATCGCCGAAGAAACAAAAGTATTTCCTTGCCGCCCGAGAGACCGAAGCGATCGCTGACAATAAAACGGACGTCGAGGATCTATACGAAAGCGATGTCGAACGGCCGAAATCTAAACTGAGCGTTTGCAGCGTGACGTCCGCCGGCGACGTGGAGATGCTGACGGATTTCGAAGATTTGCCGGTCGCCACCGACGCGGAGATCGGCGACGATTTCATAGTACGCTCGCGCTCCGTGACGCCCGTCCATATGAAAGAGATGTGCGGCGAAACGGTTTACGTGGCGGAACGCGACGACGGTCCGTTCACGAAACGCGACCGGTTGACGGTGAACGCGAAGAACGTACGTCGCAGACGTTCGTACGTCGTAACGCCGGCGGCGACCGATACGGAAGACGTGCAAGCGTCCGACGACGAACGACCGGCGTCGACGATGTTCGCGAAACTGCCGGCATCGATCAGCGACGAATTGGCGACGGTCGCGTACTCGAACGTGAGCGCGCGTCACACGAGGAAAATCGATTTGAGCGCGCCGCACGAGGTCGCCTACTCGAAGAGCGGCGGCACGCGCGACGTCGCCACCGACGTCGAGGACGTGATGTTGTCCGAGGACGATCTCGTGATCACGATTAAGAAATCGAACAGTACGGTCTCGCTGAATTGGAAAGACTGCTCGGTCTCGTTCGGTTTCAATAAAGGTACCCGCGGGCGGCAACGCGTCGCCCGACATCGAAGCGTTCTGCTCGTAGATCTGCTAACGGCGCCGCTGTTCTTTAGCACGCTTCACGTACCGTCGATGCGTAGCGTAGAGATCGACGCGTGCGATTGTTTCGGCGTCGACGAAACGATCGCTGCGAGATCCGTGCGCGATTGCGTGCGGTTCTTCGAACGTTTCGCCCGTTCCTCTAGCGAACGTTTCGTAACAGGTACGGTATCAGAAAGTGTTTCGATTAAGCGTCGGTTTGGGGGAACGGGTGAGTTAGACGCGGTAGATTTAGAAGTAATTATTTAACGTATTCGACCACCGGCTTCTTACGATTAGATAGTAAGGCACAATTTAGATCTTTTTAATAAGGTAAGCTTCCATTCTCTTAGCATTAATAAATCTTAGGCTTAAGTTGAACGGCTCGAAAACGCACTTTTTCTTATTTGGTTCGGTAAGCAGCAGGTAATAGGAATAGGCGGTTAAGGCACTGATAGTTTTTTAAGTAAACTCTTTCGCGGAATAGAAAGACCGTTTTACTGATACGTTCGATTTCGTTCCTTATAGAATGGGATGCACCTGGCAGACCGACAACAACAACAGCAGCAGCAGCAGCAACAAAGTCGACCGCACCAGCACCAGCAGCAGTAGCAGCAGTTCCAGTAGTTGACAAGAAGGACGCACCGATACAAGGTAGGATCTTCCTTTCTTAATCATTCATTCGACTACAATTTTTAGAAGATCGTGTTGGTTGTTGTTGTTCGATAACAATGAATCGTTAACAACAGCAGCTGGCAAACATCGATCGTGCAATTTTTCGTTTAATTCAATTCAACGAAAGATTGCACGATGCGATTGAGAGTAAATCGGAAAACAGTTAATTACAGACTTCATTTATCGGAGCATTTTAATGAGAAGGCAAAAGATGCAGGTATATTTTAATTAATCGCTAGGAGCATTTCCATTATGTCATCATGTGTTATCGCAACAAAAAAGAAGAGATACAATATAGAGGTCTATCTCCACAATTTTCAGTTTATTCTTCTTTTATTTAATTTTTGGTTCGTTTCTTTTACATTTAATCGATTCGATAATTAATTTAACGTTTTCGTCTAATTAATTTCCATTTATTTTAATCTTTCGCTAACATCACGTTGTTTTTCGTTAACAACAATCACGCTAATTGTGCTATTATAATCACCTGTTTTGTTTAACAAAAGAGCCATCATTGCAAATTATGCTTGTCGATCAATAATCAAGACGCAGCTAACAATATTTCGCATTATTTGAGACTTTTCCAAAATTTTTCATTGTCAAATCTAATAACAACTAAAATATTAGCACAATTAATTAATTACTAATTCCTCTTGCTGTTCAGTTTATTTATGTGTGTTAAGGTAACAACAGAATATGATTAAATTATTCTTGTAATTTATATTGATTGGAATTGGTTAATTTGTAAAAATTATATTCGAGAAATGAGTGTAAATGTTGAAAGTGGTGCACGACTCTAAATTCTAATGCATGCATGCATGAAACCATCTCGTTCTTCATCCCCAATCGTAAATAGCTAACCTCCATAGATCCGGATACCTGCAAGAATATTAATGCGAATTAATTTCATTAATCAACGAAAACACGATGCGCTTTTCTATGTTTCACATGTTTATTAATAATCGTTGTTTTCTTTTGTGTGTTTCGAGCTACACATCAATAATAAAGTACAGGTTGTCTCATTTAATATTAAGAAATTTGGTCCTGGATTTGCCATTTTTGTAAAACCCCGCATTTTTTATTATATTTTACATAATTTCAATTCATTACTCATCACATTGTCGTTAATTTTTGGAAATTAGTGCAAATAAAGCGCGCCACAATACAAGAATTATTCGGGTGTCTCTTTCTGCTTTTTTTTTAATTTAAGGAAAACAAATTCTCAAAAAATGATTAAATTTCAATGTAAAACTCATAATTAAACGATTACTAATCGATCTCTAAAGTTTATTTACAAAGTTAATCACTTTAAAAGCTCTAAGATTGGTTTATTGCAATTTGCGCAAAAATTAACGGAAAACAGATTCATCCACAAAAATACGAATTTTTAGCATAACTAGTTCCATTTGTAAGTGATACGTCTTGAATTTTTAAATTCTATTAGATACTTGTGATTAACCATCTTTTTATGATCAATTTCTCTAATCATTTAAATGTCCCTTGTTGTTTTTATTCTATTCGATTTGAAAATGAGGCAAACTGTTTTGCAGCTTAAGCTTCATTAATAACTTTTCTTTTATCACCATTATTATTAATGTAAATTTTCTTATTTTTCATTCATTACCATTGGCGACTTTAGAGAATCTATTTCTAGGCAGATAGGCGAACATTTTAAATAGAAACAACATACGAATCTGCAGCTGAAAGCAAATTGAAATTAACATCAATCGAAATCAAGATTCTTTTGTTCTCCATTCAACATTAAAATATTCTTACTTCAGCCGGAATAGAACGATCGTCATCGATTGAAGTTTAAAAATGAAACTTTACCATCGAAATATTTGTTCTCTCTCAATTTCTTTTTCCATCAGATCCGATTCCATATCCGACGGATACGGGTTGTGTCACGTACGAAAGTGTCTTATTAAGCAATCACAGTAACCTCACTTCGTCTACGACGACGACGACAACGGCAACATCGTCAAAACGACCATCGACAACAACCACCACCGATTCCTCGCCGGATCCCTCTTCCCACAACTATCACAAAACCACGTCCTACGCACAAATCGACGCGATGCTCGATAAGATGCTGCACGAAGTCGAGCAACAAGAGCAATTGTTCACGCTGAATCTAACCAATACTTTAGAACTGCATCCATCGACGGACGCTCTCATCGAAATCCCGATAAAGAAATCGATACGCGTGCCGAAAGTCTACGAGACGAAGCACGAGATCTTGCTAGCGGACGCGGACTCGCCGTACGAATGCGTGCGATTCGGTGCCGAGGCTGCGACCGATTCGCAACCGATCGAAATCGATACTGCAAACGAATCGTTGAACAGACTGCAAGAGTCGGTCAACAGGATGTTGGAAAGTATCGAGAAGGACGAAGTGGAAATTTTACTATCGCCGCCGGAGAATCGCGACGACTCCGACCCGTACAAGAGTCCCGTCTATTTTCGCAACGCGAAAACCGCCTCCAGCGAAAGCCTGAGCGACGTCTCCGTCGACGACAGCAATTGTTACGACTACGAAGGCGATTACGAACCGATCGACTCGACGATCCCGTACAACCGGTATCCGTACGAATTGTACGGCAACAACGACACCGTCGACGACGGCAATTTGAATTCGCCGAGCGAAAACAAACGCAGCGACATTTGGTGGGAGGGCGCCTACAGGAACTTGAGCGTCGTGCCGGAGGAGGACGAGGAGAACGCCAGCTTGATCGGCAACCGGAAGGACAACGACGACTCCAATCGCAGCTCGTACTTTAGCGCGAAGGACGACGACGGCTCGGAGAAGAGCACGGCGACGCAAAGCAGCGGCAGCAGCGTCGAGCAGCAGCAGCAACAACAACAACAACCGATCGAAAAGATCGTCAAGGCGGAGGTTAAGCTGCTGGTGAAGACGTCGGATCGCGGTAAGGAGGCGATCGAGATTCGATCGGTGCGCGAATTCATGGAGGAGCCGCCGCAGCGTCGCGACGCCGATCGCGTCAAGTCGCAGACGTTACCGACGAAATTCCAGTTGGACGCGGACCGCGAGAGCGACACGCGCAAGCGGAGCACCGAGCCGCGTTCGCCGCGCAACAAGGCGCCGTCGTTTACGTTGCCGCGCGTCTTTATGCGGAAAATGGAGGAAGCGGCCGCAAAGGGCGCGAATAGCGGCGCCGCTCTCGTGCCGGTGCCGAGCGACAACTACCCGTTGCAATACGGGAACGCCGGCTACGAGCCGAAAGGTGTCGATTTGTTTGCCAACGCGCCGTTCTATCCGCTTTATCCGAATTATCGAGGCGATCGTCGATCGCCAGTTTCTTCCTATCGTCCATCGATCGATCATTGTTCGTTGAACGTTATTCCGAAAGGTTACTGTGATTGGGTACCGCAATTTGGATTCGATGCTGGTCGAGGTAATGTTATTATTCGTTATAATAACAAGAAAAAAAAACGTATACGAATGACACAAACTCATACGCATGGATTTGGATTTGTTTCGGGTTTCTCTTTGATTTTTAGTTTGATTAATCGTAGTTAGTTTTGTGATTTGACTGTTTCTTTGGAATTGTAAACGAACGTTCTTCTTTAATCACTACTACCACATATATTAACCTAGCTCAAAATCAATCGATTAATCGTCGGAGAGAGAGAGAGAGAGAGAGAGAGACTGTCGTAAGGATATTTTAATTGAGGAGCAAACATATAACGTTAATGGACGAGTGGTTAATTATTGTTTATTGCTAATTAAAACAAATGATAATGATGGTAGAGAGTAATTAACGCTCGTTCGTTCTATAGCAATCTAATGGCAAATGCAAAAACCGTTTAATTAATTACGAGCAAAAGGAAAATTGTAAGAAGCAACGACCTTGTACTTGAAAAGAAAGTTAGGATATCCGTTCATTTCCGATTTTTTCGTTATCGCCTTCTTTCCGTTCTCATTTTTTATTTATGATTTTTCTTTTTTGGAAAAAAAAAACGCATGTTCTTGCAGGAAAATTACCGACAACGACCGCAAAACGTGTACCTAGTACAGAAGAATTAGGGCAAAGACAATTCGTAGATCCATTAGATTTAAAGCTTACTATCGAGAGAACTAACGCTTTCATTTTATCCGAGTCGCGATACGATCCGAACAATTTGCGACACGTTAATCTCAACGAAAGCACCGAGAGAACGCTAACGAGTCCGACAAGGAAAGATGACGAGGATACAGGTAAGGGTGAGGAGAAGAAGGCGAAGAAAGGTTTCTTTGGTACGCTGAAGAGTATCATGACGAAATCGACGGACCAATCGGACTCCGAGACGGAAAAGTCCGAGAAGAAGGATAAGAAGAGGAAGAAGAAGAAGGAGGGCAAGAAGAGCGTGCCCGACGAGGTTTCGTCGCCGCCGAATCGACCGCCGCGGAAACCGAAACTGCCGACGCCGCCGCCGTTCGAAACGAACGAGAAATACGCGGACATACCGTACATGGAAGTCTCGCCGACGGACATGCCGGACGAACGCCGGAGATTCAACAACAACAACGTCGTCCTCTTGAAGTCGATCGAAGTGACGGACCTCGACGAGTCCTCGTCGGACGGGCCCGTTAAGGACGTCGCCCACGAGATCGTCAGCGACGTTATACAGGAGAGTCAGGCGAAAGTCAACGACATGGCGACGGACGGCGCGCGTGCGAAGTCGCCGAAGTCGAAACGTAAGGATAAGAAGGTGACCGTTATCGAGAACGTCTCCACCGATATTGCACCGCAAACGATCCAAACCGAGCAGTTCACGATAACCGTTGCGGAGAGTAAGAAGAAGGTGACGAAGGAGAAGTTAGGCGATCAAAGGAAAGCGTTAAAAGTGAGCGTGGAGGATAGTATGCTGAACGTCGAGGACGAATCGCTGTTGTCGCCGAAGGAAATTGAATCGCACGTGGAAAGAGCGCCACGTGAACGGTCGATGCACGACGTGAAAATGTTAACGCACAAATTGATACAGAGCGAGATGAATTTCGATGGATGGTCCGGCGATGCGTACAACGTAAATAAAGGTCAGATTAAAGCGAAGCCGCCGACGAGTCAGAAATTGCCGCGGAAACACGGCTTATTCGGTTTCTTGTCGAAGCGAACGTCGAAAGACACGGACGAGTCGGACGACGACCGCACCACGGACCATTCCAAGTCGGAGATTATCGAGAAACAGGACAGGGAATCGTCCAAGGAGAAGAAAGTCAAGTCGAAGAAGACGGATAGCGACAAGTCGGAGGACGAGAGTGGCGAACCACGGAAGAGCGGCCTGTTCGGTTTGTTCGGCAAGAAGGGCAAGAAGGACGATAAACCCGAACACGCCGTTTCGGAGCCCATAAAATTGTCCGATGAAGTTTTGTTACAAATGAAGCACAGCAACGAGTTTCTTGATGTGGAGCTGAAGAAATACGAGGACGGCAGGCCGATTGTTAAGAAGGAAGTTGTCGAGAAACATGAAAAGATCGATGCTAGAGCGAAAGACGCACAGAAGAAGCACGTTCAATTAGAAAAGCAGCAACCAGAAACAGATAAGAAACTGGACACCGATAAATCAGATGATGAAGCCGATCCAAAGAGAAGCGGTTTGTTTGGAATATTTGGCAAGAAATCAAAGAGAGAGTCGCCGGAAAAACAACCCCAAAAATCAGTTAAGATTCCAGATGAAGCTTTGATTTCCATAAGCAATTGTAATGATTTCCTGGCGACGGAATTGAGCAATTACGAAGACGCCAAGCCAATCATCAAGAAAGATTCAAAGGAAAACGGCCACTCTCCAACAAGAACTGTAGAAGTAATAAAAGAAATTTACACAATCCCAATTAAAGAACAAAAAATTGAGAAACAAGAAACGTCAATAGACAAAGAAAAGAAGATGAAAGCTCCTAGGAAACAAAAGGAGTATTCCGATGATGAAAGTGAATCGAAAAAATCCAGCTTCTTTGGTTTATTTGGTAAAAAGCAAAAAGAAGATATGGCAGAAAATGATGAAAAAGCAAAGAAAGAATCTGAAGCAGTTCTTCACCAAATAAATAATTGCAACGATTTCCTTAACACAGAATTGAGCATCTACGAAGATGCTAAGCCCGTAATTAAGAAAGAAGTACAGAAAGACGTTGAAGCACCATCAAAAACAGTGGAGGTCATAAAGGAAATTTATGTTATTCCAAAAGAAGAAGTTAAACTTGACAAAGAGGCGCTAAAAGAGAAACAGAAGCAAACGAAAGCTCCTAAGAAACCAGAAGACCAATCCGATGATGAAAAGGAACAAAGAAAGTCAGGCTTCTTTGGCTTATTCGGTAAGAAAACGAAGGAAGATGCAACTGAAAAAGATGATCAAGCTAAGGGAGAAGCTGAAGAAGCTCTTCGGCAGATAAACAACTGCAACGACTTCCTTAACACCGAATTGACGGTCTACGAAGATGGTAAACCCGTTATTAAGAAAGAAGTAAAGAAAGACGTCGAGATACCATCAAAAACAGTGGAGGTCATTAAGGAGATTTATGTTATTCCAAAAGAAGAAGTTAAACTTGACAAAGAGGCGCTAAAAGAGAAACAGAAGAAGACGAAGGCTCCTAAGAAACCTGAAGAGCAATCCGATGATGAAAGTGAACAGAAAAAGTCTGGCTTCTTTGGCTTATTTGGTAAGAAGTCGAAAGAAGATACAGCTGAAAAAGATGATCAAGCTAAGAGGGAAGCAGACGAAGCTCTTCGGCAGATAAACAACTGCAACGACTTCCTTAACACCGAATTGACGGTCTACGAAGATGGTAAACCCGTTATTAAGAAAGAAGTAAAGAAAGACGTCGAGATACCATCAAAAACAGTGGAGGTCATTAAGGAGATTTATGTTATTCCAAAAGAAGAAGTTAAACTTGACAAAGAGGCGCTAAAAGAGAAACAGAAGAAGACGAAGGCTCCTAAGAAACCTGAAGAGCAATCCGATGATGAAAGTGAACAAAAAAAGTCTGGCTTCTTTGGCTTATTTGGTAAGAAGTCGAAAGAAGATACAACTGAAAAAGATGATCAAGCTAAGAGGGAAGCAGACGAAGCTCTTCGGCAGATAAACAACTGCAACGACTTCCTTAACACCGAATTGACGGTCTACGAAGATGGTAAACCCATTATTAAGAAAGAAGTAAAGAAAGACGTCGAGATACCATCAAAAACAGTGGAGGTCATTAAGGAGATTTATGTTATTCCAAAAGAAGAAGTTAAACTTGACAAAGAGGCGCTAAAAGAGAAACAGAAGAAGACGAAGGCTCCTAAGAAACCTGAAGAGCAATCCGATGATGAAAGTGAACAGAAAAAGTCTGGCTTCTTTGGCTTATTTGGTAAGAAGTCGAAAGAAGATACAACTGAAAAAGATGATCAAGCTAAGAGGGAAGCAGACGAAGCTCTTCGGCAGATAAACAACTGCAACGACTTCCTTAACACCGAATTGACGGTCTACGAAGATGCTAAACCTGTAATTAAGAAAGAAGTAAAGAAAGACGTCGCGATACCATCAAAAACAGTGGAGGTCATTAAGGAGATTTATGTTATTCCAAAAGAAGAAGTTAAACTTGACAAAGAGGCGCTAAAAGAGAAACAGAAGAAGACGAAGGCTCCTAAGAAACCTGAAGAGCAATCCGATGATGAAAGTGAACAGAAAAAGTCTGGCTTCTTTGGCTCATTTGGTAAGAAGTCGAAAGAAGATACAACTGAAAAAGATGATCAAGCTAAGAGGGAAGCAGACGAAGCTCTTCGGCAGATAAACAACTGCAACGATTTCCTTAACACCGAATTGACGGTCTACGAAGATGCTAAACCTGTAATTAAGAAAGAAGTAAAGAAAGACGTCGCGATACCATCAAAAACAGTGGAGGTCATTAAGGAGATTTATGTTACTCCAAAAGAAGAAGTTAAACTTGACAAAGAGGCGCTAAAAGAGAAACAGAAGAAGACGAAGGCTCCTAAGAAACCTGAAGAGCAATCCGATGATGAAAGTGAACAGAAAAAGTCTGGCTTCTTTGGCTTATTTGGTAAGAAGTCGAAAGAAGATACAACTGAAAAAAATGATCAAGCTAAGAGGGAAGCAGACGAAGCTCTTCGGCAGATAAACAACTGCAACGATTTCCTTAACACCGAATTGAGGGTCTACGAAGATGCTAAACCCGTAATTAAGAAAGAAGTAAAGAAAGACGTCGAGATACCATCAAAAACAGTGGAGGTCATTAAGGAGATTTATGTTATTCCAAAAGAAGAAGTTAAACTTGACAAAGAGGCGCCAAAAGATAAACAGAAGAAGACGAAGGCTCCTAAGAAACCTGAAGAACAATCCGTTGATGAAAGTGAACAGAAAAAGTATGGCTTCTTTGGCTTATTTGGTAAGAAGTCGAAAGAAGATACAACTGAAAAAGATGATCAAGCTAAGGGAGAAGCTGAAGAAGCTCTTCGGCAGATAAACAACTGCAACGACTTCCTTAACACCGAATTGACGCTCTACGAAGATGCAAAACCCGTAATTAAGAAAGAAATAAAGAAAGATGTCGATATACCATCAAAAACAGTGGAGATCATTAAGGAGATTTATGTTATTCCAAAAGAAGAAGTTAAACTTGACAAAGAGGCCCCAAAAGAGAAACCAAAGAAGACGAAAGCGCCTAAGAAACCTGAAGAGCAATCCGATGATGACAGTGAACAGAAAAAATCCGGCTTCTTTGGCTTATTTGGTAAGAAACCGAAAGAAGGTGAAACCGAAATAGATGATCAACCTAAAAGAGAAGCAGAAGAAGCTCTTCGGCAGATAAACAACTGCAACGACTTCCTTAACACCGAATTGACGGTCTACGAAGATGCAAAACCCGTAATTAAGAAAGAAATAAAGAAAGATGTCGATATACCATCAAAAACAGTGGAGGTCATTAAGGAGATTTATGTTATTCCAAAAGAAGAAGTTAAACTTGACAAAGAGGCCCCAAAAGAGAAACCAAAGAAGACGAAAGCGCCTAAGAAACCTGAAGAGCAATCCGATGATGACAGTGAACAGAAAAAATCCGGCTTCTTTGGCTTATTTGGTAAGAAACCGAAAGAAGGTGAAACCGAAATAGATGATCAAGCTAAAAGAGAAGCAGAAGAAGCTCTTCGGCAGATAAACAACTGCAACGACTTCCTTAACACCGAATTGACGGTCTACGAAGATGCAAAACCCGTAATTAAGAAAGAAATAAAGAAAGATGTCGATATGCCATCAAAAACAGTGGAGGTCATTAAGGAGATTTATGTTATTCCAAAAGAAGAAGTTAAACTTGACAAAGAGGCGCAAAAAGAGAAACAGAAGAAGGCGAAAGCTCCTAAGAAACCAGAAGACCAATCCGATGATGACATTGAACAGAAAAAGTCCGGTTTCTTTGGTTTATTTGGTAAGAAAACGAAGGAAGATGCAACTGAAAAAGATGATCAAGCTAAGAGAGAAGCTGAAGAAGCTCTTCGGCAAATAAACAACTGCAACGATTTCCTTAACACCGAATTGACGGTCTACGAAGATGGTAAACCCGTAATTAAGAAAGAAGTAGAGCAAGACGTCGATATGCCATCAAAAACAGTGGAGGTCATCAAGGAAATTTATGTTATTCCAAAAGAGGATGTTAAACTTGACAAAGAGGCGCCAAAAGAGAAACAAAAAAAGACGAAAGCTCCTAAGAAACCTGAAGAGCAATCCGATGCTGACAGTGAACAGAAAAAATCCGGCTTCTTTGGCTTATTTGGTAAGAAACCGAAAGAAGGTGAAACCGAAAAAGATGATCAAGCTCAAAGAGAAGCAGAAGAAGCTCTTCGGCAGATAAACAACTGCAACGACTTCCTTAACACCGAATTGACGGTCTACGAAGATGGTAAACCCGTTATAAAGAAAGAAATAAAGAAAGATGTAGATATACCATCAAAAACAGTGGAGGTCATTAAAGAGATTTATGTAATTCCAAAAGAGGATGTTCAACTTGACAAAGAGTCGCCAAAAGAGAAACAAAAGAAGACGAAAGCTCCTAAGAAACCTGAAGAGCAACCCGATGATGAAAAGGAACAAAGAAAGTCAGGCTTCTTTGGCTTATTTGGTAAGAAAACGAAGGAAGATGCAACTGAAAAAGATTATCAATCTAAGGGAGAAGCTGAAGAAGCTCTTCGGCAGATAAACAACTGCAACGATTTCCTTAACACTGAATTGACGGTCTACGAAGATGGTAAACCATTAATAAAAAAAGAAGTCAAGAAAAACGTCGAAACATCATCAAAAACAGTGGAGGTCATTAAGGAGATTTATGTTATTCCAAAAGAAGAAGTTAAACTTGACAAAGAGGCGCCAAAAGAGAAACAGAAGAAGACGAAGGCTCCTAAGAAACCTGAAGAGCAATCCGATGATGAAAGTGAACAGAAAAAGTCCGGCTTCTTTGGCTTATTTGGTAAGAAGTCGAAAGAAGATACAACTGAAAAAGCTGATCAAGGTAGAAAGGAATCTGAAGAAGTTCTTCAACAGATAAACAACTGCAGCCATTTCCTTAATACAGAATTGGCGGTTTATGAAGATGGCAAGCCTGTAATTAAGAAAGAGGTCAAGAAAGAAATTGTAGCGCCTTCAAAAACGGTAGAAGTGATAAAAGAGATTTACTTAATTCCAGAGAAGGAGACGAAGGGTAAAGAAATAGAGTTAGACATCGATAAAGATGCAAAGCAAGTCGTCGATGGGAATGAGTCAAAACCGAGCGGTTTATTTGGCTTTTTCGGTAAAAAGTCAAAGAAAGACGCTTCCGAAGAAATGGATCAGAAACCGGCGCCAACAATTTCCGAAGAGGTAAAACTAATTATGAAAGACTGCCATGAATTTCTAGAAGTGGAACATGTAAAATATCACGATGTTAAACCGTTCAAAGCAGAAGAACCAGTGCAAGAGGTGCAAAGTAGTAATATTCAAACGGCGCTTCCCGATGAACAATTCCGAGATACGTACGTTGAAGGAGGAATGATATTAATAGACAAATCAAAAATAGACAAAGATTATTCAAAGTTTTTAATTCAACAAGAAATTGCTCATATTGCAGACACGGCAAAAGAGATAAGCCCAGAAACTATAAAAGCAAATAAGGAACAAGAAGCACGAGATAAACCTAAACAGAAAAAGAGCAAGCTGCCAATATTTAGCAAAAAATCAAACGATTTAAGCGATTCTGAAGCGAAGGCAGAAACCGACATGCAGAAGAAACGAGAGCGACGAAAAAGTGGTAGTCCATTCAGACTATTCATGAGAAAGAAACGCAGTAGTAGCACAGAAGATGAGGATCCTTCCGAAGATAAACAGAATCGTGAACGAGAAAATATATCCCCAACTAAAACAAGTGGTAAATCAACATTCTTTTCCGGTATCGTTCAAAAAGCTGAAGATGTTAAAGAAGGTACAATCGAAGCAAAGGACAAAGTTGCAGAGAAAACGGGAGCCGCTGCAGAAGCCGTTGGAGACAAGTTGAAAGACGCGAAAGATGCTACGAAGTCCGCTGTAGTCTCTGGCGCCGGATTTGTTAAAGACACCGCTGTTGACACTAAAGAAGCGGTCGTCGATCTGGCACAAGATACGAAGAAAGGTGCGAAGAAAGCGGCCAAGAAAACTGGAGGATTCTTCAGTAAGATTGGCGACACACTTAGTGGTAAAGCTTCTGACATTAAAGAGGGAGCGATTGACGCCAAAGATGCGGTGGCTGAGACCGCACAAGACGTGGGTCACGCAATCTCGCAGACGGCCTCCGATGCAAAAGAATCTGCTAAAGAGATACCGAAAGCCACGAAGGACGGTCTCGATCAAGCAGCAACAAAAACGGGCGATTTCTTCGGTAACATTGGTGAGAAAATCAGCGACACTGCTGAAGATGTTAAAGAAGGTACCATCGAAGCAAGGGACAAAGTTGGAGACAAGTTGAAAGACGCGAAAGATGCCACAAAGACGGCTGTAGTCTCTGGCGCCGGATTTGTTAAAGACACCGCTGTTGACACTAAAGAAGCGGTCGTCGATCTGGCACAAGATACGAAGAAAGGTGCGAAGAAAGCGGCCAAGAAAACTGGAGGATTCTTCAGTAAGATTGGCGACACACTTAGTGGTAAAGCTTCTGACATTAAAGAGGGAGCGATTGACGCCAAAGCTGCGGTGGCTGAGACCGCACAAGACGTGGGTCACGCAATCTCGCAGACGGCCTCCGACGCAAAAGAATCTGTTAAAGAGATACCGAAAGCCACGAAGGACGGTCTCGATCAAGCAGCAACAAAAACGGGTGATTTCTTCGGTAAAATTGGCGAGAAAATCAGCGACACTGCTGAAGATGTTAAGGAAGGTACCATCGAAGCAAAGGACAAAGTTGCAGAGAAAACGGGAGCCGCTGCAGAAGCCGTTGGAGACAAGTTGAAAGACGCGAAAGATGCCACAAAGACGGCTGTAGTCTCTGGCGCCGGATTTGTTAAAGACACCGCTGTTGACACTAAAGAAGCGGTCGTCGATCTGGCACAAGATACGAAGAAAGGTGCGAAGAAAGCGGCCAAGAAAACTGGAGGATTCTTCAGTAAGATTGGCGACACACTTAGTGGTAAAGCTTCTGACATTAAAGAGGGAGCGATTGACGCCAAAGATGCGGTGGCTGAGACCGCACAAGACGTGGGTCACGCAATCTCGCAGACGGCCTCCGACGCAAGAGAATCTGTTAAAGAGATACCGAAAGCCACGAAGGACGGTCTCGATCAAGCAGCAACAAAAACGGGTGATTTCTTCGGTAAAATTGGCGAGAAAATCAGCGACACTGCTGAAGATGTTAAGGAAGGTACCATCGAAGCAAAGGACAAAGTTGCAGAGAAAACGGGAGCCGCTGCAGAAGCCGTTGGAGACAAGTTGAAAGACGCGAAAGATGCCACAAAGACGGCTGTAGTCTCTGGCGCCAGATTTGTTAAAGACACCGCTGTTGACACTAAAGAAGCGGTCGTCGATCTGGCACAAGATACGAAGAAAGGTGCGAAGAAAGCGGCCAAGAAAACAGGAGGATTCTTCAGTAAGATTGGCGACACACTTAGTGGTAAAGCTTCTGACATTAAAGAGGGAGCGATTGACGCCAAAGATGCGGTGGCTGAGACCGCACAAGACGTGGGTCACGCAATCTCGCAGACGGCCTCCGACGCAAAAGAATCTGTTAAAGAGATACCGAAAGCCACGAAGGACGGTCTCGATCAAGCAGCAACAAAAACGGGTGATTTCTTCGGTAAAATTGGCGAGAAAATCAGCGACACTGCTGAAGATGTTAAGGAAGGTACCATCGAAGCAAAGGACAAAGTTGCAGAGAAAACGGGAGCCGCTGCAGAAGCCGTTGGAGACAAGTTGAAAGACGCGAAAGATGCCACAAAGACGGCTGTAGTCTCTGGCGCCGGATTTGTTAAAGACACCGCTGTTGACACTAAAGAAGCGGTCGTCGATCTGGCACAAGATACGAAGAAAGGTGCGAAGAAAGCGGCCAAGAAAACTGGAGGATTCTTCAGTAAGATTGGCGACACACTTAGTGGTAAAGCTTCTGACATTAAAGAGGGAGCGATTGACGCCAAAGATGCGGTGGCTGAGACCGCACAAGACGTGGGTCACGCAATCTCGCAGACGGCCTCCGACGCAAAAGAATCTGCTAAAGAGATACCGAAAGCCACGAAGGACGGTCTCGATCAAGCAGCAACAAAAACGGGTGATTTCTTCGGTAAAATTGGCGAGAAAATCAGCGACACTGCTGAAGATGTTAAGGAAGGTACCATCGAAGCAAAGGACAAAGTTACAGAGAAAACGGGAGCCGCTGCAGAAGCCGTTGGAGACAAGTTGAAAGACGCGAAAGATGCCACAAAGACGGCTGTAGTCTCTGGCGCCGGATTTGTTAAAGACACCGCTGTTGACACTAAAGAAGCGGTCGTCGATCTGGCACAAGATACGAAGAAAGGTGCGAAGAAAGCGGCCAAGAAAACTGGAGGATTCTTCAGTAAGATTGGCGACACACTTAGTGGTAAAGCTTCTGACATTAAAGAGGGAGCGATTGACGCCAAAGATGCGGTGGCTGAGACCGCACAAGACGTGGGTCACGCAATCTCGCAGACGGCCTCCGACGCAAAAGAATCTGCTAAAGAGATACCGAAAGCCACGAAGGACGGTCTCGATCAAGCAGCAACAAAAACGGGTGATTTCTTCGGTAAAATTGGCGAGAAAATCAGCGACACTGCTGAAGATGTTAAGGAAGGTACCATCGAAGCAAAGGACAAAGTTGCAGAGAAAACGGGAGCCGCTGCAGAAGCCGTTGGAGACAAGTTGAAAGACGCGAAAGATGCCACAAAGACGGCTGTAGTCTCTGGCGCCGGATTTGTTAAAGACACCGCTGTTGACACTAAAGAAGCGGTCGTCGATCTGGCACAAGATACGAAGAAAGGTGCGAAGAAAGCGGCCAAGAAAACAGGAGGATTCTTCAGTAAGATTGGCGACACACTTAGTGGTAAAGCTTCTGACATTAAAGAGGGAGCGATTGACGCCAAAGATGCGGTGGCTGAGACCGCACAAGACGTGGGTCACGCAATCTCGCAGACGGCCTCCGACGCAAAAGAATCTGCTAAAGAGATACCGAAAGCTACGAAGGAGGGCCTCGATCAAGCAGCAACAAAAACGGGTGATTTCTTCGGTAAAATTGGCGAGAAAATCAGCGACACTGCTGAAGATGTTAAGGAAGGTACCATCGAAGCAAAGGACAAAGTTGCAGAGAAAACGGGAGCCGCTGCAGAAGCTGTTGGAGACAAGTTGAAAGACGCGAAAGATGCCACAAAGACGGCTGTAGTCTCTGGCGCCGGATTTGTTAAAGACACCGCTGTTGACACTAAAGAAGCGGTCGTCGATCTCGCACAAGATACGAAGAAAGGTGCGAAGAAAGCGGCCAAGAAAACAGGAGGATTCTTCAGTAAGATTGGCGACACACTTAGTGGTAAAGCTTCTGACATTAAAGAGGGAGCGATTGACGCCAAAGATGCGGTGGCTGAGACCGCACAAGACGTGGGTCACGCAATCTCGCAGACGGCCTCCGACGCAAAAGAATCTGCTAAAGAGATACCGAAAGCTACGAAGGACGGTCTCGATCAAGCAGCAACAAAAACGGGTGATTTCTTCGGTAAAATTGGCGAGAAAATCAGCGACACTGCTGAAGATGTTAAGGAAGGTACCATCGAAGCAAAGGACAAAGTTACAGAGAAAACGGGAGCCGCTGCAGAAGCCGTTGGAGACAAGTTGAAAGACGCGAAAGATGCCACAAAGACGGCTGTAGTCTCTGGCGCCGGATTTGTTAAAGACACCGCTGTTGACACTAAAGAAGCGGTCGTCGATCTGGCACAAGATACGAAGAAAGGTGCGAAGAAAGCGGCCAAGAAAACTGGAGGATTCTTCAGTAAGATTGGCGACACACTTAGTGGTAAAGCTTCTGACATTAAAGAGGGAGCGATTGACGCCAAAGATGCGGTGGCTGAGACCGCACAAGACGTGGGTCACGCAATCTCGCAGACGGCCTCCGACGCAAAAGAATCTGCTAAAGAGATACCGAAAGCCACGAAGGACGGTCTCGATCAAGCAGCAACAAAAACGGGTGATTTCTTCGGTAAAATTGGCGAGAAAATCAGCGACACTGCTGAAGATGTTAAGGAAGGTACCATCGAAGCAAAGGACAAAGTTGCAGAGAAAACGGGAGCCGCTGCAGAAGCCGTTGGAGACAAGTTGAAAGACGCGAAAGATGCCACAAAGACGGCTGTAGTCTCTGGCGCCGGATTTGTTAAAGACACCGCTGTTGACACTAAAGAAGCGGTCGTCGATCTCGCACAAGATACGAAGAAAGGTGCGAAGAAAGCGGCCAAGAAAACTGGAGGATTCTTCAGTAAGATTGGCGACACACTTAGTGGTAAAGCTTCTGACATTAAAGAGGGAGCGATTGACGCCAAAGATGCGGTGGCTGAGACCGCACAAGACGTGGGTCACGCAATCTCGCAGACGGCCTCCGACGCAAGAGAATCTGCTAAAGAGATACCGAAAGCCACGAAGGACGGTCTCGATCAAGCAGCAACAAAAACGGGTGATTTCTTCGGTAAAATTGGCGAGAAAATCAGCGACACTGCTGAAGATGTTAAAGAAGGTACCATCGAAGCAAAGGACAAAGTTGCAGAGAAAACGGGAGCCGCTGCAGAAGCCGTTGGAGACAAGTTGAAAGACGCGAAAGATGCCACAAAGACGGCTGTAGTCTCTGGCGCCGGATTTGTTAAAGACACCGCTGTTGACACTAAAGAAGCGGTCGTCGATCTCGCACAAGATACGAAGAAAGGTGCGAAGAAAGCGGCCAAGAAAACTGGAGGATTCTTCAGTAAGATTGGCGACACACTTAGTGGTAAAGCTTCTGACATTAAAGAGGGAGCGATTGACGCCAAAGATGCGGTGGCTGAGACCGCACAAGACGTGGGTCACGCAATCTCGCAGACGGCCTCCGACGCAAAAGAATCTGCTAAAGAGATACCGAAAGCCACGAAGGACGGTCTCGATCAAGCAGCAACAAAAACGGGTGATTTCTTCGGTAAAATTGGCGAGAAAATCAGCGACACTGCTGAAGATGTTAAGGAAGGTACCATCGAAGCAAAGGACAAAGTTGCAGAGAAAACGGGAGCCGCTGCAGAAGCCGTTGGAGACAAGTTGAAAGACGCGAAAGATGCCACAAAGACGGCTGTAGTCTCTGGCGCCGGATTTGTTAAAGACACCGCTGTTGACACTAAAGAAGCGGTCGTCGATCTCGCACAAGATACGAAGAAAGGTGCGAAGAAAGCGGCCAAGAAAACTGGAGGATTCTTCAGTAAGATTGGCGACACACTTAGTGGTAAAGCTTCTGACATTAAAGAGGGAGCGATTGACGCCAAAGATGCGGTGGCTGAGACCGCACAAGACGTGGGTCACGCAATCTCGCAGACGGCCTCCGACGCAAAAGAATCTGCTAAAGAGATACCGAAAGCCACGAAGGACGGTCTCGATCAAGCAGCAACAAAAACGGGTGATTTCTTCGGTAAAATTGGCGAGAAAATCAGCGACACTGCTGAAGATGTTAAGGAAGGTACCATCGAAGCAAAGGACAAAGTTGCAGAGAAAACGGGAGCCGCTGCAGAAGCCGTTGGAGACAAGTTGAAAGACGCGAAAGATGCCACAAAGACGGCTGTAGTCTCTGGCGCCGGATTTGTTAAAGACACCGCTGTTGACACTAAAGAAGCGGTCGTCGATCTGGCACAAGATACGAAGAAAGGTGCGAAGAAAGCGGCCAAGAAAACTGGAGGATTCTTCAGTAAGATTGGCGACACACTTAGTGGTAAAGCTTCTGACATTAAAGAGGGAGCGATTGACGCCAAAGATGCGGTGGCTGAGACCGCACAAGACGTGGGTCACGCAATCTCGCAGACGGCCTCCGACGCAAAAGAATCTGCTAAAGAGATACCGAAAGCTACGAAGGAGGGCCTCGATCAAGCAGCAACAAAAACGGGCGATTTCTTCGGTAAAATTGGCGAGAAAATCAGCGACACTGCTGAAGATGTTAAGGAAGGTACCATCGAAGCAAAGGACAAAGTTGCAGAGAAAACGGGAGCCGCTGCAGAAGCCGTTGGAGACAAGTTGAAAGACGCGAAAGATGCCACAAAGACGGCTGTAGTCTCTGGCGCCGGATTTGTTAAAGACACCGCTGTTGACACTAAAGAAGCGGTCGTCGATCTCGCACAAGATACGAAGAAAGGTGCGAAGAAAGCGGCCAAGAAAACTGGAGGATTCTTCAGTAAGATTGGCGACACACTTAGTGGTAAAGCTTCTGACATTAAAGAGGGAGCGATTGACGCCAAAGATGCGGTGGCTGAGACCGCACAAGACGTGGGTCACGCAATCTCGCAGACGGCCTCCGACGCAAAAGAATCTGCTAAAGAGATACCGAAAGCCACGAAGGACGGTCTCGATCAAGCAGCAACAAAAACGGGTGATTTCTTCGGTAAAATTGGCGAGAAAATCAGCGACACTGCTGAAGATGTTAAGGAAGGTACCATCGAAGCAAAGGACAAAGTTGCAGAGAAAACGGGAGCCGCTGCAGAAGCCGTTGGAGACAAGTTGAAAGACGCGAAAGATGCCACAAAGACGGCTGTAGTCTCTGGCGCCGGATTTGTTAAAGACACCGCTGTTGACACTAAAGAAGCGGTCGTCGATCTCGCACAAGATACGAAGAAAGGTGCGAAGAAAGCGGCCAAGAAAACTGGAGGATTCTTCAGTAAGATTGGCGACACACTTAGTGGTAAAGCTTCTGACATTAAAGAGGGAGCGATTGACGCCAAAGATGCGGTGGCTGAGACCGCACAAGACGTGGGTCACGCAATCTCGCAGACGGCCTCCGACGCAAAAGAATCTGCTAAAGAGATACCGAAAGCTACGAAGGAGGGCCTCGATCAAGCAGCAACAAAAACGGGCGATTTCTTCGGTAAAATTGGCGAGAAAATCAGCGACACTGCTGAAGATGTTAAGGAAGGTACCATCGAAGCAAAGGACAAAGTTGCAGAGAAAACGGGAGCCGCTGCAGAAGCCGTTGGAGACAAGTTGAAAGACGCGAAAGATGCCACAAAGACGGCTGTAGTCTCTGGCGCCGGATTTGTTAAAGACACCGCTGTTGACACTAAAGAAGCGGTCGTCGATCTGGCACAAGATACGAAGAAAGGTGCGAAGAAAGCGGCCAAGAAAACTGGAGGATTCTTCAGTAAGATTGGCGACACACTTAGTGGTAAAGCTTCTGACATTAAAGAGGGAGCGATTGACGCCAAAGATGCGGTGGCTGAGACCGCACAAGACGTGGGTCACGCAATCTCGCAGACGGCCTCCGACGCAAAAGAATCTGCTAAAGAGATACCGAAAGCTACGAAGGAGGGCCTCGATCAAGCAGCAACAAAAACGGGCGATTTCTTCGGTAAAATTGGCGAGAAAATCAGCGACACTGCTGAAGATGTTAAGGAAGGTACCATCGAAGCAAAGGACAAAGTTGCAGAGAAAACGGGAGCCGCTGCAGAAGCCGTTGGAGACAAGTTGAAAGACGCGAAAGATGCCACAAAGACGGCTGTAGTCTCTGGCGCCGGATTTGTTAAAGACACCGCTGTTGACACTAAAGAAGCGGTCGTCGATCTGGCACAAGATACGAAGAAAGGTGCGAAGAAAGCGGCCAAGAAAACTGGAGGATTCTTCAGTAAGATTGGCGACACACTTAGTGGTAAAGCTTCTGACATTAAAGAGGGAGCGATTGACGCCAAAGATGCGGTGGCTGAGACCGCACAAGACGTGGGTCACGCAATCTCGCAGACGGCCTCCGACGCAAAAGAATCTGCTAAAGAGATACCGAAAGCTACGAAGGAGGGCCTCGATCAAGCAGCAACAAAAACGGGTGATTTCTTCGGTAAAATTGGCGAGAAAATCAGCGACACTGCTGAAGATGTTAAGGAAGGTACCATCGAAGCAAAGGACAAAGTTGCAGAGAAAACGGGAGCCGCTGCAGAAGCTGTTGGAGACAAGTTGAAAGACGCGAAAGATGCCACAAAGACGGCTGTAGTCTCTGGCGCCGGATTTGTTAAAGACACCGCTGTTGACACTAAAGAAGCGGTCGTCGATCTCGCACAAGATACGAAGAAAGGTGCGAAGAAAGCGGCCAAGAAAACTGGAAGATTCTTCAGTAAGATTGGCGACACACTTAGTGGCAAAGCTTCTGACATTAAAGAGGGAGCGATTGACGCCAAAGATGCGGTGGCTGAGACCGCACAAGACGTGGGTCACGCAATCTCGCAGACGGCCTCCGACGCAAAAGAATCTGCTAAAGAGATACCGAAAGCCACGAAGGACGGTCTCGATCAAGCAGCAACAAAAACGGGTGATTTCTTCGGTAAAATTGGCGAGAAAATCAGCGACACTGCTGAAGATGTTAAGGAAGGTACCATCGAAGCAAAGGACAAAGTTGCAGAGAAAACGGGAGCCGCTGCAGAAGCCGTTGGAGACAAGTTGAAAGACGCGAAAGATGCCACAAAGACGGCTGTAGTCTCTGGCGCCGGATTTGTTAAAGACACCGCTGTTGACACTAAAGAAGCGGTCGTCGATCTGGCACAAGATACGAAGAAAGGTGCGAAGAAAGCGGCCAAGAAAACTGGAGGATTCTTCAGTAAGATTGGCGACACACTTAGTGGTAAAGCTTCTGACATTAAAGAGGGAGCGATTGACGCCAAAGATGCGGTGGCTGAGACCGCACAAGACGTGGGTCACGCAATCTCGCAGACGGCCTCCGACGCAAAAGAATCTGCTAAAGAGATACCGAAAGCTACGAAGGAGGGCCTCGATCAAGCAGCAACAAAAACGGGCGATTTCTTCGGTAAAATTGGCGAGAAAATCAGCGACACTGCTGAAGATGTTAAGGAAGGTACCATCGAAGCAAAGGACAAAGTTGCAGAGAAAACGGGAGCCGCTGCAGAAGCCGTTGGAGACAAGTTGAAAGACGCGAAAGATGCCACAAAGACGGCTGTAGTCTCTGGCGCCGGATTTGTTAAAGACACCGCTGTTGACACTAAAGAAGCGGTCGTCGATCTGGCACAAGATACGAAGAAAGGTGCGAAGAAAGCGGCCAAGAAAACTGGAGGATTCTTCAGTAAGATTGGCGACACACTTAGTGGTAAAGCTTCTGACATTAAAGAGGGAGCGATTGACGCCAAAGATGCGGTGGCTGAGACCGCACAAGACGTGGGTCACGCAATCTCGCAGACGGCCTCCGACGCAAAAGAATCTGCTAAAGAGATACCGAAAGCTACGAAGGAGGGCCTCGATCAAGCAGCAACAAAAACGGGCGATTTCTTCGGTAAAATTGGCGAGAAAATCAGCGACACTGCTGAAGATGTTAAGGAAGGTACCATCGAAGCAAAGGACAAAGTTGCAGAGAAAACGGGAGCCGCTGCAGAAGCCGTTGGAGACAAGTTGAAAGACGCGAAAGATGCCACAAAGACGGCTGTAGTCTCTGGCGCCGGATTTGTTAAAGACACCGCTGTTGACACTAAAGAAGCGGTCGTCGATCTGGCACAAGATACGAAGAAAGGTGCGAAGAAAGCGGCCAAGAAAACTGGAGGATTCTTCAGTAAGATTGGCGACACACTTAGTGGTAAAGCTTCTGACATTAAAGAGGGAGCGATTGACGCCAAAGATGCGGTGGCTGAGACCGCACAAGACGTGGGCCACGCAATCTCGCAGACGGCCTCCGACGCAAAAGAATCTGCTAAAGAGATACCGAAAGCCACGAAGGACGGTCTCGATCAAGCAGCAACAAAAACGGGTGATTTCTTCGGTAAAATTGGCGAGAAAATCAGCGACACTGCTGAAGATGTTAAGGAAGGTACCATCGAAGCAAAGGACAAAGTTGCAGAGAAAACGGGAGCCGCTGCAGAAGCCGTTGGAGACAAGTTGAAAGACGCGAAAGATGCCACAAAGACGGCTGTAGTCTCTGGCGCCGGATTTGTTAAAGACACCGCTGTTGACACCAAAGAAGCGGTCGTCGATCTCGCACAAGATACGAAGAAAGGTGCGAAGAAAGCGGCCAAGAAAACTGGAGGATTCTTCAGTAAGATTGGCGACACACTTAGTGGCAAAGCTTCTGACATTAAAGAGGGAGCGATTGACACCAAAGATGCGGTGGCTGAGACCGCACAAGACGTGGGTCACGCAATCTCGCAGACGGCCTCCGACGCAAAAGAATCTGCTAAAGAGATACCGAAAGCTACGAAGAAGGGCCTCGATCAAGCAGCAACAAAAACGGGCGATTTCTTCGGTAAAATTGGCGAGAAAATCAGCGACACTGCTGAAGATGTTAAGGAAGGTACCATCGAAGCAAAGGACAAAGTTGGAGACAAGTTTAAAGACGCGAAAGATGCCACAAAGACGGCTGTAGTCTCTGGCGCCGGATTTGTTAAAGACACCGCTGTTGACACCAAAGAAGCGGTCGTCGATCTGGCACAAGATACGAAGAAAGGTGCGAAGAAAGCGGCCAAGAAAACTGGAGGATTCTTCAGTAAGATTGGCGACACACTTAGTGGTAAAGCTTCTGACATTAAAGAGGGAGCGATTGACGCCAAAGATGCGGTGGCTGATACCGCACAAGACGTGGGTCACGCAATCTCGCAGACGGCCTCCGACGCAAAAGAATCTGCTAAAGAGATACCGAAAGCTACGAAGAAGGGCCTCGATCAAGCAGCAACAAAAACGGGCGATTTCTTCGGTAAAATTGGCGAGAAAATCAGCGACACTGCTGAAGATGTTAAGGAAGGTACCATCGAAGCAAAGGACAAAGTTGCAGAGAAAACGGGAGCCGCTGCAGAAGCCGTTGGAGACAAGTTGAAAGACGCGAAAGATGCCACAAAGACGGCTGTAGTCTCTGGCGCCGGATTTGTTAAAGACACCGCTGTTGACACCAAAGAAGCGGTCGTCGATCTCGCACAAGATACGAAGAAAGGTGCGAAGAAAGCGGCCAAGAAAACTGGAGGATTCTTCAGTAAGATTGGCGACACACTTAGTGGCAAAGCTTCTGACATTAAAGAGGGAGCGATTGACACCAAAGATGCGGTGGCTGAGACCGCACAAGATGTGGGTCACGCAGTCTCGCAGACGGTCTCCGACGCAAAAGAATCTGCTAAAGAGATACCGAAAGCTACGAAGGACGGTCTCGATAAAGCAGCGACAAAAACGGGCGATTTCTTCGGTAAAATTGGCGAGAAAATCAGCGACACCGCCGCAGATGTTAAGGAAGGTACAATCGAAGCAAAAGACAAAATAATGGAGAAAATCGGTACAAGTGGCGAGTACGATGTTGTTGTTGAAAAGAAGAAGAAATCTGGTTTGTTGAACAAAATCGGTAGCGCGTTTTCTGGGAAGAAGGATACGAAACGTGAAGGTAGCGTGACATCTTCCGGTTCCGCGGACTCTGTGAAGAGGGAACTCACACCCGATTCGTTGACGATGAAGCTCGAAAATAACGTTATCACGAACTTCTTGGACGCCGAGCGCGCCGCAATCGCGCAAGAGGCTGGCGAGCCGAGCAAACGCCGCGCCATATTCCATATCGCCTCCGAGGAGGACGATTACGATTACGAGCAACGGCGCGGCAGCACGCATTCGAATATACTCGAGAACATTTCGAGCACGACCTTCGAGAATTTGGTAACGGACTTGGACGAGCCGTACTTAGAACTCTCACAACCTGTTATCCTCGGTTCGACCGAACGTATCAGTGCGGACGTACAAAGCGACATTGATACTTTGGAGAAGAAACTCGTCGACTTGGATAAAGCGTTAGATTCGCTGGAATTAGCCGAAGCGGACGTTAAACGGAACGAAACCGGCGACGATAATATCGAGAAGAAATTGAAACGTGTCGAGCGAAAGTTCGAGAAAATGGCAACGGAAGCTTTGAAATCTGAGACGGATCCGCGGCCGCACGATGATACGACTGAGATTGTATCGCCGGGCAGCAACGAGAAAGACTTTCAAAGGCTCGTCTCGCAACTGAGCGTGGAGGAAGTGAGCGACTTTCAAAGAGATTACTCGACGCTGTGGGACGAGCAAACGTTCTCGGCGAGTGCCGATTGGGACTCCAAGACGCCGGATAGTCAGGCCGATGCTCTAGAACTTCCTCAAGGTAGATTTTAGACGCCTTGCTTTGCTTCAAACTTAAACTAATTCCTTCTCTCACTAAATCTCTTCTGTCTATCCTAACGAAACGCATTCTTAGTCTATATATATATAGATTCTCTCGTATTATTATTTCTAATTCTTCCGTTCCGTTTACACCCGCCGCGTGTGTACACGTGCCATTGAATTAATCCGGGGGCATGCTTGTTCTGTTTCTTAATTGGGTTTCGTTTAATCCCTCGCACACTTTTCGTCCTCCCTCTTCGCCCAAAACGCAAACATATCGGGACCGAACAATTCATGTCGATCGCGAATAACGCAAAGACGACTAAAATTGAATGTTATCGAGTTGATCAGCCAAGTTTTGATTTCCCCAGGTGAAATTGTCTATATGGCGCCTGTTACTTTAAATAAAGACTCGTTAGTGAATAGAGCCGGCATCGAGGTCGACGTGATACCGATCATGAAAAGTCCGTGTCCGTCGCCCGTGCCGCGAAAGAGGCACGACAAGCGCGCGCGCTCTGAGATGGGTTTCCGCAGAGAGAGACCGGACGACGACGACCGCGGCAGCCTGCCGGACTTGCACAACGGTCGTCCGACGAAAGGGACGATCATGAGCGCGATCATGCGCATGGATCCGAGCACGTTCCTCAGTCGTAGCCTCGCGAACAGCACGGAATCGATGCTCTTGAGCGAGCGCGACGCTCCGATGACGCGCTCGCTGGGCAGTAACGAATCGTTGCCGAAGTGTAGCCACGGCGGCGGCGGCATGGTGATGAGTGCCGTCGTCAATTGGTTGGAACGGACGACGCCATTCGCGTCCACCGAGAACGTGATGAGTCAAAGCTGGTCGACGTCGCACCAGGACGACGACGTCGACGCGGAATTGACCGCTCTAATCGGCAGCGATCGCGTGATGCAACGGTCCGACGGCTCGATGTCGCACTCCGACCATTATATCCCGAACATAATGATATCGGACGACGACGATACGTTTATTCTTCTGCCCGCTCGGTCAGTTTACGAGAGCGAAACTGTTAACGACGAAGTGGAGGAGGAGGAGGAGGATAGAGTAAAGACGAACACTAACGATAGTGCCGGATTAGGTAAATAAATCTTTCAGAAGACTTTCAGAGACGAGTGCGGGCGGACGCAATTGAAATGACTCGTAGTGCTGTCAGGACGTATTTGAGTTAGTTAGCTAAAAGGCAAAATGAAAAGACGAACAGGCCCCCGATATGTTTGACCGATGTTTTTCTTTTTCGATTTTTCTGCATGCTCTAGAAGAGATGAACGCATGGCTTTTGGGTTCTTAACACTTCTTTCTATTTGTTCGGTGTTTTAACACTAACTCCAGCCTTCGTTACCAATTCGTGATTGTTCTTATGCGAATCGTTTTATTGCGTTTTTATTTATTTTAGTTCTTTCGTTTTTCTTTTCTCAACATGATATATATTTTACACATCACGTGTTATTTTTATTGTTTACGGTAAGTTTATTTTGATGGAGATAGCATAAATGACTCTCGACATGTTGTTTAATGATAAGTCAATTAATGAATTAACGACTAATTTACCTGCCTGTTTGTATCTACCGCTTCTGTTCTGATCGAATTAACGATTATTTCTTATACAGAGTATTAAGAACTAAGAAATTGTTTAAACCGCTTTGTCTCAGTTAACATTCGATGATTTGATTTGACGATTAACATTTTCTTCGGCTAAATTGCTCTGTATGCGAAAATGAAATGCGATAACAATGCGATACAATTGGAATTCATTCATGACCAAAAAAGCAAACTAATTTTTAAATGTATCCGCTAGACGATAGATCCCTAGCTAACAGCTGACCCAATCTTTCTAGAAACCGCCATCAATTTACAACCACCACTAACTCAATCATCAATTGTTCACCACGAAAAACTAATCGACGAAGCCGTCATAACAACATCGGCTGAATTACCGAAACCCAAACCCCGAATAACAAAAACTAACGACACTAACAACATACAATCATCGCAAGAGGACCACGACACTGGTAAGAAAGACGAACGAGTCGAAGAGGAGGAGGAGCACGTGCAAGATGTCGTGGAGATCAGTTATTTGGATAAGAAGAAGTTCTGGGAGAGCGTCAGCAAGGATAGCGACAAGTTCGAGACGAAGAAACGTATGAGCTTGTGCGAGGAGCTATCGCACGAGAAAGTGATCCCCAAGAAGCGCACGTCGCTACACGACATCCACGAAACGTCCGCCGGTGTCGCGCCCGTGCCGAAACCGCGAACGATCGCACAAACGACCGCACCGATCGCACAAGAAGCCGAAAGCAGCGCGACCGTCGGCGAGGCGACGCCGAAATACGACGCGCCGACGACGGAGTATCGCGCCGCTTACGTCGATCACACGCAACAGAACAACGTCGCGGCGAAAGCGGATAAGCCGGCGGACGCGCCGGTGCCGGAGAGAGTCGACAAGCAAAAGCTGATATTGAAAGACATTCACAAGGAGGCGCGCATCTTGGAGAAGAGCGACAGCTCGGAGTCGGAGAGTTCGTCGTCGTCGTCGCACGGCAAAGTGTCCGGCCAGCAGGAGAACGCCGGTTACATATCGGACAGCGGCGACGTCGAGCACTACATCTCCGACTCGGAGATCGAGGACCGCGTGCCGCAAATACGCGAGCGACTGTTGAGCATCGCGCATCCGATAACGGCGCCGCGGAAAACGATCTACGAGCGCTCGATGTCGCTGCCCACCGAGGACCTCTATCAGGTGTCGGCGCAGAGTATTCAATTGCGCAAGAAGTACTACGAGGAACAAATCAAGAAGGACATGGTCGAGGACGAGCTGATGCAGAAGCTGGAGGAGGAGGAACCGTCGCCGGAACACAAAACGCTAGAAACGTTGCACTCGATCGATGTCGACGAGGACGACGAGGACGCAGCGGACGAAGAATTGCCGGGGATGAAGAGCGCGCCGGAAATCTCGCAGGACAATCTGCAGCAGGCGAGCGTTAAGGATATCGCTAAGACGTTCGAGACGGCCGCTTTTGTTAAAGCCGACGACAAGAGTGTCGCCCATAAATCGAGCGTTGACGCGGAAATCAAAGCGGAAGGAAAGGCGGACGTTAAAGAGGAGACGGTAACGAAGAGGAAGTGCGTTAAGGATTTGGCGAGATCGTTCGAAGGCGAGCCGCTGATCGCGTTGAAACCGACTAAGGTCAAACGTGACGAGAGTCTAGAGAAAATGCGCGACGTCAAGGATTTCCAAGAAATTTGCAAAGCGCAAACCGACGAAATCATCGAACGCTACGAGAAAAGTTTGAAAGAAACGAAAGAAGTAATCGAACAGCCCAGTTTCGATGAAGTGCCGCCGGACGCGAAAGCTGACGATCACGTGGACAAAATGGGACGATCTCAAGACGAGCTTCCAGCGAGCGACTGGATCCAGAAGGACGGCGTGCTTCCAAAAGTCGCAAAGGAACCGAAAGTTGTGCCAAAAGGTGAAGAAGGAGGAAAAGAAACGAGATTACAGGAGACGATCTATCACCAATCGAGTGTGGATGCACCGAGACCGGTCGCAAGAACTTTACTAATTAAGCGAGAAACGTCCGACGACGTGCAAAAAACCGAATCGGAATCGCAGGAAACGCACAAAACCGAGCAACGGCTCATCGACGTGTCGCCATCATCGTTATTACCTCATCACCGAGAACTCACGGAAACGCACAAAGAGACGGACGTGACCGTTGCTCAAATCAAACAACACTCGACCGATTCCGATTCCGTTCAGCAGCAACTGTCGGACGGTGGTAGCGTGACGTCGTCGCAGATGAACGATTTACTCGCGCGTTCCGACGGCGGTCAGCGAGCGGGCGACTCGATGGAGGTGCACGTGGACAAGAGCGAGATCGAGGATTCGGAGAAGATGACCGACTTCGATGCGACCGACGTCGAGACGAAATCGCTGGACTCGCTGAACGCGATCGATTCGTCGCCGAAGCCGTTCGACGATCGAGCGAGGTTCGAGCTGGAGTCGCCGATTAAGCAAACGGAAGAACGTATTGCGGACGTCATCTGGGAGGCGTCGGTCCAGAGCGAAACGATCGAGGAACACGTCGAACCGCTACCGGACGCGGAAACGCGGCCGGTCTACGTCGAAACGGAACCGGATTCGATGGGCGAAACGCAACGCGAACCGTCCGAATCGATCGAGACGACGTCGTCGTCGGACAAGGCGAAATCGGACAGTCAAACGGACAATATCGAGCGCATGATCCTGGAGAGTTTGCACAATCAGCGCATCTCGCCGGAGGAGGCGAAAGTGATCGCCAGCGAATTGGTCGCCGACATCGAGGCGGAAATCCGACGTAGGCACAGCAGCTGCGCGTCGGACATCTTGGAGCTGCCGCATTTCGAACACGGCAAGTCGCAGTTGAGCGACTACCTGCAGCAGTTGGCCGACGCGAAAGGTTTGGATTCGCGCGAGGTGCAACTGGTGGAGTCCGTCCTGGCGCGTAAACAGCGCGAACTGAATCGATTGTCGCGCGACGACACGCAAGCGTCGAGCATGGAGATAACCGACGAGGATCTGAAATATAGCGGCGGCGAAGTGGATTATTCCCCGTCCCGCAGTCGTGCACATATCCTCGAGGAGCAAATCGATCAGCTGGAGGCGGAACACGTGCCGGACGCGAAATCCGAACTCGAAGCGTTGATCACGGAGAACGCCGGCCAACAGACGGAGAGAATCTTCAGCGAGAGTACGACCGTTAAATCCGAGGAGATCGGCGGCGGCGACGAGGGCGACGAGTACAAAGGAAGCACGACGACCAGGCAAAAGGAATCGACGCTAATCGAGAAAAATCTGTCGGAGAGTACGAATATCATTTTCGAGGAGGACGACACGATTCTCGAGTCTCTCTCCGAAGAGTCCGAGCGCACGGAGAAGAAGCAAACGGAAGAAACGTTGAGCGTGGAGGAATTCAAGAAGGACCAATCCTCCATTAAGGCCACGTCGAGCTCGTCGAGTATCGAAGAAATGCAAAAGCAGATGGACCTCACGATGAAGATCACCGATAAGATATCCGACGATAAGGAGCGCACCGAAATTCGAACGGAAGGTTCCGAACTGTTGACGGAGAAGAAGAGCGAGAGGGACGAGAGCGAGAAGGAAGAGGTGACGAAACTCGACGAGCACGGCGGTGTCGAGAGGTTGACGTCGAGGAAATTAACGGAGACGGAGGAACGATTGGTCAGTAAGACGCACGTCGTGGCGGAGGCCTCGGCGGAGATTCAAACGAAAGACGCACCGCCGGAACCGAAATCGTCCGTTAGCGGTCGCATAACGGTCGAAAGCACGGCGACGACGATCGACCACGTGCGCGAGGAATCGCACGTGTACAAGGAACGAATCATTCGCGATCTCGCCGATCCGGATGTGAAGCAATTGATCGACGACGGGCTAATCGCGATGGAAGAGGGCGAAATCGTGAAGCCGCTTGCGCACGCGGTCACCCAAATCGTGCGCCACGAAGAAGTGTCGCGTAAGACGAGCACCGAATCGAAATCGAGCCAAGAGGAGGACGTCTACGTGAAATCGCCGGAGCGCGAAGAACCAGCTTCTTCCAGCAGTTCGTCCGAACGCAAGGACACGGAAGGAAAAACGGAGGACGAAGATGTCGAACCGCCGCAGCAACAACAACAACAGCAGCAGCAGCAACAAGAGAAGGTCGTGCTGAGGAAATCGTTCGCCAAAGACTTGGAGTCGAGCAGTAGCGGTTCGTTGAAGAAGATCGATCGCAGGTCGGGCATCGAATTCGAGGCGTACTCGAGTTCCGGCGAGAGCCACTATCAGAGCTTCGAATTGGACAGCACGAAGAGCCGACCGTGCTCGTCGGACGTGGAGAATCTGATCGCCGCCGGCTCGTCCGAATACGAAAGTGCGCTGACCTCGCAAGACGTGTCGCTCGCGCCGTCCTCGTCGCACGTCACCTCGAACGAGTACGTGACGGCGGCGAGCACGCTGAGCTCGAAAGGGAGCATGAAGAGTTTGGATAGCGAGAGTTCGGGCAATTTGGCCAGCGTCGAAGTGTCCGAAGCCTCCGAGACGCTCGTACCGTCCGCCTTCGAACTGGAAGGCGACGACATCCTCGAGCACCAAGAGGACGAGATGACGACGCCGGACCATCCACGTCTGACGACGCGCCAGAGCACGGAGCTGAGCGATTCCGAATCGAATTTCGTCGAGCACGACGACGACGACGATTCATTGAACAACGGCACTGCGACGAAGACGACGGCCGTCGACGTGCCGTCGAAGATGAAACGTTCGTGCGAGATGACGTTCCAGCCGGAACCGAAGGCGCTCGCCGCGGAATCGCCGCTAATCGACGCGTTAGTGCACGAGAGCGACGAGAAACTGGGCACCAGCTTGGACGACGGCAGCGTGTTGAGCGTGTCGCTGTCGAGCACGTCGAGTGCGGCTCAAGTGCGGACCGTCGTCGAGGTGTCGCACGCGGAGACGCTGATGCACGCGTCGGCCACGTCGGATCAGTTGAGCGATTTGGAGATCGTCGCGCCGCAGTTCGCGGAGATCTCCACGTCGACGGTGCCGCAGGCGTACGACGAAATGCAAATCGATTCCGTGACGATCACGACGTCCGTCGTCGACGAGAACGGCATCCAAAGCGTCGGCACGCAAGTCACGTCGGAGACGCAGCAAACGAGGGAACCGACGCAAAACGGTTTCGTCGAGGCGGAGCCGAAGAAGCGGGGACACAGACGAACGGAGAGTTCCTCGTTCACCCCGAGCATGATACAATCGATGGCGCACACGACGACGGCGACGATTGACCGGAAATTGCACTACGACCTGCCGGAAGGTGACGCGTACCCGGAAGAACTCAGCTACAAGGAGGTACGCAGCGACGAGAAGAAGGACGTCGACGAGAGTTACGAAACGGACGCGGATCAATTGGATGCGAAGGCTCGTTATTTGGATACGACCGCCGATATCGATAACGACGTGGAGGTGTTCGATTCGTCGCGGCCGCATTCGCAAATCAGCGTCACCGACTCGGACCGCGATCGCATACCGTCGACCGGTTTCTCCGACGACCGCCCGGACTCCGAGCTGGCCGAATTGGCGAAACAGTGCTCGTCCGAGGCGATAACGGATCCGATCGAGCGGCCGGCGTCGCCGGAACCGTTGGAAGAGTGCGAGATCAAGGACGACACGCCGGAGTTCAGTTCGGAGGCGCAGGCGAGCGTCGGCGAACTGGAACAAGAGTACTCGTCGGCCGTCGCCCGGTCGCAGGAACTGATCGTCGCGGAGTCGAAAAAGTCCGCGACGAAAACGGTCGATTATTCGCACGAGGTGCGCGAGAAAATGAGCGGCAGCTCGAGCGAAAAGTCGAGTTTCGAGGAGGCCGAAGCTGAGGCGGCCTTCAACATGGTCGCACACGTGTCGCCCGCGCACAAGATCAAACAAATCTGTCCGATCCTCGAGGACGCGGACGCGGAGAAACACGAACTGGAGACGCGCGAGCGCGCCCTCAAAGACCTGGAGATTCGTCGCAGGCAGAAACGCGATTTGAGCCCGGGCGCGATACCGGACATTAAAGTGACGCAACACATGGCGCCGCTGGTCGACCGCGGCTTCCATTATCCCGATCTCGAATTGGAGGAGAAGGAGGAGGCACAAACGTCGACGCCGCAGACGCCGGCATCGAATTCGAGTAAGAGCTCGGAGGAGACGGACCAAGGACGGGAGTACATTCTCGAGCAAGTCGCGCCGATACCGGAGGAGCCGGACAATCGCGTTGCGGACGAGAGGGAACCGATGACGGAGTCGCGTAGCGAAGCGGGCACGGTCGTCGAACGAACCGTTTACGAGACCGACAAGGAAACGGATTCGCCGAATAGCGATTCGTTCGAAATGTTAGAGAAGCCCGATCTGATCGACGATTTCGTCGTCATCGAAGAGGTGGCGAAAGAGGCGCAGGAAACGGACATGGAAGGCAAGAGCGTGTGCATCGGCAAGGTGAAGCCGGCGAAGAAGCACGACGAGGAGGTGGAGGAGTACCTGGTGCGTTCGGCGCCGCCGCAGCCGAAGACGAAGATGACCGGCATCAAGTATTATCCGGACGGGTCGTCCGGCGACGAGCTCGGCTTCGACTTCGAGGACAGTCCGCCGCAACCGAACCAAAAACGGTCGGACACGTCGTCGAGCAGTAGCGTCGAGCCGAGTCCGCGCGACTACGTCTACGAGTACGATCGCGAGCTGGAGGCGAACAAGAAATGGATCGAGCAACAGTTCCAAGGGAATCACGCGGCGATGATAGCCGCCGGCTACGGCTACGAGATGGAGTTCGAACGGGGCCCGTTGGAGGACATCAAGGAGGAGGACGTCACCGATTTCGATCCGACGTCGAGCCGTATCGGCAGCTTGGGCTCGCAGAAGGGCTCCGGCGGCAGCGGCGCCAGCGTCAAGGATTCGTTCTCGAGCACGCCCGAATACGACGTGTTGGCGGGGCGACGGTATTTCACGAAATCCGGCGAGCACGACGACATCTCCATGTCGAGCCTGCAAGAGTTCGAGAACTTGGAGCGCGTCATCTCGCTGGAGAACCGGCAGCGATTGCAACAGAGCTCGTTGGATTCGTCGAACGGCAGCTTCAAGCGCTACTATTGCGGCCGTAGCGGCCAAGGGGACGACGTGTCCGTCAGTTCGCTGAAAGAGTTCGAAGGACTGGAGATGGCGTGCATTGCGGCGCACACGATCGAGGTGATGGCGAAAGAGGAGGAGGCGCTGCTCACGCAGATCGAGGAGGGACAGGAGAGTTTGGCGTCGGAGGCGGGCAGCAGCGAGACGGTGCTCTCCGGCGCCGATAAGAAGCAATTGACCGATTCCGACGAGGACGACTACGAGAAGCGCATGTTCGAGATCGACGAGATTATTAAGCAGGCGCAGAGCAACGTCGAGAAGTTTATCGATTTGCGCGCGATCGAGAAGACGGAGTCGATCGGTCGCGGCGACTCGTTCGAGGAGGTCTCGAAGGTGCCGGACCTGGAATTGGACGCGCCGCTGGCGACGAAAGCGTCGTCGGCGAAGATCCAATGGGCGGACACCGCGGCGGAGGACGCGATGCTCGCGTCGACGGACTCGCTGGAGGCGGAACGATTGTTGGACGAACGGCCGAGCCATCACGACAGCACGGACAGTTTGGATTTGAAGTCGAACGCGCCGGACGCGATGACGACCAGCACGGACTCGATCGATGGCCAAGCGGTGACGACGACCACGACGAAAT
Organism: Hololepta plana; assembly: GCA_963695495.1. Taxonomy (NCBI): domain Eukaryota; kingdom Metazoa; phylum Arthropoda; class Insecta; order Coleoptera; family Histeridae; genus Hololepta; species Hololepta plana. Next base: position 8,718,095 of record OY968837.1, on the reverse strand, counting down.
CGAGTGCCGCGAACGTAATGACCGATAGCATCGAGACTAAGGAGGAATTCGAGCGCAGCTGCATGATAACGAGCGACTCGCTGGAGTTGCCGGCGACCGGCAAGACGGCGACGAACTTGAGCGCGTTGAGCAGCGACTCGATCGACGACGACGGCTCGCGCATCGGCGTGCACGATCGCAGCAGTTCGAGTACCGGCAAAGATATCAGCACGTCGCAGAAGGACGACGACGAAGAGGAGGCGTACGAACATCGTCGATCGGCGGCGCAGCTCGACGGCGCGGACAGTTTCGAGCAAAGCAGCTCGACGGCAACGCACGCTACGTGCCATTACGAAACGGACACGATCTATTCGGGCAGCTTCACCAGCGGCGGCACGAACACGATGGTCTCGTCGACCGACACGATCGATCCGAGTGGGGGCGCGCACGACCGCGAAGCGATCGATTTGGCCGCGGCGTGCCGTCGCGTTTGGTTCGACGACGACGACGACGAGAACAACGTTGGCAACGAGTATTTCCGCGAGGACGACGGCACGTCGAAGCCGTACGTGACGGAAGTGATCGAGCCGTGCGACGAGGAAGGTTTCACGCACACGATCCATCGGCGCGTCGAGTTACCGCCCGAGGTGCGAAAGGTGACGTTCACCGGCACGGACGCGGAACTGCGGATGCGACGGTTCGTCGAGGATTTCGGCGCCGGCGAGGACGTGACGGAAACGGAAGAGATCGATGCCGATGGGAACGTGCACGTGCGCCGCGTGATTCAAAGGCGGACGATCGTCGAAACGTCGGACGCGCGCGCGGACGGGAAAGCGTCGACGTCGTCGGCAAAGGGCGCGGAGGACGTGGAAAGCGGTCGGGCGATAATTAAGCGGACGTACACGGACGGCCGCGGCACGAAGACGATTTACACGCAACAGTTCGATCTGGACCGGATGCGGGAAGCGGCGGCGACGACGTCCGCCGGCGACGGCGGCACGACCGCTTCCGCCGTACAGAGTCTACTCGGTTCGATTGCGGGCGATACGGCAGGTTTGTTTAACGCTTTAGCAAAGTAAGAAAGAGAAACTCCTTTTGCCGCAACCGAATTTCCCAGCAGTTGATCCGGTAAAAAAACAAAACGATGAAACGCATTGTATGGATATGTGGGTATGGTTAAAGGTTATGCTATCCCGGTGAATCGAATTGTTTTTTTTTTTGTATTTATGTTTCGACATTTCTCCCGCATCTCATTTAGGTCGATTTTTATTTGATTACGTAGTAGACGCGACGACGGTTGGGTCACGTTTTTCGTTTGCGATTTTTATTTATTTATTTTTCGCACATCAAGGTAAGATCTTTTATTATTTAACTTTGGCTCTCCGCACCACTTCGATTTTTCGTTTTAATTCTTCGCGGACGCAAGCGGATCCGCGCAAGCATGAATAACTCGCTGGATTCTACTAAAATGTTTAATTAATTTTCTTTGCAATTTTTCGACTAACTGAACGCTGTTTTTCTTTTTCTTTTTAACGTTACATGTTGGATGTTATGAACCACTCGAATTCTCCAGCGAATTTAATTGACTCCTTTTTCTTTTCGATTCCTTTAGGCGAAGAAGCGTCCGGCGGCTGGCACACCTCGTCCACGTCGACGACTACGCCGTTGAAAGGTGAATATTCTTAATTGTTTCGCAAACTAACATTTTTCAATTAGAAGGATTCCGCTTTCGATTAAGGATAACTAATCGATACGAGTAACTCATGGGATTAAGTGCTAAGCTTAGATTATCTTTGTCCCGATAGATTAATTAGATACGATGGCGTTTTAATTGCAATTAATTGTGCCACAGTTTACTTCTTTGACAACAAAATTGAGCTTGGAACTTTAGCGAAAATTGCTCAAAATGTGACACGATTAATTGCGATTTTCTCTGCGACTTTGTCGGCTATAATTAGTAGTTTGTTCGGCCCTTAGGTGTGGGTACAATTAAAACATCCGTAGATTATTAATTGTTGCTGGGTGTTTTCTTGTACGTTGTTTCTCTCTCTCTCTCTCTCTCTCTCTCTCTCTTTCTCTCTGTGTCGTTTCTTTTTCTTTTGAAATTTCATCTTTTCGTAGCGCAAGCGATGCGCAGAAGACCGCTACGGTTTGAAATCAGTGTCGACGATCAAACGGAAGTGGACCCACGCGAACACGACTGGCGTTTTAATTTGACAAAGCTACATGGTACTATGAACAATTATCTAATATACAAATATACAATAATCTGGTGATGGGACATGATCAGTATTTTTTTAAATATTTTATTGTGATACGCAATCGTTCTTTTTTGTTTGTTTTTTACTCTCTTTTTCCGCAATCATCTTCTATGTATAAATTACGTATTTTTGTGATTGCTTCGATGGCCGATATCCAGATTGAGTATTTGGACAAATTCACGCCTCTCCTCCCACACACACACAAAATCACCACCGTCAATGACTTCTTATTGGCTTGATGTACATTTTTAACACGTTTATATCATTGAATTCGTCACGGCAGCACTAACGTTCAATAGCAGCTCTTAATCAAACGTTAATTGCTGATAATAATCAATTAAAGTTGCAACGATTGGGAGGCAACAAAGAGAACGGGAGCTTTTAGCACGCATAACGCAAAAGCGCACTTGCAAACATGATGAGTTTTGATATAAACGTCAATGATTTTTTCCTTTCTCGATCGGTTATTATTTTCTCTTTTTCTCTGTGTGTTTTAAATGTTTTACTTCTCGACACGAGGATTTCGTGATTGTTTTTATTTTTTAAGATCCAGCTCTTTGATGTTTATCCAAAAACCCATCATCGTCAAATGATAATTGTGTCTGTCTTTTTCGATTCGTGCTGCACAATTTTAATCTTAATCTACGATTATAATTCTTTCGATGTGTTTTCGGTCGTCTCTTCGTTGACAGAGTTTTTAACATATTTTTGCAATGTACTGAATGTGGCCACCTTTTACTATGTTATTACTCGATTTTGCAATGATCTTATTGTCCATTCTTATTATCATCTTTAAATATATCGTGTACAATTCGCACCAACATGAATAACGTGCAACAAAACAAGTTACGCATGTTCTCGAATCAAATTTATTATTATTATTATTAACAAATTCATTGTTATAACATTCGATAACGCAACGAAAGTCTCCGTTAACTTATTGAAATCGATCACGTTCGAAACACTAATCGCTCGCTCGTTTTCTTCTTGATCTAATTGCAGCCGAAAAGGAGGAGTCCACGAGTGGAACCACCGTGACGACGACCGTTCAGCAACAGATAAGGTACAATTGATTTATGTCCTAAATGAAAGAAATCGATTAGATTAGATCGCTTTCTGTACAGTAATTCCTCTTGATAACCATTTAAATGCGCTTATTGTAGGTGTTTAAAGACGTTCTCCCAATCAATGTCGCCGTTTTTCTAATCTGCCTCTCTGTTTTAGAGTATCTGATCAACATCAACTTTCAGACGAAATGAAAGAGCTGTTGAAGGAAATGGAGAAAATCGAGACGAAGAAGTAGATCCCCATCTAGACAACCGACCCGATGACAACGACAGCAACAATTGACGAAGACCTAAGTAATTTAAAAGATATATTGGAGACCCTCTAGGACAACAATCGAAATTATTTCCATTGGCTAGTCAACAAATAATCACGAATTGAAAATATTGTACACAATTTGCTGAAAACTACGAGACCCATTAGCAAATGGTTAATGACCCAAACAAAACCCTAATTCGACGACGAATACCGACTACTACAAAACGATTAAACGACATGGGACGATTTTTTTTTTAATGAAGAGAAACAAAGAAGTTTGGCAAAATAGCGGATGCAGCGCAAAGTCGCTGCCGCGAGAATTTACCAGTAGCTTAAAGCACCCACCTTTTTAAATTGCCCATTTGCCATCTACTTTTTTTAATGCAAAAGAAACGCATTAAATGAATTTAGAGAAAACAAATGTCCATAGTTGCGAAAGAAGCGAACGAAAATAGTGGCACTTATTGTAATCTGTCCATTGTTTTTTGGGTATTTAACAATCCAACCAACATCCAGACTGCTTTTAACATCATCAACAACTTTATCAAATCTATATAAATTAAGAGCTAACAAAATTATATATACATATATATATATATAGTATATACTGTAGTTGTTTTTCAAGATGCGCCAATTGCCAATTGAATTATTTTGCGAGATTATTTACTATCATGATAATGCACGACGCATCCAAGTCGTAATTTTTAAAACCGAAACTTTAGCAAATAACGATGATAATTGCAAAGGAAACTAAAACAAATAAGAGATATTTTGTCTTAAATATTAAATTGATAAAGTAGATCGTTTTCGGAGTGGATAATTCGAAATGTTTCAACATATTTTTGCATTAAAGTTTGATTTCTATTTTTATAAATTGGTGGGACCGTACTTAAAATTGAAATTTAATGGACTTGCCTCTATAAACTGATGTAAAAGGAAATCCATTATTAAACCTTTACACACGCATCATCTGAAGATGAATAAATGTGCTTACTTGCGTATGAAGAAGGAAAAGCATTTTTTTCGTTCGTTAATTTATTAACAATTAAACTCTATCGATTGGTTAATTGCGAACGATTCGAATTGATCGAATTGTTTCCGAACGGAGATTAATTAATTATCGATTAATGTCAGTTTATGCGAGAGGAGGATTGTACGAGTTGCTCTTCACTCGAAACCAGCGTATAATTATGATTATTAGTTGTAATAGGCTAATTACATAGGTTAATTAAGTGAATGCGATAATCGATACAAAAGAAGAAGTGAAAGGGCGATGCATTAATGCATTACGAAGCGATAAACTCGTATAAGTTTGATTATTTATTAAAACCCATCACCCCCCCGTCTCCTCGGGGAACGTTCTTTCGATTAATCGCTCCGATCGGCAAATCGTCGACGGTCATCCATTGGCGGTAATCGAGCAGAAATTAATTGTCGTGGTCTAATAATTAACAACGAACAGCAACAATAACAAGAAGAACGAAAAGAAAAGTGGGTTAGTGGTTTTTCCCATTTTTTTCTTCTTCTCCGTCGTTATTCTTTTCGGTGCGCGCGGATTTGAATTTGAAACGTCGACGAAACGTTGCTGAACGATAATCGAAATGTTTCCCGAGGATGTAATAATTAACTATGATATACATATATAAGGAGCGTTTCTTTCGATGGCTTTCTATACCTGTTACATGTACGTTAATTTAACTTTTCCGTTGTTGTTGTTCCGTTTTGTTAACTTTTCTTTTTTAGATTTTTATTATGCGTATATGATGATATATGAACATATATATTATAAACAATGTGTATCAAATTGAGGAATAAAGCTTTCATTAATTTACGCACACTCTTCCGTCCCGCCAGCGACGATCCTCGCGACGAAGTAAAAAGGCGTTAATTTATCACAATTTATTGAAAACTAAAAGTACAGAAAGAAAGAAAGAGAAAACATGATCGCAATTGAATCGCACGTTAAACTCCAATCGATTCCCGTTCCTCCTTGACATCATATTCGACAGAGAAAGTAGAAATAATCGAACGGCTCCTCAGTTCTGGCAGAAGCAGCCGTCGCTCGAGTGCTTCAGTATCCAATCCAAGTAGCGCGTCACCCGCGTGTAGACGCCCGGATATCCGGGTCGCGCGCATCCGTTGCCCCACGACACGACGCCGATCAGTTCGTACCGTTTGTCCGGCCGTTCCGCCACCAAAGGGCCACCGCTGTCGCCCTAGAAAATCCGCAAGAAGAAGACCGACGACAATTAACAATCGAATTCGATTTCGTTTCCCTACTTGACACGAGTCCTTTTTGCCCGTTTTCGGATAACCGGCGCACATCATGTTGTCGCTTATCATTTTCGCCGAGTAGTTCGTCCGCCGGCACTCGTCGTTGCTGATGACCGGCACCTCGACCTCTTGCAGCAAACACGACGGCTTCCCGTCCTCCTTCAACGTGCCCCAACCGGCCGCGATACCCGTCGTGCCCACGTACAAATTATCTGCAATCGAAACCAAACGAAACACGATGATAATTGCGTGCGATTGTTTTTTTTTTTTGGGTTTTTTTTTTGCGAAATGTTCATCAACGCACTCCGATTCGTCGGCAAGCAGATCGGCTTGATGTTGTCGGTGATCGGGACGCGATCGTTCAGTCGCAGCAGCGCGATGTCGTTGTCGAAGTTGAGGAAGCTGAAGGAGCCGGCGATCGCGCGCAAAACGAACCGCGACTCCGGCCGGATCGCGTCCTTGCAACGGTCGTGCTCGCCGAACGTCACCTTGATCATGAACCACATGAATCTGCGTGCAAAATTGAAACATTTCGCACGTTAAAACGATACATAAGTGTGCAAAGTAATTAATGAATGTGGTGGGCGGAGATCGGACGCGCGGAGGACAAAGAAATTCTTCGGGTGCCATTGGCTTTGTTCCTGTTGTTGTCGTTTAATTCATCGTCGACTGCGAGACGAAGAAAAAATCGCTCGTTAAATGGGCGATAAACGGCTTTGAAACTCGTCTGACAAGTTACGCTCAAATTTAATTTATATGTGGCGAGCACTGAATCATCGTTAATTAGCGTCGGACTCTTTAACAGTGTGTTGCTTTTGCGAAACGAAAAACGTCTCCTTTCGACTGCTACTCCATTTCTTAGGCTAGTTCCTTTACCCTTTAACGCAATGCGCTGCCGTTAGGACGTAACGATCGTTGATTAGCATTCCGCCGCAATAGAACCGATTGAAATAGGAAAGTCTCGCCATCCACGGGAACTCGTTCTCCAACGCCGTCTGGCCGCCGACGATGCGGCTCGCATCGTTCCGCACGCCGCAAGCTGAACGATAAATTTGGCGATTTAGCGAATAACGATCGAAAAAGTAACAGGTTTCGCAACTACGAATCAACGAAAGTTGCGAATTGATTATTATTGCACGTACAACAGGAACAAGACGAGGGCGGCGTGTCGTGTCTTGGCGGCGAATTCCCGAAGGGGCCGAATCTCTCCAGGAGGCCTCTGCCGTCCGAATCGCTCCTGCCGAACGTTGCGTAGACCTACAAAGACGTCGGCATAAACGTTTGTTTTGTTTTTTGTGTGTGCGAATTTACTCGCGATGATTTTCGTATCGCTCCCAAACGTGGATTTCGTGAATAACAATCGAAAAATAAAACGAGATGATGATGACCTTCGGTCGGTTTTTTTTCGTCCCGAAGATGTTAAGGACCCTTGGGCTCCTCATCAAGCAAGAATTTTGTTTATCTCCGCGCGATGGTCGAGTGGAAAAAAGTTGTCGTTCGCGCTCGATTCTTAATTTTTTATTTTTCTTTATTTACGATTGTTATTCGTTCCATCGCATTCGGCGAGAGGAAAATTTATTATCCGCCGGGGGCGATGCGAAAACAAAGCGATTAAAATTCAGGAGAGAACGAAAAGAAAGAGTGATTAATGATAATCAATCGTGACACTTTCACGAATCGAATCGAATTAACGAAATGGGATTAGGTCACAGCTTTTTTTTTCTTCATTTCTTTTTTGAACATTGATTATTGGAAATTTGAAACTTTTTGCAAAATCTCGCGTTGTTTCCGTTCGCCAAGCAAAATCGAAAGAATTTTCCACGCGTTCGACGTCCTAATCGAATCGATACGTCGATAACGATAACTGTTAAGCGAATTAGCATACAATGCGGTTAATTGATCATTCTTCGCTTAACTTTTATTGCATTCGTTTCGAATTAAAACGTGTAACGCTGCTACTTACTCCGATCAAATCGATTGTGCAAATTAATAGCAAATATTTCGCGTACATTTCACTCAATTCTTATTTTCCGCGCGAGATTACGATCACAAAGACGTATTATAACACACTCGCGCAAGAGGAGGAAGAGCACTAAATCGCCAATTGCAAGTTTTCCGCAATTTTTCACGCACGATAATTAGTCTAACAAAAGAGACACTCTCGCCAGAGCCGATTGAATAAGTTGCGACAGTCGATTAGAGAAACGGTTTAATTAAAAAGAAAAAAAAAAGAAAAATAAAAACACGAATCGTTCGAGCGATTTGCTATTTCGGCAAGCCAAACGGATAAACTTATTCGTTCGGATCGAATTCAATCAATGGGCCCCCCCGTAGACGGAAAAAAAATCGACAACCGCGTATACGAAACAAACGAACGCGGTAGAGGAACTGACGACTACTGTTTCTTGCTGCTCCGTTGTCTTCGTAGCCGTTTCCTCTTCGGCGCCTCACCGTGTCTTCGACTCGCTCGTGTCAAACGAAATTCAGTTTTTCACCATCTCGTCCTCCGCCTTTTTCGTTCTTCCTTCCACTCGTCCTCCTCTTTCGCTTTGCTCCTTCTTTCCCCCTCAATTAAACGAATTGAAAACTGATTCGTTCGATGCTTAGACAATTTGGATGCTAATAATTCGCGTTTCATCGCATTTTGCAAGTGCGTACGCAAATTATAGCGCACGAGAAACCGGTATTGCGGATCGAAAGAGACGTTGATTGCGTATGAAAAGGTCGCAACAAAGCAATTTCGTTGATGTTGTTATTGAAATAAATAACGAAGACGAACAACATCACCTGTAGGCCGTCGGTGATGGTAGCAAAATAGCAAGAGAGATGATGACGATGGTACGCAACACACACACGCGGGTTACAATGTCAATAACCTTCGTCAATTCAATTCCTCTTCGTACTGTTAAAGCAATTAATTGCGAAGAGACGACAGGAACGCCGTGTGCGAATTTAATCAATCTCCCTGGGCGTATTTTTTTCGCTAAAACTTCGCTCAAAAAATACTCGCAATTTGGGCAGGAATCAAACGAAGGGTTAAAAAAAATTATTTTATTATTACTCTCTCTTTTACAAAATAAAAATCAAACAAATATAATTAAATATGTATTGTTAATATCACATATCTCATGTGGATATTACCACATACAAAAGTACACTTTTGGGAAAACCGAAGCTCCAAATTAAACTTAAGAAATTAAAAATTCGCTTCCGCTTTACGATTAAGTCCCGGGCAAGTTCCAATTTGATTTCGTATCTCTATCGTCATCGAACGAGTCTCTCTCTCCGATCATGCAAATTAGGCTGCTACCAACCAACAACGAAAAAAAACTATATGGACCGACTAATTAAAATAATATGATGCGAATGAAATGAGCGACTTGCCGATTGCAGAAATGATAATTAACTAACGTAAATCGATTGTAAGCATGATTATCGAGTTTAAATAGTTGATGAACCGTGCCCCAATTTTTCCTTTCTCTCTCCCTCTGGTGCAGTTTCGCGCTAATTGTACATTAAACTAAGATGCGATCAGGAAACGTTTCCGAAGCACCGCAAGAATTCGCACAGTTTCCTCGTTTTCTCTGATCCATCGATTGAATTGAACTAATTAAAACCGAATTAATTTGGTGAAGCTCTAACAAGCAATAAAATTAGCTACAAGAAACAAGTGACTAAACATAAATTAAAAGGACTAGTGCCAACCGTCTAAGTACGTAACGGATTCGATTTGAATGGATTCTGCGGCGTTTTCCTTTGACGGTCTGCGTGCATAAAGAACTTTAAGTTTTGGACCGAGCTCGCGTCTAGGGATTAATCTCGTTAGGATTAAACAGGAAAATGATCGTAGTGAATTAATTAATTTAAAAAGAGGAACGCGATTTAAGCTGCCTCGTCCTCGCACATTCCCCCGTTTGCAAACTGCGTCCTTTTGCGATCCCTTTCGCGCATCGGCCTTCGAGTAAATTAAATACGTCGGCAACGACACCTTCTTCTCTCGTCCAATTCCTCTCATCTCTCGTGAACACCGATTGTGGCGGCGTACGATTAAAGAAAAAGGCGATAAGGAACAAAATGGTAACGTTTGTAATCTTCGGAAGTTAACAACAAATTTGGTAACTAAACCGCCTTCGCGCCGGCCTTTTCTATTCGCAATTTTATTCGTTAAAACTTTCTTTTTAATCGCACGCCTTATTCTTATTCTATAATCTTCCCTAGTTTTCTACCCTCTTCTTTGTTTTAACCCTATTTTAAGCCCTCTTTTACATCATTGCGTTCTTCTTTGTCTCCTTCTTCCTCTGCTTCTTCCTCGACATCCTCCTCGTTAATTCGTTTAAATACTTAATATAATCACAGCCATTTCTCGATCAATATTAAGCAAAAAATATTCACCATTATTATCTTTTTTTTTTTCATTCTTAAATTCACGTTCGCGTTATCAATCTGCATCGTTCGGTTAATGATTCTCCTCGCCGTCGACGTTCGATAACAGGACTTTCTTCTCCTCCTTTTTCGCCCGCTTGAATTTGGCCGGTTCGAAGCACGGCTAAAAAAAAAAAAACGAACAACGACAACGTTAGAGAAACAACGCGAATACATCTTCCTCTCTCAACTCACCGTCTCGCAAATGTTCATGTTACAGCACTCGATCGTGATCTCGCAGCGATCGTTATTGGACGGCTGCCGCGGGCGGAACCCCAACGGTTTGACATTCTTATTGACGATGATGCGTTTCTTCGTGCGCGACAACGACCGCTTCTTGAGGAAGATCAGCGTGATAGTGTTCGTCAGCAAGAGCAGCACGATGGCGGCGACGAAGATGTAGTAAATCTCGATCGTGTTCAAGTGGGCCTTCGACCGCGCCTTCAATTCGCCCGACGACGACGACGACGACTCGACAATTTCCACGTCGTCCTCGTCGACGACCGCCTCCTCCTCCTTCACGTCGATCGCCGTATCGGCGCGCGCGACCTCGCACTTTTCGCCGTCGAATCCGCGCGGGCATTCGCACGTCGCCGTCGTCTGACGATCGTCGACCACTCGTGACACGTGACAAACGCCGCCGTTCACGCACCGGTCCCGGCACAAGTCGATCTCGCACCGGTCGCCGCCGAAGCCGGCGTCGCACGCGCACCTCGGCCGCACCGGGTCCGGCACGAACGCGCCGTGCAAGCAGTAGAACGCGTACGCGAAGATCTCGCAGCGCCGGCCGCCGTAGAACGGGCGACACTTGCACTCGCCGCCCGGCGTCGCGCGCTCCCCGTCGTTCAAACATCCCTCGTCGTCGTCGTCGCGGTCGTTGGTCGCCGCGCTCTTCTTCTTCGCGTTGTTCGCTTTCGCCTTCCGCCTCGGCGCGTCGTTGTACACGAGCTTGTCGCAATTGGACCCGTTGTAGCTGCCGGCGTTGCGCGCGAACAAGCCGCCCGGTTTGTCGTCGAGCTCGTAGAGCTTCTTCGCCGCGCCATCGTCGTCGTCCGTCTTCGACTTGTACCAGACGGCGTTGTTCGCGACGTCCGTCCAGTAGACGTTCTCCTCGTCGACGGCGATCGCGTACGGTTTGCCGTGCGTGCCGCCGTCGATCACGCGCCGGTCGTCGCCGTCGAAGTCGACGCTCTCGATGCGGTAGTAGATGCCCTCGAGGAGGTCCGTCCAATAGATGCGCCGCTCGATCGGGTCCAGCGTGATGCCCATCGGCATGCGGATGTCGGTGTCGACGAGGATCTGCGTGGCGCCGGTGAGGAGACTCGCGCGGCCGATGCTCGGGCTCGTCTCGTGCGAATCGATCCAGTAGATGTACCTGCGGATCGTTTAACGATTTGCGGTTTACTCGCGATTACGGTTCGTTGTGATCGAACGCGTACCTTCTGCAAGTGTCGATGGCCAGTCCTTCCGGGTGCGTGTCGTTGAATTGCAGGAAGACGCTCGCGGTCGCCGTCGCGTCGTCCAGCGCGATGCGGTAGATGATTTTGTTCGTCGTGTCCGACCAATACAACGTGTGCGTCTCCGAGTCCACGGCCAGACCCTGAAGCGAAGAAAGAAATGTTTGTCAGTATTTCTTTGGATCTCGCAGTTTGCTCGAGTTGATGTGAGTTCTTCTCGAAACTTTTCAACTTGAGGCCGCAATCTTCCGCAGAAGTTTCAAAGAACTCCGATTCGGTGGTTAACTTACCAAAATGTTGTCGGCCACATCGTTCGCAATGTAGGTCTTGTCGCTCGTCGCCGACGTCCCGAGGCTGTAGATGGTGTCGTTCTCTTGGTTCGTGTCGGAGACGATGAGGTCGCCGGCAACGTTATCGAACGCCAGCGCTTTCAGCCGATCGAATCGCTCGGGCAACGTGTTCACGACGGTCGCGTTCTTGTTCAGCAACACGATTTTGTCGTTCGTCGCCACTGCCAGTCCTAAAAGAAAACCAACGAAAAAACAAATAAACAAACAATCAAGCACGCAAATTAATTGCAACGGTGGATAATTATCGTATGAATTCTTGCAAAGTCACGCGCCTGCAATTAAAATTTTGCGCATTTCGCTAAATTCAATATCGAACAATCGCAACGTTTACACAAAAGCTCCGATGTCGGAAACAAAAAAAACAAACGTTTATTGCCCATATAGAATTGCAAATTAGCTGCGATCGAAAGACGCGCAATAAAATCGCAATCGCACTCGATCGACCATAAACGAAAATCAGTGCAAACGAACGTTGGCGTCATCGCGTCTTTTTTTTTTGCTCGAACGTTGCTATCGTCGTTAACAAATCGGCGACGATGATAAACAAAAATTACATAACGGCGACGATATTTCTAATTGCACACATTTGCAATCAGGGAAACGGGCGCGCGTTTTGCAACAGGTTGTTGTCGTTGTTGTTCGAGCGAAACGTTCAACCCCTAGAAGAAGAAAAAACTCGCAAATCTTCGATTGCACGCAAGCGAAATTCGCTTCCATTGACTCGTTGCCAGAGCGATAAAATTCTTTCTAAATCCCATCGCTCTTGGGAGTCGTTAATTGCGCCGCAAAATTCTGCAAACTTTCGCCGACTTCGGCAGTTTCGGTTGTTCCGCGCGCTTCGTCGTAGTGACTTTTATTTTTCGGGGGTGGATGGTGGTGCGCTTTTATCGATTGCAACGGGTCACACGGCGGCGATGATGATGCTTCGGGCGCGCGTTCCTACGAAGTGCAAACGTGCCGTTAGTCACGTAGACCGGCGATTCGTTTAAGTAAATAGAGCGAAAGCTATCGTGAGAATACGTTCGAAAAAAGCTCGAATCGCGCCGCTCGCTCGACTGACTACGCTTATTATTGTGCAATACGATCCGATTAAACGATACGTTTTACAATTGTCTCTCAATTAATCTTAATTAATTGCGGAACGTTATCGAAACGAGAATAAACAGTAGCGAATGGGAAGGAAAACAAAAAGAATGATCCAATGAATTTTCGGGCGGGTTATTCGGGGGTCAAACAAATTGGATTGTCCTTTATAATTGTTAGCAAATTCGGCAACTAGATTGGGAGCAATCGCGAAATTGATAACGTCTTTAACGATCGCGCAAATACGAAAATTGCTTCATAATCCGCGCTTTGCGACGAACGAGCTTCTAAACGGAAGCTATCGCTTTATCATCAAACGTATCCGCGCTTTTATAATCGTCTTAATCCTCGCCGTAAATCGCAAACTTCCTTTGATTACGTTTTTTTTTTCATACTAGTTGCGGTTCGTGGCAAATAACGTTCAATTTTTTGCGCTCGCGTTTGCAAACATCGTCGTCATCAATGAAACGATGTCGTTCGGTGGCCGCCTTCGCGGTGGATTTCTCATCCAGAGGGGAAAATCTGCAACTTTACTCTTCGTCGCGAAATTAATTGACCTCTAATAAACAAACGCGATCGGAAGTCGAGCGCTCTCGCTTACGGGAAGCGCGACCGTTAATAATCGTAAATTGAAACAAACATTGCGGTTTGCGGTTTCGCATCGTACGTGCAAAATACGGACGCGCAGTTATTGCAGCGGTTTTCGCATCGATTCGACGACGCTTTGATCTCCTTGTTCTTCGGCAAATGTTTTTTTTTATTTGATGGAATCTGATCGTACTTGTCAATTTCAATGCCTTCAATAAAAGTGCACCTTGGAGGAAGGTTTAAACTGTAACCGAAGCGCCGCCAAATTGCAAGTTAATTTCCTGATAACCTTCGATCGATAATTTCGAATCAACCAACTTTTTTGTTTGTTTAATGATTAAGAGATATCGCTCATTTTTTTGTTTCTTTGAACTTGACACAGTTTCATTCGTTTTCGAATTAAAAAAAAAAAAGTTTCGCTTTCATCGATCGAAGGGAAAAGATTAGCGAGAAGATCGAGGACTAATTGCTACATAAACGAATGTTACCATTCTTATTGTGCCTTATTTCCGTTGAGCACGATGTGGCAATATAACGGCCATACAGAATGTGTTTGCAATTTCGCAATTGATCAGTTTATCGAGTAAAAAGCGAACGACAATTCGCATAAGCAAATTAAATGGCGTAATTGATTGTCAATGCGGAAAATATGCGATTTAGCGAAAAGAAACGTTTCGTCCGGCGTCTGCGGGAGCCTTGGGCGCGGAAAAAGTGCACTTTTTCGCAACTTCCTCCTTTAATCGCAATCGCAATTAATTTCACGCTAAGGAGGTTTCGATTCGTAACGATCGACGCCAAAAAAAAACACGAAAAGAAATTAAATCAATTAGTTCAGAAATTAATAACGATCGTCAATGAACTGGGACTTATTCATTAACGTCTCCTTTCGTCAAGGTCCGTCACTAATTGAAACTAGAAGGGCACGCTTCGTCTTAAAGGTGACCGTTAATCGATTATTAGTCATTTGCTTCCTGTAACACGATATGGAGCAATAAAATCGATTAGAAAACTGCAAATTTCGCCACGAGCAAATGCTCACTCTTTCTCCGGCAGAAAAATGTTTGTTTTTTTTTTTTAACAAATTGCGTTCCAATTCGAAGCCATTAAACCCGATCCTACGTAGCGTCTTCTACGGTCACGTAGAAAGTTCCCCTCGGCCACGACATTCTATTGTCTCGAACCGAAGAAACAGGTGTTTCTTTTACCTATCCGTCGTTAGTACAAAGCGAAACGTCGGAGACATGAAAATGTAATTATTCGCATGCAAAAGCGTTAAGTTGAAGGAAATCTGCAAATGAACGCGTTTCTAGCGATCGTCCAACTCTCGCCCCGTTAACGAGCACGATGTTTGTTCGCTCGCTTTCACTTCGCGACGTTGTAGAAACGCATTATTTGATTCTTCTATTTTCCCCTTAAATCCCCCAGTTTTCCATCGAATCGATTAACAGAATTAACGAAGTTCAACGGTCAATAATGGGGATAATTAATTTCGATTGTATTGCCAAGTGGCGATTGTGTTCGGCTCTCATTTTATGCCATTATCAGTGCAATTTCACGTGAGCACGTACGATTGTTCTTTTTTTGCGCGATGATCTTTGATCGCTTATTACGTTGTTTTTTTAATGCTTTCCCGTATCAAAAAAAAAAGAGCAACGACGACAACAACAGCCTTTTAAAAATACATTTCGCAAATATTTATCGTTTGGCAACGCTTATGTAGGCTTTTGTTGCAACTTAATATGCGAAACCGTCGAATTATCGATTGTTTAATTAAACAAATTACCGCCGTGCGACTTTTGTTCACGTTCGATTTATTACGTTATTAGGTAACGATATCGTCGATAAAGTCGCGTCAAAGACGTCCGACAATTCTGCGGGTCAGAGACGAGCGCACGGAATCGGGAATGAGGCCAAACGGAGGAAACAACGCGAAGATCGATTGGTAAAAGCGAAATTTTACTCCACTCAACAACAAAATGCATCTCTTCTATCTATAATAATAATAAACGGAAAATAGCAACGTAATGAAAGGTTGCCGGCGTCCGCAACTTCTTCGCAAACAATCTATTGCTGGGCTGCAGATTATTGCCGTGCGAACAGGTAAAAGGGGAAGAAGAAGACGAAGGTAAACTCTCGCTTGGGAGCGATTTAAATGTGAAGAAACAAGCCAAAATTTCGCGACAAATACCGCGAGCCGATTGCGATTCGAAGGCGAACTTATGTAACGTGTTGATCGATTCGTTTGTAATAATAATAATAGATCATCTGATCGATTCGGCATCGGGTTAATCTTCGTCGCCGATCAATGATTATAAAACCGTATAGTAAACCACGTGCTCTCGTCGATTTGCGATTAAAATATTACGAGAGCGCGCTTACATAAAAATCGGGTGCGACAAGGACGGGAACGGAGTTGCGGTCGTTTCATACGATCCGAGATAAAATTGCGAACGAATTTAGATTATGTAATGCAACTTTTCACGCGATAAATCGGAGGCTATTCGTCGCTCACAAAAATTCACCTTTACACGGGAGGGTATTACGAAACCGAGCGGAAAGTGGTCTACGTGCGAGCCGAGGTGCCGGCAATGGCAGCGCGCAAAATATAGGATGTGTACTACACGTGACTGACACGACGCGTGGTCTCTTTCGCCGCATCGCCGTGTGTCCCTTTCGTCGCCGTAACGAAAATCATGAATGACAATCGCGAAATTAACGAATTAGCGATCCACCCGTCCGACGACTTACTTACCCCATTCTCGATCGTGCGTCTCCTCGCCAAACGACGAATCGATGGCGATTAATAGGTAATAGATGCCGGAGTACAGGAGAAGGTGCGTGAGCGACGACGACGGCTTCCCGGATTTTCCGGCACTCTTCAAATGTCCGATCATTGTCGGATGAACTCGCAGTTGCTTCACTCCTTTTTAAGTAGTATCACCGATCACGAATGGCACGCGATTGATTATTTATTCCTCGTTGGCCCAATTAGCACTAATTGTAAAAATAGTTTTCGTTTTCGAATAAGTACGTGAAAATTGGTGGAAGACCCGTTGAATGAACGCAAGTTGTTTGTGATCGATAAACTGCCACTTCGTTTTTTCGTAAATAACATTCAATAACAATTCTCGGCCATACGTTTCTAGCGGTTTCGATCGTGAAACGTGCTCTATATACTGTTAAACACGTCCACACGACGACGCCAGCGAACCGACTGTGCGCTCGGCACGTTTCCAAAGACGAATTTATTTAATTTTTTTTTTCTCTACTGCGCCCCACTAGCGATTTATCCCGCGCGGCATTGCCGATGGAGGAACGTCCATCGCCGCATTTTCCATTTCTATTTCGAAGAGAAACTCTTTTTCACTTTGCCTCAACGCCATTATCATCATGTTAATTAACAAATCGAATTGCGCATATTGCGCTCGAAATAGATAATCGTTTTCGTTATTGTTATTCTCTTTCGTTTCCAAAACGGTGACTTACCATTTTCATTTTACGCAGATCGAAATTGTTATCGTAATCGTCGGTTTTTCGTCGCAAAGCAATTATTTGCGATTAAAATAAAACGTAACGAAAGGGAAGAGAGAAACCAGTTTCTTGCATGTTAATTTAAAATATGTAAAATCGAACATTCCAGTTTAGCAATTATTATTCAATCAATTAATGAAATAATTTTCAAATGGAACGGAATGCCAGTTGATGTATCGCTACAAACGATGATAGTTTCGACTAATTCGCAGACAAAGAGTGTCACTGCTAAATTTAACGGATGCAAACGATTGTTTGTGAATCATATCAAATTTTATTTGAAATATGCCGCCTAAGATACAGTAAAGCGATAATACTGTTCTTGTTACGTGTTATACTTTGGTCGTTTTCATTGCTGTCTCTCTGATCAACGCGCTGCTTCTTATTCTTCGTCAATCAAAAGCAACATGTTAGTCTTTAGCTGCCAGTTAATAAGTTATTCTGACGTGAAATGGTGTAAATAAAACGCGTCTCATATTGCAAGAAGCATGCATTTATTGTTATGTTTGAAACTTCTCGTAAACTATTTCAACTACCTAAAACACAGGCATTTATTTAAAATTGGCGCTGGCTGATAAACTCCTTCATAAATGAGTGCCGATACCACAATGGACTGTTGTTCACTAACTTCACAATAGCGTGTCGCGTATATTGATACAATGCGCTCTCAAGGATTTGCTTTCAGCTTCAATCGGGTAGGCGTAAATTTGCCCTTTTTTCTTCTTATTTTCACGTTAAATATTTCTTTTCACATGCGTCTATTTATAATTTTAGCGGTTTCGTTGCAATCTGAAATACTGAATCTTAGTTACAAGACGTAAGTATGTTAACTTAAGTAATACATACTTTAATTTAAGGGATTATATTGAGTAATTGATGGGAATTATATTCTAAATTCATTCATTTATCTTATTTTAAATTTATTTTGAAGTCTTCTATATCCTGGCATCTATTAACAATTTCTTGAACATTGCCATAATAAAATCAAAGTTCACTAGCAGGTTGATAATATTTTTGAATTAATGATGAAAGCAACACACTTTCTTAAAAATTATGACTGTATTCTTTCATGTTTTATGAAAATTTGCAATCATTACTGACTGAGATTTTTTGCTGTCGCAGCTGTTCAGCCATTCGTTCAGAGAGGACACCAGCTGAAAATGTTTAATCCCAATTACTCTTTCATTATATTATCTTTGCTTATTCTGGTCTTGTGCCGTTAAGTGCACCCGCCAATGCGCAAGCGCGCAATCTGTCAACCTATTTCGTTTGACAATTATACGCATTTTTTGGGTGAATTTTGGGAACGATAGAAAATGCTTTGTCTTTATAAAAATTGTTATTGATTTAACACGCTGTTAAATCTTTCAGTATTATTATGAAAGCGAGGTTGAAGTATCATTATTATCTAAAGTAAACTTTGTTTTTATAAACATCATTATTAATTATGTAAATTATGTTCTTTTCAGGAGTTATCATATTGGAAATATTGAGATTACATGAAGCATGTGAAGGAAACATGAATTCGACACGTCATAGAAACAGGCAAATGAAGAGAGAAATACCTTAATACATCTGCAGTACATAAATTGCCAACAATAGCAGAAATGGGAATATTTAGAGAAATACTTTAATATGGTGAGTATCAATTACGTAATCATAAAAGCATAATACTATCACGATAATGTTATGTTTATGTAAATATTTTTCCTATATTATTTTTTCAAAATTTCGTGCTGCCGCAGCTGGGATACAGCATTTGTAACCATGTAGTATTTGATACACACTTCGGCACTTCGTATAAAGATGGCGCCAACGGGAAAAGTGTTAGTCTAAACTACTTTCTAAACTACTTTCATCGTCGACATCTTCAATGTTTAGTGCTACATCTAATGTATATTATCTTTGCCTTTTCACTTGTTGTTTATTGCGGTCTTGTTGACTGTCAAACTAATTTTCAATATTATTACGCCCAAATTTTAGTTTTAAATAGCCATAGTGAAACAGTATTATTTCTAAATTAACCTTATTTAATTACAATTCGTTTTAAATTAAATTACAGACTTAGCTGTTACTTGATATTAATTCTATATATACTTTCTGTTTTAGAGAACAGCAATTGCCTCATAAATGGTTAGGAAATAGGAAGAAGAATTTGTATTATTATAGGAAGCATGTACTTTTTACTCGGTAATTATGTGTATCAGTTATTTGTTTTAGGAATCAGTATGGTCTATGGAATATAAGCCGAATATAATGTAATGTGATTCATGAGAAAGCAGAGGATGTGCTTTCACATTATATTTATGTGCGAAAACAGCTTTAGTCAAAATTGAAAGAAGAAATGTACATACATATGAAGCAACTGACATATCCTTTTTTGAAATAAGCATGTAGATTTAGAATAATATAGCAAATCCATTTATTTCATAAAAATTGATAGATTAATACTTCTCTCACTTCTTTTCATAAAAATGTACTTAAGAATTTAACAAGAAGAGTTAAATCTATTAATTTTTATGAAAGTAAGTTAACAAATACTGAAGGTAAAAATACAATATGCATGTCATTAATATAAGACATGTGCTATTATGCGTAATCTGTAAAATACATCAAATTTCGTATTTTCTGAAAAAATTCAAAACATTTAAACATTTTTACATTTTTTTTACAGAAACGATGTAAGAAATAATATTGTAATGTAAACTTTGTTTTTATAAAAATGATTAATTGATTTAACACTCATTTTAAAATCTTTAATTACTTTTATAAAAGCAATGTTGAAATATAATTATTATGTAGAATAAATTTTATTTTTATAAAAATGATTAATGATTTAACACTCTTTGTTAAATCTTTATATATTTTTATGAAAGGATGGTTCAAATACAATTATTATTTACAATATACTTTGTATAAAAATAATTACAGATTTAACAGTATGTAATTGAACATTTTTATAGAAACAAGCTAAGAAATAATATAGTAATGTAAAATAAACTTTGTTTTTATAAAAAAGATTGATTGATTTAACACTCATTGTTAAATATTTATATATTTTTATGAAAGCAAGGTTGAAATATAATTATTATGTAGAAGGAACTTTGTTTTTATAAAAATGTTTCAAGATTTAGCACTCACTGTTAAATCTTTAATTATTACAGATTTAGCGCTTACTGTTAAATCTTTAAACATTTTTATAGAAACAAGGTAAGAAATAATAGTGTAATATAAAATAAACTTCGCTTTTATAAAAATGATTTATTGATTTAACACTCATTGTTAAATCTTTAATTATTTTTATAAAAACAATGTTGAAATACAATTATTATGTAAAATAAACTTTGTTTTTATGAAACTTATATATTATTTAACGTTTACTGTTAAATTTTAAACATTTTTATGGGATCAATGTAAGAACATAATTGTAACATAGAATAAACTTTGTTTTTATAAAAATTCTTAATGATTTAACACTTACTGTTATTCTATTATTTTTATAAAAACAAAGTCTATTCTACATAATAATTGTATCTTTGTCTTGATTTCATTAAAGTCTTTGATGAATTAGCAGTAAGTGTTGAATCAGTAACAATTCTTATGAAAGCAAAGTATTTGTTAGTTTAAATAAATAATATAAAATACGTAATGTATAATAAAATTATAGAATGCTACTTAATAAAGACAGTTTAAATGAGTCTTATTTTTTGATTTCTAGAAATAGGTTTCAAATCTTGACTGAGATTAGTTCAGCTTTTCACTCATAGAGGGCGCAACGTGTCCGAC
Organism: Hololepta plana; assembly: GCA_963695495.1. Classification (NCBI taxonomy): domain Eukaryota; kingdom Metazoa; phylum Arthropoda; class Insecta; order Coleoptera; family Histeridae; genus Hololepta; species Hololepta plana. The sequence goes on along the minus strand of OY968837.1, from coordinate 8,697,041 downwards.
TTATGCAGGTTTCAGACCTTAAAAGTTTTGCACTTTTAAACTCTTAAATTTGCTTCAATTTTTATGAACTAATCGATTCTGATCCGATAATTTTTCCCGCCAAATATCAGGATCGCCGACCTCTTCGGTCCTCATGTTCTCCTAATATTTCTCGAATGAAAAGTCCGAGAAAATCTCGAGCATTCCTCGAGAAATTTTCCCGCCAAAATATCAAGATCGACGACCTCCTCGGTCCTCATGTTCTCCTAATATTTCTCGAATTAAAAGTCCGAGAAATTCGCGAGCATTCCTCGAGAAATGTTCCCGCCAAAATATCAGGATCGACGACCTCCTCGGTCCTCATGTTCTCCTAATATTTCTCGAATTAAAACTCCAAGAAATTCGCGAGCATATCGCCGAGATTTTTTCCCGCCAAAATATCAGGATCGACGACCTCCTCGGTCCTCATGTTCTCCTAATATTTCTCGAATTAAAACTCGGAGAATTTCGCGAACATATCGCCGAAATTTTTTTCCCGCCAAAATATCAGGATCGCCGACCTCCTCGGTCCTCATGTTCTCCTAATATATATCGAATTAAAAGGTCGAGAAATTTGAGAATCTAACTCGATTTTTTTTTCTTTCTCACTTTTTTTTTCATGGTGAATTCTAATCTGAGGAGATGTTTAATTGAAGGAGCTTTGTCAATTAAAGATTTTGGTTGTATTTTAAAATTGTTTATTCAAGTATATTTGAACGTTGTAATATTATTAAAATAAACATAATTACAGTAACATTAGCTCTTATGTTAACATTGTTTTGTTTAGATGTTTCCGATGGCAAACATTTAATTATTTAACAATAAGTGTAAAATCATTAATAGTTTTTATAAACACAAAGTATCTTTCATCTTACAGTTGTATTTTTACCTTGCTTTCATAAAAACATTTAACAATTTAACAATAAGTGTTAAACCTTCATTAATTTTTATAAAAGCAAAGTATACTATACTATACTTTAAAAGATTTAACAATGGGTGTTAAATCATTAACAATTTTTATGAAAACAAAGTTTATTCTACAGTATAATTGTATTTCAACCTTGCTTTCATAAAAATATTTAAAGATTTAACAATGAGTGTTAAATCAATATTATTTTTATAAAAACAATGTTTATTTTACATTACAATATTATTTCTTACCTTGTTTCCATAAAAATGTTTAAAGATTTAACAATGAGTGTTAAACCAGTAATTTTTATGAAAACAAAGTATATTATCCAAAATACATAATGATTGCATTTCAAACTTGATTTCATAAAAATATTTAAAGATTTAACAATGAGTGTTAAATCAATATTATTTTTATAAAAACAAAGTTTATTTTACATTACAATATTATTTCTCACCTTTCTTCCATAAAAATGTTTAAAGATTTAACAGTAAACATTAAATCTTTAAATATTTTTATGAAAACTATGCTACATAATAATTGTATTTCAACTTTGCTTTCATAATTTTTTTAAGACTTAACAGTAAGTGTTAAATCAATATATTTTATAAAAACAAAGTTTATTTTACATTACAATATTATTTCTTACCTTGTTTCTATAAAAATGTTCAATTACATACTGTTAAATTTGTAATTATTTTCATACAAAGTATATTGTAAATAATAATTGTTTTTGAACCATGCATTAATAAAAATATATAAAGATTTAACAAAGAGTGTTAAATCATTAATCAATTTTATAAAAACAAAGTTTACATTACAATATTATTTCTTACGTCGTTTCTGTAAAAATGTTTAAATGTTTTGAATTTTTTCAGAAAATACGAAATTTGATGTATTTTACAGATTACGCATAATATCACACGTCTTATATTAATAACATGCATATTGTATTTTTACCTTCAGTATTTGTTAACTTACTTTCATAAAAATTAATAGATTTAACTCTTCTTGTTAAATTCTTAAGTACATTTTTATGAAAAGAAGTGTGAGAAGTATTAATCTATCAATTTTTATGAAATAAATGGATTTCCTATATTATTCTAAATCTAGGTGTTCATTTCAAAAAAGGATATGTCAGTTGCTTCTTTCAATGTTGACTAAAGCAGTTTGCTCACATAAATATAATGTGAAAGCACATCCTCTGCTTTCTCATGAATCACATTACATTATATTCGGCTTATATTCCATAGACCATACTGATTCCTAAAACAAATAACTGATACACATAATTACAGAGTAAAAAGTACATGCTTCCTATAATAATGCAAATTCTTCTTCCTATTTCTTAACCATTTATGAGGCAATTGCTGTTCTCTAAAACAGAAAGTATACATAGAATTAATATCAAGTAACAGCTAAGTAATTAAATAAGGTTAATTTAGAAATAATACTGTTTCACTATCGCTATTTAACACTAAAATGAGCATTTTAAAGAACACTTAAAGACACAATAAGTTCAATTTCGGCGTAATAATATTGAAAATTAGTTTGACAGTCAACAAGACCGCAATAAACAACAAGTGAAAAAGCAAAGATAATATACATGTAGATGTAGCACTAAACATTGAAGATGTCGACGATGAAAGTAGTTTAGACTAACACTTTTCCCGTTGGCGCCATCTTTATACGAAGCGCCGAAGTGTGTATTAAATAGTACATGGTTACAAATGTTGTATCCCAGCTGCGGCAGCACGAAATTTTGAAAAAATAATTATGCTTTTATGATTATGTAATTGATGCTCACCAAATTAAAGTATTTCTATAAATATTTCCATTTCTGTTATTGTTGGCAATGTATGTAATGCAAATTTATTAAAGTTTTTCGCTCTTCATTCACCTATGCTATATAAATCCATTTGTATCGTGTGTTGAATTTGTGTTGCCTTCAAATGTCTCATGTAATCCAAATGTTTCCATTCATTTCCAATATGATAACTCCTGAAAATAATATAATTTGCATAATTACTTGCAGGTCAGTGGAATTTATTACAAATTAAATCCAAATTACTAAAGTTTGTTCTACATAATAATTGTATTTCAACATTGCTTTTATAAAAATATTTAAAGATTTAACAGTGAGTGTTAAATCAATAAATCTTTTAATATAAACTAAGTTTTTTACATTAGAATATTATTTCTTACCTTGTTTTTATGAAAATGTTTAAAGGTTTAACAGTGTGTTAAATCAGTAATATGTAAATAATATGTAATTTCATTTAAAAGGAAATGTAATTAAATGAGGTTAAATCCATAGATAATACTGTTCACTATGTACTCAATACTAAAATAAGCATTTTAAGGAAAACTTACAAACACAATAAGTTCGATCTCGGTGTAAATACCTTTTATAAAAGTTAAAAATTAATCCAGAGTTTCGCACCTCTCAATAAATAATTTGACACTGTGAACTGCTGCCATCTCTGCATGTTTAAATGCAAATTGTAAATTTGGAATTATCATATGTTTTGTCTTTGAATGGAGCAAAGATAATAAATAATTATTAGCTCTTTGAAGGAGACGTAAAAGACGACTGTGTTTACATCGAAGTTAATCAGCTGGCAGTGTCTCTTCTTATGTTTATATTGGGACTTTTAATGTATTACTTTTTTACGAATATTTTAATGTTCCATAAAGCGGTTTGTTTCCTATTATTCGCTTATTTATTAATTATAATACATTGGCCAAGTCGTCACGCTAAACATTATCCTTATGTACCTGACGATAATGTTCTGGATGTGTTGATAAAGGACAATTTACAATTGCAAAATTCTAACGTTGCAAACTGTGATTATCGTAGTCTTATTAGAGAAAATAAAGAACACAAAGTACCAAACATAAATACGCAGTATGATTATGAGGAACCAAATTTAGGTAACTGCACATATAATATTGATTCCAGGTTTCATCTTTTAATGTTACAGGTGGATCATTTATTCCAAAATGCAGATGGTTATTTAAAACGGCTGTTATTGTACCTTATAGAAATAGAAAAGAGCATCTAGATATATTTCTAAATTACATTCATCACTTTCTGCAACAACAACATGTTCAATATAGAATATTCATTGTTGAACAAAATAATTCTTTACCATTCAACAGGGCAAAATTGTTCAATTTTGGTGCTTATGAAGCCATGAAATTGGGATACAATTGCTTAATATTCCATGATGTTGATTTATTGCCATTGACTCTAGGAAATCTATATGCATGTGCCAATTTTCCTAGGCACATGTCTAGTGCAGTAGACACATTCAGGTAATATTCAATTATTGTCTCTTTTGCTGCTTTAAAGCTAACATGTATCATTATAATTAGATTTAATTTACCATACCTTGGCTTATTTGGTGGTGTTGTATCCATAAATTCAAATATATTCCAAGAGATCAATGGTATGTCCAATGTGTACAGTGGATGGGGTGGTGAAGATGATGATTTATTCTTGTAAGCATTCACTAATTAATCTTAATCTGAAAGAATAATGATATATTCGCAGGCGATTAGAAACAGCAAATCACCTGCCTGACAGATTTTCACCTGGTTTAAGTAAATATACTATGTTGAAGCATGAAAAGGCAAAACCAAGGTATTAGCATTGGTTATATATTAGTTTTGAGTTTTCTACAAAACGATGATTTCTTTTTAGCGACGACAGGTACAAACATTTGGGTAATGCCTTGCAGCGTCAGAAAGTGGACGGACTGAATACTTTGGATAAGACGTACAACGTTAGATTGGAAAAACTTTGTACGCACATCTATGTGAATTCAAAATGACTGTTTATGACTTTGTAAGATATTTTGTGCACAAACATTTATCTATTGCGATATTAAGTTGCAGCACAACCTAAATTGTACAAAACTTCTCTAATGAAGATTAGCCAGTATTTTTATAAAAGCAGTATTTGTTTATAATAATTTAGTTTAGTTACGAATGTTGTACAACTTTGAAATACGTGTATTTTCCTAGACAAGAGAAAAATAATATAATCGGTTTCCTAATAAAGAAAGTAAATTTAAATGAGTTTGAGATTATCTTGTAGACTTATACCTTTCAGCAATTCGAACGTTTCATTTTCCCGCTTGTTAATTTACGATGGTGACGGGTGGGTTGTCAGAAGTCGTCAGTTTGACGTGGATGTCACTAAAACTTGCGCACTGTAGCCTTACGTGGCAGACGTTGAGTTTCGTATTAGTTTTGTGATGTTTTATTTTCGTGAAATTTTGCCATTAATTCATTGAAAAAAGAATATATAAAAGAAAACTCCGAAGAACGTGTAAATATATTGTCGCATCCCTTAATGATATATAATTAGCCAACGTTACATACCGTGTAAGTACAATCATTTAGATCGGATCGTGTTAAAGATCAGGTTTCAGTGATAAAATTACATATTCTTTTGCCTACATATGTTATCATCGGTGTAATGTATGAAAATACCTTTTACGAGTAATGCTGATTCATTATATTTTATCCATATTGCATTTCGAACGGATAAACATTCACAATTGTAACAGTATTTTCAATGACTGACCTTTTGTTCTTGTTGTTGCAGTTACCATGAATCCTCAATATATGCCACAGCAAGGTGTGCCTCCGCAAACGTTTCCACAGAACAGACCCTCGCCATCGCTGACACCGCAATCCAGTTTTCAAAATGTTCCATTGGGGCCACCAAAACCAATGTTCCAAAACAATGGTCCAGTGCCACCAAGTTTTGCTCCACCACCTAATAATATGAATATGCCTTACTCAAGAAACAACTCTTCACAGAATGCCGGTCCTCCGCTTTCTAATAATTATCCAGCACCGACATTTAGACCACCTACAACAAATTTAAATGCACCTCCAACAAGTATTGGTGCTCCAGCAATGAATGCACCAACAATGAACATGGGTTTGTCATCTACAAGTTTGGTATCACCTCCTAGCACAACAATGGGTATGGCACCAATTGCAAACATGGCACTTCCTTCTATGCCTAATATGGCTCCTCCAATGTCTGTGGCAAACATTGGCCTTCCACCGACTTCAAATATTGCACATCCCTCATCAATGAATTCAATTAACGCAAGTGCACTAGGACCACCACCGGCAGCTAATAAGCCAAACGTGCAAAACTCCAGTAACGTCGAAACGTCATCCACGTCAGGCGTCCAATTGAATCACGGGCCACCGTCACAGGTAACTGCAGTACCAACGAGTGCTCCTTTACAAACGATACCCGTAAATCAACTGCCGCCGATGCCAACCGGTCAGAAATTATCTCAACAACAACAGCAACAGCCAAATAATGGTTCGCAAGTTATGCAAGACGATCTAGCTGTACAATCATCTAATGAAAGTGAATCGTTGAATATGAAAACGTCGGTGGTCAACGGGCCTAATTCCAATCAGCCACCGCAATTAAAGCAGCAACAACAACAGCAAGTGCCGCCTCTTATGTCTGCCGGACAATATCCTTACAATCAATCGGGGATTATGACAAACGCACCAGCGACAGGTCGTCCGCCGCTTAATCAATTTCCACCGCAACAACAACACCAGCAACAACAACAACCGTTATCTATGCCACCGAACCAATTTAATCAGCCTTTCAATCCGGCACAGTCATCGCTTCCGGCGCAGCCCCCGAATCCAATGTTCGCGCCGGGACAAAACGTTCCGCTGATGCAATCGGGACAACCGCCGATATTCAAGCCACCACCGTTTGGGGGCAATCAAATGCCGCCGGGCGTTCCGCCGCTGGCCGGGCAACCGATCCAATACAATCACCCGCCGATGCCGCCGAGTGCGGCACATTTGACCAATCAGATGCAGAACGTGTCGTTGTCCGGTCCTAGACAGTATCCGGGCATGCCGCAGAAATCGCAACCCGATCTGATGGCGTCGCCGCAAGGCTATTTGAACAATCAGCAAATGCGAATGCCGCAAGGCTATCCGCCGACGCCGGGTCAAATGCCGCAGCAGCAGCAACAACAACAACAACCGGGCGGTTTCCAGCAACCCTATCAGCAGCCACCGCAACGTCGATTGGATCCCGATCAGATGCCGAATCCTGTAAGAAATTAATTTCCGTTCAAGTTACTAATCGATTATTATTTGCTAATCATTTGCAGATCCAAGTGACGCAAGACGATCAGACCACGCGGTCGGGTTTGTTTTGTACGAATCAGAAGGGATTGGTGCCGCCGTTGGTGACGACGCAATTCGTCGTGCAGGATCAGGGAAACGCTAGTCCGCGTTACATGCGATCGTCGATGTACAACGTACCAATATCACAAGTGATTATCAAACGATTGTTATTCGCAATAGCGTTACGATAACGATCCTGTTCGATGTTTTAGGATCTCATGAAACAAACGGCCGTACCGTTCGGTCTCGTCATCAGTCCGATGGCACGTACCGTCGACGGTGAACATCCGCCGCCGATCGTTAATTTCGGAACGTTGGGACCGGTCAGATGTATCAGGTGCAAGGCTTACATGTCGCCGTTCATGCAATTTATCGATTCCGGCAGAAGGTTCCAGTGTTTGTTCTGTAAAGCTTCTACCGATGGTAAAATTAAATTATTAGTTTGGTGGCAGTTAATCTTTGATCAAATCGAGATTACCTCTTTTAGTACCAAGCGAGTATTTTCAACATTTGGATCATACGGGCCAAAGGATGGACAAGTACGAACGCCCGGAATTGATATTGGGCACGTACGAAATGGTTGCAACTGAAGATTATTGCCGTAACAACACGTTACCGAAACCGCCGGCGATCATCTTCGTCATCGACGTCTCGTACAATAACGTTAAATCGGGCCTGGTCAATTTGTTGTGCGCGGAAATGAAGGAGATCATACAGAATTTGCCGCTCGATCAGGGCCACGAGAAGAGTAACATGCGGGTCGGCTTCATCACGTACAATAGCACCGTTCATTTCTACAACATAAAAGTAATATTCATCATTTCTTTCAATGCAATTTATCGAAGTAGAACTTGCGTTTTTTAAGGGCACATTGGCTGCACCGCAGATGCTAGTGGTCGGCGACACGCAGGAAATGTTCATGCCGTTATTGGACGGTTTCTTGTGCACGCCGGAGGAATCGGCGGCCGTTATAGATCAGTTGATGGAACAAATACCGGCAATGTTTGGTAACACGAGGGAAACGGAAACAGTTTTGTTGCCGGCAATCCTTGCCGGTTTAGAGGCATTAAAAGTATTGTTTTTGTCTAATCGGTTCTGTACGTGATCGTAACGGTTGTTCTGTTAATTGATTTCTCAGGCGTCCGATTGTGCCGGTAAATTGATGGTGTTCCATTCGACGTTACCGATAGCGGAAGCACCTGGTAAATTGAAAAATCGCGACGATAGGAAATTATTAGGAACCGATAAGGAACGTACAGTATTAACGCCGCAAACGCAGGCCTACAATCAGTTGGGACAGGATTGCGTCGGGGCCGGTTGTTCGGTCGATTTGTTCGTGTTCAATAACGCTTACATCGATATCGCGACGATTGGTCAAGTGGCACGACTGACCGGCGGCGAAGTGTATAAATACACTTACTTTCAGGTGATAATTTTTTCATCGGTCAAATTTGTTCAAACAATTAATACGTCGTTTATAATTTAGGCGGATTTGGATGGCGATAGATTAATCAGCGACATAATAACAAACATAAGTAGACCTATCGCTTTCGATGCCATTATGAGAGTGCGAACGTCGACCGGCGTGCGACCGACCGACTTCTACGGTCACTTCTTCATGTCGAACACGACGGACATGGAGCTGGCTGCTATCGGTACGTGTGCAAATTCAAAATTGATTTTCTCCAGTTTAAAACGGACGTTTTTTTTTAGATTGCGACAAAGCGGTTGCGGTGGAAGTTAAGCACGACGACAAACTGAACGAAGACGACGGCGTCTACGTGCAAGTGGCTCTATTGTACACGTCGTGTTCGGGCCAGAGACGTTTGCGAATTATTAACTTATCGTTGAAAACCTGTTCGCAAATGTCCGACTTGTACCGTAGCTGCGACTTGGACACGATCATCAATTTCTTCGGAAAACAAGCCGTCTACAAATTGCTCGATAACAATCCGAAAGCGGTCAAGGACGGTATCGTGAATCGCGCGGCGCAGATGTTGGCCAATTACAGGAAGAACTGCGCGAGTCCGAGCAGTGCCGGTCAACTGATCTTGCCCGAATGCATGAAACTGTTGCCGCTCTACGTGAACTGTCTGTTAAGGAGCGACGCCATTTCGGGCGGTTCGGACATGACGCTCGACGATCGATCGTACGTGATGCAACGCGTGATGACGATGGACGCGCTCACGTCCGTCTCGTACTTTTATCCGCGTCTGATTCCGTTGAACGACATCAAGCCGGAGGCGGACGGTAAGGTCGAAGTGCCGGCCCCGATTCGATGCACGATCGAGAAGATGAACGATCAGGGAGTGTACATTTTAGGTAATTAACGTGAATGCGAACGGTTCGAATAATATCTAAATGCGGTTCTCTCGTTAGAAAATGGAATACACATGTTCCTATGGATTGGACTAGGGGCGAGTCAAGAGTTTGTACAGCAAGTCTTTGGCGTGCCGAGCGCAATACAGATCGACGTCGATAAAGCTCACATTCCCGAATTGGATAATCCGCTGTCAATTGCCGTACGCTCGATTATCGAGGAGATTCGCATACAAAAGCACAGATGCATGAGAGTAAGTTGAATGGTTTCATGTTTAATTTGGTTTCTAAGTCGTAGAGTGTCTTTTCTAGTTGACGTTAGTGAGACAACGGGAGAAATTAGAGCCGGTCTTCAAGCATTTCTTGGTGGAAGACCGAGGGCAAGACGGGTCCCCTAGTTACGTCGACTTTTTATGTCACATGCACAAAGAAATCCGAACGATTTTGAGCTAGCAAAGGAATCGATGAGAAACGGATTACGATGATGATTGATTATAACAATAATAGCCTTCGTTCGTTCATTTATATTTACTGGTGTACTACAATGGAATATGATCATTACGTTATTTCTTTCATTCGTCATAACTTTTTTTTAAATCTAGTTTATCAACTTTTATCGCTAGTTTAAAATATATATATAAATATATTCAAGACAAATTATAAAACTAATTATTACCATTAAGATTGTGAAATACTAAGTTGGTGGTGCTTAAGAGAGTAGAAGAAGTGGATTGATTGTATGATGGGGAAAACATTACTTTAAATCTTAGTTCTTTCCCTTTTTACCTTTTTTGCATATATGTAACAATAATTCGATTTCAATATGCAAATTGTATAGAAATTATTTTTTGTTCACAGACTAATTTTTAATTGAATTTATAGTATATATACACGCATATATTTTTGATGGTTATAAGAAGAACGTTTATGAACGAATTATTTCCTCTTACAGTTCTTATTAATATTTTAATTTAATTTAAAATTATATTATACATAATTATGAAATAAACGTAAGGATTTAATTGATATTTTGTCCTGTTTTTAATGATTAATTGTCCCCAACTAACCAGGAATATTTGCAGAGCGGGTAAACGTAAGCGGCATCAATAAAATTTCTAATTATTTATTTTATACATATCTACATAATTGTTATTATTACAGATATTAATTAAACTTTAATAACTAAACAATGCACCTAAATTTATGTAGAATAACAATATGCTTTGCAATATTACCCTTCGGATTCCATGTATTTTTGGTTTAATAATAATCATTAATTAACGGGAATAAGATGTTGCAAATTCAGTTTCAGATAAAAAGGTTTTAATTAATTGATTGAATTTTGTGTGTTTGCATTGTTCATTCTTAAAATTGTTCGTCAATCGCATTAGAAAAGATTTTCTGTTTGCACAGCACCACACCAACGTTTTAGTTCGTTTGTAATTTAAAAAATTCATCATTTAAATTGTTCATCATCATCATCATAATTTAAGAATAAAATGGACGTCACAGTTTTCACAAGAGGGGTTTAAGTTAGTTGAAAGGTTTTTAAAATTGTCATTAAATATGTTAATTATTATTAATTAGAAAGGTTTTATTTTTTTATCAATTACAACATATTAATTTTTGGCACAGCATTTTTTCGTTTCGTCACTTTCTTCTTTTCAAAAAAGTGCAAATTAAAAACGACAAGGATTAATTTCGAAACGAATCTTTGGTTTCCTTTCGGATCGGGTGCACCTTCTCATTAATATAATCGTGAATTATGCAATTTATTCTATAGATAAAAGAAAAGCAAACATAAATGTTTCCGCAGTTTTTTTTTCAAAGATGCGTGAAAGTGATCGAGGGATTTAATCCAGATCTTCGCCAATCACTGCTTTTCACGCATGTTCATAAAGCTTCTTTTTAATTCGATCGCATTTAAAATTAATTTTAATTAATTTCTTCTTGCATTGCCTCGTACCAAATAATTATCTTTATTAAGTCATTAATTAACAAACCATCTTCTCGTATCGAAATCGCGTTTTAATAAAATATATATTATCATATTCATTTCATTTTTTAAATATCATTTCTTTTATACATCAACATCTTTTTCTTCTATACATATTTAAATGTTAATTAAATTCGGTACAAAACAAACAAAACTGGATATGTTTCTTTTCGTCGAACAATAAATATCATTTCATTAATATTTTCGGTTTAATTCATTATTATATCTCGTTCGCTCACGCATTTTCACCCCTTTTGTTCTCTCTCACTTTCTTTCACACTAATTCGCAATTTAAACAACAAATAAATATAAATTAATTAATTTAACAATAGCAGCAACTCTTTGGTCGAATTTATGCGCGATGATTATTTTTACTTTTTGGTACGAAATCTTTGATTAACTTCTATCGCACTTTAATCTGTACTCTAGCATATAAGGATTTCGCTTTTGCAATTTTGGTCAGTGGTAATTTCATCCTCTTTAGTGTTTTTTTGACTAACAATTTTGTTTTTGGCTTACAATTTGCTTCGGGTAAAAATTCCTTTTATGCTCGAGTACTTGATTGATAAAGTAGCTGACAAGAATTGTATCTGTATTGATTGATGATGCAAATAATTTGTGCTATTAATGCTTTCTTTTTTTCTTTTTTTGGTTTTGTTTAGAGCAAATCATCGGTCTCTTTCTCTTCGAGTTTATTGTTCTTGTTCCGTTTCATTGCGGCATAAATTGATGCGGCTTTATAATTAATCGGGCCATAAGAACGGTAATCGACGTCTGCATAGTCTAAATCACTGAATTCTGGTCGATACGGCTGCAAAAGAAATGAAATAACCGCATGAAAATGCGAATAATTCGGGATATTTAATTCGATTATTAATTTCAATCAACCAAAATATAAGTGTGAGCAAGCAAGAAACCAAATCATTCCGATTACTATATAAAGTTTGTGGAGAGGATGATACTTTTACAAAAAGTCGCAAATAATTTGCGAGTTGTTTTAATTAGCAAAAAGCCGAAGCCATTTGCCTACTCGCAAATGAATACAATAAAGCTCGATGTTGTTATAATTCATCGAGGCAGCGCATTTGATTATCAATGGATTAATCGACATATTCCGCCACATTTTCTGTGGACACAAAGAATTCGCGGAAAGGCGTGAGCAGAGGGGAATTGAAATTATTTGAATGTGCGCTAAAAAGCACAAGAACAAACACGCGTTTCGCTTATTTCTCGGCCGAAATTACAAATTAACAGCGATAAGAGGGACAAGGGCGAACGTTATGGCGTGGACAAAAGAAAGAACAGAGTGCGAATTATCCTCGCCTCCCTTTTCATTCGTTATAATTAAAAATTTCAATTTGCCGTGCAAATATTATCGCACAATATAAAATTAAAGGAAGCATTTCGCGAATAGTAACACGAGAAATTGTGTGTGTGTGTGTGTGTGAGAGAGAGAGAGATAATGAGAGAAAAGGCGCAATAAAAAAAAGTCAAACAAAATGTTAATCGCCAGGGACCATCGTCGCCCGGATTTAATCCTTTTATTCGCCGTTATTTCCAGCGAAGGAACGCGCATCGAATGCAATTTCCCAACTTATTGCAAACGGCACACAACGAGCGCCCGACAGTTAATTAAAATTTCATGCGGAACCAATTAACCGTACGATTAGTATTTCGCGAATTGAAACTAAATCAAAGGCAATTCGTAAATTCGTAATTTGTGCTTAATGTCCATCGGACCGGGAGAATCGCTTTCGTTATTATTTCCTATCGTTATTGTGCTTATCCGCTTTGCGCGAATCTAAATTTGGGAATCAGCCGTTCAATTCGCGCAATACGTACTGAAATAAGAAACTTTTGATTCGCAGCCAATTTCGCAATAAAAACGGCTACGAAGTGAAGCCGAAAGAATTGGATATCATCGAACATCTTTACGCGAAAGTATCAATAATTTATGCCATAATCATAAAAATTCGTTGCAGAAAGCGACTTTGTCTACAAAGGAATCCGACAACAATGCGACTACTAAAAAACGTTCACTTTGGAATTTCCAAGGATGAATAACATTTTTCTTAAGGCACAAAGATAAGCGATATTGGGGGTGTGTTAATGATGCGTGAAAGGGAAGCGAGGAAAGCAAAGAAAAAAGTGTTTTAATAATAATGTTTAACGCTGCAAAAAAGAAAAGGACGACTTTATGGCAAAAGGAGCATAATCAAGTGGATTGCCAAAGTTGAGGGTCCAACGCAAGCAAATAAGCAGGACGGTGCTCTAATTAAGAAATAAAAACAAAAGAAAAAGAAGAAAATCCAAATTTTGAACGTACATTTACCTTGAAAGTGGTTTTCTTAAGAAATTTACAATTAGATTGTTTTTTTTTAAATTTAATATATGTAGGTATCACTAGCGGTTGCTGTAGATCCATTTGTCTAAAAAAACAAATCGACATTTAAACAAAAAAACGTTTGGCGAAATTGATTAATTAGTCTACGGGGGGCATTACTACTAAATGGCAATCGATCTAATTTACGATCTAATTGAAGTGAAAACGCTTTTGCATGTAATCGAAATTCGCGACAATGGTTCGAAAGAAGTTCTCTTGTTCGTTTTGTTCTTTTTGTCTTGTTTCGATTATATGAATGTTAATATACGCAAAGATAAGTTACAAATTGAAAAAGAAAACGAGGAGCCACCGTTATAGAGATCGAGCAGCATATTGCTAATTTGCTTTTCCTCGGTTGTTTCAAACTAATTCGCAACTACGACGTAAAATCCAAGCAAAGTGTTGCGACAATTCTGCTTCGTTACGCATCGCACCAATTGCGATTGGGAGAATTGAAATAGTTTCGCAATGGTCGCAACACCACGCGTTCTTTTTGTTTGTTTCTTCTTCTATGCGCGACTTACGATATTAAATCAATTTACAAACCTTAATAATCTATAGTAAGTGTTAGTTAGTAGCGGTAGTAAAAAAACATCACTAATTGTTAAACGTCAATCTCTTGACCGATATCGTTGAATTTCAACGTGGCGTATTCAGTCTTCGGCTTCTTTTTATTATTATGTTGCTGCTGCGGCTGTAACAAATTGCCACCGACATTGTTATCGAGCTGCAGCTGCTGCTGCTGTTGTTGTTGCTGCTGCTGCAGCGACTTTTTCCTATTCGAATTCGTCTTCGGCATATCGAGGTCGGCGTATACTAAACCGTTCGGTTTATTGTTCCTACTCGTAACCGGTTGCGGATATTGCAATTGCACCGAATTCTGCACGTTCTCGTGGAAATTAACGTTATTATCCTTTTGCTGCTGCTGCTGCTGTTGCCGTTGCTGCTGGTGATGGTAATAGTCGTTCGCGCGTCTCAATACCAACGGCCCGGCGCGTTTCTTGTTGTTGTTATTGTGCTTCGGGCTCGTTTTACTATGACTCCGGCTCTCCGGATAGTTCGGCCCCAGGTCCGATAGGTAGCCGTTGCGCATCAGGTTCTCCTCGTGTATGTTCTTGATCGGTTGGAAGTAGCTCTCGGCCGTTTGGAACTTGAAACTGTTGCACTTCTGCAACGGGATCTGAAACGACGATTTCTTCTGTTTCGTCTTCGAAGTGGAGAATGATTTGCTCTTGGCCAACAATAATTGCTGCTGCTGCTGCTGTTGTTGTTGTTGTTGCTCGTGGAACAACGATCTCGGTATCAGCTTGACGTTGTTGTGCTGATGGTGCTTCTGGTGCGGCAACGTGGCCGAGAATTGCTGGCACAATCCTGCTGTTGTCGTCGTCGTCGTTGTTGCGGTTGTTAGTTGTTTAAAATGCGGCGTTGTTAATGTATAGAAAGCGTTCTGTAAAGCAACTCATGTTTGGGTTTCTATCTCTTATTTCAAAGGTGGATGATAGTATAAAAGATCCATAATACTTGGCTAAAAAATTGCTAATCTACTCTAATTCCGATCGTGCAAACTTTAAATGCGAATACTAACTAAAAAAAAAAAATGATATGCAAATAATAATCGAATAATAATCGCTGGAACGATAAATGAAATAAAAACTCAAGCACAAACCTGGTCGTTTGCATTGTTATTGCCGTTATTATTGTTAGTGTTCATCCACTTAGTTTTCGGATCCAGCAGCGGCATTTCGGGCACGTTTTCCACGGATTTGCGAACGCCATCGCTTGATTTGTTCGCCGGCGACGGCGTCGCTTTCAGTTTCTCTTGCAGCTTCATGAACAGCGCGCCCTTCGGACTTTCGACCTTCGGCTTGACGAAATTCGGACTCACTTTCAATATCGGCGTGTTCTTCGCCGGCGACAACTTATCGATACCGGATACGTTCAAATCGATCCGTTTCATCGGCGAACTAATCGCGTTCGCTGAAGACGACGACGACGAGGAGCTGGTGGACAATATTAAAGGGCCCGAAGAGGTAGACGAGGTTTTTACAACAGGTGAGGAGCAGATTATCGGCGATTTGGCCGTCGAGTCGTTGTGAATTTGCACCTCGACGAGCGACGATTTCGCCGCAGGACTTTCGTTCGCCGACGTGTTCGAATGGTTCGAGGACGTCGTCCGATTGTCGATCGACGAACCGGCGACGTTCGCGTAAACGACCTCCTCCTTCCGCATCGTGCGCGACAATCGCGGTGCCGGCTTCGGATTCGCGTCGCTCCCCGTCGTCGTTGTCGTCGTCGTCGTCGCGGTGACTTCCATTATCTGAATGCTATCGGTCAGATTCTCGTACGGTTCGTCGTTGTCGGTCGGCGCGTACGTTTCCTCTTCGTACGCGTTCTTCGCGTCGCACGATTGCCGATTGCTCTTCACCGGGATCGCATAGATCACCGGCCGTTTCTTCTTCGCGTGCTTCTTGCAACGCATCGAGTAAAACGTCGGCGAGTAGCACTTGTGTTTGCGCAATTCCAACGACGAGAAACGTTTATCTGTTGCCGTCGCATCGGCGTCGTTAACAATCGGTCGTCGCGACCTTTTGACGCGACCGTTCTCGTTGTCCGATTCCGGATTATTGATGCCCGAACGCGATCGTCGGATATCGACCAAACTTGCCATGTCGTAGCCGTTGATTTGTTGTTGTTGTTGTTGCCGCTTGTAATTTGCAAAATTGCTACCGGACGGATTGTTATTAGTGCTGTTAGAACAAGCGAAAGGATTGTAATTGTTATAAAAGGGGTTTAATACGAAACGATTGTTGCCGCTACTTTGTTGTTGTTGTTGTAATACGTTTGCGAAACTATTAACTTTGTGAAATGCGAAATTAAATTGCGGATTCGTACGTATGGCCGCTACCGTTCGATCACCGGTCGGATAACAATCGAAACTCGTCGGGAACGTCGCATTGTTCGCATCGCGTTGCGGTAAATGTTGCAAACTTAAATTTAGAAAGTTGCCCGAGCGACGATGGGGACGACGACTACGACAGTTCGTTGCGAATAACGAATTCGGCACGTTGGACTGATGGAAACCGTGAAACGATTGGTTCCTTTGTATCTTTTGCGATGGATTCGCGTAGTCGTGCGGTTCGCCGTTAAGGTTTGCGAATAGCCGATAACAATATTGGCGATTCTGTTGTTGTTGATGTTGTTCTTGCTGCTGCTGCTCAAGTTGTTGTTGTTGTTGTGTTTTTTGTACGATGGGCGAAATAACAGAAATCGGCTGCAAAACGAAAACGAAAAACTGCATGCAAAACAAAACAAAAATAAAGAAACGGAAAAGAAGATGCGTCTAATTAGCGAATTATTATCGAAACAAAAGAAAGTCGAGTTAGCTAGGAAATCACGAAGAAAGCGCAAAAACTTTATTTTGCAGACGCAAAACGAAAGAAAACAAAACAGTATTAGTTTCGATTAATAATAATAATGATAATAGTAATCGTTAAATCACTTGATTAGACGGAGACGTACTTTGTTCGGTGGGTTCTGCATTCCGTGGAAGGGCAAGTTCTCGTAGAATCCCTTGTTGTCAGGGTCGCTGAGGGGGTCTGCTGAACCGCCACCCGGTGGAGCACCCCCTAAGTTGTTCTTATCTGTGGCAGAGGACTGGTTCGGCGCTGAAATCACCCGGGGGATAGAGTAACGTATAATTCATTACGGATCCATCGATAGGAGATCTTTTTGCACGGGGTCCGGCTGAGGAGAATTCGCTCACATATTTTCAACTTAAATTACGAGATTTCGTTCTTGTTGATTAATTATTAGGTCGGTGCATATTTATCCGCCGTTTTTGAAAGTTACTTTTTAAGTAGTTCGCAACAAAAAGATTTATCGTAAAGACAATGAACTATTTCATAAGGTTCCAAATTATCATCGATTTCAATTGCAGCCTCCTATTTGCTTGCTAAGTGTTTGCAGCTATGAATGCACCCACGTCAGTTACCAAGTAAATGAAAATTTCGTACACTTTACCAGATTTTCAGCGAACGATTTATATGGTGATATGTGGGAATATTTTGTTTACTTGGTGTACTACACGTGGAATTGGTCATCTAGCAAGCAAATAGGAGGCTGCAATTGAAATGAATGATAATTTGGAACTTTATTAAATAGTTCATTGTCTTTATGATAAATCTTTTATTGCGAACTACTTAAAAAATAGCTTTCGAAATCGGCGGATAATTATGCACCGACCTAATATTTAAGGTTAAAATGTGGGATCCTTTTCTGCCGCACCCCGTATTTTTCGTATATCGGTAAGATGACGTGTTGTTCTATTGCCAATTTTGCGTTTGTTCAGGTTTGCCAATTGAAACACGATCAACGCAATTGTGTGCAGATTCGTTCAATTTGCAATTCGTTTTGTATCGCTAAAGGAGAGGAAATGCGAAAAGTTTCAAATACAAATTCAAAGGAGCAACCGTGAAAACTGCAAGGAAAAATTATGAGAACTGAACACTGGACGGGGGCGAATAAATAAAATGGGAATTATGAATTTCTAGCACGTTCCTTTTGCACAACAAAAGAAAAACAACAACAAATTAATAGCGATATAATATCGTGCAAAATATTAGCGAGCTCCTCTCGTCCTAAATCCCGGCCACTTTTTTTTTTGCTTCGCTGAAAGAGAAACTTTTATTACGTACCTAATCCCGGTTTCTTTCTCTTCCTCGACGCCACTTCCGGCTGCTGCGAGGTCGTCGTGCCGGTGGTAGCATTAGCCTTTTTAAATGTCACCACTGACGAAGAAAGTCCAACAAAAAAAAACGAAAAAAAAAAAACAAACCAAAATTATAGAAATTAAATTTTAAGTAGACAATTAGCGAAAGAACTAAAAAAAAACAACAAGGAAGTGTATTTCGCAAATTGCGACTGGATGAGCCATAAAAATTTGTTTATTAACTTTTGCCTCGCTTTTTTTCTCTTCTTTTACTAAACCAAACAAAGACACGTCCACAGAAGAAACGAAAAAGAGATCGTTGAACGAGCGAATCAATGAGGAACAACAACAAAAAAAAATTGCAAGACCGCCAACGAAATACATTTCCTGCCGTTTCGCGCGATTAAAATAAAAATCAAGAACCAAAACGAAGTGGGTAAGAAAGTAGCGAAATTACGCACCTCCGCCGGAGCCTCTGTAAACGCCGAAGGGCATCGAGTCCGCGTCGCCGAGTCCTAACAAGTCGCGGAATTTCTCTAATCGAGCGTACACCGTCGTCCCGCTGCGGCTCTTTCTCTTCGCGCCGGCGAAGCAACGGTGGCCCGCCTTCGCCATCGCCGACGTCGTCGTCGTCATCATCATCGGGATCGTGCTACTGTTAAAGCCATGCATTTTACCCACGTTATCGTCGTTGAACGGGAAGAATCGCGGCCGGACGAACGGCCAACGGGCCGACGACGAAGAGGCAGCCGACGCGTCGTATTCCGTCGCCGAATAACCGTCCGGTCTAAATTGTTTGCGAGCAAATGGTCAACGTAATCGAAGAAGCGATCCAGGGGCAAATTAAGAGCAAAACGTGGACGGGGAATTGGTGCGGTGCAAGATCTAACGGGCGTCGTTTGGGGTATTAGGGAATTATTGCGAAATTGAATTTGCGTCTAACGTTTTTTTTTCTGCAAGCGACGCTTTCAAAGTAACAACGACTAACTACTAGCTACCTGCATGTCCGAGATATGTTAATCTGCCGCAAGGTACCAAAGGGAGTCCCAATACGTCGGGACTCTGAGTGCATAGAAACCTATAGATGGTTGCAAATTTGCAGTTAGAAATTGTTAGTAAAAGTAAAAGAGCGATAAAGGAACTAAAGAACTATGGGGATGATCGTAAATACCAATTATAATTGATCTATTGAGCGATTCTTTCAGTTTCTTTTTTGGGACTATTTCTCGTCGATTGAATTTCGCTTTTAGTAAGTAAGATGAATTTATAAATTCGTATATTCTCTAAATTGTACTAGTGTGCAATACTAACTCGTGATATTGCTATTGATTGTTATTAAATGGCAAAACGGATTGTTAAAAACAAAAGAGGGAAACGACAACCAAAATTGTGCAAAAATTAAGAAAAACCAAACGATATACTTACGTGAAGTTTGTTTTTACAGCAGAAAGGATTTTGTAATTGGTTGTACGCAAGCAACTTCTTTTTATGATTTAAGGAGCGTGTGCAAGCGATAAATCTTACCTTGTAAAATGTGTGATAATGATGGAGGATGAAAAGGTGAGTGAAGAACGTGGAAAGAGTTGGATGGAATCGTGGATAATTGAAATATTAAACGAGGAACATGAGAGCTTCAACGGCAACATACAAGAACAACAACAACAACAAGAAGAAGAAGCAGCAGCAGCAACACACCGGCAACTAAACGTTATTAGCTAACAGCCTGCATGCGTGATACGAGAGTATAGATCAAAAGAAAGAGGCAAGAGAACGTAACAATTTTTCATTTTCATCCTTTAATCATGCCGAGCACCGAAGGAAAATTTAATAATTGATTAACATCCACCGAACGCAACCAATTACACTTATGCCGAGAAGGAGGGCAGAAAATTGGTGGAAGCAACACAAAGAAAAAGTGAAAATAATCGAGTGGATGGGAATTGGCGAAATATCACGGGTTTTTATTGCACAAATCTGTTACCAATGATTAGAAAAATTCAATTATTCCCGCATTGAAACGACGATAACAATGCGATAAACGCGTTTCATTTTTCGCATTTGCCATCGCTAAATCGACGTGCCCTTTATCGGCTCGGCGTTTCGCGCATAATATTATTATTGATAATAGTTATAATCCGTGCCACGTAAAATCACATTAACTCCACCGCCATTAAAACAGATTATCCGTACATCACGCTTAATCACAGAAATACCATTTAATCTACGCAGATTGGATTATTTATCGATGTTAATTGCAAAATATTATTTAGAGGAACGACGCGAGAGCAGATCGAAAGTTTGCAATTGATTCGCATGTCGCTTCTCTCGAGGATAATGAAGGACTTTGAGTTAATTATGATGAGATTATAAGAAAACTTACTTTTCGCGTTCCTCCAGCTCCACCGGATTGTTGTCTGCGCGATTATTTAACATTTTGTTGCGAAAGAGAACAGAAAGAAAAACGCACACAATTAAAAATAAACAACAACAACAACAGCAACAAATGTTAGTGTTCTTCACGTGATTATTTGTGCGTACGAACGGCGTAAAGAAAAATAAAAATAAAAAACTGTTAAATTTACAATTGATTATCGATAATCGAATTGTGCTCGAATCAGACAAATCTGATGGAACGTCGTATCGATGAACTTACATTTATTTTGGGCGCGTTTCCTCCTGCAGACCAATATTATTATGATGCAAATGATGATCACGCAGATGACGATCGCAACGATTGCCGCAATTATGATGATCCAATTGTCGTAATCGAAACGCTTCCACCAGACCATGTTACCTGTTAATTGCGAGAAGAATTGAAAACAGTATATTTTTCTTCGGGATTAACATTTCATGTCTTTCAGTGGTAATCCGCCCAATGACCAACTCACAAATTAATGATGGGAACAAGGAAGAACGGCATTTTACAAATATTACGTGCAATTCCGACTGAATAGCGTTTCGCTTTGGAAGTTCTTAAGCAGGGTGAAATGTAATTTAAGCGTTGGAAATCTCGATTTTATTAATGTTTTTCTTTTTCCTTCTCTTTCCCTCCACGTTCGTTACCTTCCACTTTAATAAAATGCATCAGTTACTTTAAAGAAAAACGTCGGGATTAATAATAATTATGATTATCATTAAAAATGCAGAAGACCGTCTCTCGACCGTTGGAGTAAATAAAAGCGAAAGAAACGTTACAGTTTCCCGCTATTCACCGTTTTCCACTTGCGAACGTTGTTTATACAAAAAGGGGAAATTAAAAGAAACGGAAAAAGCGAGCAAAAGGAAAAACGACAGAGGAAAAGAATTTAATGCAACTTTTTTCGCCCATCATGTCCTACACCTCGTTACGTTCCATTTCTTCTTATCTTTTCTAGCCACTCGTTTTTCCTTTTCCTTTTCCCCCCTTTTTTGCTACTTCTTTCCTCTTTTTATAATTCTTCGTTCGCGAAAAGAAAATGTATATACATAAATTAATTTGAAAAATACGTTTATGCAAAACAAAAGTGCATTTCTCTTATTATTTACTCGCTCGCTCCGCTTTGTTTCGTTTTTGCGCAAAAGAAAAAGCACGTCTAATTTCGTGCCGCTCGTCAAGCTAAACATTATTTAATATTTGCATAAAGTGATAAAGAAAAGCGAAACATTCGTTTATTTTGCGAAACTGAAACGAAACAAAAAGAAACTGCAGTTTACCAAAAAGTTCCTTTCGCGCTTTCGAAGGACTGTTCGAGCGTTTAGGCTTTACCAATTAGAGAGTAACACTTTTGTTCAAACTTTGATTTCTCTTTTGGAATATCGGACGGTTGATAATATCTTTGCGAAAAATTTCCTTTGTGTTATGGCAGAAACAAACGAGAGAGAGAGAGAAGAAAAAAGGAAATCGTTGCAAACGGGACTATCTTAATAAGAAATCTGCACGTTCTCATTACTTGTGACTCTTTCCATTCCGCCACCTCTCATCCTTTTTCATTTGCCTTTGCAAGGACAACGAAATAGATAAAAGGAAACGTCTTGCGTCTATTGCAAAAGATTGAAATCGCACGTTTCGCTCTGCAAGTGGAGTGTGTGTGTGTGCGGAGGCAAAATTTACGAGGCAAAGGTATTTGCTAAAATATCAACACGAGCAGAAGAGAAACAGTAAACGAAGAGATAGACGAGGTCGAGGACGACTGCTGAAGATGGCAGAAATAAAATTCTTCATTTCCCACTCAGTTTACAAAACGTCCGAAGCAACTTTTACAAGCTGGAGCAAATCACCGCAAGAAAAAGCAGATACCAGAGAAAGAAAGAGAAAAATTGAAGAGAGAAAGAAAGCAGCCCAAGCCCAGGAGTAAAGCGCATACGGAATCGTGCACACGATGCAAATAAACGTCATGCATCATGCTCATAGATTTCCAATTAATAATAAACGGCAACGTCCACTTTTATTTGCGGATCGCTTCGCCTCTTTTTTTTCCTCGCCGAGAGAATAGATGACGCGCGCTAGGGCCGAGATTTTGGCCGAAATCGAAGAGCACTGCCAACAAAGTTTGCCAATTGCCAATGATGCGAATTTTCAAATAAAAAAATCTCGGCCCCAACGAATGCGCACCACTGCGAATTTCCCTTCTTCGTTCTCTTTTTACCTGGCACTCCGATCTGACTGCTTTGCTCCTGGTGCGCTGACAAACACACACATTTTTAAGATAATCTCTTCGCTCCCCAAACAAAATTCTTTTTTTCCCCCTCTCTTTTC
Organism: Hololepta plana; assembly: GCA_963695495.1. Taxonomy (NCBI): domain Eukaryota; kingdom Metazoa; phylum Arthropoda; class Insecta; order Coleoptera; family Histeridae; genus Hololepta; species Hololepta plana. Next base: position 8,673,777 of record OY968837.1, on the reverse strand, counting down.
GTTTCAACCCTTTCGAATCCCTCACCGATTATTATCACAACAATTGCCCCCGTTTGCGGTTACCTGCAACGTCGATCTCGCACGGCGCCCCCATGTCGACGCTGTTGTTCGCGTAGCAAAGGTACGTGCGCAACGTGTCGATGCTCGAGTCCAGCATCAGCACGCTCCGACCGCCGTCCTGACTGATCGCGCCCGCATCGATCTGCGTGTCGTTCGTGCCTTGGATCTTCCACGTGAACGTCACCGTCGACGGATTCGCCTCCGCGGTGCAGATCAACGCCGGACGGCCGTTCACCTCCGTTTTCACGATGCCGCACTCCGGCGCGTCTGGAATTCGTCGAAGAAATTTTAATGAACGCAACTTCACCGACGACGACCTTACATTGCACGTTGAAGTAGACGGAGACGTTATTGCTTCCGTGCTTGTTCGACGCCTCGCACACGTAACTGCCGCCGTCCGTGCGGCTCATCTTGCCCAGCGCGAGCGTCCGCTCCTTCGACACCGTCGTGCCGTTCTTCGTCCACGCGTACTGCAACGTCGGATGGCCCTTGCCGTCGCACGTCACCGGATCCGGCTGATGGTCGACGACGACGTCGATCACGTCCTTCGTTACCGTCAAGTTCTCCGGCGGGACTGCGATTGGAATGTCGTTCGAGATTAAAACGCATTCTCTCTCGTCGCGCGCGAGTCTAAGACTCTGAACGTGCCATTTTTTTACAAAATTTAAAGCTTTATTGTAAAAAACTGGTTGTATCTTTATGTTTCAAAGTATCGTCCATCGCTGGCCACTACTTTCGCCCATCTTTCGGGCAATGTGCGAATCCCCTGTTGGAAAAACTTGTCATCTTCTGGAAGTGCTGGTCAGCCAGGCCGTGTGCCATCGATCGGAACAAGTGATAGTCAGAGGCAGCAACATCTGGTGAATCCAGCGGGTGGGGTAGGACGTCCTATTTCAACGTTTCCAAGTATGTTTGGACCACTTTAACAACATGAGGTCGAGCTGCAAAATCACTTTATCGTGTCTCTCGTTGTATTGCGGTGGTTTGTCTTTTAATGCTCGGCTCAAATTCATTAATTGCGTTCGATAACGATCCCCTGTGATTGTTTCGGCCGGATTTAACAGCTGATAATACACAACACCGAACGGGTCCCACCAAATACAGAGCATGACTTTGAAGCCATGAATATTCGGTTCGGCCGTCGATATGAAAGCGTAGTCGGGATATTCCCATGATATTTTGCGCTTGTGGTTATTGTGATGAACGCATTTTTCATCGCCAGTCACCATACGATGCAGAAGTCCCTTCCGTCTTAGTCTTTTAAGCAATTGTTCACAAGCAAACAAGCGCCATTCAACATCTTTCGATTACAACTTGTACGGCAGCCAATTTTCTTACTTTTGAATCATTTCCAAGTCTTTGAGGCGCTTTAAAATTGCTTATTGACTCACTACCAATGAGTGTGCCAATGCTTCTTGACTTTGATATGAGTCCTCATCATGTAATACCTCCAATTCTGCATTTTCTCGCTTCCACCACTATGTCGGTCTTTGACGTAAATATCACCAGTCCTGAAGGGTTGAAAGCAATCGCAACACGATCATTCACTAATAGTGACCTCAACATAAGTACTTGAGAGCATTTGATGAGCCGCGGCCGCAGATTTCGTCATATTGAAGGGGAAAATTAAAACTTCCCGCAAATGACCAGAATTTGGCTCGTAAACTGACATTTTCAATCGAGAATAACTTTGTAATGAAGACACATATCGACTAATATGATTATGGGGTTCTGTTGTCGGAAGCCCAAGGTTACTGTGTGTTGTGTACGATCTATTCATTTCGACCGCTGCTTCCCGCTAAAACCATTTGCAGGAAAATGGCACGTTCAGAGTCTTAGACCTAATACGTACAATTGACGGCGATCTCGATGACGGACGTGACGCCGGGGCCGATTCCGTTGGCGGAACTCTGGCACTTGTAGTGCGAGTTCGGCGCGGTGCGGTCGAGCTGCTCGCCGGGCCAATTGCTCATGTTGAATATCTGTTAAAACGCGGGGAAAGAAAAACGCCTTTTAACAATAAAATCCGCGTGCGAAAGGAGTTTGTTTGTTTTTGTTTGTTTGTTTTTTTTTGCATTACCAGCGTCGACTTGATCGATTCGAAGTCGTTCTTCTGCAGGTCCGGCTGCAGGATCTCCGTCTTCGCCGCGTACAACGGATTCGAATTGACGTCGATCAAACGGTTGTCCTTGAACCACGTGATCGAGCAAATCGGCGAGCACTCGACGCGACACGTCAAATTGATGTGCTTCGACGTGCTGAGGATGCCGTCGTACGGCTTCAGGTTCTGTATGAAGGCGGGCGGCGCTGAAAATGGATCGATTGCAATTGGGCCGACGTGCGAACCGAACTGAGCGCGCTTTCGTACCGGAAACGTCGATGAACACGGTCGCCGGATCGCTTCGGCCGCCCTCGTTCACGGCGACGCACGTGAAATTGCTCTTCGTCTGCAAGTTGACCGGATTGATCGTCCACGTCGACGCGTTCATGTCGAGCACCTGGTGCGTGCCCTTGTACCACACGTAGGAGACCTTGTCCGGCCGGCCCGGGTGATCGACCGTGCACTCCAACGTCACCGCGGCGGACTTGACGACGCGCGACGGCGCGTATCGCAATTTGGCCGGACTGGGCGGATAGTGGACGATCAGCTCCTCCGGCTCGGACTCCGGGCCCCAGCCGGCGACGTTCATGCCCTGGCACGTGTAGTTGCCGGCAAAGTTCTCGCCCACCTCCTCCAAGCTGAGTATGCTCGGGTCGACGAGGCACAACGGGCCGCCGTAGCCCTCGCCGTTGCCGTTCTCGTCGTACGACGTGTAATTGCATTCCGGCAGCTCTTTCAGTATCTCGCCGTCCAAGTACCAGCGGACCTGGCGCAGTAAAATGGAATCTCATTTTCGATGGAAGCAACGCAATCGAATTGTTAGCATCATTATTATCGCTAGTACCCACTGCCATCGCACTGAATCAAATTGGCGAATGGCAGAAGTTGATTTAATTAGAAATGAAATACGGAAAGAAAACAGGTGAGGAAGCGAGGCACGAAACTAACCCTCAGCAAAGTGGACGGATTTCCGGACGTGACGCTACAAATTAAAGTAACGTTTCCCGCATCTTGCGCTTTCACCGGCGTCGACGGTTCCATGTTGACCTTAACATCTGGCGGATCTGCACAAAGAACAACAACAACAATAAAATAACAAACGCAATTTATTAGCAGAAACTTGCGATTAGAGCGTTTTATAATTGCGATTATTAAAATACGTAATAATTTAATTGCGTGCGGACGCGCGAACACTAATTACACCCGCGCAAAACCACGCGAACGATTTATTTGCGCAAACTTTCGCGCAAATCGTAAACGTTTCGCAAAGCGATTTTTCTCTCTTGGAGAGAACGAATCGCAGTGACGAATCCTTTTCACTTACACAAGACGTTAACGAATATCGCCCGCTCCGACCTCTCCGAGCCGACGTTGTTCGTGCACATGCACGTGTAATGGCCCATGTCCTCCCTGGTCACGTTCTTTATGATCAACGGCGCGTTCTCCACGGTGCCGCCTTCGTATTTCTCCGCGTATAGCGTCAAATTCCTATCGTCCCTACTCCTAAACACACAGAAACAATGACGATTTCAGGTGAGGAAGTAATCGAAAAAAAAAGGTTTTTGTTTCTCTCTTCTGCGGCGGAATTATTTACCAAACGACGCCCTCCAACTTCGACGGATTCGCAATGTAATAGCAGTGCAACAGGATGTCGCTGCTCTCGTTCGTCGTAATATTCGCCGGCGAGACGTTGATGACCGGCGGATCTGTGGACGAGTAACGATTAATAGCGAATAAACGTGCAGGGAACCGCGATGGGCAGAATTGCAACAATTCGCACTTACAGAACACTTGAATCAACAGCATCCCGTGCAGCGACGGTTCCTTCTGTTCCCTCGTGACAATGTTATCGGCGTAGCACATGAACGATTGGCCGTTTTCCCATCGGCTCGCCTTGAATATTAGCGAACTCTTCGTCGTGTAGGTGCCGTCGTTCTGGAAAATTTCAGTCAATAATGACCCGTGGCAATCGGCTTATTAAGGGCAATTATTTATTGCAAACTGCTGTTTTTTGTTTCGCTATTCGCTATTGACCATCGTGCTGCCGTTCGTAGAAACTTCAAATTGATTTCAATGCGAAATCGCGTTCGCAGAAATCTAATACATATTCGATTCGCATAGCAATAATGACGACGATAATGATGATAGTAATAGAAACGGCAATAATAATAATAACGATCACGATGGTTATATTGGCAATAACGGAACGGCCGTAATGGTGTAGGCAACGATTTCGCGAAATAAAATTGCGATACATTCAATTCCGTCCTTTTTTCTTCTTCCCGGAATCCCAATGTAATATTCGAAACTAATTTAATTGGCGCCACGGTTATTTTGCAAATTCGCAATTGCGATGAAGTTAATGCAAACAAATATGTTCGATGGTTGTTGTTGTTGGTTAATAAAAAAAAAAATTGAAAAAAGTTAGTCGATGGAATTGATTGAGTTCTAATTAAAAGAGATCGGGGAACGGTCAAAGTGCAGCAACAATTTCGTGTTTAACAAAAAGTAATCAGAAAAGCCTATTCGCCGAGAGTTCTTGCTGCAGCGAGACATTTTAATTTATTAGCGACTGCACGGGGAACGTTCTGCTCAAAAGTTTATTGCGACGCATTAGAATTTCGCTAATACAAACTAATACGGGTAAAGTGACTCGATACGTACACAACGAGACTACTTCGGAATTCCCTTTTTCCAAGTCGTATTTATTTAACTTATTCCCTATTTTTATATTTATTTCGAACGGTCTTTATTTATTTGTATTTTTTCCAAACGGCAATAGAGCAGTCGTAACCGAGTAGCAGTAGTCGTAGTGCAATGATAACAGTAAATTTAAAGTGGAAAGTTGGAGAAAGAGAGACGGAAATAGAACGGGAAATAAACATGGGATTGGATGTGTGCATGCTGATGTGAAAGGAACGAGAACCGAAGGCAAAGCGTTTTCAGCAAATTTGCCATGCTTGCACTTTGGGACCGAAGACATGGAACAAGAAGAACTATAACAAACAAACACATGTACGTCTATGTGGGTATAAATGTATATGTGTATAAGCGGGGAAAAGAGACTAGACGAATGCAAAGTTCTAATCCTAACTTTTCCAAAAAGCTCGCTTCGACTAGTACAAGTACACACATACACATATATACACATTTAAGGGAATAAACTATGGTGCACGTATGTACACCCGGAATAGTCCGGGTACAGCACGAGAGCGTTTTTACATACGAAAGGCGGCCGTTCCTCCTCTAATTTATGATGCTACACTTTGAAGAAGTGAACGAAAAAAAAAAAAAAAAAAAAAGAAACGAAACAGAAAGGAAAACGTGAAATAGGTTCTTCGCCACATCTATTCCGCGATCATTTCGACTTGGTAAATGTTAAATATCATAACACTTCTTCATCGTCGATTGATAACCTTTTGATTTTCTTTTGATTCACTTACGTTTTGTATGATCTGCGTATCGAGCTTTGACTGAAACAAACAAAATACGAATTAGCATTGATTAATTAAGTTTAATTAACAACGTTGCAAGTTCGCCGGTCGAGGAAAGGGAGGGAAAGAGAGTGCAAAAATAGTAGACGAAGAAGGATGGGGAAGATGAACGATGCGAAAAGAAAAAGAGGCGTAGTGACGGAATCTCTTGCGACCTAATTAAATATTATAACTCGACCATTAATTATGATATTATCTTTTAGAAAATTAATTACCAGAATGGAAATACACATACACACAGTGTTTCGTTTCAGCTGAATAAAATGGATTACAGTGGAATCGAGTGGAAAACCCGATTGCTGTTACATCGTGCAAAATCGAGAAACAAACAAACGGCATTATGCAAATTGAATGGAAAACGGACTGATTGTCTTCAAGACGAAACGCACATACACAACAAACATACTTATAAAAAAGTTTATCGAGGATAATCGCGAAGCATAACCGCAAATTGCAAATATAAAACTCGAGAGAGAGCGAAAAAGAAAAAGAACAACAATAACGGCTGGCCCCGACCCAAAAAAGAAAAGGAGCGAAAAAGAAATGAACAAGAGATTTTCGGATGTGGAAGAAAACTTAGCAAAAGGAAAGCGCAAAAATGATACGAGCGCATAAAAGGATAAAGATTACGGTCCTAGAGGCAGAACATCATTTGCAGTTTGCTCTGCCGCCGATAAGATCTGACTTAAATTAAAAGATACGACCCGAAGAACGACGATGCTCGGCTACTCCATACAATCACCACCACCACCACCAGCAGCAGCAGCGGTAGCATCATCATAATCATTACTACCATCACCGGCTCTTTGGAGAAGAAGCCGCTGCTTTTGCTGCCGGTTGAATATAGTGTGGCAAATAAAAGAAGAAACAATTCTTCATCCTGCCCCGCTCTTTCATTCTCTCGTGTTTTTTTTTTGTTTCCTCAACGGCTCAACATCTCATAAGTCATTTCTAGTTGACGCCTCCTCACCGAGACGTCTTTCGCGCGCGCTAATCTACGTCGTACATCAAATCTTTCTTGGGGAATGGCTTTGCTGCCAAAAGGAGAAGCAGAATGCGGAACAAAAAAAAAAATGAAAAAAATAAGAGAAAAAGTTGAAAGAAGCGAGGTAAAAGTGGAATGAAAAATAAAAATCGGGACACAACAAAAGGGGACGCGAAGAAAACAACTGGGGAAAGGCCGGGGATAATAAGAAGAAGAAGACGTTGTAAAACTTTTGTTGAAATAATAGTGTGTGTTTGTGTCTCTTTATACGTCATTCAATTCCGTTTTTATTCCGGGGGAAAAAACCGGGAGGAAAATAAGAAGAGGAGGAAAATAACTCGTAATAACAACTTTTTTTTGCCCTCCATCGCGTGCACTTTTTCCTCTTCTCACCGCACGTCACTCTATTCCCATTCTATTATTATCATTTGGACTCGCTTTTTGTCCTTCTTCTTCGTCCTCCTCGCGTCATCCAGCGGTTGTTTCTTGCACGCCACGGACTTCCTTCGACTATTTACTCCTACTTTTAACGGGTGGAACTTCATGCATTTTTCAAATCCAACAGTAAAAGGAGAAAGAGACGGAGGCGAAAAAAGTAAAATAAAATAAGGAGAAAAACACCCGAGAATAAACTATGTAGGATTTCCTCTCTCCCATTTTTTTTTTCTTCTCCCGGTTTTCTTTTCGCCTGCCCAGCTTCGTTCCTCCTTCTCGCCCACCCCGCACACACACAAATGAAAACTTATGAATATCTTTCTCCGGCCACAAACAAATCTCTGTACGTTACTTCTTGTATATATTTCCACGTTGTCGTTGTTATTTTTCCTTTGGCCCCGATGTCTGTGTGTGTGTGTGTGTGTAGGTTTTTGGTCAACAACACACAATGTTTTATTGTGCCGTATTGTTGGCGGAACGTTGCGGAAGAAAGGGAGAAAAGAAAGGAATAAAAAGGAGACTGGAAATATCAATAACTTTCAGTTTATTCTCAATTTAAATTTTAAATTGAAAACGTACCCTCGAGGCGAAAGAGAGGAACGCACGGGCGCAACGTGAGAAACGAAGACGACGACGACGGCGGCGAAGAAACAGTGGAAGAGGCAGAAGGGCACAAGGAAAACATGTTGACTGGTGCACGTCGAATAGCACGTGGAAATGCGGCGAAGAAGAAGAAGAAGAAGAGCCGGAGGAAGACGGGAGAAATTTAATTTCTCGATCCCGTTCACCATTATGTATTAATGTGATTCCTCATACGTTTCCCTTTCATTCCCTTCATTTTTCCGTCCGCAATTCAAATTTCCTTCCCTCTCAAACATACCCGCTTTCGCTTTTCATTCGTTCCTGTTGGTCTCTTTGTCAAACGTAATTCTTTTTTTGCTTTCAAAGTACATACCTCGGCGATTCCTTCCTCCCTGCTCTCCTCGCTGATGGCGACGGAACTGTTGAACCATTTCACATCCGCCGCGGGTCGGGCCCCGAAAACGTCGCACATCAGTATCACGTTGGTGCCCTCGACCACGTGGCTCTTCACGCCCGACAGTTCGAGGCTTAGCGGCTTCACTGCAACACGAACACGCAAAATGGTCTCAATCGACGAGCGGATTAAAGATCGAACGGCGAGCGCGGGCGAGGCAAATGTAAAGGAACGGAATCGAATTTTACGTTGTTCTCCTCCTCCCGTTCGCTCTTTATCTCTTATTTTATTTTATTCCCGCTAATGCAATCTATTAAATAAAGGAAACGAAACGGTCGCGCCACGTCTCTCTCGCCGGCGAGGAAATTGAATGGCGCGCTCGTTTTTTCTTCCCGCAATTTATTTTTATTGCCGCACACGTACGAGCTAAAGATAAAATAAAATTAAAATAAGATAAAACGATGCGGAGGAGACAAACGTTATTTATTTCGGAAAAGGAAGAGGACGACGCTCGCGGAAATTGGATTATGTGTGTGCCGGCAGTTTTCGGACGGTTTTTAAATAATTCCACGTTCGCTTCGACGATGGCACGATGGAAGAGTGTTAATAATAATGATTGTTGATGGCACGCGGTAGGTAGGTCAAGTATTTCGGCTTCGTGCCACTTAAACTATTCCTGGAGCGCCGTCATTATTCCATTACGAACGACGAGAGATGCTTCGAGCCTCGAGATAACGAATTCATCGTCATAGGCAAACCGATAACGTGATTAGGCATAATTCGATCGATTCGTGCAAAAAAGTTTGCACAAACCCTTAATTAATAATGCGTCGATATGAAAGGGTACAAATAAAGTTTCGTTTTTTTTTTTTGCAAATTTTTGAAGGCGTGTATCGCGAAAAGCTCCCGCAAAAAATAACGCGAAATAGATGCAAACAATTCGAGCTGGAATTCTTGTGGTCGGACCTTCAACACGTCACTTTGTATTCGCGAATCTTTATTAATACTGTGTGGGTAATAGCGTATTTCGGTTATGACTGATTAATTAATAATTTCTTTTTAAATTCAAATTTTCTCTCTTTTAATTAAATTAGCGAGATATCAACTTTTTTGTTGCGTTTGTTGCGTACGAAAGAATTGATCAAATTAGCAACACGGGTTTAGCGTATGCGTTTAACAAAGGGGTTATTAATTAATATATATATATATTAAAAAAATGTATTCAAACAATCCTCGGCATCGCATCGAATCCAATGTTTTTTTTTTGTTAATTTAATTTATTATTTATACGCACGCAGAAAATTATTTATTTATTTCATAAATAATTTGCGTTTTTGTTTGCCAACGAAAGAGAAACGGTTCGCTTTTCCACCCCCTCGGCTTGACGTTTTTTGTTTTGGTGCGCATAATGGGACGTATAAAAATGGGGTGGTCACCCCCTAACGAATCAATTAACGTTAATAAAATATTTATATTCCTCCTATCCTATCAATCTCATTTCGCCCGCTCTGCTCCCCGCTTTTGCATCCCCATTAAAATCTGCCCTTCACCATACGCACATAGATTTTGTCGATGGCCTGCCATTTATCGATGTCAGTGGTTTTAATTTCGCCATTTGATTATTTTTATTTCCCGTTTATTTTTGCCCCCCTCGTTCAAAAATTATTATATCGATAATTAAAACTCGACAATTATTTTCGGACGAATAATATCGCCGACGGGCAACCACGACAACAGCGTACATATAATGATGGCGAGGGTTGGGCGGGCAAAATCCGTACATGGAACGCGAAAATAATTGGCAAAATGATTGTTGATCATAACCGAATTTATAAAATAATAAATCGCAGAAAAATGTCGATGATTCATTTCAATGGCAACAATCACGTAAATGTACGCAAAAATTGCATCAAATTGTGCGATAATTCTAAGAAAGCCGCCGAACAAAGCAAATTATGAAGAAGAGAGAAGCAACGAAGGAAACAAAAAAAAAGCGTTTAGCTGATGATTTCGACAGAGTTGGAAACGACGAAGCCGAAGAAGGGTCGAAAGTGAAATTTTTGCCCAGAGTCGATCGCCGTCGCTGACTCTGGCCGGCGCGCCCGAAGTGGTCGCTTTTGTTTCCCTTTTGGCTTGACGAGGGTCGAACTCTACGAAGAGAAAACACGAGGGCGGCAATAAATGGGAACCAGTTTTTGCGTGCGAAACTTTCATTGTTTTACATTTACGATTATTGTTATAGTTTTGATTGCGGATTTTTCGTTTCCGCCCCACCCCCCGCGCCCCTTTGACACGTTTCAATTTGCCGTTGCGAAATTAATTATCGATTATCGATACCTTGCACGCACGAGGTATGAATAAATAAAAGACAAAAAAAAGATTAAATAATGAAATGAGCACGAAAATACCTTTTTTTTTCAATTTCTGGTGGATGCGCCGGGCAAAATTATTCGTTTTTCTTTTTGTTGGTGCACAGTGACTTACCGTTAACGTCGATGGATAACGTGGAGACGATGGCCTGGTCCAAAGCGTCGCTCGCCACGTGGCACTCGAACGTCGCCGAAAGATCGCCCCTGGATAGTTCGAATTCCAGCTTGGATCTGCCCGTGCTGAGACCGCCCTCCTGCTTCACCACCGTGTAAACACCTGCGAATAGAACGAGGCAGAATGGTTTTGCGTTATTTGCAGAATTTAATTAAAACGACGAGTCAAATACGGTAGATATTCCTGCGTGTGTATCACTACAATAATATTATTAACGTAAAATATTCGCCTAGTCGGTTTGTTTGTTGATAGGCAAAAGAAAACCGAGAGAGAGAGAGAGAGAGAGAGAGAGGAAAGCGCGTTTGAAAGCAGAATTCCATTAAATTTTGCGTAGAGAACGTAACAACGATTTCTCGCAGTTCAGCGTTAAAGAAGTGGCGACGAGCGAAACGTTAATTGGCGCAAAAGAAAATTGACTAACTTTTCGGCTTCTTCCCCTAAATTGCCGATTGCCCGAGGCTCCACACAGGATCGCGTTAACACGAAACGTGCGGCGTGTGTGTTGGAATATTTACCATCGTCGCCGTTTGTTAGATTGGAACGCAGAAGAAGGTGTAAAAGAGGGAGAAGCCGTGGAAACGAAGAAAGGTCACGAGAGAGACGACGATCAGAGCGAAAGGGAGGCTCCTCTCGTACGGAAGAATTAGGTTATACTGATTGATACCGAAACTATAACACGGTCACGGAATTTGTTAACTTTTTCACGTGAATTAGTCGGATGAAATCAAATTAATTATTATAGGCGCGTGTGTTGCGAGTTTCACGGTTAATTTATTTGTTTATCGTTGCAGACGATTGCCTCCCGTCTTTCATATTAATTTTCCCCGCGCTCTCCCTCGTTCGCTCCCTCATTCGCATGTGGGATTTAATTTAAATTTGCCAGATTAGCGGCGATGGCAAAAATATTAATTACGTTATCATTATCACGTTCGCGAGCGAGGATTTCGTATTTGGGGCAAGCGGAAAACACGAATTTGGCACTCGATCCGTTCGCAGCTAACGCGCCGCGCGAAAACTAATTCAGTTTCTCGGCGTTTCTTTTGCTTTAATCACGCTACACTTGTCCATGACACGCAACTATTGGAGGAGCGTTTGATGAACTAATCGTTGTCCGCGGTTTGCATTTTTTTTTCCCTAAAAACCTTCGCCCTTTGCGATAATCCTTCCACCCAATCTGCTTCTGTAGTTTACTCGTAAAACGTTTCGAGCGTTTGAGAAATAAAATGAGGACCATCTTCGCATATAAACTACACGAAGAGAGGTTGCGCGGGAGGGATAAGCTGCAGGACACTGGACTCAATTTCCGTTCGCACTTTAACAACGACACGAGTCGCGTATAACATTCTCGTGCCCTTCGGGCCATCATCGTCGTCGTCGTCCTACGTTGTACAAATACTCTCGGACGACTTAATGCATATACGGTTATCGTTATTTACAAGGTTTCGCTTTATTTCTGCCGCTGAGCCGATTTAAAACGAAATCTGTTTTATTCCTCGCTTTTGCCCTACGCAAAGGGACACGATGAGATAACGAATGCGGAGAGTTACGTAATTATTTTTACGGCGGGATAGACTCGTAACTCCATCCACTTTCGTTTCCACCACACCGTCACCAAACGAACGTTGTTGCAGATTCTTCGCTCTTTCTCCTTATTTCACATTATCATCGTTTCCCCGTGCAAAACGTTAACGATCGTCCACTGGAACGTATGTTTTTTTGGTTGCAAAACGATCATAAAGTCGCATCGACGAAAGATGGAAACGAGTGAAGAGTTTACCGGTATCCGGCGGCATTATAAATGCGGTAAAACGTTATTGGCACGACGAAGGTTTATGGGTAGGGCAGAAAACGGGAGCGAACCGTTGCGAAGTGTGTCCACCACTTTTCTTTTGCTGCATCGAGAGGAACGCTCTTAAAAACGAATTCGTGCCATAGTTATTGTTTATTACCGTTATACGGCCGGATTATACGAGGTAGTTGCCCTTACGTATTTTCCTTTGCTTTCGAGCTGGCGAACGTCTCGTTATAAATTTTTGTTTTAACAGTAACTAGTAATTTAACGGTTAAATATGAAATGAAATATTTTTTTTACGAGGTCATTTGAATTTTTAACGGCGACCGTATAAACGCGGCGATGGGTTTTACGGGTTTCGCCATATTTTTAATTACACTTTCATGACCGAATCTAACAACAGCAACCACCATCAACACAACAACTATCGCCCCTCCTCTAGATATGAATTTAAATTGGAGCAAAATTAAATTGCTTCAAGGATTCGCGTGTAAAGCGCGAAATAGATCAACGATGGGAAGTCTTCAGCGCCTTTTAATAATTTCCAATTTCAATTTGTGCGGTTATTGCTTTTTTTCGTCTTTTTTTTTTGTTAATATTCCCTCCTCATCGGAATTCAATTAACTTATGTCCACGTTTGTTCGAAATTAGGATTTAGAAATTGTGCGCCGGTATTTAATCTCTTACCGCCGCCGCTGCTGGTAGAACCAAAGTGCAAACAGACGATTTTACGTAGCAAGCCAAAGGCAAATATCGCCGCGCTATTTCGCGTTGGTTACATAGAAGAACGACCACCGCAATAACCACCGTGTGCATATGGATTGTATTCGAGCAGGGGTCGGTTCCTTTCGCAAGATGATTGTATTCGAGCAGGGGTCGGTTCCTTTCGCAAGATTTCCTTTGCTTATGTCGATGGTTGTTGCTTGCAGAAGAGTCTTTTTGCAATATAAGTCGATCGTTTTTTGCGTTACAAAAAAGTAAAAAGTTTGCTTTCGAAAAAGTAAATAAATAACTTTCAATTGTATAAATTGCCACTAACCAGAATGCCATTTCCTAATTGATTTTATTTCGTTGAGCCTCGCTCGGGTATCGGTTGCGCGAAAATACCGACCGAGTGCAAAGTATAGAAATGTATTAGAATGGAGAGAGATACATTATTCAACGTTAAAGAGAAAAGGGGTTAATGTATTGCGGGGGTGGCAAATAAAACGGGTGAAAGAGTGGCGTAGACCAAAAAAAGGAGTGAACGAGATGGGAAAATATCGAGTTTTCCCCGCGTTTCAACTAACTAACTAACGCCCTGTCGTCTTAAATGCAATTGTAAAATGTTAAAGTTGAAAATTAATGCACATTAGGGCAATTTAGTTACGTTGATAGGCGATAAATCTTGAACTATTCCTAGGCCAAAACTGGCGCATTTTTCATAGGAATTTATTTCGTTTTACGGTTGAATATAAAGTAGCGTCTCTTCGGGAGGGAAGAGGGAGACGGAGATAATTAGATCATTTCATTAGTTGTTTCGCTCTTAATGCGAACGAAATGCACGACGGCGTCCCGTATTTATCGATTAACTTTATTCGTCTCGGGGAAATCCAAACGGAAAAAGGGTGGAAAATAACTTTTTTCATCATTCTCTTAACGGAAATCTTTACGGTCGCAATAATTGACCGTTTGATCCATAAAACAATTTCGCTGCGTTCCTTTTGTGTTTTTCCTACTCTCGGATATAAAATGCATGTCGTTAAATATGCGAATAAAACTTTCGAGGACATTTATGGCCGCAGCTTAAATGCATAGGAGGAAAAAGTCGCAGTACGACGTCCAATATATGGAAAATTTCTTAGATTTATCAATGCAAAGGAAGAAACTGACGTTGACTGAAAATTTTTCTTTCCTATTATATTGCTCTATCTCTCTCTCTCTCGGTCTCTTTTTTGCAATATGAAATCAAATAATTCCCGCAAAAGTAGGAGACCGCAGCTCTCTGGTGGTATTAGGAAACGGCGCAAGGTGCTCTTAATGGTTCTTTCTGTCCTCGTCTCTCTTCTCTCATGTACTACCGAAAATTTCCACTCTCTTTTTTCTTTCTTCGTTCCATTTTATTTCGATTTAAATTGCAAATTTTATTGAAGCGTGTACTACTACTACAAGAGAGAGGGAGAGAGAGAGAGAGAGAGAGAGAGAGATTAAAGATAAATGCTAAAATGACTTTCTGAATATCGAAAAGAAAATTATTGGATCCAGGCGCAAATAAATAAATTCATATCGGAAAATATAATATTCTTGTGTATTGTTGCCCTCGTTCGCATTATATAGGGAGAGGTAAACAAAGTTTAAAGACGAAGGGACAAAAAATAAACGAAAAGTAACTCAAAAAGACTCTAATTAAAATATCGGCGAGTGATGGACGAAAATAAAAAAGAGATGCCGAAGAAACTTTGCATTAAACACAAATAAAAACCCATTTGGCAAATTCCTTTTCGTAAATTTTCGTTTTTTTTTCTTTCTTGCTGTCATGCTCCCCTTTCATTTTCAGAGGTAAAAAGGGATTGAAAACACACATATACATTTCGGCGTGTTTTTTGGAAAGGACCCTCGTCCTCGTTTTTCATTATAATTATTTTTAATTTCTTTTTCTCCGTGCACGCCAAAAAATAATTTTTATTTCGACGTCGTACGCATTAAACTCCGCTTCAAAGCGAACTTTCGCAGGATACGGCGTACACACGCATTTATATTAATTAACTTATAATGTAATACAAAGTATATTTTTAATATTTGAAAGCGAACCGTTGGAATGAAATTTAAATAAACAGAGAAATTACGAAAACAAAATCAGAAACGCGACTTTCGCCTCGAATTTCTACGCGATAGCGTCCAATCGATTCCTCCGGCCTTTTCGTCCTTTCGCAATTAAATTGATTAAAATAATTCATTAATTACAATCGATAACGTTATGATTGAAACATTGATTCGCACTAATCAACTGACGGGCGTTAGATGTTACCCATCAATACACACGACCGGTATTATCCACGTTTGTGCATACGTGTACGTGGGACTAATAACCGGGCGAATTGTACACATTTAATTACAACTGCTAACCGACGCAAAACTAATACCGCCACCGAAAGCGCCATCGACGCCGCCAGATCCCCCCACATAAATGTATAAATGATAATAACGACAGCAGATACAAGGAGATCCGTACACGTATATATGAAACAATGGATGACGTCTAAGAAGGGAGGTTGAATTTGATCTTCGCCCCAACAAACAAGACTCCGGCCTCCAGTTAAGTGGCGGTAGAAGAGGTATACGACATAACGAACGGTCTCCGCTGGCTTTATATCGCTCAGATCGATACCGTAAATGAATTAGCCCGTAAGACAACAGCGATTTGTGGTTTAATCTTGCACGTATTTAGCCCGAAATTTATGTCCCTCGCAACGCCTATTCCACTCTCGTCTCTTTCTCTCTCTCTCTCTCTCTATCGCTCCTCACTCTGCAATTCTCTTTTGCGCACGAAACGCGGCAGCTCTTAACTATCGCCGACGGAAGGCTCTACGTATTTGCTGCTTTTGGCAAATGGTGGCAAATTCGCAAACTGTCCGAGGAAGAGCTATTAAATCAAGTCCGCCTCTCGTTTTGTTTATTAAACTATGGCTCTCGCGTTCACGAAGAAGGTGGAATCGTCGCACAAAAGGGAATCGAAAAGGGCCTGACTTCCAAAATGAGTTTATTGCAATTTGTGCAAAAGTAGAGAAGTAGAAATTGCAAAACGAGGCTGAACGCAAAACAAAGATGCGAATTATTCGCATATGAACTAGTTTCAACCTTAAATGGAACTTTACTTCTTTTCCTTTTGGAATTGGAAGAAGTGCGGTGCCAGTGGAGGAGCAACAAATCGTCGTTTCCGTTTTATTAAACGGAATGGCCTTTATTACTGCCCTCGCTTTATTTTTTTTTTCGTCGAAGATGCCCGAAAAAGCAAGAATGCGAAACGGGAGGAACAAACAGGGATGGAGATAGAGATTTGTTTTGACTAAAAAACGTATAACGCCGCCATTCGTTGATTATACTCCGGCAGTCTTTTATGATCAATAAGATTTTCTTCTTCATCTCGATACATAAACAATATTTTACGATTTAACAATCTCCAATCTGATTCCTTTTTCTCGCTCGCATTTTAACGGACGGATCCCTATTAATTTTACGGAATCGATCGGGTAGTAAAATTATATACGTAATTTAATAATAAGGTAATACAGTTAAATTTTAAGGGCCATTCAATTCGAAGAAACTTCAAGGGGTATGCTCCATATAGCCGGCACGAGATTGCCAATTTGGCAACTCACTTATTTTATGCTCGGCGCAAAAAAAAGCGAAAAATGGGAAGAGCAAAAAAAACCGGGTGGATATTAAACTGAAGAAGCTTAACACGTGCTCAAGGCTTTAATAGTCAGTAGTAGTCGGAGAATGCGAACGCTAACCCGGCGGAGCAGGGGAAGGAAAATCTGGGATTTTTAATCCCTTTAATTCGCCGGGGCAAGGTGAAATCACTGAAGGAGCCTCATCGAGCCGAATGAAAAAGCTCTTCAGCCTTCGACCTATCGGTATTTAATTAACCAGTTTGTAATTCATAAATCCGCTCCCCATGCAGAGGTAACCTAACTACAATTAATTCGTCCTCCATCTTCGCCCCTTTCGAACCATCTTCTTACCACTTATTTTCGCCCCCTTCTCCCCCGCGAACTTCGTAATACGCGTTTAATTGGTGGACCCTAAATTAGAAAACCGTGGCGCCCCTTTGCAGAAAAATTAATGCCAGGAACGTAGGGCGAGAATTAACCGGAACGTAGCAGAAATTAAGAGGCCGGAAGAAAAAAATAACCAGAAATTAAGGGGCACAAAAAAAGAATACGAATAAAGGTGGGCCGCTACGTGATCGTACAAGATGTAATCGACGGGGGGGACGGGGTGGGTTCGGAAGAGGACTAGAAAGTCTGCAGAGGGCGGGAGCAAGAGAGACAGAGAAAAATTGGTGCCAATAAAAACCGCGATAAAGGAAGATGAATACATCACGATGCTTAAACCGGGAAAGGGGAGGAAGAACACGGTCTCTAATAATAATGACGATGCTAACCGAGAGTTAGCTGGAAAAACTGCGTGAGACGGAGAACGAGATTGGACACTCAAATTGCTCGAAATGGAAAAAAAAAAAGAACACGAAGAAATAGAAGGTGGAAACGATGGTTGGATACGGGAGGATGTGGGGGGCGGAGGGAGAATAGATTGCTAAATCGCAAAGGGCGCGAATGAAAAAAAAAAAGAAATAAGACTTTCATACGTGATGGGAATGCCGTTTGGGCACCTGCACCATCAGCTACGACCGACCGCAGATTCTTCTCCCATACGTTCTTCTTCTTTCTACCGCCGGTTCTTCGGCGAGGAAAAAGAAAGAATAATAATGATAAAAAAATAAGGCGAAGATTGTATTTACCCGCCGTCGATGAATAATATTTGAATGTTAGGTACGTAGGCGAATTCCGTCTATTTGGATGGGCGTGGTGCCGTGGAATCGAACGGCAAGCGGAAGGGAAGATCGAGAAAGAATGCAACGGAAATTGGTGGCGTTAAGAGAGGAAAAGGAGCGAGTGTAATAAAATGAACGTCGAACTAAAGTGATTGTGCGTGTGTGTGTGTGTGTGTTTGGGGGGAGGCACGATGGGAGGAAAATGAGATGAGCAAATATGATGTAGGCAATTTCCATGCGAGGAATAGGACTTTCCCGATGAATTATTTACTACTTTTCCCCCTTTGGGCGCGCCGCTTAATGTGCAAAATAAAAAGAGGAAAGGTAGAAGGAAGAGGAGGATTCGTAGAATTATCATATAAGCCGTTTGATTAAAACCACGCGAGCATTTTACAATTCTATTGCACTTCTTTTTTCCGCCTCGAGAAAGCCAGCAGTTTATCGAATTCAATCGATAGACTGTACGGAAGCTTTCGCGAAAGACGAAATGAGGGAATTAACAATATTAAAGCGAGCGTCTGGCACGATATCGGCGTGGATTTCGCGATCGTTTATTTGCGATCAACGAAAGTGAATTTGCAAGATAACAATTTAAGACGTGCTCAAATAGCTAAAGTAAATATTAGCAGCCTCAATTTATTCAGTCTCATCTTCAGCCTCCGCTCTTTTTCTTTCTTCTCTCGCTCGGCTCGGGCTCTCTTAAAAGAATCGCCCGCCATTAATTCCGGCGTGTTCGACAACAATCGCTTTCATTTAGATCTTTATTTAGCGAAGAAGCAAACTCGCAGCAATGGAGAGCGTTTTCAATGGATCGTTTCTGATTAATGGAACGCGCGCGGTCGTACGCTATTTCATACGCAACAATATATTGCTAATTTGTTTCTACTCATTCGTTCTATTTTTTTTTGCACCAACAATAAGACTAATCAATTCGCACGAATACGTGCACAATTCACTCATCGCAATTGTTCCAGTTTTGTTTGCTTTTCTCTTTTTTTAATTTTACTGCCCTTCGTTCATCCATCCATACGACATTGTCTTTTATAACGCATCTATTGTTTAAATTGCCAATTAAGCCTATTTTGAGTGTAGTCTACAACGATGAAATGATTCGAGAGGTAAAAGCTGTTAAACACGACAAACACGACGCGAAGATTTTCTTTTTGCTATCGATCCGCGATAATGGCTTATTATAAACGGCAACCATTCGGCGTATTAGTAGTGGGAAACTACTAATGCAACTAGCATTCGACTTTCCAATACCCATTTTCCCGGGATTGGAAAAACGATCCTTAACAATGGGATAGGAAAATTGGAATATAATCGTTTGCGAGTTCGAGTTTTCAACGACTTTTCGCCGTCTCCCGACGATGGGGAAAAACTTTCTGATTGAAACGATCGTTAAATACGTTTTATACCTGGTTGGGAAAACGGTTGTGTATTGTACGTTATTATTACGTACACAAGAGTATCAAGGAATTGGCGGCGGGTCATAACGTTGATTCTATAAATCTACAAGAATTAATAAAAAAAACGAACATTTTAAAATAAAATGATTGGAAATTGAAACAATATCAATTTATTTATTTATATATTATTGTTTGTTTGCTCGTTTGTTGTTGTTGTATCGTTGAATCAAAAACGATTGTTGAGCTAGGAAAGAGACAGAGAGAGGATGGGACGGTTAAATAAATTCAGGGCAAAATCGATGGGAAACGTACGGAAAGTATGAGAAGAAATAAACGTTAAAGAATAATATAAAATGAAATAAAGAGCGGACATAAAGACTGGTAGTGCTGCTGGTGGAAGAATAAGGTGGGTGGAGGCCCTTCTTCTATTACACAATTGCCGAGAGAGTCGAGTGGAACCGTGGCGAATGTACGGAATCAAATTGAATTTAAAGCGTTGGTTTTCTTCTATCATTCTCCCTTTATTTCTCGTTTTGCTCTATTCAATTTCTATTTTCCTCGTTTTTTTTTGCGAAAGAAAATACTATAAAAATTGGTTCGATCGTTTATGAAATACGCCTTCATCATTTACCTCTTTTTCGAACCCTTCGTTCCAGCAATAACAAACAAAAGTAAAACGTAACGGAAACGTATCTGTCTCGTAAAATCATATTAATTGTTAATTAAAAACAGAAAGTTTGGGTGTAATTAATGATCGAATTGAATTTTTGGGAAATTATGACAAATGGTCGCGGGCAAACCGTCGATCGATCACCATTCGTCCTCTCCCCGAGCACATACGCGGAGAATGGAAGAACACACGATAAAGAGAAAACTATTTCACTTTTGTTGCGAAGCAAATGAAGCGATTCTCCCTTCTTTCACTTCTCTCGCCATTCAATCTCTTCCAATATCTTATCATCATCATCGTCTACCATCTATTTTTTCTGCCTTATTTTCGACCTTCGTGACAGGAATTCTTTAAAAAAGGGCCGAAGACGAAAAAGAAATCGAATAAACTAGATAAACGTAATAAGTAATCATCGTCGTCGTCGGCCGTGGTCGCAGAATCAGTATACGAAGACGAATTTTATTTTTCCTTCGTTTCCTTTCATCAGAAACCTTAATAAATTGAAATGAACCGAACACAATGAATCAACCTGAGAACGTGTAGCCACCACGAAGGAGAAAGAAAAACGAGGGGCAAAATGGACTAAGGACGAAAAGGACGATCGGCAAACGGTCGAGGATGAAAAGAAGGAATAATCAAATCTCCTTTTCTTAGACCGCTAACCGCTGGAGCTTCTCCCCATTTCCTTTTTCGCTACTTTTCCTCATCATCTCCGGACATCTGTTCCTCGCACTTCCATCCTCTAAGAGTCCGGAGAGTTTATCTTTTATTGGGCACATTTTTGTTGTATCGATATCTCTTTCATAACTGCATCGAATACGATATACGAAAAAGAGAAGGAAAATGACGCGATCTCGCGAGTTCTTGCCAATACATTCGTAATTTCCTCGTAAGGATAAGTCATTTGCAAAGCTTTAGGTTAGAGGCGAAGTCCGAGGTGAACTTTGAAGGAGAAAGATGTATAAAACGGAAGAAGGATCAAAATATTTTCCATACCTTCGCAAAAATCGTTAAACTCTTTAATTGGAATCGATCCGTTCGTCCAAATCGATCCAAATATCGTGAATGCAGTCGCATTATTAAGTCGAATGATGGCAGACGCTTTCATCCGCGTGATAATAGTTGACGGAATGTTTGCAATAACGCGGAAGCCATAAAGAACGGCGACGTTTCGGGTGTGGGCCGAGAGAGATTCCTTCCGCACTCGCTGCCTCCCCACATCCATCCGGAGACGCTATAATTCTCACTTTGTCTCCGTCTTTTCCGCTTCCATCCCTGCCTGTGTGTGTATATAATTCGCATTTCGAATTGTGACTAAAAGATGTAACATTTGGCACGAACGTAGTAGAGAGATTGCGAGAAGAGCAGAAAGATGTTAGAGAGACAGAGAGAGCGAGAGAGAGAGAGGGAATTGTAAATATACAAATACAAGAAGTTCGAATTGCATTTAGATAGTTTCAGTAATTTGTTGGTTTCATTCTTTCGCCGTCGACGTCTTCTTCTTGCCGTTGCTGCTGCTGCTGCGTTGGTTTGTTTATTAAGATTTCCCAACATTCCGGCGTATTATCATGATTATTATTATCGCCGTCGTTTGCCCGATGCCGACGATACAATACACGCTTACACGATGGAGCTTAAAGCGAACGAAGAAGATGTTGCACCGTTAATTTTTATTATTCGTTCCCTCCTCGTCCTCGCGCACGCCATACGGTCGCGAAACTATTTTATTACTTCTACACGCCATTGCGAAATTTTCTTGAATAAAATAACATTGTTTCGAGTTAAATTGTAACCGGTCGCATACGGCGACGGAGAGGTGATCGCGGAACGACGATCGGGGGCCAAGAAGAGATTCGTATGGCGGAAAGGAAGAGTTCGATAACGCGAGGATGTAATAAATTACAATATAATAAAATCTAATTTTTTCGCCATCTCTGTTGTTTCTCACGCCTCGTTTCTCACTCGCGAAAATTAGATCCATCCATAATCCAGTTTCTGTTCGTCGTCCTTTTTTTCTTTTCTCGATGCAAAACGAAATTTTTCGCCGCGCCATTCATTCCCGGTTCGCTAATAGAACGTATAAATTTCGCGTTAGGAAAAAGGGGTGCCGTAACCGTCGCGGATAATGATAGGACGGGATAAAAGTGGTGGAACCACCGAGAAATAAAAGGGAAGAACGGGAAGAGAGAGAGAGAGAGAGAGAGAGAGAGGCGCCGTTACACTAAACTGATTGCGCCCGAGCCAATTTATTGTCGCGACGATTACGATGAAGAACGTTTCGCGCAAATTGCGAACCGAAGACTTTGGAATCTTACACACGCTGCCAATTTTTCTCTCGCTAAATGGTAAATCGTAGGTAGCAGTTAATAATCGCACGTTGATTAGAACGTTCTTGCGATTTTCTTCTTGGCGAGATCAAAACGGTGACATTAATTTTTTCCCAACGAATTTATGACCGGTTTTCTGATGAACTCATCGATTCCTTTTGGCGAGATTATATTTTTAACGTTGCAGATTATGCGACTTAATCTAAAAATCTAGTCGTATGCAAATTAATTATCGGCGCGAATGTGAAGGGATTCGCGAAATAAATTCGAAATGAACGGTGCACATTTCAATCTTCCAGCCACTTTGCCGTCGTTAACAAGTTTCACGTTAAACACAAAACTGAAAATAGACTTCCGTCATTCACCGCATAATGAAGGTATAAAATAAGTAGTTCGGAGTGTGTTTGTTTGTAAAATTAGCAACGTGAAAATCTAACGGTTTAGAATCGGAAAAGTCTGACAAAGGGTTGACATCCGGTTTTAATAGACGTGGGTTTCGTTTCTATTTCATTATAGATATCCGCATTAAAACATTTATATGCCCATTAACATTCCATCCCTCTCGCCTTCTCATCTTCTGCCCACTTCTTTCGTCCTCGCTTCTTTCGAATTAAAGCACATTTTATTATTAATGATGCAACAAAGTTCTTCAATTTGCATCACACCCTCTGATTCTTTCAAGATCTCTTGACATAATTATAAAGTAATTAAATTTTTATGATGATTTACATAAAAGGCAAAATAAAATCGTCCAAAGAAGAAAAGTTTTTCCTTTTCGATTTGGGAATCGATAGATTCGTAACCGATCACCAAATCTTGTTTCCTGTTGATTATGTTGATAATGAATAAGCGTTTAATTTATTTGACGACCGCATGGGCCTTTGCAAATTGGCAAAATGAAAATTAAATTAAAGAAAAAAAGATGTGACCGAGGGAAAATTGCCGCGAGGAAAATTGTAATTACGACAGTCCTTTTTTTATTCTTCTGTTATCTGTTATCTTCCGAATTCTTTCATTCCCATTTTTTGTTTGTTTTCCATATCTTCTCTCTGTTATTATTATTAAATATTATTATTACATCGTGAACGCAAACTTTGCCGCTCGCCTCCTCTTTTCATCCACGATTTTCCTCCTCTTCTTCTTCGTTTCCTCGCAGTAGTAAAGTTCAAACTAATTACAAAATTAATAAGTTTGTACAAGTTCCCTAATTCTCCGTTCCATTCACTCTCTTGTTGTGTTTTTTTTTCTTGCCGGTCTCTCTTTCCACAAACGAGAATAAATGATGGAACAAACGTGAAGTAAGGGAAGGAAAATGAAATAGGCGAAAAGAACGAGGAAAGTTCTTTTTTCTGCCGTCCTCGCCACTTTCCCTCCTCATTGTTGCTGTTTTCTTGTTTGTTAATTGCGGTTAAATTTTTGTTGCAAGAATTTGCGATGTAATAACAATTTTATAAGCCTTCAACTTTGCCTAAAGAGAGCGTAAGTTGACGATAAAATTGATGATGACGATGTTATAAAAAATGTTCTCTCGTTCCATCGCATTCGTTAATTAAAAATAAATGAATAATGGAACGCTTATCGAATTAAGAACGCTGCACGATTGATAATTGGAAAAAGTTTGCCACTCCATTTTTGCTCCGAACGCTATCAATCAAATCCTGAAACTAGCCCGAAACTTTCGTCGCGTTCCACTTTGATCGCCGATGAGCTCTAGAGGTTAATCCGCGCCCGATTTACCGGGGCCGTACCCTTTTACTTTAATCCACATAATACATTTCTTTTTGCCAGGGCAATCGGCAGAAGCGTGGACGCAAAGGACCGACATTAAAACCGTCGAAATAAAAATGGGCGAGAATGAAGAACAAGCGAAATAAAAACTCTTACCTTTCATTTCGTGCGTGCCATTATACCAAGTGACTTTCGGGGTCGGTCTGCCGTGATTCGCCTCGCATATCAGCTCTACGTGAGTGCCCTCGTGCATTGGACCTAATATCGTGTGATTCTCCAAACGCGTGCCGTCGTTACCGAGCATCCGGACCGTTTCTGGAGCGACTGCAAGAGAGAAACATGGAATGTTAATAACAATAATGCGTAAAATAAGAGAGAAAGTAATTAGAAAAAGAAATCGATGAAATTGCCACCGTCCAAGTGGAGTTTTGTAATAATAATCGATCAACGTTTTGCGGTCTTTCCTCCGTCCCCTTTCCATCGCCCTCGGCTCTATTCGCCTAACCATCGATCTCGCTAATCTAACAACCACCAGCACCACCTGCTGATTAGGATTTAATATTCATGATATGTTGATTCTGCGGAGGATGTGTAGTTATTAGTCTCGTGTAATCCGCACTCTTTACATACAGAATTAATAACAATTTCGTGCGAGCAACAACGTATAATCGAATGAACGAAAAAAGAATGGAAATTTGCATGAATCTAACATACCACAATGCACACTACATCTTCTCGTGTGAGCGGAACGAAAGGATTTACGGTTACGCGCTTTGCAATTTATTAGCGACCACGTTCCAAACGAAAGGGATAGATAGAGAGACGCGGGAGGAATTGAGTAATATGCGGCGAAATTTGTTTCCATTCGAAATTAATTCATCGGCTAACAGCGAAATAAAAGGCGAAGTTTCAAGCAACGCACCGATCGATGCTCGGCAAATTAATCGATCGATTCAACGCGAGCGGACGGATCGATTTGAATGAATTATCAATTCGAATAAAAGACCGACGGCAATTTATGCGTTACTAATGGATTAAGGGTCAGTTTGCCGCCGCTGGCACGCCGTCGCCAAACGAAATGAAAAAATAAAATAAAAAATGCGGAACGAGCGAAAATAAACTCGATGGCAGTTTTCGCCACTTGTTTCACCCGAATCCTTCAAACGTTTCGCGTAAATTACGTGCCAATCGGATTATTCGAATTTCGCCGATTTGCGAATGCGAAAAAAGAGAACTAGAGGGAAAGTGCTACAAAAACTGGCAAAAAGTCGATGTTTGTTGTTAGTTAATAATTAAAATCTATCCGAATCTATTAACTGCCAATTGCAATGTGACAGCGATAGAGATTCAACTATGTTAAGATAATTAAGGTCGCATACAATGAAGCAATTTCTTGCAGACGCCATACAAAGACCAGCGTCAACTACTCGTCGGTCTTTCTCGTTTGACTCGGCGAAAGGTAAGACGAGAGAGAAAAAGAAATGCAGATGCAGAGGGGAAAAGAGCGAGAGATCGCAATAAAATATAACTTTATCTGTACACGTAGTAATAGGAGTGTGTCTATACTAAAGCTCCTAGTTCGTATTACTACCGTTACTATTACTATTGCTGCTGTTGTTCCTTCGTTCCTTCGTTGGGTTGGTTGGTGGCCCCGAAGCTTTTTGGGTTTTTACGGCATCGTAAAAATACACAGTTTGCAGGCAGATAAATCGGCAAGATAACAACAACAGCCATAGACGACGTACCTGGCTGCATTGGCGAAAATTTAATTAAAAATTTTCGCAAAGAGGAGAACTACAATGAAAGGAACGAGTCGAAAGGAACAAAAATTAAAGTTCCGCGTACCGTATCGAAAAGCGAACTAATGCAAAATTGTTGCGGCAACAATAAGTTAATTAGCTGTTGATTAACCGTCCGCCTAAAGTGGTTAACGGTTGCGAATATTTTCTATCGCCGTCAAAGAGGATGTTCCCTCTCTCTCTCTCGCATTTTTTTTCTTTTCTTCGCGAATATTTGTAGTACCGGAAAGAAAAATTATTATAAAGTTATAAAGTACTCGAAACTGAATGGCGAAGAGTGGAGGAAAATTGATATTTACTTAAGAAAAGTTAAACAAAGCGAAAACAATTTCCTTGAAGGTAAAAAGGAAGAAGGAAGAAGAAGGAAGCAAACGGGGTGTACAAGGTTCGTCGCTTAGATTTATGAGGAAACGTATGGAACATTAACTTTTTTTCTTGCGAAAGAGGGAAGGGAAAAAGTTTCCCCCGTTGCTTATAATCTTATTTATAATATAAAATAAATGCAAAACAGATTGCAGAAAGTATGGTAATAATATTTAAAGGGAAATGAGAGACAAGACATGATGAAATGGGAAAGAAAAGCATTGGAAAAGTTTGATGCCTTTAAATGTATGCACATAAAAATAATTATTATATTCCTCTTTCTTGCGCGTTTCTTCGCATAACGTCTTTCCTTTTCTCGCCCCGATAAAAAAGTTCGCTTGGTAAATATTAAGCGTAAGAGGAACTGACTGACTGACGTTTGCCAGAGCACCTTTTTGCACGTTACGTGCAGAAAAGAGAAAACGACGGGAGGAATAAACTTTTGTTTTCACTACTTCCGATTCGATTCCTGGCGTATCAGCATATATTTCCGTTATTACTTCGTGGGGACGAGGCATAAGAAAAGAAAATGAAGGGAAAAAAGATAGAGAACGGAGGACGATGGAAACTTTTTAACTTTTAACGTTCGTAACCAACTCTCTCCAGAAAAAGAAGGAAAATTACCAATTTCATCCTGTTCCATTTCTTCTCTTTGTTAACCTCACTCGAACACAATCAATAAAACAATATTTCTTAAATTTTATTCCTTTTCTCTAAAATTTCTGATTCCATTTACTTGATGGAACATTCTCTCTCTCTCTCCCTCCCTCCCTCGCTCACTCTCTTTCATCAGCAAATGCCCTTTTCAGCAACCTATAACACGAAATGCATCTTCATTCATTTTCCTTTTTCCTTTTCGCTAAGGAAAGATTACTGACTACGGCGTTTTGATAAGTTTTATAACCGAGATACACGTATGAAAATAACGTTAAAAACGGAAAATAATTCTGATGGAATGCTTTATCCGCTTCTATGAGAGGACGATAAGGACCAAAAATTTTATGGCCTTCTTCCCTCCCTCCTTGCCTCCCCCATCGTTTTCTCTAGTTCTATTTAGTCATAAAATTTAAAGAATCGATCGTAAAAGCGAATGGCTTCTTCTCTTCTAATATAACGATACACGTATAACATAAAGTGTATTGTCAAGGTTTTCGTCTATTATTCCTTTATGAAAAAGGGCATTAGTTAATGTCGGATTCAATCGAACAGCTTCTGGTCGCACACGAGGATCTCTTCGTGGACTTACAAATCGCATTTGCATCCTGGTTAATAACGCGTTCTTGTTGCCACGCGAAACAACAGCAATCGTAATCGCGCATTATCCACGTGGCGTAGCGGTTTCCATTCCTAAATATTAACTTTAATATCGGGACGGGAAAATTGCAGCCGTTATAAGAACGAACGCCGGCGAAGAAAATGGGGGCGAAGTGGAAATAAATAAAAAGCAGAATTTTCCCATTTAATATGCGCATTAAAATCGTTCGCCGTTATTACCCCATCATTACCATTACAATTATTACACGTATATCGTGGATTTTAACATTTCGCCTATCTTCGCTTGCATCTACGTACGAAATTTCGGTTCGTTTCGCTGGATTATTTTGCAGAAACTCGAAGCACCGTCCAACCAATAAATGCGAAATTTATTTGACTTTACGACAATTAGACGGCGTTATTCGATATTACAATTCTTTTCGCAAATAAAGAAAAAAAAGCACAGCAACAAAGCGTAATTTTAATTATATTAGAGCGAAAATAAAATAGATGACGAGGAAAGAGGGAGAGAGAGAGACGTCACGCGGCTCGGATAATTCGTGAAAGGGACCGGGTATCGGTCGAATGCAACTGAACAGTGGCGTGAAATTAAATTCCTCTGCCGAGGGGCGAGGAAGTGCTCTCCGCGGACGAAACGGTAGAGAAAGAAAGATGGGAAAAGTGGGCGAGAATGTATAATGCGAATGTAGGTCCTTCGTTTGTAAAACTTGTAAAGAGGACGTCGGGGTTCGTGCGACCTTTCCCGTTATTTCGCAGGGTAAATAAGGGTTCTCGACCGACAACGCCGCCGCCGCCGCCACCACCGCAATTGGTCACGGAAACTGGAGGACGGTTCGCGGGGATAGGTAAGTATTAAACTGGCACTTATACACTTTAATTACCGACTTGTCGTTAAATTCCTAAACAACGGACGCCCGAGGAGCGTCGGTTGTCGCAGAACCGATGGCGGCGGCGGCAGTTGGTTGAGGAATATCCCTGCCGCCATTAGAGGAAGCAATGCGAAGAGCGACGCGGATGTATACGTAGATGGATGTAGGGACAATGTCTCATCTATCTAAATTACGGTTTAAATCCTTAATTGGAATAACCCATTCATCAAATAAATTTCCAATTGCTCTCAGTAATGGCTGGTGGGGCGGTGGCGGTAGTGTTAGTAATGGAAATTCGTAATATACGCGAGGAGATGTGGTGCGTTTTGTATCGGCTAAATAATTACGTCGGAAGCGGAACGAGTAATTTATTCTTGTGCCGAGACGAAGAAGAAAAAAGGAAGCGACGAAGGAATAAGAAGCAGATGATGACGAGGGAAATAATTCTTCCCGATATATAAATATTATCATTTCGTGCAACGTGTCGCGGCACGGGGGAAAAAGATTCGAATTCATAAAAGTGTAATACCGATGAGGAAGGCATCGGCGGTAAGTAGAACGAAGAACGAGCGAGAGGGAAGCGGGCGAACGGAAAAATCAACTTTTGAATATTTACCACACGCATTTTTTCCCGTCTCCTCGAGGACAGAAAGAGATTACGTCCTGACAACTTAATAACTGCTGTTTTCAATCAAAAATTACTTTATTTCATTTTTCTTGTTCGAACGCAAAAGATGTGCCTTTTCCCTCCTGCTTCGTATTCATCCTTTTGGCGTCAAATCAACGTGAAATTCTATTAAAAATTAAACTCGAAAACCGAACGACGAAGAAGCAGACGAAGAGAGAGAGAGGAATGTTAAAAAGAGAGTGACGAGAATTTCCTCGCTCTCTCATTTTATTATATATGAAGATTGACAGATATTTTCGCAATTTAAAATCAACACGTTACCTTTTTATGATGGTAATAATTATAGTGAAACTTTGCAAAAAAGAATTCTGCAACAAAGTAAACGATTATACGCCGCCGGAGGAGATTTTTCAAAGGGAGCCAAATACGTACGGAATCGCATTAAATGCACAGATTAATTAATTAAACCGGATTTAATAATGTGCACAATTCAATTGCGAGCGATTTTAAAACGGATCTTATTTCCACGGATCCAGTTTTATGCAATTTTGCGAAGGATAATTGTTATAGTTCTCCGTAGATTGTCAGAGATTAGTCATATTAGAGATTTAATAACTTGAGACAATACCTGATGATGGGGAATCGCAGTAATAAACGCGAATGTGAACGGCGTGGGGCGAGGAGAATGGAAACTCATTTTCTACGATTTATCTGGCGTAGTAGGTAGACTATTATTATTATTCTAATATGATGAAGAGCAGAAAATTATTATCTTCATTATTATCCTTATAGACCAGTTCTTACCCAACTACCATCTCCATTATAAACGATAACGACTAAATGCGATCACGATTACTCCGTATTAAACGTTGTAAGCATAAGTCGATTATTTTAATTATGCTCGAGATCGATTTGTCGAATCCGAGTTGAAAAGAAACGTAAAAATGTTTTCGTTAATAAACGAAATTACTCGCACAAATAACGGCGTTTTTTGTTCGATAACATTCATTCCCAATGTTGTCTACATGAATTGAAATAGAATAATTAATTAGATGGAAATTTTCGAGCAAAAAAAAAAGAAATGAACAGGTTAATCTCGAAACGAATCGGTCTCTTTTATAACATTTTCGCCATTCATCCAGAAACGAACCAAATTATACGAATTGACCTTTAGCCGGCAGCCAGCAGCGGTGAGTTTTAAACTCGGAGGAACGAAGAGGCGCACAAAATGAGAGAGAGAGAGAGAGAGAGAGAAAGCGAGTAAATAGGGGTGTACGAAAGCGAGCGATTTCGAGGGTGTGAGAGGACTGTAAAGGGGAATTTTATTAGAGTTCTCGATCGTAAAAATGTTTTTACATTGTTACACAATGTTGTCGTCGCGACTCGTTAAGAGTGCGAGCGAACTAGCGAACGGAGTCGAGGGGACGGTTATAAATCTTTAATTAAAACACAATTTCCATACATTCATAATACACGTACGTACACGCGTTTATGACGTCGTGATAAGGATCCGGTGCCGGAATAATTGTAATAACGTTAACGAAAATAATGATGATTACGATGCGAGAGCGCGTAAAGCATCCAGAGACTTTCCAATAACAATAATTAATCATCCGCATACAGGATTCCAGGTGTATTAATGTAATTTATTGAACGAATCAACCTCTACTCGCACGTGCACAACCGAAAAAGATCGAAATCTGTGCGTTAGAACAATTATAATCCGATTTCGATGTTATTAAGCATCCGCGCACGAGTTTCTTAACTTAAAGCCTACAACAGCTATAAACAGGCAGCGATACGGATTCTCCGATAATAATAAAGAAGCCAACAACGAGGGGTTTGCGGTTCGCCCGTTGTAGACGTTTATTATGGGGTTTTCCTCTTCGTACTTTTTTCGCGTAAAAAAAAAAACAACAAGAGGGAGCTCGCGTAAAAGGAATCCTTGTGGAAGGGCGTTTTAAAATAAATTCAAAACTTTTCATTTAAGAAAATATGTACATTTAATCTCCTCGCACTTTCCGTCCGCCACCCTATCGTTATTATCATTATTACGTTCACATTTCGGCGAAGAGTGTATAACGCAATCTAAATAAAACTTCCTTTTGTAGCAAAATATTTAATTTAATTGTTTTCGTTAATGAAGTTTCGTTTAAACAAACTGAAAATTAAATTAAAGTCAAACCAAAAGGAGGGACGCAAAAAACAATAAAGAAATTACAACCAACTTTAACCAAAAATGTTGTGCTTCTTTTTGAAAAAAAAAACAACAATTGCTAGAAGATGAGGGCGTAATGGCAATCGGAAAAAGAATGGGGTGAACGTTAAATCTTCTCGATTGGAAATAAAACGGCGCTGTAATAATTTCTACGGAATTGCAAAAATAGGCCACAAGTGCAAGGAGATGTATACATATATAAATTTTTGCAATTTGCGAGAGACGATACGGCGAACGAACCGTTTTATCGGTCAAATTGCTGCATATGGACACACACGCGCGGTCGTACGTTTCCCTGGCTCTTTATTACATTCGAGAGGGCGAGAGAGAGAGAGAGAGAGAGAGCGAGATAAAGTAAATAAAATTCCGGCTGGCAGCAATTATTTGGGCCGTTTCCAATATTCGCGTTGCAATTTCTCTGGCCTTCCTTTTTTGTTCGTTGCCTCCAAGAAAATAAATTCGCCACTCTATGTGGACTTTTTCCATCGTTACAGAATACACCTCAATTAACTCGTATTGTCTCCAATATTTTTCAGCGTTTTCCTACACATTTTTCTCCGCCACTCATTTTTCATGTTACAACGAGAGACAGTAGAAAAAGCTCATAATTAAGTTCTCGTTACGTTGACATTCTTTAAAAACTGCACGAAAGCGAAGCAAAAGGATTTGCTTCGAAATGCAAAATACACGAGCCGAGAGAAACTGAACGTGATTTAAAAGAAACGGCTGGATCTTCGTCGAATAAACGTTATGTTTCGTGGTGAAATCTGCCTTTCGATTAGTGCAATAAACCGCATATAAATTAGATCTTTCGGTTGAAGGGCGAGAACAACAACGACTACCGAGTAGCATATGCGTTGCATTAAAATCTTTACTCTTCTGCAAGCGCCAACAACAGCAGCAATAGCATAGCTGTTAGTTCGAAATGCAGAGATATATGTTACATGTCGCCAATTCCGAATTGTTGCCGCGTCACGTGCAAAGGAAAACCGCTAAACGTACGTCGTTAAGTTGTGCAAATTGATGAGGTTTGACATGTTGGCCGGATATTTGTTATTAGAAACTTCTTCGCGTCGCGACGGTTAATAAATCGTTTTCGGCGAATTTGTAAAATAATCAAGATCGTTAACTCTATGGGGGACGAATGGTGCGCGGGAAAAGAAAAGCTCTTAGGAAAATTGAAATTGCGCCCGGAACAACGTAAACGATGAGAGATTCCATCGTTTTAATATCGTTCCCTTTATTATTAAGCCATTCGACTTTTATAAATAATAACGAGACGTATCATATGAAAAAGTTGAATAAGATAATAATCCTTTCAATTATTTGTTACGTATAATAATAATACGGATAAATTATTACAGCGCCCCCATCGTACCACCAATTTTAAAAGCGAGTGTAACGCGGTAATTTAAACTCATTACATTTTTAATGATACATCTCACGCTCTCTTTCTCATATCGCTTTTTGCTCTCGTCTTTCCCGGTCGAATGTGCTGCTTGCTTATCATTTTTATGGTACATTAAAAATTCCACAACGACAATAGCACCAAAAGAAAATCGTAAAACGGGAACGAGGATAAAACGAGGTGCATTCATTTTTTAAGATCCTTTTTTTCTGCAATTTTTGAATTTCTATACTTTTGCAGTTTTGCGCAAATTGCAATAATGGAATTTTGCAAACCCTAAAGTGTTTAACTTTGCAAATAAACATTATAGATCGATTAATAAGTGCTTAATTGTGAGTTTTGCATTGAGATTTATTCACTTTTCATAATTTTTTTTTCATCAAATTTTGCAATTTTTTGAGGTTTGTTCAAGAAATTTTCCTTTTCTTATTACATATTTTTTTCCACCATCAATTTTTTTAGAATGCGAAAAGGATAGATAAACATAAATTAAACGACAGCAAATGTTTGGTGTTAGTAATGAGTTTTATTGTAGTACCAGTGGTAAAGATAAAGAAACTAATTGCGAATGATGATGAACGACAACGAACAATAACAACGACGCTGATAATAATGAAGGTTTGCGAATGGAATTATGGCATAAATTATTTTATGTGCCGCAATTATTACTTCTAATGCAAAATCGCGATCGTAAACGACGATGATATTCGTGCAAATATTAGCGTTCCCAACTTTCGCGACTCACTCCCAACGAAGAATATGCATTTTAATAGTTCCTCTCTTCTTACCCCACAAGTTTCTTTTGTATTAGTTCCAATTTTTCCTCGTTTTTTTCGTCTTCCCGCTTTATTATTCTTGTTCCCTCTTATTATCATCATTATTTTACGAATGTAATTATGATATTAAACGCTCGAGAAGAATCTTCTTCTCGCGGTGGGAGGGGGCGAGATAAAAGGGAATTCGATCGTTACGGAGATGCTTTAACTTTGAAATATCGTAAGAAAAAGCTTTTTGATTAGTTAATTGTAATTTTAACGATAATAAGAATAAAGGTTGACGACGAGTTTTTCTTTTCACTTGGCGGGCAATATAGAGCGAGAGAACGATACTGCAAAAAAGGATTTGGAAGTACAACAAAACGCTATAAATTCCCTGGAAACCGAACTTTTCTACATTTAAGCGGTATCAGGGAGATTTGTTTTCGTAATTTTAATAAAGACTGCAAAATAAGAGTGAAACGTCTCCTCGATATAAAGTCTGCAACTAATTTGCGCGCGACCTTCATACAATTTGCGCGTATTAATTTCACCAATTCATTATTACTTTCTCCCTGGTCGTAGAACAAAAATTGTTCATTAAAGTACCACCGAACAAATGAGAAAAATCCGAAACGAATCGAATAAAAAGCACACACGTTATCCGCAAATTTCCATCATCAAATATTCGCCTCGTCGTCGTTGTCGTGGATGAATGCGGTAGATCTCCAAGTAGGATACTGACAACTGTTTCGCATAAATACGTGCGATTTTTGTTTTGTTTTCGTATTGCACCAGGGGACGTTAATTGCAAATCCCACTCAGGTTCGCTCTTTTTTTTTGCGTCTTTCTCATTTCCTAATTGCTTTCGCTCTTGCTCGTCTCTCCGGATTTTTTTTCGCAAACGTTCACATGTACACACGTATTTTAAATAATCGCGTATAAAGAGGCTGCTGAGTGTGCTCGTCTATATGGGTTCCTTCCTCTCGTACATGTAAATTGGTAATTCCGCGTGCACGAGGGCACTTCTTACTCGGAACACCCCAATTAATTCCGCATCCCCTCGAATATCATGCACGGGATGTAATGCCTCTCGACACGAGTGCTATTTTTCCCATTAATTTTATAACGAGACGTGGAAATTGTTGCGAATTTTCTTCTTCCTCGTCGACCAATGTCAATAGAAATCTATTAGCGCTTTAATCAATCGCTTCGATCCGTTTCCGTTGCCACTTTTCCTGAACCTATTTTAACGACATTGCGGTTAAACGTATGTTAATCGAAATTGGATATTTTATGCGGAGGTACAAAGCGTGGGTGTGGATAATTAATGAAGAGAAGGTTCGGGGCAAAACGAGCGAAACATACGCAGAAAGAGAGGGAGAGCGAGATAGAGGCCGAGGTAAAGAAAAATGTTGTTGAGGGAACGAGGGGCCGAAAAATAATGTACGAGCGAAACGACGAACGAATTCGGACCCATAAATAACGTGTCCTAAACACGAAACCGCGCAACATAAATCTCAATCGTATTGGATTTAACGAATTATTGACCGAAAAAGAACTCTGCCTCCCTCTGTACCGCTGTACACAACAACAACAGCAACAACGGCGGACAACAATACATTATGCCCTTCGCATTTATTTCGTTTTATTTATTTCCTTTCTTTCCACTTTAAATCCTACCTATTTTTTCCGCTTCTTTTTTTTTGCGTTACCGAACGTTAAATTAAATAATCGCGGATTTTAAACGGAGCAGGTTAATGAAAAACACAAAAAATAAGCGAACAAAACATACATATTCAAATCGGTTTCTAACGCCTAATAATAACCGCTTCCGACAATTCGAATTAAATCGCATTTCACTTCCATTCATTTTCACTTCGATTGCATGCGATGGGAGAGTCGAAGAAATAACAGAGGACAAAAAGAAAGTGAGGAAGTGGCACTTTGCTTCGTTAAGTGCATCGTTCCGCGGTTCCTTCGCCTTCCGTCGTCGTTGATGGGTACTGCGGCGATTCATTAATCGGTTCCCCAAAGGAGAAGACGCTCTCGTACCGACGTTAAATTCGCCCGCAAACCGTTATTTAAATTAAATTAAATACAACAATTTTCGCTGCGAACGTAATGGCATCGAGAGCACGAGGAAGAACAAGAGATGGAGGTTTTGGAATAAATGAAAACGAATGAAAAGAATTTGCAAATTAATTTCGGGTCTTAAAGTGGCATTACGAAGTGTTTCGCGCGAGGAGAACTTTTGCACGAGATAGAGAGAAAAAACAAAGAGGAGGAGAACGACTGGAAGAACCGCAGCGAGACGCGCAATAAAATAATTATTGTGCCGTAATAACGTTTGGATTTCGCGAATAAATCGAAAGTTGCTTATACTTCACGTTTATTACTTCGGTAAGCGATAAAAGCGAGAGAAAAGCAGTAAATTGATGGCACGCTTTAACTTACAAGATCGATCGGGACGAAGGATCGAGGAAACGGTAAAATGTCGCTAATGAAGATAAGAAAAAAGCAAGCGGGTGGGAAAAAAATGGGGCGAATGGAGCGAGTTAACCAGTAAATAATTCTCTGCCATCAGGAATATCGTTTCGTTCACATAATTTACTTTCCCTTCCCGTTTTTTCCTGCTTGGCTTTTTTATTTTATTCCTCCCTTTAATCATCGTCATGATCGTCGTCATCATCATCATCATCATGATCGTCTTCTCTTCGAACCCGTTCCGCCAACATAATTACCTCTTCGTTTTTTATTGACGATACACACTCAAAAGTTTGTTACGGAAGTTTATGTTTTTCTTTATCCTCTTTTTTGGCCTACGTACATCCAAACCTAAACAGATAATCTTCCCTCTCGATTCCTCTTCATCTTCCTCCCACCTACCCAAAATACTTTTACCACGAGGCGGAAAAGAAGTTTTTCACTACCCGCTTCCTTCCTTACTTTTACGCACTCTCACCCCGAGTATTTCCTTGATATTAATCGAGTTTTATTATTTTCTTCTTGCTATAAATTAAATTTCGTCAGCAAGTGTTTACAATATTTGTGTTACTTGTAGGTGAGAGGAAGAAAAAAACGTTCGGCTTCGGGAAGCGATCGATGAACCGCTGTTTGAGGTTATTTTAATGAGATTGTTAATTAAAATTAAGTTTTTATGGACGCATAATCGCGATACACGATAATCTAGAACATCTCCAACGACAACTTTCGAGCTTGGGCATTTATTCGCTAAAATTAACGTCAAGATTACATACGTAAGTAATGGTAATAATAAACGTGAGGCCATTTTTCAGTCGAAAGGGTGCGCATATAAAATTGAAATGGAAGCGTAAGGACGAGGATGCGACGTTTAATATTACGGTTATTAAGATTGTAAAATGTTTTGGGGGCCTTCCAGCAAACAACAATATACCGACAAACGTACAGGTATTATACGTGAACATGTGAATATATTTCAGTTAAACAGCAATAATAACGTTGTTAATGACGATAATAAGGGCCGTATTTAAGAGTACGAGCGCGCGCGTGTTTGTGTGTACCAACTTGAGAATAAATTACACGCGCGCACTTGAAAATATAATAACGACAACGTCTCTACGTATGCAGAAAACACGAGAGGCTCGCGTAAATCCTGCGAACCTGTGGAGCGAAACGAATCCGCCGCCGTCCCTCGGCTGGAAATTTAACGCACACGAGGAATTTTAATTGCGGTGCCGTGCGAAAAAGCGAAACGATTTCCGCTGCGACAGAGCTGATAAATAATTGCTCATCCTCGCGGTCGAAAGTGAAGGCGTCTCGTATTAAAAAAGAAACAGAGCAAGGGATTGGAATATTAAATTCGATTTAATGAGGAGCGACGATTTTTTACGTTTGAAATTTTGAGAAAGAAATAACGACGACGGCCCTCGAGTTCATTTCTGAACACGATCGCGTGAGAGTGGAAGGGTTTAATTTCTGCATCGTTAACATTATCAAAGAGCGATCTTTGTTAATTATTTTTAATGTAATCGCATCTAGTTAGAATAAACGATGATAATTCCGGCCCTTCTTTTCTTATTAAATTATTATCGTCTGACGGATGATGCAGTATCGGCTAACGACCCTCCTCGTGTTACAATAACGAACGTCTCCCTCTTTAATATGCCATCATCATCATCATCATCCACCCGTTTCTATGCGTGTGCAGATAATAATGAGTACATATCATTTGTATAATGTGTTGCCTACATTAAATTACTCGCACGTTATTAACATTTTAATTGTCGCCCCTTATCAACGTTTTGCAAATTAAAAATTTGCATTCTCTTCTCTCTTCACTCTTAACATTAATTTTTCCGGGGGGGGGCACGTTTTAAAAATGAATCGACTGCAGATTTTATGAGAAACAAGCGAAAGGTATTCGTCGCTCGTTATTAAAGGGTTAACTAGCGTTATCGCTGCCAGATAGTCCGCCGTGAATCGTCGGATATTAATGTAAAGATGGGACGCGTCTAGACTGCGGCAACAGCCGTGCCAACTGACCGACGAAGACATCATTAATATTCATTTGGACGTTGGCGGCATTCTTGCCGAGCGTGATTAAATAGCACGTCTCTCGTACAAGTCCGATGTCAATGACGCGCTGATGATGATGATGATGACGATGACGATACGGGCGTATAGATCGTGATGATGATATTTAATTAAGAAGTTTCGCGGTTTATTAGGTTCTGTTAAATGCTTTACATGCATTATCGATACGTGTGGGGCGTGTATTGTAACCGTCGGCTTCTTCCTATCGAAACTTCGTCGTTGGATGGGTTTCTTCGGGCAACGAGGTCCATCAACTTGTGTCAACATCCGCAGAACGACACTGATTAATCGACATGTTTGCTCGCTATAAAATACGTCGAAACGACGGCGGTTTGCGCCTTAACTATTCCGCTCGACGAGTCGAAGTTGAATAATTTGCTGCCGATGCAATAAAAACTAGCCCACATATTCATTGCGAGAGAATTTGTAGCGGAGCAAAATCTTTTTGAATTTAAAACTTTGAATTGCCCTATTAGCAAAAATAACCCGAAACGAACAAGAAAAAACGTAACAAATTGCACATCCCCGCAAATAATTGCGACGAAGAAAATGAACATGCTTGACTCCGAGAGTTGTTCGTTCATCTGCTACTAGTCCTACAATCATCATTTGTGCTGCAAGAGAGAGAGAGGGAGAGAGAGAGAGAGAGAGAGAGAGAGAGAGAGAGAAAGCAAGCATCATTGCAACGGTTATAATGCCCACTCCAGCGATATATGTACGATTGTACACGTGCTCGGCAACGAGGCACTCGAAACTTCGCATTATTATGATTTCCTTCGCTCCTCGCGGACCGGCTTCATTCATGCACGTACATTGCTGTTAATTAACGCTATCCATTCGAAAAAAAGCTTACGCATAAGATATACGGTCCGTTCGAGAGGATAATTTGAACAAAAACAACAGTTTGGATTGTTTGAGAAGCGTAGAGCGCAATTAAAGGGGAAAGCGAACACTTGGCAATTTTGGTGGAGGCGCCGGGCACCAAACAGAAATCGGGTTTTCGCAACGTTCTGTGTTGCTTTTTAAAGGGCGATCGTTACTAAGGCATTTTTGCAATTTCCATCAGTCGCCAGTCTTATCAGCATTAGACGTTTGTAAGGCGTAATTAAAAATGCATCAAATAAGAACGTTTAGAATTTTATATGGCGCAACTGCGAAAAGCAACTACCTACAGAGAGTAGTGGAAGCGATATAATAAATTTCATGCATACCGACTTGCAAAGGACGTGTATATTGGCTTCACTTGTACGTTGAGAAATTTAATTTGAAAACTATACGACATTATTACGCGCTGCACTCGAGACACAAATACGGATGTATATATTGCATGTGTATGACTTTTAGTGCCTGGGCGCATACGGAGAGAAAAATGCTTTGCAGTAATATCGCTCTTAGGATAACAACGTAAGAGGACGTTTAACAATCTAAAGGCAAAACGAGAATTCCCTGCAAAAAAATCTCAAATTTGTCACTGTCTTTCACGGACGAAATTATCGCCGGTTAATAATTCATATACGCGACTCGAAATATATAAAATGATACGATTAAAGTAGTAGTAACGAATAGAAAAATCCATTATGAAATAACGCAAAAAAATCTATTGGATAAATATGCATAACCCCGCAAGTATTGCTGCAAATCGCAGTGAAATCAAAGAGAGAATCGCAACAACAAAAAAAAAAAACGATGGAAAACGAAATGGGAGAGACGTACGTTGCGGGGATAAAACTAAACGTAGGAATTCAAACGGTTCTTCGAGGAATATAAATAACATTAACTTCAATGTGTATATAGCACAATCAGATGAAGAAGCAAGAAAACGATCAAAAAAGGAGGTAAAAAAAATGGACGGAGTATGAGAAGCATATATGCGCAAATAGCAATTTCTTTGGCAGAATAGAAGGTTCGGTAAGAAGAAATCACGATTTATTATCATATACTACAACCACATCGTATATACAGGGCGAGAACGAATTTATTCGCCGATTGCATTCCTCAAACACGTCCACAATCTCTTTAACCGACGCAATGTACGTCGATTGCGTGGTAAGAAAGGTAATCGAAAAGAATGCAAACGCGCGAACTTAATTCTTCACTAACGACATCTCGCCGATTTGCTCGCTCTGTAGAGGAAATTTATGATAACGAAAATAGAATCGAACTGTTATTCAGACGCGAAGGCCGCGTCGATACAGCAGTGGAAATAATAATAATTTCTCTTCGAGTGGATCGCATCGCTTTTAAATAATAATGGTTGTCCATCGAATCCATAATCGATTGATTAATAGCGATCTCTTCTTTTTGCAAGTCTCGTTTTCCTCGCCATTTTTTCCCCCTTTATCGCTTTGTTTCAGCTTTTATGATTCTCCGTTAAAGACCCACTTCAACAACGAGGAGCGTTTCATTCTCGAAACGTTAAGTTATAGCGATTGTCGAACGGTCTCGTCTGGTTCGTTCCACTTAATTTCGTTTTACGTTCTGCCCTCTCGGCATCTTTAAAAGTATAATGTGATTGCGTAACGGGAGTACGATAAATGTAAAATAAATAAAACGCCGACAATAACTTAAATGCGACCGATGGATGACGGCCATCGAGCAGCATGAAGGCGAGTGAAAGACAATGCAATAAGCGACGAGATCGATAACAGAGTCGCTCTTCCGTTTTCGTTTTTGCCTTGAAATTTAAAACGAAAACACGACGGACGGTTTAGGGCGATTGGAATCGAAGAGAAGGTGCCGATACCAAAAGGATTTCTTCCTCTGTGAAAGAATTCATGAAACCGCCGTCATCCTCGACGTTTTGCTGTTGTTGTTTTTTCCCCATTTTTCCTGTGCATCTGCTGCATCCTTTCGAATGCACGTCTGCAATTCTAATTGAGAGTTCAACAACAACGATAAAAATACGGTTGACTCGGAGCAACCGAAAGAAATTTACGATCTTGAAAACAATCTATTAACTGTTCCGTCCTTTATTATTCTTCTTCCGCCATTCGTTCGCTCCAATTTCTGCCGCTCTGCCCTCTCAAAGAATATTTTATCTAGAACATCATCACTTTTATGGCCGTCATAATATTAGCAAAACAACGTACGACTAACGCAATCAAATTGCCGATTTTTAATTAAATTCCATTCCTCGTCGTTTACGCTTATTGCACGGCGAGAAAGAATCGCGAGATGCAATAAACAAACACGGAACGACTTTGAGCGACTGTGTGAAGGGCGAAGCGAGTATTAATTTCGAATTGTGATATCGGAGATCGTGGGAAAATTGTCGGTCAGTAGCGTGCAGTTTAGTTGTTGGTGGAAATCGCGCAGTAAATACATCAAGCAGTTACACATATATACACGTATATTGATGGGTTCCGGTCGCTGCTTCCGTCCGTCCGAGCCGCTGTTACCGTTTCGCACTAGATTCAACGTCGATAACCAACGAAATATATCTCGTCCAGGATATAACGTCCTCCACGTCCCCATCGATGACGATGATGAGGGACGCGGCTACATGAAATTGGACTCGAACGTATTTAAACATGACGTACACGGTTAACTGAATGGACGCAAAATGTTTGGTAATAAGAAATATTTGTCCGGTGCACACTCGCATAAATACTTCCGTGGTCGTACACCACGACCAAAGCAAACACACGGCAGCGGCAGAAGGAGAATTCGTAGAAGGTAAAACGTACAGTTTATGGTGGATGCGAAGGGGGACGCGGCTCTAGAGAATAATGTTGTGCTTGAGGGTGTTTCTTGCCCTTTTCTCTTCCCCCGTTTCGAAGCGGTCAGATCAATCGGACGTGTGCGTGTGTGGGTGGATCGTATGAATCGTATATGCAATATAAACACGTGCGGGAGTGAAAAGAAAATCGTTTTATTGTTTAGATTCGAGTTTGTAATAGCGTTTTCCTAATGCTACTAAAACAACTGGCGAACTACTACTGCCGGCCAACCGTATCGGTCGTAATATTGGCGATACCCGACGGGCGGTTAATAATTATTCTACCGTAATTTTCAATATTTACCGTTCGGTTCAGTTTACTTTAAAACAATGCAGAACGTTTTGTTTAATTGAAATTCATCATCAACAACAACAACAATCTCCTTCCTTTTAATCAATCTCGTTTATACAGCTCGATATAAATCTGATCGATTCTATTGAATTGATACAATAACAATAGATTCGTTTATTTCTAAAAAAAAAAAAAAAAACGTCCAGTTTTCGATTGCGAAACTGGAAACCTTTTCGAGGAGGATCTCTTAGGAGAGAAGCGTTTGGAGTCCCGGACTCTGGGCGATGCTAATGAAACCTTTTGGATTTTTGCCTAACGAGTTGTTTCCTTTTTGTTTGTCCTCATTTAACAAAGTACCGTTATTTTCCATTTATTCGTCTGAAGAAAAAATAAACATCCCCCATTACCGAGGACGTCGTTTCGCTCGAGTTGCTCGCAAATATACGACCGGTGCCAGCGGTAGAGTATCAGCGGCGATAACGGCAATGGGACAATAATAAATGCAAGTGCTAGCGATGGAGTGCGATCGAGTGAACGAAAGAAGAAAAAAAAAGGTGGATCAGAGGAAATTCTCGATGGAATTAGGAAGCATCAAACGACAACAAACAAATGGCCTTCATTATATCGTCGAATGGACCCTTTTTGCACACAAACAAACGTGTACGGGGAAATCTTTGGGGAACCAGAAACAAGAAAAGCGTCCTTTCGATAATTCTCAATCTCTCTCTCTCTCTCGCACACCCACACGTTGAATAAGAAGAACGCGTCTTGCGTTCGTTCGTTTGTTTCTTGTAAATGTAGCGACTGAGAGGACGATAAATAACCCTTTAGTAGCTCTTTATCTAAAATAGCTATTTTGCGCATTACATACCCTTTAATGTACGGGTATTAAAGGACGAACCGTAGAGCTGAAAAAGAGGAAATTGAATTATCCCGATAATAAATGAATACAATTTGCGCCGTTTGTCTCTCATCTCGTCTCGTCTTCTCGCAACCGTCTCTCTCGTTTTCGACATTTCGTTTTTTTTTTGTTTAGCAAATGTATGTACATTAAAACGTATTTGAAAATTCATAATTCTCCGTCCTTTTTCGCTCGTCTCATAAAAGTATATTTATCTTTTAAAATGATATAAATCTTTCATAAACGAAACGAACGTAAAGTATAATGGGAATAAAATAATAATAATAATCTTGATGCCAAATGAAAGACGGTGGACGAGGGAGTGAATGGCGGAGGAGAAAAAGGAGTAAGATATGAGGCGAATTCCTCACTTAAAATAAGTATTTGAATAATTGAAGAGAATCGAATGAAATATTAAAGAAGGTACGTGAATGTACGTTTAAAAACGAGCGAGACGAACACTGAAAGTCCGATAGTGAGATAGTTACCGTCTTGTCCGCCTGCCTCGCCCCCGTTTCTTCCCTCTGCATGGGTTAAAGAATAATGCGATGAATTTCATTATTAAACTTCCACTTCTAAGTATTCTAACATACACCTACCACTTGCCCTCCATTATTTACTTCTTTCGCCTTTTCCCATCCGTCTCCACGTTCTTTCTTTCTCTCTGCGCCTCATCCTACCCAATTGACTTAATCTTTTCAGCAGGGACGCAGAAGAAGAAGGAAAGAAGTCTGATCCTCCGAGATTGTGTACCTTAACCTTCTGGTAGTAGAGCGGTGGCAAGAAATAAACTGGTAATGTTTGGTAATAGAGAGAAGTGCCGGCAAAGTTGGTTAATTAACCTTATTATAGCGTTTGAACTACCACCATAAACGGGGAGGAGGGCGAAAGTATTAAATTACTTGACCTCTTCATTCGTTAAGAATGAGGAAAGTTGCCACATAATGAGACAAGTTCTCGTTTTAATACGACACGTATTACAGGATTTATGCATGGACAAAAGATATTTTGCAATTGTTCCCAGTTTATTCGGCGAATTAATTCGATTATGCAATTTGTTTTTAATTAATCGATGAAACGGATATGGATCAGAATGACGAATGTGCTTTAATAACAATTAACCAATATTAATTAATAATTGAACGTAATGCGAAATATATTTTAATGCAATTATATGAAATGATTATTACGGCTTTCATTGTAAACGAATTATTAATTAAAAGCGTACTTCATAATTAAATATTTCGCATTTTCCATGTAGCCAATACTATTGTATTCTATATAATGTTGCTGTTGTTATTATTATAATATTTTTTGAAATTATTATTAAGATTATTTTTATATCTCGTACTTGGTACACGTTAATTAAATTAATTTTCATTTATTAACTAGTATAATTGTAATATTCTAGTGAATGGCGAATAGTTCAAGCAAAACTTTCCTATTAAACAATTATATATTAAATAAATGAAGTTTGTTTCCCAATGTTACAATAACGATGGTATAAAGTCAATTTAAACCAAAGCAAAAAAGGAATTGGAAACGCAAGAGAAAATTTTTGAACGGCGTCATTGCAACGGATTTCCTTGGCTCCTTTTTGCACGG
Organism: Hololepta plana; assembly: GCA_963695495.1. NCBI lineage: Eukaryota > Metazoa > Arthropoda > Insecta > Coleoptera > Histeridae > Hololepta > Hololepta plana. Next base: position 8,629,311 of record OY968837.1, on the reverse strand, counting down.
ATCTACGAGACAAAACGAGTATTTATTCAACAGCAAACAATATTGCTGTACGGAATTGAATAAACGAACGCACGCAAAACTAAACTTATTCGCATAGTTTTTTAATAAACAAAATCCCTCTTTTAATTAATTAAAAAGAAATTTGAGTCGACACGAAAATATATTAATTAACGGTGGAGTTCGTAGAAAATTCATAACGGTTTTTCCCGTTCATTTCTTTTTTCCGTTTCGCATAATTAATTATTATTAATTAAAATCTCTCGTCCATTTCTTTTTCCCTTTAGTTTCCGCTCGGACCGTACCAATGCATAACTTTAAATGCACGATTCTCCATACTCATTCGAATGGATTTCGCATTCAGCAACTGCTAATAATAATAATTAATGTGCATCTAGTTGTTGGTCTGCATTTTAAATTTAATTAACTCATATTCCCGTTTATTTAAAATATTTTTGAAAATATGTTTTAGAGTTGCTGGTTGCACGTGGATTAAAAGAGAATTTGCGTAACTTCTAATTATTTCTATTAACAGAAATATGTTGATGGAACTTTCGCGAAACGTTCGTAATTCGTAATATTTTCACAAATTAAAAACTCCGTCACCTTTCGAGCGATTTATCGCCATTTCGTAAACGATAGAATAGCTCATAGTGCGCGGTAAATCGCGTCGGCAATTAATGCTTTCCCTTGGATTTTCCATTCCCATTTTCGCACAAGTGAATTGGCATACGAGGATATGCACGACGAAGGACTATCATTATTATCATCATCATCGCCACTTAAAGCGCCCTTTCTTTTCCAAGAACGGCAAAGGGTTTCGAGTAATTCATCCCCCAACCGTTCGTCAAACCCCCCTACGTTCACGTATGCGCCTTATAACACTTTATTTACCCCCCTACACACATGCAATAAATGTAAATGGAATGATTTATTACGAGTAACTTTTATGTGAGAGCATATAATAATATATATGCACACGCGAATATATGTTACACGTGCGAATTGTAAAATATAAATAAAAGACGTATGCGAAATGTACGGCTATAAGAATCCACCGTACACGTTGGTAACGGTTCGGAATACATTTCGCAACAATTTTATTTGAAAGGAATCATTAGAAAGTCGTCGTTGTGCAACGAATGGCAGGCGAAGAATAAAAATGGAAACGAGCGGTTCAAGTTGGCAAAATTAATTTATCGTGCGCTCTCTCTCTCTCTCTCTCTCGCCTAGTCAGTCGTCGAGACGCTTTGATTTTTCTATCACCTATTCGCAACAAGAAACACGCTTAATCGACGCTTTTGACGACGATCACGCCCGCCACCGTACGGTCGACGTTGACGTGCAAACTATTTGTCTTCATCTTAGTTATAGTAATCCCCCGTTATGGAAGTCGAGTCCATTAATCAAACACTCGTTTCTTTCGGATTTTTCGAAAAAAAAAAAGTGACGTTTTTTGTAGTTGTTTCGGTTTATAGCATTCGACTCGATTCGCCAGTTATTAATTTTATTTCCGTTCGCCAATTCTCTCTGCGGCGGCAACAGTCAATTTCCCTCTCTCTCTCTCTTCTCTGTTCGGATTCTTTTTAATACTGCCTCTAATACTGCGAACGACGAGTTGATGATAAAATGACAAGATTCAAATAAGATAAATCGGTTATAATAAATAATCCGGATCTGTTAGGGACACGGATAAATATCTGGAAGCTCGCTCTCTCCGTATGTATTATACGTACTTCCAATGACGATCCTTTTACTCGGAAGCTAAAGCTTTGTCTTTGCCAATACTTAAAGCGGAAAGCAACGGTCTTTTCCCGTTTTTATTTCCGCTACTTTATGGGGAAGAAGAGATTGGAAGTTAATAGGGACATAAGGTATCTCCCTCTTTCTCTCGCTCTAAATATTCGAGCATCCAATCCAGGATTCCCGTTCGACGTGCATACTTATTCGAAGACGGAAACGAAAGAAGGGAGGAACAAAAATAGGCAAGGGTCGGTGGTGTCGATGGTGGGCGGCAGTGTGACGGATTGCATTGGAAAATTTCATCTCGGAAACGTGCCGAACCGCGGATGGGGGAAGTGGGTGAGTTGCCCGAAAGAAAACGAAAAGAAAGAAAGAAGAAGAGGAAGAAAACTTTTGCTCTCTAGCGTTAGTTAGTTGACGGGTGTCGGGTGGATGGAGGCCGCGGTTGTTCGATACGGGTCGTGGGGTGGTTATTCTTGAAATGATTTATGTCCGACTCCGTGGCGGTATAATAAATCGCGCCGGATTTTACACTTGCAACCGACCGTCGCTGCCAAGAGCGCGTTCGCATTAAAAGTGGCGAACCTCGTTCGTTTCGCCGGCGTCGCTTTTTCTTCTGCTCTCTTTCGCACGCCTAAATCGTTGCAACGAAACCGCCACGGCACAGATGCCGATATTCGTCATTATCCCTCGCAAGAACTCGATTCGAATGCACGTTTTAATTGATTAAATTGCGAATTAAAGCTTCAGATTTTGCCAACTCCACACTCATTACCGGTCGCGATTAATTAAGCGACGCATTCAAATTAAACGTTTGCTAACAGCGAGCGAGCGAGTGGCGGACGTCGAGGCGCAAGAGATCGCCAGCAAACGCGATTTTTCGACTTAAAATACGACATTGGCAAATCGTCTTAATTCATTTCGCAAAAGAGAAATTAAATCGACGCCGAAAGGAAAATTGAATAGCGACTCACCTAACGTTGCCAATTTGATGATCTGCACGACGTCGCAATTCTCGCGCACCTCCAAATACGTGATCTCGCACTTGTAATTGGCCTCGTCCTCCACTTCGACCGGCGAAATCTTCAACAGCACCTCGTTATTCGACGCGATATAATCAACCATCATCCTGCAAAAAAAAAGGAAAGAACGAAACGAATTTTAGCATTATAATTCATTGCGTTAAAGAGGAATTATTTGTGCGTCAGAATATCGCAATCTTTTTTGCGCCCCACATTATTTTGCAATACTATCGTTCTTTATCCAATTAAAGGATAACGATCGTCAGTTATAATGGGACACTGCGAGGATCGCACGAAAAGCTGCGAAAGAGCCGAACAATATATGTTCCAGTGTGTGGAAGGGAGAGGATTAAAGAGGGCGAGTCGGTTAAAAAAAATGGATTAGAAAAATAGAGGTCAAAAAAAAGGGAAGGGAAAAATAACATTCAGAATGATAATGAAGCCGAAGATAAAAGGAGACGAAAAAGGGCGAGCGAGATGGTCGTAAATGGAATAAAATAAACGAGCGCCCATCATCAGCGTCAACTAGTACAACTTTCATCTATCTCGCACCGCTTATTTTTTCCCCTTTTCCGTTCTTGTATTTAACTTTATTTAAACGGTCTACTAGTACAAAAAGAAACATCAAAAGGGCGAATAGGTCCTGCACGGGGCGCAAAAAAAAAAGTAAAAGAGGGATGCGTATGTGAAGGGGTTGAAACGATCCGATTTTCGTTTTAAACTCGACCTCCCCCGCAAGCGCACGTATATCATCGTCGTCGCGCGAGAACGATCGCGGTTTCATTTCATATCGGTCCATTTAATGCCCTTGTTATTGTTGTTGTTATTACTTGTTGTTACTGCCCGATCCTACCGACACATTTTCTCTTTCCTGCATAATAATCATAAATATCCACTAACTGGCTCGTGTTTTATCGACCGGCGCTGTTACTCCTTCTATCGTTATTATTACAAATGGATTTAAACGACAGATTGATCGGTTCCAATTTCGAAATAGGAAAGATACGCGGGATCGAGGGGGTCCGCATAATTATTGCCATTGGGTTTATTCGCGTTTACGGCCGACGCACGGGCGCGGAGGAAGGAGAGAGAAAGGGAGCAATTTTGCGGAAAATTCGCATTAAATTCGACCGTATAAATTCGCATCATTTCATTTACAGTCATTACACTTTTTAAAAAACAGGTGTGCGATGTTTTTCGCGTCTTTTTCGATCGATTTTGTCATTTCAATGGAAATCATCAATTGCGTCCTTTTGATGTCTTAAGTCGAGACGAGGAATTCGTCAACAATTTCGAATTGGATGGAGGACAATTTTGCGATCAAAATTTCCGCTTTATTAACAATGCGCCACAATGGATTGGAGGAAATCTAATTTTACCCGCCCGTCTTCCATTTCCTCTTCATTTCATTCCTTCTTCTTCTATTACGGAGTTCGGACCAAAAAAGAGGCAAGTTAATAAAAAGTAACGAGTATAAACGAATGACTAAAAGTGGCGATGAAGCAAAATAAAACGAATTGCGGATTTTCAAGGGATTCCTCAAAAGAAAAGTGGAGTGAACGAGTCGATGATAATTGGTAATCGGCGGGCCGCTCTTTGTCCATCGAAACTATTCATACAAAATACGGTTTCGTTCTCGTGCAGCATTTACCCTCGATCTCCGTATTTATGGGCGCTTTATGGAAAGGGACGATGGGCGCGTGTAATGGTAAGAAAGATTTGATTGGGAGGAGGACCGAACAGAAGCGAACCCTTCTCATAAATTTCGGGTCAAACTTGTCTGGAAGGTAACCTTACGGCGCGGTTACATTGTTATTACTACTATTGTTGGGGATTATTGGACTACATTCTTCCGTAATTCCTGGAAGTGGCGGAACTTTTCATATGCCAATTGGATTGATGGCATCGAAGTTCGCAAAGTTGTCCCTATCAGGTAAATGACAAAACATTGTTTCTGACTTATTCGGAATATTACAAGTGTTAAATCCTTCTTGGATAGATGTTAAAGAAATAAGGAAATGTTATGATTAAAAATATGAAGTCGTAAAAGCAACGAATGATATTAAAATATTGAAACGCTCGTTGATGGCAATAAATAATGTAACGCGAAAATGGGATTGGAAAATTCGATTGCATCCTTCTACGCTAACTCGACGTTATTGCGAAAACAACAGCAGCGATCGTAGAGAACAATTTATGAAAAGTCATTCGCAAATATTCGCATCTTCTTCCATTTCATCATCCGCAAGTAAAACAACGAGCAGCGATTCAATTGAAACGGTTATTTACTGCTTTGATTAATCCCGAAAGCCGTCTCAAAACGTTGTCATACAATGTATCTTTATTATATCCGTTTTTGCAATTTAGTAAAACAAATTTACTCGAGCGTTTGCTAAGTGCAAGGAACTGCACCAAAAACAGATGCATATTTGCAAACGAAAAGGGCAAAAAAAAGATGCGAGAAATCGAAACGAGGACGAGGATTAATTAATGCCATTGAATAATTCATCGATCGATCCCATATTTTGCGAACGTAATTAAAGTGACTGCGCGGGCGAATCAAAGACATGTAATGGCAATTCGAATCTGCACATCGATGTATATATATAGTTTAACATTATTAGTGGCGAATTAATGCAGATTGCATCCAAAATCCACTGCACAACTGCCACACAGACATCGACAAAATATTATGTCGTTACAATTTATACGATACGATTATTACTATCATTAAGATTTAAATCGATAATTGTTTAATATGTACGTATCATCATCACTCCATTATTGCATTTAGCCCATCGACTGCATATCCGGGCTTCGATTATGAATGCGACGGAATATTTTGTTATTATTAACTTGTCTGGAGAGTTCTTCTGTTTATAATGCGATTCCGCATTGCAATTCATCAAATTAGCATTACGCCTAAAATGTAGTCGTCATTTGTACTTGCTACCGATTTAACACGCTTTATTCGGTATAATACGTGTGTGTGTGTGTGTAAAGCGTACGTTTGAAAATGTCTAAATTAAATTGTAAATGCTGTTTTTGGCATCTTATTATTATTATTATTATCAGTACGCGAATCCTTTAACCCTTTCGATTTGGTTTCGTTTCGAGCGTTTGTGAAAGGAAAACAGCCCGAATGCACGCGGCGTGTTAATCTTCCCTCCGGGTCTCGTTAGCGAAGAGACTCCTTAAGAAGCCTTCGAGCTATATACGGCTCTTCTTTCTTATATTATTCCCGTCCTCCTCCCCCTTCATCCGCTTCTTCTTCTTCTTCTTCTTCGCTTGTCTAGTACAAACTGCTGCTAATTAGAAACGGAATGCAATGGATCCCTTAATTATATATCCATTTTCTACGTATGATAAACACTCGCGTGCGTGTCTCTATAACGTATCCGATTTACGTTCTTCAATAAACTACGAAACGATACGAGAATAAGAAGATGAAGAGGACGGAGTGAGTGAGTGTGTTTTGATAACGATAATAACAATTTCTGGCGATGACGGCAAGAAAATTTCACTTTTCTCTTCATCATCATCATCATCAGTAACATAATCATCGTTATCGCTACCTTCTTCATCATCATCGTCGTCGTCGTCGTGCTCTTCATCGTTCTGTGCTTTGAGCAATTGTCGGATCAATTTATTAAATTCGAAAATTAAAGGCATAAATTTGAAAATCTAATTTTCGCTCTACACGTACTTCGCGCGGGGAACCGTAACGCGGCAGCGGGAGATACGGGACGAGGGCGAGATAAAAGGAAAAATTAGGGGAGGATAATAATTTTCTTTTTGCACGAAAATGGGAACGATATAAAAATGAATGAGGTGCCGAATCCGTTTAAACAGTGTAGAACGTATTAAAAATCAAACAATTGGGTTGGAAACGGACAAGAAGAAGGCGAAGAAGGATACGGAGGGCGCTTTAAGAAATAATGAACGATCTGAATGAATGGCGTGCATTCATCCCCCTGATTACCAACTTAACGGATAGATAGAGGGTTAATATATTCGCGCCACTGCCACTAGTCCATTTGGAACATTAATTTTCAACGATCCCTTTCGCTCCGCAAGACGGTTAATTCTTCCCCGTCGCGCGTCTCTTTCGCTCGCACCGTCTTAATTTATTATTAACGAAACGGTACGCGGCGCGGTTCGAGCGAGACGAATGAACATTTTACGGAAACGGATCGCAAACTACGCTCTTCGCTCGCCATTTAGCCGAACTTTCTTCTAGTTCGATATTCCTTTTAGGCTTTCGTTAAACGAAGGTATCGATAGGTCGCACCTGAGGATAATACGAAATGTGCGACGTGCGAATTATTCCATACTCCATATCTCATCTTTATTTGTTTCGCTCTTATTTATTTCTCCCTAGTCGATCATTCCCGCTACAGCTCTCGTTTTTCTCTCTCGTTCGCTTTAGCGCTGTTAGTCAAAGAAATGCGAAATTGAGATGAATAATAAAAGTCAGCGCGAGTGAGTAGGATTTAGGAGTTAAATTAACGGCCGAGTAACTTCGCGCGAAACGTAGTAGTTGCCCATTGTGTGGGGCGGATAATAAATGTAGTAAGTAGCCGGGCGCCTCCACCAGAACTGTGCCGGCTTAATGTTATTGTTATCGTATGAGGAATTTGATCGGAGTGAACGTACTTTGTTTGCGCTAGTTCGTTTATAATAGCAATAATAACAAGAGCGAACACATACATGTGGCGTTTTGCATATATAACGGTCGAATGCACTTTAATGTTGTTTTTAATAATAATTTATTTTAAACATGTACGTATTGTTATTGTTATTACTAATATGAACAACATTATAATGGACACTCGCTAATTTCCATAATACCTTTCGCAAACAAACAAATCCTAATTATATGTTTAATTAAAAAAAAAAAAAACGGTCAAGAAATGCAACGCAACAGCGAGCAACGAAGCCAGCGAGTTGACGAATTATTTAAATACGTGTTGACAAAAATAATATTTTATCAGTAAAAAGCTGCGGACGAAATGAAAAATAACCAAGCAAAATAACAACGGCAACAACATCAGCCGTTATTATTTGCGCTTAAATATTAAATGAAAATTGTGTAATCCCCGTGCGACGTTTTTTTCTCCATATATTATTCGCCATCAAAACAATTTCGCGTATAAAGGGAGCAATTTTATAAACAAATATTTTTGCAAAATTTATGTAGAAAAATCAAATAATTTGCATTCGGTGTACGTGTACGTACCTTCACTATATTAAAAAAAAATGCAACTAGACAACTTTTCTGTAGGAATTAATAGTTTCCATCGCTATCCGAGTACCTCACCAGTGCAATCAACGTTCCCCTTTTTCACTGTTATCGATTTCAACGAGTACAACCATTCGACTGATACGTAGAAAAAGGAAGAATACGAGAGAGAGAGAGAGAGAGAGAAAAAAAGGGACGAAAGCAATTTCATCTCTCCAGTTCTTCTATTTCTCTCAATCTTGTACAACCCAGTTTTGCATTTCTTCCCAATCAATCGAACGAATCGCATAATACATCCCAAATGACCCGACGTTCGTTATTGACTATTGTTACGTGTAACAATAGAAGGGAAAAGATGCAGAAAAGAGTAGAAAAAAAAATAATAAAACTCCTCATTGCCTATACGACGTAATATCCCTCGATAGTAATAAAAATTCAATCAGTTCTCCAGCTGAATTTTCCGCAATCGTAGCGCTAGTAATAATATAATGATAGTATAGCGAAGAAAATTAGAAAGCGCAATTTACGCACGAATGTAAAATATTTGGCTGAAGACCACGACTTTTACGGGCGAAAAGTCGCACGATTCCTATTAGCAAATTGGTTCAATTCAATCCGAGCGAATCCGATCCCATAATTCGTCAATAATGACTTAATTGGTCTTCGCATCGATCCCCGCCATTCACTTCTTCTGCTCCATGTACACATTGTAAGTTGGATGGCTAATTAACGAGGGGTCGGATCTTCCCCTATTTCTTCTCCCTTTGCTCGAGAACAAATAAATTCGCGAAGAAGTCGGGAAGCGAACGACGCAAAGAAAGAGCGCGAGCGACGAGAAAACAGACCGGTGAACGAACTTGTAAGCACGGGAAAATACGAAAAAGAAAGATAAACGAAGCTGCAAAGTCAACAAACGTACCAAATGTGGAAGGGCAAAAGGTTGACTATGGAAAAAGGCATCAGTCTGTTAGTGTGCTCATTCTGGCGATCAATCAGTAGCTCGTACACTGGGGCAGTGGCGATATTGAAAGAAGAAAAAAGGAAACAGCGGGCCTGTCAATCAAACGTGGGGTGAAAAAACTTCGTCTCGAAAACGGGATTTGACAAACAAACGGCGAACAACAACAACGACAACAAAAAAAGCGCTTGAATTGCAAATTGCAGGAACATAAAGGCCAACAGCGAGCACAGGTATATACACAATGTTAAACTAAACAAAACTAAACGGAACGCCTGTCTGCGTATCAGTTTTTTGCAATTTAGATAGATAGATGGAAGAATAGGAGCAGTTGGAGGATTATTAGTGAATTCCCTCGTTCTCGTTCCGATGGGCGAACACGGCGAATGAAAAAGCCTACGAGAGAGAGAGAGAGAGAGAGAGCAAATTGCAAAAAAAAAGATAAGAATGGCAAAATAAAATCAATGGGAACAAGCTTCGACTAAACAAACAAATCCGTATGAATCAATCGGAACGAGTGAATACACGACGAATAATCTATTTGAGCTTGATGGATAAAGTAACAACAACAGCGGCACCAGGACGAGGAGGCGGCGAGGACAACAACAGACAACGTTAAAGTTTACTGTCAATAAGAGATTTTTACCTTTTTTTTTTCATTTATATGCGACCCTACGTCGTTGCCAACTACGTACGTATCCAAAACTAACGGGCCTCGTACTTTTTTATTATGTAGATACGTTCACGTAAAAAGCGGCACGTTGAATAAATAAAAAAAGTAACAACAAAAAAGTGTGCGAAAAAAAGTGAGCAGCCCAATGGCGAATACCGGGAACCCTTGGCAAAATCGGTAATCGGCTTTCCTACTCAAACATTATATATATATATATATTGTGTCACCGAAAATTTCCAAAACTTTTCTAATTAAAACTACGAGCAGTGTGGAACGTATCCGAACGAAACGCGCCCAACCCCGTCAGTTTGCGCCTGCTGCCCCCACAACTCGATAAAATATAGGCTATAAATAGAAAAAGAAAACTTGGGAAATTGTTAAATTAAAAGATATTAAGTGTGCAACAAAATGATTACAACCAAGAACACTAACGATTAAACAAATAAAGTCTCTTCCTTTTCCCCCATCAGCCGTCTCCGTCAAGTCTTAAGCCTCTCTTCGTCAGTCATCGCTCGCGACTTGCAGATATGAAACAAGCGTGAACGGTTTTCAATTTAAACGAATGTTTCGTGCGAGAAACTTTTTCCCGTCCACGAGAAGAATTACGTGCAGGTGAAGAGCGAGCAAAAAGAAGGCGAAACATCAAATAAAACGCTCGTCCCTATTACACATTATATCAGTTAGACGGGGTTGGGTACGCTCATAATACACATCTAAAGCTATTATTATATCCGTGTATTATAATATACTCCGGCACCACTTTCGCTCCAGTGGCTGTTAAATTTTATGTCTAAAGTTGGGAGCCCCGTTACTTTTATTTCCCTCGATTCTTTCTCGCATTTTTTTTTGTCTTCCCTTTTTGTTCTTCGCCTTTCCCTCATCGGCGAACGTTCGGAGGTACCGTGTAGTAAAAATGAAGTATTATCGGGAGGAGGAGGAGGAGGAGCAGAAGAATAAAAGGTGAGAGAGCGAGTTGGGCGAAGCGCGAAAAACGGTTCAAGCCGTTTATTATTGCAATATGTTCGTTATGCTATATATAAATTTTAAGCAATTTGTTCTTCTTCTGCTCCAACCACCCTCTGGTATATAACATTATATTATATCACATTTCACTCTTCTTCTTCTGTTCTTCATCCACTTATTATTATTATGTTAGATTCGTGCGTTTTGGAGGAAACGGGAGAAAGAACTGAAAGCGAGGAATGAAACTATAAAAATCACATTATTTATGTGCGGGAAAAATGGTGCGGCCTTTTAAAATTAATTAACATCGAACATTTCTTAGGAGAGCGCTTGCAGCAAAAAAAGGAAGCAAGAATTTAATCATTCCGTTAAAACAACGAGAGAATTCGTTCCTTTTGCAAGTTTTCGCGTTCGCCCTATTATTATTATTATCCTTCACCTGGGACCGGCAATTACAACAGACGTTAACTTTTACTGGGGCCGTTTAAGTTAGCGGCCAAAAAAAAAGGAAAGAGCTTCCCATCTAGATTCCTTTAAGCACTGCTTTCGCGTGCGAAAAATGGAACAAAGCAAAAACGAAAGAAACGGCGATTAAGTATAAAATGTTGGTGTGTGTTAAAGAGAGAGGAAACAGAGTGAGGAACGATGGCGAAGAATGAGTGAGAGGGAATTATTTTTTTTATGGATGCCAGCTGTAGTGAAACGGCCGGAATAATATTGTAGTTACAATGTATTCCTCTCGGTTATTAGATGTATACGTAATATAAGGAAGATGTGTGTATAGTGTGTATTCAATTACGTCGTCTATAAAATAAAAATAACGATTGTATTCGCCCGTCGTTTATGCGATAAAGTAAAAACTGGGAGAAGCGAAAAGAACGGCTAAAAATGGAACAAAGCGATGGTGCTTTAACGCGTAATCTCGCCCATTTATTTTGATGGTCATGGGGTTTAATTTGCGTGTCTGTTTGTTTATGGAATAAAATCCATCGTCGTTAGCGAATGGGCACTGAAATACTCGTCGATTTTGCAATTTCTTGCTCATAAACGAAATGAAGTTTGCTTTTTTCGCGCGAAAAAGATCCAAAAATCGAACAATATAAGGCGATGGAAATTCTTCTTTAACCCTCATTCATACTTTCTCCATACATCGCGAGCGAATTTTGTTGTGAAAATTGAATCTCTTGTCCCGGCAAGAAATACCAAAACTGATAACAGCTGGATGCATAAGAATGGCGAAAAGAGGCGAGGAAATTGGAAATCGTCGAACGCGAAAAGAAGAATTTATTTCGTCGAGCGAAGTTGACGAGATTTTTGCTGAAAGCGACAAAAAAAAAGAAACGTTATCGGCAAAAATAATCGAAACGTTTACAGGAGAATTAATCTGAAGTGATCCTCCAAAAAAGGGCGATTTTGGTGGAGGCGCGAGGCGAGCAATAACAAACCAAAATACTACCGGCCGAGAATGTTCACGCAACGGGAAACCAGATTATTAATAACGCCGCTTTTCATTTTTAATATTATTTATTTCGAATCCCCTCTCGCGCACGCTTTTTTTTAGGCCGCCGTTAATTTTATTTCGCTGCCCGTTATCCAGCTCCGTTTCCCGCATTTCTTTTTCCCCATCCTGCTATTATCACCGTTCGCTTCGGGTTTAGTCCGCGACGACGAATCGCAGGTGGTTTGTTCAGCAAAAGCTCGACGTGGAAAGCGATTTTTTTCCACGAGCGAAACGCGAGAGAGAGAGAATTCTTTTTCGACTGGTCGAACGTCGAAATTAAAAAAAGAGCGCTTAAAACGACCACGCAAAGGTCCATTATATTATTATTTTCATTGTTATTATCATCATCAACATCGTGTATATCGTTATTTCGAACGGTACGGTTTCGAAGCGAAAAGAAAAAACTCGCAGCAAAGTAAAATAAACAACAATAATGCGATGATAATAAACGGGATAGAAACGGAATTATTTCGTATATATTTTACTGGACGGTTTGCCAAAAACGCTTTATTGAATTACCTTCTACTTCGTTATCATCATCAACATTTTCGTTTTAATTTTAATTTTTTTTTGTCTGCTTCATTTTCGTTAATCACGTTTTTATGGCCGGCCCGTAACAATAATGACGACGATAATCATCGTTAGAATTTCAACAATTTTTACAATTACAGCCAGTAAAACGTTCATTAATTTTAATAGCTGCAGAGAGAGAGAGAATGGTAATGACTATAAAAAAAAAGAATTAATTGCATTGATATGTACTTCGTGTATTTTTAAATGCATAATTTACTAAACCGAAGAACAAACGCAAAAGGCATTTGGGCTAGTTCTTTCGAACTGACTTTCGTTTATAGTCGAAGAACAAATTGAAAAATATAAGCGGCCAGTTGGGAAAATATAATAAATAGAATCCTATACTAAATAAAAGTGCCGATCGAACAACGTCGTCCGAATTGCCCGTCGACAACTTCATGCGATATTACGTCGATATGTGAAATAAATCGCTTTGCCTCCTTCTTTTATTCTCACGAACCTTTCGCCCATTCATCTATTCCAATTGAAGCAACAAACCTACGTTACAGATGAGCTTAATATCCGTTTAAAAAGCGACCGTTTAATAGGCACCTGCATCAGAATCATTTAACAGCGACAGAAGTGTCGGCATAACAAATTACCGTGACGCGCTCATCCAAATTTCCTTTCCTCCCCGATAAACACCGGGCGAAAATAAGCTCGGCGGGTGGTGGTGAGTGAGCGAGTGAATTAGAGAACGGAAATTATGACACGAAAGATTCTCGACTCCGCTGCACGATAGCGCTCTACATAATAATAAAGGTTATAACACGCGCCGACACCGGCGTATCCGCCGAAACAACTCGCGGAGACGGCTCGAGAGCGGTGACACCGATCGAATTTTATTCGAATTTCGCTCTCTTAAATTCCTCCTTTTGGGATGGATCGCCCCGAAACGGATCGATATCGGGAGCAAAGCGGGATGGTCGTAACTTAATATCGGAATCACGTAACCGTGCCAACTTATCCGAAAGATAATGGGCGACGGGGTGGGCGCAATGAATGTGGAGCGGCGTCGTAATTATAATAATGATATCGCTTTGGCCCCGTGTAAAAGCTTCGGGGCGAATTATGTAATACCTCTGCTCGGTCCTCTTAAACTCCAACTTTGCTCCGTCCCTTCTTAATTATGCGTGCGTGTACGTGCGTTTTGCAGCATGCAGAGGAAGAAAAGTATCTTCGCGAGCCCCGTTGCCTCCGCCAAATTTAATACCTAAGCTCTCGTTACCGTCATAAATAAATTCTATTCCTAACTTTTGAGATTTGCCCCATCCACGTGGAATCAACTAACGAATTTCTCTTTTGCAAGCCGGTAAATATCTGTTTATTAACGAATGGTTTACCACCCACGACGTTACAGAAGGTAAAATGTTAGCTGAAGAAGTTTAAATCGAGCGACTTTTCGTTTTCTTATAATTTTTTTGTTCTTCTACTTCTTCGACGTCGGCATCATATTCGTGGCACGTATGGAGTAAGTCTCTAAAAGTATCGAATAGCATTTAGTAGTACCGTCTCTCCCAGTCTCAATCGTTTCTTTTTCGTTTCTAGTTAGATATCATCATTACTGCCGCGCCCTTTCGGAAGAACCAAGCGATCGCCGTGAGGCATCCGCTGTACCTCCGACGAATCTTTAAGCACGAGCCATCGTGCTCGCTCAGCAGCAGCAACGGCATCGGCATTACGAGAGGACCTATCGCTCTGATTAACCCAAATTTTTTACTCCACTTCGCCGGTTCTCCTTTTTCTTACATTTCGTGTTTGAAGAAGGAAACTCTGCAGCACCTCGGCCTAACAATTCGTAAGGATCAGTTTCGGCGATGTTTTTTGCCTCTTCTGCCTTTCTTTTCCTTTTCTACTCGTATAATGTTTATTTTAACTCGTTGCTCATCATTTGCAACAAATTGAATCTGGAAAGGTTTATTTTTTTGGTATTCTTCCTCGTCGAATTTCTATAAATGTTAATCGTTTCTTTTTCTGGTTCAATTCAACATGATACTGAAATTAAATTTGCCAATTACGAGCAGTTGCCGCGGATGGAAGTAATTAGTTCGTCAGAAACGAATTTGTTTGCAATATCCGTCGGTATTCGCCTTTCGTTCGTTCGTTGATATTAAAAACGTTGCGAAATAGGCGAGTGGCAAAAATTTATTACAGTTACATTTTCCACTTCTTTCCCTTTTGGCTTACTCGCTACGTAATAACGGAATACACGAGAAGGATCCTATTGCAGATGAGCGGCAATAATAATAATTTCCGCTCTTATTAAGCTCTTTTGTAAAACATGATATACTACTAGTTGGAGATGATCTCCTTCCTTTTTTTTGCGACGATCTTAATCCAGATCCAACTTTAATTAACCTTCAACTTTAACTAGCCGAGTCTGCGAGGCGAGTGCAATAGTGACGGCGCAGAGAGGCGAGATTGTGGCGAGAGTGGAAGAAGAAGAAGGCGTTAAGGCAATAATAAAGATATGCAGCTGCAAAGGACGAAGTGGCGGAAAACTTATTACTGTTAACGACGCACTAAAGACGACCGACACGTCGCTCTAAATACTTTAGAACCCGCCGTTTTATCCTCGAAAAATTTAATAGCATCCGAGTATTCCATAAGTAGTAACATAGTAGTTACTTTTTAGGAATAGGTGACGAAAGACCGGCGTCGCAACGCTATGCTAATGTTGGAGATAAAAACGCTTTATTCGCCGCATTTTCAACTCGTTCGTATTGTTTAACACTCGTTTCGTTTGCTAATCTAGCTGAAAATTATCGCTTCCACACTCGCCATTCGACAGAAAGCATATTAAATCCATTTTAACAATGTGTAGTGTATTTGTTATTACTTGCAATAAGAATTCTCTATTAATGCCTATTTAAATTGCGCGCAATTACCCGGCACAGGAAAATCGCATTTACGGTAATTAAAATTTTAAGGCGGCGCAAAACGCGAATCGGATCGATGCTAATTGCTAATTAAAATCATCTGAAGAGACGAAAAATAAAATGGCAACAACGCGAACGTTAATACAATTAAATCGCATCGTTTTAGAACCGCGCGCCCGCTTTTTCCTATTAAGCGAAATAATAAAGTGGCGAGCAGTTTTGGCGAGCAATTTAATGCAAAGGATTTAAAAAGAAAAGAAGGTGAAAGAGAACGAAAAGGTAACACAACAATGTACGAAGCTATTAACTACTTACTAAACAATATATATCGGTGGGAAATGTTCGCATCCTTATTCCCAAGTCGTTCCTAGTTTCTTCGGCTTTCCTTTCTCTCTATATTTATCGTCTCTTTTCGCACGCTCCCAATGTAAATACGTACCCGGATTTATAACTATAATCTACGAGAAGCAAGAGGATGGCGAGTGAAACGTAAAAAGAAGATCACGGGAAAAGAGGGCGAAAGAAGACGCATTCCGCGAAGAAAGAATCCGAGCCTTCATCGTCCTCCTCGCTTTCATCATCTACCTCCCTTCTGGTCCTTGTAAAACTCTAGTTTTTTTCATTTACTTTTCCATCCTTTGCGGCGCTCTTTTGGCCTGCGTCTTACGTCCTTTTCTTCTCGTTTCTTTTTGTCTTTGCATTATATTCGCTGTTATTACGTATGTGTGTCAGTGCTACTAGTGGGTATTAAGTGTATAAGAAAACGGGGTTCGTCCTCTTCTTTTTCGCGTACAAAACTCTACCCTCTTCTAATCTTATATAAAACATTAAGGATTATTCTCTTAATGCGGGAGGACTTTGCTACGAGCGAAATATATGTATATATAACGAGCGACGAACGAAGAACGACAAAAATAAGAGGAAACCGGAGAAGACTGTCTTCGTGCGTTTCGCCCGTAGAGATATAGATTTTCTTTTCGTTTTTTTTTCCTTTCTTCGCATCTCGCTCTCCCCTAATTCTAACGGGAATCATAACGATACGCTCCCGACTCACGTGCGGGAATGTGTCTCTCATTGTTCCTCCTCCTTCGTCCCTCTCTTCCACGAGATTCGCGCCACTTGCGTTCATTCCGAATCTACATTAGCGCGCATTTTCGTGTAATTAATTTTACTTTATGTGAAAAATTGTTTGGATCTTCTCTTCCTTAAGCATCTTAACTGCTCTCTTCTTCATTCTTGTTGTCTGGTCGCCCAATTCTCCCTTTATCTGCGTCAAGAAGAGAAATGTTCCGCGTTCTTCGCCACCAACGAATGAATAATCATAATGTTCATTTTATCTCGGCGTCCTCGCGAAAATGTCGCTCTTTTTCCGCCCGCGATCCATCGATGGATTTTCGTCCGCTAAGATCCTATAAAGATCTTTTGCAATTTCGTTTGGTTTCTTTTTTGTTTAATAAAGAAGTAATATTTTAATATCAACCAGCAAATAGGTTTATATACGTCAAATGTTTTATATTGATAACGCCGTAGAAATGAGCGTGGAAATGGATGACGAAGCAAACGTTAAGAGGAAAAAAAGGAGCGCGAGAAAGGTTTTTTTGCACATTGATTTATGTAGCGATAAGTGAGTGTACGGTACGCATTAAATAAATGAATCCGCACCGTTCTTCTGGCACCGATACGGTCGTAACGTTGTAAAATGGGCGAGGGTCGGATAATCCGCGTGCAGGAAACGCAATTTTGCGCGAATCGACGATTATTGGCGACACGTAAGAGGCGATTCTGCCTTTGTGGGGAACAGTGATGAAATCGCGAACAAAAAACGACAATAGGAAAAGAAATGATTTTATATCCCTGTTGCAATTTATTTAATTAGGGAACAAAATAACGGATAAAACGCTAATAAAAAGGAAAACCAGAAGAGAACGTGAAAAATCTCCCTCGATCCGTCTCCCGCGAGGAGAATTGCAATTTTTGCGGGGTTTTATCCGTTCCGTTGTTGATTCTTCTTCTCCTTTTGTTCCCTCTACTTGTTTGTTTTCGCTCATCTTCTTCATCCAACCGTTTTTTCTTTTTCGTTCTTTCAGTACGCTTGAGGTAGTAAATCGAGGGATTTACTAGAGAAATAACAAATTTCTCTCTCTTTCTCTTTCCCTTACCCGTACACAAACAATTTCAAGTGTCTAGTCGTAAAAATCATTATCTATCATTACGGCTCTTGTCTGTCTACAAAACGTAACCTGGTCGTATGAGGAAGCGAGGAGGATGAAGGCGCAGGAGGAAAGCAAAGCAAAAAATAAATGAAAAATAAAATAAAATAAAGGGAGACAAACGACAAATCGGTGCTGCCGTCGAGGATTGTTATTAAGTTTCCTTGAGGGTTTAAACCGTTCCTCCGCCGTCGACGTTCGACAACAATGGACAATGGCAATCGGGGTCCAATTCGTTTCGCTTGCTTGCCAACCGAAGAACGACGGCTACCTTACCACGCCATTACATGCACAAATGATGATGATGATAGTAATAATATGGTTTACTTAAGTTTATTCTCAATCTCTCTCTCTCTCTCTCTCTGTGTGTGTGTGTGTATATGTAGGGGAAGACTTGCTGGTGTACGTTTGCCATTGTTGTTGTTGTTGTTAAAACTGCTGTTGGTTTAGTAATAGAGTCCGTATTATTGTACTGCTAGTAGTTTTGTTCACAATTACTAATTTAAACCCGGACCCTTCCGGCATTAGATACGGACGACCTACCGTAATTTCACGACGTTTAACCATTTTAAGGGACGAAATATAAAAGAGGGGACGGGAGCGAAAAGGAGAGAGAGAGAGACTTCCAAAGTGACCACAGTCGAAATTGCACGAATTGACCGAAATAAGGGGGGCGCAAACATTAAGAAGTTCGAACAGTAGGCACAATTAGATTTGAAGACGACGGTATCTTTAGGTTTCGCCATCGGAGGCATTAAGCGGAATGGCGAAGCATCAGAAAGAAAAGGAATCGTCGAACGAAATGATGGAAACAAGAAGAAATCTGAAAGGAAGTTAATAACAACAATGATCGTAATGGCGTGGCAATGCGATGTAATAAATTGAATGTACCACTATTACAAGGCGCTTATTTTTCTTCTCCTTTCCGCAAAAGACAAATAGCAATCGCATTCGTTTTGCTGATTATCGCAAACGAGCACATATGGGTGGAATTGCTCGTAAAATTTCATCTTACATAGCGGGAAGCAATATTGGGGAAAAAAAATAAAAGAAAAGAGAGACCCCAAAATGCGGTGTTTTATTCGGAACCCTTTCGCTCTCATTGTCCCTCTCTCCCCTTTCTCTCGCTCACGCATTTTTCCCTTTACTTTTTACTTTTCCTCGCCCACTTTTTGTTTGCCTTCTTATTCCCTACAGTCGCAGTTCGCACACAGACACACACGCACACATAAAATAAATTTTTGCCCCGTTAAACAGTCCCGCAGGATTAAACTTTTGTTATGAGTGACCGCACCGGAGGGATAAACGAAAAAAAAAAAAAAGAGGAATCGAAAAAAAAAAATAAGGGGAGAAAAGTAATGTTTGTCTTCTTCTTCGTGAGGGATCCTCGAGGAAATATGCGGCAAAAAAAGCGTGGGTGTGAAATGGAATGTGACGGTATTAATGAAAAAATGAAAGAGAGAGAGAGAGAGAGAAATATTTGGCGAAGAGAAGCATACAACGAAAGTTAATGTTATTATTGGGGATGATTGATCAAAGGTGTTTTTCACTGAGGCAACAGAAAAACTGATACAACGCCGGTAACATTTTCTCTGCGATTGCTTTGCTGCGCGTCCTCTTTTGTCGGCCAATAACAAAGCAAGGAGAAAGATGAAACGCAGTTTCTTTGCGAGCCGTCATCGGCCGGAAATTTTAAACCATTTTTTTCAATTTTCATTTTCCAGCTTCCTTCTGCACCCTTTTATGTTCCTTTTTCATGGGTTTGCCAACAAATCAAGCCAATTTGTCTACTGTATACCGTTTTCACCGAACTAGTGGATTAATTAAATTAGATGATATTTAATGAAGAAGCTAAATTACTGAGTATCAAAACCAAAAATAAATGGTAATCAATCGTAAGCGAAATTTTCCGGATTCTTTTTTCTTTTAGCTTTTCCATCGATTCCTACGTACCTCACCTTTGTGAGAAAGAGAGCGTTTCGAATGAGAGTATTCGAAATGAAAAAAGTTCTTCGTGGTTGACATGTAATTAACAAAAAAAAAGTTGATGGATAGATTTCGATTTTAATTTAAAAGAGTTGCCGCACAAAACCGGGAACGAAGAATTCGAGAGCGCACGCGAATGATGGAACAGAGCGCGATTTTCCACGAGGAATGTCAATTAATACACACGACTTTCATCAGGAAGTAAAAACAAATAAAAAATAAACTCCAAAGTCCGAATGAGAAAGTCAATTGAGTTGAAATTTTTTTGATGTTTGCCTGAATTTATTCCCTATTTTTTTTATAAACAAATTCGTTATTAATATTAAATAACAATTTTGTTTGCGATTTTTTTCGTTTGTTAATGAAAATGTATAAATTTGGACGATAACGGTAATAATAATAATAATATTAAAATGGAATATTTGATCAGTTTATATGTTATATACACATATAAATTGCAGAATAATAAATTAGTTAATTTACAAATAATTTTATATTAAAATTGAATTCCTGATTAATATCGCTCATGCCACCCAGTTTACGCCGTTCGTTAAATCTCGCCCGCCCATCTTCCTCAAAAATAGATTTGCGCCCCTTGTTCGAAAATTAATTATACAACATTATTGCAATTGCGGCGATGATTCACTCCGTTTACAACATCCAAACGCGCACTCCATTATTATCCGTATAGGTATGGAGAGTGGAACCTTTTTAATCCAACGTAAAATTAAACGATGGCGAAATCGGCGTGGGCACCCGCGATAAATAATAGGAAAGGTTTTGCAAACGTAAAACTTTTATAATCTAATAAAATTGGCAACCGATCCGGTTTCGTTCGCAAAGGACCTTATTATCCCCCGATTATTAATAACGATTTCCCTATCTACGAAACCAATTTTCGTCTTTTTTTACTCAAACAAATTCAACCGACGATATCGAGGGAGCGACATGAAAGGGTCGGCGTCTTTCTCCTTCGCCTCGATGTCGATCGCGAAAGTAAATTAAACTGTCGGCGGTAGACGCTAATTAATATCGGGCCGAGGAATTAGTCGAACAAGAAACGCCGCTCGTTAACTCCGGTATTTTAACGAGGCGCGAGCGCGCGCTAATCAATTCATTTTTGTTTACCTATTGTCGTCATCGACGTTATCAGAATTCGCGTGCCAATTAAAAGTAATTTCGCGAGCCCGAACAAAACGGTCTCTTTTTATCCAGCCCGATCGCGCAATTATATTTTAATTAGTCCGAACGACATCGAGTCCCTTATAAAAGGCAGAGGACGCGCTCGAATCGCAGAACTTTTGAAACAATGAATTTCAAACTGTCGACGTGTTTGTTGCTGATTTTTTGCGCGCTAGAGGTAAGCGATTCGATTTTAAATGAATTTCATCTCCCCAAAACTTTGTCGTCCCGTTTTAGCTCGGCGGTTGCATGGAGAACCGACCGCTGGAGGAACTGCGCGATCGATTGAAGGCGATCTTCTCGAAAGTGTACGACAATTCGATTTTCAAGAAATATTTGGACGGCATCAAGAAGGAAACGCAGCACGCCCGGCATCACGATTTGGAGCCGAGCAAATGCGCCGAGCCGCAGATCGACGTCAAATGGCCGACGGGTAGATCGCTGACGGAAATAAGCGCGGCGTTGCAGGATGCGGCCAAAGGCGTCGAGAAAGCTTTGCACGATCATCTGCGCTGCCTCGAGTTCCTCATCTACAAGGTGAATTTCGACGATCCCCACATGCCCGATCCGGACGCGTTTAAACTGAGTCTTTCGTAAACTCATCGGCCTGTTGTTGTTGTTGTCGCCAATAAAAAGATAAACGCCGATGAGCGTCAATTATGACGCGGAATAAAAATGAATTTTGATCGACATGCGATGGCGAAACGAGGCCGTTTATTCTTTCATTCCGAGAACCGATTACAAAGTTTATTGCGTTACTCCTTGCAATGATAACGTTTAATGAAGAGATTGGAAAACTTTTCGATATTTCCCAAACGTGAAACTAGCAATATATCTTATTCGGCGTTCTTCGCATAAAGTGCCGATTAATATTGTCAAAGTGTGCAGTTGGTAGCGCCGAAAAAAGTGCGCTCTCTCGTTAATATAAACCAGTTTGGTAACGTAAAGAATTTGCTATCAATAGGTGAGTATTGGGTATTAGCGATCGCAATTTCTGTCCCGAGCATAAGATGCCCTTTTCGTTTGATGTTTTCCCTCTTCTCAATTATTAAACTGGAGAAGAGAATCAGTTTAAAAGCGCATTGAAACGGCCGGAAACTTGTGACTGCTTCTTATGCCGTCGTTGTTGCATCGTATCGGGAGAAAAAGTCCATTATCATTAGATTCGATCATTTACTGCGAGTGCACCTTCAGTCGTCGCCGCTCGCCGTAGACGGCACAAACTCGAATTAAATAATAAACTTATCAATTATTGTTTAATTTAATTACTTGCGACTTCGTAATTAATAACTTCGCTCGAAGTTGCGCACGTTTTAAGACACTACGTTCCCCGAGTGAATTGTCTCTTCTGTTTCGTTAAAAGTGTGGTTGTGTAGAGTGAAATAATCGATGAAATCAAAACGGAAAAGAATAAAACGAAACCCTTTTCGGTTGGCATTAATTAATAGAAACGTCAACTGTACGTAATAAATAGTGTTTGATAAAGAAAAATAAATAGAAACACGGGAGCGGAATCGGATAAGATGTGGGAACTCGCAAGCACACGAGAGACGGTAATAAATTATAAATGCCGGCTAATAAACAAGTTAATTATTTAATTAGTTTTAATTAAATTATTATGTTTGCGTGACGTACACACTCACACACACACATACACGTGGGGAGGATGGATAAATTGTATGTGCGTAACATTGGCGCCCCCGGGTTAAGTTAATACGGCGCTCAAAAGGGTTGAAATTGTTTGTCATACTTTTGATTCGAAATCACCTTTCGACTGACGTGAACATAAAAGAAAGCCCCCACAAAAAAATGCCGTTTCGTATACGTTAAACTTCTCTGTATGTTAACTAAAACCGGTGAAGATCAATTCTTCTGTTCTCATTCCGGAAATCGCTAAATTTCCATGCGAAAATAACTTTATGGCCGAACCGTTAAATTCGCGGCCGTATTATTCATTTAAACGAAACTGCGCCATCGTCATCCGTTTTCGGAGGTTTTTATGTCAAAAACTATTCGTCCAAGTTTTTACGCTTATGTAAGCCGTAAGAAAACGAGAGATGACTGATGAGGAGGCAAGAGACGAAGGAAGACGGTCCAGAACAAAGAAAGAAAAAACCCGAAGCAGAAAGGAAAAACAAATAGTTGTGCATAGAAAAGATATGACGACGAAGAATTTTAAACGTTTTAAATGGAGACCGGAAGTGATGCGAACTAAAGACGAAAACTGACGGAGTACGAGGTGGATTTCGCAGTAGTCGTAAAAGGGCTTTCGCTATATGACGTACTATATTCGCGAATAATTTTATTTCTTTTTTGGGGCGATTATTTGAATTTCTGCAAAACTGGCAACAGACAGCGGCAATGGCCGTTGAAGGTTCGTGCAATTTTTAGGTCGATGCGCATAAAGTTTGTGTTCACGGTTCTTCGTTTCTCCTGTCTTTTTTTATATCTAATGCTACTGGCAAATTTTACGTA
Organism: Hololepta plana; assembly: GCA_963695495.1. Taxonomy (NCBI): domain Eukaryota; kingdom Metazoa; phylum Arthropoda; class Insecta; order Coleoptera; family Histeridae; genus Hololepta; species Hololepta plana. The sequence goes on along the minus strand of OY968837.1, from coordinate 8,605,907 downwards.
ACTCCATCCGATGACGACCTCATTCGACCCGTGTTATTTTATATCTCGTCCACGTGTAGAACAAAGGAAAAAGGTTACAATGACCTGGATGAGAACGGTTCCTATGAGAAAATTGCGAGTTTCATATTGAATGCGATTGGATTTTACGCGAAAATTCTTCTGATTACGAAGCTTACACATCTACTTAAAAGTCTACGTCTATTGGAAATTGTTCAGAGATTGGCACGTGACAAATACAAAAGATTTGTTTTCGGAGATATAAGGTGACAATTTCTATTTTAACGCAGAATTATAATTGGATCATTTTCAATTTATAAACCGGGCCGGAATGTTTAAAAAGCGAGGCCCGGATGGATCAATTAATTGCCGATACGATTCGCCCTTTTTTATTTGCCTCTCTTTCGCCCTCAATCATTTTCGCTTCTCGCGATCGCACCGCCTCTTCATTTCGGTTGTTGTTTTGCTGTCGGTAATTAATGCCAAAAGTAAAATTGGTAAATATCAATTGAAAGAAAAAGGGAAAACAACGCGAAAGAGAGAATTAATTGATCCGTAATCTGTCTATAGACCGATGATGCGGGTCCGTTTGTTTGTTCGTTAAATAAATTTGATCAGATTTAATTGAGATTAATTAGATTTTTTGTTTTATTTATTCTGCTTTTTTTATTAACTCTTTCGCCTCTAATCAGAGTATATTTATTTATATTGGGTATCACCTGATCGACTTTCCTGTAGTCCATCCAGTTTAATTGCTTGGCGAACGACCGAAAAGAATTAATTAGCCATTGTCGTCGAAACAAAGGAATGAACACAAAATTAAATTGGCGTTTCTTTTGTAGGAAACTGTTTGGCTTTTAAATAATAATGAAGCAAATTGGATGATTCACAGTTTAAAAAAGCAAAGGTGTCTGCTTGGGAATGGCAATAAAAGTAAATTCTTGTGTTGGGCAGAACGTAACCACGATTAAAAAACATCAGTCACCGTGTGGTGGTTGATGATGGCGATGAAAATTCCTTCCTCGTCTACCTCTTTTTTCTGCGTTTCCTGTCCTTCTTCTTCTTCTGTTTTATTGAGTGACGTTGATATATAACTCGGTGTAATTACACGATGTACTATTACCATCGACAATCTAATCCTCATCCAACGTACCACTGCTACTAAAGCGGAAACCTGCAGATCGTTTTTCCTTTTCTTGGTGGCAGTTTTTTGTACACCCATTGCTCCCCTTTTCTCTTCCCTTCTTCCACTTTCCCTCTTTTTTTACAGCGAAAAATTCTGATCACTTTGAATCAGTTATTATCAATTCTAATCGATAAAGATTGTCGTAAGGGCCTTTAATCGTTTCTCTTTATGTGCGAGGTTTGTATTCATCGAATTCCAACGACATGAATAATAGTCTCGTGCCTATAACTTTCGTAAATTAAAGCAAGTAATATTGAATTGATGGCCTAGATACGAATCCAAAGGTTAAATGAAAAAAATGGAAATTGTCCCGTCTATTCGAATGAAATTTTAATTCGCAATGCATCCGTATTAAATATTATCGTTCCAATATTAATAATCCCGCATAAAACGACGAATCGATATGCGTTCGAATGAAATTAGAGCGTAAACGATACATTAATCATATAAATTTAACAATAATAATAAAATCGTAATTAATTAAAGTTTCATCGTTTTCGTTGCGATTATTATTATGAATTAATTAATTAATCGCGGCGGTAGCGGAGACATTCGCAAAATGCGTATATCACAATCGAATTCATGTGAAACCACGTCGGGGAGGGAAAAAGTTCGTTTATTTATTGTCAGTTAATTAACATTTGCCATTCAGGCGACCGTAATTAGAGCCCTCGCATTTTCTTCTCGTTACTTTCATTAAAACTTATGGCAAATAAATAAATATCACCTCCAGTCGCGACGCTCTCTCGCGCAAATAATTGTCTCGTACACGTCGTTGAAGCGGCGACGTTTCGCAGGAAGCAACTAATTTAAAGTTTTAGTTTCGAAACGAAACAAACATTTCAATTGTTAATTGAAAAAGGGAATAAAGCAATTTGAATTAAGCGGCGAAAGGTTGATGGCGGCGGATGATGCAAACGGAAATAATACTTTCCATTGGAGGAAGAAAAACAAACGTACAAAGGCGAAGCCGGGGAGGAGAGGATAAAGTTGGCAAACCGTTTTTGCACGTACGTAAATGTACAAGAGGGAAATAATATCGCCTTAATTTCGCGAATTGAATGGCAACGAAAACAATTTACTTTCGTCAGTATCATCATCATCATCACTGTCGCCTTTGTGATTACAATTGTTCGTCGCATCTCTTTGTCACCCGCAATTCTTCGCAAACAAATTGAAAATTTCCATCGATTCAATTATCGAACGAGCAACGATCGAAATTAATTCTCGCCCGAAGGTTTTTAATTACGAACGCTATTGGCCGCTCGCTCTGCACGATGAACGTTCCACTTGTCATCGTCGTCGTCATTTCGGCCGCCGTTGCGATAATCCTCGTCAATGCGACGACGGAATTCTTAATAGCAACGAACCGGTATTTGGGTTAATGACAACAACGACACATGGGACGTAAAGGCTGAAGGGAGAAGGGTGGAGAATTCCTGAAATATTTTCCTTCGTCTTCCTAGTACACGAACGTATTAAGGCAAGTAAATGGTGTAGAGATGGGAAATTCGCGGAGATATGTCGAATGGGACAATAAACATTATATTTTCGACAATATTTCCATTCGTTTATTTGTCAAACGAAGGGGAACCCCGCAGGTGTAAATTCTCTCTTTCCCCACGTTATTTTTTGCTCGCTCTCGTTCACTCTTGGCTTATTCATTCCGTTTGCAGCTATAACACTCTTTTAGCCTAAATTCCTCTCGTGCCAGTTGTTCTTCGTCGTTTGATAAATGAGAGGATAACCGTTCTAAAGGCTAGAAAGTAATAATAGCCGTTATGATGATGTAATGGCTGGCCAGTTAGAGGCCCTTTTGCACGTTAACGTTTCCCCTTTTGCACTTATTTTTTGTCCTTTTCGTTTGAGCAAGGATAACAGTCGACCGGATATTTTACTATAAGAATTTATCTAACAATAAATTGTGACCGAGGGAATTGCGCCGTTTAACTTAAAAATAATCGCAATAATTTCATTGATAAATGTATAAACGATAGTCCATTTATTGACAACCAAAATGAACCGAAAGTCGTCCGCTGAAATTGGACTTGCAGAGAGCGTTTGTTCTCCGAGCGGATATAAAGTAATCCGGTTTCGCTATTTCGCTATACACATATTTCGCCTCGATAGGAAATAGTTTATGGTGCACGCTCTCGCACTCGACTCACTTTCGCCGTTTGCCCATATGTACGCGTATCATGCGGCAATAATAGAGTATGTGTGGCAGTAGCGAGTGGGAAAGGGAAAACGAGCAAGAGATGCTGCTTAATAATGCGTTTGATTTATTCAATCGGTTCGCATGGGGCCAATTTTTTATTTATGAAGGCAACAGAAGCAACAACAATAACAACGGCTACGAAATAAATGATGGAAGAACCAAAACGTTTCGATATTCACTCCCACGAGTTTCGACCATTTTTTTACCGGTCTCGCGAGGATAATGTTAAAAAAAGCAAAGTTTTGTTGTTGTTGTTGTTGTTACCAATTTTCTCCCATAAACATTGCCAATTCTTCTTCTTCTTCTTTTAAATATTCCTTTCTGTTCATGCTACCAACGTTTCATTTTTTAGCCGCATATTTGGAGTAATCAACTGATAATTTCATGGAAATGATTCGACTCGTCAAGATGTAAAAAAAGCGATTTTCTCTTTAAATTTTTCCTTTGCGAAAATTCGGCCACAGAATAATCAAAAAGCATTTCCCAACTTAGTCTCCTTCTCTCTCTCTTTCTCATTCGGCGTAATACAAGATTAAATAATTAAAAATAATTAACGCGCCATCATGAATTAGTGATTAAACCAGCAAAAAACAGGGAGCGTTTCTGGTGGATGCGCCGGGCCCTATGATTCAATCTCGTATCTTCTTGTTGTCTGTGCGAACCGACGGAACGAAATCAAATGAAAGAGGAATCCGAGCGAATGTGAACGAGCGAATGGTAGGGAGCGAATGGATAAAGGACAAAGCGCTGCAAGGGTGATACAAAAGAGAACTGAAGAAAACCGCAATACCTGAAAATATAATTAAATCGAATTAGAACGGAAAGCTGGAAATTAGCTCGTATTTCAATTGTTTCGCGTTATTATTATCATTCCCATCATCATCATCATTATTATATTCCCGACGTTTCGCTTTTGAAAAGGTTTCGTGTTATTTGCTTTCGTTTTTTTTTAAATTAATTTTCGGTGGTTCGCCCTTGTTCTTGCAGGTTACTCAGGAGTTTGTCAATATATGGTGCGTATATTAATTTATAGAGTAGTCCAATGCCAAAAATTTTGCAACCCTATACAAGGGATCCTTCTCTACATTTGCATTTTTCGCACAAATTGAAGTAAGCGTATTTTCGGCTTCTTAAATTGATTAACTACGCAAATAAACATTAGAAATCGATTAATAATTGTTGAAATACGAGTTTTACGTTGAGATTTATTCATTTTTTGAGACTTTGTTTTTCTTCAAATTTTGAACGAAATTATTCGACTAACCATCGCCCATTTTTCAATAGAAATTAATGCTTCGTTGACTTTTGCGCACAAATCGTCGCATGTAGGCCGACTGTATTACTATCATCATCGTTATTATCATAAGTACATATGGCTTAGTTACATTAACCGCATATGCGAAGTGAACACGTTTTCCCATCATCACATTCGTATTATGAATGACGGCAACAGGGAAAGAGAAACAGAAGAAGATGATGGTAACAGGAACAAGGGGAAGAAAAGGATTTCTGGTTTGTTTTCCCTCCCCATCCTCCCCTTTTACTAAACATGTATCTCTAACCGCCCGCAAGCTTTTTGCTGCGTTTATTTTCGCATTACAAAATTCCACCCCACATATTCTCCTGTATAGTCGTCTGTTCATTTTCCATAAACATATACAATACAAATAAACCAATACGACCCTCGTGGCGCTAATATGATGGATACGAAACGTTAGGGAAACATGCGAAAGAGAGAAAAGGGAAACGCTCGGCAAAAGAATAATAAGAATTTTGCAAATTGCATTTTCTCTCATTTAATCGTTTTCCTCTTCATTTTCCCCCTTTTAAAATGTGCCACCTTCAACGTGACGTTATGCTGATCCGGTCGAACGAAGAGATAACTAAAGCGCAGATGAAAATGATGGAATGCCTGCGTTAAATGTGCGAGGAAAAGGGAAACGTTTACAATAATAATCCATACGAGAGGATGGATCGATACGTTGGATCCGATCGAGAACGAGGTTAACGAGCCTCCGCGTCGCAATTGCTGCCTTCAGCTGCTTCACCGTCATATCGCTGGCTGATGTCGAATGCGATCGTTAAACGATTCCGTTGGCAATATCGCCGATGCAATATATATCTGCTTCCGGTTCGTAAGAAGAAAAAAAGAGAAAACGAAAATCTACGTGGATGAGGCCGAAAGAGACGATGGAATTTATATGGGATTTGTGCGACGTTTCACGTGGTATCCGCGTGTCTCTCGCGTAACGCTCTCGAACTGGATTATTTTTAATTAAGAAAGATTGACTATTCGCACGATATTACTCTTCTTCCCCTAACTTTTCGTTCTCGTCTCTTCGCTCATCTTCCCATGGATTTTACTTTTTTATCGTTGTCGATCTCGTGGAGCAGAATACACAACAACTTTTGATTAATGTATTATTATCGATCGTAAACGATAATTTATTATCATTTCCACTCGTTTCGCTGTAGTTTATTTTTCTTTCCTTTGTTGCCCTACTTTTTCGTGACCATTTTTTTGTTGTCTATCCTCTCATTCAGTCTCCGTCCTCTATCTTTTTCCGTCTGCTGGAAGAAAACGTTCAAGAGGAATTTTATTGTATTGCGGCCATCCGTTTCATATATATGACTCTTAGAAAAGAGATTATATCCCATAAATTTCAACTAGAAGAAAGGAGGAAGGAAAAAATGCGAAACATGTTCCTTTCACTTTTTTACACATATATTCGCCATCTAACATTTATATTTATTTATTACCTATGTTAAATTGTGATAGACAAAGTTTTCAAGTGAAAATCGATGAATATTTTCACGAGCTTTCGATACGTTTTTTTTTTCAGTTGTGGTTAAAAGACGGTTGGCAAAGGAAAATCGACAATTTGTTTCCGTTGCACTGTTCGCTATTTTCTGCTGATTAAAATTGATCGATTAGCCAATAGTTTAAGGGAAATAACGCGCTTCGAGTAACACCGTTTTTCTTTAAATAACCGTGCGCTTGTGGTCTACTTCCTTTTGCCAATAATAAATTACATTAATTCCATCGCCGGGTATAAAAGCGAATTCGCCTTGTTTCCTTCATCTCGTTCTTTGCCGCCCCGTTTTTATTGCATTCAATTCAATTAAAGCGTCCCAAGAGAATCGGCGCGAGAGAAACAGAGAGAGAGAGAGAGAAAGAGAGAGAGAGAGAGAGAGAGAGAGGAAAAAAGTGGAAGAAAATAAACCAAACTAAGAGAACAAACAATGAAGTACACCGTTTGCATTTTACTAAATCAACAACAATACAATGGGTTTGAATGGAATTTCGTTGGTTTTACTAGATGAATGGCGCGGCCTTATGCAAGTAGTTTGCACATTGCCCCCACACCCCGGGATTCGCAACTCTCCGGCTCGCCCGTTTTATAAAACTTTCATGTACATAAACAATGCAATTATCTCGATTAACTTTTAAATTATGTTATTAAAATTTATTTGCAAAAATTAAAGTCTAGCTTTATTTGCACAACGTAATTCACTCTTTACATCGGTTTGTGTGTGCGTTAATACTGTTGCTGGCTCGCAAACGCATTCCATTTTCACGTGGAAATTACCGGAGCGTATTTCGAAAAGAGATTTGCCCAATTATTAATCCACTTTGACACTCAACGCATTTAACCCCATCAAACATAATGGATTTTGAAATTTATTTTTATTTTTTGCGAACAAAGTTAACGAAACTTTCTCATTCGATTTCCGAATGTTATTTCGGCGACGAGTCTTCTCTTTCCCCATTTTTTTTTAATTTTATTTTGCAAAGGATTAACAGATTGTACTTTGGAGATAAAAGTGGGCGAGAGAGGGAGATATAAATGCAAATTAATCCGATTTCGTCGCCGTGTCCGGTTCGCTAATTCGACTGTCACGCAGAAGTTTGCTAATAATAATGATGATATTTGCTGTTCGGGTTAGCGTTTCGACGTGCAAGAAATTCGCCACATCTTACGTACTATTTTTCTCTCTCAAAGAGATTGTGCGAATACAACCGTAGACGAGGACATTATTATCGTTATCGCGATTGTTATTGTGACCTAATTCCTTAAACACACACACATCATCCCGTCCCGCAATTTATTTAAACGGGAAGTCCTCCTGCTAGATAAATAACATGCTCCATTTCTTAAGAGAAGTTCTCCTGCCATTTATTACAAACATTAGAGCACATGTAAATAATACGAAGATTCGAATTGCGATTGTTCCTCTTCATCGATAATCCATCAACTGGTTGATATTTAACACCGAAAGTTTGTTAAGAATTACTGGCAGAAACTCTTCCGCATTAATATTGGCCTCGCGTTCCCCAGGTGTAATAATTTATGTATATAACATCCCGATCGGGCGAAATTAAATGGTCCACACGAACAATTTATAATGTAATTAATTGAAGATATCTTCGAGTGTTAAGATAATGCTTTCAATAATAACCCGGCCAGCGTGCTCGGTAATAACGGCCGCTGCTGGCCGGCATCGATTGAATAACAACGTAATTCACGGACACTTGGTGTTCAGCGGCGAAAGAGAGAGCGCTGTAAACGTTCAAAGTTAAATTAGATCTTCTGGCGATGGTCGAACTTCTTTATGGACGTTAATATAACGCATGGCACGGAGGTGAGACCGTGCGGACTGCTAATAATAAATTAGACGGGCGAAATTTTGTGCAAAGTCAAATGCAGACGGCGGTCCGATCGCGTTTTATGCTCAATAATAATCCGGGCGAGAGAAGGAGCGCGTGGCCGAAAACCCTCGGCATAATTAATGACAATTGACGGGGGAACGATTGTGCAAATCGTCGTCGTTTTGAAAACTCCCGATCCTCAACTGGATAACGCGATCATTTGCTGCAAGAATTTGCAATAGTACATGACGAAAAATGAACCGCTCGACGTTCCTTTGATTAATTCTAACTTCGAAAACAAAATAACATATCGCAAATTTCGCCAAATTCCGGGCTAAAACTAGGCGATGAGAGATATTTGCTATTATTATTAGTACACGTGTCACCTCAATAATCGGCGACGCACCTTTTAATAAGGCAACGCTCTTCTTATATTATTATATTATTATTATTAAATAATAATAACGGATGGCGATGATTAAAGCGTTTGAAGTTTCTCGGCTTGTACGTTGGCAATTTTCTCTTTTGCCATCCACTTCTTCCTCTTAAAGAAACATCCGTTGTGGCGCAGACAACATTGCAATTACCGAGAAACGAAGAGTACAAGGATGGGGTCGGAGGAGGAAAGTCAGGACGAGCTACAGAAGTAGGGAATATCGTTTGAATTAGAATTAGGCCAACTTGTTGGAAGAAAATAAGACGTCTTCGAAATGGATGGTCTCGTGCCGTCCTCGTCTCTTCCTCGCGCTCTTTCTCTCTCCGGCTCTCTTATTCTTTAATCGTATTCCGTGCAACCCCCGTTAAACGAAAGTCGTCGTACACGTTTCGCCTAATTCGTTATTTATATTCGTTTTATGTACTGCGAATAATATTTTCGGTGCGAAATTGTATTTAAATGGTGTGTAATTTCGCGAGAAGCCGAAGAAGAAGGCGACGAATAAGCGAGGGGAAAATGCGAATGTAAACAAATTCGTCCTGTTTCCTTTAAAACTTCTCATTTTTGTTCCGCAAGAGAAATGCTAATAAAATAGTCCTTGGCTCGCCGCTATCGGGGAGCTTTAAAGAAACCGCTGACCGCGTTCTCATCGATTGTTACAACAAACATTCGGCTTCGCATCTATCGTTCTTTTGCAGAATAATTGCATTTTCGGCGCCGAAAAGTCTTCGAGCGATTGTGAAAGCGGTGACTTACCGTTGCGTGACGTCTTTCGGTCCTTCGGCGCGTGCGATATCGCCGACTTGGCTGAAAACGTATATCCTGGACGTGTCCTTGTACCATTTGACGCTATGCAATTCGCCACATTGGGTCGTGTCGACGCGACACGGTAGATCAATGGATTCGCCCACGTGCGCCTTAACATCTTTACTTGCATCTGAAAGAGTAGAAAAACAGTTTAATTAATAGAGTTCAAACGCTGGCAAGTGAATAGCGTGAATAATTGATGATTTCAAATTATCATCGTGATCATCGTTATTGCTATTGTTGCGGCTATTTGTGTTGATGGTCAATTTTACGATATTTATCAATCATCATTTTCGTATCATATTTCAATTAAATTAATGTAATGTAACTAACGTGTAAACGAAATGAATACGGTCACGTGTACCGTCATTATCGTTAACAAATGGTACGGGGAAAAGTGTGAATTCACACGCGAAATTAGCATCTTTTTCCCTCCACATATATCTCCCTTTCGCTCTTTTTGGTTGCGTTACAGCCGATCGATCGAAGAGCAAAAGTAATAATGAAATAACAAACTAATGATAAATAACAAATGTAACAATCGTAACACCAACAAAAGTACGGAAAGCGGAACAGAAAATAAAACTGCACGCGATAGTAAAATTAAAAAAACTCAAATTGACATCCAACTGACAGCGATCGGATGATCTTGAATTGATATTACAATATTACTATTGCGAATAAGTTGTCAATTCGAATGGAAAAATATTTGCCAAGTTATCGTCGGCGCGTATTTGCGACATGTGCACGATTGTGTAACCGTTATCATTATGGATTTATGCGCTTGTCAAATAATCGCTTCAATCACAATTCCCCATCGATTATTATTTTAAGCACATCATCGTTATCATCGTCAGCGCAGTATGAAATCGCGACGCGTCAATCAAACTTAGTTTTGCGTTTCGCAAACTCGTTAGCATAAACAACGGGAGGAAGAAATCGAAGATTGTCGACGATTTATTCATGATTAAGGAGATCGCGAAATTAAAGGCAGGGCTAAAGCTGAAGAATTGTCCGTTTGCATCCACAGAAATAACGTCCAATATTCGTCAAGTGCGTGGAATGCGAATTGTTGGACGAGAGATGGATTAAAATTGAGCGAGATTCCTTTCGCCAATTTCTTTCCATCGTATCTCCTCGTACGACTATTTTAGGTTAGCTCTTAACTGGCATGTAAAGTGGGTAGATTCCAAATGAGGCAGAAGAGGGAAAGTTTATTTTAAGGAAGGGTTAATATAATTTAAAAGAGAGGGTAGTGTATAAATCACGTAATAAAATCTATTTTCGCAGAGTAAGAAATAAATTACCCCACTAGATCCGTTCTAATTACTCTTTCGCATTTCAGACCGTTCACAATTTAATTAACCCATTCGCCCTCCACGTCCTTTTCACTCTTTCGCCCACCCTTCGTCTTTTCACGTTCATCCATCCATCGGGGTATCGTTTCTAAAGTATTTATATAGAAAGCAAAAAGAAACGCGAAACATCGCCGGTTAAACATCACTTTCTCATTCTTTCTCTATTTGGTGGCATTTAAGGGTTGCAAAGGTTATTTGGTAAAAGTCGAATAACAGCTTCATTGTACAATCATTTTTAAATCGCTCCGTACAATTTCAATCGACGAAATTAGATGGAAGTTGTTTACGAATGCCAGAAACGAAGACAAAGGAAAATGCAAAATGTTCATTAATTTCTTAACATGAAAGCATTCACTTTTCGTTATTGTTGGTAATCGTTTAAAGGCAGAATTTAAAAAGTCGCTTTTTTGCGTTTACGATTAAATAATCAATAATTGCAAATAACATTGGCAAAACTGTTAATTGAAAAATTAGATGTGAAATGCGGCACGATTATTTCTTTTTAAGACAAATGGATACTTACCAAAGCAATGAATATGTTGAAAAAGTTGAAAGCAACAATAACAACAAAAAACGGTCTCATACTTTTCAAACGAAACTTGCCAAATTAAATTTTTAATGAATTTTCGCTTTAATAATAATACCTGTATGTAAAAGCAATGCAAACATAGCGTATACAAACAAACTTGCAAAGTTAAAAGAGAGGTAGTTATATATCCTCGAGGGCACCAGCTATTATACCTTTACTTACGTGTGTTCTAAGATGTCTTTTAATGATAGAAACTTTGAATTACAATAAAAAAACAGGAAACGTAACTTGTCGTATTAGAGCATCACTCTGGTAAATTAATTTTCACCTTTCTTATATCAATTATATCTGCAATTCGCTCTTTAAAAAGTTTGGATTTTTTTAGGCTTTCGAGGAATTTAATTTAAGGAAGAAACATGTAATAATAACAAACAAAACGTAAAGTAGGATGAGTGGTAAAGCTGAAAGGGGGATCGATGAACTTGTTACGGGGATGAAATTAAAAGGAGCAGTGATTAAAATCCGTTTTATGGACGATGGCATCGAGGAATGAAAACGGAAAAACGATCCAAACAGAAAGCGTGCAGAAAGAGCACAATTTCTGTTTCACGTTTGCCCATTGTCTTCCTCCTCCTCGTTCTCTGTTTTTATTATCATCATTATCGTCTGCCATCCTTTTTCTAATCGTACTACCAGTAGCATTATTCGAACGGATAAGATATTAAAAAGTATAATTTAAGAATATTAAAAAGTTTTATTTTTGTCTGAGGCGGCATATGGCCGGGCGAGGAGGAAATGAACGTTGGAGGAAGCCAGCAGAAGGAAAAATTATTTAATACAGGGTCGAACAGTTAGAAGGAGCGAGTTTGCGTCGGGGTCAGATATTCAGTTTAGATGCGCCACTGGTTCATATTTATCCCTTTTATTTTTTATCATTCACTCTCTTCCAATTCCCCTTCTGCCATTTTTTCCAAGTAGCAGTAATAGCTTTTTAAAGTCAAGCAAACTTACCATGAAAACGTCGAGCTTCGAAAACATTAATACACCGATGGATGGAAAAGTAATGCCAGGGAAAAAAAGAAGAAAATAGAATGAGAAGAAAATGATGAAGAAACGGCAGCGGAAACTAATATTTTAGAGAGCTGAAACTCTTTCTTTTTCCTCTTTTCTTTCCACTTCTTGTTCTTCCCGGATTTTTTCCCGACTTCTCGTCTTTCATCCTTTCTTCTTTCAGTTACTATTTTTATTTGCTGCGATCGGTAAAAGAGTTATTATTTGTGTTATGTTGCGGCGTTATTGAGGAAAACTTTCTACCACGGAAAAAGAGCGTCTTCTTATTGCTCTGCGTTACGATTTTTTAAAGAGTTCCTTTTGGGAAACGTAATAAATTAGAGAAATACATTTATAACTAACTTCACGTGTACGAGTATGTGCATTATGAGCACTCGACTCGGTATTGGTTTCGTATGGCATTCTTTCTTTGCAAATTTTATTTTCCTCTCCCCTTTTTGCCCGATATTGATTTATTATGTGCATGCATGTAGCAGAAAGTTGGTTGAATTGAGGCAATGATATTATAACTGTGTGGAAAAAGGAGGAAAAGAAGAAATTGATGGAAATAATGAAAATAAAACTAAATAAAAGTGGAAACGAGGTCAGGATTTGATTTATTGCTTTTCGAATTTTGATTACGAATTTCTGCGCCGTACCCCACACACACACACAAATATGCAATGATAATAATAATGATGCGCAAACGGGAGATTACCAGACGGCTTAAATTATTATGTTTAGACTTTTTCCTCGCCTTTTTTTCCACAAAAAAAGCAACCGATTTTTCGCAATCTCTCTCTTTCCAGTAATGGACATTACACAACACAACAATCATCGGGCGCTTTTTTTCTTTTCGGATTTCCTTTTGGCTTATTGTTATTATTATTACTTCGACGGCGGTTTTCTAATAGGGGGAATTTTGCAGACGCAGAGTGAGAAGGCGAGAGAGTAAATGGTTCGTATTTTTTTTATATGGAAAGTGTATATAGAGTTCATTATGTGCCTTTGAATTTCTAAGGGCGAGCCATCTTCCCTTTTCCATCGCCGCACCACCACCTACCGCCCGTTTTCAAACGCAAAGGGGTCAAATGAATTTAGCGACCGGCGAAAAAAAGGAGAAAATTATAAAAGAAAATTGTGTACGTCTTGAGCAAATTAACCATTTTGGATGTATAATAGGCCGTTTAAAAAAGGACGGCAAAAAGCCAGACTCATTAACTAAAAAATAATGGAGATGGTGGCAACTAAACTTTATGGTTATTCTCCTCTTCTTATTCGCTTTTTATTATCATCGCCATTAGCATACGAACGCGACTTTTTTCAATGTCTTCATCTGGCTGACCTAGCAAGAGCGAAAATCAAATCCCGACTGAAGATAATATGCGTTAAATCACTCTTTCAGCGCTTCTCACTTTAACCATTTCCTTTTCCGTTCTGCGCAAGTAAAAACTAATCTAAACTATGCAAGACCCCGTCGACGGGTTCGCTTTTTGCGACTCCGCCATCTTCGAGGCTTTAATTCCAGTCGCCCGCTCAAACAACGTGCAAAAAAAAAAACTAATTGCACGTAAGTCAAATCCAGCGGCGAAGGGAAAAACGACGGCCGCAAACATTTAATCCACCCTCCCGAACGAAACTAAACCTTGCGACGATAGTATTGTTATTACTTCGCTTTGTCTTGTAGAGATTTTCCTTGACACTTTGGAAAATATATCTCCGCTCTACGTATACGTATATACGTACGTATAAAATCGTGCAAGTGACCGCTTCTTCTTCACGAATTCCACATCCAGAAGCGGCGGCGGCGGCAGCAAAAGAGATAACGTTGATTCCGACCGCGTTCTAACGAAGATAACGTGCGTGTTTATACGACCGTGATTGTGGTCGTTGGTCGTTTCTTCTGTCCCCATTCATTTTGCTGCCGATGTCTCTTTCCTCCCTCGCTTAAGGGAGGAGATCAAGGGAGAGAAAGAGCGAGTAAGAGATAGCGAGTGAGGGATGTAAATATTTATGTCCGTATTTGCTTATTAAGTTGTATTCTACGTGAAGAGGGTACATGGGATAAAAAGCGCGCAAATACCTCTTCGTCCTCATCCCGCTGTTTCTACTGGTACTCTCTTTTTTTTTCTTACGTCTACTGTTTGTCACGGTAAACCTCTGAAATGTCACGTGAAATATATATGTGTGTATAAAATTGTACATCCAGGGACGTTTGCCATTTACACGCAAAGCGGGAAGAAGAAATAAACGAAAAACACCTTTTGTCTCTTCGTTCGTCTTCTGCTCCCTTTTTCTTTCTTTCTTCCTTCTCTCTTCTTTTACAACGCTTCCCAAAGTTCGTCTGTGGGTTATAATTCGCTAGCAATACGCGCGACTTGCTGATGATGATGATGGAAAATGAAGTAAATCTGAATAAAATTATTGCGGTCACAGAAATAAAAAGTGTCGCGAACATTTCGCCCAACAAGCGACTCTCTTTTGTTTACTTTTCATTAAAAGCAAACTTAATTAACCTTCATTTAATCTCGCGTCTACTTCAAAAAGACAAATTTTACAAAGTTGCTGCAAATTAATTTATTATAATCTTGATGAACGTTCGTGCGCGACAAACGCAAACAGGCTCTGAAGCGATTGTTGTTGTTGCTGTTGTTCGCGGGAGAGACTTTTTGCGCTGTTCCAGGTGGAAAATATCCTTCATCTTCCACAATATACCTATCTCATTTACCTATTTTTCATCACTTCATACGGACCACAATCTATTGTTTGCGAAAAAGTATTTGTATGATATTTCTCTTGTAGTAAACACGCTTTAAGGCCAATCGAAGCGAACGTCCTTATTGCAATAAATAAAACGGCAATTTTGATGATGCGAAAAAAATGTCTATCCCTGGGCAAAAAGGAATGCGATTAAAACGAAGCTAACTGAGAGGAACGTCGCATTTTCTGCTCCTCAATCTTTGATCTTAGACGATCACATGCTTTTCGTTTTTGATATCGGTTGCGTTTTATCTCCTGCAAAATAAAGGCTGCTCCTTCCGGTGGCAAGGATTTTTTTTTTATATGAAGCGTAACAATAAAGAATGAACCATTTAAAGGGAAGAGACAAAGGCAAGCGCAAAGATGGAAGTGAGGCAAGAGGAAAATGGGACACACTCGACTTTAAACCGTTTATTATTGTCAATAAATTTATTGGCAATCGGTATAAAGCTGGATCTTATTACTTATTCGCTCCCCATCTTCCCATACCGTCACTGCCGTTTTGCCCGGTTTACGATCATCCAATATTCTAGGCGTCTCCTTTCTCCTATACGATATCGTTACAAATGCTTTTTATGATATCGGAAGAATGAAAAGGACAAGGTGCCCCCGGTAGTAGCATCGGTCCCATTGTAATGCATACAAATGGGGTTTGCAGTTATAAAAAGGTCACAGCATCAAAACAAATTTAGATGACCAACTTTTAGTCTAACGCGTTTTTCTTTTCTCTTGGTGTCGTCCCTACGAGGGTTGCTATCAATTTTTAACAGGGTCGTTTGGCAGAATGAAAAAAAAAAATAGAAAATATGTAGATCGACAAAGAAAAGTGTGTTACGCATTAAAAATTGCGCGTTTCAAGGGACGCAACACATGCGAAAGTGCTGAATAACACGGAAAAATAAAATTGCAATATATTCAGGACACGTATGAGCACTCTTCTCCTTCATCTTGTAACCGTGGCGGCGGCGGCGGTTGTGTCTATTCGTGTAAATGCGTGTAAAACACACACGCGAAACTCGAACAGAAGAGGATCCGCGCGAGGGAAGAAGATGAAGAGATGGAAGACGCTTAGAGGCAAAATACCTACGGGACACATGTCTACCAAAGAAAGTTGCCCGGGGTGTCGGTGGCACGGAGAAAATGGAGAGAAAGAAAAGCGCGGAAAATCCTCTCGCAAAAATAAAGTTCACGTTTCATTCTAAGCGCAAACTGTTACAGCAGATTGAATATAATTTTATAAATTCCCTGCCCTCTTCTTCATCATCATGTTTCCTCTTCGGCTACTTCGAAAGCGACAACGTCTCTTTCTTCTCCCTTTTTTTATTTGCTCCTCTACTTTTTCGTTCTCGCTTTTCTAGTGTTTGCCAAACATTTTTCCTAACGACATGAATTACGTCGCGGAAGAGGAACGTGTTTCTTTTTCTTTCCCTTTCTTTTCTATCTGTGTGGATTCTTATTCTAACAACAACTCCAACATGCGAACGTTTCGTACGGAAGCAGTCGATGATAAATAAATATAGAAAAGGGATTGTTAAAAAGGATGGTGGATGCTTCAATAGGAAGGAGGAAGTAAAACGACCGGAAATAACTATCCGTAAGTTATTATTTCGCTTTGCCTTTGTAAAGAAGCTTCTTCCTTTCCTATTGCAAACACATTTATTGGTTGTATTATCATTATTATTAACGATTTGGCAAAGCGACAAGACCAGAACTTGCTCGAATGGAAATGTCAATGGATATGATGAACACATCATCGAAAATCGAATAGATTAATTTGCAAAAATCGTGCAATTACTTTTAACATTACGGTTTGGGTTTAAGAATAGATAACAAGTTCCTGTTGAAGCGAAGAAAAAAACTTACTTCCCCTTTTCCGAATTACAACTGATTGTAATGTGAGGATGAAAAAGTTTTATTCGATTCCGTCATTCGTATGGCTCATTTAACTGGATAATAAGAGCGTTTTCCAGCGACGATTTCTCTTTTTCGCGTCCTTCCTTTCATCATTTTCCTTTTCCAATTTAACTTCATTCGTCCCATTATGTGGAATACGGAGAGACTGACTGGCAGCGATAAGAAAGAATGAGGCCGCTAATTCGTATGTAAACATTTCAACTGTGGTAAGTAAATTGGATTATTTTGAAGCTAATTAGTGGATATTGTTGAGGGATACCTTAGAAATAGAAAATATGAACTCGTATGCGAAGGAAACGACGTATTGGCAATAATTGACGAGGAAGGATTTAATATTGCGAACAACTAACAACAACAACATAAATAATAACAACATTTTTTTGCAAAGTAATGCAAAAAAAAACTTTAAACGGTCATCCGAGAGGGGGAGTAGGGCTACCGGGAAAAGCTTGAAAAAGAGGAAAGATTTTTTAAAGCTTGCAGAATCCGCTTTTTTTGCATAAAACGAAAAAGTGGAACTATTTTAAAAGTTGGCCGGATACGACAAAGAGCCGGGTTAAAATAAAATTTGCAAAAAAAGCCCGATGCACGTGCATATCCTGTACTGGAAAAAATTTAAAGTAAAACAGAACAACACAGAACCATGGAACTTTGTGAAAAGCTTTTAAAATATTGCTCTTATTATCATCATTGTTGTTGTTAACAGCGTGCACGTTATTCATCGATGGAACAAAAGTAAAAGATTCTCATTGCCGTACTTCCGCACTTCTTGTCTTGCGAGGAAATAACGAAAAGATTAATTAATTTGCGATCGTTAGCATTTTAATTGGGAAATTATGCAAAGAAAAAAAAAGCGACGAACACAAAGACGCTCTCTACTAAATAAATGTCTCGCTCTGTTGTTATCGCAACGTCACTTATTTTGATGCGTTCCTCCAAAAAAAGTTTCGAACGAAATGTCCGAAAAAGAAATTTGCCAACTTCTTTTCCTTGTCTCTGTCTCTCTCTCTCTCTCTCTCTCTCGCTCTCTCACTTATATTTGCAAACATTTAAGTTACCCATTGTGCCAACTGAATAACTAACGTTTGTTCCGTTTATTGTTCGAATGTTTATTACATTTTCTGTTACCCACAATAGTTGATGAAATATTACTGCCCATTATTTAGACACCTCTTTGTCCATGTTTCTATTCAAATTTTACACTTTAATTTAATAATGCACACGGGCGCGCCACAAACATACACATTAAATAGCAACAAGAAGAAGAAGAAAGTGGATGACGAGTGGACGTTGTAACAGGGAGGGAGTGAGGCGAGTTAGAAACCGTACAAAGTATTTTGAAAAGAGGGAAAAAGTAATTTTATTTAAAAAAGTCAGGGACCACCATTAAAATAAGTATAGTAATGGGACGCCATTTATTTTAACTCTTTAAGTGAGACGCGTAAAGAGGAAGGCAACAAAATATAAATGGGAAAGCGGGCAACGTAAACGGAATGACAACAATTAATCTTTAGCATAATTCTTGCATTTGTTTCGTGCACGAACCGGTTGAAAATATAAAAATGCAAAAGCCCGAACTAATGTTTAATCCCATTTTATGGTTGCACTGGTGAATATCGACGAAAATTTGGCGGTTTTAAGTTTTAACCAGCGTTCTCGAACGTTCCCTTATCGAGTTTGCATTATAATAATGTAAGAACTTGCACGTTCCCAAAGTGTTTTAAGAGTTTAATTTTATTATGGAAATGCGCTCGGGCCAAAAAACACACTCCTTTTGCGCACAAAGTAACGAACCGATTTTGATGGAATTGTTTAACGATAATACGTTTTACAACGCATAAAACGTCGGGAATTTTACAACGGAATTACGTCGTCTGTTCATTAATAAACTGTCTTCAATGACAAAACTAAAAGACGTACACCTGTAATTGGGCGCCCGCAAAATTAATTGCTTTCTCCACGGGATTTATAAACTGTTCATTTCTTATTAGTTAAGTGTACCGTATAGAACAACAAGCAATTTAAATCGCTTTCGCCTGATATTAATGAACGAATAAGGAATGTGATGAAAGGCAGGAGCGCAACGCGGGAGCGAACTGGCGATAAATGGAGATTGATAATTTGCAAAAGTCGAAATAGTTTTATGGAAATTGTCTAGGCAATTTTCCAACGATCGACGTCAATTACTGAAGAAAGAAGGTGGCGAAATGCTTGGGCGAAAAGGATTAAAATCCCTTTTCTTTCAACGCGCTGCTATTTATAGCAACAAACTGTAAGAGAGTCTAAGGTAAACGATAAATAAATATCGGGAAGAAGGAAGATGTTGCGTATTTTCCGACTTCCTCCCCTTTTTCTTCCTACTTATTTTTTTGTTGATTTCTTTACTTTTCGCATCTCAGCTTCTAGTCGAATTCATATTTATTTTCATAAACATTCATGAGGTTAGGTGAATCGCGTAGAAGAGTTTTCGTGATTGTATTTTAAATTTTCATATTATATACAGCAGAACGGCACCTGCAGGAAATCTTGTTATTGGCAATCGAACAATATTCAAATGTTGGAATTAAATTTTTATCTAAGAGGAATAAAGAAGAAGAACCGCAAAACTCCACAGCGTCTTTACCTCGTTGAAACGATTGAATGCGACCGCGTACTTCATCGACTATTTAAATTAATTTTAGCTAAACTATAATTCGAAGCGATCATTTTGTAATATCGTCGATTGTTTTGATTATGTTAACATCGCTATAACAGGCAAAGATTCGTTTTTTTTGCGAAAGAATTTAATTCCACAAATGCAAATCAAATATTAACGAGGGAAAAGAACTACGACGGGAAATTATTGCAAACTTTTACTAATTACACAAAAATATCCATTATTTTTTGTTTGCATTTCAACCTTGTTATGAAACTTGCAATTGAAAAAAAAAATTGAAAGCTCTTTGTAACAAGCATGTATGTTTCGCTTACTTATTTTTATTACATTTTTTTTGCGTTCGTCTGAGTGCAATTAAAATTGTGCAGTACTTTCCGTTATATTTGTATTTGTGCGTTTGTTGTAACGAAAATAATTTTACATTTCGGTTTTCTAATGGGAAAATATTTTCCCTAAAACATCCCCTACATTACAACTATTTAGAATATTTTTTTGTCCAATATTGAATGATGCATGTTGTATTTATTTTTTTTAAAAAAGCACAAAAAATGATTTAAAATAATCAATCAAAATTGTTTTGTACAATGTACTCTTTTTATTAAATTTACCTTCCATTACTAATAATGTTTGATGATTATGATTGTTTTTTCTAAAAATAAAAACTCGTCCGTTGAAATAACCGAAATTCGAAAAATATTCGAATGGAAATGAAATCCCAATCAACCGATTCGACGGAAATGCAAATAAAGTAAATTTTTGTCGAGTTGAAAAATAATAACGTTAATAATGCGTGTCAAATCTTTTTTTTTCGCGAATTTTTGCTCAACCTACGCGTATACGTTACATGTGCGATGTGCACTTTGCAAATTTGCACCGAATGGGATGAAGAATCGACATTTTTAGGTCGACATTGTTGCTGTTGCGTGGCAGTGGAAGTGATTTGTGGCCTCGAATGGATTTCCATTCGACTCAATTGCGAAAATCCACCCACAATGTAAATAAGGTTCAATCAATGCGAACGTAACAAAAGTGCGACAAGAAAAAAATAAATAAAAATAAAAAAGTACCGAAAAAGTGTATGAAGCCATATAACATTTTATGCGTTCTTGCATCGTTCGTTGCTTTATGTACCGCACGATTGAAAGGCATAAAAGAGAGAGACAAAAAAGCGTTTCCTGGACGAAATTCGGGTACCGAGTTTGTCACTTTTCGCACAAATCTTCTTCGGCCCTTGGTTACTGCAAGTCTAGTACGGTTAACAAATAATTTATGAAAAATGATCGCTTAAACTATCGCTTATGCATATTTAAACCGAATCTAATGACCGCTTCAATTGTTGGAAAATTGATTTCCGTCTTCCTTTTCTTCCCCAATCTCATGTACAATGCATGGATTCGGTTCGGCGACGGGAAGGAATCAATAAATCACAAAACCCATGTACGTAGATGGGGATAGATTGGATGTACACATTTATATGATCGTTTTGTTTAAACTGACCCTATTTTCCAATTGCATTTATAAATGTTTGCCAAACATAAACATTGATCTATAATAATGACGATCATGATGATGATAATCATACAAAAAATAAAATAAAATGAACATGATTGATGTTTAATTTACCGTGACGCGGTTAATTTTATACGAACTACAAATAATTAGACTTATTACGAAAAACATCAATTTCTATTTGTTATTTTAAAATATTCCATGATATGCATGTATAACATCGACCACGACAAATAAATTATCAAATTCGTTAGATTAAAGCCATTTCTAATTGTAAATTTTTCATAAACTTTTCACCGATTCGAGCACGAACATTCTGATTAAAAATTAAAATAATGACGGATAGAATAACGGGCAAAAATAGTTATGAAACAAAGTCGAGTGCAATAATGTGATTTGTGACACTATACACATTAGTGATGGAGTGCTCATTAAATTTTGCAAATTTCATGCTCCAACAACAAATCCTGGTTGCATATAAAATGGAACGTGCATCAATCAATCACATTTTTATCTTTAGTTCCTCTTTTTTCCTTTCCGTCCTCCAATGGTTGTAATATATTTGCATGAACAAATTAACATAATAACCAATTGTAATTTCCAATTTGTGCGAACTAGATGATAACAATGAATTTCGAAAAACAGGGAGCGATAGAATTTCGCTCTATAAATGGTTGCAAATTGTGTTTAGTGAGAAAATGAATAATTCAAAACAAGATTCAAGCCGAATAAACGAATGTGAAATAATGCAACTTGCTTAATTATTGTAGTTGATGATCGTCAATTCGAAATATTAATTTCAAAAATGCAATTTCTAACACTGTAAGCTCATTTTCCTGTTTGATAACAGAAAATTGATGAAGATCATTTACAAAGAACGATTAATAAACTCGTGTATTTTAGATTTTCTTTTTTGAATTACCAGCTTTCCATATGTGGAAAGTCCGCAGTAATAATCCCAGAACGGTCTGTTGTTTGGTTTACAATTGAAAATGAAGGTTGTTGCTTGTTTTGCAAAAAAAAGATCCGGAACAACGTGAACGTTGCGAAACGAAAACAACGGAGCTTATTCGAGCACGGAGATTTATGTGCGTAAGCGTCAACCAGAAAATAAGATTAATTTAATCAGAAGATATAATCCAAATATGCAAGTTAAAAAGTAACGACGATCGAGATTTTTGGTCGTCTTCGAAAGCCCGGATTTTCGCTATTTCTCAGCGCGAGAAATAATCTAACGCGAGTTTTATAACTTTCGAACGGTTAGCAATATCCAACCATTCTCTTGTTTTCAGATTTGATATATTACGATACTTGGTGGAGTTTCCTGTTTTCTTTCCATTTTTTTTTTCTTGTTGGCTGCGAGAAACCTTTATATCACTTCACGCGGTTAGGATATAAATATCAAAACATCACGGGAAAAAGTTGTGGCAATAACGGGCGAAAAGGAAAAAATGGAAAGAAGCGAGGAAGTTCCGAAAAAATCGTCGAGCAATTCCTCACGCCTAACACCTACGCTCTGTCAGGAACAAGAGATGCAAGAAAAACGTTATTATCTCCGGCAACAGTCTGATCATTATTAAAAACGATCAATCCTTCTCTATGTGCACATCACCGTCGACGCGGAAAATAGACGGAAGAATTGTTGCAAAAAAAGAAACTAAATTAAGATACGCAATAGAGAGAAAGGAAGTCTTACTAGAAATGCTATATGGATAGATGAATTGTCGTGCCATAAAATCTAAATACAAATGAAACTAATTCATATCCATTATTCCCTTTCTGAGATTTTTTTTCCTTTAAATTTGCATTTTTGCACAAATTGCAATAACCTCATTTTCGAACTCAGGTGCTCGCTTCCACACACACAAATCGCGTTCTTATGCTGGACATTTCTCGACTCTACCTTCTTCGTGAACGCGAGACTCGAGGAGAAGAACATTTTTAGAAAACAGCACGAGATTAACTGGATGGGCAAAACTTCTGGAATCAACAAGAGGAAAAAATGGATGGTGAAAATTGTAAAAATCTCACCCAGAGGAGAAGTTAGTGCCCGCGGGATGCAACCGGAACCGTAGCGACCTGCCTACATTTTGTATTCTAGCCGAAAGAAAATGAAAATAAACGGATTTTCCTATTTCCGTCCGAGAACTTCATTTCTCTCCGAGCGTAGAATTTCTCTTAAAACCTCGCCCGTTGCCATTAAATTCGCAAAGAAAATACAGCGATCAACTGGCATTTATTTCTTTCGTTTCCAATCAACTCAAAAAAATTCACACCGAGGGAAATGAGTTGAAGGAATGCATTTCTCTCGCAGACGCTGTAGATTGTTCCTGATTTAATTTATTTGCAAATTTTCTGCCTTCCTTCACCTCTTCTCCGCAAGACGGCGAAAAGAAACGACGTTTCGCAGTAAACAATTTGTTGCCATTTGACCTAGTTTGCATGTGCGTGTGTATGTACTTATTATTGTGCAGATAATAACAAAAAGCAGAAGAAGGAGAAGAAGAGGACGGAAACATAATAATCAAATGGAAGAGGTTTAAGGAATGTTTGTCTACAGAGACGGAGAGGAAGGAGCAAATTGGCGAAAATTTCGAGGCGACGGCAACGGCTGAACGTTACGTATCTTTTGGAAATTTGCGCGAGTTAATTACCTTTAATACCTAACTAATAAAATTAATTTACGAAATAGAAGGCACTTAAATTTCGTTGCGCCGAAAGTTGGGAAAATTTGTTAAAAGCATTTGCGACGTGCCACCGCGCCAAAGAGACGGCGAAAGTGTCTGTGTGTGGACCAGAGAGAGAGCGAACATCTCAGAGAACTGTGTGAGAGAGAAAGAGAGATCCGGGTGGTAAGCTGAATGGAGGAAACGAGGAAAAAAGATGATGAGTAGTGGTATCAAAGAGGTTGTTGCAAGAAGCGAATATCGAAAATTGGGAGATGCCGTTTACGCTTTGTAGTTAACGCTTTTTCGTCTAATTAATAAAATAAAATTACATTCTAATCGGCAAATTGGCAAATCGCGAGCGAGAGAATGCGCGCTAGAACGTCGAGCGAAAGAGATAGACCGCAATTAAAATGGCACATTCCACGTTAACGTTTTAATTGAGAAACACATTCAATTAGAATAATCAACTTAATGTATTGCGTTTAGACGACGATGCTGACGACGATATCGATTTATATCACATTTTAGTCGTATATCGTGCCATAATATTCATCATCGCAAATCGACAATTGCCGAAAATTTATGCTGAATTTGTGTTAGCCGGTAGGTTGAAAATTGCGAATTTTCTACATTTCGAACCGTAATCATTAAGTCAGTATTGTCAGCGTGTTGCGTCTAGGGGGTTTGCAAACTCTGCCGCACAACCACCACTATCGCCATCGCATTTTGCAACGTGTTAGAGCAGGAAAGACGTCCGTATATAGGAATAATATATACGTATATTTACATATTTGTAGGATAGAATAGATAGATGGGTTAAGATATTTGCGAAACGGTTAACAAATCTAGATTAAAATGGAATACATTGAAACAGAGACGCAAATATGTGTGTATCGTACGTATATCGAACGAACTTTCGGTGCAGATAAATGGAGAAATGTGTAGGCATCAAGATATGATATATAAATGGGAAAGTTTATCCCTTAAAGTGAAACCATATTAGACGGGATGACATTTTATCCTAATTCAAACCTAATATTCGCAACATTAAATTTACAATAATATAATGGACTGTTTCGCTAATTAACGATCAATTATGTAAATTGAATTTTCTCATTTGCATGTAAAGCTTGCGATACGGCCCGTCTAAACGCCGACGTCCAAAATCGGATCGAATCGAATCGATCGACGATGCTTTTTTTATTAAGAACGTCGGGAAAATCGCAAAATTAACTGAACGATCGAAATAAATTTGGAGGCAATTTTCGTTGAGGCGAAACGATGCACGGGGATCCGTCGACTAGATAAAACTACCTACATTAATATCGTAGCGAATTGTGAGGATTAGGGGAATTTATTATTTCGAAGATTTGAAAACTCGTCCCACTTTCCCGGATTTAGTTTATTGCGATTTCGCGATCCGTTTACGCCACGATTAATTATCGTCAATAATTGACTGTAACTAATGAAACTCCATTTGTATAATCTGCGACGTTTTAAAGTTAAAATAAATAATTTGAAAAAAAAATGGGATCGTCAAAAACGTAGCAAAAATTCGCAAACAAATAGCGACGTCGACGACAAAATTTATTTGTCCGAGGGTGGAAAAAAAATGGTTACAGTTTGATTATTTTGTTGTTTGTTACAATTACAACTATAATTTGTTACTATTATTATTATTGTTAGCGTGTTTAAATACGTGTACTGTAAATTTTTATTTTGTCGCTGTTGCTTGTCTGTGCACAAAATATTAACGCCAGTTACATTTTTCACGCTCGAGAAAAAAACTTGCAGTTTTATCGTTTAAACGATAAAAAACCAAAACGCTTTTTATATCGCGCTTTTATTATAAACAAATATAAATAAAATATTACATTTGAAATCCTTTTTACAGCAATTTGTTATTGACTCTATAACATTGGCATAAACAAAACGAGTCAACCAGGTCCAACGGGAAAGGTAAAAGAAGTGGAAGGTGCAAATAATAATAAAATAAAGCGTTAAAAAGGGCAGTGTTATGAGAAAAAGTCCAGAAGCGTTTCATGCTCAAAAATCAAAGTTATTTTTGCAAACGATCAGGTTCCTGCAGCGATCATAAAACGATATTTATCACTGAGCACGATGATAATGCTGATGGTAGCACAGACGAAGAAGAGGCATTTACCTTCTTCCTTTTACATTCTTTTATCAATCCATTCGAATGACGTGTTGCGTTAGCAGTAAAATAATGCGAATCCTTTCGTTTTACATTTGTCAACATAATGATTGCGATCCTTTCATCTTTTTCCTTTTCGCCACGGACATTTCTCTGTTTGTTTTACAACTCTCCCGGGCGCACACGTTACAAATGATATCGAAAACAGTAGGAGAAGTTGAATGGGAGACGAAAAAACGATCGAGAGGATTAAGGGAAAAATGCCTTCCGAAGAAAACTCTTTGTTTACTTTGCACCCTCATCTCCTGGCCATTCCTCGCCTAATTTCTCCTGCTCCCTCTGTGAGTCATCGTCTTTAAAGAGGGAGTTTATTAAAATTAACCTTCACCAAAATCCGTTTTTCTTTCATTGTTGGTCTGTTTTTTATTAATTTAAAGATAACGATGATGAGCTCTTATTAATTTTTTTTTCGGAATTCACTCGCTTCGTTTCTTTCTGTTTCACCTTTTCACGCCGTATCATTATTATGAAATTAAAGATCAACAAAGATTCTTATTTTTACCTGGCAAACAAACTCTTTGTGATTATGGTAATACAATTTTCCCACGAGATCTCGCACTTAATTGCGAATTTCCGTTCTTCTTCTTCACCTTAAACAACACACCGAACAACGACCGATGAAATGATGATGAATTAATTAATCACCGTGATCATAAAACATGTTGCAATGTTGATAAATCATATTCAGTCAATAAGTATCGTTTGGCCAAATAGAAAATGGATGGAAACGTAACAAACATCATCATCGTCGTTTCGTCGATTGTGTGTTGAATCATATTCTCGTATATGTACGTTTACCGAAAATCAAATATTAAAGGAAGCGGAAGTATTTTCCATTTAAATGGAAAATAAATGGAAATAATAACGTTATATTTCGACGATTTTCCATTTACGTATCCATAACAAATCATCGAAACTATATGGCTTGACAACAAAAGGGACAATGGCAAAAGGATGGATGGAATATGGAAGAGTAATAAATAAAATATGAAACGATAGGGAATCGCCGCTTTTCACTTAATACCGATGTAAAATTAATAATTAAACGATTGGCGAATCAATTAATTTCAATCGACTGCAAGCGCTACAACATTGATACGTGTAAAACGTAGTTAGATTAATGACCTTTAATGTACCGCATTTTGAGTGCCACTCGAATCGTAATGATGGCTCAATTTGCTTCTCCAACATGCACCCATTACGTTCAGACGGCCGAAAACGAAAAGTGAGTGATTGTAAACGAGGAATGTATGGCATTAATGTCTGAGAAAATCAATTTCGAGCTAATCTTTCAATAATCCACATCGACAATAATAAATATTTACATATAGGGCATTATTCCCATCATTATTGTTACTGTTTTCGTCTGGGGCCATGAATAATGCATACGTATGATTCCAATTCAACCTATAATAGAACGAAATCGATATGTTTTCCTTTCGAAGGTTGCTTAACGTCTTAAAAAGAGGAAAATTCTCATTGTAATCACATTCATGCAGAACGCACAGTTTAAAGATGTTTTGTGCGAATTTATGAAATTACGAACGACAAACAAAATGGAAAAGATGTGTCCCACATAATAAAAATAATGATATTAATAATAATAATAGCGAGAATTCGTTGGAACGATTCCAATTTTAATTTTAAGAATACCGAAATATAAAGAGAAAATGACCGTATAAAAAAGAGAGAAGCGAGCACAGAAACGATGAAATAATAATAATATGATAATGATTTTATGACAAAAGAGTCTGCACCGGAATTGTGCTAATTTATTTATTTTCGTCTCATCCTTTCTTTTTGTCTTTAGCCAAGGATTTCGGCATTTTCCTCTTCGTTTGCAAAATACGAAATTGCTATTTATGTTGTTCATCTTTATTAATACTATTACACGTACGAGTGTTTCCCATTTTTTGCGAATAACATTTTCGAAATCACATAAAGGCGAACGTACGAGTAATCGCAAATAATTTTATGGTGATTAAAACATTTCAAATGCATTTGTTATTATCATTATTACGAATCCATAGACTAGTATTAACGATTTTAATTAAATGGAACATAAAGTGAACGTAACCAAAATAGGATTTTATGATAATAATAGTCGAAATAATAATAATAATGATTATTTTCCAACAAGAAAAAGGGGAAAAGTTTATAATCACAGACTGGGCACGGCACCTTTTTTCAAACAATAATAATAATTTAATTGTTGGAGTTTTGCAAGTTCCATATAAGTGCTTTTAAATTATCCGGAAAAAGGCGAACGAAAAGTGAAAAAAAAGCGATTTAATTCCAGTTCTTGCGTTGAAAAGTTCCATTCGCAACGGACGGGAGCGAGAGAGACGCGAAACTTTTCGCACCTCATTTCTGCGTGTTACATTCCAAATTGATTTAATAATAATAATAAATCCGTCTGCCATCTGCGCGAGAAGGAAAAATCCGTCAAGACGTTTCCGAATTTCTCCTTCGCCGGACTTCAGCTTCCTTATAACCATTGTTACACCTTCAAACCGCCCCATATCCTATTTATTTATGCCCCCATCTCCATTTTCTTTCCCTTTTTTTCTTGTACACAAATATTTATCCATCCTGAAATTCTTTCCACAAATTTATATCTTCACGTTCATTCGTTTCGAATATGAGACGTGAAGGATAAGGAAATTCTTCAGTTATTCACGAAAGAAAGGCAAAAGGGGAAAAATAAAGAATGGAATGAAAATGATACCGACTAGAGGGAAGAATATTTCAAAAATTTAAACATATAAATTCTTCTCTTTCGAACACGAAACTAGGATGATGTACGTGAAATATAATTTTGTCTCCTCTTTCTCTCTCTGTCTGGTTCTGTTTTCCCATAAAATGTATGTCACATAAATTAAAGTAAAACCTAAACCGAAAAAAGAGGATGCTCCAACGTGGAAAAATATAACATCAATATCGTTTCAATACCTCGTACGAAACAGGTAGGGCGAATATGTTGAGAAGCTGAAGACATAGTATTACAACGAGAAGAAGTTGAAGACTTACGAAATAAGCAAAGAGAAGGAGGAACCGAAACTTTCGACATCGACGTGCATGCAAATACAAGTTATTGTTAGATGTTTCTTGCATCTTCATTCATAAAGCATCCGTAATCCATAATGTAAATAATAAAATGGTATAGTTATTGAACGACCAACAATAGGGAAACTTTAGATAGCTAATAAGGGATCAAAATGTTATTTATTGCTTCGAGGAGTTACTGAAGAGATCAGAAAATTCGATTTGTTCGGTGAATAGTTTTATACTAATTAGTAATTACACAAACTAAATGAATGCTCAGAAGGAAGACTGCGGCAAACATAAACCCACTTCTTTCGCAAGTTGCGTTGATGATGGCGGCCGATCGATCAATCTTCGGTTTACGCAAATAATAATCCAATTACCATAAATAATACTAAATACATGCATGTATATAATCTTTGATTTGAATTTAATTAAAATAGATGGATGGTAAATTAGTTTCGCCACTTTGACTAATAATTATAATAATGCGATTTAGATAGGGGCGTAAATAATAATAATTATAATGCGCACGTAAATTAGTTTAGAATCTGAAATTGTTCTCGAGACACAGCAGCACACACACGCGCATAATGGCTTATTACTTACTTTGCCGAATAAATTAATATGATCGTACACGATCTGCATCCCTCTTCGCCCTGTTTAAATTGGATCCATTTTATTCCCGATATTCATTTCCTGCATATTTCGAAACGGTATCGAGTCGATCAGAGAGCGAGATTTAACGCGTGTGGAATCGTTGCAAATAATGTTTGAGATGAGGCTTCGCGTAAAACTAAACCAAATGAACAATAGGAACAAAAAGGAACAAATTTGGATATAACTCTTTTTTTTTGGCGCGCCCATCAATGAAATAGTGTTTTTGCGGATTATAAGCACTCGCATCATCACTTTTCGGTTATTGTTCCTTTTTTGTTTGCATTCGATCCATCCCTCTCTCCATTCCGTCCATCTATCTAAATTAATAAAATCAATACACAATTTTACATGTGCAATCATCAATGTTTTTTTTTCTTTCATAATCCATTGAAATATGGTTTTAATTAAATTAAAACCAATTTTTTTTTCAATACCCAAAAATCAGCAGCAACAGAGGAAACTTTTTGCGTATATTGCAAACAACAAAAAGAGTAGCAACATTTTAAAATTCAACGCGATTACATTGTAAGTACGTAATGTTTTTTCTGCACATTTCGACGTGGGCGGATGCAGATTTCAAGTAGGAACTCATTGTTAAAATTAAAACTTAATCTTTTGCCAAATTGTTTTTGGGCCGCTTTCATTGCGTGCGTTGATTCATAATCAATTTATGCATCGTTATTTGCGAACAAAAAGAATGTTTCGTTCATTATCGCGATTCCATCTTTATATTGCGTGCCGGAGAAAATTGACCAATTACTATCCGTTCCTTTAGCTTACGGTTTAGAATTTTTGGATAATATTAATATCATTTTGTCCTAATTTCTTTTTTTTTCTGTTATCATTTCAAAAGTCAATCGTCAGATAATCAAAGGTTAGCGTTGAATGTTACTCGATTGCCATTAAAATCGTATTAGTAGTTTGGTAATAACACCTCAAAAACGAAAAGGGAAACACAAGGGCCGTAGCCGCAAATTTATCAGCAATCTCGTTGAAACTTAGCTTAGTTTAATGAAACCAGCATCAAACGTTTGCATTTTGAACATGAGGCAACAGATACGAGCGACGAGGTAAAGAAATCGAATGCAAAATGAATTCTGCGTTATTGAAATCCTGTCACATTTTAATAACGAAGAAGGGAATGATGCCAATAATAAGTTCCATATAGGAATAGCGAAACGTAAGAGGAACAATGATATTAAAGAAACTGGAAAGAGAACTAAAAGAATAAATGACAGTATAAAGTGTATAGTTGCAAAATGAGACGTACTTTAGCGATTCATTTTTTACAACTTCCACTCATACACGCATTTCGTTTATGGAAAACCGTCTCTTATTTCCCAATCCATTTCTTCTTCTCCTCCATAGATCCTGTTCATCTACTTCTTCGCGTTCCATCCCACATATGCGCCTCCGCCTCGTATGAATAATGATATTCGTTACGTTTATTTATTATATTCGCGGTTTCGCAACGGCGAATTGTGAAAGGCAAATCGAAACGGAAACGCAATAAGAATGATTTTCTTATGGGAGATATTCACATCGCGATCATTTTTCTATTCCAAATAGAATAATTCCCTTTCGTTTTCTCTTCGTATTTCTTCATTGCGACCACCGACTGCAGTTGACTAAGTTGCGGAATTAGAATTAATCGGCTCGCCAAAGTCCAACGAAAAATAAAATCTGATTGATGGCAGTGACGACGATGACCGAATATTTATTCTGTCCTTTTGTGCAGGATCGATCGATAAAATCCAAATAGGTTCCCCGAAAAAATATATTTGAAACGGTGTTTCGCCGATAAATAAAATTAATTGGTTCGACCGCAAAAAAATTGTATGCAGGACCGAATAAACATGAAACAGGACAAAGTTTGTTAGCCAAATCATTTTGGGCTAAAGCACAAAATAAATAAATTGATGGCACGATCAAAGCAATTTTTATTTTGTTTCGCACGCTATTTTCCGTCGTCCTCATTAATATTTCCATAATTAATTACAAAACAGTGCTAATTTTAGCCAAAAAATAAACGAATGCAATAATAAACAATTCGATAATGTATTATAGGTACAATTATCTGGATGTACGGCGATGCCATATGAGAGTAATACGTATATTTGGCAAATTAAAAGTGATTGGCACCTCGTGTGGCCACTCTGACAGTACATTTAACTCGCTCCTCTTCTCTTTTTATTTAGGAACGATATTTGCTGTATCGTCAGTTGATTTAGCATATTGCAAAAATAGAACTATCAATCTGACCGAAAAAAAATGCTAGCAATTGAAACGAGACCGTCGGCTAAATTAATATACTGACTGACACATGATTTCTTTTTTAATTTGCTTCTTTCACATTTGATTAACTTTCTCCTAGCAAATCCGGGAACTTGGTGATAACGAATGCAGTTCTATTTGAGGATTCGCTTCGTTTTCTTTTCTTTTTCTGTTTTTGATGTTTGCATCAATGTTGATCTAATTAAAAGAGCGAAGGAAAACAAATATTAATTAAAGGAGATGCGAGTAAGCAAATAAGCAAATAAACTAGGGATGAATAGAGGAGGAGGATAGATATCTAGATTTACACCTGGAGCCCTCGTCAAAAGTTAATCGTTAATTAGAATCAAGTTTCAATTAGTACGTATCGTTTTCTTCAGTTTCGTTCGCTCTTTTCGTTTCATTATTTGCACGTGTCTATCCGGAATTAATTACTTGGATTTAATTATTATTAAAATGTAAATAAACAAAATCTGCAGACTATTATGGGCGAGAACCTGTAAATAATCTGTTAAATAATAACAGTGCTCGTTGATAAAAACGGCCGCTGGCGGCGAGCAGACTGTTTTCGATAGTTGGATACTTTAATAAAACTTTAATGATGCATCTTTTTTGTTGCTTCCACTTAAGAATAAGGTGCGAGCAAGAAAAGGTAAAAGAAATACAACATCAATGTCGCATCAGTGAAGAAACTTTAATTAATCCAATTGATAGAGTAAAGCAAATAAAATTCGTGCAAAACGACATACAAAAAAAAACTAGAAACCGTTAGAGCGTTAACTGTCTAGAAAGTTTTCGTTTTAATCAATTATTTACATATTGGCACTCATACTCGTGCTATTGCAGCTTTTTTGCAGTTCCAATTAGCGGGTTTATTGCGATTGTTAATTAATCGCGAGACGAAAGTGAAGGATTGCATTTTTAAACAAAAATTCGCAAAACAAGGGGAAATCTATTTGTAAAAGTTGCAACAAATCTGCGCCACGCTATTATTTATCCTTTTCCACTTTTATGATGACCATACATTAAGCGTTATTTATTTTTAACCAATTTTCCCTTTCATTACTTTCATTCATTTTCTTTTAATCCAATTATACTAAATTTACACAATCAAATTGTGTTTGCGGTCGGCCTTCATAATGCAAAAAGAAAGCGCTCAACCAGATTATTTCGTTAATCCATTTGTTTTTCGTTTCCGTGTATTTCTCAATTAGCCCTTTAAAAAAAAAAAAAAGTAAAGGAGAAACCAACGCTCCAAGACTAAAATTTTGAACCAACCAATTTCACAACTTATTTGCTTATCGATTGCGGAAAAGGAATTATTTTTCTGTTAATTATACGAATCGAGGGGAAAAAATTTCTGCGGGGAAAAGGTAAGAAAATAAAAGAGATTAAAGGAGTAATGAAGAAATTAATGAGCTTTTCCCTCTCTGAGTGTAAGCATTAGATTCGGTTTTGGATGGAAGAAAGATTATCCTTCTTATTAGACACCATAGAACTTCTGCTCCTTATATATCTTGATGGTTTACGATGGCCACAATTGCTAATCATTTCTTGATTACACTTTCACATTTTCGAAAATGAGGTTGTAATCGAATTGTTATTTTGAGTATTCTAACTTTTCCTCGTAGTTTCTCCGCTAGAACTAACCCCGAAGAATAGGATTCACGATCTATCGACATAATGTTAGCGTACGAAATTCAAATCAACCGATAAATTCGTGACGGAAACCCGAACCTTTCTCTCTACTCTAATGGTCCCTCCACTTTGAATTGGGTAAATGTACCGATGCCGAGGAAAACCGGGAACGAGAGAGAACGAAAAAACGGAAAGGGCCGCATCGTGAAGTGAGAAATGAACATAAAGGGAATTGGAATACAAAAAAGGAAGAAAATATGCGAGTCCGACAGTAACATTTTACTGTTTAACTTATAGCACGACACTGAAAACACTTCTTCGACTACCGACGTTGGCAGTGGTGCCATTGCAACGAACGACCGTGTTCGCTCAGTTAAAAAGAATTGAATCGAAAAGGAAGACGGAATTCGGGATAGAAAGAAAAGGGAAGAAGAGGATCGTTTGGTATATTGTTAGAGACGAAGAATAAGAGGGAGGATGAACTTATTTCCTGTAAGATTCCTTGCGTCCGTTTTTTTCTTCCTTTCTTTTTTAGGGAAATCTCTACAGAGAACGGCCAACGACAACGATGATGATTGCTACGACGACGACTACTTCTTGGATAGATTATGTTTAAACTATCGGGGAAGACAAAGAACTGTACACATATATATATATATATATATATGCGTTGGGGGATAACGTTTCCGGTTCCGGCTGAACGACCGGAAATGTCATTTTAGATGCGAGAGGCGGAGATGGCAGGGCATCTCGTTGATGTTGGTTAAGCCGAAGGAGCGGATAGGAAATGAGATAATTCGGCTCGGTATAGCCATTCCTTGTTCTTCGCATATGGCTGCCGTTAAGCCGTTCGAACGCAAACGAAAAACGCGTTCGTAGCTTAATTATGATCAGATTATTTTGATATTCTCTGTTTGTTTTGCAATTTTTGCGACCGTAAGCAAAAAAAAGGTGGCTTCCTGTTGGCGCATCCATCTCGCGCGCGATGACAGATGGCCCTATGGCAATAACTCGCTTCGATATTCATTCATCATCCTCATCATCATTATTATTACGTTTCTAATGTAAATGTCCGCGCGAGTGTTTTTGACCGATAGGACTCGAAATGCACGCACGCACAATTGAAAATCAAACAGGCCTTTGCCCACCGGTTTATCCGCAACGCAAAAATAAATTATTTTCCCTCAAATTAGCAATCTCCTCTCTTGTATTTAAGAGTGAATTTCACCCACCCAATTTCTTTCCCTTTCTCGCCAGCTATAATAACTTTGCGGAAGTTTTATAGATTAATTAACCGGCTCTCTTTAGCTTCACTTCTTCCAGTTTCCTTTTTTGCCTTGCGGATTTATAAGTTGGAGTTATCGGTGTATTATGCTCTCGTTCACGTCCGCGCAAGAAGTAAAATTCGCTCGTGTTGCGTGAGATAAATATTAACACCATTAGAAACGTCGAATCTAATTTATAAGTAAGAGAAAGAGGGAAAAGGCGACCTCTAAACACACATATGTTCGGACGAGTGGCAAAAAAAATGGGGAATAAGGAGTGAGTGTGGATTTGCGAAATTTATTCACATTCTTGATTTATTAACGTTCGATAAGACGAAAGTTCTGAAAGAGATAGGCGAGAGAAGGAAACGACGACGACGGAATTTTGAAACAAATTGCAGGAGGAATGGCAAAATAGACAGCGAAAGGAAAAGAATGGTTTTCGTCATTTTCATTCGAAAATTATTTTCTGTGGGCGGAAATTTTTCTACAAATTTCCTCGACTTTTTATGAAGAGATTGTGCGGAATTTTTGTAAACTTTTGTCCAAGCGATCAGCGAAAAAGATGAAAAATTAATCAAGAAAAGAAAGAATGTTGGACAACAGAAGGAAATATTAATTATTTCACGGTCGGAAAAAATGTGGTGCAACAATAGATTTTTGTACGAACTTCTGGCAATAACACCATCGAGAATTGATCGGATTTCTCATTTATTAATCGAACGACCAATTACACCATTGTTACATACTTTTATTCATTCAATTCCCCACCCCTGCATCCGACGTTAATTGAATAGTAACAATAAAAAGTGCTTAAGCAACAATATGAATTTATTATTGTTAAAAGCCCGTTTCTTTCCTTTGTCATTTCGCTGTTTCTTCGGTTCGTATTACTCAATAAACGGAAAATTATCGATGGAAATTAATATTTCATTTACCAAAATGGAAAAAAAAGTAGAAAATAATAGGGAAATGGGGAAAAACTGATGATAAGTTCCCAGTCGGAAATAGTTTCCATTGTGTCAGGATGCAATCGAAAATTCGTTCATATCCGGTTACCAATTACGGCTGTTATTATTACTGTTGTCGAACGATTGTTATTTACTTAGAACGGAACGAATTGTAAATATAGTTTTCGAGAGAAGCAAAAAGGCCGTTAATTAAACTTCGAACCTCCAACTACTACCAACCGCCTCTTGCTTCCCCCCGCGCCTTGCATTTTAATATTAATTAATCACCGGCATTCAGGTGTAAATAATTAACTTACGTCTTCGTAAGAACGTTTACTTTAATTTTTATTATTAATCGCGCCGTGACATGCGAACCGTTTTCCTTCTACCCTTCGACTTATTTCCATGCTTAAATTAACCAGTCGGCTGGACGAGGAGATAAATATGAAGAATAATATAATAATGCAACGGGGAGAATGTTTATATGCAATCATTTGCATTGATAAAGAGGTCCTTCTTTTCGCGCAACATTTGCACGTAAAAAAAAACAATAATAAAAGAGGCACTCCTCCTTTTCATTCGCAATTAATTCCACGTGACATTCAGCCATTTCAATTTACATGAATATTTTCATAATAATAAGTGGTCGGGTACTATTATCGGTCGTTGTAAATTGAAAACATTAAAAATTGCGAAATTTATACAACAACCATTCGAGCGAATAAAGTAGCTCCGCCATTTAATGCGCATTAATGTGATCGGCAATTATTTTCAGACAAATTGTTGCCGAACGAATCGAATGGAACGCGAAGAATATATTTTCGAGGGGCAACGATTTCGGACAAAACCTTGTTAAAGAATTGGAACAAGAATGGAAAAAAGTTTTTGCTTCTTTTTTGCCCCCTACTTTATTTCAAGCCTCGCTTCCGTTTGCTTTCTACCCTATCCAATGCTTGTGTAACCGTTTATATAACAATCTTAAAAAGTTAGGCTGCCAACAATTTCCTCTCGCCGACTCTATTCGAAAAACTAAATCAGACAACAATAAACTCGTTAATTAGTTCCTGCCACGGGGAAGGGGAAGCGGTGGAAAAGTGGAAGAAAGAGTTAAACTTTTCGGATTAAATACCTTTATCAGTTTAATCTAGTTAAATAGATTTGTTAGGGTATCTTCTACCCATAAACTAACAAAGTAACGACGAGCGACGACGATAGTAAATGGTATAATCGACTGCAATTTCTATCGGAAAAGTTGCTCGCAAAATAAAAGGAAGAATGGGAATTTGTTCGGAGGCAACTACTGTTAAACTGCGTTACCTTTCCCGAGCACGGATTAAACGCAATTATTGCTCAAATTTTAATTAGTTTCCTTTGGTAATTTCAATGAAAAATCGCCATAATCGACGCACGCCGCTTGCCTTAATTGTTACTATCGCGATAATACGTTAGACCGTTAATTACGTGTGTAATTGCGAGCGTTAATTAATTATCTTACCGGTACAATTAGCGCGAGCTCCTTTTATGGTTTCGAAAGATCGACAACAGCAATAATATTTGTGCTGATTACGATAACGCACAGAAAGCAGTAAATGGGAGACAATTAAAATGTAAACGATTCGTTTGCTTGCGTACAAACATTACAATATAATCGTACTCTCATTAATCCTACCTATTGATGTTGTAATTAAATTGTAGATGTAAGTAGTATAGGGAGAGAGCGAGAGAGAGAGAGAGTGAGATGAAGCAGCCTTAACGCTATTATTGTTATTATTCCAAGGGAAAGCTTTGAAAGCGCCGCAAGAACAGGTCAAGTACTATTACTACCACTCGTTTGGTAGTTCTTGCAGCTTGTATTGTTGTTATTACTGGTAATAGGTAGTAGTAGTAGTAGACTCTATAATGTACACAGCATAACAATGTACGTAGATATTTACTTACTGCGAAGAACTAAACGTAAGGACGTCGACGAAGAAATGTGTGTGTAGGGGAGAGATTACAAGAGTTGGTATTGTTAAGCGTTTAAGGCGCCGCAACGTCCTACTAAATAATAATAAATAACATTTCCATTACGTTAATAATAATGTGGCATAGCGAAAATTTAATCGCGATTCGTTGGAAATTTGCAACAACAAAAAGGGAACGCTTCATCTGCATACGTTAAAAGAACAAATTTCCTTGATGGAAATATTAGTCAATTTGCTTAAATTAGTCAATTTTGCCTTAGAAAATTTTAGCAGTTGTTTCTTTTTAACGAGTAATTCCATTCGGAAATTAAATGCAAGCCGCTTCAAATGGATATTCTGGAGTGTATAAGCGGTATTGATTTTTCTTAGCAAAAATTCGATCTAACGATTATTATTAGACAAAAAAATTAGTGCGACAGAGGCAAAGAAAGCCAATTCTTTGTTTCCATTCAATTTATTTCAATTGTAAAAGTCGTTAATATTACGATTATGGCAGTTATTATATAATTATGTTAATAGTAACGCAATACGAAGAGAACCGTTATTAACATTAAGGCGGTGAAGAACTGTAAAAATAACTTTTGCATTATATCCTACAGTTACGTATTATTATATATTAATACTAATGGTAGTCGAATTAAATTGGCAATGGGAGTTTCTCGTGATAATAAAATTATTATTAAAATTTCTGCTCTTCGCCTCCATCCTCATCCCGCATTTTTTTTCAACGTTGTACGGCCCAATTTGAAACGGTTCACGATCGAGTGAAGGGGACGAAAAAAAAGCATAACCGCTTTTCCCTTTTTTTGGAATGAAACGAAACGAGAAAAAAATATTTAATGAACGTAATCGATAGCAAATTTATTGACAGCATTTTAAATTAATCCCCCATTTCTCTCTCTCTCACACTCTCTCATTCTCATATACATTTCTATCTATAATTACAATCGTTATAACGTTTGTAATGTTATGCGTGTATCGATGATGATAATGATGGTAATGATAAATATTGATTTATAAACGTTCTACCCTAATTCTGGAGCGAATTAACTAATTGAACATTGTACTGCGTTGTTATTATTATAATTAAGTATCCATCGGTCGATTCGATAAATGACGGTAATCCGAATCGTAACGTAATTTTAAATAACATACTCGCAATTTATGGACTTGAGTTCCGATCACTATATTAAACAACTCTCTTCTATCTTTGCAATCTTTGCCCGTTCTTTCTTTAGGGAATTAATTGGACAATGTACTAAGAAATCCTGGAAAAAATCTAGAACTTTCTTTGGGAGGGAGTGCGTAGGTCCAAATAGAATGATGATGATTCGAAAAGTAGTGGCGTACAATAAATTTAAATATAAATTCATACGGAAGCGTTTGCCAATGAATTTTTAGACTTTCTTATGCCTATATTATTGTATCATACACATGCGCGGCCTACCATCGATAGAATTGAACGGAAACTTATTGCGTCTCATCCACAACTCGAATGACGAAGAAAATTCGGGCAATCGTAACGGTAATAATTGAAATTCGAAAATCCTTACTTGATTGTCGTACAAATTCAATCACACTTCAATCGGTTCGGCTTCCTCCTCGCGAGCGATAGTCGCAATCGCAAAGTTCCAAGTGCGAGAGCTCCTTACCTGAAACAACACAATTAAAATCGTTAGTGCCCGCCGAAAGTTTCGTTTAACTTTCTAACTCGATTCGCAAGCGATTGATTAATGAAACGTAAACGTAATCGAATGTAATGCTCGTTGAAAAGTCAATCAAAAACGGGATTATAATTAGATTTTCTAATCAAACCATCATCATTATCAGCAACAACAGCAGAGTACCGTGTTAAGTACAATAATCAACGTTACCGGTGCCATTATGATGATTACAATAAACCGCTATTTGTTGCATGCAATTCACCTTTTTGTTATTAACACACTACACGTACAAAGGGCCTGATTGATATTAATACGAATCCGCAAACATGCTAACAACACCCTTATTGTCTGCTGATATCCCTTGGTCAAAAGGTAGGAAATCGTTAATTAATGTCGATAATTATTAATTAACGAACGACGGGGGTTCGTCAATCATCGATTACATAAAGATAAATTGCAGATGTTAAGAGAAGAGGTAAGTTTTAAAGAGAAATTTCGTACCCTCCCAAGAACGGTTTGATAAAAAATTCTTGCGCGTTTCAAACAATTATCTGCCATCTAAACATCGATTTTCAAACACAATTAAACCCCGGTTTAGGTGAGTTAATTGAGAAAGACTCACAGAAATTGCAAACCGAAGAATTCGCCAATAACGTCGTGTAACTTATAAAATCGC
The DNA here is from genome assembly GCA_963695495.1 of Hololepta plana. Lineage (NCBI taxonomy): Eukaryota > Metazoa > Arthropoda > Insecta > Coleoptera > Histeridae > Hololepta > Hololepta plana. The sequence goes on along the minus strand of OY968837.1, from coordinate 8,565,816 downwards.
ATTAAGCCATCTCGCGCACGCATGTACGAAGAAGTCGAGGGATTCTATTTTACTTTTTTCCGTTTAATTAATTCCCACCAGCGCACTATGTCAAGATTTAAAAGAGACGGAGATAAAATACGACGTCAAGTGACAGCCATCTAATCCTCTCTCTCTCTCACTCTTTTTTTCTCTTTCTCTCACACTCTCACGCTCCAACTCTCTCTTGCGATTTGCAAGAACGGCTCCGGGTCGCGTTCCGGGACGTTGGGTGGATGGAGATGAAGCAGTAAGAAATAAGAGACGAATAGTGACTTGTTTTTTTCTTCGGAACTCTACAATTGGTTATAATTTTATTTTGCCTACATTCACGGCATTGTTTGTGCGAGAATTGCGAATTATTTATCGGAAACAATACGTGCAAGTAGTAGATAGTTCAAGAAATATTTGCCTATTCGCGAAAATAATTCTTTCTTAATTCGCGTTAAAAATGCATGAATTTACTCTACAACAATAATAATGATGATAGTGGACGTAAAAAAGTGGACTCTATTAATTATTATCATCATCATCGCCACCGACCGCCGGCATTGTCCCCTTTGTTCGCTCGCCATTTCTCTTTGTCTCCTGCGCCGTTTTCTTGTTTCTTTTGCCGATGCGGTTCTTCGTTTAATAGAAACGTACATCTAGACGAAGAAGAAAAACGGAGGAAGCGTTTTCGCTCCGTCTCTCCTCTTTTAATTTATTTTGTTGTAAATGGGGTTTGCTTTAACTTTATTCATTTTAATACGGTAAAACGTGGACAAAAGTCAAACAGTAAAAACTGAACAGGAGGGTTGATGGTAGGTGAACATACACACACACATCAACCGCAAAAATGGAGAGCAGAATTGCACACTTTAACGGAGAAGGAGAGAGGGAATTTGTGCGCTGGCCAGTGGAATAACCATGTACGGAACATAAATCTTCCAATTTAAATGCTGAAATGGGCAATTTCACCGCCACTGGTTATACATAAAAGTTTAAAACGACAAATTTGCTATGATGTGCCGCTTTTTCGGATTAATTTTAATATTAAATTTTAATTTGCTCCCATTCGTATTCGGTCTCCTTTTTGTACCCGCATCACTTACTGCTATTACCCATCCATTATTTGTTTATCGGCGTGCTTTTCCTCTCGCTTATTTCGAGCAGAAGTTCAATTTTATTCAACTACTTATACCAAATGCACTTTTGCTTCGTATGGGAGACGATGATGAAAATTTGTGCGGATAAATAAACGTAATCGCTCGCGAACTATAAGGAATATATTGCAAAAAGTACGCGAGTGAACCAAACAAAGGGAATTGGAAATGTATCACGAAGAAATACAAACAAGCTGCAAACAAATAGGCGAACTTTTGTAAGCGTACGTGAAAAGAAACGAACGTATTGTCATCGATCTGTTAACTTCGACAAAAGGAAGCCATAAAAAAGCCACTCGAACTTCGTCAATAATATAGAATAATAAACGTATTAAATATTACAAAAGGGCCCAATTAATTGTTTCGTGTAATAGTTGTACTTTCTAGCACAGGTAACAATAGTACCAATAATAAACACATTCTATTGGAAAATTGTGTTACACAATAGATAGTAGACAACGGTGTTATGGCATTAATCATTTTGTACGTGGAAAAGCAAAAGCAAATTAATGCCGAAAATAAACCATTGTCCGAAGATGAAAGTAATAATTGAAAATTATGAAAGGCGTCCATTTGTTCGCAGTTTATTATTAAATATAATATCAAATTTATTTTTAAATATTTAACGATCTCCTATTATCCCTCTGTGGAGGAGGCTACTAGCTTTTGACGAAGAAATTAAAAGAATGAAAGAAAAGAGATACAAACGTGACCCCGTTTCCTTTTATCCATTCAACAAACTAACGAGATAAAAATAATCACTTCCCTTCTTTTGCCAACTTTTCCCTTTTTGTAGCCGTTTACTCCATAAAGGAAATAAAGTTGCAATTATTATTCGCATTCTCTATAAAGAAATCGTGTGTGATACTGATATTGAAACTGTTATAGGAATCAATTAGCAGCAGTAAAAATATATTCTCGAAAGCACTAGGACGTCACGTTTGCATCGTTAACAATTGTAACGATCAATTAGAATACGAAGGACCTTTTTTTATTCCTGACAATTTGCTCGTTAACAAACGTTAACGTCGCCAAACTGCGTGCTTCATTTGTACTTAACCGTCTTCCGCATTTTCGCTTTGTCGAAAGCATAATTTTCGATAGAAGAGACCGGCGCATCCACCATAATTCGCACAAACCATGTTGCATTTTAACCCGGCGTAACTTATTTGTTTTTTGATTAAATTCCCATCCCAATCGGATTAATCAATAACCATCCGACCGCCGAACGTTAATAAAGTGTGTGTTCGCCGTTGTATGTTATGTACGTTATAAATATCTCTTTTTTGGACGATTGCGGACCGCATTGTGTAGAGCAGTAGCAGCATCATGTAGGACGTATCGGTTTATAGTGTAGAACCAGCGGTTTGCGTTGGTAGTAGTGTGTAACTAGCAACATCTGGTCCATTTCGTAACACATTGCGAATATCGTTCGACCGCCGCCACCGACGCCGCCGGCGTCACCGCGCGCTCCGATCGACTACACCTCTTTTCGCAATTAATTCCAGACCACGGAGATGCTATTTATTGATTTACAATCGGAAGCAACAACAACGGGGAAAAAGTGGAACGTAGTGACGCACGGCGAAGCGGCGAACCGGCGTTTGGATGTCGTTTGAGCAGCGATTTATCGTAGATAATTAATTGTTAAACGATAATCTACTAACTAAATGCGGAAAGCTACTTCGAACGAGCAAAGAGCAAACAACGGGGATTAATGCAAATCGACGTCACCGACGTGGGAAACGGGCTGAAAGGGGATGAAAAGGAATTGAATTGTAAAAAAGATCCCCTTTCGGACGCAAAATTCGGTTGATGTTCGTCGTTGAACTTGCGACGAGTAGCGAAAAAAAAGGAGCATTAGTTAACGTCACACACTTTTCCTTCGCATTTTTCCTCGTTTTTCCGGCGCAGTTCCCGACTCTTGACCGCAGATCTATTAATAAGAATCGCACGACGTATACGAACGAGTATTAGCGACGATGATGATGGTGGTGTATGCGTGGGACGCATTAAGATTCTTTTATTTTCCTTCGCCAAGGGTTAATGAGAAAAGGAAAATTTTTGTGTGATAAACTGTCATAACACGTAGCAGGGTTAGTATCGTTCGTATATAAAACGAAAATGGGAGACGAGAGGAAATGGTATATGAAGAAAGGCCGTGTGATGGGAGAGCGAAAATGGGCACGGAAAAAATGTATGTTTCCGGTACCGTAATGGGCAAAACGACGACGCACACGTACATTTTTATAGAAAACTAGCGCGAACGGAGAGCAAGAAGAAACGGAGGCCGGAACGAGACGGGGAGACCTTTTTTTTATTATGTGGATCCCAAATGGGACCCGAGCAGAAAGTCGACGTTCTCCACGTTATAAAATATGTGACACCTTCACGAACAGACCATCGGCCCCGAGAACGTGTTTTGCATCATCCTCTTCCTCGCTTGCCAACGGTATTATGTTCGCATCCACTATCACATTCTACCACTTAACAAACGACGGCACCTACTTAAATCCATTACTTAACAACTGCAAATTATTTTCAGCACAATGGATGTTTGCACACACACGGAATATGCATGTGTGCGTATTTGTTATTCATTGTTGTAGAGATGCGACGACAGTGAACTTGTTGTATTGGGGTCGCGAACAACGGCCGTGTATATCGCATTTTTCTATTTGGCAAGTGGATGGAAAATGTGCGAATGAAAGGTAAGAGACGCGGGGATTTGGGAGCTTTCTCATATTTAGAAAGATGTTTTCGCTCTCTTTTCCATTGCACGCTCGCTCGATGGCAACGAAAGATGAGAGACGCAGCCCTCTTACGTTTTCTCTTTGCGAGCGTGCAATAGAATAGTCACTTTACAAAGAACAGAAAAAGAAATTTTACAATAAAAATTTAATATTTTTATTATTCGCTACCGTTCCGAATTTTCTTTATGGCACTCGAAAATCTATACGGCACGAAATTGTTTATTGCTGCGTATATTGAAACGATTCAATTTTTATTAGCTTAATATTGTAACATAGTCGAAACGAAATTGTGCTGCCCTCCACAATTTGCAACAAAGAGATTTTTTTTATTGCGAGCAAAAAAATGTCAGAACAAAGTGGATTGACTTGATTTTTATGAGACCGATTAAGAAACGATTGCTTTATCCACTCCGGATCTATTATTGACTTTGCCAACACACGAATTACGTTTAAGAACGAATCCGAGGTAATAATATCGATTCAATTAATAAAAGGAGAAAGCTCTTCTCTCGCCCCTTTCCCACTCGCAATTACTTTCTAATCTTTCTGGCACGAAAAAAGGAAAAGGCGCTGACTTATTTTTTAGTTCGCTCGCTAAAAGTGTAACTTTTATATTAAGAAATGGAATAGTTTGAACAATTTAAGAAATCGTAAAGTAAGTAATATAGTTTCTATGCAAGAAGAAAAAGGCAGGAGCAACTAAGTTTCTTCGTGTACCATAGCACTATTACCGGACCGTTTTTCTTTCGCGTTTTATTGAAAAGAAGGGAAAAAAACGAATCAACTTGTAGCAAAAAGAAAATGTACGGTGAGGAATAAGAAAGTTTCCAGAATTTTTTGTCTACCTCGTGAAATAATAACGCCACATCTAATAACTTGAAAATTGAATTCTGCCAGTTCTTCTGTTGGCTGTTTCTTCTTTCGATAATAAAACTGAACGTCAAACGATTTAACAGTTACCTTTACTTACCCCTTTTATTTATTATATATTACTTCTGCCAGACACAGAGAGAGAGAAAGATAGTAATGCGACAATTGTTCAGGTTCCGTTCTCCATTGTCAAATGCGACAGAGAAAATAAAGTGGATATAACATTATCATTATTATTGACGATAATAAATGATTGAATAAGATGTGGAAGAAAAAAAAGGGAGAAAACTTTTTTCTTGTTAGAAGCGATGATTTATGAAACATATTACGTATATATGTATCTGTGCAGCAAAAGAAAAGTTGTTGAGTGGCTTTTAATGTATTATCATCATCGTCAGCATCGTCGGGATTCTCCGTCCTCAATAAACAAATAATAACAATGATAAAATATAAAAAAAAAAGGACCGAAAATTTTATTTCCTAACACACACACGCAAGTTGTCCTCGATCCCGCAAATGTCCTTCAAACAATTGTATCGTCATGATTTTTTCCTTCGCTTCCTCTTGCGACGATGACAAAACATTTATTGTCCCGCAGAATGTGATGGAAGTAGAAAAAGAGGAAAAAAGAGACCGACAACTTTCGACGTCCTGTTACTACCGCTTCGCCGCCTCGCAAAAGGAAAAATGCACCATCAACTGCTTTCGAACACAAGTTCATCCAAATAATTGATCGTTGCAGATTAATATTTAACCTAGTTAAATGGTTACTAGGGATTTAAACGGCCATAGAGCATTTTTCACTTAAATGGACCACTGGCTTGTGCAGAGAGAAAGAACGAGAGAATTGTTGATGGAAAGGATGAAAATAGTGCCGATAATATTTGGTAATATATCAATAATGTGGGAAAAAGATGTGGAGAGAAAAAGGCGACGAGGAAGAAAATTTATATCCATAGATGACGACATTATATTATAGGGAAAATTGCGAGGGAAATTGGAAAAATCTTCACGGAATTGCAGGAGAGCACCCGCAAGCACACACAGCGAGAGCGAAATAAAATGTGTGTGCGTGTGTGTAAGATATGTCCGTTATTATTCCAATGGCGTACGATAAGGTTTGTTTGGGCTCCATTCGTCTGATAGGATTATTTGATTTACTATGTGTGTGTGCGCGCGTTGTCTTCCTCCATGGTCTATTTCACATACGAATTGTCGTGCTGCTTCGCCCACTACTATCTATTAGATGCCATTATCATTACTATCGCAACGATTCGAGTGCTCTTCTTCGCCGACTCTTCTTGGTTCCTTTCCTTTTCGATCACCCCGTTATTTGCTCCCCGTTTTCGCAAAACTAATGGCGTGGCGTAGAAACGAACCGATATCAAGGAGATTCCATTTTTTAATTATTACGAGCGCGAACTAATAAATTATTGTTTGCGCCCTATTAATAGCGCAAACGTGCCGCCACTCTAATAATATATTCAATTATATGATTATAGATTTGCAAACTGTTTAGTTTATAAATAGGCACGTGTACGTGCGCAAAATTAGGTCTGTCGCATATGTATATGAAAAGGCAGGCACTTTCCACTGATAGATGCTGGAACAAATGTAACATTTCCTCTAAAAGCAGCGACAACAACGGAACTGAAGAAACGGTGCCACACACAAGCACAACTCTATCTCTATCCAATTACACATACTTATGTCATTTTACCCGTAGAATAGCGGTTGTGAATGTCTGATATAATGGGCGCGAGAAAGAGAGAGAGATTCGTGTATAATTTTACTAGTTTAATTACACAGGGAACAGTTGAAGGATTAATTCGCATAGAAAACCATCGCCCTTCATATCACTCGCACACGCTGATGGTTAATATCGTTTTGTATAATTAATTACTAGTTTATAAGCCAAAAATTCGCGTCTTTGGATGAATCTTTGTTTTGTGCTCAACCTCCGGCATTTTTGCACAAATTGCAATAAACGCATATTAGACCTCTTAACGTGGTTAACTATGGATAAAAATATTAAAGATCGATTATTAATTGTTCAAATGTAAATTTAATATTGAGACTCATTCCTCTTTTGAGATTTTTTTTTCTTCAATTTTTGCATTTCTGCTTTTGCATTTTTGTGCAAATTGAATTTTCGAACTTTTAAAGTGGTTAATTTAGTGACGAATAAAATTGACTCGTTTTAGCGTCAAACCAGTCCAAAGAGGCCCGATAGAAGTGTTTGGTTAAAATCAATGCTAATTGAACGCGTTCGAAATTAAATCGAATTACATAATATTTCAATGCAAACGTATCGCTTCGTACTTTCGATATTAATATTGGCGCACGGAATTCCACTTTCCCAAACGAAATTCGATTGGAAGTTCTGCGAAAACCAGGATTTTATATTATTATTATTATGGAATCGCATCGATGTGGAATTTGCGAAATTAACTTCGAAGCAACGGACAACAAAGCCGGCGATATTATAATGAAGTAGTCATTGATAATAGAATGGAATTCTTCGTTTAGAGCGCGCGATGATTCTATTGTGTGCTCAATCAAGATTTTGGTGAAAAGTAAATTAAAGTCAAAGCAATGATTTTATAAAAGCATCGATGTGAATCAATAAATACATTTTTAATTTGCGACAGTTTGAAATTTAATAATGGTTTTGTTGAATTAGCGCAAAGTAAACATGGGGAAATTCGGTACGGTTCGAGAGAGAAGAAAGTGCGGATCGCTTGTTCGGATTTTGCATCAAGTTAATAACAAACACTAAATTGCACGTTATCGATAACACCATTAACATAGTTATCGCGTTGCCTGTTATTATTGTTGTTAATACTACGATATTAAGTTGTAGAACACGTTTGGCGAAAAAAGAATTTCATTTACTGGTCTCATTGAAATCCATTTCGGCGATAATAATTTAATTAAATTCCTCCAGAAGAGTAAGGGCAAAGAAAAAGAACCCGTACAGTTTAATAGAAAATTAGCCTACATCCTACGGAACGGAGTACCGCGCAAATCCTGTTCATGTTATATCTAGAAATAGGTGAGATTGGAGATTAATTAAGTTTAAAATCCGATTACTAACCTTTATAACTACTCAACGAAGGTATTAATATCTCCGGAAAACTATACGAGGCGTACAATTCGTACGGGAATGCAGGAGAAACGGTTGCGAGATCGCTTCCTGTTATAATTGAAAATGAACGAAGAGCAATTATCGATACTATCGTCGATAAGCGAAGAATATCAATAAAATTCCATTTATGTTATTAATGCATTATAGTTAATGCGCATTTAAATGTCCATTACATACAAAATTACATCCAACGGCATTTCATTATTTCTTTAGGAAACTGTTAGGAAACTTACATAAAATTAAATGAATAAGTGTGGAGGTAGTTGTTATTGTTCTTCTTCTTGCTCCTCCACTAGTTGCAAGTTTGCAAAGTAATACTAATGGTACCTACCGCCACCAACATTTTCAATACATGCACATGCCAGTAACATAACTGGGAAACTTTTCCGAATTACACGACTTTCAAAATAAAATATATTATTTAACGAATATGTCCTGTTAAAAGAGCGGCGAAACTGTGGAAGCCATTAACTAGAATTAATTAGCGCGATTCCTGTTGTTATGCAACTTTTTCTCAACTATTAATTAATCCCTCTTAAGGAGATTAACTAATCATCAAATTATTAGCGATAAATTTGAATTTTAAACGGAACTAATGGCAAAAAAAATTAATTGAATCTGCTCGGTCGTTATTTAATAGATGGTGAACTGATTGGGAGACGAACTGCTGTCGCTTGTTGTAACATAAAAGTTGGCGGACAGAGAAAAAAGACAGTTGGACGAAGAAGTGCACTTGACAAGCGTACAATAACAATAACGATGTTGATGATGAGAATAATAGTTTCTTCACTGACTGTTGAAAATATTATCATCACCGTACTTTCGGATGGAAATAGATAACGAGAACTGCAGCTCACAATCATCATCGTCGTTATTAATATCGATTCGATTTTAATGATAAACAATTTATTTCAAAATTGAAGTTTGCCATCATCTACCTTATGCAAAATGCAGTCGACTTGTGTGTGTGTGTGGATGGATGAGATGGCAAAAAAATTGTATTGCGAATTGCGCTCGTTCGCAAATAATCTAATAACCGAAATAGGAGACGTTAAATTTAATTTAAATTCGAAACAAAACGGGAAAAAGGAGTTGAATAAGTTTAAGTTATTGCGGGGCAAAAAGAAGGGATGATGGATTGGATGGATAGATGGTGTTCATTCTCTCTTGCTTTTATTCTTTACTCAACTCGTTGACTTTATATTGAAATGTATTATTCTGCCATCTCGCTTTATTTTCGCCGAGAAACATCCGCGCTGTTTATTCGCGAATAAAGGTGAGGAATTGACGGATAAGGAAGTAAACAACGTTGAAATATTGGATCGGCGAAAGTTTATGCGTTTATTCCGTTGCCGTAATAAACTTCTTGTTTAGCGGTACAACTCGAATATACTTTATAATCCTTAGCGGTTTCAATACATCTCACACCATCGATCACATCAATTAATCCATTTTGCAAATTTCGTCTTAAAACACGTAACAAATCGGTGTTTGATTAACATTTTTAATACGTTCGAAAATAAAATCCACCCTCACGTTTCTTTTGATTAACCGAGAAGAAAATTAATTATCAAGAAATAATTTCCCTCGTGTTGTACGCCGTTTCCTCGACTTACCAAGACAAGAAAAGGGAAAGTAAAATCTGCAAATTTATCTTTCTTCTTAGCTCCGCTTGCGTTGAAACGTTTCTAACATTTCCTTGTCTGGATTGCTTAAATTTTTAATAATTTCGCGCAATTAACGGCGAGCACTTTACCGTTTGCACTTGGCGAAATAAATTTGAACACGTGTTTATTATTGCGGATATTTATGTCGTTAATAAAAACAAATAAAACATGACCTTTAAATAATTTTCATTCGCGCCACGTTTTTATATAGGTAGATATCGATCTGAACCGGGCGAAAATATTACAAGCGGAAATATCAACATCTTATATTCGCCACGAATTATATTCATCCACTATCAAAAAAAACACGAAGAACCGAGAAGAAGAAGAAGCAACTGCCCTCTGGGTATACGTGGATTGTGGTAATACTAGTAGGTATTATAAGTGAGATGTTATGTCTTACTTTTTACCTTTATAACCCAACACACATACACAATTTCCTTCTTTACAACAACATTAAACTTGACAGGTGGTAGTAGTAACACTAACCCAGCAAGAATGATAAAAAAGCGAATATATGAAGGAAGTTAGTTGTTGTTGTTTTCTTTTTCGTTCCTTCCAGTGTGTGGTATCATTTCGGCCTCGAGAACTAGCAAACCGACCGGCTAAAGTTTCATTGGACCTTAATTACGAACAGGTGTATTCATTAAATCGGCTAAAGAATACAATCGATTTTTGCAATTCAAGGCGAAATCCTCCTCGTCTCTCTGCAGCTTCTGTTTTTCACGTCGTTCGCCATCCGACGAAAAGATTAACCGTAGAGAAATTTTCAATTAAAATTTAATTGTTAAAATAAATTTTACAAATTAATTAAGTTGACGGAGTTCGCAAATTTAGATGGTAGACAGTGAGAAAAACAGAGAGAGATAGAGAGCGTTTATGTGCATATAAATATATCGTATAAACGAGGATAGGAAGTGATGGCAAAAGATGATCACGACGGATAAAAGGTAAGGACGAAAGAAGTGAATGTGGAAGGAAGGAAGGTAGTTAAGTGGCAGCCAGGCAGTCAGCCAAAATGTTTGAGTTAATTTCTAGCGCAATATCAAGAGTTATCCTTTGGCATCTCTCTCCTTTTTCTTTCTTTATTACACTTCGTCCACTGTTGATTTCCTTCTCTGGGCAAATCGTTTGCTTTGATTTAAGAATTTCCTTCCAATTAATATCGCGAGAGTAAGAGAATTGGCAACGGAACTGAAAAGCTCGCTTTTAATTTAATTACCGAATCGTTTGCATTTCAATGTACGAAATTTTTCTTTTTTTTTTTTTTTTTCATCGTCGAAAAAATTCAATTTGCGAACCTCCGCTTACGTTTTCAATAAAAATAGTTATCAATCTCGTATTTGATTTCGGAGAAACTCTATTATCAAACTAAACTCCTTTTCGCCAATTTGTTTGCATTTTCTTTAACATTAATCCTCGCCTCTTCTTCCACTTAAATGCGGCGCATTAAGGCTCGTAATTCATTACAAGAGGCGAGCAAAGTGCGATTAAAAAAATGCTGAGCACAACAACAACAGCAGCAGCTATACGTTATTCCTCCACTTTTCCGCCCTTTCTTCTTCGACTTCTTCCTTCCTCGTTTAATAAACGAATGTAAATTATTTTTATGGGAATGAACTTCGTTAATAAATAAGAAAGATGGTAATGCGCCGAACGCAGGGCAAGCATGTAATAAGAAAAACGGTTTATAAGTTAATTTTCATATGCATTCATCTAAATGGTTCTGTTTTCCTATCGATGTTTAGGAATCGTTTCAATTAGTTGACAAATATCGTCAATTAAATCGAGAGCAGTAATTTTTAAGTAAGTTCTATTAATATTATTAAGGCAGCAACTTTTAAAATCAGGTACAAATGACGAAGACAAAGAATAAAATAAGTGCAAAGAGAATAAGCAGATGGCGCGGAAGAGTTTCGGTGGTAAACTTCCGAGGACACGCGACCTGTATTATAATAAATTTTACTTAATGTATTGTTGCACTTTGCGAAACTAAAAACAAAACGGAGGAACAGCGGGCAAGAGCGAGAGAGAGTGGATGAATTTTAAGGTGATTATAAAATTTGCAAAATGTGCACGAAAATAAATTCGGTTAAAATGCATCGCGAATTGCGTTATTAGCTCGATCTAATTTAAAATTCCATTCTAATAGACGATAAATAACAACTACAAAAGAAAATTAACGAGGAAATACAACATGAAAATAAGGAAAGGCATGGAAAAAATAGCTTAATTAATGAGAAAGGCGATTAAAATCGAGAAAAAGGTAGCGAAAGCTTTCAGTTGTTAGAATTCAATTCTTTTTTACGTTATCACTTTTTCTTCCGCACTTTCCATCCCGATCCGTTTCGTTTATACGCTAACCGACCAATAATTCTTGGGGCTTAACAAATAAATTTTCGTTAAACATCGATTAAAGGCAGTTCCAGCGATATTTATTAACCTATTCAACTACTTCAATTCAATTTATTGTAATTAAATGTGTGTGTGCATTAGAAGAAAGGGCACTTTTTCGGCCCGTTTTTTTGGTTTGAACAAACGTAATTTATTGCTAAACGAATGGCTTTCTTTCCCGCCAAGTTTATAATGTAGAACAACTTTGTAAAAAATCATCGTGATTCATTTGTGGGTTTGTTAACATTTTCATGAAATAAATCAAATCTAAATCATCGTCGTAACATTAATACTTTAATGGTAATCCCAATGCGTCCAATTAAATAAAAGAAACGCAATATCGTACATGGAAATCGATAGAGGATTGGATGAGCTGATGATATCTAAAACCCTCCCATACAAACACACGGAGAAATACATAAATATATACTTTATAAATTATTCGATCGGATGGAATGAAAAGAAGGAAAAAAGTGATGGAGAAATAAAAACCGTATAAAACACATTCGGATATTTCGTAGATATTTTCGTATAAATGTATGGAAAACGCTTTGATGTCTCTATCGGAACGACCAAAGAGAAAGAAATAAAACGGGAAAAAGTACAATACAAGAAAGGATACAATTGAAAGAAAGAAAGAGCAGAAAGAATGAATTGTGGGGGACGAAGAGAGATATATCAAATCCGTCTATATTCCCTCGGATATTATGTATAAGGATGAATTTCCAATGATATTTATATTACTATAACGTATATTATTGTAATGGCAATTTGGCATAATGATAAAACTACAATAAAAGCGTGTCACATGTATACATAAACGCGTTTGAAATGAAAAAAGGAAATGGGGGAACCCATTTGGGTACCATAAAGGTTTTTATAAAGGTGTGCACGAAGAAATAACAGAAAGATCTATGTCTTTCTTTCGTCCCTTTTCTTTTATTCCTCCTTTCATTTTCCCACTCTCTCTCTCTCTCTCTCTCCCTTTTCCTCCAACGCTCAGGAAGACATTTGTTCCATCGTATCGAGCAAACTCGCTAAAGGGATTTCCTTCCTCTTCGTCTTTTATTAATATATAGAAGAGGGCACTCTCTTAAACGCAAAATGCTTCAATGTACGTTTACATGGTGAGAGAGCTACGTTTTATCTGGTATTTATTATTATAACTTTATAGAGCAAACAGGTAATTTGTTTAGTTTTTTCTTCCTCGTGTTATTTACAGTAAATAAAGAGGTAACTCATTCTCGGGATCGAGCGAGTGAGGGCCCAAAGTAGCAGCGAGCGGCGAGGTAAGTAAGTGCCTGTGAGGGAAAAAAATAGAAGGAGGAAACGAAAGAGAGAGTAAAAGAATACGGAAGCTTTTGATATTTGCGAATGGATTCTCTTTCACCAGCATCCACTTTTCCTTCAGACGTCGATCTCGCTCTCTTTTCTCGTTTCTTTTTCTCCTTGTAGGACGGAATAAAACTCCTTCAACAACAACATCAACATGCGTTCGTTCGTTCGTTCATTCGTTTCAATCTCTTTGCAAATTTGTAGATTAGCACTCGAAGAACGGGGAGAATAATAAGCAAACGTTACGGATTTAATCGCAATGAAGACGGTTTTTCTCGTTTCGCCATCCTCCTTTGCAAAGCCATGAAATTAAACGCCGTGTAACTTTGTTAAGCCAACTTCAATCCCAAATTATTATTATAAGCGATATTTACTGAGGGTCTTTGCTTTTAGTTAACAATTTATCGCACCGCCAACTCAAGCGGATTTCGTTGCCTAACTATCGATTCAAGTGTTAAAAACGGCGGTAGTTTAAGGAACAAATCGTTCAAGTGCTACTAGCGATTTCGCTTGTTTGCAATGCACTTTTTACCTCCGTCCTAATTAGCGCCATTTTCGACGTGCACAGATCGTCGGAAGTTGCACCGATTCAAATTACACAACTTAATGAACGCCGAGCCCTAGATGTGTGCTGCTGCTGCTGCACCAAAGTCGAATCGATTACATTGTAAACAAATGTAATATTTACAGAGACGACTACGGGAGCCGGGCTTTAGTTCTAGCTGAGGAATATATTTGAGATTGGGAAGACCGAACGTTATTGTGTACATCGTAATAACGGTTAACGTAGTCATAAAATATGCGGAATATATGTGCGAACGTGTTTAAGACTGTACAACCCAATTGGGAAAAGGAGCCGCAGTCACTCGTAAAATGCTTACTACAAATTTGCAGAATGAACCTGCGAGATTCGAATCTCATTCCACGTCGATTGGACGAAATAAAATCACTAAAATCGTTCAATACGGGTCAATAAGCAAAGACAGTTTAACAGAGACCAACTGCCATCGATTGTATTGTCTGTTATCTCTACAGAGCGTAATTATTTACCGTGCCAACGGTGACATGTAACATGTAGAAGGAAATAGTTTATAATAAACGGTAATCATTTCTCACGGGCGATACCGAAATAATACTGCAGAGTCCCGCCGGCGTCGTTAGGCAAAGTTATGAAAAGGAGACGGAGAGCAAAATAGGCCGTGTAACATAGATTAAACCCTCTTACATCGCCAGCAACGTACGAATTATTAATGCGTATAAGACACCTCGAGGAGGATTTAAATTTTGCACGTGTGTCATTTAACGTGCGAATTGTCGCCGTAGCGTAATGATGATAATTAATCAATTTCGTAAAAGCGGTTCATTAAAGAAATTAACTTATTATTGCAAAATGGGAAACGTTTGTTGATGATGATGATAACTGAAAAAAGGGGACGAAGAAAAGCCAAGAAGAAGAAGAAGAAGTTGGCGAAAGAAAGGTTGGCGACAGCTGTTAATTGAAATCGTTGCGAAACGTTTTACTTACTTACATATATACGAGACGTGTATAACGTTGTAATTAATTAATTTAATTGAACGTTTTCATAATGAGAAAATTCAATTAAAAACGAGCTAAAAATAATTTCCAATTTGGTAAACGTCTAATTATCGCCATTGTCGGCCCCGTCGTTTCTTTTCGAATAAGACAAAAGGATTTCAGATTTCTATGCGACGTTCGCTAATGGAAACCGTTTCGATTTTAATTAATACGCGTCAATTCCGTAACAAACGACTACCTTTATTAGTCAATTTACTTAATCGCTCCTTGGATTAACCCCTGCAAAAAAAAACTCTTTGTTGCATTCAAATTTTACAATAACAAACTTCTACCCCCAAAAAAATCGCATAAACTTACACAGAGTTGTTGTGTTTGGTGTTTGAGGACTACGTATGAGTATCGGCCATGTGTCAGGTCGTACCGCGGTGTATTATAAACTTAACACGTACTACCCACACGCACACGTGTATTATGTACAAGTGCGACGTGTAAGACGTCGAGGACGTGTTAGTGCAAACCAACGAGACGTACATAATTCATATACAGGGGCAACTTTCGCACGTTGCCATTTCGCCGACGAGAGTATTAAGAATCGATGGGAGAGTTGCGATTATCGCCGTAGAAAAGGCGAATACGCGAACACAAAAATAGTGCATCCGCAAGAAGATTTAGCGTCGTCTCCCGCAAGAGATCGCTCTGTATGCATGGGAAACGTGCGGAAGAAGGGGCGTTGTTGAAATGCATACCGTATATTCGCGTGTATATAGGGGTTTGTGTGTGTACGGCTTGTAACGTTTATAATGGAGTGTTTCATATGCAAAAGGTACACATAGCCGAAAGCTCCGTTCTCCCGATGCGCCGACCATTTAAATGCATATTCGAAATATGTGTAACGGTCGTTTACACACCGAGTTTACTTACTTCGTACGTCCAAACGGGAAGCGAAACCGGACGGAAGTGAAGCAAGAAAACACGACGCCCTTATATTCCATCCGCCGTCGTCGACGTTCCAACCAGCGGAAAATGTTCGCTGGCCATCTCGCTTTAAACGTACGGTTTTCGCAATTGTTCCCGCACGGAATTTATATTTTTCCCCCGTTTTTTTAAGCGTCCGCAAACATAAATCTGCATAAATGCATCAAAAAAATAAATTGCACAATCGGGATTACCGGTAGTCGATGGAGTAATCCACTTAACAATTCGATTATTTTGATCGCAAAATCATTTACTTGCACTCGACTTTTAACGAGAAATTCAACGCGCCCTCTTTATTGTTCCCTTTTTAATTCGCACAAAATCGTTGTTGATTCTTCGCGCGGGGTGACTAAATAATAACGAGCAAACGTATTAAGCCGGAAATAAACTGGTTTGCGCGCAAAGTAATATTGTTTCGCCGCATATCGAAAAAGAATCGGATTAAGTGTTGTATTCGTAGGGTGGAGGATTGGTTTTCGATTCGATAATTTCTGCATGTCGTCGCCCCTTTTTTTCCAGTTTAAATAATCAACGAAAAGCGTCTGTAACGCTGAAAAAGGTGCAATGAAAATGACGATTTAAATAGTTATGGAGAATGATTTTAAACCTTAAGACTCTGATATTGTTGTTTGTTGAAACATTATTAAAGTAAAGTCTTGCCAAAACGCTCATTTTCATAAACCGTTTGCTTTTCTTTTTGCCATTTTTCAGCGTATATTTATAGATTAAAGGCGAACTGAAAAGTTGCGAGTGGAGTGCGAACAAACCAGCGAGTGACCGAGTTTTTAAAAGGCGACAGCGGCGTGTTTGCATAAAGGAAAATCATTTCCACGCGAATTTCATCTCGGTTTTTCCGTCGTTTATGTTTACACGGCCATCGATTGTTTCGGCAAATATAATTAATTAATTAGACCGTATGATCGAATAAACATCGGTCATAATAACGTACGAAAATAAATAATTTTCGATATTCGATGTCGATGGACATTATCGCGTCGGAATGGAACGTGGGAGACCGGATTTTATGGGTCGCCGCCTCGTCCTTCTATTGTTGCTTCATGCAAGAAGTTTATACGAACATGCATGAGAAATAGAATGGATTGTAGGTGAACACGTGTGGCGCCTTTAATCAACGAAATTGCACAGTGCCATTTTGTAAATCGCCCCTAAAATGGGGCAGAGATTTCAACATTTATAAACGACAAACGAAGAGAGAGAGAGAGTCGGCATTATTACATCCTACAATTGCATTATCCTTATCGTGCAGTATCGCAAATTCATAAGAACAGAATAACAATCGAAAATTATTGCTTAGTATTTCAGTTAGGATAAAACCTGAAAGTATCTGTCAATATTTAGCTAATTATTGGGACACTGTAATTTAATCGTTCGTGCAGAAATCGCAAGTTAGCGAGCTAAAATGAACCGAACTGACTTCGAGAGGAGGAAATAATTGGCGATTTATTCCGAAAATTAAGGCCTTTTGAGTTAATGAACAACTTTTTTCGCTGCCACTTCATAAACGTCGGAGTGCGTGTTAAACTGATGCTACTGCCAGTGCGAATAATATCAAGCGTCCCAACTACAACGAGGACGAACGACATTATTATTATGAAAGCGACGTTCTTCGTGCTACCGGAGCATCGGGAAAACCGGCGCCACCGCGTACTTCTCATGAATGTTACATGAGATCGGGATAGCAGGAGATCTAACCTATACGGAGTTGACCTCCACCTAAACGGACTGACAACTAACAACGAGCTGCACGAGAGCATGAAGGGAGAAAAGAGCGAAAGAGGGATATTTCCCTGCTCCCCGCATTTAGGTGTTGGTGGTAAACATGGAAGGACACGTTCATATGCTAAGAATTTACATTCTTCCTTTTTGTTTGTTTTTGTTTTACATTTTCCTCATCTTCCACCTTCGACTCGTCAAACGCAGTCCGCATATGCTTTGAATGCTGCGGATTACAAATGATTATTTCGCAAGTCAATTCCCATTAGCGTAATTAATTGGCGAATATTACTCTTATATCATGTGGACCTAAACAGAACTTACGTTCGCAGTATCATCATCAACATTATTGCTCTTGTTGTTGTTGTTGTTGCGTACAAGCATAAATGTTTTCGGGCTCTCTAGGTATAATAATAACAGCAAATAATAATAACGATAGTTTGCAATAATTCCGCGTGTTCGTTTTGCTTTAGTGGCCTATTGGGAGGACACACGAACCAGGCACAAACACAACGAACAGCAGTTGGTCCAGTAACTTGCAGAAATGATTTTAAATCAACGGAAAACCCACTCGCAGGGACGAATAAAAGCGAAAGGAAACTATTGGCGAATGTGCAATTTCTGCGATTTCCTACAAGTGTTTCAAATTTAAAACGAACCGAAAGAAGGTAATAGTAGATGATGAGAAAGATGCGAATAAAATACCATCGGCAATACGAATTTTTGTTCGGTTTACATACGGTCCATCCTCGAATTACAAGCGGAGCACAAACGCGGATATTTAATATGTAAGTAAACCTAAACCGGAGAGCGAAAAAGCAACGAATAAAAGACCAAAAACAGGAGGAAATTCGATCGACACGTTAATTGATTGAGCGGATATGCAGAATGTGCATAACTAGAAACGATTTTCACTTCAAATTGGATCATATTTCGATATGGAAATTCGTTTTAAATGCCAGTGAGATGGTTAACGAGACAAAATATGATCTGATGTCACTTTTTTGCCTATTATTTGATTGATAATTACTAACGAGCGCTTAAAAAAACGAACTGGCTTATTCCAAATTTTTCGTGTTTGATTAATATTCATTGCACAGTGAATCAGCGTAATACTTTTCCTCGCAATTGTTTGTTTCTGTATTGTAATAAAAATGTCCATATTAATATTAATAAGAGTTTGCCATTTTTCTTCGAAGCGATGTTAATTTTCTGTTTAAAGATAGCCGTAAGAATTTCGTAAAACTCGACCAGTATTCTTAAAAATAAGCAGTCAGCAGGAGTGCGAATGAAAGAGAAAGTCGCTGGGTAAAGTTTATTTAAAGATGGGGGCTTTCCCTGATGACGAGCAGAGGAAAAATCAAATTGTATGTAATTATCGTTCCCTCTAATATATGCATTATTAATTCGCAATAATTAATGTAAAATTATTCAATAATTGATTGAAAGCGAAATATCAAAGGGTCGTCCACGAGGTAAAGCATTAATGTAACGAAGCCTAAAAGAAATCGATTGAGTAATGAATTTTTGAAAAAACGAAAGCAAAAGGAACTGAAAATGGAATTTAATTAACAAAAATCTTTAGCCGTTATTATTAATTGATTGAGAGCAAAGAAGAGAGTCCGTTAATATCGGAAGCGAATCAAGACATCGTTTTCATTAACTTGGATTTCGTTTAGTATCTGAAGAATGAAGATGGAAGGAGCAAATACAAAATTAGCAATTTCTTTTTACGATTACATTGTCGGTTAGCGATCAATCCTTGCAGTCAATAAAATAATGACGAATGCTTTCCAGCCTCTAATTGCCGTTGCTTTATTCGCAAAACTACTAATCGATAACCAATGTGTACTCGCAAAATTGTTTCTGGCAAGGAAACAAACGGGGAAAATACGTGGAAAGGTCGCGGTTTGTAGCGAAACTAATTTCCTTTTCATTATCCGCCGGGAAAAACAGGAAACAATTATTCAGACTGGAAAATTGAATTGACTGTCGAATGAAAACGCTATCGCCGATGAAGGAAAATTGCAAAAGAAAAAAGCGTAACCTAAGACGTTGACACGACAGTGCGACCAATGAGGACGACGAGAGTTGATTCCGTTAAAGGAAAAGCCTGAAGCCATTCGGCAATAGACGCCATCGTTTCCTAACCACCCTAATCGAGAGAAAATTTCCTCGCATTTTTGATTTCGACTTCCTCTTCGACTGAACACCGTTTACGAATCTTGTTCCTTCTCCAAGGGGAAAGAGAGTTATTTTGCCCCAGCAATCGGGAGACACGCGAGAGGAAATTAGTTAGATTGGTGGGTGATGACGTCGAAGCCTCAAGATTGGTCCACGCTTAATCTCATTGACATCAGTTTTACTTCCAATGGTTGAAGAAATATGGTTGCACGATAGTTTTGAGAATGAAAATTTCGCGGATTTTTAATTTGGACGTAAACTGGGCTTCGCGTAAAATAATAAGCAATTAGCAAATTTTAAATGGGACTGTAATGGTGCCCATTATGGCAACGATGGTCCATGTTTTTGGGATTACGAGCATCGCGAGTGCAGATATTGTCCGTATACAGGGCGATATTAATTTTGGACCGGATAATTCGCAATCATAAAGTTCACCTGCACTTCCTCGTAGGGATCTTTTTGCACGATTTTCGTGGGGCAACATTTGATTTCGCACTCCCGTCTAAACGTTCTGAAATGTACGTATATAGTAAAGTGGCAGTAATGTCGTCGATATAATCATAATCCGTTTCCCTGTACCGTGTAGTCTCGATAGTGGTGCCGATAGTAAATAGGTGATGGTGGTAGTTTGAACGATTAAATTTTAATGCACACTCGTAAACTTCCATTATAAATTTGCATTATATTAGTAGTTAAAGCGGCAATTTTACAGCCAAAACCGAGCGCACCCTCCCACGCATTTCGGTGGTATGGACGTTTAAAACGTTTAAAACGGTCGAGGAGAGGGCCCAAAATACATATAATTCTAAATCATAGCGCATATATGGATGCCGTCCTTCGAACTAATCCATATTTCCATCCATCGACCCTCGCCAAAATATCCTTCGTAACCGTATCTTACGTCACATTATATTTCATATTTAAGTGTATGTGGGATGTATAATAAGATATATTCATCATCCAGGCTATATCCGGTGAAATAAGTAGTCGTTTCCGGTCAAGGATGATAATAACTTTTAAAAGAGCGCCGTTGCACGATTTGAATGGGAGAACGAGGCGAAAGAAGTAATTTACTGCTTAAAGCCGGATTAATTTCGGCTCGCACTTTTCGCCGGTATGCTTTAATGTTTGGCAATTATTAAAAGTTATGGCAAATTTAGAAAAAGAAAGCGAGACCTGCTGGAAGCCCTTGGATCGATTCGCGTGTTACTTCAAAAGAAGCGGATGGCGGATGAGGCGACAGCAAAAGCGTGGGGGTGGTGTACGAAAATTGAAGAGGAAACGACAAACTTCGCTAGGGTCGGAATCATTTTATTTTCCTTGTACATGGCGAATAATCTAATTGGGAAAAATTTGAATGTTTGTCGCCGGATATTGCGCTTTAACGTCGTTTCGAAACGTTTCGCCCTTCGCGATTTATTCTTTTCGGCAAGGGTTCCTCCTCCACTATGACGCGGATTTATTCCATTTGCTCTGAATATTTTAATGAAACGTAAATAAAAGCATTCCCTAAGGGTAATTATTAATCTTTCTGTTCGGTCAATCGATGAAGTCATTAACAAAATGAATAATTTGCCGAATCAATAATAACGTTTTGTCAACAATCAATTATTGATGGAATTAGGTAAAAAGGTCAATAATGATGGTGGAGTGGATAATAAAAGACTGCCACCGCTACTCATCATCCGGCGTACGTTAAACGAAATATTTAATTAAATCTCCAGCAACGTGCTATTATAAATTCATTACACACTTTTTATCATCTTCTCCTCCACTCTCGAATAGAATTCGTTGAGAATTAATCAACACACTAAAAGTTCATTAATAATTTAACAACAATCACTTTATATACTTGTGCACGCGAACATATCGTGAAGAGATTTCCCGAAAATTTTCCTTCTCTAATAAATTTATTCCCCCCATCTTTTAATTATATCTACATCCGAATAATAAGACTGGATGTATTCCACGAGTTGAAAAAAGCGTTTTAAAATGCACGCAAGTAGGAACCGAAGGAAGAAGATAGTTGGATGAAGAGCGTTTAAAGTTTCTTCAAAGGCGTAACGTTAACGGCACAAAGGATTTTCTTTAATAACGCAGTGGAAACTTGCAAAAATCGTAAATTCACGAGTTGATGATATTAAACGAGTCTCCGCTCCCCAAACTACCGACCGAACGTGTGTTTATATTAAACCATAAAGTGGCATTAGAGTTTTTCGTTTGCCATCAAAAAAATTAATGCATTAATGGCCTTTACAGGTGGATTAGTGCGCTTATGTGCAAATTTAATCTCGTCACTTTTACGACCGACGCCTTAATATCTGCCATGATAAAAGTTCGAATTTTAAATAATAATCAACCTGATAATGATGATGATCTTAATAATAATAATAACACGACGAAGCATTTGCATACTTTAATGGCGGCAATAATAATATAACATATATAAGATTATCCAACTTCTAGTTTTAGTTTCGTTACGACGGAGGTTTAGTTTATGCGCGACCGTTAAAAACGGATAGTTTGCGGTTGTTGCCGCGAGAATGGAGCATTTTAGTGATTCTAAAACGGCGAGTTTATTATGCGAAGCGTTTTTAAAGGATTTTCTCGAGGACTTAGACGCGACAATGGCCGTCGCTGATAATGACGATAACGGGAAAACTGTCCGTTCGCTCAACAATGAAACAAAAACGTTTCGCTCCTCCTTTCGGCCATCGAGCTTTTTAAATTTATTTTTCCCTTTTCGTTAAAAGATTACGTCGCCATTTGCCTGGAGACGTTTCCTGTCGATGGAACAGCAAAACTGCTCTTAATGAGAAATCTCGTCGAATAATAAGGACGGCGACTAAGTAGCCGACAACCGCGACGATGATGCTGACGGTAATTAATTACGACATCGCGAGTAGTTTTGAGTTAATCGTGAAAGAAGTGGAGCAAAGTGTTTCGTCGTCGTCTTCTTCTTGTACGTTCGTTTTTAATAAATTCGAAAAGTCTCTTATCCTTATTGCCAACACACGTTTTAATAAAATTTTCCAATATACCGCTTCTGCCAGGACGAATACGAAAAATCGAAATCGATTAGGAAATATGCTGTTGTTGTTGTTGTTATATGAAAGACTTTTTTGCTTGAAATTTATCGCTAGATGCATTTTATTGCATTATTTCCCTCCCATACATTTATGAGCTTTTATTCGACGATACCATCTTACGTATACCCTTGATCCATTCCAACACAAACTATTTTGCTTGTTTTCTTTTTCCTTTGCTCTACCTCGTCATTTCAGCAATATTTTGCACGATGAAAATATTCCACACACACGTGTACACGTGGATATTGCAAAGGAAACGTAGAAAACGCATGAATTTGACTTCCATTTCTTTGTTCATTTAAATTTTCGAAGATAATTATTACATTAAAGCGTAATTAATTAACCAAAAACCAGAATGAAAAGGGGGAAAACGAGTGTGAGTGGACGAATTTGTCTGCGATTATTAACGGCCCGTTAAATAATAACGTAATCCCATCCCTTTCTAGTTACAAATCTGTTTCAGCAATAGTCCCTAAAACTGTAGGCAAGAAGAATGATTGTACACACACTCGCTGCTTGTGAATTCGTACGATAATAATAATAATGAGTGGAGATTTTCTGTTATTACTATTATTATGAAACTTTTAAACGCACGGTACAACCACCCAGAAACACACAGACACACACACGTGGCCCTCTAATACTACACAGAACCTAAAGTCCTAAAGCCCATAATAATAAGTTCCATGATATAATACCAAATTTCGAAACTAATTCCATATAAAATTAACTCGCGGTAGTGGTAGTAGTAGCGAAATGAATAATAGTGATAGTTATATGGAGTTGGTTTGCGAATCTAAAATTCAACTTATTAACACCGACGCACGAGTACACGTAAATATCGCTGCAAAAGGAATTTATTGTTTAATAATAACGAGGATTGCGAATTGTTTAACGAATCACACACACCCACGTCTCTCTCTACCTGTCGGTCTAGGCTAAGATCAAAAATAGCCAACCGCACCGCGAGCGAGTGGAAGAAGAGGAAAATGAGGTCAAATTAAATTTAAAAATGACCAACGAGAGAGAGAAAGAGAGAGAGACACACGCAGAGAGAAAGAGAGAGAGGAAACAGAAAAGAAATGGGAGCAGAACGAAGATAATACCATGAAATATTAAATTATTTCAACTGGCGAGATCAAGTGGAGAATCCGAAGTCAAGTTGATAAAAGTCGACCGGTTTCCGGTCGGATACTTGGCAAAGGCCGGCTAACGGATACGCGATCGTGGTGATAATAATATCGGCCGTGTATATACGATACGGTGCGTTCGACGTACGAACGTGCAGTGATCGATGCGAAAATCCTTTCGCTGTGATTGCAATTTGTCCGCAGTAAATGACCGCGCGAAGGGAAGCGAATCGATTGGGCCGTCGCTTAAAACTAATCGGGGATGACGATTGTTTCGCGATGAAATCTGCAACGCCCTGTATATTTGGAAACGTGCGCCAATATGGAGGATTCTATCTTTGCCGCTCTCTTATATATGTATGTCGACTGCCATCTAATACATTATGTAGTTTGAAAGAATTTCTATTTGGGCAAACGTACTCACACACGCACACACACACAAGCGCCCATAAATGGTTGAATGAGAGCGTGCGAATGTGTGCACATTCAATGACAGAGAGAAATGTCGAGGTGGAAAGCGAATATATGGAACGAAAAAGGAAATAACGTTGCGAATATCGCAATTATTTTAATAGTTTCTTTTTGGTAGTTCGCTTTTTGTCTTGTGCAAAAGCACATTTTATTTTGAGGTGCGCGCGATTTTGGTGGATGCGCCGGTAACATATTCCGTATACGTAAAAGTTGCACATCTTGCGATCCGCGATCTATTTGCATATAAAATATAGATATTTGCGAATCCACTTCAGACGGTCTCTTTGATATATTTGATAGATGAAATATATAGTATATGCATAAATTTCGCCCGTGAGGGTTACCTGCTTCCTTCTTCCCTGATAGGTCGTGCCGTCTTTGAGAATATAACAAATTGCGCGAGGTACGAGACGAAGAGGAAGAACCATTCGAATGTGTACGTAGGAACATTGCGAAATAATTCGCATACTTGCAAGTGACGCTCTTTTGCTAAATAAATTAATTTCGAGAGAGAAAAAAAGAAAACAACCGGCCCATTTAATTCGAGTGACATAAATTCCATTATGATGCACGGGTCTCTGCTCCTTCTTTCCCTCCTCGCCTTCCATCTATCTCCTTCGCGCGCTCGTTACTTATTAAAAAGGCTTAATTGAATTTTCCAAGAATTTTCCTTCCGCCAAAGTCCCCATTTTTGCTTTTACCCAAACAAAAATTCCAACGGCGCCATAATAAACTTCTTTCGCTCGTCTCGCAAAGCACTTAATTACACGTAATTTCTTCGCATTTACTTTTTTCGCTCCCGTTCGCGAAATTTATCATACAGCGTCACGGTGTAATTACCTACCGCACTATTAACATACAACTATTAGAACGAAATACGGGCAACAATTATCTCTTCTTCCTCTCTCTCTCTCTCGCACTTTTTTTTATCGTCTCCCCGCTTCCCGATCTAATTTACAACCATTTAAAGTTCTGTTACAACTGCGAGAGTGCGAGGGAGAGATTGTGACGTTTGGAGGAAATGAGACCGATAAATCCTTTTGAAAAATTCATTCGATTAATTTGCTCGTTGAATGGGAAATCGGCGGGCGGGAATAAAATTTGCAATTCGAACTGAACCCGACGTTCGATGATGACGATGACGATATTGCATTACAAATTTGGATAAAAGCATTCGACTAATTGCTATTAAATTATTTTCCACGCGATATCGCACACATGACGTCGCTCATGATTCGGAGCGCACGTTATTCGCGAATAGAATGACGAAAAGAGAAAACAAAAATCGCAAATTTATTCGCGTTATCTTGCGACAACGAGCGTCGAAGTATAAGACACTTGGACTCGAGGGCGAAATCGAAAGCTCCCTCTGTATTTTTTATTATCATTACATCGTGTTCCAAATTAAAAGTGTTAATGAGCTTTAACTTTACCGCCGCTCGATTCTAGCTATCTTCCATCGTCTCTTTCCCTCCGCGAAGTGGAGTTGGATAATGTAAGATGGTAGAAGAATAAAAGCGATAAAGAAGGGAAAAGGAGAACAAATAACTCCGACGAGATCCGATTTAATCTGCTCTAAAGCGTTTTAATGATAATGATAATAAAGAAGTTGTAAAAGAAGACGAAGGAAACGCAGAAGGAGATCGCTTCATTTCGAATAGAAAGAGGGAAATTGATGGGACGAGGCGGGACTCCTATTAAATTTTGATTTTTCTTTAAACAAAACTGATTCTTTTCCCTCTTCGTCGTTGCTCCTTTCTTTCATATACATTTCTGTTTTCGTTTGGCGCCTACGTAAATATAAACGAACGAATGGATCGTTTCTCATAATCAAATTCTTATAATTAAGAGAAAAGAAATGAGGAAAGAGAGCGGAGGAGCGAACGCAAATAAAATGAAAATATGAGTAAATGGAATATTAAAATTCAAATATATGTAGATGGATGACGATGGTTGGCGATGGCGGAATTATGAGCTGAACATTTTCGCTCTCCGACGGTCTATTTCAGTTTCTTTCGGACATTTAAATATTTAAATTGTCTTCCCTACGACTCATTTCTTTAGAATTCATCGAACAGCACCTCCTTTATTTTCCTTCCCGCTTCTTTTATTCGGCAACGAACAATACAAGAATCAAATGGGAAGTGATGAACGAATGTATTAAAAAAGGACGCGAAGACGATATAAATATGTTTTAAAATGCAATTAAAGTTATTTAATTGTTTGGCACCGTGAGGACGCAGCGTAAAAGGCGACAAAGAGGACCGAGGCGAACGGAAGATGGACAGAGAGAGTGAGAGAGAGGTACAAGAAGGGGAAGAAAATTAAATGGATCATTAATCATTCGAGCGAGCGAGGACCCAGCAGCTTGACGTTTTCCATAACCAACGAGAAATTTTCCGAAAAGAAATAAAAACAAATATTTCGACATACATGAGAGCGGAATATGAATTAAGAGCGAGGAAGATTGAAAAATAAGTTTTATTGAAAAATAATGATAAGAACGAATCAACAGCAGTAACAGCAGACGAAGGAAGAGATCGAGTGAAAGG
The DNA here is from genome assembly GCA_963695495.1 of Hololepta plana. Taxonomy (NCBI): domain Eukaryota; kingdom Metazoa; phylum Arthropoda; class Insecta; order Coleoptera; family Histeridae; genus Hololepta; species Hololepta plana. The sequence continues at coordinate 8,538,814 of OY968837.1, read as the reverse complement.
AAATGAAAAAGATGCTGCAGATTGTGAAATATTTGCCACACGTTTGTTCTTTGTTTCCCAGCTTCGCAGAGGAACGAAATTAATGAATAAGCAACAAACGTTCGGCGAAGAACTGATAGGAAGCAGGCGATATAAGATGAAAAGAGAGCTTTTCTTTTCATTTCCGGTATCATCATCATCATCATCGTTGCTTCGTCGATATTTATTTATGAAGAGATCCATATCGAATACCAATTTTCGATCCTATCGAAATAAAATGCGTACCATTCTTCAAACAAAGAAAAAACGACCGACTGAAGTGGTGATAAAAATTAAAAGACCAACGTGGATTAATTAATTTGTGCCGGTGTCTAATTCAATCGACAAACCGAACGCAAAGAAAGAATATTAAATGGATTAAAGGTGGGTTGAAGCGAATAAAAGAAGGAAGCAAACGGGCGGCTGTAGGAGTAGCGCAAAAGAACTAAAGACTGTTAACCGCAAGAGTAAAGTATAAAACGGAAACCGTGTAAGTTGATTCCTTTAAAGAGACGAGAGGCTTCGTAGGAGCGTAAAATAAAAATCCATCATCGTCTCGGGTAAAGTGAAATGGAGACCGAATTAAAGAGAGATGTGGAGGCGAACATGGCGAAAATAAATAAGTAGGAAAAGTGCGAAACTTTTTGCACGTTATGTGGCTTGAATGGTGTAGAGTAGAAGATGCGATTTTTTTTGCACGACGTCCTCTAACGAACGCGTATTTGACGAATAGACTGATTCTTTCTAATTGGCAATTTATTATTCGATATTCGCGTAATCCATTTTGTCGCCTCTAAATTTCCAATGATATTCCAATCGATTACAATAATAAATTGCTCGTTTGTCGTTCAATTAAGAAACACAAAAAGCGACGAGCGGTACGAGGATTTAGCAGAATCGCGCCCTAACGAATCCCTCCATGTCGTTTGCCGAGATTTAATTATTAATTTATCGACACGTAAATTGTCGAATTCAACAGCCAGTTAGTCATCTAATTAAACGGTCCATTGTGATCGCAAAAAAAGAAATCGTAAATTAACGCTTTTCCGTTTCCCATCGCATCACACTAAAATCCTCCACCTCCTCGTCATCTCTAGTACGTTCTTTGAAATTAATTAAAAAGCTAGCAGGAAATAGGAATGAAAAGAGGGAAATAAAGAATTCGCCATCGATCAAAATTTAACTCTACCATTATCTCATCTTCCCTTTTTCCTTTTCTAGCAATATCATTGTGTTCCATTAAGGCTCAGCGGGCTGTCGTTAAGCAAATGCAAAAAAGTCACTTCTATAGGGAAAAAAAGAACTAAAAACGGACGGCGAGAGAAAATGCGCAACAAATAGCGAATGGAGAAACGACGAAAAACATACAATGCGAATCGTTGCAACGATGTCTGTTGACAGCAATTTTGGATTTAATTAAACGTTTGCTCGTCTCTCTTTCTCATTTTGTTGGTGCCATTTTAAGAATCTTCTAACCGGAGCAGTTGTTGAAAGAACAAATGGCAATAAATAAAAGAACAACATTTATTCGGACCACCACGTCGCCGTCATTAACATTCAAATTATGGTCAGTTCTCCATTAATTTCTCCTTTTTTTTATCCCATTTGTCCCATAATAATTTTATCACGGTTTCCCCGAGAGTGCGTTTATTATCACTCTTGTTTAAATGGAGAGCGAGAGAAGAAAAAAGTGGACTAGTGGAGGGTCTGCTGGTTATTTAAATTAAACGACTTTCGCGAAAGCAAAAAGAGCGAAAAGCGAAACGAGTAATGAACATTTTGCACGAGTTTATTATATGCATACATATTCACTATGGCTCCTTCTCTCTTTGTCCACTTGCAAAAAAACGCAGCCAAATTAAAAGAAACAACAGTAACAACGGTTTCGTGGGCGACTATTATGTAACGTCGAGGTATATTCATTCTCTCATACGGTCCGTAACGGCAAATAATAATAATAATGGCAACGATGGTAGTTGTAGTGTGTATATAGTGAAGAGAGCAACAGGTTTATTATTAGATGGAAAAGAACGAGAGAAAGAGAGATTCGAATTACATTTGCAAAAGGAACAAATCTAGCTAATGGGAACTAAAGGAAAGTATGTGTGACGTTTTGGCGAACCGAAAAATGAAAAACTGAAAAATGTATGCTCAACAATAAGCGCTAGAAGTTGTTGTGTTGCATATTCCAATGCGAATTCCGAATTCCGTTATTTTTATCCGTTTCAGATTTCTCTTTCGTTTCCCCGTCAGAATTGGCAACAAAAACGAGTACATGTCGAACAACGAACGTCCCGATCATCGACAATTTTTTTACTTTTTGATAATCCTCAAAATTATCATAATTTCCTTCGCTGGCCATTAATTTTCTTTTCGACCACACAAATATTTCCATCGTCAACAAACACGAGGCCAATTTATTGTTATTAATTTGGCGAGTTTTTCTTTGTGCCCTCTTGCTAATATTAAAGAGGAAGCAAAAAGCAGAGGGAAAAAACAGAAAAGCGGATAATGAAAAGGACACTAACCGAAATGAACGTAACACGAGTACCAGTCGAACGTATGGCCATATAAAAGTAAAACAAAAAAACAGGAAGAGTTATAAATGAGACGAGGGAGCGACGAGTGCCAAAAAAGCAAGAGAGACATTCATCAAACTAATTAAATTTTTCGCGTGAATTTTCGTTTTATATGCTCGAGAAAAAGAAACAAGGAGCGATGATGATGATAATAATAAAATGGACGGATTTGCAAAAAAATAATAATAATAAAATATTTCCGAAAATTAAAATAAAAAAATTGGGGACATATAAATTTAATAAAATCGCGCAACTATTCTTGTATCAAAAGTATGCTGCTTTTGAAGCTTGCAACTGAAAGTATTTTACCATTTTCATTTAGCTTTCTTATTATTAATAATTGCTTTTTGCTTGATCAAAACACGAAAACACGTTCTACATACGTATTCGCGAAAAGAGAAAATGCAAATTATTACCGAAATATGAATATGAAAAAATGTCCTTACCCATTAAGGTTTATTATTATTCCTCCTCGTTTTTTGTTTCTCTCGACTCGAGGGCAATTGAACGGAGCAAAAAGCGACGTACCTGGAACAAAAAAAGAACGATAAATGAGAATGAAAAACAATTTTTTAATAAAAACATTTTTTTTTGGCGAAAAGAAAACAATATTAAATAAGAAGGAACGAGCAAACATTCTAACCTAATAATAATAGAGGATACGGCTCGTATACAGGATGTTCAATCGTTAATAACTTACATTCAAATATGATTCTTGAATTTGGCGAAAAGTCCCTAATATCAGAATGATCTCCTAAGATATTGATGACGGAAAAGTCGCAAAAGAAACGGACAAAAAGAGGATGAATCCTCATAGGAAGGACTGCATTAAATTATTAATGCGCCGTCACAATTATGATTGCGAGTTATAAATGAAGAAGACAAAGGACACTAACAGAGAGAAAGATGATACGTTATTTGACAGTTTCTTGTTTGAGGACCCTCATCAACTGTCAGCGTCAACGAGAAAAAAGTATATATGGGGGAGAAAGGTACGAGATGATGATGATGATAATATTTGATTGATAACTTTGCTAAATTTTTAATAAATATATACAATTCTTTTATTAATAAATCGGAGAGAAAAGAGGAACGTACAGAAAAATAAAGAGGAATTGAAGATGATGAAGAATAAAGAAGAAGAACTGAAGTCGACGAAGACGTCCTTTGCAAATATTTGAATCTTCTTGACAGAGGAAATTAAAATGAATATACGATGGAGAAGAGGGAACATTTTTAATGGCAGCAAGCAAAGAGACTAAAAAAACGTTTATTAAGAATTTATGCTTCGGACAAGGAGAGCAACTCGAATTTCACATGAAACGTCTCATCTTATTTCGCTCGTTTCGCTTTCATATTATTTTCGTTTCTAGTTGAAAATGAAATCACTAAATACTGAAAGTAATTTAATCTGTTTAATTTGTTGTTTCAAATTTGGCGTTTTATTCTTTCTGCTTCTTTGACGAAGGCGAGATTGCATAAAGTTTAATGTGGGACGAAAAGGACGAAAAAGGGCGCAAACGAGGACTCGAAAGTTATCGAACACGTCAGATATTCGTGCAATGCATCTACGTGAACATCATCACAAATTCTTCGACCACTAACTCCGACTATAATGCCGAAAACAAAACAAGAAGAACTTCGGGAGAAGAGAGAAAATCTTTTCATTTTCTCACTTTTACGTTCGTATCGTTCGGATCTTATGAAATTGCGTTAGTTTTTAAAGATCCCGTTAGTTCTGCTCTTTTTTGCATCACTTTTTGCTTTCATTATTAGCCACCAGCGTTTTGGCGGTTTTGCACGATCAGCAGAATAAATACAAATAGCAATCGATGGCTGGCAACGTGTTGTGCTGAATTTTGCAATTTTTTCTGTTAAAATGTAAACAGCAAGAAACAAAAAAACGTAAGGGATGCATGAGGGAGAGAGATATACAATCATATATAAGAAAAACAGAAGAAAAGATGGCATAAAAGTAAAGAAACCCGTGAAGAAACTTATCGAAAAGTTTGATTGAATTTTTTGCCATGAAATTGCAATAGATTCCTTCTCTATTCTTTCATACTCGTTTCGTCTTTTTGCACTGTTCGTCATCTATCCAGCGCAAAATTGTTGTTATTATAACTGTTTGATCACAACGATCACGTCTAGGATAGGTTAGCACTTTTGTTATTGCCATTTCTTTTTCTTGGAGAATTCTCATTAATGCCGCCCGACGATCCCGAGCATTTTATTCGTCATTTAATGGGAAATTGCACGAAATTCCACGAGAAGCCTCGTTTTCAAGACGCAACAGTTATTCATTCGAATAAACGAAATTATGGAAGCCAAAGCAACTATTTGTTTAAAAAATGAAACATCGTTTGGGGTAATCGATTAATCGTAACATCGGAGCAAACATGATTGTGGAATTAGTCTAATCGCTGGTCGGTCTTTTTATTTCCCAAAATAATTCCACAGCAAACAATTCGGTTGGCTTCCTACCCTCCAGCTCATTATACTTTCCTTAGCGTCCCAAAATACTATTATTCTTAACATAATTCGGTAGCGTTCATCATATTTATTTATTTATGTCGAAATCCAAATCGATCACGCAAAATGCAAATTAAGCCTCTTCTCTCTCTCTCTCTCTCTTTAATATTCGTTGATTACTTAAGCAAACTCACAGAACGGAGAATCGAAAATAACGACGAAAAGCGACTAATGAAACAAAAAGGAGTAAAAGCGAACCGTCGATAATAAAATATTTATGGGGGAATTTTCATATTATCGTCATTATTATTAAATTTCCCGAAATCGCTCTTTCATTCACTCGCGCGTATGTACAGGGTTTTCCATCCACTTCTTCTCTTTTTCTCCCAATATATATGCATAAATAAACATATCCTGTTCTTAGTGGTTGGCTGAACAATTTTTAGATAGCGCCCCCGTTGTGGTCCGTCCGAGGAAGACTTGGAGGAAGAATGTTTAATACGCTTGGCTGCTCATTTGTAACAATACACCTCCACATATACACGTATACGTATATTACGTGCAACGGCAAAAAGGATCCTTGTCATATGTCGTTGTTTGTTGTTAAATAACGTCTCTTCTTCTCTCTCTCTCTCTCTCTCGGTCTCTCTCTCTCTCTCTTTCGTTTTATTTCAATCTTCTACTGGCATCATTTCGCTCAACATTTTGTCCTCATAAATTTTTTCCGCCTCTCAGTTATTGTTATTCTCGTAGTTTGTTTCGTTCCATCCAAAGCGTGTACGTATCCCGAGAGTGCGTTACTCTCGCGATTTATACAAGCGCGTGGGAAGTTGCAGGAAAAAAAGAGAGAATTGAATCGAGCAGAATTTTTATTTGTTCGTAGGATAATTAGTAGTAAACGAAAGGTTTCGAGATTATGGGAATTTCAACAAACTTCGAACCCCATTGTTACCTCTTGCTCGTTATTATGTCTGTGGGAACTGCCTTACGATTCCGGTTAATTACATGAATTCTTTTTATTTCTCGTTCCTTCACGGTCCGCAGCAAATCGCAAAAAGTATCGTATTTATTATGATATTGGCTAACGTTAATTCGACGGAGACGAAATCAAATTTGCCAATCTACAGACGTATTTTCTTCGTGCCGTCCACTTAACAATTCCACCGTGTTCAATCTCGTTTTTGCCCTTTCTATGTTTTCTCTCGCAATTCTTTCATCGATACGTTGCCAGAGTTGTTTTTGTTGCTATTGCTGATTATTATTAGTAATACGTGAAATGCCTTCGAGAGATTCCTTATATATAGAAAGAAAAGGAAATCCCCTCCGTTCCCTTTCATTCTTCATATTCCTTTTTCGGGTGATTCCCTATGGGAAATTAATTTAAAGCGGATAAATAGAAAGCAATCCGACGAAACTTAATAACAGACAGAAAAATAAAGGAGGAAGATGAACGGAAATAAAAAGAAAGCCGTTCTTGTTTTGAATTTCCCTCTAGTTTCCTATAAACGTTGCCCGCCTTTGCTTTCCTTATCAAATATTACTGATCTTATTAGATGAAAAGTAAAAGACGGAAAATTATATAAATGAAAAGGGAGGAAATCGCAAAGGGGAGGCAGAGGGAAGATGACGAGGAGAATAAAAGTATGTCTGTAAATAAATAATTTGCATCTTAAATAATATATTGTCTTCCCTTATTTTCGCAGATTGCCTCGGCTGACCCTGTGCAAATTTAATTCGCAAATCTCGTTCACTTTAAAAGTTTGCCACCTAAACAAATAAGTAGATTTCAACGAAATGAAATCGTTATATTCACTTTTCGATTCATCAACGTTTTACAAACTATTTTATTAATTATAATTAAATTTTCGACCAGATGAAAGGGTGACTAATTTAACGATGGATAATTTATCATTATGAAATAACGACAACAGATTATTATTATTATTAATATTATTATTCCATTATTATCGCCGTTTCGTTTATTGTAATCACAGTATAGCAAATGATGTCATGTATGCAAATGTAATTTTTGCAGCGAGGAATTGCACATTGCGTTTGGTTTTCTGTTTTTTGCGTTTGGTGCCATAATGTAAAACGTTAATTTGTATTATTTATAAAATGTGTTCGTTATAAAATTCAATTAAATCGAAATAATTTATTAACATTAACTAACAGAAATTGCAACGACAATGGCAAAAATGACGAATTTTGCTATAATGCGAAATAATACAAACGGAGCCACGGGAAAGGTTCGGCGTGCATGTGAAAGAGATGGAAAGATAAAAGGGCTTCGTGCATAATTATCATAGGGATTTGCAGATAGATGGATGGGATACGATTAATTCTAACGCGCACTCTGAAATACGAAATAAAATGAGAATCGATTGGCACCAAAAAATTAATATGAACCGATAAAAAAACGGAACGGTAATAAAATTATTATGTTGGTAATTCGCATTATTTGGCATTTTCCACATACAGTTCATTAATTCTCATTTGAAGCGCAATACTGTGTGTACGCACGTATATGTGAGATGTAATTTAAATAATAATATAAAATTGTAATAAAATATGAAAGTAATGATAATAGTGATGTGGAAATTTATTCAAATCGAATTGTACAAAACGAAATAAACGATTAAATAAATCGAACACCTCGCGAACAACGAGTGTTTAACGTTGTAATTATTGGAATTAAATCCGAAATTGAAAATACACACCACCAATCGGAAACGGTTTGATATCTTTACCGTGATTGAATTTGCAAATCGTGCATAAAAAAATGCATACACTGAGTGACGTAACCAAAAAATATATAGATGCAAGAGTGACAGACAGAATGAGAGATTCGTTTGTAACTTTATTACAATAACACATTATTGCGCGTTGCGATTTTATAATCGAAACCAAAACAAGATCTGGATAGAAAGTTTAATAATAAAAAAGGGACAGGAAGCGAGGATAACACTTATTTTTGCAGGCAACGTCATAAATCACGCGAAAACATCGCGAGTGCCAAATATGGTGGAGGCGCCGGGTACAGCAACCTACTACGATTTTCTTTCAATCAATTGATACTTGCAATCTGCAAAGGAGAACTTTTAATAAGAAAATCGAAATTTGCAATTCACATAAGCGTCCATCGCAAATCCAGGATGACTACGAACTTGTTCTACGATTAATTTGCGTTTCGACGTTTCAAAGGGGCGAATTCCGTTACCAACGCCAATTCCTTCCAACCCTCACTTATTGCGCTTCTCCTCGACCAAATTAAATCGACAATGTTGCATTTATTATCGATAAATATGCAGATTTGCGGTTGACGTTGCGAGCGCATGGCGGAGTCAGCGAATGTATACACATTTATTAACATCGATGATACATTTACACAGAGAGAGAGGTTTCACTTTATTATCATTACTAAAGGGCGGTGTCATATAACAAGTCCATCCACTTTATATTATATGATGGTAATAATAAATCTGGACACATAACCTTTCTCAACGATTCGCCCTTTACGTAAACGAAAACCGTATCAAATTGTAAGCGCAAACATTTTCATAAATTTGAATTCAGCGACAATGCAAAAATTAACGTCGCCCACGATGCTGGAGGTGGACTTTTAATCGATTCGAATTTAATAAATTTTACAACTCTACAATGTTGTAACGGTATCTACTTTTAAGAACGCAAAAAGGGATTGGACTTTATTGTCCAACCCCCGATACTTTTAATGGTGCTCGTCCCCATCCATTTCTTTATTTCTCCTTCTTTATCCGGTACAAAAAAAAATCTGAATTACGAGCGGCCGTAATAAACCAATAAAATTGCACAAAACGGCAACAAATTCTTAATACGTATAAAAACCAACTAGGGCAAGCGAAATAAAACGCCAAAATTAAGACTACGGACAATAATAAACAATGACGACGGCGGCAAGGAATAAACTGCGGAGGAAGAGCGGACAAGGGAAAAGTAAACCTTTAAAAGCGCCGTTAAATATTTACAATGTTTCGATTAAATTAATCCCGCCTCACGTCAAATGCAAATATCCTTCCCGTTTACGTGCTAAAAAATTATATTGCGATGCAAAACACCGATAGGATTAGTTTCCCACGGTAAAAGGAAAGCAAATTGTCGGCGAAGAAGTCGCACATTTTGCACGGATCCGAGGGACGAAATGCGAAATCGTTCAATATTAAAGAAGGCAAATTCCATTTTGCCCCGAATTTGCAATATAATTTGATACGGTTGCGAAATTTATAGAAATCGTTTAATCGAAACGGCAACGTCAATTCGAAAGGAGAAAAGCAAATCAATGGCAATCACGACTCGGGCGAAAACGAAAAAGAACGCACGTGATTATTTTTGCAACGACGAAAATGTTAAAAATTTAAGACAACGGGGGCAACCTTAAATTTAATCAGGCGACGGCAATAAAAAGGTATAATTTGTAATCGGAGGCAGGCAGGTACGCCCTTTATTTCAGCCCCCTTTTTGCTCGCTTCTCCTTCTTGCACTTCTTTCTTTTCCCCGCGCTTCGCTGGCGGAGGATTTAAAACGATGGCATACAGCGAAAGAGGTGGAGGATATATATCTCTTCGCGAATTTACAGTCACCGCTCTAATTTAAACCAATCTCTTTATCTTTACGTCTCTCTCTTTCTCACACACACACACACTTTTTAACACTATTTATCTCTTCTGCTAGCGGTTTTTCCTCCTCTGGCAAAATCGTACGTGGTACATTGCGAAAAACGTAACCTAATATATACGTGTGTGTGTACGAATTGTAAATGAAAAGGGCATTATTTTAACCGGGCTAAAAACCATTCTCCCTTATTTGACTGGTAAAGTAAAAGAATAAGAGAGAGAGAGAGAGAGAGAGTTCTATAAACTTTTTTTCTTCGATCTCTCTCTCTCTCTCCTTCGCTCTCGTATTCTCGTCTTTCTTTTTTTTTTCTTTCTCGGACCCTCCTCGCTGTCTCGCTTTCTTTTCTTTGCCTCGTTCGCCGGCAGAACAAACGCAATAAATTTCGGTTCACGCACAATTGCGAGATGGGGAGAAATAAATTGCGTGACCGGTTCGATTCGATGCGGAGGACGTAAGGTGAAATATGTTAACCGATCAATCCTATTGGTTTAACCGGGAGAGCGAAAGACCGCTCGCCGATCGACGCTTTTACCTTTAAATGCAATAATTATGTTTCTTATTTATTTTATATCGACGTAGCACGTTCTTCGCTCCTTTTTTTTTGCCCGATAAGAAAGCTTTCAGGTTCCGATTGAACAAGTCAATGATTAAAAGCGAAGAGATTCTCATTCTTGTATCGTTTCAATTATTGCGTTGGAAGATTTTCCAGCGTTGAAACGCTTTTTTGCAAGAGACGTAGACGCCGAAGAAACAAACTTTTTGCGATGGATTTGTGCAAAGTTTCCGCGTTGAAATGCTTAATGAATCAAAACGTGGCAGTGCGAGAGAGAGAGAGGGATGAAGGGATGATGAAATAAACGAAAGGGAGAGCGATTTAAATATTAAATTTTCACTTAAGAACTACAAGACGTATAAATGTAACAAACGCCGATTATGTAGATACAATTACAGATTCGCGCGCGATGATGATGACGATCGTCGTCGACGAGATGTCAAAAATTGCTAGCTGAAATGGGGAAAGATTGTGGCGAGCGAGAGGAGCAGATTTTTTCGACGCCCCACATTTATGGCCCTTGTTACCACGGATCATTTAAATTTATGCAAATTTTACATAACGTTTAATCTTCGCTTCTCCCTCATCATCGTCATCATCATCTACCACGTGTCTGTGCGGCCAATCTTCTTCGTTCGTCATCGACAGCGATGATGGTAAGCGTTGCGAAAATAATCGTAAAAGTCCCATAGATTTTATTAACAAACTATCGTGGAAAATTTGCTCGTTTAAGGAAAATGAAAAACGTCGGCGTGTAATAATAATAAACGAACATGGCACATAAATTAGCGATGGAGGCAGGCTACTGGGGAGCGGTAACAGGGGCGAAAAGAAAAGGGGCGAAATCGCGGACGAAAAAGAGAGGAGAGAAGATAGATAGGAATCGCATTAAATCATTTTTATAATCTTCGAGTGGAGTATAAAGTTTCGACGAGCATATTGGTTTTCCCACTATCATCATTATTACCCGGTTCACTTTTTCGCCCCTGTATTTTAAAGGAAACGTCTGCCGTAATGTACCATGTAGATTTATGAACGGGCCACTATATAACCAATTTCTTTTTCCCCTCGCCAGAAATGATGGCGAACCTGCAGAAATTATGATCGAACTAACAACATTTATGTTATGTGTGGCCCAGCGTTCGCTCTCAACTCTTTCCTCAAATCTACAGCTTTACTTTGGGGCGCAAATCAAAACTTTTCCGACGTCCTGCGAAGATTAACTTTACACTTTTTCCTCGTCGTCGCAGCGTTCGCCATCATAACTTTTGCCTTTCTTTCTTAATTATAACCTGATAATAAGCTAATCTAGAATCACGTGCCATGTGAACGAGATAAAGCGGAAAAGCGAGACGAGAAGAAGCTATTGAAGAAGGTTCGATTCGAGGGAACGAATGAATGGCTTTAATTTTCATTTAATAAGCTCCATTACGATTTCCTCTCGCAGTCCATCGACTTCTTCGCCCGTGCGCTCGCAATAAAAGCTTCGAGAAAAATTTTTAATTAAAAATATTATACAGTCTGTATAAATTTCGCGTACCTACGCTGAGTCTGTTTGTTATTAATTCGCAAACGTAAAATGCGAATGACGATCGAATCAATGGCGCAACGTTCGCAAATTCTTACTATTATTGGTGCGCGGTCTAAATTTAAATGACTTTTAAGCGCCGCATCGAAATAGATTTAGATTGAGTCGATTAATTTAAATATCCGTTCATCAAGTCTATTATTATTATAACGGCGATAAAAAGAAGGGAGAGCGAACGACGAAACGCAAAAAGCGAAGACAACGAACGATCTCTGGACTTTGGATCTAATCTCGCGCTAATTCGCCAATCCGCACTCGTTTCGCGAGCCTCAAAATAATAACAGCGAAACTCTCCAGCCGCGCCGAGCGATCGAACTTCCTTACACACGCCGATTATAAACTGTTGCGATATCTTCGTTATCAATCGCACGGTTAAATCGACGCCTGCATGCGAGCCAAATGGGTATATTAATCGCCCCCCGTACACCTGAACCGAATTGCAACCGAAACGTGGCACGTTGAATGGCGGAAATTAATTTACAAAATACAGGCGATTCGAAGATCAATCAAGCGATCTTCGGGCGGCCGACATCCGCTAACGCCGCCCGGCAGAATTGTGCGAGCGTTTGTGTGGGTTTAACAGATTAAAATGATTAGAATAGATTATTATTCATCGTCCCGATCCGGTTCAGTGTTTAATTCGCTATATTATGTTGTAACGATGCGATGGCTCGACGGATTGATTCGTGTTCGCAACGGAAAATGGGTCAACATCGTAATCTTAATCGTCGGACAGGCGAATTAATCGCTTTGATTATGACGGGGAAAAATCGAATCGAAATTAAATTAATTACAGCTGTAGCTCCACATCGAAGCGATGCATGTTTTGATTGATTCGTTTGAAGCGTACGCGAAAGTTAATTAAAATTTCCGATTTAATTGACGGCGGCGGTAATGTTAATTAAGACGATGATGACTAACGGCGGAAGAAAGGAATTCCCTCGCTAACAATAGGCGATAGTAATTATTTTCTATCGAGCTAGAATTGGATTCCACGACCTTTTTCCCATTATTAAATCCATCCATTCTATCGCTTAGTCAGCTGCTGAGGATTTATTCTAATTGGAAAAAATTTGCAGAAAACGATTATTTAAAAACAAAACACCCACAAAATTTTGCTAAATGCAAGAGCGGTGATGACTGCACGTACGATTTTTCCTATTGAATAATACAAAAATGAGACGCGCGATTTTGAAACGTTTCCAAAAGAATGATGTAAATAATTAGAAATTAAATAGTGGATCATTTCTAAAAATAATCCCTTCCTTTACATTTTTTTTTCGCATTTGAACGGATTTCCAAACGAATAAAAACGATTTTCCGAAATGGAAATGAGCAGATCATCCAAGAAAAAAGTATGAATATTTATAACGGGCGATTTAATCAAACGAACGACCAAATTATTATTAAAAACGTTTTGTCGAGCAATAATCGTCGAACAGACTGAAAACGATCAAATTTCTGGCGCTTAATTCGAATCAATGCGAGCAGATTCCATCTACGCGTCGCGTTCGGCAAACTTTTGTGCGTGAGCCAAGTGTCTATTTTCGAATCGCCGTATAAGCGAGTTTAGCGGACAAAAGGATACAGAAAAGATGGAGAAAAGAAACGGTTTAAAGGCCAGGAAATTATTAATACGAAAGTCGCTCGTTCCTTATTGCGGCGACCCACATTTTAATTGCCTAGTTTTCGCGGCGCTACGTTAAGAGACTGAACGGGATTTCCTTCGGAGGTTGTCGAAATACCCTCCTCGTTCTTTTAATGGAACATTAATTCTATCCGTTAGTCTTACTAGTGCGAGTACTTAGTCATCCAGCATCATCGTATCGCCCCTTTTTTTTGAGTTAGAACGCAGACGATGGGAAAAAGAACTTAATTTATCACGTGCAACCTGGAGTAGATGGCGTGTAATAATAATATATCAAAAGGAAAGTGGGATATTTAAATATTATGTAATATTCCATGCATATTTAATGCCGCGTGAAAAATATATTTCATAATGTAATTCAATTACTTTCGTGCGCCTGAAATAATTCCGAATTAAAAAATATAAATAATCAAGGGACGGGAAGAGCGAACGAGACGTCCTCCCTTTTTTTCCCTCTTTCCTTTGATCTCCCTCGTTGTTCTGGTCTCGTCGCCGTGATTGTTATTAATTTTATGCAACGCGATGAAGTAAGAAAAGAAAAAGTATTCGAGCACAAAACGAGAAAGCAAAAGAAAAATGATTCGCATATTTCGCATATTATTATAAAATATGGACGCGGTATCAGAAACGAGAGTTAATGGCTAATTTGCATATTAAAAAGCTTCGGCAAAAGAAAACGGGGGAGGACGAGAGAATAAATGAAAAATGCGAAATCGTTCACTCTTCATTTAAGTTCAATTCTCGCCGCATCGCATCTCGTTCAACGAATAATTAATAAAAAACCACGCACGACTCGAAGACGGTCTGCAATCGCAAATGATAAGCCTTAATCGTAGAAGATACGCGATGAGAAGCAATTAAAATTCGTTTCTCCTTCTTGAAAGTTACGCAGCGTAGAAATCGAGGCGCATTATGTCGACCGGAAGCACCCATCGTTGCCCTCTGCCTTAAGGAAACGCGGTCGACCCTTAGATATTTTAAATTCACGTACTACACACACGCGTTGTGCCTTTCTCACATGCATTTCGACGATAATAATAATAGGTCGTGTGTGCAGGCAAGTGTAAAAGACATAAAGGGAGGGCAAGAAAGACGATGGCATCGAACAGGTGTCATCCTGTACGTTTGAAAATAACGTACCCGAATCGGTTCTTCCTGTGCTTAATATTAATGCCGGTGCATGGGGCATGACGAGCAGAAGGACTTTAGAACGAAAAAGTTATTATTAAATTCGGACTCTGTTCTCGTGAAATATTAAATAACGAGGGAAACAATGGTAATTAGTGATTTCGACAGAGAAAGGGGCAAAAAATTGCTCCTGTCGAGACAAAACAAAAACGAATTCGTACCTGCCACATCGAAAATGTTTGGCTAATTTAATTTGCTAATCCGGCAAAAGAGAAGAACAAACATCTAATTGGTTCGCAGTAGCTAATTGAGTAAAAAGTGGGAAACGAAGTGAAAATTGCCGATGAAAAGAAGAAATCGTTTTTTCTTTGCGTTTTTTTTTAATAAAGAATCGTCTTTAAAATACGAAATGCAGGAAGGATGCTGATGAGTAAATTTGATGTTCGAGGGAAGAGGCGCTAAAAGAGAAAGGTCGAGAGCGAAGAAGCAAATGTCTCTTATAATTATAATAATTCTAGTACACCTATTCAACTCCTAATTACTTTAACGACCAACTTCGTCATCTTTTAGTTTCTAATACACGTACAGAGAACACACACAAAAGATCGTCTCGTTCGTAACGAAACGGTCTTGGAAAAAGTGTAATTGACGACGTTTTCATACATTCGAAAAATAGAAAAGAAAAGGAGCGAGAGAGAGATTTTTTGTTGATTGGTGAGGGTGGAAATAAATGTGGGAAGATGCAAAAGGAGGCAAAGTTAAAAAGTGGAAAAGCGAAGGAAAATGCGAATAATAGTAGAACGAACCAGACGGAAGATTGTACGCAGAGAAATGGGAAGAGAAAACTTTCCCCGTTCCTTTTCTCCTCATCGTCCTCGTGGTCCATACTCGACGATTCTTTTGATTCGTGTATCAAACAGAAAGAAAATTTATCGATTCTTCGCCTGCCTCCTCCTCATTCGTCCCTTTTCTTCGTGTTCCTTTCAACTTTTTTAATCTCTCTCATTCAACGTTTCGCTTTAAACGTTAATTATTCGATTATTACAAGTAGAAGTAAATTAAAAGTTTACTGGTTATAATACGTTTCTTTAATAAATCATTTCTTTCTCTTGCAAAGAGAAGAATGGATTTTAATGAATGAAAAGGGGGAAGCAAAACGAAAAGCGAAATTAAATTTAATTTTTTTCCTCTTCCATTATCACTGAATTTTCCTCGCGCATTCAACTCAATATTTAAGAAACAATTAATTGTACATCGGGAACAATAACGATCGAAGACGATCATTCGCCTAATTTCTGTTTAAATCTCATTTTCTTTCGGGATTAATTAAATTTATAAATCATTAAAGGGTCAGGACGGGAATGTTCCAAAGAAGTGGAGGAATTAAAGTGAAATAAATCAGAAATGTGGACGAGGAGAAAAAAAAATGGGGGAGATAAAGTTGATAAAGGAAAAGAGAGACCGAGGGAAAATTTAATTGTGCTTGCATAATAAATTTTCGGATAATACTTCACTCGTGCAGTTTTGAAGTGGGTAGGATTAAATTTAATATAAAATAACATCCAAACATTCTGCCGGTGTGTTTTATTTTCTTATACGAACATACCTCTCGGCTTATTACTCGTGCCCATTCGAGTTGGTTCTCCGAAAGAGTAAAATAATAATAGCGCTCGTTTGGATAAGAGAATCAAATACGACGTATTAGTTAATTAATTAATAACAATAATGAACTACCCCAGCGCGTTTCTTCGGCCGATTTAAATTTAGGTACCCGAGGAGCAAAGCTGGCTAACATTTACGTTATTTCCATATTTTGATTGGCAACAACGAATTTTCGGTTGGTCATCTTGACTTTTCGCATAACAAATTCGTAAGATACTCCGAGTTCCAACGAAAGTTTCAAGTACGCGAACGGTATGAAGTTTGAAGCTGAACTATTAATTGCTAGTGTAGTACCAACTTGTTCGATCATTAAGACAAGAAGTGGAATACAACGGGCCCCATTGGGTAGAATTTTGACGCAACTTCTTCACTCTATTGCCGATCACTACCACCATCACTTTCGCGAAGAATCTTTGACGGAAACTTGGTACAGTTGATTAAAATTCGACCCTATTACCTACTTAAAACTACCTCGATTACTTGCCATCAACTATTGGATGATTGGAAATGAGATTAGTGAGGGAAGTTCAAACGAATTTCTAGCGGAGAGAACGGTTAAGAGGACTTTTGAAGTTCGGCGAGGAATTCGAGAAAAAGTTGCCAACGGAACAGCAATTGATTTGCTCCAGATGCGAATTTTTCCGTTTCTGAAAAAGCGAAAATTAAATCCTTCGCAAATTACTTCTCCCTCGTTATTTCTATTTCTCCATGTGTAACAAATCGAATTCGGTCTAATATTGATGATATTAATTTTCTTCGCGTTGCGGAATAATGTCTGCACGAAATTGATTAGACGTGCGAATTTATACGCTAGTGGAAATTCGCACACAACGGCTTTCGCTAATAAAACACACTAATAATCTACGTTTTGCGATTGCCTAAAATTGCAAATTAATTACGTCTCGTAAACTATTCGCTGTAAAAAAAAACTCTTCCGCCATTTCTTGTTCTTCCTCTTCTTCCGTCTCATTCAGTTCGATGACGTTAAACGTTCGATGCCATAAATCTTCGAGGGATGTAATTGAATTTGTTGCAAAAAGCAGCAAAAGGATAAAGGTAAAAGGGGGAGAAGAAAACCGCGTGCAATTTTTTTGCAACGGTTTTCTTTTTCGCGAAACAGATTCGAAAAGCCGACGTTCCATTTTATGCTAATTTGAATTTGTTCTATTGAAAAAGTGTTCTCGATTCCTTTGCCTTTTTCTTAACGTTTCCACGAGATTGCAGAGTAAATGAATGAGGAAAATGAAGTCGACGAGAAACGGGCGCCCAAATTCGTACAAAGACAGAAATTTTGCAATAACACTTGTGCAAATGGGAATAATAAAAATATGGGGAAAATTGCTTTTTCTTTTGTTGGGTAACATTGGCGGTACGCGTTTCGTACGATTCCGTTACATTAAGTCCTCAACCATTCCGGATCAAATATACAGATATTACAGAAATTGCAAAAGAAAAAAGAGAAAAATTGGGAAAGAATTATTTGCAATCTTTCCGAACCGATTTTTCGCCAAATTCGATCGACTAAGAAGCTCCCTCTCTCTCTCTCTCTCCGACCAAATACTGAGTTTCGCACGACGATTTGCATATTTTTCTTTTTCCTTGCACGTTTCCGCATTTGCGATTGGACTGAAAGAAAACCAAAAAAAGGCGAAGCAAAAAAAAAGCAGCGGCAAAAAGAAAAGAAAAGGGAGAACCAGAAAAAAATTGCAAGAACCGCCATCCGTCTCCCTGAGTAAGAAGAAGAAATTCCTTGATTTCCTTCCCGCATACACATATTTACATATCCTTCCCGCACTTTTCCTCCTCTTTTTTTTTTTTGGCAAAGCATTTTACTATTTATCTTCCTCATTTGCGTTTTCGACAAGCCAAATTTCCCTATTCGACGAATAGAAGAGAGGAAAATTGAAAATTTTAAAAGGAAAATGATTATTGCAAATGCTTAAATCTACGAAAGCGTCGCGCGAGAAACTGTTCATTGTACACGCAGAAGGACGTTTAAATGGCAAAAAAATATGGAGGATGTTGGAGGAGAAGAACGGCAACTTTTGGCACCGTTTCGCGTCTCACGCATGCAATACATTTTACCTAGAAACATAATAAAACGAATCGAAAGGAGAGGAATCGCGTAATTTTTAAATTTAAAACGGCCAAAAAATTCGTAACCGCAATAAATTCACTTATGGCATCTGCTAAATATAAAACGCGTTTAAATTTAGAGAGATGATGAGCGCGAGTGCTTGTAGTCGTTCGACGATGCGAAAAGAAGGAGCGAGACAAACGGAAAAACTTTTCTTTGCTAACGATCATCTAATTGGAAAATTCCTCCGAATTGGCGATTTAGTCAAAGAGGGACACACTTACCTGTTCCGAAGACGTTGCTGCCGACGACGATGAAGCAGATAACCAGCACCACCAGTGAAAAAAATCCTTTCGGCTCCATCCCTTGCAAAATCTCCTTCAAACTGGATTCGAGTTTATCTTTCTTTTTTCCAGCACTTAACACAACTTTCCGCACAACACACAATGTATTAAAAAGTTCGATTCAACTACTACCGATTGTGATTTAAATAATGATCAACTTCCTTTTAAGTATGAATCTCAAATTAAAAACTTTACACGTTCACATTTTTGGCGCGACTCTTTGCGACTGAAAAACTGTGGATAACAAATAACGGTATTAATAATAACAACAACAATAACTCGCTATTAGATTAGAAAACTGATCGGTTCGGAAAATTCGATTCTCTCTTAGGTTCAATTCGTTCGTTGGCCGGATCTTTTTTGATCGTTTGCGTTTCAATGAGAACGAGATTTTATAAAAAGGTGCAAAATAAAATAGAGAAGCGTCGTCCGTCTCTTTCTAGATCTGGCACACCGAAACTATTTTTATATGGTGTGTAGCGAAAATTCCGAAAAAGAAAAGACGGTTAATTTTAGAAAAGGCCACCGAAACCCTCTTAACCCACTAAAGCTTTATAAAATGATTCGACGATGATCTACATTGTGCTCTAATTTATGATTCAACAGATGCCTGCATCCGTTTGGAAATTGGATTGATGAAGAGTTATTTCGAAGAAATAACGCTTTAACAAAACAATTGACGTTAAAAAGGATACGCAATTGATAAAGAAACGTGCAAAAAAAGCTCTTAGTTGTTTTCGTTCGCTGCCTCGGACGCTCTTTACGATAAGGCTCCAGACAAAAAACTTCAACTATATTCGCCTTATCTTCTAGTACCGGCAAATAAGAACACGAACAGACTGGAAAAAGTAATGCTTACGGTAGATAATCTCTCCATTAACCGAAATACAATCGATGGAAAATCGTTTTGTCCAACCTAAAACCAGAGAAAGATTCCCAGTAACGTTAACGTGTTATTGTTGTTATTATTTCTCCGATCGGTTCTTTCTTCGACGATTAGATTCTTATATTATTTCGCATCGTATGCCAATGATTGACAAGTGACGACGACGATGATAAGAATGCGCGACGCTTCCGATACATCCGACGCCGGACGTCACACTAAATTCGTTTCACTCGCGCGGTTCGCGTGCACGTTTCGAGGGAAATCCTTTGCGGACTGAAAAACCGACCGCACCAACGACGTCGACGACGTTTCGAGGAGAAGCCATGCGCCCGGTTTTACAACAATAACAGGTGCTTTGCGCTCTACATATACACGCACGTATCAATACGAAACAGCACAATAAGAACGACCTATAACAATCCAACAAGACTATTAAGATACATAAAGATAATCAAAGAAAGAATTAAAAAGGAACGGCGTCTATCTATTTATCGCCCATTATCACTGCTGTTTTCGCATTCGATAATCTTTAAGAACTTCAAAAATAAGAAAGTAACAGATAAGGATTCGTAAATTTGAAAGCTGATGCTGCCATTAAAGTTATTTAGCAAAAGCTATTATTTTAGCATTAAAACTGCAAAATTACGAAAACAATGTATAAGAACATATTAGTTGATGAAGGACTTATGCTGCCATGAAACTATTTAGCAAAAGCCATCACTTTCGCATTAAAACTCTGCAAAATTGAGAAAACCATATATAAGAACATGTGACTTAATGAAGTGTCTATGCTACCATAAAACTGATTAGCAAACGCCATCATTATTGAATTAGCAAAAAATTAACAAAATCACTTATAAAAACGAATGCATAAATTGAAGACTAATGCTGCCATGTAACTATTTAGCAAAAGCCATCAAATTTGCATTAAAACTCCGCAAATTTAAGAAAACAATAAATAAGGACATATGCACTGATGAAAGACTTATACTACCATAATACTTAACAGCAGAAACTAATATCTTCGAATTAAAACCTTGATCATCATTAAAATGCAAAAACTTGTACGAATTTTCTAATTTTTTCAACGTTCGCCATCTTTAAGTGCAAAACTGAAAAATTAAAAAAGGAAAAACGATCGTAGAAGAAATTGTACACATGCAAAAGTGAATTACCTGCAACTTATAATAAACCATTTATACATTACACTATATATTTATCACTAATTGCACATTAATTAACAATTTAAGGAAAATATAAAAGCATTTTTCGCGCACGTTCAAATCGGCAAAAACAAAGAACGATTACCGCCTCCATCTTGTGGAAGCCACACTCCAAGTTATCACATCTGGCCAGTAGAAGGCGCCGGTCAACTGGTGGTAAAAACTTCATATTCAAATTTGATTTAATAAATTTTCATGGAAGATGGTTCAAATGCTTCAGGAATTAATTAATGGTTTAAATTATTTAATAATTACTTTAGGTAAGAATAGAATATAGTAAATTTGAAGAACTTTGGTTTTATTTTAAATTAACTAATTTAAATTCTACATTTAAGTGAATAGTGTTTATACAATTATTGTTTTTTAGGTACCAATTCCTCCTGCATGGACAACTGTCCCAATTTTTTGCCAATACGTTCGTGAACGTCTAGAAATTTACTGACACAGCGATCTAAACACACAGCTTCCCCTTTGGCTAGTTCTGTATCAGAATAGGCAGGTGGAATGCATTTCTTGTGGCACGCAGATGTCATGCGGCCGTACATATCTGCCATCATTTCAATTTCCAATTCTTGTATCAGCTGCAGTTTTTGTGCTTCCATTTCCTGTGCCATGGTAAATGTCTCTAGATTTTAATTGCTAAATCACACAGATGATTAACTGTTTCCTCAGAGGAAACTTTATACAGGAGATGAAATTTGATTTAATTGGAAAACTTCCTTGAACTTTTCTCGTATTCACCAGTATTTGATAGTCTTATACGTTCGCGTACTTTCATATGTTCATAACGTCTCTTAATGACGCTTTCTCTGGACAAGTAAAATCCGTAGATACCGCCGACTGTTACAAAAAACCTACGAATAAATAGTTGGTTAGATATCGTTCTATAACAATTTGTTATTCGATTTTGACATATAATTTCCTAATACTCACGCAATACTTACCAACCAATTCCTACTTTTGCACTTGTACCTAATCGCATAATTTTACTCTCTTACATCCAATTTTGTTTGATAGTTATTGGAAACCAATATTAATGCCAACTATTATTGATAATTCACAGACGAAAGCGTGGACATCGGTTAGTTATTGAGGTTAGTATTGATTGAAAGCAACTCGCCCTCTTGTTTGGCAACCAACGCTCCTCGAAGTCTTGAAATACGTCTGCTGCCGAAGGTTGCTATCTTGGCTCCCTAGTGTTTTTGTAAAATTGCAGACTGGTCGCCAATGGAACGAAGTGAAAATTCCCCATCAATTTTCCTGTATCCTTCTTCGCAATAAGAGAAAATGAAAAATACAGTGAATAAGTTTTTGTTTTGAGAGTACGTAATTTGACATTTGTGTCAATATTTTACTAGTTTAAACTTTTATTTAAATGAATAACTCCGTAAAAATAACAGTTATTGCTGGAAATATTTATTATTAATCGTATATTCAATTGATAATGGTATTTTAAAGCGAGACTCCTAGCTTACCAATCATCTGTTACAATTTCCAAGGACCATCATCTGTGCATACGTTTTTTTGCTATCGAGAGTTCAAAAAGCATTTTCATCTAACAGTCTTGTTATAAAAGCACGTAAATATTTACTACGTAAATATTTATAGAAGTTATTTTCAAGAGAAATCTCTAGTGATGAATATTAATTTTTTTCCAATTTAGCATTTCTGCAACTAATTTATCTTTCAATTATAGGAAATATGACAAATTTGACGACAATGTTCGCAGTTAATATTTACGAGATTTAGTAATTCAGCAATAAACAAATAACATATAAAAGGTTACAAGTGGAAACAATAAAGATGGACCATTCTTTATTTTTGTCGTATGCTCCACCAAATGGTGTGCCACAAGAATCTAAATTAGCTACATACATGGTAAGGACTCATCAAATGAAAATTAGCAACAAATTATTAATAAATATATTGATTGCATTATAGAATAGGCAAAGTACAAGCACTCCTGTGGTGACCAATAATTTGCCATCATCTTTTTCAAAAATTAACATTGGAAGTCCAATAACTCCGAAAAAAGTGACACCACAGTCTCCAGAATTTGTGCCTGGTTCATCTAGAATTATGGCTTCCAACTCTGGTGAATAACATTTTGTTATCCATATTATTTTTTTAGAAACTATTGTGTTTACTTATAGCATCTCCAAATTTTTTTAATTCATTCCCTGGATTAGCTGGTACAACTCCAGGTCCTGGCTACACACGAAATTTAGTTGATTCTCCTCATAGTGGTACAGTGTCACCTCATATCACACCACATTCATCTCCACCACCAGCTTTAAATAATTGTTCACCAATACCACATGGAACAATTGAAAAACCTGTTGGAACCATGGCAGTTGCTTATCAAGTATTCTAAACTACTTTTTCACTGGAAATTCCTATTAAATGCGCCAATTTGTGTTTAGGAAAACGTTGGCGGCACAACATACTTTTATCCGACTTCGGCCGAAAATTCACACACTTCAAATGATTCTCTCAATTCATTATCAGGTACACCCACTAATAATGCGTCCCCTTACCAAATATATCCAGGTACCCCAAGCCATATAGCAACACTGAAATCACGCGGTGGTTCATCTTCGTTCTTTATTAACGAAGACACTCGATTAGATATTTTGAGCCGAAATGCGCTCACTTTACTCCAATCGGATCCGGAACAATTCCCTGGTAAATTTTGGAGATTCTCATCACAAATACAACCACCATTTAAATTATGTATATCTCTGCTACAGATCTACCAACAGAAGTGGACAATTATCATGAACTATGCCCATTGGAACCAATATCAACAAATCCATTGCACAAGGCACATTTGGGCTACCAATCATCCATGTATAAAGCTACTAATATCAAGACCGGAACTCGATATTGTCTAAGAAGAATCCATGGTAAAGCAGCGTCTTTTTAAATTCCAATAGGAACGGATAAAATTTTCTTATTTGCCTTATTTTAGGCTTTCGGTTACAAAATACAAAGTGTATGACTTACGTAGACATGTGGAAGAAGCTCGTTCATTCCAATATAGTCCAGTTGAAGGAGGTGTTCACAACAAAGGCTTTTGGAGATAACTGTAAGATATTTAAGGAAGAAAAGCCCTATATTTCATCATATTGACTGCCTAAAAATCGATTTCCTGCAGCAATGGTTTTCGTATACGATTATCATGCTGGATCTGAAACGTTATTGAGCAAACACTTTACGCCGGACCAATTGAACGGTTACGTAGATCCGTTTGCCAACGACCCATCTGCTCCTCGGCCGTACAGTCATCAGAAGAACAACATTTTACGTCATCAGCAAAGCAATAAATTGCCGGAACCGCTTATTTGGAATTACATAATTCAATTGACGTCCGCCCTAAGAGTTATTCATTCTTCAGGTTTTTAAAAAAGATCAATCGATTAAATAACAGTACAATCAATCTCTTTTCTATTCACTAAACATTTTCAGGTCTCGCTTGTCGAAGTTTGGATCCGACCAAGATAATCATCACGTCCGGTAACAGATTGAGATTGAGCTGTCTCGGCGTTATGGACGTCATCATGAACGATACGAGCAGCGCAACGAATACGATGGCATTGGTACATTATCAGCAAGACGATCTGACGTCGTTGGGCAAATTGGTTTTGGCGTTGGCATGCAAATCGACGATGGCCGTACAGAGAGAAAACATATCGACTGCATTGGATGTAGTTACCAGAACGTACACATCGGATTTAAGAAATCTGATCATGTATCTATTGCAACCGCAGCAAAGACGAAGTGTGATCGATTTAATGCCAATGATAGGTGCTAGATTTTACACACAGCTAGATAGTATACAATCACGCACAGATATACTCGAGAACGAAGTGGCTAAAGAAATGGAGAACGGTCGCCTGTTCAGGCTGATGGTCAAATTGGGTACAATCAATGAGAGACCAGAGTGAGTGACAACAGAATCGTTTAATATTATTGAATACATTTAATCTTACACACGTTGTCGATTGCAGATTGAATTTGGATGGCACATGGTCGGAAACGGGCGACCGTTACATGTTGAAGCTTTTCAGAGATTACGTCTTTCATCAGGTCACTGAAGACGGACGTCCATGGGTCGATATGGCGCATGTTGTACAATGCCTGAATAAATTGGATGCCGGAGCCCCCGAAAAGGTTTCCTTCGAATGTCGCTGACCTGAATCGTTTCAATTATTATTGTTTTTTAGGTTTGCTTAATGTCGAGAGATGAACAAAGCATTTTGGTTGTGAGTTATTCGGAACTTAAAC
Source organism: Hololepta plana (assembly GCA_963695495.1). Lineage (NCBI taxonomy): Eukaryota > Metazoa > Arthropoda > Insecta > Coleoptera > Histeridae > Hololepta > Hololepta plana. Next base: position 8,513,696 of record OY968837.1, on the reverse strand, counting down.
ATTGTCTCGAGCAATCCTTTGAAGAAATTCTTACCGCTTCGATGACATCCGAAAGCATTACATAAGAATTAGATTGACAGAAACAACAACTAAAGATAGACACGCAAATGATTGAAGTACTTTCATTGTAAGGTACTGTTTTGTTAAAAAAAGAAGCTGGGTATTTGATTGGGATTAATGTTTGAAAGATTTCATTTAATTTTTTTTTATGTATAAATAGTAAGTGTTATTACGAATTTTTGCCAAATCCGAGTACAAATCGCGAAGGTAATTAAAATTGGCAGGAGCATTTCGCAACTTACATTCAATTCAATTAGTTTAACGAGCATGAAACATTTATTTTAAGCAAGGAGATTATCTGCTGTGTAAAACACAACGATTTAAGTTTAATTTTTAAAATAAATGTTTTTATGAGACTTTCTTCTCTGGAAATAAACATTTCTTTTTTTAATAATTATACAGAAAGAAATATAATTATTATGAATGTAAAAAGACACTGTGAACTTAAAAAAGAAAAATAATACATAAAGTAATTGTGATACTTTTTTGATGTAAAGAAAAGTTTATTTCAATAAAGTTATTTCTTTACTACGAATCTTGAAAGATTGATCAATTGATCCCAATCATTTACTTAACAAACGATGCAATTCCAATTTACCTTTACCATGATGATAATGTTTTAGATCTACTTTGTTCATATGTGTATTAAAAAAAAAGAGAGAAATACCGTAATAAAAATAGGCTTTCATATAAATGTATGTCCCGAATTTTTGCAAAGGAATTTAGTTTTACTTTGATTGACTCTGTTTAAATTTGTTAATTGGCGTAGATGCAAATTTATTTTCGTAAAAGAAAAACAATGCTGTTATGGTAGAGGAAGGTAATTAATGATTAATTAGCGTGTTGCTAATGAGATAATTCAAAGTAAATGTGATTTTTCATGACTAAAAAGTAATAGGGACGATACTTAAATACTCAAAGTAAGATTTTTTTCGAGGTAATTGTTTGTTGTTTCTTTATTGTATGTTGCGTCTTAAGATTTTCCCTTTTTTTACGAAACTGTTATTATCATTACGAGAATTTCTTTAATTTTGAAAACAAGCAAAACTTTGTTGGAGAACGACAGGTTTACTTTTTCAGTTAATGATACATTTCAGCAAGTGAACGAAACAATTTAATGAAAGAAAATTTAAGATGATAACGATTATAATGTGCGATGTACTTTTTTATTCTTATTGTAAATTTAAAAGAAAGAAATAGTATTGTGCTATAAATTATTTTCAATAAAAAATTTTTTGAAATATTTATTGCGTCTGCTTTCGTTATTCTTCAGTCACTTCCTATCACAACGTAGTTCTGTATGATGAAAGAGAACTGTTAAAGGGAAATAATTAACAACTCGAACGATTCATGTTATTCAATTCGTTTTTATTTATCGTATCATAACTATTTGTTGCAAGCAGGAGGACAATAAAGCTCAAGAGTAAAGAAAAACAATTATGTAAACTGAATAAAAATAATTGGACTTGAATTAATTAAATCGGGTTGGACAGATGGAAAAACAAATTACAAAAAAAAATCATATTAAACTAAACTTAATAAGACACAAAAAACAAGAAATTAATTCTCTCTCACAAATATTTATATATGTAATAGTAAAAATAAAAATTGGTTCAACACTAAAAGTTATACATAATTAATAATAATATATTTATATATATATATATATATATATATTTCACATGATCACAATGTAACAAATTTACATAGTAAAAAAAAATATTTCAGAAACATTACACATTAATAATAATTATGATTAAATAATTTTCGTTTACCAGAGCACCATTCTATTCAATTTCGTCGCGCTTTTTTCGTTCTTTTTTAAAGAATTTCATTGTTTTCCTCTTTACATTCGTTCGCAAAATATTTACACGTGCGAGAAAATTTGTCCAAATTGTTCCAAAAAAATATGCAAAATAACACAAAACAAAACTCATCTCTATACAATCTAATGAAAAAATACTTGGTAGGAAGATGTATGCACTTAATACCTAAGTAATTTATCGTATAAATAATAAAAAATAATCATTAAATATGTATATGCAATAAAATAGTTTATAATAATTAAAATAAATTGCTTCGTTAAACAAATATGCAAAACAAAAAGTAACGAAAACTACGATTGAAGTCGTCATGACCATTTCATGTGTTAATCAAATGGTAAGAGACTTCTTTCTCGTTCCGCTCGCAATTTAATTGTTAAAAGAAGTCGAAAATATGCGAGGTACACACCCACTTTCTACGTACGCAAAAAGAAAAAATGTCAATAGACGAACTTATGTTCGTACATTTAGTCCGAGCAAGAATGATTAACACCAAATAATTTAAATAAGCAAATTTATGTCACTGGACTAGGTTTCATATAGAATTTGCTAAAAAGAAAACGACGATTATATAGACGTGCCAGCCTTTGGAGATTCAGAAGAGGAAGAAAGAGTAAAACTTCGGACCGTTGAAACCATCATTTGAAAAGCACTTATCAATTAATTAACTTCTTTTCCTTAACGATAATCATATAAACTTTAAATTATAATTTATATATCATTAATAATAATAAAAATTAAGAAACGTCATTCAGTCTGTAACGATTAGAGTCTCTTTCAGTGCGATCAATTGCTCCTCGCCCAACTTGATCTTTTCCGCGATCTCTTTCGAGTCCATGATCAGTTTCGCTTTCATGTTGATGAAATGGTCGTAATCGGCGTATTCCTCCGTGTTTAAATATTTGCACAAGATGTTCGACACGCTCACGCTACGTTTGTCGATGCTCTCTTTCAATTTCTTCGCCTCTTCCAATTGATCCAACAGTTTATCACGTTTACCTTCCAGTATGCTCTAAAAACAAACAAATCAGTCTTTGTTAATTTTGAAACTACACTGACTCAAAGCTTTTATGTTTATTGATAATAAACTCTCGTGCAAACTTCGATAATTGCTGCGCACCTTTTCCGGATGATCCTCCGGCATACCCATGAGCGCATTTTCCGCCCTCGCCAATCGACCGGACAGGCCCAATAGTAGACTAGTAATTTTGCCAACCTCCTCGATGTGCAACCGGAACTTGGCGGCTTCGTGCGGACTCGCGACGCGGCAAATGTGCGTCTCGACGTTCTCGCCCAGTTCGTTGTTGATGCGACACTCTTCGGAGACGACCAGCGCCTCGCTGCGTAACACCTCCAGTTTACGGTCCAAACGGTTCACTAATTCCTCCTAAAGGAAATCGTTTAAATGCAAAACGAAACAAGCGCAAGTTTACGCAACTGACCTTCTTCTCGCTCAGGTCTTTGGTATTCTTAACGACGCACGTGTATTGGTTCATGTCCTGGCTGTATCGCGTCAGAAATTTCGCCTTCGGCTCGGACGTCGTGAAATAGGTGGAGGTCGCCGATAGTGGACTCTTTGGCGATAAGTTACCGTCGCTGAAACATCGAGAACGACGCATTTTGATTTGTTTTTCACGCTGATCGATCGCAATGTTATTGCTGAAAAAGCTCGACAAAATTGCCAACTCCTATTGCCGCCCTCATTGCTGCAGTTTTCGTGGCAAGAACTAACCTATTCTTATTATTATTATTCGCATTCTCCTCGCTAGTAACATTAGCAGATCCGTTATTGCTGTTATTGCTATTATTTGGCGATGGCGTGCTGTTCCGGTTCCTAAATGGGGAATTCAGCGGCCGCGACTTCGACGTGACGTCGATCCGGAAGAGGCCGCTCACGTAGTCCGTCGGTTTCTTGTGATCCGGCCCCGGAACTATAAACAACGACACAGCGCAGTTAATTCTTCGTTCAAATTCTCATTCCGCTTCTCGCTCACTCACCCAACAAATCTTTGAGCCGGTCGGACGTCGGCAGATGATTGATGAAATCCTGCGACAATCGCTCGCACTCGATCTCCTCCTGCAGTTTCTTCCGCGTCGGCAACGGCGTCGGCGGCAGTTCCTCCTTTTCCGTCTGCGACGACGCGTCGATCGTGCACGGATTCACCCGCAGCACCACCTCGGTGCGTTGGATCATTTGCAGTCCTTCGATCACCTTCGGCCGCAGATGATGGTGATGGTCTTTCGGCGACGACGGCGTCGACGACAACGAGGACAGCGGCGATTCGGATGTCGACGACGCAACCGGCGACGATGCGACGGGCGATGACGTGGTGGGAGACGTGGAGCTGATCGTTTGCGTGCTGGCTAATGGCGATTTGTTGATCGACTGCTGTAACCTCTTCATCGAATTACTGTGGTTCCGCTCCGGCGTGAGTTTATTCTCTTGGACGTTGCCCATCGTCGGCGACGCGACACTCAACGTGGGACTCGATAACGTGGCGTTGTGTAGCGAGAAGAACGGCGACGTCGGCGTTCGCGCGGAGCTCTTCGGCGACGGCGTGGACGTCGTCGGCGACGGCGTGCTCTTGAGCTGAATCTTTGGCGATCGATTGCTTGTTTCGTTGCTGTCTAACGGCGTCAGCGTGATTTGCGTCGGCCTCTGGACGTACGTGGGCGAACGTGGCACGAGGATCTTCGCATTGATCGGCAACACGTCCGGTAAGACCAGTTGCGACTTTTTCAGTTCGTCTTTCCCGTCCAATTTATCGCACTTGACCGTATGATTAAGATTGTTGTTGGCGTTGTTCTTCGACTTTTCGTTCAACGATCCGCGCCTCAATATGCTCATGTTGGTCGCGTTATTGGCACTGACGAAATGATGGGTCTCCTTATTGTTGTTGTTATTCGACGGCCAAACCATCGACTGGGGAAGAGGTTCGTTGCGTAACAATCGTTGCTGAGGCGAGTCGCGTTTATTATTGACGACGACGTCGTCGGTGTTATTCGATGACGGCGGCGACGGCGACGGCGGCGGCGGATGGCCGTTCGGCGACATCGTGCGCTTATAAACGCCGGAGTCCGGGTCCGGAAGGAGACGATCTCTTTCTCTGCGCGTCGCCAAGTACGATGCCTTCGATTGGCTCCTGTGTGTGCAAAACGAAAAGCAATTAGTAACGTCACTGTGCGCTCGCTCTTTCGTTTCGCAAGTTTATCATAATTTTGCGGTCTCGTGCACATGGCGAGAGCGAAATAAAATCTGCTTTGAATAACTCGTTCGAGTAGAAACGGAATTCGCAACATAGGTTCGAGTAAATAAGGAAGATGCATGCAATTTTCAAGGAAATTTGGCTTTAATTAAAGCAGGATTTTTAGAGTAATTTCAATCGCAAGAACATAGTTGCGAATTAACTGGATTCGCACAAATGTGAACGCACAATAACGGCCTTGATATTTCGTTCGCTTGAGCATTGAAAGAAAAATAATTATGTATTTACGAGAGGATTTAAGTTACATTGGCGACAATTAATCCAACGTCTAACGGTAAACGTCTTTGGAAAGCTGCGAACGTTCGAAAGAAACGAGCGCGAATTTGTGTGACTGACATTATAAAATGAAACGAATCGTAGACGCATTGTCAATGGGAAAAGTGGAATAAATACCATTAAAAAAAGACTGGACAAATTCCAAAATGTAAGTTCAAATTACGTGTGATTGTAACGTGCTTCGTTACTTAAAAAAAATCGAACGTACGCAAGCTAAGAAGTACGATTTGTACATGGTATAGCAATAATAATAAATGGTGATTTATCATCTAATTGAGATCATCATCGTCTTTTTATACTCGAAACAAACTGTATGCATCATTCGGTTTAAATTAAAACCAATCGAGTGGATTTTATTAATTACACGTGTTAAATAAACATTCTGAAACTCTTAAGAAAAAGCAAAGCACATCTGTTATTTGCAATTTGGCAAACTCCTTTATAGTCTGCAGATTTGCGGTAAAAGTTGAAAGGTGGCCCAAACATTTTTCGGATGTTTTAGGTGAAAATGCGATGGGCGCACCTACGAAGAAATGTTTATATTACGATAAACTAACGATCGATTCCACCGTAAGGAAACTTTACTAATTAATTATCTCGAAACTGTATCGTTATTAATTAATTTCTATTCCGTCCATAAACCGATCGAAGCGATTCCCGATCAGCAAAATCAATCGGATAGGATTGAAAAGTAATTAGCGAACGTGTAGCTGTATTGTAGTGAATTAGTGAAAGCTGGCTGTTAGGGAAAAAGACAAAGAATTTAAAAGGAACGAAAACAAATGGACGGATATCGGACACAATTATCAACAACATTATTCATAATTAAAGTCAATTAAAAATTAATGTTTTTTTGTTGCTGCTGCCTGCCTAAACAGTGCCACTTTTCTTTTCGTTCCAAGACCATCATCATCATTATTAATAATAATTTTCTGTTTTTGAAATGTTTACAAGAAAAAGAAAGTTTCGTCGTTATTAAAACATTTCGGTTTTTACTTTTTGCACTCGAGATACACTAATTTCGTTTCGAAATTGACTCCGATTCCGTTGCTTCTTCGGTTTGAATGAACGTTGAAAGAGGAATTTGTTATCAAAAAATAAAACGATTGTTGATGAGAATTACAATTGGCAATTATAACGAAGAAGAACCTGCTTTTACCATACAAATTAGCTACTCGTAGACAAATTATTATTTTGTACGTGCTTGCAAAAAGAAATTTACATTAATAATAATTTTTAATTATTACTTTGACTTCGAATGAGTTAATGAGGCCACCGGTTTGGATAGTTGTAAAATTGCATTTAATTCGAATTAAAAAGCATTAGGCCAGTTATCATTACGGACCGTGATTAAAAATGCGCACGCTAATGGGTAGGGAATGAGAGCTCGAGGTGCAAATTGTGCGGATAATGATAATAATGATGGAAGTAATTGCGGCACTAAGTACTACTACTACAGGGCGAAATGGAATTATTATCGATACATTATAATTATTAGCCACTCGTATTCTACGTTTAAAGGGATATAATTGTATTATTAAATAAGAGGAAACTTATACGTGCGTACGAGCGATTATTGTTTATTACGAGCCAGTTTTAATGAATAAATTAACAATAATTTACATTGATAGAATTATTTGCAAATAGCAAGCAACGAACCGAATTCATTATTAGAGCAATTATTTCGTAATTGTACAACAAATGATGGGTTTTCTTACTCGTTTTATGACTCGAAGGTGGCACTTTATTTCGCAAAAAAAACACAACTGAATTTCTAACTTAATCTTTCGCATTAAACGAACTTTTAACTAAACAATTTGTACGTAAAGAAAACCTTAATTAAACTTGTAAAAAGCAACAATGTACGAATACTACCTGCGTTTGTATATGCGAATCGTAATTAAGGGCATCGCAAAATCTCAAAGTTAAAGGTGGAAAATTTTGTTAGCCTCAAAAGCTAAATAACGAAAACAAATTAACGCTTCGCAGTTAAACGCAAATTGGATTTTATATAATCCAACTGAATCCACAATCTGATTCATTGCGATCACGTTTATGAAAAGAGAAATACTTAAAAAGAAAAAGGAACTGAAGAAGTGGGCACGGTGGCGAATTTCTTTTCCAAGAATTCGTGCGTCCTTTAAAGGAATTTCACGTTCTATTGCAAATTCGCAATTTCTATCGATTCGCTACCAATTCGAATCGGCATGAAAGTGACATAATAATCTCTGGCTTCCTTTTATTAAATCGAATCCTTTCCCGACGCGATCGAGATATGTAATTAGCGCGTATCGATCGATCTTTAATTATTACGAAAACACTTATCTGTTATTAATTATTATTATAGAAATTACACGTCGATTTAATACAAGTATAAACAAATTCTACCGTATAATTATACGTATGAAAGTAATAATAATTGTGATATCGTAATACTTTCACGAATTGGACTATTCTCGACTTTTTCCTTCCTTCTCTCGCATATCTAACAGCGATAAACGACTTAAACGATCAATTAGATGATTATCAACGGAAGAAAAAGTAATAATAATAGCGTCCAATCGAAAAAAGAAGTATAATGACTTCCAAATGATGATTACTAACAAATTATTTCGTCCAATTATTCTTACCGTTTGTACGATGCCAAAGTGAAAATATCGAAATGACAATAATAACGAAGTGAAGGATGCGATTATGTATTCGAATAATGGTAATTTGTGGGATATTGACAGGCAAAGAGATATTTAACATTCGATCATGTCAGTATCGAGATCGAAAGTCGACGATTTCCACAAAGGCAACATTATACAACATACAAACGGATAGAAATTTATTAAACGCAATAAACGTGAACGTATGCGATAAAGGTAAAAGACACAGAAAAGAACCGAAAATAAGAGCATAAGTGCACGTATCATTCACCCAGGGGAAGGCAGTTGAGGTGGTTGAGCAAGGAAAGGCCATTGTTCAAAATGACACGATTATGTTCCATTATTATTGTTGCCGTTACCATTATTTTATTATTATCATTGCCTTTATTGTTCCTTGCTTTGTTACATAATTTCGCTTTGTGTAACTCTCGTATCAACGATAATTCATATTTATTTATAAGGGAAATCAATTGCAGGAAAATATTAAATTGATACGTGCCAATACTTTTTTTTAGTCTTTCCTTCGCGTCTTTTCTGCAAGAGCAAGACCGATGACGGACGGATCGAAGATTAATCACGGTTTTGGTTTGCAACCGCTGATCGATTTCCTTCTACTACCGCTGCACGTTTTATCTTTATTAATGCAAACCTAATAATTAAAAGTATATTACGAACGTATCACAATAATAAATGGATAAATGCATTTTTAATTGCCAGTTACAATATACTCGCAGAACAAATAAATAAAGAGTTCGCGTACGTTAATTTACAAAGAACAGTAAGGCAAGCAAGCACGAGAGATACGTGTCGAACTAAAAAGGTCGTTTACATTAAGAGACCGCTTGGAAACGATGCGGAGAACGACTGGCTGCGAGAATAAGAGGGAAAACGAATAAAAAGTGAATTAAATAACAGAACAAGAATAAATTTACCGGTATCATGCGCGAATATGTCGCACTTTAATAATAATCAACGTTATTATGGAAGCTTATTTTGCAATTTGTACCTCAATCTAGCTCCTTTTGCGAAGGAAAAAAGAACAATTCGCACTTTTTACTTCTAAACTTCATTTTAGAAAATCATTCTCGCGTTTCTAAAGATTCCATCAACAACGTTGTTGTTGCTGTTGTTGCTGATGATGGTTTCACATTTATATTCAAATTAAAATTAAATTAGAACCGTAATGTCGTGAAGAAAAGGCAAAAAAAAGTTCGCGACATTGTGCTCGATACCGATGACGAATCAAGTGTTAACAGTAAACGTAATTCGTCGATTTTGATTAGAATGTTTATTATAATTTGAAAGCAGTAGAAGTTATTTGCGAATCGATTGATTGCAAACGTCGTTGCCTTATCTTCGACGCCTAAATGAATAATCGTTTCGGCTTAAAAGAGGTTTCCCTCCCACGTCGCACAATTAGAAAACGACGAGGAGAAATGTCACTTGCCTTATAAGCGCATTAAAGCAACAGCAAAACTTCATTCTCACGCAATAATCACATCGATGGATCGAATTAAAGGCCCTTTCGCTCCCGAAATGACGGGTGCAAATTCGAACTCAGACTGGCCGTCATGTTTCATTTCAATTTGTTGTTGTTGTCGCAAAATGTATGATTCGCAATAATAGCGTAAAAATAAACGGGACGCAAGAAAGCGTGGGACGGCGGGTTTTGCACGAAATTTCGCTCGCATGTTTACAAAATTCGCCGTTGCTTTTGCACACATTTTAATCGTGCGCTCCATACGAACGCATTTATTTTTAGATGGAAAATATTATTATCGTGCAAAGCCTCTCGAAATAACTGCGTGTACGCGTTTCAGATTTATGTAATGGACTAAATGTGACTAAATATTTCCAGAGTGAATCATTTTGCACGAGATTCTTCAATGAAAAGCCATCGCGAATTTCATCGATTTCACAAATTTCTTCTTCGAGTTTATTCGTACATTTGCTAATTGTTAAGTTATTAAATTTCATCAACTTTCGATTTCGTTAATTATCATAGAGAACGTGGAAGGAATTCGTACAATTTTCAATCGACTGGCCACAACATTCTTTGCTCGCTCCTTTCTGTTTTACAAGAATTGTCTGAATACTTTCTGGAACAGATTTAGAAGAGGCGATACTCTACCGATGGAGAAGATGCACGTGTTTAGATTATTTTTAATTCTTCTTGCGGTATGAGCTGGAAGAGAATTGTTGCGAAAATGTAACGTTCAACCGTGCATGCATTACATAAAGTTCTTATTTATAAATAATAATTTATTATAATCATGTAATAATGGACGTCCTTTTTTTATTTTTCTTACTTTCATTCGCCAACCACTCTTTTAGCATTTATATCATCTTGAATGGTTATTTTGAAAGAAAATTGCAAAATACTAAATATGAACGTCGTGGGTGTACTGTAAACTTAAAAAAAGGAAAATTGAAATAAAATAAAATCAATAAATTATTCTAATAACATGAAATCAGCACAAAAAGACGACGCGACATTGCAAAACAACTCGAGGTCGAAATCGATTGCGTCCGCAGAGGGAGAAAACCGTTTCCTCCACTTCCTGCAGTTTCTTTTCGTCGTCTGATTGTTATTGTTATTGATTGATGGGAAATTGGAATGGAGCTAAATTAAATTTTATTATGTCTGTTAACGTGAAAAGCGGGCGCACATCTGTTCAGCACGTGCAGAACGAGAGAAACATGTTCGATTGGTAGATGCGAGACTGTTGTATAAGAGAGACGGAAAAGTAAACGACAAGAAAGCCATGATAATGGAGGGTAAGAGCCAAATAAAAAGTGCACCAGGTGTTGTTGTTCCTCGTTATTGTTACGGACGATTTCGAACCACGTTTCCGTTTTCGTCGACATCTTCTTCGTAACCCTCGACTGGAATTATAATGAAGTTTGTTATGCTTGTAATTCTATTCTTAGACCGAAGAAACTCCAGAAAACCCAAAATCTACAATTATTTGAAGTTTTCATTTTTTGTTGTATTCTTCAACTTCAAGGTTTATACAGACTACAGAAACTCTGGCAAGCGTTTGTTTGCTACTTTTGCATTTTTGCACAAATTGCAATAAACAAATTTTGGAGCTCTTAAAGTAATTACCTATGGAAAGAAACAATTGAGATCAATTAATAATTGTCAAATGTGAATTTTACATTAAGATTCCCTTTTGGGCGACGATTGCACCTTCTTCGTGAACAATTTAAAAAAAAAAAGAAACACGACGCGCCAAATGTGTTTTATTAGTATGAACAAATAAAATCGTATTTATGGACTCTACCAATTCAAACAACGAGTAAATAACATAAACTTGCTTGTATAAACAAATTAGAAAGACCGAAATTGTACGGAAAACCCAACGTAAAATGTAGGTTGCTGATTTACAACTTAAAGTAAAATAAATTACGATTGTTTGCAATAAAATGAAACGCGCCCGCTCGCTTTGTTTCCGTTGTTCCTAACAGAAGTCCGATGTTGATCATAATCATGAATTAACAGAGAAGAAGGAGGAAAACGTTAGATGAGATAAACGAGTGGAAACGGAAATAAGATCGTAAATGCGATAGAAGATGCGTACAAATAAATATTCGGATTATTAATCCAACATTGAACCAGGAAAAGGTTTCCTTCGCAATCATACGGTGACACGTAACGGTCTGTGGATCATGGTCACAGTCATCATCAACTGACTCGCAACTAAATAAACTCCGCTCTTAATTCACAACGGTAGCTTGTAGATTATTACTATAACATTATTTAAATCGACTTTATGCTTTCTTAATCTACTTCACTTTATTGTTTCCTTACTGTTCTTGTTAATCCTGCTGCTGTTTGGCCGGCTCGTTGCTGGTATTTCTAACCCATTTTCTTATTTAATCGAGTTAGATTAGTTTCCCATGATACGGATTAACATATTGAATAATGAAGCAAACATTGTGTGTAATTTATCAAGATTTTTGCGTTACCATTATTATGCATACACATCGTAACATTATCCAATCGATTTATTAGCTTGCATTTTAGGTTTTTTAATTAATTAAATGTACCGCTGCTTCTTTCTTCTCAACCTTCCAGTCCAATCAGCAACCACATCATCATCCTTGCTTTTGTGCTCTTATTTTTTTCTTTCTTCTCCACCTCATTCTTCGATCTACGTCTAACCTTAATTCGTTTTCTCTTCGTATTTAGTAGGACAACCTTCTACGGTTTATTACGAGATCGTTATTAGACGATTTGGTCTTGTTTCTTCGTGAGAGAATACAATTTGGTCACTCGGTTCTTTTTCAACGCGTCGATTCTTTATTGTTGTCGTTGTTGTTACACAATTTTTACTTTCACCGAACCATTTGTCGATGAAGATGATGATGACAGCATCTTCTTTATACGATAGAACTTAGTTGCTTGACAATTATCAATTGCAGTCCAACATGAAAATCTTATAATTAATTTGCGAATTCGTTCGTTGGTTTTGTGTAAATTCCCGCAAGAGAATGTTAAACGAAACAAAGAAATCGTAAATTCCATCCAGTTTTAATTTAATTACCAAAAAAAAGGAAACGTACATTATCGACTTAATTAGTTATCATTTTCTGTTTGTTTGTTTGTTTGTTTGTTAGGTGAATGACTTGGTTTGTGTATTTTTTTGTTTCGTTCTGGAAAGAGAATACAAATCGGAATAACGGCATTTCGAAACTAAATGGTAGTGTTTAGTTACGGTCTATGAAAATCATAAAAGGAAAGCAAAATGCGATTATTATTATGATTAAGTGAAAATCGATTGATCACTCTCGCTTGAAAATGCGATCGTCAAAAAGTCGCTTGTGCTACAGCATGATTAATTGCTTTTCTGTTTTTTCTTCGCCGATTCCTATTAGTTACAGGAACCTAAACTTCGAAGACAAAGAGCGGTTTTTTATTTGCGATTTTTCAAATTTCCGGTTATTATAAAAAATTATGATATTTAATGAATAAGAACAATTGCGTAAATTATGGAAACCATTCGGTTTTTTTATGTCTTCCTTTCATCGGCCGTTAATCGATTTCGACTTCTTTTTCCTCTAATCCATAATTAATTTTTGTTTTCTCTCAGTTACTGCTTGCGGACGAATAGAAAAAAGATGCTGAATAAGAACAATGCGTTAATTGCTTTAATAATATTCGAAAACATAACAATAAAACGAAGGAAATGAAACGGTGAGAGAGAGAGAGAGAGAGAGAACCTTTAAAGGTCGTTCAGGAAAAAACAAATCGCGAAGAATGCTATTTAAAGTTAGAAACTTAATGAAATTGTGCCTGGCCATTAATTAATATAATAATAACGTACTTATTGCAAAAAAATTCCAAGAATTACGCGTGGTAAAAGTGCAAATTGATTCTTTTGCTTCCGGAAGGAAATAGAAAGAAGTGAAAAGTAATTTTCAAAAAGAATGATTTCGTTTCAATTAATAATCGATTAATTGTACACAATCGATTGGGAAAGTCTAAACAACAATCCATCGCGTTATCAAAACTATTTGACATGCGATAACGGATTATGATTCAGAATCATTAAAAAAAAACGCCAACAATGAAGAATTAAACAATTATAACAAACAATTTTAATCTTGAACCCGCATACTGTACGTTTTAATTATTACTTTTTCCGATACAGTTTACGATTGTAATAATTTCAGGGCCGAATTTAAAATCAACATCATAACAAAAAAATCACCTTTAATGCTTTGTTATTGGCATGAAAACAATCAATTTACGACACAAAGCATTCGAATTAGTAGAGATCATTTTTAATAAACTAAAACCATCGCGATACAAATTTACATCCATAAATCAGCGTGAGAATTCTTGTTAGCAGAAGGAAAAACGAATCAAAGCCTTGCTAAAAGTCTTACGGCTTCGATTCGAAACAATAATGCGATTCCCATAAGCAATTTAACGATATTAACCAGTAAACTTACGAGAGGAATAATATAGAAAAGAGAAACGAAAACGTCGAAAAGTGGAACAAAGTAATTTAATATAGATAAAGAGAGATAATGATATATTTTTAATGTATCGCTACTGTGTGCCTTTCAACAGGTACAATCCAAATTTGGTTAGACCGTAACGCGTTGAAGAATTGAAGAGAAGAACAACACGAAATTAAATTTTATTATTTAATGCCATAATAACGATTTTAATTATTACATAACAGCTAAGTACGTTTCGAATCGTACGATTTAACATGTGTTCTCGATTTAATCGTATCGTCGATTAAATTGATTAATGACGATGATTGCTCGTCAACAAAACCAACTTTGCGAGATGGCAAAAAAGAGTTTTAAAGTTTCATGCGCGAATATTTCACGTTCGGCATTTAGCCAATTAATTAACTTTTCGTTCTACGAGGTTTTAATTAAAATTCTTCGCCATAAACAGTACGTTTTATGATTTCAATAATATTTATAAAGTTTTTTTTTACTTCTGTATTTCTTCAAGTTTATTTCCCATGGTCGGTTTTGTTGTGGAAGAATAATATTAATAATGGTACGAGGAGAGATTTTAATTATAGAAACACTGCGCCACGAAGAAGAATAACAAGAATAATAATCATAACAATAACAGCAACAACAACAACGGCAAGAGGAACAAAAGGCAAGGAAAGGTATAATAATAATAATAAAAGACGAGACTTGGAATAGTAATGAGATAATAATAAATTAACGAAATAATAAAGAACGAGCCGCGAAGAATGGAGAATAAAATCGGGGGAAAAGTGATCATAATGAAATTATCATAATTATTTATAAGAAGATTAATTCTATTCTATCCCACAGAGTCGTTTTTTTCTTTCTCTCGCTCGAAAAATGCTTTAAAAATTGGGTTAAGAACAATGAAGAAAGAAAACGATTTTCATAAACTAATCCGAATACTCCACATACATATTTTAACGTTGCCTTTCCGGCAAAGTCCTTCAGGACGAACCTGCAGATTCAATTAGCAAGTGGAAATCTTCTTCGCACATTAATGTATGCACGCATGTGTTTGGGTTTTATTATTGCAGTCATGTGTTTGACATCGAATCGACGAATTTATTGCAAAAAAGTAGGTTGCATGAGCAACATGATTTTTATTTCGTGCACCACAAACGAACTGTCCAATGCGAAACTAATAAAAGTGGAATTCGAGAAGAAATTGAAAAGCTACGATTTGCAATGGTTTCAAGAAGTTTTAAACTATTTCGCATGTTCCTTCTGCTTTTATAAACCGCACTCTTTTGCACGCAATAACAACGGCCGCATCTGCGTCTCTTAATAACATCGATGCAATTTCAATTTGCGTTTATTTTGATTATTGGCGTTTTTTTTGTGCTGATAAATAAATATTAATATAATGGAAACAGTTATATTGTATGGTAAGTAGGTGTGCCACCCGCGCTTTTAAATATCAAATAAGAAATAAAACCGTAACAGCATCCAATGGTCGTAAGGTGTTTTCTCTCGGCAACAGCAATAAGAAGAGAAACATTTGTATTGGAGCAACGAATAATAAAAACCGATTCGAATCTTTCGTTTATTATTACGCCGATTTCGCGTTACCTTCCAATACGAAACTTATATCCGCTGCCAAAAACCATTTTCGCTACTTCAGCACATCCACCATAAACGAATTACGTTCACTAACTTTCCGTCTTAATTAACGTTAAAAGTGCACGATCAAGTGTTAAGTAACATGTTTGCGGGCACGATTCATTAATTTCGAGCACTTTAAACACGGCTAAGAACGACCGCGAACGTTCACAAGGCGATCCGAACGTTACGACTACCGTCGATACACTGAACGCCTCGCAATAATAACACGCTCAAGACTCGGCGTTAAAATGGAAGACGTCCGAAGGCGACGACTGCGACGGCGGCGTCACCGTGTCTTTATCCGTAAAAACCGAAGAAGATTCGGTACCATCAATAGCAAATAATAAAAGTAATGTGAACAGTCTCCCGCTAGATTTACGAAAAAAGTGGTAAATTCGTTGCGAAAGAGATGGTAGATTGAAAAGAGAGCGAGGAAACCAGGTGATTATTTCGCTTTTTGCGATGGTAGGTGCAAAGTAGAAGTGAGTGAAAGGAAAAGGTGGGATTATGTTTGTTTTGCATTTCGTAGTTGCAAACTCGTCCGGATAAGCGATGCGAAAGAAAAGTGCTGGACGCAGAGGCAAAAGAAAGTCAAGAAATTGTCCTTTGGCCGGCTAAAAGGCGAAGGAATGGAACTTCAGCGCGAAGTTGACGTAATTTTGCAATTAATTTTTTGCGCGGTTTAAATCGCGCGAAGCGTTAAACACTTAATAAAATGCAAGGGATTTCGATTGGAAGAAGAAAGTCGTTCGATTAAAATGCAGGCATTTTTGCGATACGTTGCTTTCCGTCTTTTGCGTTTGTCATTTTTGAAATTCGTTTCACCTTTCCAAGGACGCGTTCACAAATTTGCGAGCCACGGGAAACCGTCGAACAAAACGCTTTTTCTTAACGCACCCATCATTAAACAATTTTTCAGGCTGATTTAACTTTCAAATCGATTCGATTGAGCTTAATGCTAGCGCGATCCGAATCCCCGATAAGAGCATCGAATTAAGGGTCTGTGTGGAACTGGAGTTCTTAACGCGCTGTAATTACCATTTACCACAATCAATTCGTGATCACAATTATGACGTTCTATGGCACCAGATAAAATCGACGGTTCGCAATGATAAAACAACCAAAAGAGTTTCAATAATAAATATTCATGTAACGGCTATTAGTTCAATAAAAACTGAGAGCGTTCGATGATTATTTAAAATGCGTCTTCATCATTTTTCTATCTCGATCCGTCGAAGTGATAAGCTAATCGGAGAATTATTCATCTCTCGGCCCATTGCGCTCGCAAAAGAGTGACTCATTAATTTGTGATTGCAATGTAATTCGCAATAGTAGTGCACGTGGAAATCATTTGATCCCTTAAGTAACTCTATCGTTTATGAACGGTTTCTCAATGCATGAACGTTCATTGTTCGCCACGTTTGTATCTGACGAGAGTTTTACGTACGTATTAATGGGAATAAATCACGGCGAATCGATTCCTTTTGCATTTTATTTTGCGAGAGACGAGAAAAACCGCAGAAATTGAGGAACTATACTAATTGGTCTTTAATGCTAAGGATTAGATAGATGGTAAGCAATTAATTTCGATTTATTAGTTAATAATTCTCGTCTCGTATGAATTATTACGTTACTTTAATTGTCGTTAAGTCTTTTTTTGTTCCCCGTCATCTATTATAGATGCTGCTAGTTAGTTAAAGTCTTTTAATAAATGTATAGCACAGCATATTATATCCTTATGGTTTTTAATAAATCATTACTCTCCGCGTATTACCACGTACGCTAGTTTCTTTGCATCTTTTTCTTGTCCGTCATTTGTGTCATTAGAAAATAACGCAATAAATGGGGATAATAATGATATTAAAAACAGTTAGGTTCAGTTCGTTAAGGTAAAGCAAGACGGGGGACTTATTAAAATGAAATTGTTGTTGAACTCTCTTTATTGCTCTTTCTTTCTCTCTTTTTTTAAATTAGAACAAACATAATATTGCACGTTCGAAGTTAATTTTAATTGTACGCGATAAATTTCAATTAGCAAATAAAATTTAATAATAATGACGTGCTTGCAACGTGAAAGAGGCAACGAGAAGAAAGACGCGCAACTGAAACGCACGATAACAAACTCGTAATCTATTTTACATGTACAAATACAGTTATGCTGTTCAATTATTATTGAAAAACATAAAAAATGTCGAAGCGAGATGGAAAATGTTTATTTGTAATTGTAATAATAAAGGTTCCTTGACACTTCGTGTATCAACATTATTTCGTACAGATAAAATATTTTCAATTTACGTGTCACAAATGGATTGCTTCAAATTAATTAATAGATAAGACGACGTAGAAAGTTATGAGGAATTTTTGGTTTTCGAACTAAAAAAATCGCTTTTCTATTCTTCGCAAGTAAATTGGTAACATTCGAATTCGTTGAAACTCAAGGTTGCAGTTTTAAGCAGATCTACTGATACCACGTGTTGTCACCTATCAATCATCCATTATTACTCGTTACAAATCAAGTTTTGATGTTAATTTCGTAATTAGTTACCGGCCAAACTTTGGACGTGGCTCGAGATCAAATAGCGTTATCCTTGAATGGAATTAATTAGTTTTTGCCATTCTCGAAACAATAAAAAAAAGAGTGGTAACTTCGAAAATTTTCCATCGTCAAAACTTTCTGCAAGAATGAAGACACGCACGCATCGAGGAAGACATTTATACGAATGGAACGGCGATGATAAGCTTATACGTCCTTCGTAAATGAAACAAAACGAAACGCGGCATGAATGTTAATAAGAAAGAAACGGCTCGCAAAGAGCGTTTATATTAAAAAGACGAACAAATCGAATGTGTCGTTGGCTCGTAATATCATTATCGTTATTATAATTACGGGCATTCAAATTAGACGAATCGTACGTAATTAATATTAATGTTATTCAATAAGAGGAGGCAAAGAAGTACGAGGGAAACGAAAGAAAAGCGTCCGTGGTGTTGTAGAACGTAATAAAATGTGACATTATTTAATTAAACTCGACGTACGTGCATATGCATAAGAATGAGTGGAATATAGGAAGGGAATACGACGGCGAAACAGAACCAATTTATCTCCGTGCTTAAAACTGGTCGCGTTATTAGTCATTTCAACTCTGCGAGTCACTTTTAAAGTCTCGTTAAGTCACTGCAGTTCTGTACAATTCGCAGTCCAACATTTTCTATACGCTCATTATTATTGCTATTATTACTCTTATTCTTCTTCTGCTATTATTACTATCATCATCATCATCGTTATTATTATCATTACTCTTGTGGATGTGTATAAATAATATTTAGAGCCGGTAATACGAGTTTTCAAAACAGATTAGAGAATAATAATGTTTCTCTTTTTGTTTTCGCTAATTCAAATTCCAGATTTACTTATTTATTTCCCATTCCATCGTCGACGTCTTGGCTCGATTCTTTTCCTTCGAACTAATGATAACGTAATAACGATTCCCTCCTCGTCTATCGCTCGCTGCACAATCCAACCATTCAATAAGTGCATTTATTACTTGTACGCCTTCGATATTAAACTATTATTATTTCAGGGTTATCAAACTCTTTAAAGTACGATCTTTACTGCTTGTTATGGAGAAATTTCAAAGAGAGAAAGAGAAATAATGGGATAATAGCAGATGAAGAGGTTTAAAATATGAGGAAATATTAGGATTCGATCGGTGGTAAGTAGGTGTGCACACTAATAATGTTTACATTATTGATTTTAAACAATTTTCTTTTCGTGCAACGTCGATTTCGTTTTGCTCACATTTCGCAAACGGACTCGAAATAATGGTGGGACTGAACGTTACTATTATTATTGATGATAAACTGGTAAAGTAGGAAGTTGGCAGAGTTTATGCGAAGATAATAATTCTTCAGTTGCACTTTATTAGCACTTAACTAACGACTACTACTACTTTATTTTTGCCCATTCGCTCTGGCAAAAAGAAACATTTCATAAACAGTTGGAGGTGTGCTGTTTGTGATTAACAAAAAAAAAAAGAAACTAGTCGAAGCGTGTGAAGAAATCCAACAATTTGCTCATAAGATTCCTTATTTATTATTTTTGCCAGAAGATTCTTTTAACTTACGCACTCGCAAAAAGACGCCTTTCGATCGATGCCAATGTAATCAAAGAGGGAATTAAACATAAAAACTGCGTTGTTGAACCGTTGCAAAAAAATAGGAATCGACAGATGTTTATGAACGAGCTGCTTGTGCGAAAAGTCAATACACGTCTTATCCGTATGAAATGGATATTGTTCAGCAGAGGATCAAATTCTCTCCGAGATATGTCCTATTTGAAATCCGAACGAGCAATAATTTCGTTGTTTAACTTTGTCTCTTAGTTTACGTGAAAGTTTGACCCCTTTTCTATTTCTCTCTCGCTTTGTTTCCAAATGCAACGTTATTAATTATCTAAAATATAAATTACGTTTTTGGGTAATGTCGTTGTGTTAATATGGTTTTCCTTTTCGATCGCCAGCAACAATGGCAGCGACCGGGAGAAGAAAGCCGCGGGGGACGTCGTGAAATATTTTCGAAGGACGATAATTGTGCTCGCTCGGAATTTTAATTAATAATAATGGGAATTTTCGAATGTGTTCTCACACGAACGAACAAAGCAGAATTGCGAATATTTGATTCGATTTGAAAGTTGCCTGCTATTACTATCAATTTTCGGTAATTTACTTAATAAAGAAATTTCACTTTAATAAATCAGAAAAGGTTAGGAGATAATCCGACAACAACAGCGAAATGTTACTCGACGTCCAAATTGCTATTTGGTATTAAAACGAAACTGCGATAACTTTCCATTTATTCAATTTTTGTATAAGCGAGTTATTATTATCATTTCGGTTTTACAAATTGTTATTGTTTAAAATAAATTTTGTGCTTGAAAAACTTCGTTAATTTAACGAAGAAAATATTATTTTTATCGTGCATAAACAATGAGCAATTTTTTCTCCTCTCTCTCGCCGTTTGAATTCTTTCATCCAACGAAAATATTTATACCGAGACAACGTATACAAAAGGAATTGAAAGTAAATCGAGTGCAGAAGCGAGGAGGAAACGTGTGTATAACGAATCGAATAATGTTTATCTGAAGGAAATTAATTGTAATACGTTGAAGACAATTGGATCGGAAAACTACTTTCTAGAAGACGTCCCGAAAAACGGCGATTCTTTGTTACTGTGATTTTCTTTTAATAGACA
The DNA here is from genome assembly GCA_963695495.1 of Hololepta plana. Classification (NCBI taxonomy): domain Eukaryota; kingdom Metazoa; phylum Arthropoda; class Insecta; order Coleoptera; family Histeridae; genus Hololepta; species Hololepta plana. The sequence goes on along the minus strand of OY968837.1, from coordinate 8,492,756 downwards.
TCATTAATACGTTGTATATCAAAAAAATGGAGAACCGGAAGAACCGTAAAACGAATTGTAACGCTACTTTCGACCGTGTAATTCTATTCATCGCCTCTTTCCTTTTCGAATCTCTTCTCCGGACGACATCGTCTCTTCAGTAGGAGGCGAGGGCCTTCTGTGAACAGTGAACGTTTAGCCTTGACATTTTCTTCGTCGGTCGATGTACTGATAACACCAGCAACAACAACAACAACAACGTCATTATCACTTGAAATAAACCAAGCGATAGATGATTATCATAATTATACCATACGTTTATATACACCGTGATATACAGGGCGAAATGTTCCAGCAATATAACATCGAACCCGATTCAAATGGGCGAAACTTCTTGTCGATGGTTTAATCGAAAATGGTTCTGTAATCGTCGAAATGAAAGAAGTTTACAACAAGTGTAAAAGCAATTTAAATTAAATTGCTGCCACATCCTTTGGCACGCTCTGTATAAGTAAAAGGACCGATACAAGAACGGAAAGTGCCCGATATGAAACCTCGCAGTGCGGAACACCGGATCTATGGTACTCTTCTGGATGGTTGCAATAAAACATATTCTTGTTCACTGGCCGCAATTTTTTTTATCTTCCTGCTTTATAACAATCAACTTCGTCTTTTTTGTTAACAGTTTTTGTAAAAATTTTTTTTTGTAAAACATTTTGATTTATTACAGATTCTTGTTGAAATTTTTGAACTCGTTTTTCTTGCAGCCAAACCCAAAACCTTATCGAGCAACTGATAATCTTTAAATCGAATTCGGGTTAAGGCCTACATTTAAATGGAGCAACTTCTTATTTACGATTTGTTGTTCTTGTTGTTTTGAATTCAGGAAAGTATCGAAATCCATCTATCCTTCTCTTTTCTTTTTCTGCAGAGATGGCACAATCTCCTGTTACACCCACAAAACGCAAATTAATCATTCGCGTATACAAATATAAAAGAAATGATCATCATTGCAAAAAAAAGAAGTGATATAGGATTACTTAAATAAACCACACGCTGACATTTACGTGTGCGTCTAAATGTTGGAGTAAAACGAGGATTTATGAAGGAAGGAATTGAAAAAGAACAAACAATATGCAAGAATGAATCGCGAATGGATGACTAATTAGCTAACGTTGGTTTTGCAGAACAAAAAAGTAATCGTTTTAAATAAAAGTTTAAAGTTTAATTAATGAGACGATTCGTAGACCGCAAAATGAGGATTTATAATATGCGCAAAAAGAAACAAGTAAATTTCGTTTTAAAGTCGATAATCGTACCAAATTCGGCGACGGACCTCTTCTTTTCCTTTCCTGTTTACGGCAAACAAATTACGCAATTCCTTAATAAGTTACACAACCGTTATTTAATACGTATTAACGAAAATAAATTCGCATTTGCAAAGGCAGTTCGTTCTCGAATTAAAAAAAGAGAAATGAGCAAACGGAACGGTTATTGCGTTCATCGATACGATCGTCCATCCATCAGTTTGGACGAACTCTAACGTAACATCCTCTCATCAAACGCAATCGCTTGCCAATTTCTTATTGTATTACTTTATCGCAAACATTTCACGCAAATCTTCGCTCGTTTTTTTTATACGAAAAGGAAACGCTTGCAAATTGTTCGATATTAACCATAAACGTGCCGACAAACAAAAACCGGCCGACGCCGAATCAATTCAATTTTAATTGCAGCTTTAATTAGAAATAAAAAGGATTTTTAAACCTTGTCGAATTGTATACGAAAAAAAAAAACATTCTCTTTGTCAATTAAGATAAACGTTTTAATTTGTTGCAATTAGTTTATTAATTCAAGTTTAATTATAGTCAATTCTTATCACGTTTACAACGATTTCGAATTAACGTTGGAAATTGCTTGCCCTAAATTCAGGTGACAAGGCCAAATTGAATTAATCAGCGTAAAAGGCACATTGAAGCGTATTCGTTTTTGGCCGTTTACGAAATTGATCGGTTTAAACGCAAAACAAATAGTCAAAGTGTTGTTTTGGTTCTGCCTGCCCGGCGCATCCACCATATTTGCGTCTGTTCGGTTTAAACGTCCATTTCTTTGCGATTCGCGTTAAAAGTGTCACGTACGCGTTCTAAATGGCAAACATCACGTTTCTGCGTGCAAAAGAGGTTTTTTTTTGTTCTACAATTGCATTCTGTCAATTTTCCTTCATAATCACCTTGCCTTTTTCTTTTAACACCTACCTTATGTAATTGAGCGTTAATGTTTTCTTCTCGGTTATAATTAAAATAATAATTGCACTAGTTCTGGGGAATATGTAAAGAATTCTTGTCTTTCACTCTACCATTTTTTCTTTCTCGCTTGAAATAATTATTTTATCGATCGGTTGTACAATGTTAGGGCAATTAATTAATTTCCAAAGTCTTTCAAAGTGTCAAGTCGTAATTAAGGTCGGTTTTTTTCTCTCCCTCTCTCTCTTGGAAATTGTTGGTAAGGTCTTGTGGCGTTGTTTAATTACCCGTTTAGAAAAATGAAAAAGTGACGTCCTTGTATCATTAAAATCGTTATTAAACCTACGCACGTTAATCATTTATTATCAATTTTCCTTTTTTATCCCCGCTGTTTAGATTAACCGTAATTATTATTGTCGTTGCAAGTTAACTCTTTTGCTTAGCAGTTGGAAATGTTAAAAGACAGCTAGAGACTTTTTTCGATGTAAATCTATTCGAAGCCTTTAATCTAACATTAACAAATTGCCATTGATTCAATTCATTGGCGCAATATTTCATACTTATAAACATGCGTGAGCAATTTAATTGTCGTCCACAGTTGAATAATTTTATTGATGAACGCCACATGCCTCCAAGACACGAAGCCAAACGAGAGAACGCAATAAGACGAAAAAAAAAAAACGACGCAATCTCACTTACGTATCGTGATGGTTTCCCAGCGATTCCTTGAATTTATCGTTTCTGGGCGGCGACATCGACGTCCTCCTCGTGGCGCTCGATCGACTATCGGAGATACGTGCCCGCATACTCTGATTGATACGCATTTGCCTCGGCTGCAAAGGTGGCGGCGGCACGTCCCTCGCGACCATCGTGCCTTCGGCGATCGATGCTCTTTGGTGATTGCTATTGCCGTGATGCTGATGGTGATTAGCGGTGCTAGTTAATTGACCCGTCACCGGATCCCGATGGACGGCATGCTGCTGCGGCCGCAACGGTTCCGCCCTGTACTTATCCGATCCGTTCGCTTTCTCGCTGATCGCCAGCGTGCCGTTGAAGAACTTCTGCGTCGGATGGTACTTCGACGTGCGACTGTCGGCATGATACGATTTCGCGTGATTATTCGGGAAGCTCTCGCGCTGCTGCTGCTGCTGCTGATTCGCGTGATGATGATGGTGATGGTGGTGGTGGCCCGATTTGAATTTGTCGTCGCGCCGCCGGACGGACGCGCGGAAATTGACCGCGTTCGACCGCTCGGGGAAGTAATCTTTCGCCGGCGACGGCGTCGCGTCGAGCTTATTGCCCTTGTGGCCGCTCTCCACCTGCGGCGCGGCAATTTGCAAACCGTTCTCCTTCTTGTACGCCACGCTATGATTCTCGGCGCCGTGCCAATTGTGCGTGTCGAGGTCCGGCGGCGGCGGCGGCAACGGCTCGTCGTTGTTGTAATACTCGTCGACGAGGACGGTGGGCGGCGACGGCGGCGGCAGATCGGGGCTGGGGACGCGCTGGTCTTGGAAGAGATCCGGATAGGCGATACGCAGGTGGGGATTCTTCGGCGGCCGTTCCGGCGGCTTCTCCGGCACCCAATCGTCCAGCGAGATCGACGGGCCGACGATGACGGGCCCCAGAAGGTCCGTCGATAGGCTGCCGCACGAGTTACTGTGCTGATGCTTCGGCATCAGCTTGTTAACGTCTTGATGCGATTGGTGATGCTGTTGTTGTTGTTGTTGCTGCGGCTGTTTCGTTTCCCGTCCGGAGAAACTGCTGCGTTTCGATGCGTTGTGCGACGTTGAGGACGCGTAATCGGAGGCGCAAGATGCGCGCCGCGACGGCAATTGCACGGTGATTCGCGGCGGCGGTTGCGGCGCCGGCGACAACGTCGGCTTCGATTGGACGAGCTGCGGCTCCGAGCGCCACGCGTTGTTGTTGTTGTTGTTCGCGTGGTGGCGCTCGTAGAACGAGAGCAGCGCCTTCTTTTGGATCGCCTTCAACGTCGGATCCGGGATCTTGTGCTTCTTCTCCGGGTCCAAATAGGAATACTTCTGTTGCTTCTCCAGCTCGTTCACCCTGTCCGCAACCGACAACTGCGACTGTTGCTGCGATTGCCTACAAAAGAACGAAAGTCGTTTAACTTTCACGTAATTTTTCGTTTAGAAAATCTCGCCTCGCCTCGCTTACCGATTGCCGTTGCCGTTGCAATTGTTAACGGCGGTCATCTCCGTCTGCATCGTGTAAGTACTGACGGGGAACAGCTTCAATTTGTTCACGTTATTGTTCCTCTGCTCCCTGTCCTTCCAATTGCAATCCTGATGCCGATGCCGCTGCTGCTGTTGGTTCTCGTTCGCCGCCATATACAAGATGCTCTCGGAATGGTGCCGTTGCGGCGTCTTCACGCGCGCACTGTGCGCAATCAATTGCCGCGAAATGGACGACGCGTTCGACGACGAGCCGGCCAAATGCGTGCACGAGCTGCTCGCGACGGACGAGACGTCGCTCATCGAGCCGTGCCATTTCAACGTCTCGCTGCTCGACGCGCTGCCCGAACTCGTCGTGACGACGCTGTCGCGGCCGCCGCCCGTTCGTCGCACGCCGCCGCCCGTCTCCTGCTCGGACAGATCGTCCCAACCGTTCTGCGAGCGCGACGACGAGACGACCGCGTCGCTGTCGCGCCGCAGCCGGTCCAAGAACGGCGTCGACGTGGAGTCCGTGCTCGACACGTAACTGTGATAGCCCTCCGACTGCGCGTACGACAGCTGCTTCTGATGGATGTGCGTGAGTAGCGAGGAATCGTCCGCCTCCTCGACGATATCGCCCTCGTCGTCGTCGCCGTCGTCGTCTGCGTTGACGCGTTTCGCGTCCGGATACAGGGAGTCCTCGTAGTTGCGCGCGTACTCGATGAACTCTTTCAGACCGTTCATCGCACCTTTGCCGCTCGGCTCGTACATGTCGATCGACGCGCTCGTCGTGTTCGCCGGCTCTTGATAGGAACGCGCGTACTCCTCCAAGTCGGCCTGCGTCAATTGCGGCGCCTTCGCGCACGTCGCTTTCATCGGCGACGCCAGCGCCGACGCGGACATCGACGGAGTGTCGCGTTCCGGCGGCGACGGCACCGTGTACTCCCGGTCGTCGATCGCTTTCCCGTCGTGGTCCAATTGCGGCATAAAGTAGCGGTCGCTCATCTTGTCGTAACGCGACTCGTACGTTTCTTGCGTTATCTTCTCGCAACGTTCCATCACCGTCTTCAATTTCTACAAATTAACGAATCAATTAATTTCATTTATTAGGTGTACAACTTTGCTCCCGCCGTTTTCCTACAAATGGTTTCAGCGGGAAGCAGCGGTCGAAATGGATCGTACACATCATGCAGTAACCTTGGGCTTCCGACAACAGAACCCCATAATCATATCGGCCGATTTGTGTCTTCATTACAAAGTTATTCTTGATTGAAAATGTCACCTTACGAGCCAAATTCTGGTAATTTGCGGGAAATTTGAATTTTCCTCTTCGATATGAACAAATCTGCGGCCGAGGCTCATCAAATGCTCTCAGGTACTTATATTGAGGACGCTATTAGGAATGATCGTGTTGCGATTGCTTTCAACCCTTCAGGAATGGTGATATTTACGTCAAAGACCGACATAGCGTTGGAAGCGAGAAAATGCAGAATTGGAGGCATTACTTGATGGAGACTCGTGTCAATGTCAAGAAGCATTGGCATGATCACTGGTAGTGACTCAATAAGCAATTTCATAGCGCCTCAAAGCCTTGGGAATGATTCAGAAGCAACGAAATTGGCCGCCGTATAAGTTGAAATCGAGAGATGTTGAACGGCGTTTGTTTGCTTGTGAATAATTGCTTAAAAGACTAAGACGGAAGGAATTTCTGCATCATATTGTGAGTGGCGATGAAAAATGGGTTCAGTACAATAACTCCAAGCGCAAAAAATCTTGGGAATAACCTGATTATGCTTTCATGTCGACAGCGAAACCGAAAATTCATGGCTCCAAAGTCCTGCTCTGTATTTGGTAGAAGCAGTTCAGCGTAGTGTATTATCAGCTGCTAGATCCGGCTAAAACAATCACAGGGGATCGTTATCGAACGCAATTAATGCATTTGAGCCGAGCATTAAAAGACAAACCGCCGCAATACAGCGAGAGACACGATTAAGTGATTTTGCAGCTCGACCTCCTGTTGCTAAAGTGGTCCAAACATACTTGGAAACGTTGAAATAGGACGTCCTACCCCACCCGCTGGATTCTCCAGACGTTACTCCCTCTGACTATCACTTGTTCTGATCGATGGCACACGGCCTGGCTGACCAGCTCTTCCACGAGTATGAAGAAGTGAAAAAAAGGGATCGATTCGTGGATCGCATCAAAAGTTGACAAGTTTTTCCAGCACGGGATTCGCACATTGCCCGAAAGATGGGCGAAAGAAGTGACCAGCGATGGACGATACTTTGAAACATAAGGGTGCAACCAGTTTTTTACAATAAGGCCTTAAATTTTGGAAACAAAAAAACGGCGGGAGCAAAGTTGTACACCTAAGATACAGATCTTCATCTCAATCGTAACTTGCCTGTTGCGTATGCGGCGGATGCGGCCGTTTCATGTAGGGCCGCGCGTACGAGACGACCTTCTCCTTCGGGTAGTTCGTGTGGTCCGTCCACGACTTGGAGCGATGCGAGCCGCCGCTCGGCGGCGTGCGTAAAGCTTGCGGGGTTTCGGCGGCCGCCGGGACCGGCCACGACGGGAACTTCTCGTGCCCCGGCCCATACTTGACCGACTTCAAGCTCGAGGAGTCGCGGACGGGCGGCGCCGGCGGCGGCGATTCGGCGTCGCGCGACGGCGTCCCGTTCAAATTGTAGCCGGACTGCGTGTGCAAGTACGAGTACAACGTGTGCGTCTTGGATTCGCGCAAATTCTGGTGGTGTTGCTGTTGTTGCTGCTGCTGCTGCTGCTGGAGGAGGTTCGGCGTCGAACGCGATGGCATCATCGTGTGTCGCGGTGGCGTTGTTGGTCGCGCTTTCGTGTTAACTTTGTCGCTTCTGCCCGGTGCAACGTCGAATCCATTAGTTCTTGATCTGTAACAATTGGAGGAAACGTTGAGAGAAACTGGCGGCTCGTTTGGCGGAGGGAATTGCATAAGAACGTCGTCGACCTGTCCGATACACCCGCGCAACCGGTCCAGGTCAGGAATGTATTATTATTATCGTTAGCGGGGAAAAGTGTCGTGGATAAATGACCGCGCCAGCGTACACGATGGCCATTGAACGCAACGGAAGGAGTCGACTTCGAAATGCCACATTGTACGTTATTAACGCTCTTTTTTCTCTCTCATAATTTCGATTCGAACAAAGTGGACGATCGGTCGGCGGTCGTCTCATGCTGTTACGTTTGCGCTCGCCGATGAAGAAACTCTCGAAGGGACCCTCTCGCCTCCACCTCTTTTTCTATCGTTTTTCCAGTTATGTTTGTTTAATTTTTTCTCCCCGTAAATGCGAGGAGCCCATCGTACGCTGCGTTACCGAATGGAATTTCAAAAAAGAATTGATTTTTCTTCTGGTGTTATTATTGTGATTTATTTTTACTAAACGCAACGGCAGATGTTGTACGTTTCATAATAAATTTCAATTAAACTCCGAAGAGATAGGAAACGAATATAACTGCGAACGAAAAGGAGGAAAACGTTATTTCTCATCTTCAGCATCGTTTCGTTTCGTTTTGTTGATTATCGTTACGTTGTTATTATTATCATACCTTCTCCCCGGTTCAATATGTATCAATTACAGATTACCGTAATAAATAAATTTCATTTCGGTCGTTTTCGACGAATCAACAGGAAAAGAATGGAGCGTGGAATAATCCGAACGTAATTCTCGTTATTATCGCGTCTCTCTCTCTCTTTCTTTCTTCATTACTTGCTGCCCAAAGAATGAAGTGAATTATGGAACGACGAAGCCAGCATTTACCAGCAACAACAACAACAACGACGACGACAAGAGAGTAACGGCAACCGGAGAGGAATCCTTAAAAACTTAATGTGGCAGGTACGTCGTCGTCGTTAAGTTGTGTAATTTGAGTTGCTACTTCTTTACTTATTTATTTCTTTAATGGCAATCTTTTTACCTTTTCGGTTAGTAAATTATTCCTCCTCGTGCACTTCTCGTGGCCGTCGGGAATTCTTTAGGAGCATTTCGCTCTTTTCTTTTTACGAAATTCTTTTCGTTTATTAAATTTCGTTTTGAACGGCGACACGAGGAGGAGGTACAAGCGAAATTCCATTGTAAAATCATCGCGGAATGCAAATTATTACTATTATCATTGAACATTATGAAAATTTCGCGCATAAACCATTCGCCTCGATCGCGGTTTATAACGAGAAGTCCATTGAGGATGCAAAAAGAGCGAGGAATCGAGCTTTTCTCTCTTCATGCAATAAATAAATAATACATACAGAGGACTGAAGCGCGTATAACTCTCGCGAAGAAAGACGAATACTTAAAGAACGGGCATTTTGTGTTGGCAGTAGAGGAGAAGGAAATACGTTAAACAATTTATAGAATTTGTTGTCACATATTCTCAAGCGTATTGTACGTGATAAAGGCGCGCACGTTTCCTTGTGCATAATGCGAATTATCGTGGTGGAAAAAGCATCTTCTTTCTCTCGCATTTCGCCCGAATCCCAAAGCCGTCACACCGTAAACAAGGAGGAACGCCTCGATTCTTCCTCTTGAAATAGCACGAAGAAGTGCGCTCGCAACCAATAGCGTTATTATTGTTTTTATTATTAATTACCAATAAAAGGAGTAAATGGTAAAGTACAACGGTAACTTTTCGTTTTAATCTTATACGCTCTTGTACACAATAAAACGCACCGTCGTTAATATTATTCTCATTGTTGCTGTTACCATTATATTGTTATTATGGCAAAACGTTTAAGAAACAATTCCCAAGCAAGCAATATCGGTTTTATATATAGATTTGTACAAGTAAGGTAACGTACAATGGGATTAAGTGGAACTAGTTCAATTGGATAATAATGGTTCGGATGCAAATTAATTCAGCAAACTTTCATGATAGCTCTAAAAATAACAACAGCAACAATAATAATTTAATGGCAAACAAAAATTAAACGAAAGAGATTTTAACGAAAGAGTTAAAATAGCTGGAAGAATGATCGTGATGAAGAAATTTTTCCTCTCTCGATTTTATTTTTTATTCTTAATCGATTCCTTCGAATTTAATTTCCGTATTGTGTTCGTCATCTATCTCTTTCTGTCTTTCGCTTTTCGATGATGATTTATAGTTGGAACCATTGGATATCGACGGACCAAAATTTCTCTGATAAAACTCCAATAGCAACGAAGTGAAATCTTAACTTAAGTAAGATGGAAAGAAGAAGGTCGAGGCCGTTATTTATGGCGACAAATTTTGAAATTGTCGAATTCGTTTCTTTACTTATTTTTTTTTTCACCAATTTCTAATCGACATCAAAATAGGAATTGAAATGAATTGAATAGATTCTTTTTTTATTAAAACGTTGGCCAATCGTTCTTTTCACCATAATAACGACTTATCCGCATTATTTTTCTTCGGGGGTTAAAAGCCAAACGTTACGAATTAAACGTATTGAATGGTTTGAAAAATAAAAAACAAATTGTGCACAACTTCTAGATTACCATTATTATCATTGATATTACGTTATAATGTTTCAATATTATCATTATTCGTAAATTCATTACGAAATAATACGAAACTTTCACGGGATTGACAATAATAATTTTCGTTAGCTAAAGGTAATGGTTAAACTTCGACCTCATACGCCCACGTACATCTATCATTCACTTTTATCTCTTAAGTAATGCATCATCATAAAATTTTCTAAACATTTTTTATACGAATTCAATTCGTTTGGCAAGAATTTCAATAAGAGCTATTGCAAAAACTTCATAACAATTCCAAAAGCAAGATTGGTTTATTAATATTCATCGAATACTTCGACAATGATACCAGAAGCACTCCTTAACAATGAACGTAGCGAAAGTTTAACCACAAAAAAATGGTAATAGGAAAAATTTCAGCTTTATCCTGGCCTTTGTTTCTTTACGTTGCTTATTCCCGAAATTTAATTATTGTTAATAAAAATCTGATTCCTCGTTGGATTTGTTCCATTATTTCCCATTGCGTAGGCGTATCTTTTTTATTCTATAATTTAATAATGAAACATTGCTTGAGAAAAAATCATCGAAATCAAATTCCAATTATCGCGAGATTAGATTTATTCTTTCGTCGAGAGAAAACGTCAATCAGTGTTAACAAGGGCGTTTAATTTTTGTCCGAGTCCTTTGTTGATGATGATGATCGTGAGAGAAAGAAGGTTAATTTAATTTTTTTCGTTCAGCTTCGTAATGGATAAACGTTCGTTATTACGGATAAAAATGCGTGACAGTTTCAGGTTATAGTTTTAATTAAATTATTATTATTTCGTTAATAACAATATTTTCCATTCGGTTTTAATTGGCATTCGAACCTGTATAATTATCCAAATAGATGGCATTTTACTGTTATGCCCAATTCTTTTAATTAATTAATACATTTTAGGCTAACGATTCGAATTTTCCGCAGCGATCGATTTCGATGAAGACATGCGAAATTTCGCACGTTTAACATGTCCGATTGGAGAGTTGCTTTCTGCTAATAATGATATTTTGATCGATGTGACACGATTAAATGTCCCTCTATTCAACATCCTGCATTATTATTAGAAATGGGGAAAGGTAAAGGTTAAAGGATTAAATAAACGTTAAAAGGAGAAAGAGAATTGCGTTTATAACAAAATAAATGTATCGGCTTTCAAAGTGGACTTTCACAAATAAGCTACACGCAAAAGAAGAAATAAAAATAATGTCTTGTTATTATTTATTTATAATATAATAAAGGACTAAATAGTACGTAATTAATTAAAAGGTGATGAAGAAGTGAATCGGACGGAGTGCAAAGTATGAAAGAAAAGGAGGAAGAGGCACTTTTGATATCTGATCGTTATTATTAATAACGTTAATAAATGGAAACGAGCCGAGCAGAAAAGAGATCTGCGTTTATTAATAACGAGAGTAAAGGGATTAACATTAATTTAAAATAATTAATAACACGAAGAATTGCTTTAAATGAACATAATAAGCCAGTTAGACGGTTGTTTGTTTGCTCCGCTTTGTTATAATAGTTTTCTTTTTCTTCTGATAACATTCCAATTTGTTAATGAGATAATAACAAATGTGGGTGATGAGCAGGAAAACAAATCGTCAAAGCCGATCGAGCAAAATGATACGATGCAAGAGTAAAAGTAGTTTCCTTCTTCGTCGCGCACTTAACATTCAAACGCACTTCTTGCGTTTCTTAAATGGCAATCTGACTAATATAGGGACATAGATCCTTTTTCGCGTTTCACTTTTCCTCCGCCTCCACACCGTGCCTCCTTTTGCAAAATAATAATAACATTTCGCGAAATACAGTTTTTAAAACGATTCCTCCTGCTTTCCCTTCGCACTGATCGCCTTTTGCCCATTGTGTTTTCTCGCATTTTTTATTTACATCCCGGATGCCGTAATTTATTATTTTATTTTTTTCAATTTGAGACCAGACAACAAAAATTCGCAATTTGCTTCCCTCTTCTTCTTTTGCCATTATTATTACTATTCATGTCGATGTCATTTGTTGCTGTTGTTAAATATTATTTACTGATTGTTGTTCATTTTCAACAATTGCAACTTTCTTCTCATATGCATAACACACACTTACAAGCGATTTTTCACTTAATTTATTTCAACCTCTTTAGTATTAATTTGGGGCACACACTTGAAGGTGTTCGAGTAAATCGATTCATCTCGTTCCTATTATTTCGCGAAATCTTTCTAACAATACGCGTACAAGTTGCGAGATTTATTGTTGGAAAGATGACGAAGAAGCAGAAGGCCATAAATTACGAACGTTTTCGTTGCAAATTGTTTTTAATTAATTTCATGCAAAGTTCGTTATTGTTGTGGCGATTTGCGAATTCAGAGCGTGTAAAAACTGTAAAGCGTCGAATGAATGAACGAACAACAAGCAACGACGATAATAATAAAAATAATATGGGGCGAATAGTGTGAATATTAACTCGGAAATTGGCAGCAATTTAAACAAACAGCAGTTGCGGTTTTGCAACACGTTTCTCTTCTGCTCCCCTCGCCCATTTTATAATGGCCCAACGAAATTATTTCTCCATCATGTATTTTATTAAACGAGCAATGTAATATCGATTTCGGAAAAGTTACAGTAGCTGCCGCAGTTTATACGTAAAATAATTAACTTTCTTTCCATTTTCATCAGCTTCATCGTCATCATCTTTTCGATCATCGTTTTCTTCTTTTTTCTTTAATTGATAACGGTTCAGAAATGAATTCTGCGTGAGGAACGTCCATCGATTCGACAAAATCAATCCTTTTACACGTTCCATGCAGATTCTAAACAGTTACGATTCGCGAACGTTGCACCTTATATGTATTTGTTGCAAAAACCGAATTACAGTTTATTTTCAATTTATATACAATTATGGTGCATTTTATTTTATATTAATAACATCATCTTCTTCTCATCATCGAGCGACGACGACGACGGTGATTCTTTAACGTACCCGTCGTAATTTTATCCATTTAAATTCTTCGCCATCGCCAATAATAATAATAATAGCATCAGCAGCATCGCCATCGATATAACATTAATTCGCATCGTAATTTGATTAAATCAAATAAAACGATTATTATTTCGTTAATGAACAAATTACGGAAGTTATTATTAAGTAGCAGCCAAGTATCTATCCATCAGTCGGGCATCCTAACGCAAATCCTATCTCTATCATCTTCGTTTGTTATTAGTATTCTTCATATACCGTTAATCCTCGAACTCCCCATATCGGGTTTATATTGAAAATGTCTCTCTTCTCGAAAGAAATCACAACGAAGGAGATGAAGAGGACGGAAAATGAGAAGAAGACATTTTGCATAAATTAATTATAAAACAATTTGATGGAGTTTAGCGATAAGTTTCCCCATTAGATTTAATTAATTTGTATAATGAAGGAGAGAAGGAGCGAGTGTCCGAAGCAATTTCGAAAAACATAAATCAAGCAATTTTTTTCTGCTTTTCGTTCAATACCAAACGAAGACGTTTCTCTTGGAGCGATTAAGAAACCGTTACGGAGGCGGAATCCGGTAGTCTCCGTCCTTCTTCTCGTCGATTTCAAAGTTTCCCAATCGAATATTTTTGCTAAATTTTCACGTTAAGCCTCGCTTGTTTCTCAACTGCCGTCTATGCTAATGATTGCGTTTGCTTTCTGGTAAAAGAAATAATCTTATCTTTCCTTCAACTTATTAAGAGGAATGTCGCCGGCTTTGGGAACTTCTTTTTCTAAATAATTCCAGTTAATTAAAATGAGCGATTGAAGAAGTATGGTAATTGATTCGTATCGGATGATGAGTGTTAATTAAAACGTTTCATCTCTCTCTCTCTCTCTCTCTCTCTCCTTGTTTCGCACTTTTGAATTTGTTATGACAGGCTGCGTTGTAGACTAGAGGAAATCTTGAGGATTTCAAAAAACGTTTCATTTACGCGCAGTTTCCTTTTTAAAGCGAAGAATTTAATTACGGTTGGTCGCAGTGAACGCGAGACAAGTTGCATATTATATTGCTAAATTTATTGCAATTGCACTTCGCTACCAAAAGTTATTTTTACGAGTTTCCGTTATGCAATGCGGTAATGATGAATCGAAAAAGGAAATACCACTATAAATTAAGCATACGTGTTATCTTAATGCATTTTTGAAGTCCCCGTCGTTTTGTGGCCGCTTGGTAATATTGTTCGGTAACCGAACGAAGAGGACGAGGAAGAATTGACGATGATGACACGACGAAGAAAGAAACGCGCGTAGAAAAGAAGCAGTCTCTGACCTACTTAATGTTAATTTACTTTACTTTTACATAAAAATCGATCGTTACACGAGAAAACGAGAAAGAACCATTTTTAATAACAATGCATAAACTTTCGTCCGTTCATTAGCGTATCCTGAATAATAGCAACAATAATATTCGATAAATAGTATAATAAATGATAATTAAAAAACATATAAAATAGCTCAGAGCTAATTTTAATTATTATTATTTAACAAATGAGAATGAGTAACAGACAAGCAGCAACAATAATAATAAACCTTTCGCTTAGTTCCTTCAACTAATAAATAATCATAAAAAATCCAAGGTTTAAGACTTTTTCCTTTTTAACAAAGCAATAAATTTTTGTTAATCATTATGTTGCAATAATCAATTTTTGTGCTCCACATCGAGAGTATAAATGCATTGTCGTGGCGTGGAAAAATCTAATCGATATTGCAACAATTTGCTTATTCTTCAAACAATTCCAATTGCCTATCGAATTTTAGCAAAAGTGTCCAGCTTTCTAAGTGGATTTCTTCTTCGCTGCATCTGATTAAAATGTTTTTCTTTTATTTCGCCAATACATATTAATTTGCGAATCAATGGAAACAAATCGATCGAAAGCGGTCAGTCATTTGATGATTTTTCTCTTTCTTCAAATGATAATAAAACAATCAAATTTTGAATCGCAATCGCGTGGGTTTCTATTCGTTTCTTTCACTACTTGAAACGCGCAATAAAAGTCGTATTAAATTTAATGTGGAAAAAGCCGAAGAAGCGTATTTAAATCGCTTTTGAGGAATCTGCGATTATTAAAATATAAATTTAAGTTCTTTTCTTTCATATAAATAATACTTGCGTTATTATACAACCGATGAGAGCATGAATAAAAGTGAAAAAATCCATTCAATTTTTATTTTGTTTAATACAATTTAAATGAAGAATAAACTTGGTGAACTGTTGGCGTTGCATGGTAACTTGCAGTCTCAGACGTGACTGTTTAACTTAAAGCTCCAAAATAGCATTTAGAAAATTGCTGGATTCTTTATGGAAAAAATCTTTTGCAAAATTAAATTTTTATATACAAATTTTCACTTTTCCATTTTACTTTTTTATCTTTCATCATCACTCCTCCACTTTATACCTCCTTTTCGTTTCCGTTTGGCATTATCTTTTCTTGAGAGTTTGCTGCATTTAACACACAATTTTCGTGGAGGAGTGTTTCTCGTACGTGGGCGAGAAGAAGTTTAAAAGAGAGGAAAAAAAAGAGTAAAACGGCAAGAGAAGTAAGTAATCGAATAATGCGGGGGCAATTCGAGTGGTTTGTGTGTTAATTATATTTCTTCCTTTTCGATTTTTTGCTTTATTTATCGTCGTTCGTTACATTCTGCTGCCTGCTTTATTCCATTTCTTTTTGCCTCTCTTTGTTCTCGTTCCCTTATACGATCGTATTGTTTTCGAGAATAATAATAATTATTTGAGAAGAAAAATAGAAGAGAAAATCAAACCGAATAACATCCTGTGTAATATACGAATTTATGTAAAATTAGCTACGTTAAATGCACCGTTATAAATTCGAAAAAGTAACTAGCCAGTTTCGATTAATTGTGTTTACTATCTATGGTATGTAACGAGAAGGAATGGCTGGCAAACAATCATTTATAATACTACCAATTAGCAATAATATTTATTTAACAGGGGAACGAAAGAAAAATAAACAAGGATCGAAGAGGAGGCAAGAGAATATTTATGAATGAAAAGATAATAGTGATTAGTATTGTACGTATACGAGGCAATAATAATATTTCCTACTTGTACTCCCGGTCATGTCGAGTCGGTCTTCGATTCTTTATTAACGTCATTAATGCTACGTGGAAGATTCAATAAAATTACGAGTCTCATGTCCTTAGAAAATATCCCCCTCGACTCTCGACTATATTTCATACGAGAATATAACTTCCAACTACCGGATTTGCAAGAAAGAAGAAAAAAAATAAATTAATAAATCCCTATTCCTATAAACAAACTTATTGGATCCTATACAATATTTCCTATGCTTTTGTCCTTTCTCTCTGACTTTTTAAATTAATCTCTTTCTTCTTTCATCTTTTCCAAAGTATATTGCACTTTATTCTATTCGTTCGTTTGCGTCGACGACGACGACTTCTTCTTTTTATTCTTCCACGAGTCGTATATATATATATATAGAAAATAGTACTCGATTCGAAACCCAAACCGCATTCCATTCAGTTCGAGATGAAAATTTTTTTTCCTTGCCTTCCTCGTCTTCTTCTTCATCTTGCCAGTCCGCTAAATAACGTTTAGGCAAAAGAATTTATTCGTCCTCTTCTCCTTCTCTCTTTGCCTCATGCAAATGCCGACGAATGTTCGATTCTTTTTCGTAATCCAAAACGAAAAATAAAGTAATTTGCAGGGTAATTAGTAAAGTTCATGACGAACGATTTTATTGCAAATTAGGATCCATTGTGTTGATAGCTTTTTAACGATTGGAATCTTATATCGGAGAATATAAAGTTTCTTTTTGGTTTCATTCGTTTTCGGAGTCTCTTGAAAAGTTCTTGAAATTGCACAACGTCGAAGGAGTCGAGATTAGGTAACGACCGAAACTGGTATCCATCAGACGATACTTTACCAATTCTCCTAATTGCAAAACCGTTTAATGTCGACATAATTATCCGCTCGAAATCTGAATGCAAAGTCGCTGCGACGGACGACGAACCGTTCGAAATAATATAATAATCTAATCGAGCAAGAAATTGCTCTAGCAAGCAATCAAACATCGATATGGTACCGATTCGCAAACGATTTTATTATCATACATTGTTGATTCTAATAATAATAAAAATCCTGTTAACATTTCAACACCTACGTAACCAATAAAAATACCAACCAACTTCGTAATAAAATAAAGTAAGTTATATGTGCGAATAGAAATGGCAAAGATATAATTGTAACATTCTCAAGTGAAACTTTCCATAAGCCAACGGAAAGAATTTAAATTTTCCACTCCGAGTTATTCAACTCGATTGGAGACGAGAAGAAGAAGCTGGAGAAAAAAGGTGATAAAATAAAAATCATTATTAGCGTGATGCAATAGTGAAAAGGAAAGTAATCGAAACCTACGCATACGAAACACTTTTTTGTATTAGCGTTTCCTCCTCGATTATCATTTCTGACTGTACAGCAGACCAAGAGCGAACGAACGCGGATAATCTGAAGAAGTGGACGAACTGTTCACATTTTCAAAAGAGCCAAATGCGTCATCGGCCATTCATTCGAACTCTTTTCCATTACTACGAGAAAGAAAAAGGCTCTCGTAAACAATTCGTCATCAGCGTTAGAAGTGGAAATAAATTTTCCCAAACAAAACGAAATCCACGAAATAAATGGTCGACCATAGATTTTTGTCGTTACGTTTCGTTTCCGAGTCGAAGGATCGAAATGAAAAATGTGATAATAAATTGTAGTCAGAAACCGAATTGTAGATGAAAACGACGAGGAGGAAGAACGATTTTTCTACATTCGACGACATTCCAGCGCGTTTTTCCTATAATAACGATCAAATATAATGCCTACGAGCTGGTTGGAAAATAAACGATCACGATCTTTCATCATATCGAGACGATCCCTCTTCTATTTCTCCATCCATCTCGCTCGGCTTTCCCCTCGCCTTTATCGTTTGTTGCACTTTTATCACGATAATCGCGCCGATGAGGCGATACCTCACTTCAGGAATGGTGAATCATAAGATTTTATGGTGATAGCTGGATAAACAAGTAAATTTACTCGCTCAATACCGGGCGATCGCGAAACAAATATGCATCGGACGCAAGTTCAGGCCGTACTGAAAGTTTCGTAAGGAAACGTTTTGTTATGTTTTGATTTTCCAATCCATCGTTGTTTTCTGTTTGTCAGTTTTGATGCTAGCAACATCGAATGCGATCATTATTCGATATCTTCGACGGTCACGCTGTAGTTTCGTTTTCGTTTAACAATAATAATAGCAAGGGAACGGTTTTATCTCCGTATAATAAATATAACGTGGACGTAATAGGATAAAATTTGCTTATACGGAAAAAGCGCGATGCAAGAGAGATATTTTTACCTGTGCCGCTCTTTAGACGTACATTTAAAACCATATTATTTAGAACCATGCTAATATATTACCTTGCGAAAACTTTAAGGTGAAGGTAATACACGTTGGAATTCCGTTCGTTTTTTCCTCTTTTTGCTTTGCAGAAAGCCGTTTACAATACGCTTCCATTTCTTTTGGTCTTGCTCGGTAATTTCTTAGATTTACACGTTATAAATTGTGTTGGTGTGCGTTTGTGTTTATGGCGCTTTGCCGTTTAAGCGTTTCCTATTCGAAATTGATCATAATTAATTGTCATTATGGTATTAGAGCCATTATCATTAGAATAAAATAATAATAACAATATCGCATTATCGTTATACGATACGATTTAATTTCTAAGTCGATTATTAAAACGATTAAAATTGCATTTGTAAAACGTGCAATTATTAACATAATTATTAAGGTAAGAATGTCATTTTGTAACGAATACGTTTAATTAATGGCTATCAGACCATAATTGAGACGTTGGAAACGTATTGGAATTCGTATTGAATACACGGTATGTAATTTCTCTGCGGACTATTACGAACTATTAATAAAAACAAGCTCATATTCCAATAATGCTCATGTGTGGATGAATCTTTGTTTTGTCTTCAAATTTTGCAATTTTATACAAGAGACTCCACTTTTCCATTTTTGCTCAAATTGCAACAAACTGATTTTCGAACTCTTAAAGTTGTTAACTATGCAAATAAACATTAGAGATCGATTAATTAGAGTTCAATTGTGGGTTCCACATTGAGACTCATAAATATTTTAAGACTTTTTTCTTCTTTAAATTTTTAAATTTTGTATCCCCCCTTCCCTACTTTTGCATTTTTGCACAAATTGCAATAATTTTCAACAACAATCGGAATGTGTCGAGCTTTATTAGATGGCGCAAATAAAACGAGGAAAACCAATCCTTTGTGTCGTGTTAGTTCAGTTAACTTATCCACCTCTCTAATACAATATAACACGCAATTACAATTCTTTGCCATTTTTTTTTGCTTTTCCTTGTTTATTCACATATTAAACGACCGTTCGAATTGCGTTAAACTTCCAAGAATTACACATTCGATTCTAAAACGTAATTACGGTTTAAAGGATAATTGCTTTGCAATTGTCGTATTGCGAAATTTATTCGAATTCGTACGCGATTTATAGGTTTTGCTCGTTTTCTTTTCGCGAAAGGTTAATAGCGATCGATTTTCAATGGGAAAAGAAAGAGGTCTTTGTTCGACGTTTGTTCGAAACTCAAGCAGGATACTTTCCTGGCGTTTAAGAGATTATAATCGATTCTCAACACCGTGAGTTGATGGTGGCCAATGTCCCCTCATAATGGGTCATTTTGCAATGGTAACGTACCTGCAACAAGAAAGAAAAAATTACTAAACCATATGGATATGAAAACTAAAAAAGAACGCAGAGCGAAACGTTTAAATCGATTTTCGTCGATTTTTCTAACGTTTAAATGGATCATTTTGAAAATAACGAAAAAGACGAGTCCAGTGTCTCTCGCACGAATTGCAATTAACTTAATCTTTATGCCGTCTATTCGATTAGCGTTCCTTTAGGGCAAACGGTTCATTCTTATTATTTCTCTTTTCACCTTTTCAAGTTGATTGTTGCAACAATTAAATGGAATGATTATAAATAATTAGCAATCGCAAGAAATGATAATAAAAGAACGAAAAATGTGCTTTTATTGTAATAAATGATCGTTTCACTCGTTTTCTTTGTTATAAAGGATAATTAGTACAAATCGTAGTATGTACCTGCCATTCGATAATAATAATTCTTTACGATAAAATAATAAGGTGAAGTAGGAAGTGATTAATTAATTACCAACTGTGAGAAATAATTTCTTACAAGAGGCAAGATTATCACTATTAATAATTGAACTTTATTGTAATCAATTTTTCTGCCTATTTTACCATCTATCCCCTGCGTTTCCCTCATCATCAACTTCTTGTTTATCAAGCCCGTGATTGCTAATCTTTATTATATTCTATTTCTTCTAGTGTTATTTACGGCCAATAAACTGCTCTCTTTACTTCCTGCAAAGATAATCTCGCTGGTCTTCTTTTCCATCTAAGTTTTACCATTACATTTCCGTGCCATTATTAATATTGTTTCTTCAAAAATAATTTGCAATAAATTTTATTAACGGCTATTGATAAATCTTCCACTGCTATTTATCGATGGGTAATACTTGCCCTTATTGATTGTGGTATGTTGGACACTTTTATTGACTTTTCCAGCCAAGATAGGTGTTAATTGACTATGAAAACAATTTTCACCGATGTAGGGGAAAATGTAGGTGAAGATATTTGTAAAGCTTCCCAAATTCAGTTCGTTTTTTTTTTTGTTAAAGAAATGTTAAAATATCGGATACGACATATCGACCATGACCACAATAATATTTAATCTGAAGCCTTACGTTTCGAAAACCTACTAGTTTACATTTTTTAACAATTGTACGAGGATTAAAGGAACGTAATGGGAGTAGATAGACGCTTTTATGATGGGCGACTATAATATATACTTAATATAGTGATTCGGGTTAAAATTTAAAAGTCCATTAATGAAAAACGAGGCCATCAAAATTTCTCTTTCCCGACCGAAGATTTTCCAAATGAAAATTATGCAAATTCTTAATGATTTAGCAAGGAAACTTGTTACCAGTTTCATTTCGTTTTCGTTGCCAACTTTTTACAACAAATTCCATCACCTTTCCTGTTCGATGTTAGTGTGCAAAAACGAGCGAAGAATGTTAATTATTGCGCAACATTTGCATAAAGAGATAATAATAATGTGTTACATAAAGTCTTGGTAATTAAATGAAAGAGTAATAATAACGACGCACAAGAAAAACATGGAATTAAATAAACATTTTTTCTTTTGCTCGTTGCACTCGTCTAAAGATAAAAATGGAAATCCTCTCCTCCTTAAAGGCATTCATCTTCGCATCACCTTTAACAACTGATGGGTCGTTGTATTCTTTGTAAATAAACGTTCTTCTTTTCGTTGCTTGAACTTGACCAGATTAATCTTTTGAAGCGATCACGCCAATGCCAAGTTTAACCATTATCATTATTCGTTGCCAATCTTAAATGGATCGCAGAAGAAAAGACAGGAAACAACGATTTTCAACGTCAATCTTCCTTTATATCGCTAATTAGATTAGATTCTTTCGCTTTTTTCCTTCCCGTCTATTGTTTATTCGCGTGGAAATCGATGTGAATCGTTCGTTTATAACAAGAGGAAAAGAAACAACGTGCGGAATCGTTAAGGAACATTAAACGTCGTTGTTCGGAATTTAATGAAGCCATAATAAACGATTACAAATCATATCGTAATTGGAACGTTAATTGCGAATTGCAATTTATTGGTTAAATCTTCGAATTTCATTTATCCTGAAAATCAATTTACTTTTATGATTCGACTAGATGAAGATATACGATAGTGGATTTTGCCCATTTAAAAGACACCACCTCCGATCGCCTCTCTATGGCTTAGAATATCGTATTTATTTGTCCACTTCTTCCTCCTCGATCTCTTGCCCTTTTTTCTTTTCCTTCTCTTCTACCTTCTTAAACTTGAGCGGCATTTTCCACGTTCCCTTGTAAATATGTTGAATAAATAGTGAATATAATACACAGACACATGCACATAGAAAGACCACCCATTGTGAACGCATATATGTGTCACCGAATCTTTCCCTGTGTGTGCGTTGTCTTGTGCCTTCTTCTTTTTCATTCTTCTCCACTCTTGATTACGTTAATTTTATTATACCTGACTTCTTTGGTGGCCTTTGCCCGCAAAATATTGGCAAAGGCCGTCAAACGTCGTCGTCTTAGAAGAAGGTGGACGATGCGGGGGAAACGAAATAAACGTTCTTATGAACATTTCCTTCGGTTACTCCTCTATATTATTGTGATTTTTTTATTATTATCTGGCCACAGCATTCCATAAAAATAAAGCAATAAAACACCAACCGAAGCTGATGTTTCGTAAAAGATGTTAATTAAAAACAATCTTTTTTATATGATAATAAAAGAAATGAAGTGAAACGAAATAATTATCAACTTTTAATTAATACAAATGTATATGAATTGATGGCGTTATTATGGTTAATAATTATTTTTACAATTCCGATCTTTTGATGGAGAGACGAAAACCATCATCGTCGCTTTAAAATTGGCCATAAAACGGGCGAGCGGTCATTGTTGTGCTGGAGATTCTTTTATTTGCTTGCGTTTTTATTTGCTCGTTCATCATTATTATGAAGAATTGTAAATTTAAAAAGTCATTTCCGGCTTATTGAGTGGGGAAAAGCAGAAAGATGGCATTTCGAAATGATAATCTTTCATCATAATGGTAGGAGGAATGAGGAATCGATGGATATCATTAATAAAGATGAAGATGCAGATTCATTTTTGCTCGATTACTGACGATATAATAAGAATAATAACGAAACGGAATTCACGAGGAGGAAGTGGATTGCAGAAAAATGAAAAGAATCTGTTTGTCATCGTCGACGGCGAACGAAAAAAAGGTCAAGAGGTACTCGATATATTTTATTTGCTTTATAAAGTACCAGCAACAACTGGAAACGTCGTTTGATTCTCGTTTTTCAATGTACAATATGCTTAACGAACGCAAATCCATTTAATTAACGACCATCGCTTTTAATTAATACCTTCCACTTCTTCGCCTTCTTCCATCCACTTTCCTTTCGGTACTTTTCATTTTAATAACACTGCACACAAAGTATAATAAAAATGATAAAATTTTCAACGCGAAAATAGCAGCAACAGCTACTAATGAGGCTTAATTAAAATGCATTAATTAATTAACTGTAGCTTTGAGTAGAAACTGCTAGATAACGATGATCAAGTACGTGATACAAAACCGAATCTATTGATTGTTTTTCTTTTGCAATTAATTAAACTTTTGCGACGTCAACCGAGGGGAAAATAAAAGAGGATGAACGCTGGTAAGAAGAGTCGGATTTCGAATTGATTAAGTGACGATGGTTAGTAGAAATGCAAATCTCGCATGTCTGCACATATTTAGCGAGCATCCAAAAGCGCTTCTGCTGCAGTTTTCATTCCGCGAACTCATCCGCACTTTCTACTAAACATTTTCAACGTGTCGCACACACGAAACGTACGCGCGAGATTTTGTTCGCCACATGTGATGCGAGATGACGAGAAGGAGAAAATATAGAAGAAAAGAGAAGACTTGCGATTCGCACGTATGGCTTAAGACCAAATAGATTGAGATTAAGGTTGTACAAAGAAACGAATTATGGTAAAAATTAATTAAAACCAAAGCGAGGTGGAAATGAAATTAATTTTGGTCTTGATTAATCGGAAATTTATGTGCATCACGTAGGTTTTATCGATGGCTCGTTCAATGTCCTCATGATGACCAAAAAAATGGCTCTTTCTCTCCGAGCTGCTTTTTCAGCCTTGTTTTCTCTTTTTCTCCTTTATTTTATCTTATCTTGGTAAAAAAATTGATTCGAATAAAAATAATAGCACAATCAAGCAATAAAATGTAACATTTTTTCTAATATTTCACTCGATTTGTTATCACTACCGCGATTTGCCAATTTGTTGGGTTTTTTTCGAGCTCAATCGTGAGTGACTTTGCACAATAGAATGAATTAAAAAAAAAGTTGATTGGAAAGGTAAACGGTAGCATTTGAAGTAAAATAAATCATTGGCCAAGGTCCTATTATTGTAAAGTTTACGTTAAGCCGCTTACCACGTACGTGTAATAAATAACAATAGAGAGATAATCAATTAATTGGGATCATGCTAAAAAGAAACAGATTAATTGCCTTGATATTTTGGGCGGTTTTTCGTAATAAATCAATTAATTTTGCCTAAACACAATCGAATACAATAATAAAAACTTCGCTTCGCTTCCATTTAATACGTGGAAGAATCGAGGCGAAGGACCTTGACATTAGTGTTCGCTGCGAAACAATTAATCCTAATCATTTTGCCCGTAGTAAAATTGACCTTGATCTATTTGCCAATAATTAATAGCGGCTAATCATAATAGAAATTTCGTTAATGAGAGTCGAGAAATGCGCGAAAGACAACGGCAATAGGAAAACGAACAACAAATCGAAAGCGAATCGAACCAAAAACAGTGAGAAGGATTGGAGTTAATTTAAATCCATCGAACAATTATCGTTAATTAAACGCGTATAATAACAACAATAAAGTCTTTTGCTTCACTGTCATTAATTGAAGCCTATTAAATTGTTTAGATCCAATTTTAATTGTTGTTGAAATTGTTATTGTTAAAGTCCGAACGCTAATCGCGATCTGCATGTGTGGCTGACGTTTATTTAGTGGGTCACCTGAAATTCCAAATAATTAACTTCGTTCTAATTAATCCTTTCCGTTTATAATTTTTCCTCGGCACAAACGACGGCAGAAGACGAGTGTGTGTCAAATTAAGACGTGCGGAAAAGAAAAGGATTCGATGGGAACGGGAAAAAAAATGAAACAAATCGGGTGAAAGAGCGAGACCGACTGTGAATGATTATCGTGGCAGATTTTGATCGGTTCATAGTAATAGCGTGAAAATGGCGTTAAAAGTTTATTACGATCGAGAGCATTAAACGATTGTGTGTGTGGTAAATGTCGAGATATTAAACTGAAGAGGAACAAACGATTTCATGCAGCTGGATCGTGACTTATGTGACATCTTTAATTGTTTTACCACTATTGTTGTTCTTAACATTGAATTAAATATGTCGTGATGCGTAATATGTGGTCAATTGGTGCTAAACGCGTTAAATAAGTTAGAGGAAATTTATTCTTTTAATATCGGTTATGTTATATGACAAATCCAAATTGCAATTGATCCAAATTTTAATAACTTACGCAATCCTTGTAAACCTCGGTGTACGTTTCTCGCTATTATCTGCCTACGATCGGTTAAGATGTTTTTTTCCCAGCATTTAAAATGGCAAATATAAATATTTTTATTACTTAACCGCAAAACGCTAATAAACGTGTTAAATTGCAGCGAGCCCATACCTGTTTTTCTTATAGATATGGAATGTTATCATTGTCGTCGTTCCTGCAATTTCTATATTTGAATAAATGATAATTGCGTTACAGCAACAAATAAGAAATCGAGTAAAAGGTATTGAAACGCAACGTCGACAGAAAAAGAATGTTATTGCATAATCGAAGCGAAGAGAAAAAAGCAGATTAAAGTTCATTCATTATTTTCAAATGATATTATATGCAAATTGTATGCAATCAGTTAATGAATCGAACAAAAACGTTTTCAATTATCAACGTATCGAGAAATAAACTTCATCGGACCGTATTTAGACGTGAAAAAAGCCATAGAATCGTTTAAAGATCAACCTAATTCGAAACGACAATAGATCTATCGCGCGATTTAAATAATATTTCATTACAGACATTAGCGTGTATAGAGAGAAGTTGAATCAGACCTCTTTTCAACTGACTCATTCCCATTCTTCGGTTACCACATAATTTTCCACTGATTACCTTATGCTTATTCATCAATTCGCTTTTCAACTAATCCAATATTTGTCCTTTTCTTTGTTTAACAGTTACAAAATCGACTACATGGAGAGATTGGCGGAGGCTGAAACTTTATATTTTCTTATGCAATCAATGCGATTGGAAATGAATAAATAATAGAAACGAGACCTGTTTAACCCTTGAAATGATTTTTTCCTCTAAATATTTACGGTTTAAATTTTATTGCATAACACGTCCGCGTGCGTGTATTGTTATTAACCTTTTGGTGTCGTACATTTAACTTTTGTAAATTGCTGGAATAATGGAGAACAAAGAAAAGAGTTCCAAAGTTACAAGTGGAAAGAAAACAAATACGATAATTCATTAAAAACATTGTTTATACGAAATTTCAATTCGTTTACAGTTTATTTGATACTCTCTTTTTCTACTTTATAACCAATTTTATGATACCAAACATAACTGTATGCGAGTTTTTTCCTTCTTCTTGCGTTGGACCTTTCTAAAACCAGCGTTGACCACAGACATCAAAGAGATTCGACAACGTATGCCTTCAGTCGATTCTCAAACGTTATGCTAATCAGCCTGGAGAACCACGTTAGAATCCAAAAGTCTCGCTTAACGACCACCAAATAAATCGTTTGAAAACTTCTTCTGGTATGACCGAGCTTTCGCAACCAAAGCTTTCAACCTTAATTCGAATCATTTGACACACATCCATTCACATCATCTCACTTTCATCGATCCCAACTTTTATTCAATCGTCTCGATGGAAATGATTTTCTATGCAAAACAATTCGACGTATAAAGTAAAGCAACCTTGCGAACAGTTTACCGGTTAATGACACCTTCTGGGACTCGAACAAAAAATTTACATTTCAAATTCTCTCATGTGATTCACTTGACCACACCTCATGAAAATTAACGTACACACACACACGTGAAACGAGATGGAATTATGGTCGAGAGAAGGAGATGAAGAAGTATATAGATTTTTCTCGCTCTTTCCATTTGATGCCTTTACAATTTTACATTGACTAACTAAACGATTACAACGTTGCTTTATAAATAGACTCTTCGTTCGAAGGTTAATGACGTAACTGAACAAAATGTTCGACTGAATCATTTCTACTCGTGGCTCCGTTTGTTTATTAACGTTTGTTGTTGTTGTAAGCCACTTAACAATTAGATCAATCATTTACCTTTTTCTTTTCCCTTCTTTTGGTGGGTGCTCCTGATTGATGATGAATCAATTCTAAGCAACAAACAAGAGTGAACGAAAGAGATCGAAATCTGGTTCTTTATCGTCGTCGTCATCGTATTCTTGTGTGTGACCTCTTTCTCCTACATCGAATGTTTTCGTTGCGGTTAAGAAATGAATTGGCAAGATTTTTAATTAAAAGGAGAAATAAAATGGAATGTCCCTAGCTGGAGAAGGCGAAGAAATCATACTTCAAATTCCTCGTTCGGTTATTTTTCTTTTGCCCCGCAAATCTCATCGATCTCAATACATCTTTCGTTCGCGCCGATACGAAATTGTTGGAATTGTTTAACGGTGAAGAGTGGATTGGCGAGAATTTAACGATAATTAATTGGCGAAGAAGATTGGTAAAGAGCAAACGAACGTTCTTGTTGATGGCTGTTTGTTGGTATTTTAACAAACGTCCAAGATAAACACTCTAAATGGAAAATTAACACTTCCACGAGCGGTTGTCCGCAATTTATCTACGCTTTTATATGGTGCTTATATGGGAATAAATCAAATATAATCATATTCGGTTCAAACGTGGAGCAGTTTGTTTTAAGAGGTTTTTATGGTAATGAACGGTCGATTAATTAAAACGAGTTTCTTTTCTTCCCAACTCCTCTCTCATTCACTCGACGATTTATTTGAAGACGAATTTGCATCGATTAATTGAGAATTTGAAATGCGACGATCGAATGGGGAGGCAAGCTTTTCAATTAAGGAAACAGCAATGAACGAATACATACATTTTGATGGCAAAACAGACGAAGCAAAATCGCAACGATAGAGATTAAAATGAATAAAAGAATAAGCAGCAGAAATAATTAAATGCATTAAGTGACCATTTTGTAATTGATATCTTTCAAAGGTGCATCGGTCACTTGGGCCGCGCGAAACTCCTCGGGAGAGACGACGTCGTTTTGAGGAGAGCGAGAGTGAGCCTCATTAAAGTCCGGTAATGGCGTAGAGAGTCTCGCAGTCGTCGGACGTACTGGTTAATGGCCAGTGTGTAGTAGTGTGCTTTTCTGGCGCCTATAGTCTTCATGGTTTTTAATAAATGCCAAGGACAACGTTGTAATGGTTACATACACACGCACACACACGTAGAGAACATCTATACCGTCTGTATAATATTTACAACAAGTTTCCTTACCTCATTTAAAACCTCTTTTTTTTCCAATTCCATCTTCTTGCGTTTGCTTTTTCTCATTTTGAAATTTCTTTTATCGAACGAGAAGAGAAAATATTTGCTATCGTGCTTTTAACGTTACAAGTAACTAACCCCTGCCTACACGTACTTGTTTGTAATTTTTATTTTACTAATTCTATAAAGAGGGATAATGATGAGAAGGAATGGATCAATTCCAGAGAGCAAGATCAGCCAAATGTTTCCAATAGATTTCGCGTTATCGTATTAAATTTCTACACGATCATCGGCCATCATCATCACATTTCAGATTTTCGTTACTAATGTAATTGGACAAAGGCGTTTTTCTTACTCAGAAGAGAAACGTGATTAAATCATATATTTTTTGCGCTGAAAGCTCGATTCTTGTACATGTTATTATCACTCATCATCGCCATCATTTTCGTCATTATTAATGTTGCAAACGTGTGAAGAAATGATTGGTTCGACTCGCAAAAAAGAGCGTTCTGTACCAACTCCAATAGCTGCGAATAGAGTGGTTTATTATTATTCGCGAAGCGTAACATTTCATTTTGCTCCCCTTTACCATTATTATTATTATAAATATTGGGTTTTTAGTTATTATAAAACTCGTTCGATTTTCTAATCAATGCAAATGTAAATAAATAATAACCGTTGTGTGTTGTAATAATAAATTTAATTCTCCATCTCTTGCTGTTCAAATTTTTTGCTTAATTTTCAATGCTACCATTTAAGTACGACTTAAAGTTCAATTGGCAATTGCGTTCCTGCTGGTCGGTTCGTAACAATCGAACCCTGTGCAAACGCAAAGTGTCTGATTGTGAATGTAATAATCATTTCCCAATCATTTTTTTTTCTAACGTCGCCTATTGCAAAATCACACATCGAATGCCGTGCCTCTCGCCCATAATATTTCAGATAGATAATTATCTGTCTTCCAAAATATAAACCACCGTTAATGCTCGATATAATTAATGGGATAAGAAAGATTGAAGATAATGATTTTTGTTAAACGGTCTCTTGTCTTTGTCTGTCGGTCAAAGTGGAGCCGAATATCGTTGGTGTGTGCCATATCGATGCGATTGCACAATCCATGATATTATTATCTTTATTAATGGCAACGATTTCAATGTTCCTCTTAATTTCCACTACTGAAACGAACTCGTCGTCAGCAATCGACCAACCTTGATCTAAATGTTTAATAATCACGTTATTTGCATTGTTAACAATCAGACATGCATTATTATTACATTACAAACTGCAGAGATTGTTACCATTTATTTTATTTAATTTTTTTTTTCATCTAGAAATTGAATTCGATTCGTTTCGATTCGTTTATCACTTATTTGCAACACATACATTGGCGTGCAACAGTTCGAATTCCATGGCAAATCGACAACAAAGGCAATTTGCTTTTCTCTTCGCTCTCTCTCGCTCTCCACCCTAATATATTGGACATTTATTCACTTTTGTACACTTCCATCGCGTGACAATTAAATATTTTCCTTTAAAATGAATATAAATTCTTGCCCACAGGTTACAAATATTTATACGCGTGTATGCGCTTATAATTTCAAGCGAAATAATAATAATAATAAATATGATATCGATACGAAAATATTTATTGCTCGTTATAACACCCACGCATTTCAATCCACGTTTCACCTTCTCGATCTCCACCGTACGATATCACTTCGAATTTTATTACTGTTATTATTAACAACAATTGTTTCGTATACATTTAGGTCATATTTAAATTGCACACAACGTATAATTCGATTTAATAAATTACTTTCATTAGTTACTTTATTAGACGGCTACAACGACAAAACGAGAGGAGAGAGAAACCATCGAATTTGGTGAGAAAATTTGGGAAACCTGTGAATCCAACAGAGAATTCCATCCACTAGGTGATTATTAAAATTCCTGATGCCGTGGATTATGTCTAATTAAGAGAATGTGAAAGAATTGCTGTTTTCTTCATTCGTTCGATCGCTTCTACCTCTTTTTCTTTCTTCATTCTCCTCTCTCTCTCTCTCTCTCTATCTGCGCATTTAGTGATTTAACTGGATGACATCAGCACTTTAACATTCTATCTAATTTAAAATAATCATAAATAAAATGTGTTTTGCGAAGCGAAAGAAGAAAAAACATCTTATTTAATGATCGAAATAAAATTACACCAGAGGCGCGATATTATTCAATCCATTCGAAAGAAAACTTCGCAGCGCGTCTGAAAGAAATTAATTCTAAAACGTTTCCATTAAAGCGCAATAGCCATACGGCCAATGGAATTGCTAACATGCACCAATTAATAACCATCACTTATATCCGGTACTTGGTTGTCTAAACATTATAAATGATAAGAGAACATACACAGACATCATAATCTTCCCAAGAGGAAGTAATGCGAGGAGGAATTGGGGAGAAAATAAACGGCGCTAAGACGCCGAAGAAGGATGCGATTTAATATAAACATTGGAACAGTTCTCACATATTACAAGAGCTATATGTGGTAATGGTTCTAGCAAAAAGAAAAAGTCGAAGGAATACCGTTAGAATGCCACTTTTAAAGCGAACCAACCTCTCATCATCATCATCATCTTTGTCGTCGTCGTCGTCGTTCTACAAGAACAACGATAAAATATCCGGCTAAACGCCGGTTAACATTGAAAAAAAAAGAACAAGAAACGTAGAATAGACGATGAAAAGAATGGATTAGAGAATAGAATAATAACTAAAGTAAGAGGATTGGGAATAAATCGCGAGGAATAACAGTTGAAGAGAACAAGAAGAAGGATGCGTTAATAAAACTATAAGGAAATCGCAGAAATAAACGACCACGACGACGAAATGGCAAAATATTTATGCATCTGTGTGTATTGCGCTCGCAATGAATGATGATGCGAAACAGTAAGAACAACGACGACGACAAGAACGGCACAAGCAGCAAACGAGCATTGAAAAGGCATTCATTAGAAAAGAGCAGAATGCACGCATTCGTAAATTGCAACTGTAAAAGTAAATTCTTCTTGGTTTCTTTTATTTTGCGCATTTTTATTTCAGTTTCATTTAGCGGAGAAACAGACGGAGAGAGAGAGAGAGAGAGAGAGAGAGAGAGATGAATAGAATTCTGCAGATAATTTATTTTCCGCGCAAAAGAATTTATCGAATACACCAGTTACCAGCAGCTATTCTTCTGCGCCTCTTCCATAAACTATTATTGCCACCGTTTGCTTCACAATAATAATAATACCTAATGGAAAAAAGTACCTTATTTCTTGGAAATCGAATTTAGTTCAGATCCGTCTTCGTCGTTATTGACCTTGTCGACCGTGTTCGCGGATAAACTTCAATCTGCGATTAAAATAAAATCGCAGTTCGCAATCGTTCGAACAATTGCGGTAATTAGTTGCAATTCAATTTTAAATTCAGTCCAGAAACGAAACCTTTTCGTTTTTGTTTATTGCAAATTTTCGTATGCAACAATGGACCTACTTTATGCCACGAACATTACGTCCACCTACGCTCGCAAACAATGTGAAATTCTTTGTCGCAAACGTACAATTACGTTAATACGAAATGAATCGCGATCGATTATAGCATGTAATTAACGATTAGCAATTTTTAATTAAAACGATAAAACAGTGTCGAATGGTACAATGTAAAATGTCGTTCGATTGGAAGAATTTTCCTCTAACATTCAGCGATAAGTGCAATTATTGTAGAGCAATGAAGAAAAGAAAAGTAATGGGAACAAGATTAATTTTCGTTGTTGCATTAATTCCCGTCATGATTTCCATTTGGT
Organism: Hololepta plana; assembly: GCA_963695495.1. NCBI lineage: Eukaryota > Metazoa > Arthropoda > Insecta > Coleoptera > Histeridae > Hololepta > Hololepta plana. The sequence continues at coordinate 8,460,662 of OY968837.1, read as the reverse complement.
CGATATTTAAAGTAAACTCGCTCTTACATTACACACGCATTATTTGGTCTGTTGATTTTAAAAGTAACAACCGCACAAAAGGAAAACGAGAAACACACATGTGGATATTTCTCATACGTGTACCCACCTAAATGTAGCAGTGATAATAATAAGTGGTAGCCGCATTATTACACCTTCATTTTTCGCGTTCCACATACCTCGGATAATCATTCACCACCTACCAAAGTGTAAGAGACCCCATTGTATACGCTATTACGTGCAAAATTAACTATTGTCTCCCTGTATTGCTAGCCAAAAAAGATAAACAGAACGTATTGCATTCAATTAACAATTAAAAGCCTATTTAGATAATCAACAAAGAAAATTAATTTAGCACAATCTAATAACTGTACGTGTGAAGGTGTCAATTTCTGCCTTTTTTTTCAATTTTAATCGAAAAGAAAGGACAAAGGAAACGAAACGAGCGCAATATTTCGAACAGTCAAGCAAATCCGAATCTCTTTCGAATCTCGGCGACTCGGTCGAATGTAGGTTTTTACGGTAGCTTGTTTCTCTGCTGCAGCCACATTAATTTTATTATTATTGTACTCCTTTTTCTTTTACGACCGTTTAATAAATTAATAAGATAACAAGAACGGTTTCGAGGGAAAAGTGACGTTTCCTTCCTTTAATTGTATCTTAATTTGGAATTAATTGTCATCGTCGTTCTTTCCAATAAAAAAAAATCCAAAAAGAAACACACGCAGCAGCATCCTCAGCAGAAACGTAAGACTTGAGATGACAACGAATTTATTTACAAGAAAATAAAAGGTGAGTGGAAAAGAAGCGGAACGTTTCCTTTTTCTCTTAACTTTGCATTAATTAACCTGCAAAGAGCGGGGGGAAAAACTTATAAAGCCAATAAAATTGGGATACGTTTTATTCGCGTTAATTAAACCGGCTTTTAAGAGCGTTTATAATTATTTATTGAACTAAACTCGTTCCTCTTTTCGATCCTTTTTCCCATCTTCCCTTGCCATTTTCTGTTGAAATTCCATCAGATATTTAATAACCAACGCATACCATGGCTCAAATGGACAGTATCATCGCATTGATTGCATCCTGTGTACGAGTGGATTCGATTGTGATGCAATATAATCAACGGTCCATATCGGAAATCCGAAATTATTCATTTTATTTACGTGCAAATGTTAATAATCGCTTTTACTTGATTAAACTCCGTGCGCGATCCCAATCAATTCCAATCGAAATTCTATCAAGTTAATGGCTTATGAAACGATTTTACTCTTCCGATCGTTACAACGAATACGCAGCGATAGACTTAATTACGATTGAACGCTATTAAGTGGATACATTTCGCAGGAGAAGAAGTATCATTTTTCCATTTGGGTTAGTAGAATTTTTCGCTGAAGTCCGTCGAATGGAATTAAGGACTTTATTGTTAGTAAAGGTTAATCTGTCAATTAAGTATCTCATTCTGTTCGATCCAATTTCGATGCGGAATTCGTATAAAATTCCATTGTAACCGAGTTGAAATGATAATAAAATTCGAACGAGAAATAAAAATCGTTGGCAAATAGAAAAAGAGATCGGTTGAAACGTTCGAGTAGCACGCGTAGAAAATAGATCAGAATACGAGCCAGATTATAATTTAGATTGCTCGAAAATGTCAAACGACAAGACCACAAGTACAACAAATAATAGTAGTTTAATGGGCAATAATTAAAACAAATCGATTGCAAAACCATTTAGATTATGCCTTATTTATTTGAATAGAAATTCCGCACGAATAAAAAAGACAAATCTCCTGCTCGACACGATTAGATCACATCACATGCATGCACGGGACCGGTTCGTTGGATGGATTTACCTTGATATTTCAAAATTAATGCGATACAATAGAAGACGAGAGAAATGGCCGGCTAATCGAATTATTCGCCTCGACAAATCGATACGAGATTTCATTGTGGACCGACTTTGATCGCTCTCAAATTGAAAAGCTCCGAAAAAAGAAAAACGCGCGCATTTCGCAATCAAAGTAACAATTCCATTTCGAAACAGGAAGAAAAGTTTAACGATGGAATCAAAGGTCAGTTCCAATTAACGTCGCTCGATTTGCTTAGCCTGACCACTCTTTCTTCTTTCGGCCTTACATTTCGTTCCTTTGAAACGCTGATTACGAGTTCCTGTCGAGAAGTGTGCACTAAAAACTAATTAGTCGCGCGAATATAAAAGTCACTCTGCCTCTTTTCTTTTACAACTTTAATTTCGTTCACCTGCAAATGGCGGATACGTGAGAATCTCGGTCCTTCTTCCACCACAAAAGTTCGCTCTTTCTCTCGATTTAATTGCCTCGAAAGTCATTTCTTTCAGCTCAATCAAATCGTAACCGTCATTCATTACTTCTTCCACACGCATTAATTCATGATTGTTCAGACTCATTGGTATTCCATGCGCTTAAATCTGGTTACTTTTTTCACTTTCATTACTATTATGTTATTGTTATTAATTTAAATACATGCACCACGCACACGGCTCCATTCGAAACTTACGGCGAACAATGACTGTGGCAGGTGTTATTAGGTTTGGTTTTGTTTTAAGAATTCGTACGAGTAGGACGTTGACAAATTGTAATAAGAACTACGGTTTCGAGTGGAAGAAGGGCGAACAATTTGCAAATTGCAACGTATCGACAATCGAAATGAACGACACGATTTTTGTGCGCAAACAGAAGTTAAAAATCAGATTTCGATTATCGACTAATGCCCGGTTAGAAAGTGAACGCTATTTAATCACTTTTTGTCCGTACGCGAACAATCAAAAGGAATTCTAATGCTTTGCTCTTGTGACATTCGAACGATTGAATAAATAATATTAATCGTTTATAATCGACTCGTTTTTTTCCCCATTGCTCTCAAACGTCTACTTTATTGTTATTAGTTATAATAACGATAATATTAATAATAACATTTTAAAATGTATTGCCGTTGGACAGTTGACATTTCGAAAATCGAATGTAATATGCAACGCATATGGAGCGAATTATACAGGGCAATGCGAATAAATCGTAAAGAACTTTAAAAATTACATTTGCAAACTCTTCCTGTGCCCACCCACTTTAATATGAGGCGACAATTGCCATCGATATTCGTACTTTAACACCAATAAATTCAGTAACATTATCTTACAGATTATTTAAATTTTATAAAGTTGTAATAGGTCGTAATTAATGGGAAAAATTGTTATTGTCGATTGATAAACGACGTGACGAAAGAGTTACGAGGACATGGTGCGCGACAACGCAAGAGAATTTGATGGAAAATTAACAAGCAGAACAAACGGAAAGAAATGGGGAGAGATTTATTATAAAGTTCATTAGTCTATAAAAGCCAGGCGCAACGTAAATGTTAATGCCATCAATCTTGCTTATTGCCATTATAAATAATCTAATTGAGTTTACTATAAAGAAATAAATAAAAAAAAGTCCATAATTGAACGTAAAGAAAGGTGGATAATGTCGCGGATTAAGTAACAGGATCAATTCGTTCGGTCTCGTAGCCGGACATTCGATTTGAATATCTAATTGGGCGTTTATATAAATCGATAATAAATTTAATTTTTGCCCTCCGGACGTAAACAAATTCAGGACCTTAACCCCTTTTCCATTTATCCAACGGATTCAAATTTCGTTCACGTTGGAACTATTCTGGTTTGCTAAAAGACCACTTTCGTCGCCTCACTAATAATGAGAACCGAAAAGTTCATCTTGTTCCGTCGTCATCGTCATCATCATCATCGTTCGTTGAGTTCTAAATGAAACACGTTTCGAAAATAAAATTATAATTGAGTCGCGTAAGTCCCTTTAAAATGTCGTTCACGTAGTAGAAAGCAAAAATGAGATAAAATAATTGTAACTGCTACTAATAAGAGGCCAAAACGACGAGAAGGAAAATAAGGACGAACGAAGTTGATGGTGATGATTCACGTACTTGTTACTTAAGCTATTCCTTTGAACCTTCTTCCTCTTTCGTCTTTCTTTTTTCGAGAAATACCAAAGGCATGGGATCATTTCACATACCTCTTCACAAAGAAACGAAAACGGACTGTCCAGATTTTATTCGACCGCTTCTTCGTCCGCCAACCACCGCGTCTTTCACTTTTTTTTTATAATTTACTTTTCGTTTCGTTCGAGATTCATTCAAAATTCAGCGGTCGTAGTGGTTATTAAAAATGACAATAAAAAGGTAAAAGAACGAGGGGACAAAAGACAAGGATGGAGACACGTACGTAATAAAGTTGACATTTAATCGTACTTTTCTTAAAATAATAACAATAAAGAAAAATACCACGACGAGCAAAGAGGAAAACTGTGGAGTTTGGGCCATGAGAAAGTTGACAATTTAAAAAGAAAAATCAGGAGATGCAGAGGAAATAATATCGTTTGCCAAGATAAACGAGTCTCGAGGAAAAGTGTTTTTTAAAACCTTTTTCTCTCTCTCTCCCTCGAAATGATCTCGTGGTTTCGAAATGCGTATGGGAAGCGATGATTCCGCTTTTTCACGACTCCCAAAGCCTTTATACACATCTGTTTCCATTGCAAATTGATGATCGCCGGCGAAGAAAAATAATAACAATCAGTAGCTGTAATATTTTTTTTAATTTAAGATTTCGGTCAATTAATTAACGAATCCAGATTAACGCTTAATGAAATTAATTTCTAAAGTCACTTACGGTACTCTCGCGTACGTAGACATAGGAATTAATTAGTTTTTTTTTCGTTATACGAAAAGGAAAAAAATAATTAACGGAATTGATATTTTCACGGGAACGGAAAATATTTACAAGTTACTTTCGAATCCGTAATCTGATATACGAAATAATAATCGAAGTTAAACACTTTGATTCGCGTTTATTATTCCGTAATTCGAGAGGAGTACACGTTCGATTTGTTGCGAGAATATTCATGAAGAAAGCGATCGAACGGATTCGACTTTTGTGAAAATTCTTTAGTCGATATTCTAATAACAAGCAGAAAGGTCTTTTGCTCGTTGTTAACGCCGCGATTAACGTAACGTTACATTCTTGGATCGGACTCGTAACGCTGAAGAATTAACCACAAGCAAACAAAATGTGCGCGAGCGAGAGAGATTAATATAATATTTTTTCGTGTTTTTCTTTTTGGCATTCATAAAACTTCATTCATGTTCGCACTTCACTACTGGGTGTGCAACGGCGGAGTTCTCGTTAAAACGTTACTTCGAGGCAATAACCTCGTTAACAAACGACGTCTTCGCGATCACCCTATACATAACTATACACGAAATATGTGTGTAGAGCGAGAGAAACAGAACGAGAGGATAATTACTAATTATTATTTATTTTTGTTAGTCACGCCAGCATTTATTATGATTCTCTCCTCTTCTTATTAAAAATATAAACAATTATTATGCAAGAGAAGAAAACGGTAATAAATAATTACCCAACTTCTTTTCCGTCTTCGTTTTAAACATTATTTCCTATTATTATTTCTTTTACTATAATAACAATAAATAATAGCAAACGAACAAATGACACGATGACCCAAATTATTGTTATATCTACGTGACACCGAGTATCATCATCATCAGCTGAAGGAATCAGCTCGCAAATTGACGCAAAGGAAAACCATTTTTATCAAATAAAATCACAACAAACGATCGAAATTCGATCGTCTTCGAAATCAATTCAAACCCCTTTAATTCCCCATCCGGACCTTGTGCGTTACACATTAACTTCGAACTTTAGCCGATCGAAATCTGTAGATCACGTTTTTAATAATTCATATTCCGTTCTTTGCGATTCGTTTCCCATTATATTTCACGAAAACTCGCTCCTCATAAATCATCTTCGCTCTTTTTATTCTTCGTCTCTCTCATTTGACCATTAATATTGTTTCTTCCATCGTAAAACACCTCTTCTTCTCTCTCCTTCGGTTTCTTTCAGTTTATCTTTTGCTTAGAATTCGTTTAATTTAAACTTTAACGGTACCCGAAGTGTGATTTTACGATTTCTCTCGAATCTTTGCATATTAGCGTTTGTCTCGGTTCTTAATCCACTTTAACGAGAAACAAATAATAATAATGGAAACGTGATAATGTTATTAAAACGCTCAAATGGGATTATCATATATTTCTATTCCTCTCTCTCTCTCTCTTTCTCACTCTCTTTCTCTACATGTTCATTCTATGCGGATTGAATTTTATTTGCCAACTTGTCGTTCAGCGAACAACGAACAAAGCGAATGTTTTTAATTTATAAAATATTCCAATTGGAAAGGGACGAAATAAAAAAAATCTTCGTTCTTTCTAACGTAACATGGACACATATGCATACGTGTTCGAACTAAGAAGATATCTGAAGAAAGAAATGGAGAATAAAAAGGTGGAAATAGAATGAGAATAATATGGGGAGAGACTTTATAAGAAACACACCTTCTTGTCGTCCTCTGCTGAAAGGATAAGTAGTAGGCGCTTATCTAGTATCTTGCCGTTCGTATTTATTCACCCATACTCCTTTTTAACACTTCAACATGTCTTTTATGTCCTCTTCATATCAAAAAAGACCGTACCATTATACAAGATACCTTCGATGTTTGTTGTCTAAGAAATTTACAACAACGACAACAACAACGGCACGAAGAAGAGGTAACAAGAAGAAGAATGGACAATGATGATTAAAATTCAAAAGGAAACAAAAGGCATTGGAAGAGTGCGAGCGAGAGGAAATCTCGCGCGGACGTTCGTGATTTATTTTCGTTGGCAATAATGAAAGATGATGAGCCGCATTTCACGAAAATCAGGAGGACATAAATTAGATAAGGAGAAGAATTTCTGTGTCGCCACGCTTTTATTTCAGTGGACATTATTGACTTTCCAACATTATTATTCGATTAGATTAGAATAATTGTCGTAAGAAAGTGATACTGACATCAATTTTAATGATTTATAATTGCGTTAGCAATTAGTTTTCGTCGCTGTTACTTTGGAGAACAAAAACGATGATATATTAACAACTGAAAGAAGAGGATGGCTTTTTGACTAGTCGTAATCTTTCTCAGTAAAATAATAGCTGGAAAGGAAAGTTAGGAGAGAAAGAAATGCTTTTGGCTTTGTGTGCATTCGTCTCATTAAATACGTAGTTAATTTTTATTATACGAAATAATTCCGTGGTTTAATGAATGAAGAAATAACGAATCGGCGGAGGACGGAAATTGGACAAATTCTACATGCACATGATTATAATGAGAGGGGAAAACGAGAATCCCGAGCGTTTCTTTCTCTTTCTAGATGATGAACGAATTGGTGAATAAATAGCAAAAAAAACGAAACTGTTTGATGCGAGCGGATGTTTCGCTTTAATCTCTTTCTGAAGCTTTACATCGCGCACCAATGTGAATGTAAGTATTAAGGGATATCCTCCTTTTCATTATAATCAACGTACTGCCGGATATTTTTGAACGTAACCGCTAACTCCGTCCAATTATTGAATGGAATTTTGCGCACGAAAACGACAGAAATTAATGCAATCGAATTTAATAACGATAATAATCGCGAAGAGTCGAAACTCGTCGCAGTCTCCTTGCCATTTATTGCGAGTCTGTTTGTTTGCTTCTCGTTAAGAATTATAATTCCTTGAGCAATTGTACAAGAAAGAAGTTTGCAATTCTTTAACGATACTTGATAATTGCAAAAGGGTTTCATGTAAACAGCAGGAGATCGGTATGGTAGAGAATTTCGAAAAAGAAAAGAAGCAACTGCGGCCACGGCCAACAACAACATCTACTGCGAGTGAATTGATTTAATTAAAAATTAAAGGGAAGAATAAAAATTGGCTTTGAAAAAGAAAAGAAAGCACCATCGTGAATGCTTGTGGGAGTCTCGAGATCCATAACTACAAGGTCGAAAGCGTATGTATAATAAATAAAATAAATTAATCCAAATAATAATAAATTATCGATAAATCTTCGGGGTTTTCTTTAATGCACGTTTTTCTTCCCTCTTCCACTGAATCCACGCTTTATTCCGCGATTCTTTCTCGTTTCTCGCGTTCTTTTTGCCGTTGTTACTGTTGGATAACACTTAATAAATCAATAATATGGCACTTGATAAACATAAATTATAATAAAAGTAATGGATGATAACCACCAGCATTTACCACATGGGACGCAAATAAAATATGGAATGCAAGCTGATTGTTGATCATCTCGCACTTTATGTATATCACGAAAATTAGCTAGATTTATTTGCAAATATTTTATTAGCCTTTCGATGTTAAATAATTCGCAATCTACACTGTAATTCACGTAAATAAGGCAAAAACTGCGGAAAGAATGTGAAACGAACTAAACGTCGAAAGCTTCTTTCTGTTGTCTTAGCGTTAGTTTGGAGGTTGATCGGGTTATTTTACTCGTTCATTTCAACGTTCCTTATATTTGTTGTGCTCTTTTTGGTTTTGCTGAAAGAGAAGTAAAATAATAATACCAACAAGGTATTCGTTCATTTTATTTAACCTTGAACTTTCGTACTTGATTTTATTGCACGGTCTCGAAAGCACGTTTCATCTTTTATTGCAATCCAATAACTTTAACTCACTTTAATTGATTCCAGTTCTCTTAATTACTTTTTACATAATAATAAAACTGTTATATTTAAATGCACTGCGTCGTTAACCGATCGATAATAATGATGGTCGCCCTCGCTCGAAACGACAACAACAAAACCATCTTACTTTTTGCAAATCGCATTAGCAAAAAAAAAAGGAAAAGATAAACTTTATTTAAACATAATCTTCTAAAATCCCTCTTCTATAATTGGATTTAATAAAACAAAATAGAAGTGCTTTGAGGTGTTTTTATCGGCCACAACATCATCTCATAAATACCGCTTTGCCATCCAATAAATAAAGCAAATCCTCCCAGAAGAGCGAAACACGTCATAAAAGTAAATCCGTTCGTGTTTTACATCAAATTTCATCGCGTAAGCAGAAAAGAAACGAGCGAAAAATCGAAGAAGACGTTAAAAGCTCTTCGTGTACGCCACCTTTTATTGGCCCGACTCCGCTTGCTGTTTCCATCAAGAACAATAATAAATCTAGATGAGTTTAACGTTATTACATTAGATTACCGTCGTATAAGCGTTCAGCACTTTTTAACACCTCACGACACACGTCCATCTTCAGGAGAAAAAAACGAAACTGAAGAGAGGCCAATTTTATCTCGAGTTATTACTTTTCACTTTTTCCTTTCATTCTTCACTCTGGTACATTTTATAAATAATGTTGTCTTCAATTTAACACCTACACTCTTGACGTGCATTACAAAGTCTTGAGTGCAAGGAGAAATATTCGAATTAAAAAATAGTTAATAAGCAATTAATTATGGAAACAACAACAAAACCACTTTGCAAAGGGAAATTTATTTATTTTCGCCTTGTACCATTAAAGCCATTAACATTTTCCACTTGCACGTTTACGCTAATTAAAATAAGTGACAGAGGACGGACGGGGAATTTTATTATGGAGTCCCGCCACCCTTTTCCTTCGTTTGATGGATAGATAAGAGAGATAAGATTTAAGATGGAAGGTGATGTTTAGTTAATTAGATTACGTATTGCGTAGTCTCTTATTGGGGAAATTATGATTATGACAGCTTTTAACTACGGCGACCGTTCACGATGATGACGAGAAATGATTAAATGGAATGAAATTACCGTGGAATTTTGTGCGGCTTAGAAAGGTAAAACGCTTTTAATGTACGGTAATAAATCGCATTTTACGCTTCATGGGGTTCTTCAGGGTGTACAGTTCTTCGTTTTTCTATTTCTTCCTCCCCGCTGACTTCCTTCAACTTCTTTGATCGTCAACGATTTTGTTGTTACCTTTAGGCTTTGCAATTATAATTGCAGCATTCGGAATTTTGCGAGAGAGAGAGAGAGAGAAAGGTTGCCTTCGCTTTCATCAAATGGCTTTTAAATTTTTGAAATAAGAAATCGATAAAACAAAATTATTCTTGTTTTTAAACTTTTTCGTTTTGTCGCGTCTAGTTGTTGTTATTCGTCCCCATTGCAACAATCTGAGGATGTCTGCTAGGAGAAGAAGAATAATATCTTGTTGATGTTACCTTAAGAGTTTTAATGGTTTGGCAGCAGAAGAAAAATGACAGAAAACAACAGATGTCCTCCTTAATCTTCGGGATGACTTCTGCTTGTTATGTGATCATAAAAATGGTATTTGCGAAATGTTGCCGTTAAATGCCATTTCTAAACGTTTCGATCACATTTCGCTATTTCTTTATTTTCCAAACAATGACATATAAATCAAAAATATAATATACAAGCGATGATAGCGATTGGATGAAATAAAATATAAAAGGATTCTCACCGTTTTATGGCTCTTATCCATCTGTTACGGCGAATAGGATATTAGATATTTCTTCAAATAGGAAAGACGACTGTCGTACGTAACGTAGTGTTACAATAAAGAAAAGCGACTTTTAAATCCCATATTTTATTGTACGGATCATCTCGACGAAACCGGATATATTAATGAGATGCCAGCGAGTATGAGGGACAATCGATCAAAATGAAAGAAGAAAGAAATAATATTAATGAATTATATTTCCAATGAAAAATTAAAAACAAGGAGTAGGAAATTAAGGTTGGCTTCCCTTTTGCTTGAGTATTCATTAATTCAAATCCAATTGATATTAATAAGTTGGTAATAATAATGAATGTTATATATACCGGGCGGTCGTCCAATTGGAATTCTGCGGTATCGATTGTAATGATTAAACGCCCTGTGCGTACGTTTTGCATAAATTTGATTTAATTCCTTCAAAGTTCTTGGAATAAATGGCAGAAACAAGCAAAGCGAATAAATAAGAGAAGGGAACGAGCAGAAACAAAAAAGAAGTGGATAATTTAATATTCAAATGCGACAATTGTCAGTTCATTAGCTAACCGAAAGCTTAATTTATAAAACGCCGTCTCGTTACTCAGAGGAGAAATATTTTTGTGTGGTTGGATCGGTTTGCTAATGAATAATGCTTAATAAAAATATTTTTTATTATTGCCAATCAATATTCCGCCTAATTTATCGGCAAGCGAAGGAAAAAAATTGATCGCTTAACAGACGGATTTGAATAATTTATGAGATTAACATTTGAGCGGCTTGCGAAAATCAATTCGAGCAACTAAGACACAAAGCAGCAACAAATCGGATAGTATTCAAAGTGAACGTTTTGCTTAGCGGAATTCGCCGCACAAAATTACCATCGGCTCTAATTATACCGGCTCATATTATTAATATTCCATTGCCATTCTATTTAAAGGTACCTTTTAGCGATCTTGCCGTCTTTACCCAGACACTTTTAATTGCTTATTCGTTCTTTTTGCCTCTTCTTCTTCAAAATGATAATTATTTATAAACGAAGCGAAATTAAAAAAAAAACGTTTTGGATGATGGAGAAAAGCAGGCAATAATAAGGAGACGAATCGAGAATTGAATGGAATGCACATAATATTGTGCGTAATCAGACGATTGTATTCGAGTAATAAGTGCATTAATTTGTTTCTTTGTAAAAAGTAATGTTATATAGAAACGTGGACGAAGGGAAGCGTACTCGTTTATGGAATGTTGCTTGCTAAATGTCTTTGCAAAATTTCGCTCGCATGCATTTGAAAGAAAAAGGGAGGACTCGTTCTTCAAGAAAACAATACTAATTGGTTTAATAAATAATAAACGGTCGTCTGTCGTTGCACGTTATACATGGATTTTATACTTTACATTATTTAAGAGCGAAATAATTAACTAAAAGCAAGTCCATCGCTCATTAAACAAGAATCCATACGTATCTTTCTCTCGTCTATTATCGACTCGTCGTCCGTCCTTTTCTTATCCGCAACGCGATTGATTATAAATGATTCGACCATCATCATCCGCGTTCGTCCAATGGTCATATTATTAAACTTAACGAGTTTCACATTTATTTATAAATAAATACTTCAAAATTTTACGACGAACCATAATAATGCACGATAATGATGAGAAATAAGCTAATCGCGAGATACAATGGGCAATAACGAAGAATTTTGCTATGAATCCAATTCAATTTCGGTCGATTTTTTTCAAAACGAATCATCAACTCGAATCGTTTCATCCACACAATCGACAACTAGAAGAAGTTGATTTTAAATGCCGAAATGTCAATGGCTTTTACCATAATCACGTTTTCCTTCCTTTTTTTTTCTTTTAGTTCTTTTTTTTTGAGAATTAGACCTGTTAAAGTTGGATAAAGCAGAAAAAAGTGTGGTAACTTAATTAAGACTTATCTAAAAATGTACGTACATATATTATACAGTGATAAGTGGTATTATTTGGCCTTTCATCATATATCAGTTATTTTTTTCCACTAAAACATAATATAACTGTCCTTCTCCATTTATAATACCTTTTTTTGCTCTCATCTCCATTCGCCTATAATAATGTTAAACTTATTTTTGAATAAAATTTGCATAAATAATTAATTTTATTACGCAACTACAGAAGGAGAAAAAGGTTTACGAAGTCGCAAGAAGAAGCGAAAAGGAGCCAAGCAAGTGGCCGATTAGATAAACCTAAACGAGATTAATCTCTTCGTTGGAAACTCCATGCTACAATAAATAATTTTTCAAAAAGACGCCGCGACAGTTTGCCAAATTGATTGCTAAATAATTTGCGATCGCCCTGTATTAAATACAAGTTTTGTTTTTAATCTTTCTTTTTCTTTCATTTTGGTAGTCGTTGAACTCATTTTTCTTCCACTTAATTTTCTGGTTCTTCACACACTTGGGCAACATGGCCGATTCGTTCCTTTAACTACTGTAACTTTTTCAACTGCATCTACGGATTAATAATAAAGTTCTTGTACAATAAAAGCAAATTCCAGAGGGGAGACATTCGATTTCTTCTTTATTAATTTCGTCTTCAGGAAATGGCAAAAAAATGGAAATAAAGTATGTTAAATATCGAAGAGACACGACGAAAGTGCATTCGTTTAGAACACGTACAAGAGTGACCGTAACTAATTTACAAATTCACCTTGTTCCATTAAAGTTGGTACGAGTTTAAAAGACTCCACGTGATTCTCCTTCTTGTTTTTTTTGCTGTTGGTCGTTTAACATTTAAATAAAGAAAAGGAGCCCCGCCGTTTATGTAAGTGAAAAAGGAAAGGAAAACTTTTTCGCCGACTGGAAAATAAAATGAAACAATCTCCCTCTCGTTATACTCCAAGTTTATTACCTTGATATTGCAAATATTAATTAGGATTTTATGGCGTGCAGAAAGAAATTAAAGAAAGATTAATTTCAATTCGCCTTCTTGCTTTCGTTCATCCAACTCCTACACGCTAATTAATTAATTCTTCTCGTTTTCGTACAATTCTTCGAGATTTTATTCAACAAATCTCTTATAAATGATTTACGCTATTGGAAAAATTAATTACAATATTTTCTAATTTCTTCTCTGCTTCGTTGCTTCGCATTTTATAATCATATTCCATTTAAATGAGTTAATCATGATTAAAAAGCCGAAATTTTCCAGGTGTTTGAATTGGAAGGAAAGAAAAAACAAAGTGTCTAATTTGCAAATAAACGAATTTTAATTGTTTCATTAGACGAAACGAGAGAAAAAGTATTAAATTTGATACCGCGAAGAAGTGTTCCTTTTTTGATAGATGGTGACCCGAATTTTATAAACGATTGTAAAACCGAATATGAGAAATTTCTCTCGTAACGCGTATAACAAATTAGAAAAAGAGAAATAAACAAATGTAAATGAAATGTTCGTTTTAGTCTATTTTTCGAAAACATAATTAATTAATAAACAATTCATTATGTTTCCAGCGGAGAGGAAAAAGTTAGTACCAAAATCGAGGAGATTGAAAATTCGAAAACACTCTCGTGATGCTTACCGAACGGCAACAGGAAGAAGAACTTTACCAAAATTAAAAAAATTCTACTTTCAAACTTGCAACCACTTATCATACCGATGATTGGACTTAATTTTCGGCCTCTAAACCGCACTTTTCTACTCTTTCACGTTCGCCACGTCGTCGTTCCTCATTGTTTACAGGATATAATAAATTTATTTTAACGTATTTATAATCGTTCACCATTCTCCTAATAATTCTCAGGGTGCTCTCTTACACACAAATCGTAATTTACAAGAACGAAGAAGATTGCCCTTCGGTCATAACCAGCCTCATTAATAACAATAATAATAATACGAACGTGTAATGTAGCCTCATTTCATTTCGACCCATTATTAACCGTCGTCGTTTATTCCATTTTCCTCACTGAACCACTTCAATTTCATCCAAAAAGAGAGAAACAAAAAATCGATACTATTCATTTCGACGGCGCTTTCTTTTCCTCTCCAATCGAATCCTAATCGCGAACGAATCAATTGCAACGATCTAACTGTAACCGATACTGTACAATATGTATTATTATAGATAATTATAGATTTTAACATCTAAACAAGAACATGATGAATAACAAACAATAAAACAAAGAGCGCAAACATTAGCAGCGAACAAGAGCAAGAACAACAGCACAAAACAATTTATGCAAACAAGGTAAGCTTTTGCGTTCTCTCGTTAAATCTCATTATAAATCGTAACAGCAATCTTCTTAAATGAAAAGAAAATGAACGGACAAGATGAATAATGGATTATAGAATAAGAAAATAATAAATAAGGAAAAGTCTTTCGTTCCTTTAAAGAATCAATTGAAAAACGTTCGTTTCTAGCAGAATGAACAAAAGTTCATCATCATCAAATCATCACCGTATTTTAAAAATTAAGCCTCGCTGGATATTATAATAGTGAATAATTTTATAATACCTTTAAAAGTAAAACAGATATTATTAATAAGATGTTCACCTCGCCTTCGAATTGCAACCCACAAAAAGAAGAGGAGTGAATTATAACGGGACCGCATTTAAAATAACCGAAAATAATAATAATAAATAACCGGACGACTCCGACTGGAACCAAACCGAACCTCTTTCATATACGATCGAATCTTAAATGTTTTACGAAAAATTTCTTTACATTTCCTACTCGAAGAACCGAAAATTAACACAACTTAATGAATACATCGGTACGAAAACTTATTGTTCGATTCGAAACGGTCAAGAAGAAAATTTAATCATCCGAAATGATCAGATTTCAAAGGACGACGATGCGACGTCGTTCAGAAAACTTTACCGATCGTGGCAGAAAAAATCTTTGGAGATACGAAGAAGAAATAATTTTTCAACGTCTCGCTGATTTCATTTCTTTCAATTCGTTTAGCTGCGAGCGATTTAATAAATGAAAAATGAGATTCGTATTTAAGATTAATTACAACCTGGCATTTTTTCTCTCTCTCTCTCTCTCTCTCTCTCGTGGACTTCTTGCGATTACATAAAGTATTTAAATCGAAGCCGATACGAGAGTAAGAAATCGATGCGCAGATGACCTTACTTAATTTATTATCCGATTTTTTCCATCCGACTAATTAAATTAACGAAGAGGAAACGCACGAGGTAAAGTTAGATGGGAGCTGATACAAAACGAAATGTCAACGGACTTTTTGCTAATTCGCGAAAAGGATCGTAACGTTGAGGCATCGAAAGTTATTATTTTCACCTTTTCGTCGTTTTCCTTTTCCTTTCCCGTGCTCTCCATCATGTTCTCGATCAAATTGCATAAATATTACATTTAATCTAATTAGAATTTAATTACACATGCAAATCGCTTAATGCTAATTTACTCTGCAATTATTTATCTTATCGTCTTATGTAAGATCCTAACATTCGTACCAGTAGATGCTCTTAGAATTGAAAGTGCAAAACGCGAATTTGCAAATTGTGTTCTCCACTTGCTCGATGGAAAGTGATTGATATGATGTGCCAAAAAGAGAGGAAACTATATGAGAAATTCGTGGTTTCCCATGTCGTTTGAATGATTAATTAAAATTTAATTAATTAACACCGCGGAATTATTTATTACACACGTTCGATTTTCATATTGCTCACATTCAAATGTGATGCCATTATTAAAGTGAGTGTTTTACTTTTGCCCGCACATTAAGTGTCATTTGTCTTTCTTTTTCTCACATAGATTTCTCTCCAGATTTACAATTTATTTATTTTAATATAAATTTATGAATGTACAAGTGGGATATTCGAGCTCGAATTAATAAAATGGAAAGAGAACGTAGAACCGTATTTGTATAAACGAGAATTGATAACCAACATTTCTTATACCTGTCCTATGTAATTGTTGTAATTATCCAAGAATTGGGTCGTTATTAGTAATAAATTTTTGCTAAAAAAAAATCACAATTTGTAAACAATGTTTACATTCTAATGTTGCATTAATTAATAGCGATAGTGACGTAATCTTGATTAATTATTAGAAAACATTATCGAAAACAAATTTCGTTTGTAAAACAATAAGTCTGCAATCATTAATTGCAAAAGAATAAAAGTTTCTGCTGAAAGAGTTTCGATTTCACTTCACTTCTAACGTCTTCATGATATTTTACCAAGTAACACTCTGGCTCTAGAACCGAAGAACATTTTGTGCTTGCCCTTCCTTATTGAAAATAGTGCAGCAAGTATTTAGCATTTACTTTAAGTGCAATTGTTGTAATCTTAGCGAAATAGAAAGTGAACGTTGCAAATATGATTATTATTAATAAAATATATAATTTTTTTAAATACATTTAAAGGCATTTTAAATTCGTAACCAGTCGTACGTTTCACATGTGCAGGCACGATTGTAAATTTTATTCTTAACATTATAGTTATGGACCTTGTCTTGCGGTTGATAATCATGAAGTTATGTCAGTCAGTTACGTATGAAAAGTTAGAGCATTTATACATATTTAATAAATAAGACGAAGAAGAGGAGGAAAATGTTAACTTGTTCAAGTTCAACGAGTATTTTTCTTTCCTCCTCTCATTATTATTTACTTTCAAAGTGAAATAAAAAGAGCAAGAATAATTGTTGTAAAGTATTATTACTTCATGCTACCACATTCCACTCAAAACTCTTTCGTTTTACAACCGTTTTTTACGTAGAAGAACAGCTTTTTTTTCAAGAAAGAACTTAGGTTCGTTTCGTCGTAAAGCCACCTTAAGAGTTACAAAATCATATTTAACAATCCTTTGCTTGTTGCACGTTAAACGCTGTTCAAATTTAATTTGCGTAATTCACACGTGTCAATTACCAACAATTATTACACAAAAAAGTAAAACAAATTAGTTTTTTTTTGTGTACAACGAACTATACCTGATAATTAAATAAAAATTGTTTAATTACGCGAGACTGGAATTAATGTTAAATTATAAGGAACAAAAATGAGTGCCAATTATTCTTATTAATTGAGAAATCTTAAACGTTAAATTATTACTAATAACCTTTACCTTAATTATTGCAAAAAAGTTTCTTTTCCATTGGCGAACGCCAGTCTATATAAATCAATGTATCGAGGACGTGAAAAGTACAAGAAACTTCCTCGATTCAAATGGCTGCGTTAAATATCAACAAATTACCGTTTGACCAATAAGTCTTTACAAACAAAAAAATTTTGGCCACACTCTTCCTAATATAATACTTTCGACTATTAAGAAATCCGCGCAAGAATAATTCGTAATCGTGCTGCTGCATTCATATTACTTTCAGTAATGAGATCTGTCTGTTGCGATTCCTTTTCGTTTCGTTCCTTTTGCATCTTCGTCGACTGGTAATTCTGCATTCTTTCGAGTAACTAAATTCTTGCCTTAGAACAAGAAGAAAAGAATTATGGTCGAGTCGTTCCAACTTAACGATCTCAAAACTAGAGAATATCATTTGAAAAATCTGGGTCACAGCAATCAATAAAAAAAATTCATTAATTCTTTTTTCCGCTCTCAAGCAGAGTTACATAAGATCGTGGCAAAATTATAATTGGTTCCCGGAAGAAACGACCCCGCGTGACCCTTCTTATTATCTTTCGGATTATCGATAATCGATTTATAATAATCGTCGTCGATAAGTAGAAGAATGCAGAAAAGGATTTCACGAAGCCCAATATCGAAGATCCGGACAAGAAAAAGCTGTAAACTTGAGATTACAAAACAATGCCCATTGTGACTGAAACTTGATGGACGTTTCATAATAATAATAATAATAAATCTCTTACTCTTGTACTTGTTTTATTAAAATTAATACTGATAATATATTGTTGTATAAAAATTGTTAAAAGTTCGCCTCGTCGACGAAGAAAGGTTTTCGTAATCGAAAGCTGACGTGCGAAAAAAAAAGCAATTTCCGCCAGGGGAATAGTTTCCAAGGGACGACGTGTTGTATACCTTTCTTCGCTAAACAATTAATTCCTCCGTCTAAGCAATAAATTTCACTACACCTGACAGATAAGAAGTGAAAACAAACGTTTCTTCCGGTGAGTGTGTCTTATATTTTGGCCATCGACGTACGTGGAGGCGAAAGAACTGGCTTCTAAGAATGAACAAAGAGAAGAAGAAAAAATACTTTTGGTTATTATTATTATTGGGTAAGGTAACACCTCTTGAATACATCATCATATTTAGATAGTATCATTATTATTGCCATAATACTACTAGTTCAAGGTTAAGACAATATTTATTTATAATTTTTCCTTCTTTTTCTTCCTCTTGATTTATTACTCCAGTCGCTTTTTCTCCTCCACAACACTTAATGCCTCTCGACTAATCGTAATAATAATGATTTTAACGATTTTTCATTTTGTTATTACGTTATATGCAGCGCATTTTGAAATCGATTACCTTGATGGATAAAATTTCCTTATATAAAAATTAATAATGTAATACGAAGACAACGCGAGAGCGAGAGAGAGAAAGAGAGAGAGGAGGCACTAAAACCTCTTTTAAATAATTCTTCGAGAAGTAAAAAAAGTAAAATCAAAACGCCACCCACAACAACAAGACACTTTTATTCATGTTGCTTTATTGTTTGTAGCTCAAGTCTCCGTCATTTATTCTTTTCTCCATCATCGTCTTCCTCTCGCGCCGTCCCTTTGCCTCGATGATACCTTTTCTCTCGTTTTCTGTTTCGTTCGATTATGGAAAGAGGACTTTTTCCATCTGCGAGCAATATTAATAAAATTTAATTTGATTCTACCACCCACTTTTTCCTATATTACGTTACCATCAACGACAAGAGGTACAAGTCGGAGAACAAGAAGAACGACAACCGAAGCCACGAAAGAGAGAAATTAATAAATGTTACAAACGTATGCTGCGTCTATAAATAACTTCTTTGGATAATACGACGATAATTATGCCAAATAAGTAAGCACCTTGAACTGGACGGCTATTACACCATTATTATAAATAATAATCGTTTCTCTTTTCTCTCTGCGGACGTTTTACATGAATCCATCTCTGTGCTAGATGGAATTCGTCGAAGTCGTCCAAAACGAAACCGAACCCGACCGCTTCGATACACTTTTATTTATTAGCCCACGTTTAGGATTCGTAATAAATTTTATTATGATTATGCATTATAATATGCAGTACGTGCGTGTATCGAATCGATTCTGATTTATAAATCGGCTGTTAAAGCGAGAAAGAAGCGAATCAATTCGGAAGGAGAGATAGAGGGAATCGAAGAACAACAATGGCGAATTAAAATTCGCTTTAGATTTTCAAATCAGAAACAAACGTTTATCGTCGTAACAATTAGATACGAATCTGAAAAACAGGTTTTCAGCTTGTTTGTCCTTTTCGGCTCCTCCATCTCTCCAGCGATTATTCCCAAATCGTATTCCACAGCGTTATCGATAACGAATCGAATAAATTTTCTGATTTGACATCGTATTTGTTACAAGAGCGTTGTTGTCGTTGGCTAAGTGAGTAATTCGATATTTATTATTCACGATTCATTCCCCGTACGCAATGGACATTATTAATTATCGTCATTTAAATGGATAAACGCACATAAAACGAGAAGAATTCATCTTCCTACATACCAACAACGACTACAGCAAAAAGACTAAAACAATAACATCTTATGAAGAAGAAAACGTTCTAATAAATAAGAAAAACGTTGCTTTTGGTGCGTTTGCGAGAAAGAAGAACTTCGATCATGGGCTGGAAAAAATTAATTTGAACTAACAACCTACATTCGACACACACGAATGTGGATTTATATCTGAGATACATCGCTAATGTTTTTCTTCTTCTCGTTATGGCTTCCACCAGATTTATTATTATGTAATTTGTTTGGATTCTTTTCGGGACAAATTTCCGATACGTATGTGAATAACTTAAAAACGGTTATTTTATAATAACTGATCTTTAATTCAGGTTAGAACGGTGAGAAAATTTAAATAAAATGTCTGCGATAGTGTAAGGAAAGAAAAAGGATTTGTACTTTACAATAATCGAGACAAACGCCAGAAACTTTGAGAGAAGAAATATAAAAGTAAACATAAAATTAAATGCCAAATGGAATATCCATATTCATGAAATCGAATGAAATAAAGAGGAAAAAGACCAAGAAACGAAGGAAAAAAAAGAGCGTGTCATTAAAGTTTATTTCTCTTTCGTTCGTTCTAAGAGACTTCTCTTCTGTGGTCGATTGTAAATTTTACGATTGAAAAATTGGACAGGAAAAAGAGAGAAAATATTGTGAAATATGAATTTTCGTCTCGCTCGCTCGGAAAAGCAGGTTTTTTTGTTTTGTTTTAATGACGCCTGAATATGTATTAAACGTATCTAACGCATAAAATGCCTGTTAATTGTAAAACAGGAAACAAAAGCTCTCTGTCGAGATGGCAACATTTAAATGTAAAAATTGGTCAGCCGAAGGAAAATAAATTATACCGGCAATAAAAAGAGTGTGGCGAGTAGGCGAAATGCGTTATTTATTTTCCTTTTCGTTTATTTACATTATTTTTTCCTCCGTTTCCTTCGGTAATTTTCCTTCGCTCGCTATCAGATTTTACACGTCTTAACTACACTCACATTATTTATTTTAGCGAACCTTATTTGCAAACTGTATTTTACCTACGCTCCAAACGGCGTACCTACCTAACGAAACTTTTTACACTCGGAATAAATACCCATTTACAAGAATTTACCTTGGGCATAATAATTCATTTGCAACAATAGGGCGAAGGGACGAATCGTTAGAAATTTACTTGCACCTCGTTTTAATGCGTAAAAATAATGAACGATATTAAGAGTTTACCACGAAGCGCAAGAAAAGGAAATGCAACAAAAGAAATTATAGCACAAAAGCATGTTGTTTAGGTAAATTGTAGGGTTAAAAAGGTTTTCGAAACAATCATTCGAGCCTGAAAACTTTCGTGCAGCACAACATGTGTCGGCGAATGAATTCTTTCTACAGCAGTTGCTAAATTACTTGCAGCAAGTTTATTTGGGTAAATTCGCGATGAAAAAAATGGAAGATTGAATTACGATAGAACGTAAAGTGTTCAATGGAAACACGTTTTCAAATCTGGATGTGTTGGTTATGCTGAAGAAGTAAAGAAGAAGGAGGCAAGGAAAAAGAAAAGGAGTAAACGTTTTAAAAACAGTTACTTCTTGTATTATGAGCAGCCTCGACTCTTCGTATAGTATATGTATAAGCGAATTATCGTAATATTTTAATAAGAGGTTAACGAATAGTTAGTTTGTTCAACTCTTCTTCTTCCACTACTTCGTCTTTATTATTACTACTATTCCCATTACTGTTAACCATCTTTCAAAATATATTGACCAACAGCAAAGCAAAAACCTTTCAGAAATCTTTCAAAACTCGATTTAATCAATCTGTTGCCATTCTAGAGCAATGTGGCCATCGAATAATCGTTCTTTCAGTGATGGCTGGAGTAAAATTCGATCGATGAAACGTAGACAAAACAACAAGAACCCAAACTAACTAGGCAGATGTTTAATTGTCTCACCTGTAGACCGGTTGAGGAGTTGGTGCGTTCGATGGTATTGGCCATAACAACAACGGTCTCGTGGAAAATCATTCTTATGCACGAGCTCCTTCCCAAAAAGGAAAACGTTTCCCGAAGGAGAGAAACAAGAGGGCACTAAGTTTATTCGCTTGAAAGTGTTGTCGCTACTTGGTAAATCGATCGATGGTAATCACAAGAAATCGTGGATATCTTTTGTATAATTTAAGCACTGTTTTCCATCGAATAGTTAGGAAACTTCCTCACTTGCACAACCGTTCATTCCAGAAAACTCAAGTCGATGTTTAAGCAATGATATGTAATCGAATGGTTGACGATCGAAGGAATGTCGCTTAAAAACGTTGCCCGTTCGAGGAACGTTCGTTCGGAGCGTCGAGAGCGTGTAGTAGTAAACTCTAGCGATGCAGACACTTGACTAGGTCTCGTTTAGTAAGTCTCTAGGAGAAACACGCCGAGAACGTTCGTGTGGCTCGTAAAGACGGCGCTGTTTTCTCTCTCGCCACGGGTCTCAGAAACACCGAACGCGACCGCAAACGTATATATGCAAGAAAGTAAACTTTTCGATCGCTCTCGCTCGCTCCTTCACCGTCTCCACTCCTTTCTTTCCATCATGACCAGTATTTCTTCTACGTATACAATCTCTTTCGTTTCAACTCGAACACGATCCAATACTTCCATCTATCTCACCAACATGTAATCATACCTGTTGATTTTATTATACCCTCTTCTTCTTCTATACTTCTTGTACAGAGTGTCCCCCCTCCCCGCCCGTTCTTGCTTCGCTATCGAGTGGAGAAGGAAGGCGAACGAGGAAAAAAAGAAAGAACTGTTGCTTTGTCACCTCGTCTCTTACCTGACCATGTTGCCCGATCAGAGTCCTCTTTTAATGCCTCTTCCACATCTTCGACGCACGCTCTTCTAGCCGCAACATGAGATATATACCTGAAACTTGTTGCTTGCCGAACGCATACACAACGGCAGCAGCACACCCATTTATTATTGGTGGAAACTTCCAGTTTTTTTTTTCTCGAATTTTCATCTTTTCGTCTAATGGTCCTTCTATAATACATTAAACGATTCTAAAC
This sequence comes from Hololepta plana, assembly GCA_963695495.1. NCBI lineage: Eukaryota > Metazoa > Arthropoda > Insecta > Coleoptera > Histeridae > Hololepta > Hololepta plana. The sequence continues at coordinate 8,437,543 of OY968837.1, read as the reverse complement.
GTAGAGGGAAGCGCGAGAGACGAGGAGGGCCCGAATGCGGTCGTACGAGGATTTTAAATGTTATCCTAGTGGCTTATTAATTAATTAACTTCATAACCGTTTCACTTGGTGCCCTCGTAATCTCTCGAAACCGTTTCTCGTCTCTTTTTCGGCGCGGATACCTGGTTCTATTGCTATTAATAAAAACGTTTCGACCTCTTTCCCGTCTTTTCGGGTTTCGTATTATTGGGTGTTATTATAAAGACGCACACAAAAGAAATTCCTCGTCTGACACACGATTTGACCTTTTTGGCATCCGCTCCCACTCGTTCGTTCCGTTTCCGGAAATGCCTGGATTCTTAATGGAAATAGGTCGTCGTTCTTTTTCGTTTTTTTTCCTTTCATTTATTTCTTGTGTAACATTTTGCCCAACCATTTTCCTGTTTCTTTTCTCTGCTCGTGTCATTATGGCATTGATAAAATCGCATTAAAAGCCTACCATGTGGTGTATTTTACTGTTATCGTTATCTGCGCGATGGCCGAAAATGAGACGATTATTTAAACGAGAAATCCTTTCGCAAAAGACCGAAAACAAAATTCGATATTGTCTTCCTCTTGTAAAAAGTCCGAACACTCTACGAGTACGCCTTGTATGGACTTATAGCGTCTCGGTCCCACCATCGACCACTCTTTCTCTCTCGCCGTATTGTTGTTGATGACGATAGGTGAAAAAGGTAACTGAAATAAAACGAAAATCTCGAATTCACATAAAATTTGCCCGTTTTTTTGTTCCTATTCTCTAAACTCTTCTTCTGCCGTATTCTTCTTCTTTCTTCTTGCTGCCACTTCAACGGTACCTTATTATAATAATAAGTATATGCAAATAACTATAAATATATTAAATTCACGTAAACATGGTGGAAGAAAAAGTCGAAGAGGATCGTAGAGAAAAGATAGGTCCACGTTCATATGCATATCCACACATACACGATAGATACTATTTCATGCTGCGATTGTTCATCTATTACCAAATATAGGTAAGTAAAGGGAACGTAGCAAACGAAAAAAGAAGCATAAGACGAAGACTGCGAACGGTGAAACGTAATGAAAATTACAAACGACAAGAGTAACCGTATGATAGAGAAAAGAAGAAGAGGAACCAGAAGAACGACAACGGAATAAAAGTGGATGTAGATCAAACTTGATGGAAACGCGACTTAGAAAGCTTCAAAGTTCAACGCGAGGAATAATAAACGTGCGGTTTTTTGTCGCTTTTTCTTCGTACGTTCGTCATTTGTATACGCTCGAGAAAAATCTGATATAATTTAAATTACTTATTATGGTATAGTTGTTATTATTTATTTACAAGAAATAAAACCACAAACAGATACAACGCAAAAGAACCATATGGTCATCCGCAAAGTGAAATTGCTTCATGTGTCGAAAACGTAATAATATATTTTGCACGAATCTTTCTATGCGGTACACTTTATTATTGTTGTTAAAATTATTGCGAACTTATTACGATAACAAAAAGGAAACCGAATGAGAGATGTGACGTAAGATTTATATTGTTTCTCCTTTGCGAGAGCGCAATGTAGTGTCCGAAAATGTAGGTTTTATCTATTGTTTGTGCTTTGGCGATTTAATTATACCAATTTTATAATAGAAAGTGTACGATTGGTATACAGATTGTCGCAAAAAAGTTTGCGGAAATCTCGACGAGATTCTGCTCGAAAAGTTCGCCAAAAGAGTGACTGGTGGTCCTCGAGTCGATGCTCTACATCTTCTTCTCGTTTATGTCATTTTTCTTTGCGTTCGGATTCCCTTTAATATATACCGACTCGTTCGTAAAACACGAACATTTTATTTGTGCATTTAATTTTTGTGGGAAAAATTTAGTGGTAGCAGTAGTTAAATGCCATCCTTCTTGTTTTCTTTTTTATATAAAAGTATTAACTGCTCGTGGCTTTTTATTTTCCCTTTCCTTTGCCTTTCGGTAAAGTAGAAAACATTGTACGAGACTAAAATCTCAAATATTTTAACCAAACAACGAAAACAAAAAAGGAGCATTTGGCGTAACCATATACAAACACACGCAAACGATTCCGTTTCTTTCACTCGTTTTGGTATTTGTATTAACCATTTTCGGTGGTTATACAAGAATAATGACATAAAAGAAAAAGCGTATGATTTAATTCGATTTTTGTGTAATAATATAAACAATATTTAACAAAAAAGGGAACCATTTGATGATAGAAATCCGTGGGAAAACGTTTTTTACAGTTTTTCCAACTTCACCTATTTGTTACATTTTGTTTGCAGGACGCAGACTGGCGATGAAAGGCGCACTAAAGTGCCTCAATATTTGAGCATTTCAAGTTGGTCTTTACATTTTGGTGCCCACAAGAAGTTCTCTTGCAGTTTCTCTCCCATTTTTTGCTCTGCAAACGCGACTCCGTTAAAAGAACTGCACACGAATGTCATTCAAGGCCCCTGTTGTCTGTTCGGTAGTTGTAGTAGCTGCTCGGCAGTCTTTCGCGGAAGTCATTGCCTCCTGTCAAGGCCATCGAATGGGCAAAAAGGCGAAGAGAACATGAAATTATTTTTCTTTTCGCTCAATTATTTCTATAAACGTTTTTGTTGCCGTTGCTGCCGCTCGTTTCCCCTGGATAAAATCCACATCTGCGGAATTCCTTGCTCCACTGACTCGTTGCCGGCGTACGAGGATGAAGAAGAAATATGCTAATATTAAATAAATTTCCAATATCATAAATATTAATTTTCGAGACGAGAAGAGCGAGAGACGTGGACCGAAAGAGAAGATTTATATAAATAAATATAATAAGGGTCGATAATGTTAAATGCGAGATTAAATGTAAGTAAACTATTTTATTAATGTTCGTCGAACTCCGCGGCCGGGGAAATTAAAGAGGCAAATAAGCAAACAAAGCGGACGCGTAAACCGTACGAATTTAATGCGAAAGGGGGAAGATCTCGGCATGTGCGAAATGAAATATGCTGTTATTACGATGGAATATGCGAAGCAACTAACAATTTCAATCTATTCGGTATCATAAATCTAGCGATTCTTAATTCTTCGGCGTGCGACGCGCTTTATTTATTGCGTCTAAGCTAATTTTCACACGTTTTTCCATTAATTTTATTTACATTTTTTTAATTCGTGATCTTGAACGTTCGCTTCGATAATCACCATCAACTACGAAGAAGCTCGAACTTCTTTTGTTCGATTTTTATTAATATTCTTCATGCAAAACGACTGATCGAATGTTTATAATGCCATTACGAAATTCGTTTAGTCGAATCGAAAATTCATCGTACGGCATTGAAATTGGTAATTAGGCTCCTTTAATAATACGCACGCATATTAAACTAATGTAGATAGTCGACTGTTAATAGAATTCAACAGTGATTGTCAGTTGACAAAGAACATTTCCTAAAGTTAACAATCGTATGGCGAAACTTCTTTGTCCAAATATCAGTCTCACCAAGCGACACAATACTGTGAAAATTCGTAAACGTTTCAATCGATGGCAGCGTTTTTCCTTTTGCGAAAGGTTATAATTTTCTTGGATAAGCTCGTTTTTTTCGGCACTTACAAGACGTTTCCTTCGACTCCCTCTTCGTGTTCGTGTCTCATTGTGCGATTGAAAAGATTCTGATGGACGTTAACGCAGGAAAATCGAGTGGAAAATGCGAGTGATTGACGGCTAACATTATTGCTGCTTAGCAAATTGGAAAATATCGTAGGAAAAGTGATTTTTAAAAACCCCGAAGAACTTGTATGTGTATGTATATATCATCGTCTAGTTAAAATATCTCCATTAGATTATGAAGCGTAACTAAAAGACCACCTGCAGTGTCACCCTGCATTCTCTACAAACTCTATTTAATAGTGATGATGATGATGATAAGAAGGAAAAAATACAAATTACTTCGACATTAAGTAGAAATCCTTCAAGTGGCGTACCACTGCGAGCTTTTTTCTTCTGTCTTATTGAATGAAAAATAAAAGCACGTCATTTATTATTAACCATCTTCCGTCCATTTGCAAGAAGTTATGATTATACCAGTTCAATAATAGAAGACGACGTTGCAAATTTTAAACAATGTGCCGGAGCTTGGCGAGAGAGTGCTAATGTTACCATCGCTATTTAAACATTCCAGCCATTTTATTCGTTTTCTGCTCCTCTTCGCGAGCATCCATTATTCCAGCCATCCTTTATCGCAATATTGTTGATGCACATAACTTATTACATTTACTATCTAATAAATATAGATTGCACGTGAACGATATTAACCTATTCAAATAATGGGCACATTGTTGTAAAGATTTCGCTGCCTTTTTTTTTCTCTCTTTCGCCCGAACAAAACGAGGCAAAAACCTCTTCGTAATCCATTTGTCTGGAAAACAATGGGAAATATGCTATTGAAAATTAGTACCCTTTCATATTGCCATTTTTCCTTTTATCGGATACAATTAAGAATCGAAGAAGGAAATAAAAATCGAAAATGATCTTATAATAACGATGACGGTAATAATGTTTAAAACGAAGGCAGAACGACGTCTACTTACACGTTGAAGAGGCAACGATGAAGATAACAATTAGAAATTTCTTGAAAGAGCTATTAAAAAGGAAGCTACGTTCAAACCGTGGGTAATTATTACATTATCCTAAGAATTCCTATTTGATTTGTAAACTATCACGTTCAAGAATTTTACGAGACCATCTAACTCGTAAGCGAGCGAGAGAGAGATAATGATACAAAAGAAAATATCTAACGTAATTCCTCATGTACAAATACAGATGTGGATGGCTTCCTTCTTCATCTTTCTCTACCCATTTTCTCGGGTAGCAAAAATATTTTTAATACGCAACATGCGTGAAAGAAGTTTCCAGAGAACGTCCAAACTAAATGGCATCGACCATATGAGCGGCGCATATGTAATTTAATATTGATTTATAGGTTTATAATAATATGAAATAAAATGTTATAACGTAATTGATGAAGAATTTACGACAACGGCAAAAAAGAAGACGACAACTAAAAATGAGAAACTAAAACTCATAAATATGTAGTAGAGACGGAATAGAGGACACAAATAAACGATCCGTGCAAAAAGAATCCTATCGATAATCGGAGGATGGTAACAACCAACTGATGGGAGGAAGAAGTAAAAGCGGATGATGGAGGAGGAGAAGAAGAAGTAGAAGAAGAAGAAGAACCAGTGGAATAAACACAAAAAATAGGAACATACAAGACGACGACGAGGGAAAAAGGAGGAAAAGAGTTGGTACGAGAAAACGAAAAACTTGAATTGCCTCTCTAGTGTCACGTTTGCTGCATTTCCATATTCAGACTATTGCAGGAGTGTCTCGCTCTCTCTCTCTCTCTCTCTCTCTCTTCGTCTCTTTTCCTCGTTAGTAACAAAAATGTCATCTTCGTACTCACTGCATATGGTTTATCTATGAGATTAGTACGTTTTACACAATTATCAAGGAATTATCAACGTCTAATTTTCTGTTTCGTACAACGTAAAACAACGACAACTAAGCAACAAGAAGAGACGAAGCAAACGAACGAACAACAGCAAGTACCGAGTGGTTGAATACGAAAAAAGACGACGGAAAAAGGGCAAAAAAGGGATATAATAATAAATAGATAAAGCTACTAACAAGCAGTTAACCGTTTCATTTTTCGTTTATCCTCTCGTTGAGAAAATTCTTCCACGCTGCCACCAACTACATAAAATGATAATCGAGAAGTTTCTTATGGGTTTATCAAACGTACAGAGAAAAAATAATGGACCAGTCGCCATATAAATGAAGAAGACTGCTCCGCTACGGAAATGAATCAATCGTTTACGTCATTTTAAAAATATTCCTTTGATATACGGTTTGGTAATGTTAAAGTTATTGGTGAGGAATATCTCGATGGCATATTCTACGGTTATTACATTATAAATGGTACCATAAGCTTCATATACATACAGACACAGTTTATGGGGACGGTTCGAGCGAAGCTTATCCACGTGTGCGCACGTCAATATTTTACAAGAAAGCTTCAACGTGTCGAACATCGATGATAATATTTTTATTTCATTCGAACAACGATCCTCAATAATGCAGAATGCCAAAGTCAAGAACGAAAAGAAAATGAAAGTTAGCAAAAATTCCCAAGGAAGCACGCACGTTTTATTATGCAAAACCTTAGTCGTACCTTAAAGTTTGCGTCTTTGTTTATTGCGACTTGCGGTTAGAGCAAGGTTCTTTCTCGCTTCGAGGAATTCATTTTCGATGGCATCATCAAACAGTACTTACCTTCGAAACAATTGTGCCATTTAATTGTAAAGTTTCCAATTTGCTCGCGTTTCTTCGCTACTTTATTAACGGTTTCTCAACTGGAACACATTTTTCATTCGGCTCTCATCTATGTACGTATCTTTTGCCTCTCTTCTATTTTCTTCCTCTTTTTTTTTTAAATATCATCTCAGTTAATGATAACTTCAGCTGTTTGCCGTTGTTTGTTGGCAAATAACGAACGTAAAAATATTATTTATAACAAATTATAACGTTGTTCCGTTCGCTTATTATAATTAAAATCCAACTTGGATTATTATTAAATTGTAATAATAGCATGTGTTAAATTAAAAGAAAAGAAGGATTGAAATAAAGATATTTAATAGATGGTACTGGAAGCTATTTTACTATTCCTCCCGTGTTTTTTGTTCTTGGTTTTGTACTTTACATACAAATACAACGTGTTATTACTACAATAAATCTTAATTGTTATTAAAATGTCTTTGGCATCGTTTATCCTTAACATTTCAATTCTTTTTCCAAAACGCAAAAAAATCTTTTGCACATTATTGTTTGTTATTAACTTCCGTAAAATTAAAATAAAATTCTTCTCGACGTACTACAATCAAATATAGCAATTGTTATTGATGATTTCTCACTCAAAAAAAAATTGTTAAGACGATTATGCCTTTGCAAAATCGAGGCTAGCAACAATTGATTGGTCATAATTTGTGCGTTTAAACATATTTTTTCAATAAAGCTATAAAAATTAAAATCTTGACGAATAAGTTGCAAGGTATCAGTTATTCAAATGGGATTGGGGAGGTCGATTACGAATAATTCTTATATTTCTCTTACAATTTATTGTTATTGTTTAGTTAGTTTCCGTATTTATTATAAACTGTTTAAAACCTTAATATTTCTACCGCTGCCGCAGATGGCGCGACAATAACAGATATTATTCGCAATAAAATATTATTGTTGTCGCGATGCCTTTTCGCCTTAAATAAAATACCATAAACGAAAATGCAATTGAATCAATGTTATGGTCTTTGTTTTATGGTCTCGTTTATATATTAAGGAGATGGAACGGTTCAAGGGAACGAACAGATATCATCATCATCATTGGCCTCTTATTTCTCCTCTATAACGTTTTTTTTTCTTCTTCTTCGTCGTCTCTTGTTTGTTTTCTTAGCAGTAGTACCAGTAATTGAGTTATTTACCATATATTGCATCGTACCTATGCGAAGACGACTTGCAAGATTTAAACGATACAAGCAACAACGAAACTTTAATTATTTGCTTGCAACGCGAAGAAAGTTCAAGTACACACGTGGAATTTCTTCGATTTGTATTCATAAAAGAAAACAAAAATGATTTATTATCGAAAAAAAGAAAAACGAGAAATCATTGAGAAACGACTTTGTTTAGAGGCTAAATGATTTCAATCGGATTCGCCGAAAAACCAAATTTCCACTCGTTAAACAATTATTATAATCAAAAGAAAACACTGAATGGAAATGACAATAAAAGTGAAGAACAAACGCGACAACGTGGATGGAATGGGAGATAAAAGAAATGGAATAAGGAGGAATTGCAAAGCGACGACGACAATTTAGAGCTCATATTAAACGTGCACCTGGTATGAAATGTCATCTATTTTATTCGACTTAACTAGCATTTATCGATTACCCAGAACAGGCTACGGCATCACGTTTCGTAAGAGACTCTTGTCGTACACACGTACGCTTTAAAGTGAGATGGACGAAGGGAAGAGGATTATTACGAGGGCGACGAAGAAGCAAAAGGACGCCTTAATAATAAACCCGAAAAGAAAAATCGTAAAAAGAGCGTGAAGACAATGAAATTGATGATAATAATAAAGAAGAGAAAACAGGAGAAAGAAACCACTTAAAGCAGGATTTTTCCATTAGTAAAGGAAAAAGTCGCCTTGTAAAGTATGTTAGAAGGAAAGTCCAAAAAAAAAAGGACTCCCGTATATAAGTAATTTATATTTCGAAAATGGAGTGAAAAAGGACGTAGAAAACAGGACCGATGAAAGAACGAATTGATAGATGAGAGATTGATAAAAGTGCTTCTGAAGAGCCCTAATAGAAAACGCCACATACCATTTAGATTTCTGTCATACAGGCATACACGGTCGATTCTCTATTTCATTTTTCTTTCACTAAGGTCAAGTACGGTAGCCACGACATCTGATAGACGTCTTTTTATAACAATATCATCGACCGACTCCTTTTCATCGTCGCTCCTCGCTTCCATTTCAACTTTCTTTCCACCGTACTCGCTTATTATTTTACATGTGTATTATTAACACGTGTCTAACTTCGTCGAGAAGCGGACGTCTCTTGAAATTGAATATCATTACCATCGATATTTAATAGATTGAATTAGAAATTGCGAGGAAGTAAATAAACGAAGCGATGAGAGAACGCGGATTTATTCGATCTATAAAACATTGATGGTGCGTATGAAGAAGGACGATTGATTGCCGGCACCAAATGAATCGCAGTGCCCGCTTATGGCACCATTAATATTTCGCAACGGACTCGTCCGTTTTTCCTTGCGAGTCCGAACAATTTGTAATCATCGAAATCTCCCCGGCTCCCTCGGCCAATCTCCAACTCTTTCCGTCTCGTTTATTATAATTTTAAATGCAAATCGTTTATCAATTTAAATGTAAACGTAACGGAGTTGTGGCGGTAGAAACGAGGATTTCTCCAATCGTTAGCCACGGTGTCTCGTAAGAGCCGCGGCAAGCTTACGAGACTCGAACATTAATCAAAATAGAACGAGATTGATTTCGATATTATATTAATAAGAAAATAAGCAAAGAGACGCGCATCGACGTCTTCCTATCGGGTTTGTCGAAGAGTCGGACGTCTTTTCGCCTGACGTACGCACATAAATCACTTCTTGATGCTGATGTACGGTAGGGAATACATGCAAATTCGTTTGTGCAAAAAGCAGCCTCCTTCATCCTCTTTCTCGCTCTTATTTTTATTGCTATTGCCGTTCTTCTCCCAACGTACCATCGTCGTTATTCCTTCATATGTTCTTTAAAACAAACGATTTATAATGAAAGCATCGTTTGCGATTAACAAAAATCGAAAGTGACTTTTTATTGCTTATTCGGGACTTTTCAGCCATTCGTAAATAAACAATGGAAAGCGGTGCCAAATTTCACGCGGACCGTCCGAATAATTCGCGAATTGTCAAACACGCAACGATTGCAACACGACGTGCATCGCCTCTTTCACCGTTGTATAATAATTAATGACGACGATGGTAATTGATTGTTATCGAAACGAAATGTGTCGTTTACATAACGCGAGACGGGTCCCGGAACTTTATGATGGCGCCTCGAACTCTTTGTTTCCTTTTCTCTTTCTTCTTATTGTCCTTCGCCTCTACCACCATCATCGGCCACATCGCTGCGTGCATTCAAAACGCATTAATCCGGCATCGCTTTTTATGTTCGGTCGAAGATAATAAACGGTCACTTTCTCTTCGTTTTTGCTGCCTGCGTCTCTCGGGATGGCATCGGTATTTCTCGGTCGTTATCAACTCGATTCTCTATCTATAATCTATTAAGCGTGGAATCTATTTCGAAATCGACGAAACCAATAAAATTCTTAACGAGCTGCAGCATTATTAACAAACGTAATTATTCGGTTGTATAATGTTCGAATTACAATCGATAATGGGGGAAAGGTAGAAGAGATTTCTGCAGACGCTGCTCTTCCTTCCTTTCCTTCTCAGGTAATTCCTTGTAATCGAATTGTGTGACACAATTTACAGCTACTAAAGGGCAGAGACGTAGAAGTGAATTAACAACAATAAAATGGAATTAGAGGAACGAAAGGAAGAAACGAAGACAACGAAATAAATCTCCTGACACACACAATCTAATCTTATGGCAGGAATAATAATGATATGATAATAATAACGATAGAGGAAAAAGGGCGTTTAATTAGATACACTTTATGTTATATGGTGTGTGAATAGAAAACCAGATTTAATGCCGTCGAATAAATAACGTAGATCCGTAACATAAGTGTGGTAACACGTTATTTAACAACGACGGAGCGGAGAACTTTTATTGTCATTCATTTTTTTTTAAATTTCTTCAGGATTGTTAAATGAATTGTTCGAAACGGAGAAAATCTTATCCCCAACAATTAATTCCCTCCGTTAACGGACCCTCTTTAAAAAACCGTTTACAATTCCTCTCGTGAAGGGACAATTATTATAATTTAAAGTCTTTTCATTTGCTCCTCACAAACGAACTGGACGCTTTCATAATAACTTTCGTTTAATTGTTTGTACGTGTGTTTCGTTTAATGTTGCGTAAGACGAGGAGAAGAAAAGTGTCGATGGATTAACATCAGTTGGCCAGTTGAGAAGGCTCCTGTCGAGGGAAATTCGTGAAGCTCTTGACGATCGACCTTGATACGATTTATCTAATTCCAACGAACCGAATAAATTCTTCATCGAATCGTACGATTAGATCTGGGCTCAGGACGGCATCCAAACGATTGATATCGGTTGGGAAAGACTTTCCCAAACGATAATCGTTGACTTGTAGCGAGTGAAAAGTGCAATAATCTATGACATTAATAAATGTTACCGATCGAATTTCACGGTAAAAAAGTTTAATAATTAACTAGTTTATTGCGAGGCAGCTGCTTTTAAAGTGCGCCAATTTGGTCAAAGAGAGAGAGAGAGAGACATCGGAGAAGCAAGAGGAGGAAGCCAAGTGGTTGCCTTAATAAAATTAATAAGGACGTTTCTTTTTGCTCGTTTTTCAAAAAGGAATTAATAAAATGAGGTTTTCTTTTGCGTACGTACGTCCTTGGCGGCATTAAAATATAATAATAAGACCGACACCGATAGATACGCCTAAGTATACTTACGCAGACGTACGTTTATCCTTTTAGCAGTAAATCAATGTATTTTGCGCCACATTATCAATTAACCTCTTGCATGTAACAAACCCAGAACGTCTGCGACGTGTCTTTATCTAACAACTTGTCTTTTAATAAAAGTAACTAGCTGATAGCCTAAAATTCGCATCTTTTGATGTGTTGACGCTTATTTGGCGTCGGAATCAAAATTATTGTTTGATTCTAGTTTGTGTGGTTGTAGTAAAAACACTTGAGAACCTTTTACACTACCTTGCTTTATTAAATAACAATTAATTTTTATCACAAGAAAAGGCCCAAGGATTGGTACACTTTCACTTATGAAACATAAAGAATCTTTCTATTTACAATATAGTTTAATGTGCTGCTTCTTTGCACATTCTCCTGTTTTTAATTATCGTAAAACAGTTAACATATTAACGACACCTGATTTTAATAACTTTATTTTCTCAATGAATATTCTGAACCGTTCTTTTCGAGTACTAAAAGCAATCTGCCCTCTTAACTATTTTTCGCTTTCATTATACAGGATAAGGCTTAACACCTACAATCGTAACTCTATGAAAGAGGAGCACAAAAATGGCACAATAAACGCCAAGTGATGGCTTATCTGCAATTCCTGCTTATGTATTGACAATACCCTTTAACAATCATAACAATACTCTTTAACAGTATTAACAAATAATCTTTACAATATTTTATTTAGAACTAATATACTGGGGAATTTCTCCCATTTGTCAATCTTACGCGAACATGATGATTGATTGTTCCGTGTTAAACCACATTTTATAATTATTTGCAACCACACGTACCCTATGTAAGAGTGACTTTAGCATTTTTGCACAAACGTATTTTGGAGCTCTTAAATTGATTAACTATGGAGAGACATTATAGATCGATTAACTAAGGTTTCCATGTGAGTTTTCAGTTGAGTTTTATTAATTTTTTGCCTTTTTCTTTCTTCAAGTTTTGCAATTTTACAGAAAGGTTTCTGTTTTGTTGAATTTTTGAAGATTGACCGTCATATTTTTATCGAAGAATGCAGAAGTTTTCATTTCATTTCTTCCATCCAAGTTTATCCCATTATGAAATTCCATCCAATGTACCTTGGTAAAAATCCCTTTGTTCGTTTCAGATCGAGATTTACGTTATCTTCGTTATTACACACCGTCATTATTATAATTGTCAAGTGCAATTCTTCCTCTTAAACCTACACTTGAAACGAGATAAGTAGGGGTAAAAATTTGTGAGGGCTGATAGCGATAATAGGATCCATTTAAGAAGAGAGACAACATTTTAGGGGTTTAAATGTAAATCAACCTTTACCTTTACGTTTAATCTCTTAAATTCCATCTTGTCACTTATTATAAATATCCTTTTCGCTTGCTGGCGTTACACGAGTTGCTCGTGACGTTCTCTCTCTTCTTCGGATCGAAACCACTTTTGGTGTTTGTGTTAGATGAAAGAAACCGTTTTCCCATTTGATTGTAAGTAGCAATAGAATCAGTTTTGGAAGCCTCGAGATTGGCCAGCCGGAGAAAGGAACAATTAGCACATTGATTGCGATTACAGTGAATTTTAATTAGATTTGCATTATTCGTCAAATCGAATCAAATCTCAAGGTGATCGTGTTTTACATACGAGGCGAATCGAACGCCGATATTTGCATTCAAAAATTTAATTAAACACTATTTAAAATGAAATTGCAATCGTTCTCCTGCGTCCTGTATCAATTTAATTCTCCTATTATTACTCTCTTTTGTACATTATCCTTTCATCTCGTCCTCTTTCCTTGAAATTGCATCGTTGTTCTGAAAATATTTCAATTAAACGCGAAAGTTAACAAAGAGGCAGGGACGCGAGTCGAAGAGGAATACAAAAAATTAATAAAAGGAAAGAGGAAAATGAGTTTAATTTTTAATGAATCTCCCTTGAAGAGCGCAAGGATTTTATATAATTATTTTAAATTACACGCTGTTAAATATAATATATTATAATAATAATTAATTAACAATAACAACATTCTATTAAAGAAATCTTTGTTGCTCTCTTATCAGCGGCGTTGTTATTAATAAATTTAAAAAGGAATTGAAGTGCACGACGAAGAAGCTTCATCTAATTTAATCTTCCTTCGTTCTTTTTTTTTTGCTTTTCTTTAAAAATGATATAACGAACGAGAAAAAAAAGAAGGAAAATCGCAAACGAAGAGGAAAAGAATAAGACAAAAAGAAAAGGGTCGCTGGAGGGAAAAAGAAGGCTAAAGGCTGAAGTGAACCGGTTTCAATGATAAATTTAATATAGATTGTTAACGAAAATTATGACAACATAATTACGTTCATCATCGTGAAAGATATTTATATAAATATGTAATGTCAACAGAGGTGGATCTTCTTTTAATTTCCAATTCGTTTTATTTTAACCCCCATTTAAGTTGCAGCCGTTATCTTTCTTCTTTCGTTTCCCCTTCGTCGATCTCTTCGTTCTTATTCGTCATTTATTAATATTAATAATACCTAAACGGAAATAGAAATATTATCGTAATTTTCCTTTAATAATGCAACATCTGCACGTGCTCTTCATTATTTTCCATCCATTTTCAGCATCTTCTTTTATTTATTGTTCCTCTTCTTTTCACATTTTTTTTTCTGTTGCACTGTGCTTTACGTTCTTTTTTCCTCTTCCTTCTTTCTGTTGGATGTGTAGTAATAAAAGTATTAAGTAACATTAAAATGAACAATCTTTCACATTGAAGTCAACATAAATCATACGCAACAACGGACTCTTAATGTATTGTAATTATACGAAATTGACACGCGAGGCTGAAGGATTGTGGCAGTAAGAAACGAGGAGGAAAGTTTACATTTTATTACGCAAGAGAAGACATTTAAATGTCGTCGACTATTTCGATTCTGGACTAACGTAAATCATTTCAAAATCTATTGTTTTTACATTTAAAATTCGGATTGATAAAGCTGTTGAAATTTACTTAAAAGCTATCGAGCTTTTTATTCCGCAAACGTAAGAAGATTCGTCAAGTCCGATAAAGTTTGTTACAAACTTAAGTTAAACGAAATGGATTAAGTGAAACGGTGTTAATTTGCTTTGGCTTTTCTTCGCTTCTTTGGAAACGAACGTAATTCCAATTTATTTCGTCGAATTTATTAGATAAATCCCCATCTCGTTTACGACCGCGAGGAAATCGTCGCAATAACAATTCGTATCAATTATTAACTCGATTTGCATAGGCCTGGAATTAGTTTTCTTCGCCGGCCTCAATTACGCTGCATCCACTTAAGTTTGCTCGTATTTTATCTATTCTACTTGAGATTAGCTGCAAACGGGAATGCGAGAGAATGAAATTTAATTCCTCGACATTATGCGTCTCGTTCGTGAATATTATCTATCGTTGATTCCATTGAACTTCTGTGATCCAGCCCTTTTGGTATCTGCCCATTTTTGTTTGAATTATTATTAATACGTACATTCCAAATAATTCCCTATTGTTTCAACGCCCATCAATACGAAATTCTTGCGTCTCTCTTTTCCCGTTTAAATTTCTAATGTGCTTATAAATGTTGAATTATCTATTTGGAACCAAGAACAAGTTTAATCTTATTCTAAAACGTTCGAACGAAAATTATATAAAACTGAAGAAGAAGAATCGAGGAAATAAAAGGATGAAAAGAAGCGTAGAATGTGGACGAGGAAAGGCCCCATTTTATGCGATAAGAATGTGACAGAACTGTCGTTTAGTTATTATGTAGTCTTAGATATAAAATCGAATAGTTTTCTTTATTCTTCGGCTGTTGGCGCCATTGGAATAGCTAGTCTACATCATACATTGTTATTGGTTAACTATTACATTATTAAAACGCTATATACAAGATGTATTAATATGAGTTCGTTTACTCGCGCGCTCGCCAATAACTTACATCAATTTCGTTCTTAATCCTTTGCCATTTTATTTCTTCTCTGGTTGTTCTCTTTTTACTTGTTCGTCGATGTTTTGCTGTTGTTGTCGTCGTTGTTCTTTATTTCTTCGATACTTGTTATGACTACACAATTCAATTAGATGTAGCCACATTCTTGTGCGCGAATTTCTTTCTCTTCTTATTAATCCCAACTACGCTATAGAGATATTATACTTGGAGACTCGCACAGAAATCACTAATGGAATAAGTTTCGATTGAACGACCTTAATAAATGTTCGATAATGAATCCTTGAGCAATTTACTTTAAAAAGTAAAAGAAATCATCCACTTTTGTTATTCAAATGAACTTCCGGCTATTAGTAAAACCGTTCGTTGCTATTGGTAAAAATCACTTTCGCATGACCAAATCGAGCCGGTTAATCCCTGTTAAGTAGAATTCCATTTACTCCGTCTCGGATAATGAAAGTATTAACGTACTGTTATAGGTCATCCTGTATATTATTTTGTTGCTAATAGCGAACAGAGAAGGAACGCAAGAAAAGTGATCCAAAAAAAGTGTTGGAGGTGTTTAGAAGAAAAGACGAAGGTGTCGTACGAAATGAAAGAGCATAAGCGAGAGCGACAGAGAGAGAGAGAGAGAGACGGTCGCAAAACTGCATTCTTAAAATAGTTAACCTCGATGGTCAAATAACAACGTATTTAGAGCACTCCTTTCGATATTTTCAACGATATTTCTTATTATACGTTCATAATAAAAGTTTTATAGCGACGACGACGACGACGACAACCTCTTTCACTTCCATCTTTCGCACTTGGCAACCGGCCGAAGTTTCGACGGAATTAGCCAACGCTTCGGGCCGAAATTAATTATCGCAAGCAAATTATTTTGTAATCAATAATTGCAGTGATTAATACAGCGAAGTGCAGATGCGCGTGTCAATTGTTACCTTCGCAGTCTCCAACCAACAATGATGTCTTTATGTTAATTCGTTTTCTCTCACAATTTACAATTTTTGTTCTTGTTCTTGTTGTTGTTATTCCTGTTGTTGCTCTTGTTGTTTCATCGGTTTGTGGTTCTTTATTTTCCCCTCTTTCTCGATCGACGTTATTATTGTTACATTACCATTAACAAGAGCGTATGTTATTATTGTAACCAAACAGGTGTTTCTATTGTTCTAGTCCCTTTTTCTTCTTCTGCTGCGGAATAAATTAATTCCCGATCGGTGTTGATGATAATAAATTGATGTAACTCTCTTTCCCTCTTTCAGTCTCTATCTGCTTATTGTCATCTTCATTTAAGCAACGATCATACCGGTGGACGATGATTGTGTGTAATACGATTATAATGAATTGTGTATGTGCGTATGTTATTTGCATAATTTGCCGTATCATTGTGTTACTACACGCTGTTGTAATTCTATCAGTGGTCGTTAATGAATTGCGCAAAAAAAATGAGACATTAACAATTTTCACGCAATAATTGCAACAAGCTTTATAATTGCGCAAACGAAAAAGCGGACTGAGAGGAAAAGGAAAGAGTTTAACGAGAAACAAGAAAGGTCTCTCGGGCTGATAACGCAAGCCGATGGGCAGATAAAATCGAAAGGTGTCTCGTACAATGATAGAAGCAGATAGAAAATAATAAAAGAAAAATGAAAGAACGCAAAGGCTTCAATAGGATAACATTATAGATTAGAGGAGATAGGAGAAACGTTACAAGAGTCATGACCGTCGAATAAAAACGATTCGCCTCTATCTTTCGCTTCATCCTAACGCGAGAGAGTTTGAAAGTAAAAGCTCCGAGGCTCGCTGGAACAAAGGAATCAGTATCGAAATACAGACGATGATGGTCTTTGAAAATGACGATAAACTACGAGCTTAACAAAACAACAATTAAATTTCAGGTAAACGTTTCATTTACCATTCGCACCTCATTATATTGCCGCGTTCAGACGGACAGACGTTCATATTACCCCAACGGTTTCGGTTCATTTTAATATGATCCTCGAAGGAAGCGAGTAAAATGGAAACAAAATCGAATCCGCCACTTATACGTACGAGCCAATAGTCTAGATTTTATGTTACCACTTTTCTTTTTGTGTCCCCATCGTTTTGCTTCACTTTTTAATAAAGGTTCGTTTACTTACCACTCGTCGAAGTCTCTTTCTCTCTTTCCCCTGGCCGTTCATTCTTTTTACTCCGTACGCTACTTATTTATATAAATATATTTATAAAAGTTTGGTTTAACGACTTTAATATTTCAGAGATAGTGTCCGCTTTTTTGTTGTTAGTTTGTTACTGGTTTTTATTTTGTCGTCGTTTATTTTGTTCCTTTTACTGCACTGTTGTTGTTGTTGTTGTTGTTGCTGTAGAGTTGAAGTAGTCGTGAGCGATCTCGCTCGTTTCTTTTGTATTTTCATTCCTTTGCCCATTTATTCTCTTCATTTTAACTTTTACTCGTAGTTAAAGTAAGAATCCAGATGCCAGATAAGTTTGCTTCAATTACTTTTACACGAAAAATGTTTGCACCTTTAATTTTCACGTATGAACGTATCGAAAGACGATCGTCATGCGAAGCTTTTCGTTTTAATTGGTGGACGTAATAACAATAACGACAATTTATCTCTTTAACGTAACTTCGCTGCTTTTATAACAATGTATTTACAATACAGAGGATTTACGCGAAGGCAAAAGGAACGAGTGCTGAAGCAGTTAACGAAGGCTGAAGGGAACGAAACGAAGGAAACCTTTAACTATTTAAAATGTACATTTAAAACCAAACACACTCGCACGTCGGGTGTATGTGTGTGTGTGTGTATGTAAGTGAATAATCTTTAGATAAATCGAATCTTCTTCAGTAATTACCTCTTTGCAACACTGGCGCCTAAAGCGCTACTCTACGCCTTAAATGGTCATAAAGGGTTTTCTTAACATCTCTTATTTTCCTATCTCCCTTGCTCTCTCTCTCTCTCTCTCTCTCGCGCGCACACATATTTTTTCCCTTCGTTCGTTCACGTTCCGCAGATTTCTTTTGCTTTCATCGTTTCTGCACGTTTTCGTAATGCTAAATATTATACAATTAAAACGGAGAGAGAGAGAGAGAGAGAGAGAGAAAAAGCAGTTTAATTATTTATGGCCGTTGTTAAAACTGTGGCCATTAAAATAATCTTTCCACGATTGTTTCGTACGAATGGTCGTTGTGGTAGGATCGAAACAAATCAAAGTACAAAATTTGAAAAGGAACAAAACGGTTATATAAAATCTTTCCCTTTTGCCTTTGGTGTTAACTCTTCATTCGAAAGGAGACTCGAGCGGCGAGTGAAACCGTTTCGATCGCTTCCTTCGAGAAGATAATTAAAACGTTAATGTGCGAGATTAGAGAGCGGGTTGTTTTTAACGGGTTCTTTCTTTTTTCCAAATTAACTTCTTTAATTAAATAACACGCCCACAAATTATACAATGGTAATAATTATTTAATTGCGTTTTAATTCAATTAGCTGAAAGACGTTCCATGTTGGAAGCGGTTCGTATTAGAACGATTAGGATAAGATGGAGAGCGGTCGAGAACGTCTTCAGTTATCCTTGAACGTTAATTAAAGAGAAAGCAAGTGAAAACTTATCTCCGGAATGCCGTATCGAACGACTGAAATGAAGAAGATTTAGTGGAAAAGCGTTTCTTCTGTCTAACACAAACGCGACCGATAGTTTACCTAATGAGTTGCAGGTGGAGGTTTTCTTTAATTATTAGCAAACGTTCTGAAACTCATTAACGCACCCTACTACCGTTTTGGTTAACACTGTTATTTCGCTGAAACTAAAACAATTGCGAGCCTTTGTTAATGAAGAAATTAAAATGTTATTATAACAAGCTTTGGTAATTAAGGTTTCGTTAAATTATTAATTATCACGTACAGTCGCTCGTTGTTCTTGCTGTTGTTTTTGCCATTTAAGTTGAAATAGTTAAGACATGAATAACGTTCCATGCTTGTTTAATAATAATAAAGAAACAAATAACATTTTAAAACTATAAAATAACGAGTGTATATGGAATTCGTTCAATTTGTTCTTGTTTTACGTAATGCCAGTTAAACTGTAACTCCTCGTGTTCGTTCGGTTTGTTTCTTTTCCTCTCGGCGTTAAAATGTTACAATTTTATGGTTTTCGTTTTTGCATTTCTTTTAACAAATTGCGATATTAATAAATTGCATTTTCTAAAAGTAACACTTTTGTTTATGGCAAATCTCTTTCAGTTTCTTGACTCGAAATCATAACGTGAAATAAGGAAAAAAATTGGAAAAAGAGGTAAAAAGGATTCAATTTTAAATCGTGACCATTTGCTTACAATAATAAATATACATTTGTTTATAATTTTCTTACTTTCGTTACGTTAGTTGACTTAATAACAACAACAACGTTTAAACATTATCGTAAATTGAATTCTGCTAAAGTTCAAATGTTTGATAGTCGTAATATTAAACTGTTGAACATTTAAATTAATTAATTTAATTAAAAGTGGAGGACAAGTAAGTAGTTCGCAGCAATGTAGTAGCGGATTATTAAGATAAGAATCAATAAAGTGCATAAAAAGACAGAAAGGAAAACCAATCATTGCGTTCGCATTATTGAATAATAATTGTATCGAGTGCCATTATAATTGAATTTGAAATAGGTGAACGATAAAGTACGAATTTGCTGGAATGCGAGATGATTTAGATTAAAATTCATGCGAATAAATTGCACGAGCTGCTCCATTTTAATATCGACTTGTTTGCAAAGTTTGCAAAAAATATAATAAACAACAAATCGACAGCAGCAAGAAAAAGTATGGCAAAGAAAAGGGGGACGTTAATTGCTAGCTTGAGTAAATAAAGATTTTTGCTTAAATTATGTTTAATGAAAGAAGACGAAAAAGGAGCAAAGAGAAGAAGTGAAGAGCTGCCGAAGAAGTGGAGGAAAATTATTACTTTTTCTTTCCTTCTCGTCGTTTCTTCTTCATAACGTATATAAAAGTAGGTATAATAATAATAATAATTCAACACATTAGTTACAATATCAGTCGATGCATTGAATTATATCGATTTATTAAACCAGTTTTATTAGTCAAGGTTTCTTATCTGTCGGTCTCTTAAATAATAATAATAATAAAATTGTACTGATTTTTTCCACCTAGTTTAATGCCTCAATCGGTTTTTTTTCGCTATACTTACACCAGTATTGGCAAACATTCTTTTACTTTATGCAAATTAAGTTCGTACGCACACACACACGCGCGTAGAAAAAGAATCAATTAAGAATTGAATTCATAAAATCATATTATTACCACTATTAATCAAATTCTCATTCAAACGACCGTTTGGAAATTGTATATAAATCAAACGACGAAAGGGAGAAATCTTGATAGAAAAATATAAAGAATCTATGAGTTAATTAAACGAGAAAAGAAAAGAACCGTCTCTTACACATATAAAGAAGACAACAGCCAGCAATAACTATACCAAGAGACACATTGGCAATGCTGCAACTTTGGATGGACTCCTTTTCTGTCGTCTTCCTTTCCTTTTTTATTTCCTTTCCTTTCTTGTCCGCTCATTCATTCATTCCACGACTTTTTCCAGCAAAAAAAGAAACGAAGAATTGTAAGGAGTCTTATTTGTTCTCTTTCCACCGTACATACGTTTCCAATTAACTTATTACTAATTAAGTATTAACAATTTTTACAAGTTTATTAATTATGTATATGGTACACACTTGCATCCATCGCGTATATCGGTATTAACAAGCTTCACAATTTATCATCTCGAATAGAGATGATAATTAACGTGCGAATTGGAAAAGATTTATGTGAAATTTTCCTTTGATACGTCTCTGACGTTTTCCTTAATTAATTTTTCAAACGTACATCTTTAATCCTCGATACGCCAGAGACGATCCATTCGAGAAGTAAGTCGTGGTAAATTGAAATTGTTCTTCTTCTCGATCCCGACATTGATCATTTAATTATAACAAATACTCGATTTAATGCTTCCCTTCAACTGAAACCTCTGCGAGAAGTCGAAATTTAAAGGTCCCATATAAAAACTTCATCTTAAACGCATTATTTTTTGTTAAGTTCTTGTTTTCTCTTCACCTGTTTGTACTTCTTGATTTCAACTTCGTTCACGTCATTTAAAATACCTTTTGTGAATATATAGAGGATGAATGATTTTCTACAAAAGACATTACAAGCGAGAGAGAGATTAGTAGAGAAAAAAATTAGTGAATAACATTCGCGCCATCTAATTTACATAAAGGAACATTGACATTTGAATGCCATTCTCAAGACATTGTCGTCAATATGGTAAATCCTTTAAGCAGCAAAGAAAAATATTAGTGTATGAAAAACGACGAGTGGAAGAGTAGAAAATGTTCGCGAGGAGCACGACAAGTTGTGACTTTTTTATGCAAAATGCGCCCTCATCGTACCACCGTGGAAGCCACTCGTTTTGAATACTTTCACCAATAACTTTAATATAAATAACGAAATTATTGCCATTGCAAAGGAGAGGAAATTTGCGAGAAATGCACGTTTCATTTGCTTTTTAATCTTAAAGCTAAAACGAATCAAAGGGCTTCTTCCGTTTTCCAGTGATAATTTCGACTTGAAAAAAGACGTTATTTCGCGAGAGCAAAGCAAACGTTTTGCACGTGAACGTCAAGAAATGGAAACTAGAAAAGTGTGTAATCATAATAAACTGGAATCACCTTCACTTAAACTCATCTTGTGCCGGAGCGATAAATCAATTGAAAATCTCCATTTTAATCCTCGGATTTATTTTAATGGTAATTTTATATTGCAATTTTAGTGCTTTAATACTTAAAAATAGAACGTTTTATTGTTAATAACAATAATGACGATACAACTATATGGCCCTTTCGATGTGAACAAAGAGCTAATAAAATTAATAAATGCCGATGAAAAAATTGTGTTTGTTACAATGTTCAGCCAATCAGCTTTTTTTGTGAAGATTTGCAAATAATTTCCTTTTTATATCGCGCTGTTTTGGCAAACGTCTCATTAATTTTCGAATTCGTTTCAAAATTTAACTCGCGAAGCATAAAAATCATTGGCTTACCTCTTGCGATGCGTTGGTGGCTGCTGCTGCTGTTGTTGATGATGATGACCGTTGAACGAGTGTCTCCTTGAATTCTTCGATTTCTTCTTTCGCTGACCCCTGACCTCGCTCTTATTTAATGCATCGTTACGCGTAAATTTCGCATTATTATTAATATTATAAATAGCAGATGTCGATGGTGCAGTGGCAGTGCTAGTAGTTGTTCTTGCGGTCGAGAACGAAGATGATAAAGATGAAGTCTGATGATTTATGACGAATTTCGATTTTAAATCGTACAGCCATTTCAATATACCACCGCCGCCATTATTCGTTGCAGCCGTTCGTTTCGCTTGACCGTAACGCTCCTTATTGCTGAAACGTAAGAAGAAGAAAGGAAATGAGCATTCGATTGGCGACTATTTCGGACGAGGCCCGCGTGCAAAAAATCAACGTAAATTTCGTTAAACAAATTTGTTCATAATTACTCGCGTAAACTTTTGATTTTCTTTCGTTATTCGGTTAATAGCAGCAGCGGTAATATTCAGTGAACGGCTGAAGACTTTCACTCTTTTATTGTACTTTTGAGACGATCTTTTTATAGGCACTTTTCGAGTTAAATGGGACGATTCAAAAGGAGAAGCGAAATGAATAACGACCACGAGACGAACGTGAAAATCCTACGCGGATTAATTAATAAACAATTAAGCGATTAAGTAAATGCAACATCCTCGTTACGGAGATCGTCGTCGTTATTAGCGTGAAATTCGCAAAAGGAAGTGCGATTATGATGATAATAACATTAAAAACAAAAACGAAATTAAAACGAAGTTGAGACGCTATTTTTCCACTGCAGATGTGACAACAGAGATAATAATCGTAGACATGTCAAGGGAGCTGTTGAAAGCAAGAACCAGATATAAATGTTATGCGGAGAACGATACGTGTATAAAACGGCGTCGTGGAATCCTTCTTCAATTTCGTCACATCTGCTGATTGTTCTTTCGTCCTCAACCTCTTCCATCCACCTCAGTTTTCGTTAGTCGTCCACCGACCAAATGCTATTCGATTTAATTAATCCGCGTGCATTGAAATTACATCAAAAGGCCGAGATTTCGGTGCGCCCCTCGTCGTCTCGCTGCAGCAACATTAACAATAACGATCGCTATAGGAAATCGCTAATCAAAAGCGAAAAAAGAGAGGCATCAGCATCAGCAAAATGAGAGAAGAAAAATAGAATCGCTTTTGTATGGGTGCAGAAGCAAAACAAAGAAACGAATCGAACAAGAAGTCGAGGGGAAAAAACGGAAAAGAACGCAGAGAAAATGGACGTAGAAGATGCAATCGGCGATTTCGTTTTTTACTCTTTCGCCTTCTGCACGTTGTGTTTGCCGTTTCGTTGCAGTTTGTTGTTGTTAAATTGCGTTTTCTGGACGGACTGTTGGACGGACGGACGGTTCATGGACCGGAGGCGTCGATATTGCATCGTGATTTATACAGGTCGTGTTGGAGGCTGGGACAAGGCAGTGACCTTCTCAAGGACATGCAGATCTCTCTCGCGCGCGAGAGAGAGAGAGAGAGCGAGAGAGGGCCGGTGTGCTGCAGCTGCTGCCGGACCAAACCGGTCCTGGCGAAGGTCCACAATGAAGACGTATGCACGAGATTACGCATAAATACCATTGGACAACTGTACGGCAATCCCGGATCTCTCTCTCTCTCGCTTATTCTACTGCACTTTTTCTTACTCTCCACTTCTTTTACTTCTCTGCGCTTTTTTCTTTGCCCTTTACGATTTTATTTTCTACCACTTTTGCTTTATTTTCCACGTCTTTCTATTTCTCATTCGCGAGACTCGTTCGAATTCTATCTAGTTTGCTGCAAGAATAAAAGAAAAACCGATGCGATCGTGCGATTGTTGCGTGGAAGTATGAGATTGAAGAATGTAATTTAATTTATAACGAATATTGGTTTGAAAAGAGCAAAAAGTTGAACGAGAAAATAAAGGACGAGATCGATTATAAAATGAAATGGTTTATTACTTAACGCTCACCATCAATGTGATACTATTTTACATAACCAGCGCATTCGCTTTCGAGCTTTTTGCGCGCATTTCGCTCCCTATTTATTTTTGCGATTAACAGCGTTATTGTTACAACGGCTGGTAATTAAATTCGTTTTATTTGTTCGTTTCAAAAGAAATTGATAGGTAAAAGTGATCTCGATTACTGTTAGATAATGTGGACCACGGTGCAGGCCAGAAATTAAAGGCCAAAGTGCCACGGCTTTTGTTCCTTGTTACAAATAACTCATTTCGTAAAGGCAGAGGAATGTCCTTTCATTTGCTCGAATTGAATTATTGCAGGAGAGACCTAAACGAATTGTTACGACTTTCGAGAATTGCATTGCGTCCGTTTCGACGCAAATTCGTCAACCTCCCAGGGACAATGGGCCCTAACGTTAATGTAACGTACCGTGCAATGTTCCATATAATTGCTAATAGCGAAGAACAATCTGGGAAGCAATTTTCAGGAATTTCTCGCGCGCCAACGTTTCGTAACGTTTTCGATCGAAAGTCTCGTTTGAACGTTTCGACTAATAAATCATCAAATGTTAGGCGAAAATGTTGAACACAATAAATCTTGCAATTAACGCGGATTGGAAATTGGACTTGTTTACGACGTGCCAACGTTCCTTCAATCGATTCCACGCGAAATGTTTATTTATTACCGCACTTACATCGCGTTTAATTATGGGGTAGAAAGTGTAAATGAAAATGGAACGACGGCATAAGCAGCAGGAACGGGAAAAGCAAAAGGAAGCGAAATCGAACGAAAAGTGGTGCAGAATCATATTTTGCAAGAGGCTGTTATTAAATCCAAATGCAACTCTGATATCATTATCGTTACCTAATACAATCCGTTCGGACTCGTTCCTCTTCTTCGTCTTATTTCACTTTCTTTTCTTTTTGGCAAATTATGTTCAAGATTCTACGACGATAACGATTTAAAGCACGTTACGTAATTGGTAATTTCGAAGGAATTGTTACCGTTCTCTTAGAGATAAAACCAAACAAATTATGATAATAATTACATGGTACATTGTTGAATGGAAACAAAAGCAATAAGAATTAAAAGCGATCGATTTTGTGAGAGCAACAGATTCGGTTTTGTTGCAGAGACTTTTACAAATCGCTCATTTGTTTTCTCTTTCACATATTCATTAAAAACAACCAACCGCAAGCTAAAAGTTAATAAGCCGATAAAAGCGAGTGGACCGAAGTTAATAAAGTTTTCGTCGGACAATAGGAGCAATTAAAATAAAGCGTTTTCAATTATTCGAAACATTTTCGGAACCTCTTCGTTTTGAAATCTACGACGCCAAGGTTGGAGGAGAAGAAGAAAAACGAGGTAAAAACGTGTGCTCGATATTATGGTAAATAAGGCTCGAAGAGCTGCAGAGGAAGATGGTTAAGTACGAAATAAAATATAGGTAACAAGCACATGGAGAAAATAAGACTGGAACCTTTTTCTTTTCGTCTTGTAACTCTCTGGAGTCTTTCCCTTCTCCGTTAGCAAGAAGCTCTCTCCCTTTGAATGATAATAATATCGTCTTCTATGAATATATCGTTAAATATTATTGGTTGTAGCGTACGAAGATGAGCTCGAGGAGGATGTTGGACGAAAAACGAAAGAAAGAAATCTCGTTTCTTTTTTCGTTCTTCTTCATCTTCAAGTTTGTGTCCTGTTTATAATAACATATATAGATGCATGTATCTAAAGTCTATTATATATAGTATATGAATGTGGTACAAGAACAAGCGGTCGACTTGTTTTATAACGTAACAATAAATATGACAATAAACGAAGGTCGTCCATAATTTCTTCGTGCTCGTTTTCTTCTTCTTCTTCGTTCCTCGTCCTCCTTTGCCACCATTCTTTCCTGTCTCGTGGTACTTTTAATCGTAGCACGTCTAATAAGAAAAGAAAAGTTATATGCCGCGATATAACTGACGTAAAACCATTGGATCCTCGACTTTGATGGAAACGCTTCCACCGATAATTGATAATTAGAATTCTTTTGCTTAATAGGCAAATACAAACACGCGCAGAAACCGATAAACAATAAGCAGACATTCTTCTATGCAGTCGACGTTTCGTGTGCTTTATTAAAATAATTCGAATAAGTAAGGCACAACGACGACCAGGACGGACTCTCAATTTTTCATCATCGCCAGAAGATGAGAGACGCAATGAACGACGATCAAACCGCAAACGTTTGATCTCGTTTTCGCGACGTTAAAAACTCGAATCGCGTCCATCAATTTGCTAATTATTTATATCGCAGTGAAATTAAACTAATGAGTCTAGTTTCTTCGTAATTAAAATTAAATTTTCGTTCGTCAACAAACATCTTGAAGTAATTGTTGAAGAAATTAATGGAAACGGAATCGTACGTTATTGTTCTCAGGGAATATTAGGTCTTCAGGTAAAATGGTTTTGAATGAAGGCTGTGAAAGAAAAACGACCGTTTATCATTTCCTTTCAATCATTCCGATAATTGGTATTAATTTTGTAACTTTATATTGCGGAACCCCTATCGATTTTTTCTACAGTCGACGTCCCGTTTTCATTAAAGGAAATTCGTCCATTTACCAACGGAAATTTCTTATAAGGTTTCTTTTCAACCAAAATCCTTTTAATCGCCTTTTTGCCATATTTCGTAGAAAACGTGTTGAATTGTTCGCGAATCGAAAATAATTACAATAATAAAACCATTAAATTGCAAAAAAAATATACAATTTAAATTCGCTTGTTATACACAAGTGAAACATTCAAAAACATACGATATACGTACAGGAGAGTAAGCGAAGATGATTCTCGAAAAAGAAATAAACGAAGAGAATGACCGACGACCAGTTTTGGCCTTCGATGTGTACACGAGTTGGCGAAGAAGAGGACGAACAAAACAAAAAGTTATAAATGATAATAATAAAACAAATAAAACTAAACAATTATATTAGCGGCCCTTTGTTCTCTCGTCCTCGTGCGTCCACCTTTTTCGTTTTTATCAGCGAAGAAGTAGAGAAATAGATGACGAAGAAGGAGGAGGAGGAGGAGGAGAAGACGCAGCGGATTGTTGTACCGTAAATCCAAACATCTTCCCTATATAGAACAAGGATAAAATATGTGGTTTAATAATAATAATAATGGATAAAGAAAAGAACTGGAATAATGGCAAGAGGGTATATTGCAGAGAGCAACCACGTGCACGAGAAGGACAAATAAACGAATACGTTGGAGAGATATCTGAAGGCGAAGAACAAGAAGAAGTCGAGGAATAAATGCGTGCCCCGCAAAACAGCAGCTCCAATTAGTTTCTGTAGTACTCATTGTTTACAAAGCAGTCAGTGACATATTTTCTTATTTATTTTTATTCCATTTCTTTCGCTTCTTGCTCTCTCTCTCTCTCTCTCTCTCCTTCGTGCCGTTGATGTTGTCGTCGTTCCTCTTCGCCATTTCTTATTGGCATTATTATTGCCTTCTATAGGGTTGGTTATTCCAAACGCATAACGAATAAACTAGCATCGCAAAATAAACGGCAAGAATAAATGAACGGTAACAAGCCGGAGGAGAGAACACGTTCCCGACGACATAAACCAGACCACTTTTATAATTAACCCGTAGGTTTTATGATGGACGAGCAACCAACATTGCGTCCCATCTAAATTTCAAATCCGATAAGATTATGTGCCGCGATTTAAATCGATTTTAACGACAAATATTTTGAAACATCAATGTGGTGCAGGAAAGTTTGATTTCGCAATTAAATCTGATCGGCTCGGTACGTCGCGAATAATTGCATTGCATCTGTGCGTACAATGTAGTCGCTGATAATCCTCCGAGGGGATTAAACTGCGACGCGTATAATTATTATTTTATATAGAGTTAAACGAAACCGAAGAGAAAACGTTAAAAGCGAGAGGAATAAAATAAAAAGTTTAAGCGAAACATTTAAACTTAATTGTCGCTAATTGTTTCGCATTTATTCGTTGTTAATCTGCAACAATTTACGACGAACTCTTTTCGCGAGCATCTCTCTAATTTTCTTTGAAACGGCGATCCAATTAAACTCGAAACGGAATATATAAAACGAAAATTGCGCTGCCGGCCTTATTAAAATACTTTTGATAAAGATTTCTGGAACTAGCGTCCTCTCTCTCTCTCTCTCCCTCTTGCGTAGTCATTTGCGAAGAAATTTCAAATAATTATTGTTAATTGCAGAAATAATAATAAAATGATAATGCAACGTCATAAGCGAGCGGATCATCGAGGGCAATAATGGCGAAGACGTCTGCACAGCCCGGCAGCCTGCGTTTATGTACAAGAACGGTCGTTAATGTCGTTTTCCATTGCAGAAACGCTGGAAAAAGAGATATTGCCGGGATACGTTGCCATTGTACTCGCGTATCGACGGGAAAATATTTGCATAATAAAATCTATTAGACCTTAAATAGAAAACGGTTTCCTTCCATTGTTGAAACTAATGAGAAAGGTTTCGCGTTGAAAACGAGAATGGCACAGGTGTGTTTTGCGAAATAAAAATAAAACCTTTTCTTCTCTCGCTCTCTCGCCCTTATTTATGTTTCTCTGTCGTACGCGAAACGTTACAATTTCATTTTAATGCCGGCACAAACGAATAAAAACGCGAGAGATGAGGACGATGATGATGGAGACGAATAAAAATGTGGCAGAGGAAAAAATGCGAGTGAGGAGTGAAAAAGAATTCAACAAATAATAAATGGTAATAATGATGGAATAAAAAGAGAATAAAGTTCGCACACAGAGACACCAACCAACCACCGCCATCATCATCATCATCATCATCGGTTTGGTTTGCAGGTGTTTCTTATTTCTCTACTACGCTACGACATTCTTGTAAAGAAAACAACACGAAAAGAGAAGTATGTAACAATGGGCAATGTGCACGCACACATATTGGCGAGATGGGAAAAGAGACACAACTGTATAAAATAATATATATTACGTTGCGCACCTTTACCGTGAAATCCGAAACTAATAATGTTTAAAGAACTATTGCGGTGTGACCAAACATATGGCATAAAGTACGGCAACTTTTCTCCTTTGTCTTCCTCTTCTATCTCGCTCGTTCTCGCTTCCTCGCCATCATCTCATACAGACATATAATCTTTAATTAATATGGTACGGTCGATTGTTGAACGTTTCAATTTGATGCCGACTCTTGCCATTTAAAACGAATATTCTTCCACGACTACAGAGTGTCCCACAAGAAACGATCTCATCAGGTCTAATCAATTAAACGAAACTTGTAGTTCGCCAATTCATAAGTTCACCACGTACGTTTCCGCAAACTTTCCCTCAATCGATCGCATCCGGTCGCGTGCACGTTTCGACGATCCGCATTTTCGCAAAATGAACGAACGATCCCCGCATTGAAGTCTCCGACTCGATGCCGTTCCGACGTTTAATCTAAACGAGAGTTGTTTGCGTGATTGTCAGTCGGAATTTTGTATAACGTGCAAGGCAAATGTGTTAAATGTTTGCAAATAAACATCCGGCAAACGGTTGGGAATAAGAGAGCAAATCGCAAGTACCGTATCCGCAAATCGAAACGACTTATCCTTGACTTATAATCGATTAGCAACTCGCCCGCCGATCGATTGGTACTAGTTCGATTAAATTAAATGAAACAATTGGTTCGTCCATTTGGAAATTTGCCTCCTCTGTGCGGTTTAAAATAGCGGCACGGATCGAGGATTATTTCGCAGCGAGAAGGATAATAAATTCTATTTTTATCATATCGATTTTATGGCCTCTTTATATTGTCTCGTTCCTTCACTTTTGCCTTTTCGTTTTCTTGTTCTTTGTTCGTTTGAAGAGGCAAGTAAATATAAGTATTGAAATCGTACTTATTTCTTTTATTGTGCCTCTCCGTCTCCTTGCCCCTGCCCGGCCTGACATTTGAATAGTACCAACGACCAAGGACGACCGTCCATTACGGCCTCTTTATGCAGGATAGACGAGATTTCATTCCGTACCGAAAAGCATCCGAGACAACAACAAAAAAAGACGAAAATTGCAATTTCAAACGAAAATATTAACATTTCCACGAGAGCGATCTGCGAAATGAACCGATTCCCATCGCTGCACGTACTCATTGTTAACGAACGGTTATTAAACCAGTTTCTCCACGTTCGGCCGTTTCGTTGCTTTAAAAGGGCAACTTAATCTAATTCATTTAACAGGTAATTGTTTGTTTGGACGTTACAAACATCCTCATCTTGCTCGACTAATAAATCATAGCGAACGGAATCCCATTGGTAATAAGTGTAAGTGGTAGTAGGTAAATCTTCGAGTTGCTCCCTGTCGAGAGACCGCTAACTGATCACACACACACACACGCAGAATATAGTTGGGCTCATAAACTCATAAACGGTAGCATATAATAAACATAAGGCCACGTCGAAATGCGGATGATATATCTATTTCTGGGCTATTATTATGCGGAGAAGAGGAGAAAAGAACGACGGGCAAGGGGAAATGTTCAAATAATTTCATTATAATTGATGCCATTTAATTAGAGAGCAAAAGGAACCGATTTGTTCGATTATCGTTCCGTTATTGGGCTCGCGTAACGTCTTACGGTTCTTAACCCGGTAATAAAAGAGATAAAAAAAATCGATTCATCACCGCGCTTGTGTGAGAGAATTCAAAGTCAATTTGCACTCGAACCGAAAGTAATTTATGCAAATTAATTTGATGCCTAGACGTTTATTTTTTTTTTGCTATAAACGTTTACTCGTAAGAAAAGAAGAAAAATAGATGAGAATGGAATTTGTGGAGGAAAACGTACAAATCCTCAAAAGTCCTAGTAGCCTCGATTACGTTGTACGTTCGGCAACGGAGACGTGGCAAAATGATTAATTCTGCCCGTTTACGAAGCGAAGAAGGAAAGAAACGGCGTCTCCTTGGCCATTAATCCAATCAAGTTCATCGCCTCTTTAAGTTCGAAATAAAATGCTTCTCGTTAATTTTATTGGTAATAATAAACGATGCCACTCGGATACCGTGTATTTCTGTAATTAATTTCCTTTTCCTCCTTCTCTCGCACGAAATTTTATTATGTAATTTATTTCGGAATGACCCCAATGCGACGAGAAATAATCTATATTACTCGTTAACATCTCGCATCCAAACGAACACAATAAACGAATTAGAGAAAGAACTAAACTGAAGAAACGCGCGTAAGATGAGACGTTAAAATGAACGTTATCTAAACGTTACAAATTAACGAAGCTCCATCTCCGCATCTACACAAGCAGAGCGATGAAAAAAAAATGATTTCTTGTAGTGATAATGCTCGAGCTAATTGACCCGGACGAATGTTTAGAGCAACGTCCAGATTATGGCGTCATGATCGTACGCTGAATAATGATCAGTAATCAAATGGAGTTCCCCAATTATTATTACAAACTGGCTTTGCCACGTGGCTGTCGTAAATGGATTAATTTCAACTCTGCGCCAAAGTGCTACCAACTTATTCAAAAGTTAATTTCATACTTGAAGCTTATTGCCACAATTTTCGGTTTAATGAGATCCTTTTGTGTAATTCACGTCTGTTTAAATAAGATCATTCTCGTTGCAGTTTCCGCATTCTAAGCAAACACTAATTCCGATAGTTGATTAAACGATTATTTGACGAATGCACGTGAAAGAGAGACGAATCGGAATAAATCGTTTCCGAGTATATAAAATAAAGCACGCGATTTCTACTTAGTTGCCATTAAGTTTAATGCTCGTAACATGTACGATCTTTAAAGTGAGTTGCATTATGCATCTGTGTCAGCCAGAATGCACGGCATTAAAGCTGATTGATCTACATGTATCAATTTTAAAGCCATTCCCATCATCATCATCATCGACAGCATCCTAGTCATCGTCATCATCATTTAATTCCTTCTTGCTACAAAGAGGAAGTCGTATTTAGAAAGTTAATTAAATTTCAACTGTCGGAGCGCTTATCGGCGAATTCGTGAAGAAGAACATGACAGAAGATGTAATAATTAATGGAAAGTCTATAACGTTACTCTACCTGTAACGAGGAATTTGTTGGAGATCGACGAGATTCGTGGAAACTAACTGAAAACTAATTTACAATTCTCGAACAACTGGCAACAAGAAGAAAGGAAACGATCGGAAAAGAAACCGATGAAGGAAACCCTCGTGTACACGATTTCACGAAAACCGCCAGCAGTTAAGCACTTCGAAGCTCTGCCAATAGTTCGCTCATTCAATCCTTCTTCTGGTGTTTAACAATTGTTGCAATTACAAGAAACCTATCTCCACTTCTGCAACGCAAAATAAATAAACGATTAAAAAACCATAAATTTTATGCCATCAATCAATTTTTTTTTTGAAAAAATGTATCTTTGCCCGGCTTATGGTTCAATGAATACAAATAGACCTTGAAAATG
This sequence comes from Hololepta plana, assembly GCA_963695495.1. Classification (NCBI taxonomy): domain Eukaryota; kingdom Metazoa; phylum Arthropoda; class Insecta; order Coleoptera; family Histeridae; genus Hololepta; species Hololepta plana. Next base: position 8,404,762 of record OY968837.1, on the reverse strand, counting down.
CAAGATTATTCCTTACTGTAATACTCTTCTTGCAATGTTAATTCGAAGTGAAGGTTTTTCATTGTTAAATTACGTTCCGCAAACAAACTTGCCAACAGCAAGACGTGCATAACTGGTTTCAAAAAAAAAAAAAATGGGAGAAAAGAGAAGAAATCCTAAAGCTTTTTAATATTAATTTTACATTCGGTTCAATTTCGCCGTTTCTCTCGATTGATCAACATCCAGAATTGCGCTAGAAAAGAGATGAATCCCTCAGATAATTCCATCAATCAGTCAGACGATTGTGCGTTGAGAAATAAATCTCATTACTGCAACATGCAAATCTCGTCGATTTTTACAATTGCGAACGTTCTCGATTTAATTTTTTCCAAGTACGTTTTCATAATAATCCAAATAAAGTGTTACCGCGCCAAATAAGGGCCTACACAAGAAACGTATTTAATAATAATAAATTAATCGCGTTTTTATTTTGCGAGTTTCCTTCAAACACAAATTTTATTTTGCACACACACGTTGACCTATAATAACAAAATCGCAAAGTCCATATATAAACAAACGCGGAGCAAGAGAAACGATCGCAACATGGATTCGCGAGTGAGCAATAAATTTGCAATATGTTCGTTATTATTATTTTTCTCTTTTTAATGAAACCGATTTGATAATGTCGTGCAACAACAACAAAATCCTCTCCTCTATATATGGCCATTAAATTAAACCGAAATATCGCGAATGAAATTAACGACAGGATGAGGCACATTCCTCCGCAATTGTTATTAACAATATCGGAAGAATAACTGAACCGTTCGTTGGCTAACCGGCGGAAAACTCTAACGGTGCCAATCGAGCGAAAGAAGCGCAAATATTGAGCATAACGTAACTCGTGTTCTTCTGATAAAAGACGATAAGCGGATGAGCGATTCCTTATAAGCGATCAAATTCGCGAGCATTTCGACGTCGCACGGTTTACGTACCGTGGAAATCTGTTACGCAACCAAACGGCTCTTATCAGATTCGGTTTATCCCATTGTCCGCGGATGTTATTATTTATTAACGTTGCGAGCAGCTCGATTCCGTTTGAACGTTTAGATTGTTCATACAACTAGAGAGTGTACGAAAATGTCTCGTTAGTTTCGACTTTCAAAGCCAAATAAGCGAATTTCGTGATTTGTTAACGTTAGGAAAAATAGATTTTTCCCTTTCTTATTGTTCGCAACATCATCTCGCTCGTCCCGTTCGCCGGTTTCTCCTCTCCTCCGTCCATCCACGTGTTCGTTCTCTTCGAACGTTTGCCATTTATTATTTCGCACAGAATCTAGCCGAGGGTCGTTATAAAAATTGCAAGTTCACGGACTGCACGCCTCTCCTAACAATATATCCTTTATTATTATTATAAACTACAAATAATACGACGACTACTTCACCATCACCGACAGCGAAAGAAACTTTACACTGCGAACTACTACGACTACCATTAGCCACAATATCATTAAATTATTAACCCGTCTTTTAGGTATTATTTACACGTAAACATAGTTTCTCTGTGTTCAACGAAATCAAACTTTTCCAAGTGGAAGTTACGTTAGCAGAAGGAAAGCTTTCAGGATGGGTTGAAAGTTCTTGCAGCTGATCAAAACGTTTGCATAAATTGAAAAATAACGCCACGTCGATTGCAAAACGCTTCAATGCAAATTGCCTCATTAATTGCGCGAAAATCAACAAAAGAAATTGGCAATAAGTCGTTTATTTGATGCACGCGAAAAAGAAAAAGGTTTCAGTAATACGCATTTGCCTTAGAAATTTTAATTAATTTTTCATTACGTGTGGCGAGCCGTTGGTTGAATAATAATGGAATAATAATCATTTTCGCATACGGCTCATATTAAAAGTTTTGTTTCTCTCTCTCGCTTTCTTTCGTTTTTTGTTTTTTAATAATTTATGTGAAATAAATTGCAAAATTCCGATGTGCTCTATCGATTCGATTATATATACATCGTCTAAATTAGATTGAAAATTAAACTTTAGCTTAACATTCGCAGTTTATAATGTACAACAATATTAAATATTGATGCATTAAATTAATCGAATGGGATTGAAATGAACGAGATTGAGCGCCGCGTGAGGTAAATTGTGTGCATATCGATTGCGAGTGTGTGCTTAAATGAAAGTGAAACGTATTCTTAATTAATCTGGCAGTTTCTATTGATTAGATGCTAGTTTGAACGGCAGTGATTTACGAAAAAAAGAAAGGAAAGAGGACGATTTAAAAGTTATCGATTTCTCAATACGTATTTGCAACAATATAATATGCAATTTTCTATAAATAAATAAAGTCTAAAAGAATTGCCTTTTGTTATTATTATTAATAATCGTATTTTTGCCTTATGGTTATGGTTGGTTGTAGGTGGCTCGTTTTCTTTGTTACTTCTTTTTTGGTAAGTGGAGATCTTCAATAGCAGCAACAAAATAAAATACGTCTCGTTCATAAAGTAATAAATGATTTTGCATTGTTTAAATTTCTTTTTATTAAATATTATACATATTGTCTGAATTTATGCCATTTCCATAAATAAACTGCACGTTGTTTTATCTTATACTTTTGCAAAATAATAATGCATATTCTTTACATAATTCACAGCTTTTAAATTTATTATCAAAATCAAGGTAACTTATTATCATGTCTTATCGTATAAATTGCCTCTCTCTCGTACATTTTCTTATTCTCGCCATTCATAAATAATTTGCATACATTAAAAACAATGCAAAAACGTTTCGCCATATCATCCTGTAGGTGAAATCCGTCGACACCCTAAATCCGAGACAAATTTTTGCACTGCAAGAGCATCGAATCCTATCGGAAAGATCGTTTCATTCGCAAAGGTTATTAACAACCGATTAAATTGTTGCCATTAATCTCATTATTATTAGATAATGTTCGGCTAAATGATAAAAAGCCGTTTATTAAATAAGACAGACACGCTCACACGGAACTCATAATTGCCAACATATTTTATAATTGGGCGTTAATTACGCCAAGAACAACAACAACAACATACACGCTGAAATGGAAAATTGAGTTAATGCAATTTAACCTTAAACGCCGTTCTAAATGTACCAGGAATTTGTTATTATGAAATCTCGCACTTTTGCATTACTCTACTCCACATTACAATATTATTATGTGCGAATACGTTATTATTATTTTAATTAATAAATGTCGTAATTAATGAATTAATAAAACCTGAACGGCTCAGTTAAGAAACGCATAGGACGTTTAACTGCAAGAGAAGGAAAATTAGTATCGTTCACGATACTTTCGTTTTAATAGATTCGAGCAAGGATCCATATACCATTCCAATTTACTTCGATTCTTTACTTTTTCTCTGTGTGTGTGTGTGTGTGTCAATCGAAATGATTTCTTCGATCATTATCCAATTTGGTCTTTTCATAAAAAAAAACGTTTCCTCCTTTGCTTTTTAATTTTGCTCTTTTGTCCATTATGTACCAATTCGATCACGATTTTCGTGTCGGTTTAAGGAAATAATGTATGCATGAAAGATTCGATCCGTCAGCAAAGAGAAAAAGAAATTACCGAAAGGATCCATTATTATAATGAAAGGGAGCAGCGAGAGAAATTTCGGACAAAAAGATCTCTTCGCGCTCGGTATAAATCACGATGATCTAATTTTAATAGGATTTGTGAGGAATTTGTGAAATAACATTCGAATTCGTTTGTTTTTTTTTGCTGGGTCGTTCCGTTCCTCGTCGAAATCCGCACGAACGATGAAAGTTAGAAAGGACCGAATCATCATCATCATCATCATCGCCGTCGTAATGATAATGATAATGCTCGAAGTAAAAGTAATATTCTTAATAAATGGCAATTGTAAATAATGGTAGTTTAACGTGTAGAATTTTACAATAAATATTGTTACGTTTCGATTATTATTATTATTATGAACGTTGTTTGTCGATCAACCTTGGGAAATATACTTGTGGTGTATAAAATTCGTGCGATGGCCAGGTGAATAAACAGGCCAGGTCGACGACGTGATCGTAATATCGTGACATCAGAAAAATGGATTCGAAGTCGAAGAAGAATGGTGGAAGAAGATTAAAGAAATGGTCCATTTATTACGAATTCTCACAAAACTCGAGAAGAAATCGTTAGCCGACTGCAAGAGTTTAGTTATTGGAATATTTCTAACAAGTTTAAATAGAAATATTCATTCTCTTCTCTTCGTCCTCTTCTCCTTGTTGTTTTGTATCGTTAATAGAAAGATATGTGGGTTCAGGATTTGTTTCTGGTCACTGGGTCATCGTCTTTATCGTATTATTAAATAGAATCACAAAATGTATCATTAATGATTTCTATTAATTTAATTTAATATCGATAATTACGTGTGAATTATGATGTACGATAATTGCGAAGAGTGTTATTCCCAACGCCACGCCACGTATAATTATCTCGGACGAATGGAATGTTAAGTTGTGAAATTAAGCAAGACGAAAAAACTACTCGAGAAAATAGAATAAACTCAAGATTACTGTCGTATAATTTCTTTTTCCGCCATCGTCAAAATCATCGGTAAATAATAACAAATGGGAGAAGCATTAGCTAGCGTCTAATAATGAATGGTAATTATAAAGAAGGCGATTTGAAATGGCTCGCGCTTTTCTCTTCTATGGACGTATTTTAATTGCAATTAATCCATTTTCGATATAAATAACAATCTTAAGCCCGTATGCACCGGTGCAAAAGGAAAAATTAAATAGCGAGGGTCATAAAATAGATTCTTCTCGTCTTTCTTGTTTTTCATTAAACCTTAAAGATGGTTAATAATAATAAATGAAGTATTCTCGTTGTTAGAAGATTTCATAATGCGGAATGTCAATTAAGGTTTTATTTGATTTGCGTTTTAAATTTTTATCCCCCTTTTTTCTGCAAAGTTTTGCGTATGAAATCGCTTTTCTCGGTTTAATCTCTCTTACTTTATCGACTAATTGTACCTTAACACTTATTATAACTAATAATGAAGGTAAAAGACTGGAAATTATTCAGAATCATTCATTTTACTTACAGCCACTAAATAGCGTTTAAGAGAAACAAAGAGAACGAGGATGGACGAAGCGAGAGAAATGAGCGAGTCGAGAAATGTTTAAGGCCTTTTAATGTACCATTAGACAGACATTTTTGTTCCACCAACTTTATCAGTGCGTTGCTTTTATTTCTTATTACACCATACCACACATGTAGCTGAGAGAAGAACCAATTAATATAAAGCAACGAGCAAAATTGTGATTTGTTACTTGCAAGTGGAAGAAACGATGAGAATTAATTTAGGTTTTAGAAATGAAAGATTGAATCCTCTTAAAACGAACCGAGTTTTTTTGTTAATGATTCATTAATGAAATTGTAAATATTTGTGGTTTATCAAATGTACTGGAATTCCGAGTGATACAAAAAATTCAAACTGTAAAGTAGCATAAAAAGTCGAGATTAAATGAGAGAAAGAACGAAAGAAAGAAAAAAATCTTAAACGGGGAAAAAAGGACGTTTGGAATTCGAAGAGGAATGCAATACTCTTGGCGAGAAGAAAGGACATGAGAAAAGAATATTGCGTAGAAACCATTTTTCAATTAATAATAACAATTTTTGTCCTTCCTTCAACGAGCAATAACAGTTATTTCGGTTTAATGATTGATTTATTACGTAACAATTAAAATGTTGAGCGAAACGCACTGCACGATTGATCATCGATCGGTCGTTGCGTTCAATATTAGAATCGATCGCGAGAGAGAGAGAGAGAGAGAAACAAATTGATTTATATTATTATCTAAAAGCAATTCCGCGATCTAAATGACTTAAGATGACGATGATATAATAAAAAGTAACCGCGTACAACGTAATCGGTCATTGTAAATTGCAATTAAACTTGTTAAACCAATTAAAATGTCTTCTATACTCATATCTAATTGTTTTTTTCCTCTCCATTAATCGCCCGTCTTTTTTTTTCTCTCTCCTCATATCAGAATTAATTCGATTGAAAACTGTACATTTCGTTATTAATCTCGCAACATTATAACGGATAATGTACAATAATTACCTTTTGATCTTTAATAGGTTCGTTCTTGTGACATTTCGAAAAAAAAAACGCACTCAAACACAAGAACTAGTTTCTTGGACAAAGCACAAAAATGTTGAAGAAGCGTTTTAGGGCAACACTTAAATGCCCACTTCGAGTATCATCAACGTTCAGGTACGAGCAGCGGCGTCAAGTATTTATCCAGACATTTAAATTTGAATAGAACGAAACTACTTCCTCATAAAAATAGCTTTTTAGGTCAAGTGAGGTGTAAACTTTACAAAATCTCTCGCCTTAAACTGGAATAGCATTAGCATTTCGAAATAATCTCGCTTCCATCTTCCTGCAAGTGTTAATGAAGGTAATTTTGCGCACGTAATTGTTCCACCTTGTTCTCTACGCATTAAAAGTACAACAATAACAATTTCTGCAAGTTGAAGTTTACACGATCGTTATTATTATTATTATTGCCATTATCCACTTGAGGTGTTGCATAATAATGGAGCAATGAGAAAATGTAATTTCGAAAAGTTGCACTTATTTTTACCAAAAATTGAACGATATCTTCGGGCGTTTGTTACATATTTCGTTGGCAAAATTGTTAAAGAGAATTGTAATTTGTAATTTCCGTAACTTTAACCAAATTAATGAATCTCAACGGTAGGTCTTTATGCTCCTAACAAAATCAATCAGTACGAATAATGGACAATTGAAATCGGTTGTTGTTGAATAATTCGCGCAATATTAGAAATTTGGCATTTAAAACTGGCGCAAAATCAATTTGCAATTGTACACTTCTCTTCGTTTATCATTAATTTACTTTTGCTTCGGACTTTTGCCTACATTTTCTACTAAATTGATGCTTTTCTGCAAATAAATAACAATGCCATCTCATTAGGCAGAAAAAGAATCACTAATGGATAAGAGAACAAATATGTTGAGCAATTTGCCGAGCTCGTTCTTTTCTTCTCTTCGGCGAGGCACATTAAGAACGCATTAGAAATTGTTCTAGACAAAGATTTTTATTAATATCTCTCCTATATATTATTATTATAACACAATACAATAACCTTGTAAATGCAACAATTATCTCGAGAGAAAAGTGCTTCTCGGAGAACAATGACGTGGACGACGGCATTTTAAAATGGATTAGAATGCACTTTATGAGCGCGAAGAGAACAATTTCATGATTCAGTGTAATTTGTCCGAGGAAGCGCGTCTTCTTCTTCTCCACCGTTCTCAATTAATTAAACGGCCACAATGGAACCAATATCATCAAGACTTTCGCTATTGTTATATACGTGAGATTTATTTGATATGGTTTTCCGTTTTAGCTTCAACCGAATTTCGGATTTCGGCGTTTTCTTTTCGAAAGTACGAGGACAATTTTTCGATTCTTATAAAAACGTGGCCGAAAACCAGCCTAAATGTCCGCAACCAAACTTGCACAAGAAGGATTCGAAGCGTTAAAGCTTCGACGTTCGATCATTTTTCCCATGCCTCGTGTGTATTTTTATTAATAACGCTAATTGCGCTGGTGTACTTCTCATTATAAAGAAATACTCCACTGATAAACTAAGTTCTTCGTCTGATAGTAATAGTTAATAATAAAAAAGCTATAAAATCGGGGAATTTATTATTAACAACAATTTTTTCCTTCTCCCTCGATTCCTCTTTTCCCCCCCGTACTTTAAGATGGTAAAAAAAGATCGACGTTATTTTGACTTTTTTTTCGAATTTAAATTCGTTGCTTAAAAGAGCGTTTTCGTAATAAAAGCGGTCATTTTGCCGCAATAAACTTTTATTTCATTCCATTTTCTCTGCAGCGTCTCCCACTTTTGCCTCCTCCTTCGGCATCCTCCAATTCCTTTTTCGTCCTCGCCGTGTTCAATTTTTTTCCCTCCTGAACTCACGACTCTTTCTTTCGTACGTACGGTTTCGTTAAATAAGAAAAGCGATTCAATTTCATTAAAATTCCACGTCGTAAATTTCACCATAAAAACACACTTAAAAGAGACTTATTTTATGGTTTAACTTAAACGCGATGATGGCGAGTGTACGAGAGAGACTCGAGTCTCGTCATGTAGACCACATGGATGAAATATTAGTATGGGCAATGTATATTATGTACTCTATTATAACCAATTTCCATTCGACGGAATAGAGATCCTTTGAGTTAATTTTGAAATTATAAACGAAAAAAGAAGAGACGAAAAAGAATCCGATAGGTTGTTTCATAATTTCAATCCTTTCTCTTCTTCGTCCACCTTCTTTTTCTCTTTGGCTTCGCTTTATTGCCCTTGCTCGTTTCTTCTATGCATATCCTTTGATATCATTCGATATTAATTTTTAATAGATCTCGTTTCTTTTTCTCTTCGTTTCGCAAATTTTATTAAAGGATAATAATGACGATAATAAAAGGATAGAATTATTAAATTGAATTAAATTTATTTTTTAATTAAATTTCCTACGAGGAAAAAATAATGCAATTTGAACGTAACGTTATGGTGGCCAATAATTATAAATCACGCGATTATTATTATTTTCGAATGCAATTTTATATTTGTTGCATATTCCGATGCAAACCATTACAATTTAATGGTATAACGCCATAATCATAATAATAACGACTAGAAAATTATTTTAATGGGGGAGGAATTGCAACTTGCAAAAAACCACCGCAGACAACAACAAACCAAAAATCAATTAAATACAAGTTTCGTTTCGTTAAGAAGTCAACACTTCCCTTCTTCGGCGTCTCTCTCTCTCTCTCGCGGGTTGGTAAACTTTGGCGTCCGGTTTATGAACCTTACGTAACAATAATAGGTGAGTAGGTAGAGAGGTATCTTTATGAAATTTTTGTTGAGGTGTTCCAACACGACCCATAACTCCGTTTTGATTTAAATCGCCGTCCAACTCCAGTCCTTGCTACTGTACGAAACAATGCACCGAATTCAGGCATGGAGAGACGTTTATCGACGTTTATCGTAAACCCATTCAAACTAATGGTTATACGAGCGTTTAATAATACGTCGCTTTTCTTCCTCAATACATATTTCACGTTTTGATTCGTTTTCTTTTTAATTGGGCGCTTTATTGTATCGTTAATTTTATGGTAGCCTTAATGTAGGTGTTTATTAGAAATCGTACCTACACGAGAATGATGATGATGCCTGTTTTGTTTGGCGGAGGGAAACGTGTAAATTTAAAAAAGTAATCGCTTAGAAAGATTGTTATTAGGAAAATATTATGCACGGACAATTTATAGCAAATACGAGCATTATAACTTAAGTGCGCTATTACAAAACGTAATAAGTATAAAGTGGAGTGGAGTGGAGTTCTGCATACTGCACAATATAACGTTACAGATGCGAGTGTTATTTCTATACGGATGCACAATTTCCACGTTTGTATTCGTGTGTTTGTGCTGTTACGATTCCCACGAGATACTCGCTCCTCGATTATTGCTCTCGCTCCCATTGCCCATACTCATTTATCTGCAACTATCCTTAAGGATATATATGGTCGCTTTTTCCCTCTTCATCTCCTTCTCTCTCTCTCTCCATCTAAACTCTTTTTATTGGTGTAAATTATGATTTATTGCTCGCAATTAAAATAACAACAATGCTTCGAGTTATTTATTCTTCAGCATCTCAACTAAATCGCTCCATACATCTTGCACGGAATTTAAAAGAGACGCTCGTCTTTCTCTAGGAAAATTATTCTGCCTCCATTCAATTTCCTTCTTCTCCATCTAATTGTTGCTAATTATCACGTAATTGCAATAAAGTAAAAGAATCCAGAAGGTTTTCAAAACAGTGGGAAAAGTTTCTTTAATTTGTCCCAAAATGATGAACGTAATTGGGCACCAATCAATGTCCGGCGATAAGGTACGAGCAATAAACAATCCGCAAGAGTTGTAATAAAGTCCTTAACATATTAATACGCAACCGTATGAATAATGGTGAGTAATAACAATAATAATAATTAAGATTTATGCGCCTTTGTTGAACGCCTCTTCGTTTCACTTTCGACGTTCAGTCGCTGTTCGTTTCGATCGTACGAAGTCTCCGACTTTTTGTCAATTCCCTTCGCCTTCATCGGCGAACAACAATGACGCAATAATTTACCCTTTTCTACTTCGATATTAATCCATTTACGTCTATTACACTCATTAAATGCAATCGAACGAAACAACGGCGAAAAATGATTCCCATCCTGCGTATTATTCCATTAGAATAAATCGTAGCCGAAGACGAGGAAGCAACAAACGGATTTTAATGATAACGAAGGAACGAATGAGACGAATGATGAAACAGCGCGCGGTTTAATTTATGCGTGAGATTTCGAAATCAACGGGCATAACGCAAGAGGAGCCGAACTTCCGTTTCTATTCGAACGTAGAAGACGAAGAGAAGAAACGCGTTGTTCTTTGCTTTCGACGCGAAAAATCTTCTTCCTCGTTCGCTCGAATTGTATCGGATCGTTGGGCGATTAATAATCGAGGAAATCAAAACTAATCAACGCGAATCGTCGAGCAGAAATAATTGCGAGATAAACGTTCGTTAATTACTTAATTCCTCGATCGATCAATCGCTGGAGATGATTAATCTATCGAATTAAAATCCGTTAATATATTGCGCCGAAGGACTGTATCGGTAAAATTAAACCTGTCGAAGAAACCTTCCTCATCTTCGAATTTATTCGTCTCGAATTATTATTAAATAATCTACCCGACGAGTGCACGGTGGAACGGAGATGACTTGCAGGTTGTTGTACGGTCTTAAAAGTTTTAAATAAATTACACACACACACACACACACACATTTAAATCCAGAAGAGATGAATAATAATACGAATAAATGACGACGAGGATAACCAACAAAGGAACATATTAAAACTGGTAAAGTAATCGATGAAGAAGAGGAAGAGGAACAATTCATTTCGTGTCGTATCGATGTGATACACAATATGAACCATCGGTGAGCGCGACAAAAGAATCGAAAGACTTGCGAGAGATAGAGATAGAGAGATAAAGGACAAAAATTACATAAGTTATGGGTGGACGTAAAAGAAGTTAAAGGAAGGATTATACGACGGTCAACGAAAATTAATAACGGCCGCTGCAGCAGCAGCAGCAGCAGCAACAAGCGAGAAAGGAGAAGACGCAGGGCAGAGAAAGAATGACCGCTAACTAAGATAAATCGTTATGAGGTAACTTGTGCGATTTTGTTTCGTTCTCGTTGGACGATATGATGGGTACGAGCGAATGTTGCGAATATTATTGGAAATTGGCGTGTTCGAAGGCAACGGAGAAAAATCCTTTTCGGACTCGGGGATTATTTATCGACGATAATCAATCAATCAATCATCGACTCACCATTTCGCCTCGTTCCTCCCGTTAGCGTTCCCGTAATTGTTGCACCACGATTTCGAGCGGAACAACTGATGGATGGCGGAAACTTCACAATCCGCGCCCGGTCTGTTTCTGCTTTTATTACTAACACTTGCCATCGCGTTGTCGATCGATTAATTAATCGTTTGCCGCACTCACATTTCGCGTTTCGCAACAATTTTTGTTTTCCGCGAGGCTCCGACTCTAATACGTGAATAATTGAGACGACGAAATGAAACGTTTCTTTTTTTTTGTTTGTTTGTTCCTGCAGTCGCCGTTAAACGCGATATTATAACTCTTCAATAATCGTAAGTGGTTAGTCTCTCTTCTCTTTAAGCAACGCGCTGAAGAAGAAGGTGTACGAACCGAACGAAACACCTGAGAGACCCATACAAACACACACATGCGAGTTTGTTGTTGTTGTTTGTTGTTGGTGCTTTTCGTTCTTCTTTCTTTGCCTTCGCTTTTAAAACTTCTTTCGTTTCGTATAGTAGTTGCGACTTGAAAAAAGTTCACAAAGTCCTTGGATAGGTAGAGGAGATTGTGGGTTGCTTTTGTAACGTAACAACGCGATATGCACCTCGCCGTCTTTCTCGCTTGTTCTTATTATTATTGCCTTCTTTTTCTTCTTCTTCTGGTCTTATTTTATTGCTCATGCACATTATTATAAGTTGAATTACCTTCTTACTACTACCACCACCACCACCACTGGAAGTTACCATATAAAATATGTAATACAATAAATTACATCGTTATGGGAAAATATGTTTTCATTTCGTTCATAAATTGTTTGGTGGAATAATGTGGATAAAGATCGGGAACGGAAAGATCTTGATGCTGGCAAACGATCTCTATCAGTTCAATTTTGTTTTTCGTTAAATAATAAATTGGCTGCAATGATAATTGGTGACATCCTCTCGTTGGAGATTTTATCAAAAAGAAAAAAATCACAAATAACTTCATATAGCTAACGGATCATTCGGTATGAATAAATCCAATTTGAGCAAATTATTCTTCCTCTCTCTCTCTCTCTCTCGTTTTCCTGCCAAGTCATGCCGTCCATTTGGAAGACAAATCGAAAGGAAAAAGTAAATCGTTTCGACCACTACGAGAATCGATTGGAATCGTCGAGCCAATAATTTGAGGCCGTCCCTGTTTTGAAATAGTCGAAAGAAATAATTATTGATGGAGATAAGGGGAGCGAAATTAACTTTTCCTACAAAATTTTTGTTATTGTCGTCGTCTTATCCACTCGTAATGACTGCAAAAAAAATCGTTATTTCTTTTCCCTTTTAGCTCCAATCAAATATATCTCGAGATTCAATCTCCTCTACGTACAAATTTATTTCTACTTTATTAGTGGTAACATAATTACACGACGTGGAGTTAAAGTATTTATTGTACAACTTTATACAATCAATATTGTATCTAAATTGATTCTAATTTGTGTTTATAAGTTATTAAAGCTAAAGAACACATTTAACGGCGTCGGTTCGTTTTCATTTATTTTTCAATAATTATTAGCAACGTTTTTTTGCTGCTTCTTTTCGTCCTTTTTCGCATATTCATCATCATCATCATCTTTCAATCTCTTAATGTTCCTTGCAAATAATTGGCAGTAGGTTGTTGTAAGTATTTAATAATAACTAATGAAACTGAGCCGATGGTAAATACAATTCCTCCGCTATTTATGGAACGTTTTATCATATTTATATCAGATATATATTATAATAAATGTCCATACAAAATGAGAGAACAACCCTCTGGGCAATTACATATTTTAAAATGCGTTTTAAAGGACTCGCCGATATAGGGCGATCGATAATGGGGCTCGAGCAGCTAAACGAAGGGAGACACACTTTTCGATCCGCCCTATACATCTAATGCACTCTCCGTGAACGACCTTGCTAAATTCAACCCTTTCGTCTTGTTCTTATTCCCCCGACAACTGCTTATTTATTAATATAAATGCAATTTATTCGATATCAAATTGCATGCATGCGATTAATTATAAATTGGCAAATCGCTAATGAAAATCAATCGACGACTTCCTTTTTCCTTCCAGCGAAATTCTGCCAATTTACCATCTCGCGTTCGTATCATTATCGATAGCGAATCTCGTCGTCGTTTAAGTACGTGAGCCAAATGAGCTTTCTGGTATCGTCGTTTAGTTAATGAATGGACTTTAAGCGAAGGAAAAAAATTGGTCACTCAATTGGTTAGATTATAAGGCATCGTGGTCACAGTGAGATACGTTAAACATTAGTAGCCAACCTCTGTAATTACGCGAGCGTAGGACATAAATATTATCTAAAAACGCAATTATTTGACGTCTTACTGACCATTTCGATTCCGCATTTTCTCCTCTCTTTTCGCCAAAACCGTTCGCAACACAATAACTAACGTTTAATTGCAGATGCAATCTGTTGTTTTCGCGTGTGTCTTCGTGAGGCGAAGACGATTTTTCGCGTGGAAAGCTCTTCGTTCTATTTCTAAATCGAATTTCTGCTCGTCAAGATTTACGGTTTAATTTAAGTTATTTTTATTTCTTCGTCTTGAACCGAAGCCGTTTAAAGGAAGCGAGCGAGATGGAGAAGGCGATGTAATTTATTTTCCTACGTTTTTAGATCGATTCCTTATTTTATTACACCCACAAACTCGAACTTAAACCAAAGAGAAATAATAATAGCAATCCACCTTTAAATATACACTCCCTACAATTTTTCTTTTAGTTTATTTCTCTTCTTCGTTATTGTTGCTCTTTTTTTTTGCAACTTCAACAGAAAGATTTTATACAGAGTGTTCCGTGCACGCGAAGACAGTGGAAGACGACGCAATCGAATGGAATTACCGACAATAATCGTAAGATTTTTTTAAATTAAGCGCGATCAAATTGGGAAATAAAATGATTAGAATCGCAGTTCGTTGGAATACTTCCTTTCTTTTTTTCTCTCGCCTCTCTTTGTGTCTTTGCGTGCATAATATTTGCATAAAATTTAATGGAACACATGATTATTCATTGTTAAATGTCACTCTCGTTTAATTTTACAACAATGCAGCTCACGATTGTCGTAGACGTTTTTTCCACTCTGCCCCGGATGCCTATGAAGCTGTAAGATTATATTCGCTCGCGTTGTTAAAATTGTACACCTACTGCCATTGATCTTTGCTTTTAAAGCTCGTGGTATCGTTGCCAACCATCTGATTTAGATTTCTGAACGGTTTCATTCGCTTATTTTTTTATGCGAATCGTAGATAAGAGAAAAAGCGTTTTGTCGCCTCCAGTACGAAGGCGGACGTTTACCTTTTCTTTGCAATTTATTCGCTTATTACGGGCCTCACTGTTTCAGCAGGAAATTGCAACGCAAAGAGGCCGGAGATTGATTGAGCAAATTCAAAGGCCGATATCAATATTGGAATTTATTCGATAATTTTTCGTCGTCTGTTAGCAGAAGGACCGTAAAGAAGGGCAAAAAAGGGGAACGTTCTGTTGCTTTCCATCGTCGTCAGTTTCCTTCCTACTTTCCAAGCAAATGATGCATAAAATTGTGTTGCCCTTAAGATCAATTTCGAATGTGAGTAATGGGGCAATGATTGTTATTACGCAAGAGGAAAATATTTTATTATTATTTCGCATAATTTAATGCGGGAATTAATAGAATTCGATCCCATTACATCCGCAATAAATTCTATTAATAGATACCGATAGATAAATGTTGTGTATGTAATAATATAATAATACAAGTGTATTTATTATTATCATTACGAGCCGTGTGCCTATTATAAGACGTAATTCTTATCCGTTCCCCTGCTGTCCCTTTCTTTCCTCGATGCCCATCACGGGGCTCTCGCAATTTATTTCCCATTCTTTTCGTTTTAAAGGAGACTCTTTGCAATTTTCTAGCGTCCAAACGCTCGTTTTTTATTCATCATTTTCGCTTCTCCAGCTTTCTTTTTTCGTAATCCCCTCAATTTTATTTCAATTTAAAAGCGATATTATTATTAGCGAAAGAATTGAAAATTAATTATAATTTTCATGTAATTGCCATAAAGCGTGGGGCACATCTCCTTGAACCCTCTTAATCTCGAGTTCATCAGCATCATCATCGTCATTTTCTTCGTCGTTTTGCATCCACAACGAACAACTGCTACTCTTGCATTCATCTCGTTCGTTATTATTCATATTTTCGCTTCTTATCATTATTGGACTTAATTAAAACGAAAATAAATACAATTTTAATTAGCTCGATATCGATTAGAGCTCGTCAAAGTCGTTGGAAATTAAATCTCAGATTCGAATAGGAAATCCACTTGTTGCTTGCCGTTTTGAAACGAAAGGAAAAGAAACAGAGAAAAAGAGCCACGTCGATCCTCAAGAAGCTGAAGGCTAAAGGAGCGATAATAATAATTTTACTTCCTATTCATTTCTCTTTATTAAATGGAATACGAAAATTAAATGCAAGAAATATTTGCTCTTTCTATATCTTTCTTCTTTCGACAATCACTCGCAATTTATCTTCTTAACGCGATGATGAATTTTAAATTGATTCAAAAAACCTCTCTCTCGCTCTTATTTATCTTTGCTTTTGTTTGCCACTCGTTCATCTAGTTTCTATTCTCTCGTACCGTTTTCACGTTTCATTAAAACTCGATTCGATGGAACGTTTCGAGTGCCGGAAGGATTTTTATTAATAATAAAATACACCTACAACTACCATTTTACAAACTGCCAACAAAATGGGAACAAATAAGATCGTCTTCAATTTGAGTTGTATACGAAATTCTTTTTTAATCGTTCCAAAAAGAATACTTCTACGAAAGTAATTGGATTTGATGTTGTTATGAACGAAAGGAAGGTGTGCAGAAACTGGCGAAGAAGAAAAGAGAAAATAATTGGAAATTTAGTTGTAAAAGACACGAAAGAAAGACATGGAGAGGGTTATAAAACGTTGATTGTGAAACGTGCTAAGGGTAAATTAAAATAAATCGTTTCGTTTATCACGTCTCTATATTTCTTAATATAAATTTCTTAACTATGAACCATAACAGTTTTCGAAGAGACTCTGCTCGGAAATTCGATATCGACGCCACACTAAAACTAGCGAGCACAAAACGATCCTACGTTCTGGAGTCGAGCGCCCATTAAATGTAACTCAATAAAATTGTACGGCTTCCTTTTTTCTTAAACGCTCCAACATTTAATTCTTCGTACCACGTCTCACACTTTTACTTTCTATTAACATTTCTAGTAATAACTTTTAATCATTTTCATTTTTGCCGTAAAACTGTAGCTCGAACTGCCTCAATTTGCAAACGTCTTCCTACCAATCTTTTATTTTTACGTCGTCCAATTTATTTTCAGTGAACTTCATTCTCGCTCATTTTGGCTCGTCTCCTTTTCCATCTTCTTCTTTTTTTTTTGTTTGCGCCCGCTTAATTTAACTTTACATCTTTACGAATTTGCATTTATTCCTCTTTATCAACGTGGCCGGACGTGTCCAACCAAAATAATCTACCAGCGAGAGGAAAGGAAAAGAAATGGATTACAGTTACGAAAAACTGGTAAATTGAATGAAATGCATAAGACTTACTCTACACATAAAATATCCATTCCACGCATATACACATATAAGTACTTACCAGTTTTTTGGTTCTTCTTGTTCCTCTTCTCGTTGCGAGCCGTTTTTTTCTCCTTCCGATAAAGAAGCAGAAGAGCGACGAGGATGGAAAATACGGTGCAGACTTGAAAAAGTTCATTTACCTTCGAATTTATTTAATTTTATTACGTCCATCTTTATTTATTATGATTATATCAGTGTGTGTGTGTTGAGGATGATTCCAAGCCAAGTAAGATGATGATGTTTATATAGATCGGCTCTAAAAACGAAAAATAAATAATTTTTCCTCTGATTTTCGTACTTGCTACTCCTCGCTTATTCTTCTTCTTCTTCTTCCTCCTCCTCCTGACCATCGTCCACGTTTAATTCAATTTAATTTACGTCGATCGATCGATCGATTAAAGAAAAAGAGACAGAGAGAGAGAGAGAGAGAGAACGTACTTTTAACGTACGAAAATTAATTAAATTTATGACGATATCGTTTACCTTTCGATGTTGCGTGATCGTTGCGAAACGTTCGTCTCGCATTTATTTTTATTCGCTCGTTTCTCTCGACGAAAACTGCGCGTACATTTTTTTTTTTTTTGAAGAATACCCGGAGCTTTAAGTAATCGATTCCATTCCAGCAACATTATACTCCCGTCCGAGGTAAGATCCACAAATAAACCAGCGTTGAATCTACAAAACGACAGTCGCAGATTTGCAGGTGGCCGTCGATGGAATTGCTCCAAATTGTCAATCGCGTTACGGTAGTCAGTGAGGGGAAGCGATTTATTTCGAGTCCGAAAGCGAAGCATGGAGCGATTTTTTTTCCTCGCTCCTCGTCCGTTTGCCCTCCATCTCCGATGGTCACTTATGATAAATCGGCGCAATATATCTCGTTCAAGGCAAGAATTAAAGTGCTCTTAAATGTTGAACTTGTTGGATATAATTCACGGACGACGTTCGTCCGCCTCTCTTTCCTCTTCGTCTTCAAGCTCTTGCCGTTGTTGTTGCTGTTGTGGTTGTCGTCTCTCGAAATAAAACGTAATTGAAAAGTAAATCGAATAAGGTAACGAATGGATGGGAGAGGAGAGCGAACGGTTCTTTCAAAAATTATGTGTATCACATTGACACTTCGCGAAGAGTTATTGTTATTATTATTGTTATAAGTCGATTTCGAAACGAGACGGACGGGATCTCGTAGTCAACGAACCAATTCAATACGGCCACACGATGTCGTTAAAGCCATTATGTGCGCGAAAGAGAGGCAGAACTCGTAAAAGTGATACAGATAGGAGAAAGAATTAAGTCCGAACGAAACGGATGAAAAAGTGGAGTTTATAAGTAAGAAGTATGCCCGCAATTGTAGTTATTTCCACTGAAAGAAGATAAATAACGAAACGGTATTTCTTTGTAATTAATAATTATCGAGTATCGGTTTTCTTGCTCGTTTATTTACTTTCGTTGCTCACGTTTTGCCTTCTTTTTTTGATTGTCGCCCATCTCAGATAAGGAATTAATTCAAATTTGTAATTATTTATTTAAATATTAAAATTTTGGCGCAGGAATCGCCTGCGCAACGCTTGAGCTGCACTAAATGTTCCAGGAAATTCCAATAGATGACGCTGATTAGCGGAAAATTGAGTACTTATTAGAAAATCTTCCACTAATTGCAAAGACTAATTGTTGCTATTTTCGCCTGAAGATCGCTTATTTTAATTTATTTCACGATTTCATGAACAGGATTTGTGCCATCTATCAGTAGAGTGTGGCATTTGTAAAAGTCGCTTCCATCAATTTTGAAAGTTTAAACAATTCAAAATTTAAATTGTTGAGTTACTTTTTGTTAATAAATAATGGTGTAATCATTGATTTAATTGTTTTATTTGCAAAAGCAAGGATCTATGGAGAAAATAAAACGAGGAGATAAAGAAATAAATAAATTTAATCCTAATAATTATTATTATAAACTCCCTTTTAATTTAAATCAATTACAAACGAACCCTCATCACTTTCAAGTACATCATCGTCATTTCATTTTCCTTTTCTATAAACACAACATATTTACATTATCAACATGTTTCCGTTAAATAAGAAGCTAACAATTAATTTAATATAAACACTTTTCCATTTTTAATTAATCCGACTCTTTATTCCTTAACTCTCCTCCATGAAATCAAATTAAATTCATTTCTTCCTCTCGTTTCGACTAATTCCAACTATAATTATCATACAATATTTAATTACTCGTGATTAAAATTAATATTTAATTATGTACAACAGTTTCATTATCGTAAGGATAATCTCTAATTAATTATAATTAAAATATTCCTCCTTGGACGTGCATTATTTAACAGCATTAATAACAATATTACAAATCGTATCACGGCTCGGTGTTCTTCTTCCCCCCGTCCATTTCAATTAAATTAATACTTTAATTAATCGCCACTTCATTTCCGTAGAAAAGTCGCTTAGAACTTCTCAGTAACCGTCATTAATAAAATTCTAATTACAATCAATAGTAACAATAATAATAAAGGAATTGTTTATCACACTTTAAACTCTTACTCATTTACAATTACAATACAAATATAAAATATATCACTTTCTTTACTGTTATCAATACATTTCGTTAATAACAATTTCCCTAACGATAGAGCGATAATCTCAAAACGAAAAGGAAAAAAGAACCGATTGTAACGATGGAATACGACCGATTCGCGTAACTTCGAGCGTAAAATGGCAAGATTCCGTCCCGTCGCGCCTCCACGTTCGATCCGTCGCTATCAAACGTAGACCTCGTTGCGTTTCGACGGCTGCCCAGCGGCCGGCACGTTCTGGTGCGACGTCGTCGACACCTTCCGGCTGCGGTAGCCGTCGTCGGAGTTCGCGGACGTTATCGAGATCGGCGCCGTCTTCGGCGCGGTCAAATTAATAAACTCCGTGCCGCCGTTATGCTGCTGTTGCGGCTGTTGCTCCTCGTCCTTCTTCGAAACCACCGAGACCGTCGTGTTCGACAGGTTCGTGTCGGCGGACTCTTTGCTGTCCTTCGACGACACCGAATCGGCGCTGGTGCCGCCGCCGTGGTTACTCTTACTGTCCGACTCCTCGTCCGCCGCCAGTTCCTTAATCTTCGCCACGTTCATCAGCGGACTGGACGGCATCGACGAGAAGCGATGGTGGTATTGCGGACTGTTATTCCGCGACTGCTGCTGGTGCTGGTGCTGCTGCTGCAGGCTACGATTCAGCAGCGGACTGCTGTTGACCTTCGTCAGACCCAGCGACGTCAGTTGCGACACCGTCATCGGCAGGCTGACCGGCGTGATGACCGGCCCCAGGCCGGGCGTGAGAACCGCTTGCGCCAGCGCCGCCGTGCTCGGCTGGCCCGGATGCAGCGTGTTGTTCACGCTGTTCGTGCCTTCGAGCTCTTGTATCGGCGAGAGGACGACCTGGACGAAGGGCACCTCGCTCGACGGGTACGCCGGATACGCCGAGGACAACTGGTGCGGCATCAGCGTGACGCCGGACGTTATCTGGTTCGACATGTTGGCCACGTTCGTCGCCAGGCGGCTCTCGCGGTCGACCACCTCTTTCGTCACGTCCGGCGTCGGGATTCGCGGACGACCTTTCACCTGAATCGGACCGGGACCCGTGCCAAATTTACCAGCGCCTACAAGAAGAAAACAAAGAGAGAGAGAGAGAGGAATAAAAACTAAGAAGCGACGATTCGCTAGCGCAATTGCAATCACCTTGTTTCGAGTGTCTTCGGCCGGACCGGCGGCCGACTAAACGGTCGTAAATGGACATTTTCTGCGTGCCGGGCGCTTGGTCTTGCAGCTCGACCGAGCTGCCGCGCCGGCGGGAGATCAGGCCGCCGGACGAGTACGCGGTCGAGGCGGATCGTATGGAGCCGCGGGTGCGCGATATCTGCCGACTGAACCAGTTCGAGCTCTTCCGGCGCTCGACTATCGGCGTGTCGACGCTCTCCTGGAAAACGATCGCGCAAATTGAAACGTCATCGTTTCGGGTTCACGCACCGCGCAACACTCACGTAGTCCGCGTACATGTCGTCGATGATCGTCTTCCGCGGCGTAATCAGATTGGCGTACATCGCGTCCTGCGTCTTGATCTTGTAGTGATCGGCCGATCCTTTCGGCTCCTCTTTGCGATAGTGCTCGGAGGCGACGGTGTACGGCAACTCCTTCGGCACCACGTCGTCCCAGTACTGGTCCTTCAGCAGTTCCGGATGCTCCTCGTGCATCTCGTCGACTATCATGTAACTCGCCTGAAAACGAAGGAGCGCAATGTCGTAGTCATCGTAAGCTCGGTCGCATTTCAATCGAACGAGGAGAAAGATTCGTTTGCGAACAATAAGGATATCGATTTCGGTTACGCAACGACCTCCGCGCTACCTGCTTCTTAATTACGTAATTTTTTTTTGGAAACGACCGAACGCGAAATTGAAAAGGCAAACGGACCGAACTTTCTTACAGTTATGATTGTGTGCACGCTAGAAACCGCGCAAAAAAAACGTGCTAATTATTTTTTTTTTTCGAGTATCGAGGTATCCTCGTAATTCGTTTCGTTTGGAATTCGTACAGACTGACACAGATACTTTAATTGTTTGTTGCGAAAGGAACGAGAAGAAATGGCCGTAACAAATGTGCAGGATGTGCGGACGGTCTCGTAACGTTTCTAATTAGCGACATAATCGTTTTCCAGCGGTGAAAAAACAAACGGATTCGCTATTATTCGTCCATTATTCCTCGCAAATATTTGCGCGTCATTCGTTCGCAATTTAATTAGCGATAGCCGGTGTACGCCGTGGAGAATAAAATCCAACGTTTCGCAAACGTTGCTATTTATTTTATGATTCATTGTCCACCGTTTTACAGTAATTGCCATAAAACGGTAATATACATGGCTGATTTCAATTGATCGCCTTTCGTTATTAACCATTATTTTTTCTCGCTAAACGGAAATTAAATTGCAAACAAAAATTTGCGCGTGCAAACACGCGAAATACAAACGTTTAAAGCGATTGTTACGGTTCGAATGATGCGGCCGCGATTGATGGATGGTCCATTAACGTTTTACTAATTCGTTGCCAATTTAGATAAGGAACAATTTACAAATGCAACTGTTCAAACAAGTGATCGATTAATTCACAATTTCGCCAATCGTCTAGACGACTTTTCTGCCATAAGAAAGATGTTAAGATCGTTTTTTTTATATAATTGCAATATTTATTGTTAAGGACGTGCAAGAAATTAACCGGTATCTCTGCTCGACTTTTCGTTTTGTTTTTATTTACCTTGATGTGTCTGTCAATGAGCCAATTCAATTCAATGTCGTCGTCGTCTTCGCCAAATGGATTTATCAACACCTCGGCCACTTTCAACCAGCCCACGTAGAAGCAGAACTAAAACGAGAGAAAAATCTGTCGAATTAATTTTGTGATCGTTTAATCGTCGTCGTTGCTTCATCCTTTACCTGCAGGGCGGTGAAGAACGGGAAATAAACGTCCGGATACTCGAATTTCCCTTGCTCGTTCGCCACGAATTGCCGGCCCATTAATGCGGCTATGAAATAAACGTATAAAGCCAACGTGACCACCTAGAAAACGGAAAAGGATTATGATTAATTAATCGAAACGATTCGGATTCGATTCAATCGAAAAACCAGTGTTAATACCAAGAAGTAATCGAAGAGGGGACAAAGCGTAGCCGAATTAAATCGATTTCGGGTAAAACCTTAATACGTATAACAACGTTTTTCTTGTTTGTTTGCGATGGTTAATTATAAGTTAACAGTCAGCAAATGATGATTATCGTTAATATTTGCTTTTTGCAAATTCGCTGTTTGACGCTTTTTTATGGTTATTAACGAATGTAAATACACGGTGGGGCGAGATTTTAGAAGCGAAAAATTAAACGACGCCGCACACACGTTTGCAACAAAGAAGGTTTCAAGGTAAACCTGTAAGATTGTCCCTTTTGGTTTTATTGGCTATAAGAGAGATTGTCGTCAAAGAAAGGAACGTGAAAAGAGAAGTTAATGTTGCGTGTAGTAATAAAGTTTTGTTATGAAACGTGTTTCGTGGCGTATTTATATTCTTTTTACGATTGCTATTGATCATTTAAACAATTTCTTATTGCTTAACAATAGATAACGAACAATAAAATCCCTGTAATGCGTCCTTCCATATGTTTCTCTTTGTTTTTTCGACGGATTTGCAACTTGAAATAGCGCAATTAGCGCGAATTTCTTGTCAATTAACATCCCACGCTTCGTCCCATAAACTATTTTTAATTTCAACCGCAGCAAAAAAAAACGAAAATGTATAACAATATCCAATAGAATTAATGGCATTTATTTTTCGTTAGGAAAGTTGTTAAATGATTTAAAAGGCGAGTGTTACGTCAATTATTCGCAGAAATTCTCGTTATAATGGCTAATTTTTGCATATAAATATGTATGAGTGCGAGAGATTACAAGATGGAAAATCAATGCCACAGAGAGCTGAAATAATTGCAAGAAACCTAAACAAAGAAAGCAATTCCGCGTATAATTAAGTTAGCGAGAAAAGTTAAGTAACAAGTTCAGCTAATTAGAAGAGATTGATATCTTTCTTCATTCAATCGATCATTAAACTGGGCTCCATGATATAATAGTCTTAGCTTTGATCGAGACGTCTCTAAAAGCCGACCTCAGCAATACGAATTTGCCCTTGATTTATTTGCTTCGAATTTCCATGAAAGTCCTTAGGAAATATTGGAAAATTTAATCGAATTTTGCTTTTGGTTAAAATACAAATCAATGTAGAGATTAATATTTAAAACGTGGCGTAGGCAAATAGTTCATCTAAATACGTCCTTCGTTGTAGAATAACATTGCTCGAGCCCACTTATTTGGCATATCGTTATTACTTAATAGTTTTCGCGATTAATTAATAGTCGATACTCAGAAACGAATGAGATTGCTATAGAATTCGTTTTCCTGGTCAATTATTCCAAACGTACTTAAAAAGGAAAAGAGAACTTCAAGCGGAAAGCCTTGAATTTCGAAAATAGCTCCTTCTTCGCGCAGATTCCGTCAATAATATCGATTAATTGCAATTAATTTCAATTAGTTTCAATTTGGACCCTCTAACTAATGCGAATAACACGTAGCCAGCAAAATTGCACAACGAAAACGTGCAAACATAATGTTAATAATATCAATAACGATTGATTGTTTATTGCGGCGAACAAAGCAAATTTGCAAATCAATCGGCAATAAGCTTTCTCTTAACTTATTTACTTTATCATTTCGCTATTTATTATTATGTCTTATTACCAAATACAAATCGACCAGTGAATATTAATTAACAATTTGCAGCAATAGACTTTGCGAAAAAAATTATCACTTTTATTATTCAATTGAATCAATTGAGGTTCGAAATTCGTGATCTGTTTTGCAGACTCGCAGTTGTCGTTGTTGTTGCCAATTTTCGCATTGCAAACAACTCTTGACAGTAATTAATGCGAATTTAATAACAAAATCGCAAACAACGAAGCGTGTAATCTTCGCAAAAGAGAGACAAAGCGTGCGAAATGACGAGGAAGGATAAGCAGTAGAAATAGGTTCGATCACGAATTAAAACTTAATTAAGTGTACACAGGTATAATTATTAAGTTATTATTGGCACGAGCGTATATGGACGGCGGAAGAGCGATGGAAAGAAGGAAAAACGAAGATTAAAAGAGTGAAGATGAACGAAATTTATGTAAGACGTCATTAACTATCATTACCATCCATTTTCCGTACTCCGCTTCAATCCATTCGATTCTAATCGCCAATTATTTAATGTTTTTTTCTTGCTTTCAAAGTCAAAAGGGACGTTGTGCGCCTCTTGTTTGTTTCGTTTTCCTACGCTTCCATTTATGCTAATCCGTTATCTCCGTTAATTATCATTCAATTTAAATCCTTAATTAATCAATTTCAGTTTCGATAGGATTCTCTATTACGTTTTCTTTCCTCGCTTGGCCGGCCAAACAGAATAAGCTGCAAGCAAATTATCCGCGATGAAGAGTGTTTGCAAATTCATTTATCATCGGTTTCATAACCATCATCGTCTTTCGAATTTATTCGTTATTACGTAACGCCAAATTATTGTAAATTGCGAATTTATCGGAATTGCTAATTAATCAATCGTTCGGCGAATAGGATGGAAATTGACATGCGAATGAAGAAGAATGTTAAGTCAAAGGCTGCTGGCGTGTGGCTAATTCCGAATCCGGATGTGTTAAATCGATTTTAAAAAGCGTGGAAACTCGGAATCCGCACTTAGGTCGTCATTATTACATAATAATCCGAGACAATTAATATTTTTTTGAAATACAATTTTGCCAATATTCATCGTTGTAGTTGTTGTTGTGTGCAAATATTTGTGGTACAAGGTTAAATAAGGTATAATTAAATGATTAAGCGTGCAATTCGTACGTTTCGTTAAGCAGAAAAAAAAGCAAAACGCGATTTTCACGTTGACCATTCGAAACAAAAATTCGCTTGGAATTTGCAAAATTCGGGCACTCACTTGCGTATAAACCAACGGCACGCAAACGGTGTCGTAGCCGATCAGGCCGCCCAATCGGCGCCGGATGTCCGACAGTTCGGTCAGCAGCACTTGCACGATGTGATCGCTGGTGATGAGCGACTCCTTTCTGGCCCTGTTGATGATGTTCGTCGCCCACACGAGGGGCATCCAATACTTCGACATCGGCGTCTTCGCGTCCATCAGCTCGAAGATCTTGCGCTCGGATTCGAGCATCAAACCTGGAAAGGAAGCGGATCGAGATCAAACTGTAATTTAATACGATCGGATTTTCCCAATTGTTTCGCCTTCTTTGTACGTTGAAAACGATTACGAGACGGGGAAAACACCGTAGGAATGCGAACGACACGTGCGAAATGTGTCTCGCAATTAGCGGTTGTGCACACGCGAACGAGCATTTAGCCGAATTCTTTCGCTCGTTAGTAATTGGCATCTAAGTCGCGTTTAACGACAAATCGAATCTCATCCGCAAGCATTAAGGCGCTCGTCTCGTTTGCATTTGTCGTTCCTTTCGCAGGAAGCGTTCTGTTATGTGGCACGTAACGTCACCGAATTTTCGTTTCAAAATTGGCCATTGTATTGTGTTCGTATGGATGCGACTCGTGTTCGTTTTGCACGTGATTACATGTAATAAATGGGGAATGAAGAGAAGAAAGAAGAGGCCCGACTGAGACACGTAGTCAAATGTATTTCTTCTTTCCTCCTCTTTCATTAAACATTTATTACATCTATGACGCTAAACCAAATTAATAATAAAGGTCTGTAATTAGTTCTCTTTTTTTAACATTTGCAATTAAAGTTTGCAATTGAAATGCTCGATTCGTTGTCGCCCGTTGGTTTTGTGTCGATTGGAAACTGAGAGAAAAGGGGATCGAATAGAAAATCGAATAGAATTCGTACCACTAGTCCAAATACGTGATCGACTTACGCGAGGAGCAAAAAGACTCGCACGCATATTTCAATTAAACGTGACGACGTTTGAAACTTGCGAAGACATTGAGAAAAAAGGGGCGCGGAGGAAGAATTTGCAAGTGTCTGACGCAATTAAACATTGCAAATTGCGTAATCGTCGCCGTTTTGGCAAATAAATTTCATTTGCAACAAGGAAATGCAACATTCCACTCCATCTCGCTTCGTTGCGCTCATTCGAAATCCTCAAAAACACCAATTTCCACGCGAACACAATTGAAACGAAATGATACAGCAGGCGTACTTCCGGTTTCGTTACGTTTGGCAACGAATCGTGTTTCCGGTTCGAAATCCACTCCGAACCTCACTGTTTTGTGTTTTTTTGTAATAAACTGATCCGCTAACTTTAGACGACAGATTGTTGTTGTAGATAAGTGCGAAACCACTAATTATCGATCAAGGTCGTCGTTGAATCATGTAACGATCGAAGATACGTAACGTTTCCAGATCAAAAGTTTCCACAACTAATGGTCTAATTAATATTAAATACGTTTTCCTTCCTTTCATTTCGCAGCGCATTTAGGATTTCCCTAACGAAAACTAATCGTCCATCAGCAATAAGATACGAATGAAAATTTCGATTGGAACGATCGAAATCTGGTTTAGGCACGAACTAATTAGAAAACAATCAACCACTCCCTCTTATCATCGCCATCGTCGTCATCAAAGCAGCATTCTTTTGTGGGATTCTATTTAGACATTGAAAAAAGATGTTAAGAGACAAAGAGATGCAGATTCCTCAGCGTACAAATATTTAAATTCTTCTTTTATCGTCCACAACAACAATCGTACTTGTAACAATGAAAATATTTACGTTGTGAATCATTACAACAACAAAATGAGCGACAACAAGAAGTTTAACACTTACCGGAATCGACCACGTGTTGCCACGTCGGAAACCGCTTCTTCACCCTCAGCGAGACCCTTTGCAACGTGATTACATAAGCTAGAACAGCGTATCTGACTATGTTTCGCCTCATCAGTCTTTGGCGTTCGTCCTACAGCAAGAAAAAGAAAAGAAATTAAATCGCCGTCATCGCATCGATTCGGGGAACATAAATAAATCCCAATTTTTCGGGGGAATCTCCCAATTCGTCTTGCCCAATAACTTAGTGGCATGCAGTCGAGGTGCTGCACTTTCTCCCGTTCGAAATTTACCGCCCGATTGTTATTCCGAAGGCGCACGTTTTCTGTCGCGTTCATTAAATCCACGCGAAAGACCGCATGCTAGAGGTGTGTTAAATTGCCTCTCTCGTCCCCCTCGTCGTCGTCGTCGTCGTCGTTTTCTGCCTCTTTTTCTACGCGTCGTTCGAAATTCGTGTTGTTAACGCATTAAGACCCCGAACTATGCGGCGTTTATGTGATTTTCCATCGCGCCAGACGGCCGCGCGTCGAATGAATCATTTGCGTTTGTAACTCGTTCGGTTTAATAACAAACAATCGTCGAGATTAATTTTTGCAGCCACTTTATCGCAATAACATGATTAACACGTTTAATTTCCAGTCGTTGTTTGTTTCAAGAAAAATTAATTAAGAACCAACTGCCTGCTAATGACTAATGGATTAAAATTAATTGCAATTCGCAAGCAAAAGTCAATGCAAAGTTATAAGTTAGCATAAACAAATTAAATCGGACGGGAAAAGGTCGCACATTTTAGGGGAATCCGAGTTAATGAAACTTGTTCTATAATTGAATCGATTGAATTTGAAATCTCTCATTGATGATGATGATGACGGTGCGACGAGATTTAATCAGGGAATAATAAACGGACGGATGACGTTGATGTTAACGATGATAACGAGTTTAATTCCAACGTTAATTTACGGCGAATAGCTTTTGCATTAAAAATAACGAAATTAAAATGCGAACAAAAAATATATTCATTCGCAACGAAGGTCTTTTTTAATTCTCAATCAGTTTTTCGTTTATTATTTTTTTTTGAAAGTGAATTACCTTCTTCTCGCTCGCAAATAATAATTAAAAGAACAAGAAAAATTGACCGAAGATCATGTTGCCGTTCAATTATTATCTTTATGATATTATTTTCGCATGTTTGTTGCTTATACTTGAAAATCGCGTTAATAAACGAATGATGCATCTCGAGGTATGGAAATGAGCAGAAATCGAATCTTGTTAACGAAACAACGAATATTTTTGTCGACGAGAAGAATTGTTTTCTGTTTTAAAGTTAAAAAGTTCGTAGAAACGACAGATCCAAAGTTCGTTCTTACTTATCCTCTACGTACGATAATTTATTAATTATGTTAATTGGATTCAAATTGGTTTCTATTAAACCGACTAAAGAATCTAGAGAATTCCTGCTTGTTGATCGCGAACGAAAGAAATAAACAACGAAAGCTGGTTCAAATGAAGGAAAAATCGAATCCCTACGATGCGAATTTTAATTCCAATGTTGCCAATCCAATACTACATACTGAGCGAGGCAAAGGCAATTCTTGGTTTGTTATTCAACGAAAAAAATTAATTCCTTTCCTTACTGCGCTGTTTTTTTTTTCCCTCGACAATTATTTGCTCACACCGTATATATTCTCAATACGAGGAAATGAAAGTCTTTCAGCAAACAATTCGTTTAATGGAAACGAACACTTCTTTATTTCTGCCATTAATTTTTAATTAATTAACGTCGAGAATGTGAAATAGAATTATTTGTTTATGTCTTTAGAAAGTAATCGCCATCCACCGCTGGTAATGCATTTTCGTCTTCTTCGCACGTTTTCCTTTTCCTGCGTTGTCGTCGCCGTTCTTCTTCGTTTTTACATATTTTTATTTTTCTGGCATGAGAACACCTTTTGCGATATTCGCAACGTTAAATAATTGCATATACGTACAACTTACCCCGCCTGGAATTCCCGCATTTAAGAATAAAGCCAGCGTGTCCGGCCAAGGTAACAACTTATATTGTTCCCACCATCTTCGCACCACTAACGTAACATAAAACCCTAGTACAAAAGACATGGGTATCGTCTCGCTCTGTTGACTAAAATACAATCTAATTTTCTCGAACGTCCTGTGGGATCGAAAGAGAATCGAATTAAGTTTTAGGAAAGACACAAAAAGGAAACAAACTTACCGCTTCTGTGGATCGTTCAATGCGAACCTATACATAAAATTTATGGTATAATAGAGGAATAAATAGGCTAACAGTTCCCTCCATACTAATTTGTAAACGCTCCCTCGCCATCTGCAATTAATTTAACAATAATTAGCAATCGAAATCGTTAGCGAAATGACTGGAGCAAAGATGAAGGTCTTCCAGTGCAAATTCATTCCTTGCAAATCTCTCTCTCTCTCTCTCTCTTTACATTCGAACATGCATTTCGATAAAAGACAAGTAAAAAAGCAAAAGAGTCGGGAGAAATGTCCACTAAAGAATAAATTATCAGGTATCCACACTGATTGTATTCCGAAGCCTTTCCTAGAGACATTCCTCTCAAGGACGCGCTCGAACGAAATTAATGTGATTTATGCAAAATGTAAATCGAGCGAGCAACCGAATTCTGTGAAATTTCCTCTTCTCGTTGATTTAATGAAGTCTAAACGATAAATTATGAACGTAAAAATACAAAATTGAGTTAACATTGTATCCTGGTACGTTTAAACGCAGAAGAACTCGTTTGATTCTTTCGGCACGATACAGTTGTAGTAGTACACTGAACCATTTGGCTAGAAGACAAATTTCGCATTGCAAAATCGAGAGAGTTTCTCAAACGGATTTTGCCAAAGCAACGACGAAGAATTCTGCGAACAATTAACGAAGGTTGCTCTGTTATATTGCGCTTTGCAGAAACGGAATCCCGGATTTTAGGTTCGATTTTTATTGCGAAATCGTGTCCGATTTGTGCCACAACTGCGAAAAGAACGAAAGATTATGTTTTTCTTTCCTTGTGATCATGGATGCCCGAAACGAACTGGGTTTTAGTTTCCTGCATTTCATCGTGTCCACACCGGATTTTCTAGTTTTATTCATAAAAAATAAACTAATCCAAGTCATAAATGAATATCTAACCACTTTCTCCGTACGTTCTTTCTAAACGGTTTAATGCGAAAAAAAATTACATTTCACATTTGTTTCACTTAAATATTTTCCCTTTGTTTCGCTTTTCTTTCGCTCAAATCTAATTTATAACAATAATGCACCGTTTGTTAACAATACTAATGAGAGAGAGTCATTTGATGTGCACATAAAGGGCGAATTAGAAATTTCATTATAATAATTCAAACTCTGCTCGCCACTTTCCACGCTCGTCCGGTCCGGTATAATAAAATGCGTGTAGTAATTGAATCGAACAAGTTCAAAATGTTAATTACAGTTTATTTAATTAAAGCACAATGGAAATTTCTAATAAAGAACGCTATTTGATTATGTGCGATTCGTTCGTGGAAAACCATCGGGAAAATTAGGAAACAACGCAATATTCGCACAATGAAAACCTATTAAACCGCCATGAAGATCATTTGCGTTTCTTTTGCACGGATTAAAGAAATCCGCTCGCCAAAGTAAAAGCGTTCACCTTCATCTTCCTCGTCCAAATTAATTTAAATACAAATCGGCAAATATCCGCTAACACGGCCGTGATTTGCGATCGGTTCGTTGCTAATTCTTTTTTTTTTTTTTCGTAATTAATTTTATCTTGTCATGTTATCGCGAAAGAAAGGAATAAACATAATAGACGAACGTGACGTGTGATGATTGCGAAATAGCGAAGTTGAAGGAACGAAATGAAAGAATCGAGGATCGTCTAAATCGCTGGCAAAAGAATGTTCGCAATATTAAATAATAATTTTGATGAAATGTCGTGGACATGATGAAATTCAGGCGCGTTCTCTCGTCTTAAGAGAGAGAGAGAGGCAAAAGCATTTTAATCGCTATTGTAATTGAAACTATGTAGGTGTGCGTTCCTAGTGTTTTGTTATTAAAGCTCACCCGGTAAGATACAACACAATCCTCGACCAGTTGAAGAAGACAAAGTGGCAGAAGAAGAAGAAGTGGAAGACGTTCTTGCAAGGCAGGTCTATGACCTCGACTTACGAAGGTATGTATTATAGAAACTATACGGGCCGCTGTTTGGTTTTCTCTTTCTATCTCTGTCTTTGATTCTTTTCCTTTTTCTTCAAACAAATGATCTATCGTTCGGCATTCTTCTTGTTCTTCGCATGCAGCATGGTAACGAAGGAAGATTTCGAGATGAGTTAAACTAAAATGCCAGCAAACCGAGTCTTACTTGTCATTTGTTTTTGCCGAGCATCGATTTGGAAGAGACTTTTACTTTTCATCCTTCCCACTAATCCATTAATCCTGGATTAGCTTTTTGCGTTAAACGTGTTCGAAGCGAGGCATTTTTTATAAATTGTGACTTTGCGTTTCGAAAATAAAGCAATTAACGTTATTTATTTTTTTCTTTCCCTACGGTTTAGTCATTATCAGTAAATGCTCATGTCTTGTAGTAATTACTTCTATGTGGGCAATTAAAATTTGTTTGTGTTGTAAACGAATTCTAACGAATAACGTAAGCTGTCGGTATTTATTTAAAAAAATTTCAGTTACATTTCTGACGCGTTTTTCCGATTATTAACAATTCTTACATTTTGGATTGAACTAATCTAATATCTAACAAATACGAATTCAAAGCATTTCATTTTTTCCACCAGCAGAAGGCAAATAAGTCGAATTTGCATCGAGTATCGGTTATTAATTAAACGATTTTAAGAATCTAACCGTTTTCGCAATGCAAATTGAGTGACGATTGGAATGCAAAGGAACGATGTGGAATGGAAAGAAAGAAAAAATTGTTATGCAAGCAACGTTCTCGGTTAAGGAAGATAATTATATCGTATCCAATGTAAACATTAGCATATTCCTTTTATAAAATTCTCGTTTTTTTGCAATAATTTATTTGCCGCAATTTATTTGCAACAATTATCTCTTCTATACTGGGTGAAATGCACGAGAAAAGGATTTGAAATTGGGAACAACTTGAGCACGAAGAATTGGAATTTTAATTCATCTGTATGCAGTAGCAATTCTAATTAATTGCCTCTATATTTGCCATTATAATTTATTAAACTTTCCACTGCTAATTATTTTATATTAACGTTTTCGTTGCCCATAAGATAATTATTAATTGACTTAATTGAAATTCATTGTATTAGATAATATTATAAAAGAAAGCAATGATTGTGAATTATTTATTATCATTACGAATTATTATCTAGTCCAAGGTTCTCAAATTGGCAAAAGTACTTTTCATTTTTTTTGTCGAATTTGTGTAATAATTAAATGTATCGCAAACGTGTGTATTTCCAAATTTCCGTTATTTTATCGTTTGGCATACATTTCATACAATTCAATCAACAAAATTCGTTTTCTTTCCTTCCATATCGTCTTTTCATTATTTATTTTTTTTTTTCGCATTATTCTAATTGAATATTTTGCAAACGTGCACGAAATAATAATTATTCGTTTAACAATAATTTATTACAGCTAATTAGGTTGCTACAATAAATAATAATAGTGCACGTTCCTCAATGTCAGCGAATTATGATGAGATAGTTTTGCGATGAGAATCGCGATTCATTTTTCGCGATATGTTGTTAAACCTTCATGTCACTCAAGAACAAAGTGCGAGTCAACCGATAAAGATCAATCTCAAAACAATTCTTTTCGTATTAGAAACGTCTTCGAGCCCGTCCAATGCCTGCAAGAACTGTTAAGTAAATGGCAAAGGAGCAACAGAAATTGGCATCGAAAGGTGGAAGGAAAAAGAACCAGGAAATAAATATCGTTCAACCACAACGTTATAGAAAGACAATGAAAGAGAGAAAAGCCAGAAGGTCGCGACGAAATGACAAACATCTTTAATAAGAGATCGATGTTTAACGTCCACAATTGCGAGGTGGTCGATCATTTATCTGAAATATTGCCACCACAAACAATAACGGCAACAGCAACGGCGGCCTTCGAGCTTTCACTTTTAATCAATTTATTACCAATCCTAATATCTCTCGATTATTTTTAATCCTAATCGATTCATAACTAGACTCGAATAGATAATCTTCGTCTAAATCGAAACATTTTTACAAGAGTTCAACTTTTGCAACGACCTAATGGGGACTCATCTGCACAAGCAAACGAGATGGGCGCATGAATATGATTGTTTGTGGTTAAACGTTTCAACCACAATTCAAAAAATTTTATTGCATATTGTTCTCGAATCGAAAAAACACACACGCCAACAATTTAAGTTCCCTTGAAATTGAAACGATGATGATGAACTCGCAATTAGCATCATCACGTTCATGGGCGAATGAAAAGTTTCGTTAATTAGAACGACAACAATAGCGATTTTAATTAGGAGCGTTTTACATCAGTCAGGATATTTAATCGGCTTTAATTACATGTTATGATCATCGGAGAGGTTTATGGCAAGATGCAAGGGCGTCGCTCTTTGCATAAAGATAAAATATCGCAGATGAGCAATAAGGTAACAATTAAAAATAAATCAAATTTATTTGTTAACGATGACGACATCAAGCTGTTGAATCGCTAACGACGACTAATTATTTGCGTAAAGATCAAGATTTGCCACAGAAATGGCATAAAATATGAGCGAGGTTGATCAAGATGTGCACGTCATTAATTCGTGGAGGTCCCTCTAATTATTATTTGCATTGCATAACGAGATTTGCGAGAATTATGCATATGGATCGTTCATTAAATATTCTATTAGTGCAGACTTTAAAACGAATTCGTTTCTTTTTCGTTTAAGGAAAGTTAATTTATGAAACGTGTTTCTTCGCCTTAATTTAATTTGATTTTTATTTGAATTTTCAATTATTCATACAGTTAGGAAGGAAATTGATTGAAATTTCTATTTAATAGAAATTCATTTTTATATTCTTCCAACGAGGCGAGGAATGGCAAGATGAATAATGGCTGATTGTAATGCAATTGCGTTTAGAGTAGAAGCATAAAGAAAGTAATAAGTGAAATTTGTAATCGTCTTCCACTTTGCGACCGTAGCGTTAATAAATTAATGAGCGATTATCGTATGTTGTTCATTGTTGTTACACGATTTTTAAATGCAAGAAAAACGTTTTGTTCGCATTAATTTTTCTAATGGCAACATATTAAATAGTACAGATTTACTTTTAAACACGAAGGCAAGTCATTGTTCAAGGATAATATTATTATGTTAAATTAAACCAGTCTTCGAAATGGATTTTATAATGTATCAACGTACAGGGCGAGAATTTGTCCTCGTACGAACAAATCCACTGTCTCGATTGCAATGAACGAACGAAACTTCACCGCCCTGTACGCAGATTATCTATGCAAAAGAAGTTCAACGTTGGAGAGTTCGCAATAGAATTAAAAACGTATCTTAACTGTAAAATCTAGAATGCAACCATAACATAATGATTAGAACGACTCTGAATTCTCCTTTTTATTCTGCTCTTGCACTCTCTCCATTTGCTCTCTTTTTCTTTTCGCAATAGAGCAACATATTTATGCAAATGTTAGGGCGACAATGTTCAACTTTCAAGTTTATTATTATTATACAATCACATTGGCTTTTATTATGTCCTTTTTTACGATTTAATAGGCATTTTTTATTTGCCCGTAGCTTCCATTGCGAAATGCGACCAGTTTAATGAGGAACAAAATATTTGCAAAACTATTTACATAACATTAAAACGTTAATCAAAATGGATACGTTGCGAAACGCGAAAAGGTTTGATTAGTGAATTCAAAAGACGTTGCTTTGCTCCAATTAGCTGCGTACCTTGAATCTTCCGAATGTTCGATTATTATTTGAATTTTTTTCGAGAGAGAGAGAGAGCGAAAAGTTTGCATTTTTTCATTGCTTTCACTTTCCATTCGGATTACTGTACATTTTGTAAATTAAATCGATTTCGATCGGGTGCTAATCGCATTTGTTTGCTAATAAAAGCTAATATCGAATTACAGCAGCAATGAGATAAGAAGCAATTTATGTAACTTCTTAACGAAGTCATTCGGTAATATAGCTAAGAAACAAACAAAAAATGTGCAATTTCGTCAAGTTAACGACAGTTTTAGGAACGAAATCCCCAATTTGTTGATTTGCTTATTGTTAGTTAATAATATTTTTTGCAAAATACACAAATGGCAAGTGACACTGTAATAATGAAAATACGTAACGAGCAGGTAAGCGAATACGTCAATAAATAATTACGAGTGTGTGTGTGTGCACTTTCGAAATTGTCTCGCTTTGAACATTATCATTACTTTTTTTTAATATTAATAACAATTAAATACGAAAATAGATAAGAGAGAGAAGGAGCGCAGAGATCAAATAAAGAAAAGAAAAAATCACGACGTGCACAAGCAAAATAATTTATTGCCATTATTTTAAGTTTTATTATTGTTATTGTAACATTTAAAGAACAATGAGTTTATCGTGCAAAAAAATTATTCATTTTTTGTTACGAGAACGATGATATTGACGATGATCATGCGATCGAGCGCAAATAATGAAAATTGCATTTCATTTTCGTCCACTTACTTTCGCAAAATCGACCAGAAACATCCGAACGTGCTGCCGTTTGGTACTTCGCCCGTATAAGTTACGGTCATCCTTCTGCCCGTCTATTAATCGCACTTTTTATTGGAAACTAAACGCAGGGCGAGCAGCCCTCTCGCACACACAACGACCACCAAGCACATAAATGCAAACGGGCGATTTTTAAATGCAATTTTCAGCGAAACACTTTGTATATACTTCACGGAATTACTTAATTTAATTCGATTTCCTCGGTACACGATTGATTATTACGTTAAGAAGCCATTTTAGACGCACCGAACGATGGAATCGATTCGTCGTCGATTATAATTTACTTTTCTAACAATTAAATGCTACAACAGCAACAAAGCATTAACAAATTGAATGCGATACACACTGGACACACGAAGCACCTGCATGTGTGCGCGCCTTCTCCTCGCTCGCTCTCTACGTACGGCACCAATAACTTTTTTAAACTGACTTTAACATTTTGTTCTTTTTTAACACACAATCACCTGAAAACAACCTGACATACACACGTACTTACCTTAACTGCCTTTTGATCAGAAAGTGGTGGGCATAATAGGAGTTTCTTAGTGGGGCAAATCACTCAACTTCTCTTACCTATTAGACCTATTAATTTATTTTTATTTTTTAAACGCACTACCAATTATCATTCGTTATTCCGAATGCTAAAACTTAGTTTTCCATATGTTGCGCGGCGCTCTTCGCGAAATAAAGGCCCATTTGAGCGCAACTTACCCAAAGAGAAAACTTTTTTACGGTTTATTGCGAATCGTGTGCCAATGCTCGTAAATTAATATCCTGCTTATCGGTAATTCTTTCGCTGCGGCATACGACGCTGCGTAAATAAAGAAGCGTGCCCTCTTCACACAAATGCAGATAATGAAATTAATTTTTTTCAATATTATCATTCCAAAAAAAAAAAACGAAATCTGGATTAATAACGATTTCTTTCCCACAAACGTAACATATGGCCCTCAATAATAACAATAATAAGCGTCGCGACGCATTGACATATGGTCGATAAACGAAAAAGGCCTTTTGCAAATAAATTAACAATTACGATAAAGAGAATCGTCGAGATAATCAGATTCCCGGGTACGTATATAAATTGGCGCGCGCTCGCGGCTTCGGCCTTTTTGTCTATTTGGGAAACGAGCCAAAGACCTATTCGATCCAAATGAGAATAAAGAAGGACGCCGCGAAAACGAGCGGTAACGTGCGGATAAGAAGATGTAAAGCGAACGCCAGAGAGAGGAACCGCATGCACGGATTGAACGCGGCGTTAGATAAATTGAGGAGGTAACGTTGTGCTCGTAATTGCGTCCTTTCGGTTCTGCCGTTGAACGAAATGTTTCTGTTACAGCCACGTTCCCATACAGCAGACGCACGTCGATTTGCATTCGGCGCCGCAGAAATTGTCGAAGATCGAAACGTTACGATTGGCACGCAATTATAT
This sequence comes from Hololepta plana, assembly GCA_963695495.1. Lineage (NCBI taxonomy): Eukaryota > Metazoa > Arthropoda > Insecta > Coleoptera > Histeridae > Hololepta > Hololepta plana. The sequence continues at coordinate 8,367,072 of OY968837.1, read as the reverse complement.
AATTGCCATGTCGCAGACGTTAAGGGAGGACAGGCCGATGGACATCGGACGATTCGTGACGATTTTGAGTCAGGAATTGAGTCAGACGACGGCAAATTTGTTGGCCGGCACGTTGATGGGAACGGCGTCGAATCCGCTATCGTGTAGACATTTCAATTTCGACGAGAACGTACCAAACGAGCAACAATATTCGAATTCGTATTGTTATTGGTACAACAGCAGCAATTATAATCCGTCGTGTCGATATACGGAAAATTACGCGTGCGGCAACAAGTATTTGGACGAAATTCGCTATTGGGAAAATGATGTGACGAACAGGTTCTGGTAACGTAATATAAAAATTTATTTATTTCAACGTTGATTAATAAAAAAGTTCCGTCGAAACAGTTTAATCGATCGAGCGTTCCTCCTTTACCGTTCCTTCGATCGTGCAAGAGTCCATTTCGATGTCGCAATAAGGACACAATAACATTTTCGTCTCCTCTCGCAACTTGGTATGAGCTCTACATTTGCAAAAGGGGCATTTGTACGAGCTGCTGTAATCCAAAGGCATCAACGTTATTGCGCAACGTTGTTCGAAATGTCGCGGCGTACAACTGGAATCGATTATTCTTAAGCAAAATATTAAGGAATTTATCTGTTACAACAACATGAAATGCGTTTCTTGTTAATTCTTTCGTAAAAAAGGATATTTTCTTTGCAAACTAAACATTTTGGCATCTTGGGGTATTCCAATTCGCATGAAGCGATTAAAACTTCTTTAATTCCCTTAAACATGCCAAACTTTTCTAATACGTCGATTTTACTCTCGTTCAGCACTTGTTCCTTTACATGATTAGCGAGCAAAAATAGATTTTGCATTTGAAACTCGGTAACGTTGTTTTCTTGTTGCAATTTCAACAAGTATCTCATTCGATAAAGGATCAGCGTCAAGTCAAATATATATTTTAGCGTTTCGTACGATTCTACGTTACTATCGCTCGTGCACGTATCCTGGACGCCATAGATCGTACAATAAATTGCCGAAATGTGTAGGTACGTCTTCATCGATGAAATGTCTAAATGTCCATTCATTTTAGGGAAATTAATACACGGTAACTGCTTATCAATTAATGAAGATACCCTACAAAAAGATTAATAGAGATTATTTAAATTTAACACCTTATTGCTCACCTCAACACTTCAAAACAATCCCAATAATTGTGCAGCATATTTTCCTGATTGTCAAGGATCAATTGCAACGGGTCCCTTGACATATTTTGAAACAATATCAAATTTACCGGATTTTTATCAAATTTCTTTACGCTTAACTTACACGGATGCGTTAATATACCAAATAAAACCTTATTCGTACTTAATATTGTACCGTGTGATCTCTTAATCGACCAATTCACGTTAATATATATATGCCTCCAGCTTATATATATTTTATTTCTAATGCATGCCAATTTTAATTCATTCATCAATCCTGTTATTGTTTGTATTATTATCACGTTATCAATCAATATTTCCAAACTCACAATATCCATATTTCCCACATCAAATATGCAATTATCTAATAAATCACCATTCTTGCCCAGCAGAGAAATGAATAATGATGAGCTTTTAACAAATATTATGAACATATATCCATTGTGATATAAGATTTCAATATGTTTCACTTGGATTTCATCATTTTTAGTCAGCAAGTGCAAATGGTCACCAATTTTAATCTCATTATCAGTAATATACATTAAGGGAATTGCTGTTGCATTACCATTATAATCACCTGCATGTAGAAGACCTAAAATTATCATTTTGATCAGAATGTCAAATAGATAAATACTTAATTTAGAAACATACCTCTATCATTTGTATTTGCCATATGTAATGAGGTAATATGAGAGAGATTGCTTTTAATTTTCAACATACATCTAACATTTGCTTCCTTATTAATGTAATTTGATACAGACACCCTCCAAACTGTTATAATTTCATTTAGGTGTCCAACAACCAGAAGAGCATAATTTCCTGTTTCTGATTTCATTAACTGTGACCAGTTGAATGCTAAAAAATAAAAATGTTAACCAAGAGATATTTCACATTTCATTCCACAAACCTGTTGGTTTCATTTGTGCCCTTTCTTTCAATTCCTTAAGCAAATCTGATGGTGATAAATTTTTTGTAGCACCCCACTTCATTTTGCTAACATTAATTATATGACTTGATAGATTACATATGGAAGTATAGTCTTCATAAATTGAATATAAAAATGTTCTAGCATATACCTGTAAAGATCCCATATCTGTTAATATAGCTAGGATACAGTTAGAACCATCTAAAAATGCAGGTGACCACTTTGCCATAGACACTTTTGAATTTATTTCATGGTACAAAAACAGTTTTGGTGAGACATCTACTGACAATGCCAGATCATAAAATTCCAAGCGAGTTAAGTCATTAGCAAAGTTATTTGCATCTATCCCCACATTTGTGCTAAACAAATACTTATCCACTGGTATATAAAACTTCTTGAAGCACAAATTTGGTGCAACAACATCTGGCCGCATGCATAATTGCAAAATCTGTATGCCACAATCTGTAGTTATCAGTACTCTATCATCTTCAGAATACTGACATGAAAAACCATTTGATACATAATTACTAAACTCCAACGTTTCCAAATATCTAAATTTCGAGCACATATTTTCAGAGGCACTTTATAAACAACCTAAAATTGAATTTAATTAATAATTTGAAAATATTACAAAAAACTCTTCTACCTATCATGATGTTTCCATTTGCCAATTATATATCAAATCCACGTTTTTCGTGAAATTAAAATATTCGTATAAAAGTAATTCATTAAAAGCTCCAATATAAACTGCCAGCTGATTAACTCTGATGTAAACAAACAGTCGTCTTACGTCCAATAATAATTATTTATTATGTTTGTTATTAGCTGCTTTGAAAGATAATACATATGGTCCAAATTTACAATTGCATTTAAATGTGCAGAGATGGCAGCAGCTCACTGTATCAAATAATTTCTTTAAAGGTGCAAAAACTCTGGATTAATTTATAACTCATTGTGTTTTTAAGTGTTATTTAAAATGTTTATTTTACTATTGAGTACACATTGTGTACAGCACTAATTACATTTCCTTTTAAATGAAATTACAGATCCTTCCTGTTACTTAATCTTCATTCGATTTATAATTTCTGTTTTAGGAAATAACAAATGCATCATCAATGGATAGGATGGATGGGAAATATCTTCAGAGTAAACATGAAATTGATTTTGCTGGCACAAATCCACATCTTGCAAGCCGTAATCAAAGAAGAAATAATAGGTTTTTATTCAGCTCCAATGGACAGAAGATTGATAAATTCTCATTGATTTATGCTTCAACATGTGATAAAATGTGTCTCTTAAGATCAGGCATGTGTTTTGGAATATATTTACATTTATGGCACCTCAGTGGTTGACTTATAAATTGTTTGCACTCATCTTTTGAAGGTATTGTAATTTCACCATTTTCTTCCATTTCTTGACAAATACCTGTAATTTAAATACCCTGATTAGTTAGTAATTCATTTAATTGCAAATATTATGATATTACTTTCAGAACTTAGGAAGAATTCTGATGTGAAACTGTTCCAATGCTTTTTAGTCTTCAAGGATGGTGAATTCATATCATCACTTAATACATGTAAATGTAATCTAATCATGCTTGGTTCAGCATGGTAACCAATCAGAAACTTCTTGTTCTTGTGTTTTGAAGAGAGTTTCATGGCCACATTGTGCATATGCCACAATAATGTTTTATGCTCACTTTTAATTGCTTTCAAACTACTTATTTCCTCTTTTGATATGACCAAATAATGAAATTCTGCCTTTGGATATTTATCTTTAATCACTGTTACTAATTTATCACTTTGTACTATTAAACTTTCATCTTCCAAAGAAGCTAATAAACCCACACTCCAATGACTTGTTTTTGGCAATTTTACATTAGTTTCTTCATGAAATCCATGCTTCCTTTTGACTGACATTGTAGTATTTGATTGATAAAACACTTAAGTTTTCTGTTCCATATTTTTCAATTGAACAAAATCCAGTAACTTATTTAATATATAATTACAAGAAATGTTTAAACCTCAACAATAATGAAGTTGTCAACTCAAAAGCATCTTTTCCAAATACCAACAATTATGACCTGAACATAGGCGTAAATTAAAAAAGCATTCCGGTACATTTGAAATTATTTATTATAACGTAATGAAAGAACTTGAATAAATTAGAAAATTGTCACGGGTGATGGATTTCCAAACACAAAGTTCCATGACAGAGGACATTTCAGTTGAGTTTCTTTCCCATCTAACTTTTTTAATAGTTTTCTTAGAATATCTATCATTGAAACTGCATCGTTTCGGTTATCACCTTCAGAAACATACTTAAATAATATTGTACAATTCAGATGGCCAGATAGAATTTCATACAATTTCAAACAAAATCCTGATCCTTCAACTATGTACTTGTCATTTAAACTTGGTTTCAACAGTTGAAAATGTGATTCTTTTAAAAGCTCTTCATGAGCTTTGTGATTGCTCAAGTAATAAAATATCGACTTGGGATCTGCCAGTAAGTGTGCAAATGAACTGCTAAGCAATATCACTTGTTGAAAATTTGATTTTGTAATGAATGCATCCAATTCCCTGAAGAAACTCAATGCTAAGGCAAACTCAAGAGACGATCTTAATTGTATCGTGGCTATTTTTAGATCTTGATTTACGTATAGTTCGCAGGCCAAACAAACGTCTTCGTTTCCATCATCAAAAGGATCGGCACCAATTGATGCTATGATTGCCGGATGCCAGAATGTGGCAACCTTTTCAAAGCTAAAAGTAGTAATTAATAAATCGACGGTTAATTGACCGACATTTCCAACTGATACACTCGGAATTATTAACGTATAATCTTTCAGATTAACTTCTTTTACGAATTTCACAAGTTCACACATTTCGTAAAATGCAAGTCATAAACACAAACGAAGTTCGTAACGTATCTTCTACTTCTTAGGGTTTTAAGTTGGTCACTGAAATAGTGACTAATTTGAGAGGACATTCTTCGTTTCCCACTCAATTCCATCACCTTCAAGTGTGAAGCATGTTTTAGAGTGTTAAAGTGTTGTTATTAAAAAGCGGGAAATGATTTATATGTTTGTTTGGTAATTTAACTGATTTAGTTTTGCAACAAGTTCTTTAGAAATTTGTTTGGTTTTAATTGCAGGCAATAATTGTTGAATTAAATTAAAGAAATTGTAACCTTACATTTCCGAATAAAATGTCTCGTAAGCGTGCAGCATCAGTATCCGCAGAAAATGCACCTGCAAAGAAATCAAAATGTAAGTATACTCAATGTTTCAAAGAATGTTACGTCTCCAATTACAATCTTCTTGCAGTTACTTTAAAAGACATAGAACTAACAGCTCCCCAGAAGATTGGCGATGTATTAGTGACGGGTTCAGGTGACTTGGGGCAATTAGGGCTTGGAAGTGATGTAATGGAAAAGTCCAGAGCAACATTACTAAAAGTAGATCATGAAATTGTTGACATATGTGCTGGTGGAATGCACACAGTATTATTGACAAGTGATGGAAAGGTGAGCATTTTAACTGCATTCTACATAAATTGCAAGTTCTTGTCTTGTTTTAGGTATTAACATTTGGTTGTAATGATGAAGGTGCCTTAGGTAGGAATACAAGTGATGACGAGGAAGCTGAATTTACACCAACACTAGTTGATTTACCAGATAAAGTTGTGCAAATATCTGGTGGTGATTCACACACTGCTGTTTTATTGGAAACTGGTAAAGTTTATGCTTGGGGAACATTTAGGGTAAAGTTAGAATATTAAATTTAATCTTAATGTTATTTAAATCCTAAACGTTTTCATAGGATTCACATGGAAATATGGGATTGACAATTGAAGGAAATCAAAAATTACCATACTTATTGTCAGGAGATCATAGTGTAGTAAAAATAGCTTCTGGTGCTGACCATATTGCTTTTCTGACCAAATTAGGAGAAGTTTATACTTGTGGATGTGCAGAACAGGGTCAATTGGGCCGAGTTTCTGGTAGAAAATGTGACAGAAATTCGCGATATGTGAGGGACAAGCTTTTGGAACCGTTGCCAATTAATTTGAAACCAAGTCTACGGTTACATTTCGACAATATTTGGGCCGGTACTTATGCGACATTTGCAAAGGTTTATGAGAAGAAGGATATCTATGTGTTTGGCCTTAATAATTTTCATCAAATCGGATTGAAGTCGGAAGCACCGCGGTACAATCCGACAATATCCAAAGAATTTTCCAAATACGATTGGCAATTAATCTGTTCTGCACAACATCATACGATCGCGCTTGATACTAGCGGTAAAACGTATGCGATCGGACGTAAGGAATACGGCAGATTGGGCCTCGGCGAGAACTGTGAGGACGCCCTCGAGCTAACCGAAATACCTGCATTAAAGGGAAAAGAGGTGGTGCATATTGCCTCTGGCTCGGCTACATCATTTGCAGTTACAAAAGATGGTAAATTATTTATATTGGTTTAAAAAAGGCGACTTGATAACCGTTTCCTTTAAATCGTTTTAGGTTTCTTATACGGTTGGGGTATGGGCACGGCCGGGCAATTGGGTACTGGTGAAGAAGATGACCGTTTCGAACCAACATTGATTAAGAGTAAACAATTAGAAAATCGACGTGTATTTAAAGTCGCCAGCGGCGGACAGCACACCATTATACTAGCGACGAATGAGAATAATAATAAGGGAGACGCAAAATAGTATGATTGAGTGGAAATCTTATAATTTATGAGTGTTGTATTGAATTTTCCTTTTGTTCCATTATCACAAGGTTTATTAAATAAGTTCAAAACTAGTTTTACGATTAACTTTAATCACTGCCTGTGCCTTTTTTGCTTTGTTATTTATATTACACATTTAACATACAATTGATACATACAAAAATTGTTTTATAATAACATCGACGTGTCGTAATAAACATTAAATGTTATATGTCGTTGGAATCGAGATAATGTTCAATTTAATTTACTTTTTTACTCGCATCGATCGATGCGTTCTTGTGCACAGGCATAAAGTTCATGATGAGTCTACCTAATATAGCGATATTTGCACAAAAGAACGAAACGCTTTGAATCCAAATGAACAAGAACGTGTTTTGGCCGTGAAACTCTAAGAAATAAGCGGGCAATAGCCAAGCGACTTGCGCGGCGAACCAGATGAAAACGAGAAACGCGGCCGTTCGCGGTTTCATCTTGATTTGCCACAAGCATAACGGTAACACGCAAATGATCCAAACGAAATATTGCGACGTCAAGACGGTGTTATAAGTTACCATCACGATCGTTTGCGTCAATAGCGAGAAGTTTAACGAGAGTTTATTCAAGCCGTATCTGATCGAGAAGACTACGAGCAGCACGAGTTGCGGCAATAAAATTAAGACTTTTTGCCATAAACCGATGTAAACGCCGTTCGTTAAATATTGCAGGTAAAAGTACAGCGAGAAATTGTGTCGCGTATCGTTACGCACGAAGTGATACAGGTACGTTTCGTACAAGAATTTGTAACCGTAAAGACGATAGAATGCGCTTGTAATTAATCCAATTGTTAAGACGCATCCTGTAATCAAACGTAATTGATCCGCGTTCGGTATTAAATAAAGTAAATAGCTCTTTTTAAATATCGTCTTCTTCTCGATCACATCCTCGCGATTGTCCCGATTCTGCACGGTTTTACGACTATTGTCAGCGATCGAAAGTTTCAGCTTCTGATTCGTGTTTGCGATCGATTTACGCCAATTATCCGAATAAAAGGAAAACTTGCTGAGATACATGTACAGCGAGAGACTGTAAATAATCGGATACAATCGTACGTGTATCGCTAAACCGTGCAAAATGCCGGCGACGAAGTAACGTTTCTTATTTTGCAAATAGTATTGCGTCAATAGGACCAACAGAGCGGCCACCGAGTCGCAATTGCCACGCGTCGCGATCGCAATCGTCAGCGGATTGTAGAGCCATAAAATCATGCTAACATTCGCCGTCATGTGCGTTTCGTTTGTTAGCCACGTGTTCTTCGGCTTGTTCCTTTTCTTCTGCTTCGGTTTTTTGCCTTGATTATTGTAGCATATGGCCGAATTGCAATCGTTTCGTTTGTTTTCGTTGTAATAAACGAACGAGTTTCTAACGATGGCTCTTATCAATATGCCGACGATTATATCGATTGTTGAGAAAAGGATTTTGCCAAAATTCTGATTCAGCAACACGTTCGGTATCATTAAGAACGCTATCAAAGGCGTGTAACGATAAGTGTGGCGGTCGTACGGTGAACCGCTGTTCAATATGTGACGCGAGGCGTCCGTAAATACTTTGTAATCGACGTCCGTATAAAGAACGTTAAAATATTCATCGTGGAATGAACCGTATGTTATAAAGACGATGCGTATCAAAAGTGCAAATACCAGATGTAACTTGAAATTGAGCTGAGCGAACCTCTTATAAAAAGTGAGCTTTGGCATGATTAACTATGATTATTACATCTACAACTAATTATAACATTCCCTTTGTTAATTGGATAATCCGCTTTTAAATCCTAGTCTTTAACTCTAAAGCAGACTTCTTTAAGCAATTCTTAAACTGATCAAACTCATTGGCGCAATCGTTCATGTTCACATTGTCCTTTTTCAATACGCATTTCGCATAAAGAGCTGCCTCATTCTTGCACTTACTCAATATCAATGGATATTGCTTGAAACGGTTTTTAGCCCTCTTTACCGACTCCATTTATTTGCGTTTCTCGCTCGTCAACTGGCGTTCCTTGTGTAAATCCTCTAGTGTATAGGTGGTGAAGAAAGCGTCATAGATGGGCCTGGAGAAGAATATCAATAATGCAGCGGTTGTGGTGATTCCAACAAAAAGTCGCGGATTTCGGTATCTGAATCCCCTGTTTCTATGGGACTGCTGATTGATCGGTTTCATCGCAATTCTAAGCGGCAACCTTGCGATCCTCCTTCTTCGTGGTTGTCGTCGTATCGATACCGCCACAAACGTAACTCTCTTTGCCCCACTTACGACAGCATTCGCGCATTTCCTCGATTGCCTGCTGACAAGCGGATTCTTGGTAATTGTGCTCTTTTTCGTCGATGAAAGAAAAAGCTCGTGTTAATAGTCATGAGGAATTATATAATAAATTAATTTAAATAAAGTAAAATGTCGGTGATATATACACACCTTTTAGACAACTTTGAATCTTACACGCGTATATTTTACACGGATCCTGCGGCTTCATGTATTTACCATACGAATGTGAATAACCAAATGCCTCACTTCAGCTTTTTAATAATTATCTTTACTAATTCGGCAATTAAATGCGATAAGGGACAATTTTAACCTAATTCAAAGCAACGAGAACGAATTCAACTGTTTCTTTTACAGAGAGCTAACTGCCATTTTCATCCTAAGATGTGGTGCGCAACTGATAGATGGCGCGACCATGCACTTCCGCAGAAAATTATAATCACAGCGCGAAATTAATTAACTATTGCGCTTCTCACGATATGCAAATGAATGCAATTCGCCAACTCTTTTATTCGCCTTCCGTCCGTAGAAGCCAAACAATTTCGTTTTTGAAGACGCCACTTTGCGGTTCCATAGTTTGCCAAATGGAAACAAATTCCTAATAAATAAATCAATCGTATACGATGGAAACATTAATGCGTCCCTCATTGCAGACCTTCGAATATCAATCTTTTGCAGCGAGGAAAGAAAAACGAAACACTTTTACTTTATAAGTTTACATGAACGTACCGTGTCAAGGCTAAATCTTTAAGTTTTATTTATTAGAGATACACTAACAGGTACCTGTTGTTTATAATAGTAAACAATTACTATCCACATAAAGAATGATTAGACAATGATAACTAACTGAATGGACTTAAAAGATAATTCGTTTCAGGCGAAGCACAAGCGAAATTTTCTTTTGCAACGATGCGATGTTTATCAGCGAGAAGACACATGTATGCATATTTAATTTGGATTAAGATGTTTACTGAAGGTGAAGGATACCAAGAAATTAATGGTATAATCAGTTCATTTAGATGCAACAATATTGTTTGTTTATTATTAATTAAAAAAAAAAAAAAAAACAACGATATCTCATATGCAAATCTGCGATTTAATAATTGCTAATCGAGCGAAGCAACAAGCATATGCTTAGCTTTGACGTATTAATTACAAATCACGAAATGTGACGATTAGAATTGAGCATAATTACAGCGATGATAGCGAATCAAATCCATTGCCGGATTTATTTGTTTCGCCGCAAAATTAATTAATTCTTAATCCATCCTTATTGGCGAAGGTGCCCATCAATTAATGGCCTTTTGTTTTCTAAGCGTAATCCGTGAAAACCGCTTCAGATTCTTTATTTAATTAATAATAATGTGTTTTGCAAATTGTACTTGTCACATCGTAAAAAAAATGGAAGTGGAGAAGGAGGGATACGGATTCGAAAAATTTCGATTCACAATGTAGTGCCGCAGAAAATGTGCACAATGAAATAAATGTATATGGAACATTATAAAAGTAATACCAATATATATATATATATATGTGTGTGTGTATAAGCTGTGTAACTTTTAGTTTCAGTGCAACCATCAAACTTTTGCAAAGCGAGACGAAGGCGCGCGTGTTGTTCGTAATTCTCGCGTTTCGTTTGTGCACGGAAGGAAAATTACCTCAACAAAAGAAAAGATCAAGAAAAAAACCAAACGTTAATTTAGGCGGTACCGATCAATTTTCATCCGCACTGGACCGCAGTGAATGCCGAAGTCGCGGAGATTCGCAAATTTCCGTTCTACCCTACGTTTTGCGTAAACGGATACAAAGTGCGCGCATTTAATTTTAATTATTTGTTTTTTTCCCTGTAATTTAATTTAACGAGAGCCAATTATTGGTGGAGGTGAGTTTTTTCTTTTCCTTTTGGGATCGACTTTTTGCATTATTGCATTGGCTCTCGGGGCCAATGGAAACGCGTCCATCGCCTTTATCGTCCGTTGCAGTGGGACGTTTTTTGCGCTCGGAAATTGCCGATAAATGATGATAAAAGTTCTATTTCTCAATAGCGAAACGTTCGTTTTCGAACGATATTTTCTTGGATGGAATGTTGCCGTTGAGAAATTTTATAGAGGCGAAACGGATCGATTCGTGACGCGCACTAAATTGTAACAATGGCCACTAAAACGTATTGTGTCGCGTTATTATTAAATAAACGCAAATTCCGCGATCGATTCGATAAATTCCATTTGCGAAAGGCAATCGGTTTACGCACGCGAAATAAGAGAGCAGTTATTCACGTCTTTAGCATTATCTAATCAGCCATTAACTTTAGAATTCCTTTGCTTTCGGCCACGGAATAAAAAAGAGGGGCCGTCTTAGCGTTAAGTATCGCCGAAGTTGGTTTGTCGTGAAGAAATTTCGCTCGAAACCGTAAAGCAATTTAACTTTTTCGCCGGCGAGAAGGCTGAAGTAAATGCTCGTGCAAAGTGAAAGGGACCGCGAGAGAAAAAAAGTGGAAACTTTTCCTTTTTACATTTCCCTACTCCCCCTCGCCGATCGGCCGTCCATTTGGGCAACTCTTCGTCTCTCGACCATCTCGCTTCGTACACGTGCACGCTCTTTTTACGACAAACGTGCGATTTCTTGCAATTAATTAATATTGATCAATCGCTTTCCACAATCGGTCACCTGCTATTATCATCTACAAGCAATTAACAGTGATGCATTCTTTCCATGTTTCGTAATTCGATTAAAAGTGTATGTTTTTTTTTACGATTTTAATCGTCTTGTTTACAAGCGATATTTCATTTTTCAAATAATTCTTTTATTGCCACATCTTTTTAACAAACCGTTTCAACAATAAGCAAAAAATCTTATTGTTCACGATAAACGTTTGTTCGCTTTTTTTTTGTTACTCGACGATTGTAATTAATTTAGCGTGAAAATGGTTCTACATTTAATTGCGTTATTTATCATTCGCCATCTAACACGATTAAAAGCGATGCCTTAACTGGTCGAAAATTCGTTGTTCTAATTACGACTTCGCTCATCGTACCTCACGCAATTTGTAATTATAATTAACGTCATTTTACGAGATTTGTTGCCTGTTAATTTCGGTTTTCAACGAGGTTAATCACATGAACACGCGTCTTCTCATTGACGAACTCCCAATCGTAATAAAGTGCCCGTGTGGTTGGGTAATAAGGTGCTCGCTAATTAAACGACGATTGTTTGCTTTTGTTTTTTTAATTTACTAATTTAGACTTTGGATTTTCTTTTATTAAATCTCGCATTACAAAGGTGTTTGTCTGATTTGATCATCTTCACGATAAACTCTTATCTAACGATTGATTGCTAATGTTGTTAATTCGATTTTGGTTGATTGTTTTTTTTTTTGGCCAACATTCCAACGTAATTACATCGCGATTTAAGGAAGGAATTTCAATTACTACCTTCTTAAGTTACGAACTATTTTAATTACGCTAATAATTAAGGTTTTCCTAGTTTTGTTTCGTCGTTTTGTTTTTCGTTTACGTTATGTTCGCATTAATTATCATAATTTAGAATTAAACGTTGTTTTCGTTATCGGGGACAAAAATCGATTTTCGAAAACGAAACGTCGAACCGAGCAAAAATTCCATGATGTAACCGAAATGGAAATTGGTAATTATCGGAGCCCGGTTTCGGGCGCCTTAAAGTTTCACCGAATTGGGGATTTCAAATTGGACCGACCTTGCACTCCCAACGGGGGAAAAAAATAATCCGGAAACGGTGCCTATTTTGCATATTAACCGAAAACATTCGCGTTTCCCATCGCCTCCGCATTCTCGCAATTTTTCCTTTCGCCACTTCGCAAGAGAACACTTAATACGGATTTCCTCATAAAATTTATCGCTCTCGATCTCCTTTTCTCTGTTCTACACGCAATTAATTACGTAAACGTAGTTGCAAACGGTATAACGTTAATAAATAAATAAATCGCAAAGAATTTGACATTGAATGTGTAACGTGTTCAAGTAGCAACTCCTTTTTGCATTCGAAAACGTAGGCAGTTAAATAAACTTTTCCATAAACTGCATCAATTTTATTGTTTATTCATTGCAAATTGTTTAAATTTGTTGGAGAATTTAATGTTTATAAAAGATTTTCCTCGACAAAGATTCGATTCGAACGCAGAGCGAGAGAGAGAGAGAGAGAGAGAGAGAGAGCGAGAGAGAAGTCGGCGTTTGCCAATGGGCAAATTTCGGTTAGATTAGGTCTTCGACTTTTAAAATTAATCGCATACCGAGCGGCACCGATAGAAAGACTCCGTCGAATTAGCAAGAATCTTGAGGTTTACGACACCGATGGAATCCGCGATTGATTCCGCCTTAGGAACTTCACTTGGCCGCCTAAAATCCTCGCCGCCAGTTGCGATTTGTTTAACGTACGCTAATCACCCGCTTGCATTTCGGTAAGTAACCGAACCGCAGCCAATTACCTGTCGCGCAATTTAATCGATATTTTTTTTTTGGCTTAACTTACTCGAATTTAAACCACTTCAAATTGCGGTCGACGTTCGTTAAGTTGATTTCAACGCATAAATCAACGGAATCAAAGTGGTTTCGGCCGGTTCCAAGATGGATTTTATCGATGAAACGATCGCTGGAAATTTCACAATTCCTTTCGCACCTCCCCCCGTATATTATAATGATATACAAGTGTTATTATCGTTTAAACGACCATTAAACGTTATTGCGGCAAGAAACCTTGACATATTTTCGCCGCAATTCCTTAGATAGGTAAGTTCGATGGAGAGGCAGGGGGAGGTGGTTATTAAATGGAAAGTAGCGATTATTAATTGTCGTCGATCGATAGAAATCGAGTGTCGATTCGATCTAGTTTAAGAGTCGCGAACGAGACAAATCGCAGCAAATAAATCAGCGTCAGACGAAGGCCGAAAGTGGCGCGAGTCTCGCATTGAACTCACCTGCAGCGTTATCGCGTCAAGCGATTAAAACGATTAAGCCGAACTGGCAGCGCCAATTGTCGACGAGCACAAATTTATAGTTGCTCTCGCGGCCTTTCGATTATCGTCCACCCAAGACCGCGGTGTTAATAATTATCTCGGCTACTGGAAATAATTTGTTTTTCCACGTTTCGCGCGTTTGCACACGGATCAATTTTAATGCGGGTCGCGGCGAATTGTTTGTTTGCACGTTTCGTTAAATGGATTTGCGCCTTGTTTTGCTTCTGAGTGGACCAAACACGTTCGAGTGGCAGAGAGAAGAGGAGACGATTAATAATCGCGAAGGCGATAATTTATTGAATCACCGGCGATCAATTAAACGATTCCTTTCGCAAAAAAGGCGAATAATAACACCTGAAGATGCGAATAAAATTCCTTGTAATAATAACGCCGGATTCGGCGATTATAAATGAAAATTTCCTATTTTAAGCACAAGCGGTCTCGGATCGAAATCTATCGGTTCATTTACGATTGATTGCCAAACTGGTTCTTCTTGTTGTTAAATAACATCGAAGACGAAAAAAAAAAAAAAGAAACGAACTCGCACGCGATTTGTTTTGCACCTGAAACAGAATTTTCGCGGATTTTGTTTACTTCTCATCTTCTAAATATCATTCGAGAAAACGACCTTCGCTTCATTGTTGCGCAACCGGTGTTATTGTCGGACTTTGCTATATTTTTCCCTTTTCTTAATCGCGTTCAGTTTGCCATTTGCGGTTTCTGATTTATTTCACGCGAGGAGATCCCGCTCGTTGTTGTTGTTGCTCAATTAATCATTGCAATTTTTACGGGATTTCCATTAAAAACAAAATCTGATTCCATTTACTGTTGAAGGATGGACCGCAAGAACAAGGAGAAATACGACTTGGAGAAGAACTGGCGTTCGTCGCGGACGAGCTGCGCTTCGGATCTATCAAAGTGAGTGCATCCAGCATCGAACAGCATCGAACTTAACTATCGTTTTTCTTTTCATTTCCTCTGCAAACGCTCAGAAATGGCGATATACCGATGACGTTCCAATCGAAGGATCCGATCATGCCATCGCACGGGAAAACGTCGTCCTTCGAGAAGACGTCGTCGAACGGCGATGGCGGCGTCGGCGTCGGCGGAGGATCCCACGGACTCGTCGTCGAGCATCCGACGTCGTGAGTAGCGGCGAACCCGAAACAAATTCAAACAATCCTCCCTCCAATACTCTCTTCGATTTTGTCCCCATCCGATAGCTACTTGGAAACGCTGATGCACCTCTTCAAAGGCAACGTCGGCTCCGGACTGTTCGCGATGGGCGACGCGATCCGCAACGCCGGCCTATTGCTCGGGCCGCCGATCGTGATCGTCTTAGGCCTAATTTGCACGCACTGTCAACATATGCTGGTGAGTGGCGCATTGATTGATTCGCTGTCGTTTTCTTTTTTTTTTTTTTTTTTGGTTCCTCGTGGACGATCAGAGCGATTTTGACGTACGGCGATCGTTTAGCTAGCTGCATCCTGGTGGCCGTTAATAATTCGCGGATGTGCTTAATGATTCCAATTGCGCCTCGTTTGGCTGGCTTGCGATCGCCTTTTTAACGTCGGAATAATCGTCTTTTGCCTCGAGAAGAAGTAGAACGAAGTAGATAATAAAATGGGCCCCACGTTCGGGCGTTTTATTAAGAAAATCCAGAATTATTTCAATGTTATGCTGCGAATTATCCAATTAGCGAGTCGCGCGCGAATAATGGTAATTGATGAGACGCGTGGAACGCGCGCGCTTTACATAAATTATTATTACGCTCGTTCATCCTGTACTTTACAATTTTCCGTTTTCTTTTTCGTCCGCTTTACGGCAATAAATTGTTATTACCGTCGTCGTCGTCGTCGTCGTCGTCATCGCTATTGTTTCCCAGAATGAATGAACGCAATTGAAATTGTCGTTTCAATTCGCGAACGCGATTCACGGTCGAGATGGAATTGAATTAAGTCGGTTCCGTTTTTTTTTTTGGAATTACCTTAATCGCTTCGTTAAGGGACGTTAACAGTTGCCGACAATCGGGCGAGGAGAAGCTAAAATTCGATTGGTATTCGCGGCACACGTTAACATTGGATGGATTCTGTTAGAACGAATACGAAATGCAAGTCTTGAGGTTAGCAGCGGCAGCGTTTAAACCGCGATCGCCTTGTACGTGTAATAAACGATTATTAATTCCAATGAGAATCGCTATTAACATCGGTTCGTCATTCATTACGATCATTACGTTGACCCTACCTTAAACGAAATAACAACAACAACTAATTAGTTTGTCGTACCTGATTTAATTTGTTTATGAATCGCTTTTTTATTATTTCGCCGAATTTCGATCGATTTTTCGGTAGAGAAAAAGGTCGTAACGGCGAATTAAATCGAAATAGGAATGGAATCGAATTCGCGCACTATAATTGCTGAATCGTTTAAATTGCTTCCTGCTCGTTATCGATGACGTCAGCGCAATTTTCGACGCCCCGTTTTCTTTCCAGTTAAACGCGTCGAAACACGTCCACGAGAAGACCGGCATCAACGCGCCCCCGGACTTTGCGGAGACGGTGGGCCTCTGCTTCGAAACGGGCCCGAGTTCGATGAAGAAGTATTCAAAATTCATGAAGAAATTAGTGAATATCTTCTTGTGCATAACGCAATTGGGCTTCTGCTGCGTCTACTTCGTGTTCGTCTCGGAGAACTTCAAGCAGGTGCTCGACTACTACGGTTACAACTTGGACATCCACCTGCACATGGCGATCGTCTTCCTGCCGATCCTCTTGAGCGCGCTGGTGCGCAATCTGAAACACTTGGCGCCGCTCTCGACGCTGGCCAATCTCTTCATGGTCATCGGCATCGTGATCACGTTGTACTTCGCCACGAAGGACATACCGACGGACACGACGAAGAACTACGTGGCCAATTGGAATCAGTTCCCGCTATTCTTCGGCACGGCCATTTACGCCTTCGAGGGAATCGGGCTCGTGAGTGAACGTCGAGCGCAGCAGACGCGCACGCGAATCGCGACCAATCTGCGAACTCCTCTTGCAGGTCCTGCCGCTGCAGAACGAGATGAAGGAGCCGGAGAAGTTCGGCAGACCGCTCGGCGTGTTGAACGTCGGAATGGTGATCGTGACGATACTCTACACGGTGATCGGTCTGATCGCTTACTTGTGCTACGGCGAGGAGATTCGAGGCAGCGTCACCTTGAACATACCCGAGGATAACATGTGAGTCCGCGTTCCCTCCGGCGGCGAGGCGCTAACGCAACAATTTGTGCCCGCAGATTGGGGCAGTCGGTGAAGATCATCATCTCGCTGGGCATTCTATTGACGTACGCCCTCCAGTTTTACATCCCGGTGGAGATCATGTTCCCGCACGTGAACCGAATGCTCGGCCCGTTCAAGTTCCCCGTGCTCGCCGAATCGACGTTCAGAACCGTCCTGGTGATACTAACGTGTAATGAACGTTGTTTGCTTAAGGCGATACAAGACTAAGTTGTCTCTTGCTCTTGCAGTCGTGTTAGCCGAAGCCATACCGTACTTGTCGCTGTTCATCTCGCTGATCGGGGCGATAAGTAGCTCGGCGTTGGCGCTCCTGTTCCCGCCGCTGTTGGAACTGGTCACGAAGTCGAGCGTGTCGGAAGTTAGTCCCGCGATGATCGTCAAGAATCTATTCATCTTACTGTTAGGTCTAATCGGCTGCGTTACCGGCACGTACGAGAGCATCAGAGCGATCGTGAACGCGTTCCAAAAGAGCGAGAGTCCGTAAATTGAATTCGCGCAGAATGCGACTTAGATTCAATGTACAATAGAGGAAAGTTGTTGATTGTTGTTAAAGACTGGATTGTTGTAACTGTAAGTTAAAAGGGAATTGGACGAGGAACGGAATCGATATCGCTTGAAGCGAGGTTCGGCTTCTCCTGTTGCGTGCGAGCGTTCGCGAAGATGTTTTTTTTTTATAGAAAAGACAATGTTACATCTCCCCTTGTTCTCGTCGCGCGCTAATTTACTTTATTTTATTTGTTAATTTCAATTTAATTGACTCGTGATCGATGATTATCATTCGCCCTTACGTACATTCACTTCTATTTTATTATGTTAGATCTATAAAGAGTTATGTTATATGTAACTGTTGATTATTGTAAAAGTATTATTAATGTGATTGAAATGACAAGAGAATGCAATTAATAAAGTGAACTATTTAAACTTCCGAGGCTTTTATTGTCCCGATAATCATCTAAAACTTTTATTAATCGATCTATAATGCTACTTTCCCTAATTAATTATCCTTTATTAGTGCGCGTATTTGAGCCTCCGAGCGCGAGACGTATCGCTTAGAATTGTTCAGGTCCAGGACTATGGTATATGTCTCCGATGGAGACGTAAGACGACTGTTAATTAATCACTTTAAGAGTTCGAAAATGAGTTTATTGCAATTTGCGCAAAGAATGCCATCTCTTGGTTTTAATTCGAAGCTTTATCTCAGAGTTGATATTGTCATTAGTTTGACGTTTATCCTAATCAAATATGAAAGTGGTGTTTGTCATATTAAATGATTTGATCGAGAGCAACAATTTTCAGTTTTCTTCATTCTTTTTGTTTATTTTTAGTGGAAGTCTCACAAAGAAAACCACGTGGCGGCATTCGATTGCCGTTTAAATTACAGTCGCATACACGGACGCATAAGACAAAATGCCGAAAGAAACGATGGAGTTAGTCGAGGACACCGTCACGAAGTATGGGAAGTCCGATTTGGAACGGTTGGGCCTCTTCATCGAAATGCCCTACATGCACGGCAAACGATACGCTTTTCCAAGTGCGTGCGAATCGGCATCGAATCGACGATTCACTGAAATCCCGTTTCCCGTTTTTTCTTTTTAAGAAATGCAACAAGTCAAAGGACTGAACATGCTGTCGGGCGGCCCGAAATCGAAATGCGGCACAATGGACGGCTACTTCGACGACACGTTCATGCGTCTGTTCGAGGGCGAGCGGCCGCCGAAGCGGCAACCGGGGAAAAAGTGCGATTCATTTCGTTGCCGAATCCGGCTCGAATGTTAAACTTTTCTTTTCGGTTTTTAGATCCGACAAGACCCCGTTCGTGCCGATCGGACCGTCGAAATTGCATTCGACCTCCGGCGATTATTACGGCACGTTCTTCACCGAGCCGTGCGAGTACTTTTCCCGCGTCACCGTGAAGGTGGCGAAGCCGAAGAAGACGACGGTCGAGGCGACGTTTATAACGAGTCCGGCGAAGAAAGGCGGACCCGGCTATCCGAACATTTGTCTCAACAAATACCCGGAACACATGTACGTTCGCGAATTTGTAAACAATTCCCGTCGGAATAACGAATTTTAGGTCCGATCGAATCACAAAGAAGCCGAAGAAGACCGTTTACACGAGGCCGCCGATGTGTACGGTTCATTATCCGCAACCGTATTTCGAGGTGAATCCGTACAAGGAGCCGGAAGGCGCGACTGCGGGACCCGTTTATATGAGGCCGAAGGAAAAGGCGGTTGCGAAGAAACAGGGGCCTTTCATACCGTATGGCTATAACAAACTGGTAACGAAATTGAAAAGGATCCGCGCCAGAAAAACGATAACGTCGCACTCGGTTTTCTTTCGTTGTTTAGGACGGATACTTTCATAAGTTTCCCGAGCGGACGGTCGACAAGTACGTGTCGCAGTACGAGGTGAACAAGCGAAAGAGGACGCCGGAGATTTTCGTGCCGCCGATGCAGAATCCGAAGAGCCAACGGTATTCGCTGACGATCGATCAAATGACGAGACGGGGATTGAATGCGACCACGTTGCAAACGTACAAACCGTCGTTTATCAAGTATTTAATGTGAAATTTGCGCGTGGCAATTGAAACGCAATTTTGTGTATTATACAATTGTTTATTTCGTTCGGCACAAATTTAAGAACAAAATATATTTCAAAAATTCGTGATCTCTTCATTACATTTTTCTTTGCACGACGTCACGTTATTGTTATTAATTTAACAACAGCATCGGTTATTACAACACTCAACAAAAAATTTAAATATATATAAGGAGGAAAGAAAGAGAAGACAAGAGTAAAATTAAGTTAACGTAAAACGCTAAAACTCTATAATAATTAAATCGAATAGTAATAACAATAATAAATAAGTAAGAGTGATAAAGTTTAAATGTTCAGAGAGTTTCCTTTTCCTGCTCAATAACAGTGTGAAATCCATAATAATTATAATAACAAATTAATTACCAACAATTAATATACGTAAAATTAATACATTCATTCCGAATCGATTAATTTCCCTTTCGTGTAAATTCAAATCGTGGACGAAACAAAACTGTGAGCGACATCAGGATTCCGTTCCAAAATGAGTTTTCACCGTCGTCAATTTTTGTAGCACACAAGAATAAAGTATCATTAGCGAATTTTCATTTTTCCATTCTCCTTTGAAATCGTTTAGTCCAAACAATTTCCATCTCGTCTCTACGCAATCCACGTCAATTGGATCGAGAGGAAATGATCGGAAAAGAAAAACCAAAAGCTCGACATCCATAAGAATAACAGTAAAATAATTAACGAACGATAATCATAAATAGAAAGCTACTCGCTACGACTTAATTAACTCGACCGCGACCGGATCGATTGTTGGTCGACGTCTTCTTCCCTTTAGAAATCCGTATACGGCGACACCGGTTTCTGTTCGAACGTGATCGGTTTGTAGATCGACCGGTTCTGTTGCCAACCGCGCGGCGCCGTGTTGAAATTGTTCGCGCCGCTCAAGTCGTAACCGGTCACGTTCGGTATGTCGTAGCTGATGTCCATCGGCCTCGACTCGTGGCCGTACGTCGTCGACGGCGCCGACGAATAGTCGGACATCGGATAGACCGGCGGCGTCGATCTGTACGACGGCGACGCTGGCGTCGTCGGCTTGGACGTTCTCGGCAAAGTGTGCGAACCTAAACGGAAGTTATGCAAGATAAGAGAGAGATTCGCAAAATGGGAAGGTATACAACAAACATCAAAGCGCTTTAGCTGAAGCGGATGGAGTCTTTTTTTTTGTCTTTTACGGGGCACAACTGGTACAGAACAAGTTTTAAAAATTGGTTAGTTTGGCACTCAAAAGCTTGCCTGCCGTTGTTAATTGCTCGTCGCTTTCGTCGCCTCGTTGCTTGCTCTCCGCATATCGACAGAACGAACTGTTCTCGCTCTGTTTGAAGCCCGTTCGGCTCTCCAACGCGCTGCGACATTGTTGCGTCTCCATTCCCGTGTTGGCGATGTGGAACAAATTGTCGAATTCCTGCTCGGCGCGTTTTAAAAATTGCTCCTGCTGCTGTTGTTTACCATCGGAAGGCTCCGCATAATTTGGCACCTCGCTCGACGATCGCATTATTTTCTCCACGACTCCTGGCACCGGATCACGTATTTGTTTGTACTTCATCGGCGGCATCGAGCATTCCTCGAAGTTCCTAATCAGCGACTTCACCGGGATCTTCCTGTACTCGGCCTCTTGCTCGTCGAATTCCTTCGCCGCGGCGACGGCGTTAGCAAACTGCGCCGGCGGCTCGATGATGGTCGCCGACGGCGCGACGATCTCCTCCCGCACCAATTGCACGTCCACCTCGTATTCGCGCTCCTTCGTGTAATAGATCCTTTCGATCTCTTCGCTATCGCTCTTCGCAATCGTTTCCACGCGAGCGCTCTCCGTCTCGGCGACGTCGCTCGTCACTTTGTACTCGTTTCGTACCTCCGTCGCCTGTTTGCTCTCCTCCTCGAGCTTCTCTTGCCGCTCCTCGTACGCTTTACGCTGTTGAAACGATTTGCGGCCGGTGATGGCGCGCTGAAACTCCCGGTTAATGTCCAATTGGCCGAACAGCGGGCGGGCGCCGATTATCAATTCCGGCGGCTTCCTGCACTTGGGCTTCTCGATCTCCAGCAGACCGGCCTCCAGTTGCGATTTGATGCTTTGCTTCCGGCCGGAAGAGGCTTTCTCTTCGCTGACAATCGTCTGCTCTTCTCGAAAGCTTCGTGCTGCGACCGTCTCCTCAACTATTCCTTCTCCGCGAGTTGCGGCCGCTGAAGAGCCGTCGGCGGCGCGGTTTTCTTCCTCTTTGCGCGGCTCCGTCTCTTCCGTTGCCCCGCTTCCAGCGGTTTGCGTCGAATCGCCGCCGTCGCTTACGCCGTATTGCCGCTTCCGCATCTCCAGCAATAGACTCTTGACCTCCTCGTTCTCGGCGCTTTCGCCGATTTTTATTTGTCCGAAACTCCGATCGGCCTCCGCGTGCGCCTCCTTAATCTCTTGCGCCTCGCTGAAGCAACCCTGCTGCTGCAGGATCTGCGGCTTCTTGTCGGCAGCGATCGCAATTCGCCGCACGTTCCGCTCGCGCTCTTCCGCCTCGCGTTGCCGCCCTCGCCGTAACTTCTCCTCCTCGATCGCTCTGCGCGCTCGCTCCTCGTCGGCGACCTTCTCGCGATCGGCGTCGTCCGGCTGCGTCGTTATCGGCGATACCGGTATGTAAACCGGGCGGGGCGACGCGCAACGACCGACATTGAAATGGCCCTGACTTTCGAAAATCTCCGACTGTAAACTACGCACGTTGGCGGACGCGTGCTCGACGATTCGCTGCTCGGTCTCGGCGAGGGCGAACTCGAAGTCCGACCTCGGCGGCGCGTTCACCACCGGCGACGGTCCGTCGAGCGGATACCGTCTGGCGGTCAACGAGACGGACGCGAACGGACGGACGGGCTTGAAGAATTTCGGCTTCGGCGCCGTTTCGGCGTCTAATCCCTTCGAGAAGTCGGGTATCGTGGTGAACGTGGCCGGCGGGTCGGTCTCGCTCGATCGACGATTCGTTTCCTCTAGATCGAGCGGTGCCGCCGCGGATCCGTGGATCTCAATCACGTCGCGTTCGATCGCGTCCGGATGCAGCGTCACGTCCGGGATGGCGGGAAACGGAGACGGAGGGCGCGCGCTCGATTCGAAGCGCTCGTCGCGCTGGAACCGCTTCACGTCCTCGTCGATTAGCTCCGAATCCAACGTGACGTCCGGTATTTTGGGGAACGGCGACGGGCAACGTGGCGCCGCCGCCGAAGCGTCGTCCGCTTGGGGATTTGCCGGATCGTGGGTGGGATTGCTTTGCGGCTCGTGCGCGATAAAAGCGGGCGATACGGTTCCTGTGCGAATCAAGCTTTAAGCGGCAGAAAGCGAAGCCAGCCAGCCGGCTAGTACTTACTGTACGCGTGCTGCCTGCCGGAGGACGGAGAGTTCCAAGCCTGCGGCACCGTCGGCCTGTAGACGTCCGCGTTTCCGCTCGTCGGCACCGAACCGCCCCGCTGCAAATTGTCGACGATGCGATTGATGCTGCTGCTGTTGTACGCCGGATTGTGGGCGTACAGGTCGCCGTTGTTGTTGTTGTTGTAACCGTTCGCGCCCGACCATTGCGGGAGCGAATTGTTACGGATCGCCTTCTCATACGACTCCACAACTGGTTGCACGTACTGGCCCTTCGTCGCCCAATTCGGCGCGCTCTGCTCGAACGCGGAATCGACGGAGCCCGTCTGCAGTGCCGCCTCCCACGGCGATTTCACCAACTTCACGTTCGGACGCGCGTATCGCTCCTAATTTCACGTCCACATTTAACCTCTTGCGTGGGTCGGGGCGCGAGAGACACGTACCTGTATTTCGTCGAGTTTCTGTTTGTTCTGTAACCGTTGCGCGGATTCCGGTAGGTAACTGGGTAGCGGTAGATTCGGTTGCGGCAACGGCGGCAACGGCGACAACAGCGGCACCGGTTGCGGCGCGTAATCGATCGGACGACCGTTCGGCTCGGCGCCGCCGACGACCCACTTCTCCGACCGCTTGCGTCGCTTCGCGAACAGTTCGGCGCCTGGAAATGAAGATGATACGGGCAACGTGAACGCTCGCGCCGGTCGATCGATCGATGCGAGCCGAACACCTTTTCCCTTCGGCGAATTTAAATCTTTAACTATTTCGAGACAAATGTCCGGCGACAGTGCGGACTCGAACGTCTGTCCTTGTTTCTTTAACGTATTAATATCGTGCAACTGACCGCCCGGATTCATAACTAGGTGCAAATCGGATTTCGATTCGTGACCGTGTGACGTCTCGAACGCCGAACCATTGTGCGTCGCTTTACCTTAAACGAAATAAACATTGCGTTATGCGGGGGATTCGCCAATCGTGCGGATTGGTTGCGTTTAGTTTCAATTCGATCTTTTATTGGCTTTTTTTTAATCATTCGATCTCTGGTTACTAATTAATACGGTGTTTAAGTGTATTATTTATTAATTCCGTGCGTCCATCCTCGATCATCCCTTCGTCCAGTTTTCTCTTTCTTTTTCCGTTTAGTTTGCAGCCTTCCTATTTCGCGAACGACTCAAATCAACGTCCCCCTCAAAAGAACGGTAGCCACTGAAAATAGTTCGATGATGGAACGGGAAACAGGTGGCAAACGTTTAATGGCACGAATTAAGCGAACCGCAAAATGATTTATGCTCGAGGACGTCAAATTCTGCGAGACGAACAATTTAAGAGCGAGAGAACGCGAGATGATGGATGCGACCATTAAATAATCGAGGGAGAAAAATCCCCGTACTGCACGTTAATGCGTCCCTAAATATAAAACGGCTAAATTTAAATGGCGCGGAATCCCGCCCGGTCGGGGTTCTCTCCGATTGATTCACATTGAAAGAACGAGAAAATTAACGCCACGACGGATATCGATCGACTAACCTGAAGAGCACCTTCGCCGGAGCCGCGCGGATCGCTGCGATTATCAACGGAATTCGATTCCTCCCCGTGGCCGGTCTCCTGCCGATCGCGTCTCCTATTCACCACTCGATCGCGTACCGGAACGCTTTGCAATCGATCGAACGCGTCGGGACCAACTAACGCTCGTTACGCTCCTAAATCGGATATAAATGGGCGCGTACGGGAGGTGAGAGCAATTATGTAAGCGCAATTGAATCGGAATAATCGCGGGCAGATGGCCAAGAATCGAAACATTTAACCGATTGTACGCGGGTCGTTCGCTCGAATTATGATATTAGATTGGCTAAACGGTAAACGACGACTCCCTCGAGATTCGGAGAACTGGTCGCAAATGACGCGGACAACTCCGTGGGATATAATTGCATTAATGAAGATCGATTGCTTCCGCACCGTTTTGTTTCGCAAACAAACGTTAAACGCTTCCGCACGTGAAGTCGTCGAGTGAAATAGTTCGAGGAAAACTCATAAGATTGTCATTCGATACGGTGGAAATAAAGAGCAATTGCGTTTTAATTATAGAAACCCTCTCGAACGCGAGAGCGCACTAATAAACGGCTAGACTGTGCGGTTAGTTCTTTGACCCAAGAATGGTTCGATGGAAGCGAAGAGAAATGGGAGTCGAGTGCGTTGAAACGCGCGCCATTCATTGCGGCTTGGATGGTTACGATTCCGAGAATTAGGACCGAAAGACACCCCGGAGAATAACATTAGAAATTACCATTGGAGCGCGTTCTATATTAAGAAACCGTTTTATTGATGGATTCATTTCGTAGCATCCCAGAATAAGATCCATCGCTAATCGATCGAGATGCCGCTGCGATTTAATTAAAATCCATCGGGTAATTCGAATTCCGCTAAGCGCTCTTCTAATTTTAGATGTATGTCGCAGGATTTTTGCTTTTCGTAAACGAGAGAACGATCTACTGAAAACTAAATGGGACTTTGCCGATGAGTCATTTAGCAAAATATTTGCGATTGCATGAATTTCAACGGAATTCGCTGTTCTAAATTCCTTCCTCCGACTCTCTTTGGCGGAGAAAAGAACCGTTTACCACCGCCTTCAATCATAGTGTCGTCGTCTTCGTCGTCGTCGTCGTCGTCGCTCTTGTTGTTATTGGATTAGTTTTGATGGATTAAAATTAATAAAGTTGATTGTGTTTGGTTTTTACCTTCTCCTTCGTGTACCCATTTAACCGATCTTTTCTTACGTTTAACGTACATCGATTGGCCTTTGCTCTGTTTATTACTGATATCGCTCAACGAGCTCGATATCCGACGAGCCAATTCGACCTGATCCTCGACCGTCGGATGAAAACCTTTCTCGTAAAATGCCGACGAGGCAAACATTTTTCCTGAAATTGATCAGCTTAAAATTTTCCAAAGAATAAAACACGAGCACGCGTGTCGGTGCAGAAATTAAATTAATCGTGTGCGTGTGTGTTTTTGCAAATTCGCCGTTTCGTTTTGAGTTTAATCACTAAAAAAAAAGAACAAATAAAAGTGTAAAAAAAGGTAAACGAAAATAGGCGACCCGTAATGAAATCCTGAAATAATTGCTCCCGCTAAATGGAGAGACTTAGTTTGGGCTAAAAGAGAATAATAAGCGCTGAAAATGTGTTTATACGAGAAAAAAATAGTAGTAATACTAAAAGACAAAAATATAGTTTGTTTAGAGTACGCACAAAAAAAAGACGTAAACGATTCGGTCACTTACTATTTTTGCTCGGCTGAATAAGCTGAGCATCTTCGGCCGGCGTAAAGATCTTCTGCAAATTAACGGGTTTCGATGCGGGCGGCGCGTTTTCGTCCTAAAAGAAAACAATTGCGATTAATACTAACGCGTACGATTCTAATTGGCGACTGAGCGAGAATGCGAAGAAAATGATTGCGACGATGGATGTACTTGGAAATGAACGTGTTTCTCTTGCGGCCTCCAGTCGCCCGACGACGGCACGATCTCGCCGCCCAAGAACATCTTGGATCGGGCGCCGCAGAAGATTCTCTTCCGCTCGTTAAGTCGCTTCCGCTTTTCTCGTTTCGCGAATCGGATCCTCGCAATAAGCACAACGCGAATTCACACGATACAATAATAATAAGTAATATTCATCATTGGCAGTCTGCCTATTCGACACCTAATTCGACAAACGCGCGCGCGCCAATCTTCTGCGATACTCGATACACGCACATATATTTTCGCAATTTGGGATTAATTTGCCAAACTTTTAACAAAAGGAAAGCAACGCGAAGGAAACCGTGTGCGTTCGTTTCGTTCGATCGTTTCTCGCGTAATTGCGCGTTATTAAATGCTTTCGCTAAAGAGCGATCCGCGCAAATTTGTTTATATCTTTCAGCGAACGCCCGCAACTACCGCCGACGAAGTAGGAGGAACAAAATACACCGAATCTTTTCGCGTTTTTTTTTTCGGGCGTTCGAGTGCTCTGGACGTGCTAATAAACGCAAACAGACACGCTTTCCGCGACTATTTTTAAATTCTCGAAAGTTTCCAACACAAAGCAAATTGCGGCCGGAGCAATGTAAATAAATCGTTGTGTGTTTTGGAGGCAAGATGATTTATGCAATAATAGCGCTAATGTAATTCGACGCAGCGCAAAAGTTTCGTCGAAAGTTTTTTTTTGTGGTAAACGCGATGAAATGCCAAAAGGGAAGAGAGAGAGAGAGAGTCTCTTGGCAAAAACTTACCAGCCCGACTTTGAAAACTCTCTCGGTCAAGCGCGTCAAGAACTCCCGCTTGCTCGGATCGTTGCGATCGCTCGGCTTGAAGCCGCGATTCGATTCGATCATTTCGGTGATGCTGTGGGACTTTTGCAACGGATAATTCCGTCGATTGCTGTACGTGCTCGGCCAATAATCATTCGTCGGCATCGTCGGCGTGCACGGCAACGAACTGATCTGATTGTTGCTGTAGCTCTTGTTCAGCGTGTAATTGTTATACGAGTTTTGTGTCTTTTGCGACAACGACATCTTATGGAATTGCCTCATCTTGCTAATGGATTATTATCTCGCGATTCGATTTTTACTTTTTCGAATAATGTCGTCGTTTGTGGTCTTTGTCGTTGTTATTATTATTAGAACATTAAAAAATAGAAATTGGCGATTGGCTGCAAAGGAAAACCTTTTTAATTTTTGAACGCAACCCAACGCCGCCTGAAAGTAAATCCGTCTCTTTCTATTTACCACATTACGTACGTGCTTTTCACTCTCGTTACGTTCTACTCATTTCACCGGTTGCGATTTCTTTCTTTGAACAATCCCAGCACTGATTGAAGAACAATTAGTACCAAATTTGCTATCGGTTCGCCTAAAACCAAGCTGAAAACGTTCTCAACAATCGCTTCCTGAAAAGTAATTTCTTAAAGGATACGTGCCGCCAAACACAAATATACTAAAAACTAATTAGCACTTCTTTAAACTTCCAATTCAAACCGACCACACTTTAATCCAATTAGATCACTCCGTCACATTGATCGACTTCTCTCTCTTTCTCTTTTCGTCGCTTCTTCTTATTAATCGATCAATAACAAATAATCGACGCCGCATCGATTCGATCTCGTCGAATCGAATTTGCATGTAACATAATAATGCCCGCGATGTTAGCGAAATCTTTGCAAAATAGTCTAGAAATAAAAGGCTGCCAAACGGCGGTGCAGAAGGATAAGGAAAGACCGAGCGGCGTCCGTGCGTGCGTGTGTGCGAGCGATAGAGAATGAGATTACGTGCGTTGGATTTTATTTATTTTGTTTTCACCGCAATTGGATCCGATCCAAAATCGAGACCCATGCGAAACATATCAACGATTTACGTTTATCCTTATCGCGTAATCGTCGGCGAACGATAGAAGGAGATACACGGGAGTTTGCCTAATAATAAGAACAATACCCGACTAATTCTGTCTAATCCTCAACTCGTAAACTTCATTTCTGCTCTCTTCCCTCTCTGGTTCATCGTTTTCTTTCGCTCCTGTTTCGAACGAGTTCGCTTCGATTGTAATCATGTACTGGACGATCACGAATTTCGTATGCTATTTTGGTGGCAATAACTGTCAAGCTTTAAGATGTTTACCACTCTCGAATATGATAATTTTAGCTCCATTGTTTCATTTCCGTCATCGTTTGTACGTTGCAATTTATGATCGTGCGTGGTAAATATTTTGGCAAATTTGTTTTTCAATTAAAAACGTTCAACTCGCTCCAAGTGTTTGTATCCAATTAATTAAATTCGCACAATTATTATTGTCTCATATTTTTGCCAACAATTTTCGCGGATTATAATAAATTTCCGTTAAAACGAAAGAGAAGCGAAAATAAATTGCCACGAAACGCGTTTTCACGCTAAATGATTCTGATTGATGATATGAAGTGAAATGGACGATGCGGGGATTAATTTTTAACTCACCTGGTATCCTTCGTATTGCGGAACCATGTTCAATTGTTGCGCGATCTGAAAAGTTTAAAAGAGCGAGATTATTAAACCAATTTCGCGCATTGTTTATAATATATATAAGAAAGTGCGGAAGTGTTAAACTTTGCGGTTATTCACAGTAAAATGGTAATAGATCGATAAGATAATTCGCAAATTAATTATGGATCAATTAGAAGAACATAGACGTGCACTGAATGAAGAAGACTATCGGAAACTGCAAATTATTCGCCATCGAAGTCATTAAAAAACTTACCAATTAAGAGAGACAAAAAAACTTTAAATTGGCGAATTCTTTGAAGAGGATTAAACTCCGGGCGCGAGACCGATCAAGGAGCAAATGACATAGAGGCCGGCAGAAAAATCCGCACTTTTCAGGTCACTCCACTGTCTTTCAACACGCGCGCAAAAAACGGCCAGAAATAATGGAAACATCTATTTAAAAAGAAATGAATGTGCGTATGTCTCACACGCATCATGAAAGACGCGCTATTTTTTTCAGTTTATGCGTAAGGCATCGGTTATACCTGTTCAGCGAACCGATTCGCCGTTAATTCCGTTTTCGCATTCTTTAAATAACGATTCTGTCACCCGATCGTCACCCCGTCCATCTGTTGAAGAATTGCGGCGTTTTTACTAAAGATTTTACATTTGCCAGAAGAGGAAGAAGAAAAAGAGGAAGAAAACAGTGAGATGTAAACGACATGCAACAGCGAAGAAGTGCTGCTGATATCTGGCGATAACGCAAGAGTCGTGCGGTACCTGCGCCGATCTGATGATATTGATAATGTTCTCGGGCGGTAGCGATGCGGCGCGATTCATCAACGAGGACAAACGCACGGTCTCCCGTTGCCGGCGCTAGGACGTCGAAGAATTTACGAGTTTACAACAACAAAAAAACCGCATTAACAATCGATCGATAACAAACTATCGCTCACCAAGTGCTGCTGATGCTGCTGATGGTCCCCGTGGAGATCGCGCTCGGCGTAGACGTCCAGGTCGGAGATGATCTCCTTGAGCGAGTTCTTGATCCGCTCCTCTTTGATCTCCGCCTTGTGACCGCCGCCGTAGCCCGACGCCGCCGACGGCGTCCACGTGTGCTGATTGTTGTAGGCGATGTTCTTGACCGGTTGCTGCAGGCTCTCGTACGGCTTCCCGTCGAATCTGGGCGGCTCGTACGGTTTCGGCGCCGTGTTCGGCACGCCGTACTCGTAGAAGCGCGGCGACGGCGACAAATCGTGCGAGTTGCCCGCCGCGGGCGTCTTCATCTTCAGGTGTTGCTCGTCCGCGCGCGCCGCGTAATACGGATCTTGATGCGGTTGTTGATGTTGATATTGCGGTTGTTGCTGCTGGTAGTAATCGTTGCTGGATGGATATTGATTCGAGTACGACGACTTGTATTGGTTCGTGTACTCCTCGGTGAACTTCTTCGTGTACTGGTCGGCGTATTGGTTCGACGAGTAGCTGGTGGCGATTTCGGCCGGATACGGTTCCTCCGTGGTGTAATGCGTCGAGTACTGCTGCTGGCTCGAGTACGGCGCGGTATATTGTTCCGTAACCGCCGGGGCACTGTATTGCTGTTGTTCTTGCGTACCCGGCGTATAAGGAGTATAAACGGACCGTTGGCTCTGGTTGTTGGCGTACGATTGTCTCTCGGATTTGTACGGCGTCGGACTTTGCGAGTACGTGCGCTTCTTGTCGTGGAACTGCGGCAGCACGGACTCGTTGAAGCTGCGCGGCTCGTATTGGAATTCGCGCCGCGCCGTGTTGCGGTCGTGGCTGCGGCCCCGCTGCTGCAACTTCACCTCCTTCTGTATGGAGACTTCGCTCCGCTGCGTCGAATAGACGTAATCTTGCGCGGTCGCGGCGTGCACGTCCTTCGGCACCGGCGTGTATTCCTTGGAGAAGACGACTTGCTCGTGGCCCGGCGCCGGCGACGAGACGTACTCCTCGGTTTGACTGCTTTCTCGTATAGTTGTCGATTGTTGTTGCTGTTGTTGTTGGTGCTCTTGCGTTATCGGTTCTTCTATTTGTTGCTCTTGGGTTTTCGATTCTTCTTCCTGCGGCTCGAATGCTTGCGTCGATGGCCGTTCTTGTTCTTCTTTGGGCTGCGGTCTCGCTTCCTCTGGCTTCGCTGCCGCCTTCGGTTGTTCGACCTCCTTTTCGTGTTCCTCTTCGTTCGGCGATTGCGACGTTAGGATTTGTTTCGTCAACTCGAACGACTTCGGCGGCTCGAACGGTTTCAACGGTTCGAACGGTTTGAGCGGCTCGAACGGCTTAATCGGCTCTATCTTTTTGATTGCGTCCTCCTTTTTCGTCTCTCTCACTTTCGGACTTTCCTCCTCTTCCTCGGAGGCGTCCTCAACGGTTACCTCGTGTTTCTCTCTAACCTCCTTCTTTGCGGGTTCAGCGACTTTCGCAGGCGCAGGTTCTTGAACTTTCTCCGCGGGTTTCTTGGGTTTTGGAAGTTGCACCACCACTTGTTCTTCCTCGTCTTCGTCCTCGTCTTCCTCCTCCTCCTCCTCCTCTTCGGACGATTCCACTTTCTTCGCGACCTTCTTTTCCTCGGGTTTCGGCTTCGCAATAACTTTTGTCTCTTCTTCTTTGGGTTTCGTTACAGTTTTTGGTTCTTCAGTCTTAGGTTTGACCACAACTTTTTTCACAACCTCAACCTCCTCCTCCTCTTCATCTTCCACGTCTTCGTCGTCATCATCTTGTTTCTCTTCAGACTTTTTCTTTTGTAAAACTTTCCTTTCTTCCACTTTCGGCTTCTCGATCACCTTCTTCTCTTGTACTACACGTTTCTCAACGACAGGTTTACCTTTGGATTTCACCTTTTTCACAATAATTACTTCCTCCTCCTCATCCTCGTCTTCGTCCTCTTCGGCCTCAACCTCCTCTTCCTCGCTCTCGGGTTGAACAACTTTCGTGACGGTCTTCTTGACCGTGACGTTCTTCTCTTTCGGTGCGTCGGATTTCTTACGAATCGTCACGGTCTCTTCGACGACTTCCGGCTCGGAGGATCTCTTGGTGATCTTCACCGTTTTCGTGGTTTCTTGTTTCTTGGTCGTTGTCGTAGGAGTAGTCTTGACGATGGTTTTCTTTACTTTAACCGGTTGCTCCTCTTCTTCCGATTCTTCGACCTCTTCCTCCTCTTCGACTATTTCCTCCTCGCTCTCGCTTTCCGGTTGGACTTGCTTGACCTTCTTCTTCACGATTTTCACCACTTTCCTTTTACCATCCTGCGCACGTGAAGAAGTTTACCATTTTATTATCATTCTTATCAATCGAGACTTCACTTTCAAAGCTTCAATTTAATTCCACCACCTTTCCTTTATCTAGTTACTTGTCTGAAGCCTGTGAGTTTTTTTTTCACCTTTATTTCGCTCATTAGAAAGAAAGGATGAAACTGAAGCTTCAAAATGTCACTAACAGGCGAGAAGAAGTAGAAATAGGAGAAAGCTATATAGAACTGGCAAGTTTGTAAGATAATCATTTGGAAATAAAGCGCAAAAACCAACTCATAACATCTTGAAGCTCAGTTTGTTTAGCAAAAGAAAAATTAAAAATAAAAAGAAAAAGAAAAGTAGAACTTAAATGAAAATAAAGAAAACAAAGAGTATTAGTTTTTCGTATTGTTGACTTTATTAATTTTTCTTTCTTATATTTTCTTTTTATTTGCAAAGAACGATTATTACACAGGATTGATAAAAACTATAAAACATTCCATTATAAGAGACACGTGACAAATGAATTAAATGTAATTATTAATTGTAATATAGAAACTCATTAAGTATCATCAAAACTATATATGACGACGAAGAATGAACTAGTGGAAGAAACAAGAGACAAGAACAAAGTGAAAAAAAAGAAGCGTCAGTTCTATATAACTTATAGTCTAATTTTAAAATAGAAACAGATATGAGGATGAGATAGAAATCGATTCAAAAAAAAAAAAACAAAGAAAGTGGGCATTTTCTTCAGCCCGTTAAATTAATGTCTTTTTGCAATTTCGGTCGAGTATCACAACAATTAGTCGTTAAAAAAATAAGGATTATAATTAAAAAAATTAAAACGACAAAAATCCAACAAAACAAACAGAAATCAAAAACTTAAGAAAAAAAAAGAAAGAATAATAAATGCCTCAAAAATCAAAAAATGCATTTTAGTCTGCACCCACTCGTGTTAAAAAAATAGTATAAAGGAGAGGGCCTTCGTACTCAAAAAAAAAGAAAGATATTTAATTAATGAAATAATAATGGATATCAATGTCGAACGAAATTATTTTATGGAAACTTAGGCTCGAGAATGGTAGAGAAGGAACATAGAAGAGGAAAATTTGAATGATATGTTTCAATATTATTAATATTACTTGAAGAATCGTTAAGAATTTGTCAAAGAAAGTTGTCTAAAAGTTAAAGGTTCTTGAAGATTGATAGCAACAGAAGATTTTCTTTGTGTTTATCTGATCTTTTTTGTTTTCTATTTAGCATTCTTCCTCAGCGAATTCAACGACCTCCTCACTGCTAAAACTGCTAGATGAGGAGAATTTCGTGCAGGTCATCTTACGATTCTCACTCACATGACTCTCCATCGACTCTTGCACGGTCGCATTACATTCGGCCGTTTGATTTGTGACTTTATTGTCTTCGACGATTTTCGTTTGCATCGCGCCTTCCAAACTGTGAGTCTTCTCCAAATACTTCTTTTGCGGAGCTTCTTTCTTCACCTAAAACAAAAACACACAAACAAAACGGATGACGATCTACCTAAAGAAAAAAAAATCGTCTTACCTCAGAGACACTAACGGACGTTTCGATCTCCTGCTCGACGTCGTAGTTCTTCTCTTCGGCCAGTTTGGCAGCGGCCATCGACGATTTAGTGAAATCGTTCTCGATCTTGGCTATCGCCAATTCGGGGTTCTTCTCGGAAGGATCCATGGTGGTGGCGTTTGTTAAATTCCTCCTTCTTCGTCTGCAACGATAAGACGAATTTCAAATTTTCAATTTCTGCTCCTCGTCATCTCGATGTTGTTACGAACGCGTAAATATTATTGGAGATAGGTGTCAGGCCAGGGGGAAAGACGGGCGAGAGAAAATTAAAAAATAAAAAGATTGTGGTAATAATAAAGGAGGAGTATATTATTATTATCCCATTTTTTTTAAATGGCCTACAACTGTGGACCTGGCGCCCGTCCAAAAGACTGGTGGAGCAAGCGAGCTCTCTCATCATAAATAAACCGAGGAGTCCTCCTTTTATTTTTTCCTGTCGCTGTCCACCAGCTAAGTAAATACACATATATACGCATGCATCGTGGATGTGTGTAGAGTTTCGAGACATTTAACATTTTCAATATAAGAAGCAAATTCTTTTACAACAAGGCGAAATTATTTATTTATATATATATTTGTTATAAAAATAATGGACCCCCCGCGGAACGTACACTCGAACTCGTTTGTTAATCGTTACGGAGGGAACAAATCGCAAGAGAGAAGAAGACGCAAACGGTGTTTATTACCTTTTAATCCACGCATAAACGAAATATGCAATTATCACGGTCGTGGATAATTTGGCGTGCGTGCTGAAATTGATCGAACGCAACGGCGTAAGTTGAACGAAATCGAATTCCGATTGTGGCTGAAAAGGAAACTCACCCCGCGATTGATGGCTGTTGAGATTCGTAGCCGTAAATGAAATTATAGGCGAGCACCCAGAGATAATTCAACAAATCTTTCATTATGATTGCGCTACTTTTTTTGTTGACAAACGAATTTTTTTTTGCAATTAATCGTTACATAAGAACGATTGCGATGAGTATTTCGATCGCGAGCAAGAGGAATGTCTCGATTATCGGCATCAGGACGAAGAAGATGGACGGACCAACGACCATCGTAAATCGGGCGCGATCGAACTGATCGATTTTGATTGCAATGGAAAAAAAAGCGTAATCATCGTTAAGTTCGTTCGTGATTAAAATGGGTGTCATTTGGACGAGGATCAATAAAAAGCGTCCGTTCGTTTGCTGTTGGCAAATCGTTGCATTTTCTCTATGGGGGGCCTAATTTTACGAATGATCCGAATCGGAATGCCGACACTTTATCGACGATGTTGATAAAACGGGTCCGCTGCATCGTTTCGCTATTTGGGTCAAGTTTAGAGCGAATTAAAGCCGCAAATGTTGCGCTAATATTCGTATCGTAGCGATATTTTTGCACGCAAATCGCACATTTTCTTTATTGCTTTATTTATTGCATTTTGGCGTTTGAATATTTATTTATTGATGTACGAATTTTACGTTTATTATTTTATTTTCGTTAGATTTATATGGCAATATAACTTATTTTTTGATCCATTAAAAATTGCGCAAATTGCATTTCGCAGAACGCACCAAAGAGGCTGAACGTCGTTACGAATGTCATAAACAGTTTTGCATGGCAATAATAATGAAAATGGTTGGCATTTTCTTTTGCAAAGAATGCAATTGTTTATACATCTCATCCACATGTATTTATAACGTATTCAGTAAACGAAGCGACTTATTTTTTTGGTATTATTATTGTTCCTTATTTCATACACACACATCGAAACTTTGCCAATGTTTATTTTTACAATGATCATTTGTCACCATCATCCTTCCTCTCGCTCCGAAGTACGCAACTTCCTTCACCAAATTAAAAGAATTATCTCGATGACCAAGAAAGACAATCATTAATCTAAATTAAAACCCTTTGCGTTCGATTGTTAATGTGCATCATTCCAAAAAGTGAAGACGTTGTCAAATGGAAAAGCGTCCAAATTAAAGAAGATTCATTTAGTGTATGATTTATGATTTGTCTCTAAACCCAATTTGAATTTTGGCGTAGCCAAAATAGACTTAAGACACCAATCCAAGCAGCTATCATCAAACGTAATTACAAAACGATCAGTTTTTCGCATATCCTCCACAGTTTTAAGTCCAGTATTGTTTAGGAGACAGAGACCCCAAGGAAGATATCGAAATATTGGCTAGAAAAAGAATTGCAAAACGCCCATTGTTAAGGAAAGAATATTTTTAACTTGGAAATTCCTGAATCCGTCTCTCTCCTCTGCTTTATTTTTTTTTTTTGTAAAGGAAGATGCTGAACGTAAATTATGATGGAATAATGCCAGATTTACGATTTACTCTAATACAACATCTTTTAGATTTAGATTAATATCAAAAAAAAAAATAGAACCGAATAAAAAAGGGGATCGTGAAGATGGAAGGAAAGTTACTTCATAAAATAAATTCCCGCTGGCAAATAAAATAAATAAATATAATAAAAGTCTGTTACAAAAAAGTATCCTAGGGAAGCAGTTGTTGTTCGAATTGAATTATAAGCAAAGCAGGAAGTTTGATACTATTTTAAAGATCCTGTCAGATTTGTTTAAAAAAAGACTTTAATGTGATCTTAATTTAATCAAACATAATCTCCGTCGTTGTTGCGAAAGTTTGCTTTTCCATTGTTGATGAGACGCTGCTTTCCTTTCATCCAAATGCAGTTAAAATTTGTTTTCAGAGCAAACGATAAGTGAAAATTCTAAAATTTGTTACATAAACTTTTCGCTCTCATTTCTCTCGAATTTTATTAAGTTGTTTTTAATTCGAATTTTTCGACCGCTGTCAATTTTATTTTTAAGAAGAGATATCAGCGGGCGGAAAAAATATATATCGGGAGTAAACGGAGCTTGTTCTTTTATTAGTTTGCAAAATATTTATTGGCAACCGAAACGTCCAAGGAAGTTTAGATAATTTTCACTAACGCACAAATTCGATATAACAATAATAAGCTGTTTTTGATGGGAGACGAGCGAAAAAGAGAATTAAAGAGAAAAAAATGCGTGGACCATTTTCGAAAGACAAAGAACGAGAGGGAGCAACTTTTATTCGCTGAAATTTTGCCAAGAGAACATTTACACAATTTTTTCTTCGGTTTATCTCATTTCGCCATTCAACAATGAAGCACAAGCAAAAATAAATTCCCTTTGAACAATTTTTGCTTCTCTTTGGAATATTAGCGCCATATCTCCTTGATTTATTCGCACTTCATTCAGTAATATGGTTTTTTTTTCGTATTTTCGCTAGAAAGTATTTTATTTTTATTTCCTGATAAACTGCGCTCTTTTTAGCAAGTTAAATTTAAACATTTTGAGCAACTTTTCCCGATCGAAATCATTATTGAACTCTGTATCAAATTCTTGAGGAACAGAGAATTTTATATACGTAAATCAAATGCATGCCTTGAACTATTTAACGTTCTCTTTTATATAAACAGATTTTTACAAACGAACACACGCACACACAATCTCTGTTTGTTATGTCTTCTCTTTGCGACAGCAGGAAATAGCCACAAATGTGGCAATCGATTTTAAATTAACGCAATCCCAAATCCTTTGCTCGGCCTCGAACTATTTTGTTGCAATATTGTTGTAAAACGGTTGCAAAGTTGTTGCAATCTGTGCAAAAGCATTTTCAATGGATTAATAGCGGCACGTTTTGAAGCGATTGGTTATTCATTCTCTTTTTTTTTTGCTTTGTTTCAACGTAAAAAGTAACTTACATTCGATTCTTTTTCAATTTCTTTTATGAATAAAAGTCTTTATGGATAATTGGAAATTCGAAAGAATTAGAAATTTGGCGAGATTTCCCGATTCTCGATTCCCCGTCTCGTGTGGTCTTTGATGCCTTTCAATTATCGTCGAAGTCCAATGATGATGATCGTGGATAAATCGATCCTTTTCTCTTAGAGGAGATTTGATGGTAGAAGAGGCCGGCAGATGACTAATTATATCGTCGCGACGACGACGCTCGCTAGCGTCTAATTCGAAACGGAACGAAATGGGACGTAAAGGAACGAATTCTTTTTTTAATCCATCTCGAGCGACATTTATTTTAATCGCCCTTTAACAAACAAAAAAATACCGAAATCTAGCTAATTATAATCCGTGTCAATCGACATGTGAATAGGGAACTGATCCATTATGTTATTTCATTCAATTATAGTTAAGCAATTTGAAATTTCGCCTTGAAATACGCTGAATTAATTCCTTGTGGACGCACATTGAAGCAACCCAATTTACGGAGATCGAAAACTACTTCTGACAAATATTTTGTATGAGTTAATGCTCCGATTGATTAAAAAGAAGTAAACTACGAAGTCTGAATACTTTATTAAATATTTAAAATAATATTTTATAATTGTATTTCGCTTGCAGTAGCAACTTCTGGATGTTTTTTTTTTTATAGAAAATTTTGAAAATGCTTTTATTATGCAACAACTTTGTGCCATCTATTAAAATTTTCCTCGAACTTTCAGTGAAACGCGTTGAAAAGCAGAGGTGCTTCGTTCGATTCGAATTTAAAAATTGGAGGTAATTCAAAAATCCGCGTTTACAAATCGATTTTAAACACTAATATAAGGAAATTTCGAATATAAGTGGAACATTTAATTGAACGTTAATATATTTTAGTGAAAGAAAATGATGAAAATTATTAGCGAAGGAATGAATGCACGCATAGAAAAGAATCCAGTTTAATGCTAATAGAAATTATTTATAGAACGTAAAACAACATTTGAAATACTATGTAAACGCATTAAATTTAAAATAATAACATACGGAGATGATCTCTATTAAAAATGATGCGATCTCCTTGTTTATTATTTAATTCGAATCCAACGAAGAGAGAGTTCGATTTCGGGTTGAAAATTGCGGCATTAAAAGCAAAATTAATCGTAACGAGAGTTGCAAAATTTCTGCAAAAAAAAACGAACACATTGTAATGGCAATTTAAATGTTGACTTTGATGTGAAAGAGTTATTTTCTGTTTTTCCTTTTTATTCGCGTTCAACGTTAATTTAGCAAATAATATTTTTACGATGTTTATATAACAAATTTGCACATGAATTCATTTAATCTTAGTCGAAAATATCCCCTTTTCGATTTGTGTTAGTTTTAGCGAAATAATTACATTGCAATAGGTTGATAGTTGAATCCAAAGAGGCTGCAAGAGGAATGTTAATTGATCACTTTTTAATGGCATTGTGGTTGATTTCGTTGAAGATACCGTACAACGTTTGGCTGCTGCTCTGCAAAAGAAGCGTTAACAATAAAGTGGTTCCATCAATGATTCTTTTCGTGCAATTAGTTGATGTTAGCATTATAATTATGAATATGGTCTACAATCATAATAATAATGAATAATACGTAGTGTTAATGATGAAAGATGTATTAAAAGCAGCGGGGAGATTAAAAATGATAAACACGAAGAGTTATATTTAGTGAGTGATAAGATTAAATAGATATTACTGTTTATATTAAATCTACATATAACTGAATATGCATTCGTAAGTGTACTCTATTCCATACAACAATGAGCGATTTAAAACAACGATGGGATTGACCAAGGCCGTGGTGGATATTGTTGCAAATTAGTGCTCGTGCAAAAAAGAAGGAAATTTATCGCGTTTATAACGCACCAGATCCTAGTGTCGTTCGTTTGAAAAAGTTCTGCCGGCGGTCGATTGAGAGAAAAGTGCTTTTTTTTCGTACAAACTTTCAGCAATTTGTTTTGCTTAAACTTTCTAAGACTAATCAATTCGTAGTTTGTTGCGGTTGTCCAGTGCGAATTTTTAATTCATCTACATTGGAAATAATACGATTTAAAGTGGTCTCAATTCGCTTTCCTAAGAGGCCTTAATAAATGGATAATTTTGGTGACGAAAGGATGTGAAACATTCGTAATGTGCATATGTTAATCGTGGCTGCGAAGGAGAAGAGGCCGAAATTATATTAAAAAAAAAAGAAAATGGTAAGTCTGCACGTTACTGTAAATTTCGCTTAAATTAAGAGATAATTACACGATACGGTTGCATCAGACTAAAATGGCAATTGTGAGCAATTACATTTTGACCATAAACGTGTCGTAATTAACGTTTTGTTTTTTCTTCTTAATTACGATCGCCTAATATGGCGTTTTGCAGAAGTTAAAATAAAAGCAAGAAATTCCTAAAAATCGACGGTCTGGTATTCGCGGTTGCTCTGGCATCTGCGTTAGATTCTCGCCATGGAATTGCCGTTGACGATTTGATTTATTTACGATGTGATTTCATCAGGCAAGAATGGGATTGTGCAATCGTCGTCTATATCTTCGGTTCCAGACTGTTTCCACCTTCGTCGAAATCATCATCGCGAATTGTTCCAGTACGTTTCCATGCGTGTTTATCGTTTTAATTAGCATGTTTTTA
Organism: Hololepta plana; assembly: GCA_963695495.1. Classification (NCBI taxonomy): domain Eukaryota; kingdom Metazoa; phylum Arthropoda; class Insecta; order Coleoptera; family Histeridae; genus Hololepta; species Hololepta plana. Next base: position 8,326,459 of record OY968837.1, on the reverse strand, counting down.
ATTACGATTATCTATGTTTATGTTAATGTTATCGTAATAATTAAACAAAATGCCGAATTTCAAATTTCAATTGCGGTTTCTCTCGCAAATTTCGCAAAACCTCTCGTACATCCTTCGATAGCTCAGTTGGTAGAGCGGTGGACTGTAGATGAGTTAAATATTCGTAAGAGATATCCATAGGTCGCTGGTTCAAATCCGGCTCGAAGGAAAAACGTTTTCTTTTCGCAACTTTCCCAACATTTTCTTCGGGATTTTCGTAGAAATAATCGATTTGCAATTAAATGGCACGGTTTCGTGATTAATTTAAATCGCTATCACAAAGGTTTTTTCTGAAAAATCAAAAATTTCCATATATTTTAATTAGTTTAATTATCCTAAAAAATTGATTAATTTGCAGAAATTTCTTCTAAAGATATTGCGGCCTCGTTTTACTGCGCTCGGTTGGTTGCTCGCCATAAAGTCGCGAATTTTTATTTAGAAAAAGCGTCTTTTAATACGTTATTTTATCGGGCGTTTCAGGTGACTTTCCGAATAAGAAAAGTGTGTTTACACTTCGTTAGTTTAACAATTAACACGCAAGAGCGATTCTTTTCGTACGGCCTCATATTGTTAAAAACTCCCTTTATTATTAAATTCTCTCATTCTTCCTCCACTTACTTATTATTGTTACATTTCCAATTGAACAACTTAAGAAACTTGCGGGTCATCTATTTACATTGGTCCCTTTTTGCAAACGTAATTGTCGTACGTTATAAATATCTGCAAATTGGTTTCCCCCATTGTGTGTCGGTTCTATTAAGAGCGGCATAAAAGGTGGCGAAATTCCAATGAAAACAAATCAATTTCAATGGTTTCATCGAAAATTTCGACGGAAGAACGGAGATGCGCCGCGTTGGGATTCGAATTCTCCATTTCGCCATCGTGCGAAGGCGGAAAACAAACTAAATGCCCGTTCGCCCATATTCGCTTTCAAATACTTTTCCACGAGGCCGGACAAACTTCGGAAGTTCGGCGAGAACTGCAAAACATAAAGATCAAAAGGCGATCGTCGCGAATCGCGAAACAACAATTGCGTCAATGGCACGGCGAGAAATCAGAAATAAGTCGGCATGTTGAAAGAGTAAATAATCGGTGTTTTCTCAACAAATATTGATGATAGACTAATTTTATATGCGCCCGTTGGTTACAGATGGAAAATGTGGCGCGGAACGGCCAACGTCCGGAGGACGCGAACGTCCGCGTGACTCCTTCGCTCGCGCCCGTCACGTCGCCGTGTGACCGCACGGAACCGCCGGCGAAGGAATGCGTGGAACATTGCAAAACTCCTCGTAACGATTTGTTATTAACGAGTGCCCCACCACCGCAGCCGCAGCGAGCCACGAGCAACGTCGCCGCTGCCGCCACTCGCGCCGTCTTTAAAAAGTCGCACACGTGCGGCAGTCTATTTGCAAAGTGTAGTTGTAACAATGAGAGTCGGACCGGCGACGACGGCGACTACAACACCAACGGCCACGGCGACAACAATTACGCTCACATCGACGACACCGATCGCAAGAGGTTGTTGCAAGACGCGAGCGCGAATCTGCATCAATTGCACGCGATCGACGTGCGTTGCGCGACGATTAAACGATCCTCGAGTCCGGCGATATTAGTGAAGTTGAACAACAGCGGCCGGCTACGTAAACGACTCTCGAACCCGGACTTGTGCTTGATAAATGCCAATAACAATTGCAAAACGAGTGATTCGTGCGAGGAGACCGTGATAACGAAGCAAGTTTATTTGAACCATCCGGAGATCAATTTCCCGATAACCGTCGAGATCCCGCAGCAAAACGGCAAAGAGTCCGATCGCCAGCATCAGCAACGCGTCAAATCGAAAAGGAGCTGTGATACAATCGTGCCAAACCGCTTAACCGACGATAATAGCGCGAACGTGAACCATTCGGACCGTCACAAGCGGACGGTCGTCGACACGTCGAGTCTCGCGGATACGATCAAGGCGAAGGAGGATCAGGCGAGCAAGTTCCTGAAAGACTTCGGCATATTCGGGCCGATTGCGATGGGTAACGGTGCGTCCGCCGCGAAGAGCGCGACGTCGACGAGCGACGCGGAGGTGCTGGATCGCATCCGGAAATCGTCGAAGATCATGTGCGTCGAGACGAAGAAGAACCACCACCAGCCGGAGGACTACGAGTACCTGAAGTCGCTGGCGCCGCGCCTGGAGAAGGAACTGTCCGAGTTGGAGATGAGGTGCGCGACCGTCGAGACGGAATTGACGGGCGCCCGCAAAGAGCTATCGTACAAAGATAATCAGATATTGCGATTGCAGCGGGAGATACATAAATTAAAGGTGAGATGGAGGTCAAAAAAAAAAAAGGAAAATAAGTCTTTGTTCGTTACGATCTATTGTGTGCGTTTCTTTTTCTGCGTTTCTTTAGACGAAAAATGAACGATTTCGAGATAAAGCGCGAAGAGTCGTCGTCAATGTCGTGTGACGTTCGCCGGTTTTAACATATTTATCGTTGGAAATAGATCTGAAACAAACCCAATTATTATTATCATCGTCTTCAACGTTACGTTCTGCATTAATTCCTTTGTGCGTCCATCACGGCTGCGGCCCCAACAATTCCCGTGCGATTTCTATTTGAAGAATTCGCGTCGTTCGACAATAGGATTTTATCTATTTGTTGCCATTATTGTTAACCAGAAACGCACAACGTTCGAATCAATTTGTTTGCCTTTCCATTTAGCATTAATGTACAACGTAACGTCTCGTTTGTACAGGACGATCGAAATATATTGGCCGCAATTGGCGATGACACGACGGAAAGTCGCGTATCAACTAATCCGATATCGAATCCGCTTCCAAATTACACTCTACTTGCACGAGATGCGAGAACGAACGGATTCTTTCCTTCCTTTCGCAGCTTTAAACACTCATATTTGCGCGCCCTATACAAGGAATAAATTATAAATACATTTACTTTAATTGTTCTCTCCCGTTCATCTAGGACAAGCGGCGAGGTCTCGTGCTCGAACTGATAAATCCATTTCGTTCCTTATTTAGGCCCCCGATCTCGTTCCGATAGCGAAAAAGTCCGTTGACTCCAATTTCTCTCAAATTTACACGCAAGGCCCAAGCAGCATTTTCGTTTTTCGATTGATTCCAAGTTAGGAAGAAAGAGAAGCAAATCCTTTAGCTGAAACTTTCGGTAAAGTTACTAATTTGTAACCGATTACCAATCGATAACTTCAAAGAATCTATCACCAAAAAAAAAATCGTAATCGATCCATTATTTTTCTTTTATTCGCAGAGTGTCCTGCAGCAAACGACCCCGTTACAAAACGATTGTGATATACTAAGCAGTTTGCAAGAGAAACACGCGATGGCGAATCGCGTTACGACCGCCGAGAACCGACAACCGTGCGCCAACAGTTCGAACGCGTCGAACACGTCGTGGGCGAAGAAACAGGGCGTCTCGGCCGAGTCCAGCGACGGCACCGTGCAACAACCGGGCGACATACCGATCACCAGATACGAGAAGGACTTTAGGTGAAATTAATTGCGATTCGGCCTGCGGCGCGCGATTCCTAAACGACTTTGACCGCAGATCGAAGCAACTGATCAAGGAGGCCATCATGGACAACGACTTCCTGAAGAACCTCGACTCCTGCCAGATCCGCGAAATCGTCGACTCGATGTACCAAAGGGAGTTCGTCGCCGGCTCGTACGTGATTCGCGAGGGCGAGGCCGGCGCGCACCTTTACGTCTCCGCCGTCGGCGTCTTCGACGTGATCAAGGACGACCACGTCCTGGGTCACATGGGGCCGGGCAAAGCGTTCGGCGAACTCGCCGTCCTCTACAATTGCACGCGAACGGCTTCGATACGCGGTAGGAACGCAATCCGACCCGGCGCATCCACCATTCTTTGTTGTGTTAAACAAAGTGTGCGTTCGCAAGTGACGATTCTCTTTCGTTTTTCAGTCGTTGTCGATTCGAAAGTGTGGGTGCTGGATCGGAAGGTCTTCCAGCAGATCATGGTCCGTACGGGGCTGCAACGGCTGCAGGACAACATAAACTTCCTCAAGTCCGTGCCGCTGCTGCAAAACCTCAGTAACGACGTGTTGGCGAAGATTGCGGACGTTCTCGAGGTGGAATTTTACCCGGCCGGCGCGTACATAATACGACAAGGCGCCAACGGCGACACGTTCTTCATCATCAGCAGCGGTAACGTGAAGATAACGCAGCGAATGACCGGTGAGTGTCGGCGAATTCGTCGCGCAATTTGATTCGCACGCAATTGTGTCGTAGGCCGTTTGGAGGAGGAGGAGATTCGCACGTTGGAACGCGGCGACTATTTCGGCGAGCAGGCGCTGCTGAAGGAGGACTGTCGCACGGCGTCGGTGATCGCGATGAGTCCGGGCGTCGAGTGTCTGACGCTCGACCGCGACTCGTTCATTCAGCTGATCGGCGACCTGAGCGAGATCAAGGAGAAGAGCTACGGCGACGAGGGTCGCGGATTGTGCAGACCGTTCAGTTCGGCGAATCTGGCCGTCGAGCCGCAAGGTGATTGATTAGGAGAACGTTTGTGTGTCTGTGTGTGTGTGTGTGTACTAACGCCGTTTGTGTTTGTTTTTGTAATCGACCTCTGCATTCTGACGATTGTAATGTAGGCGTCACGCGCGAGGAAAGAAACGCTCATTCGCGATTTTTACTAACTGCTAACACGTGAACCGATTCTTGCATACAGTATGTTTTAATGCTTTCGCGGTTTAAGCAAAAAACTCATTCGCAAACGCTCAACTTCTTAATAATGAAGCGTTTGGTTGGGCAGATAATTAAATAGGAACAAGTAACGAAGTTTACATTAACGAAAGGTGTTCGGGAAGCTTTGGTCTTTGCTAACAAACCACCCTGTACGCAAACAATTCGCTCTGGCTTCTGAAACGAATCGAACGCTAAAGAAAATCCGATACGTTGCCCCGTTTTCGACCATTGGTCACGCGACCAATTTTCTTTAATCGAATATTAATTATGTTCTTGAGAAAGGCAGCAACGAACGAAACTCTGCGGCATATCGTAATACCTCGCCCCGTTCAACAACGAAAAAGAAGAAGAAACTTTACCGTCGCCGACAAGCGCTTTCTTTCTTCCGCTCCTCAATTTCCTGCCAATTTTTTAACGTTTCTCATTTTCTTTTTTTTTTCTTTTTTTTTTTGTTTTGCCGTCATTGCGACCGCCACTTCCGCAGAATACGAATACATCAAACTGGACGACCTTGACGTCGTCGCGACCCTCGGCGTCGGCGGCTTCGGTCGCGTCGAACTCGTCCAGTACACGCACGACAACGGTTTAACATTCGCGTTGAAATGCCTGAAGAAACAGCATATCGTCGACACCCAACAGCAGGAGCACGTTCTCAGCGAGAGGAACATCATGATGACGTGCCGGAGTCCGTTCATTTGCCGGTACGCTTTTTTGCACGATTACCCCTCCGACCGTTTCCCTCTTCATGCTCACATTTCTCGCAGGTTATACCGCACGTTCCGCGACACGAAGTACGTGTACATGCTGCTGGAGGCGTGCCTCGGCGGCGAGGTGTGGACGATCTTGCGGGATCGCGGCTCGTTCGACGACCACACGACGCGATTCGTAACGGCGTGCGTCGTCGAGGCGTTCGACTATTTGCACGCGCGCGGCATCGTCTATCGCGACCTGAAGCCGGAGAATCTGTTGCTCGACGGGCGCGGATACGTGAAACTGGTCGATTTCGGCTTCTCGAAGCGCTTGGGCTACAGCAGCAAGACGTGGACGTTCTGCGGCACGCCGGAGTACGTCGCGCCGGAGACGATATTGAACAAGGGGCACGACCGCGCCGTCGACTATTGGGCTTTGGGGATTTTGATGTACGAACTGTTGACCGGCAAGTGAGTCGCCTTCTCGGGAATCCAATGCGCGAATTGGCACGATCGACTAAAGCGAGCGCTCTTTCAGTCCGCCGTTCAGCGCCAGCGATCCGATGCGAACGTACAAGTTCATCTTGAAGGGCATCGACATGATCGATTTCGCGCGGCACCACGTCGGCCGATCCGCGCAGAGTCTGATCAAGAAGTTGTGCCGCGAGGCGCCGTCGGAGCGATTGGGCTACCAGCGCGGCGGCATTCAGGACATCAAGAAGCACAAGTGCGTCGTCTTTTCGTCCGTCGCGTTTCCCCGCGATTCTTCGTCTGGTAAACGTAGATTATTTTCCTTTCCAGATGGTTCCAAGGTTTCGACTGGGACGGCCTCAAAGCGCGGACGCTAACGGCCCCCATCGTGCAACCGGTGCGCGGACCGTGCGATACCTCCAATTTCGATTGCTTCAGCAAAGACAACGACGTACCGCCCGACGAGTGCTCCGATTGGGACGTCGACTTCTGAGCGATCCCCGGCAAATTGTGGAGTCTCGGCGATGAGGGGGAGTCATACAGGGTCATAATTTAGTTTCAAATGGTAATCAGTTTTAACTAAACGTTTCAAATGCTTCCAATCGTACAGTCGATGGTTGATGATTGTTAGTTATTATTCAAACTTTGTTTCGTATTAACTACAGCTTTAGTAATTAAGAATCCCTAACGGTTAATCAATTCGAACCATTTATGTTCTTCCAATACCGAATGTGTTAATTATGTAGATAAGGGCGATCAAGAATTGATTCATATATACCCCCATATACGTGCGTTGTCAAAATGTATGAGTGAATATTTTTCTTCTAATAAGTAATTCTTCTAAGTGACAATAACGATGTTTGCTGTATACGAAATAAATTATATTTTCAAATTAAAGCGGAGAACCTTTATTTGCCGTTCATTTCTCCAAGAAATGTTATTTATCAATCAATTGTCAAGTATTGCATATTGGATCCACCTTCCTTTCATTATTCAATCCCCCAATATTTACTGATTATCCTATTGATAATTTCAGGCTTTCGAAAACAGAATTTTATCAATAGCAATTCTTTAAAGAATAAAGTAAAGAAGTCTGGGGATCATGTTCAATGTTTCACCGAATCGCTAATAATCAAATAAACGATTTCTCGCAATTGCAATCCGACGAAGTTTTATCCTCTGATTCAATTTGATTGAACGTTTACGTCCAGCTGCCGTTTATTGCGATATAAATAATCGTAGCAAAAATAAATAACTGAATATCTGTAGCCTTCGCTACAGGAAATTGTCATTGATAACGATGATGCGAATATAGTCGCGATGATAATGATATGTGACGTTAAGATGATGGAATTTTGCGAACATGTTTCCCTCAATTATTTATTTTATAATACGTTTTGCTCATCGTACGTTTTATTGTTGTACGATTGCGAATTTATTTCTTCTTTTGGTTTTCTTTTACATTTAAATTTCAATACGCGCAGAAAAAAATGAATTCGGGTACTATGTAGCAGTCGACGTGCAGGTAAGTGCTTATAATCCTTTCGTGTGTTCGTTTCTTTGCTTTTAATTAATGCAGAGAGAGAGGTATTGCAAAAGAGAACGCAAATAATCCAGCACGCATTTCGAGTGCACGATCATTGTTTCAGTTTCTTTTTCAATATTGTTATATGACGCGACACTTAAAGGTGGAATATTTCTTGTAAATTTTAATTAATAATATTCCCTCACTTAAATGTTTGCAGCGTTTCACATTTTACAACTTAATATTAATACTAATAAAAGATTCGTCTGGTAAACGTGAATTTTTTCGGTGCCTCTTTCGGTTTTCTAAAATTATTCTTCTCCTCGAGTCTTGCGCTCACGAAGAAGGCAGAATCGTCACACAAAAGGGAATCGCAAAAGTTTCAGCACAAGAACGCGAGTTGTGAGTTTTTTGCAATTTGTGCAAGAATGCAAAAGAAGAAAACGCTATTCTCAAAATACGAATGAATCTCAATGTAAAACTCACATTTGAACTCTTATTAATCGATCATTAAAGTTTATTTGCACAGTTAATCACTTTAAAACCTCCAAAATAAGTTTATTGCAATTTGTGCAAAAATGTGAATTTTTGTCATATGAAGTAGTTTTGCGTCGTAATTAAGGCTTAACAGCGACGCAATTCACTATCTTTCTAATTCAATGTTATTTTATATCTTGGTTGTACTTGGACAAGGTTTTACAATTAAAGATTAAAAAAAGAGCAAACAAAAAGCGAAGGAAACGTTGATTTCTGAAAACGAAGAATATGATTAAACACGATTTACCTTCAAGAAAGTGCTGTTTAATTGTTACTATTTGATGCAAGCAAGAGAAATAGAAAAAAGAACGAAACTAGAAACGATCCCTTTAAAACTCAGCTGTAAAACGAATTATTTTTCTAGGCTGCTATTATTGTGTTTCCTGTTCACCTGGCACAAAAACTCGATGCAACAAAAGGCCCTTCTTTTTCTTTTCCTTTTAGAAAACAGTTATTATTAAACTACCATCCGAAAAGTTGATATCGAAACTTTCCGGCTGCAGATTCGGGGCTACGTCAAACTTTCCTCGGTTTTGTTCCTCTTCCGAAACGAAAAACCAAACTTTCCAATCTTCCATTAAACTTTTTCCCGTTCGTTAAACCGTTTTCCGCGCGATACGGACCGTTCCATTTTCGATTCGCCGGTGCCTCCGCTCTTTCCTTCCTCCTTTTTCTCCGTCCATCAGAAGCAATTACCATGCACTAAAATTGTTCGTTTGATTAAATTCCAAATGAACTTCTTTGCCCCGACAATTTCCAACACCTGTTTGCATTTTTTTTATCCTTCATTTAATTTTTTTCCTAAACGACGGTTGTTGTTGTCTTTTATTTCTTCTTCTTTCCCTCCGTCTTGTTAAAGGAAGCGTCCATACCGAAACCAAGAAGGAAAAGAGTGGCGAACGAGCGAGCGAGCGTGATCGCGACGCAGGCGTCGTCGTCAGTTGGCGTCGCCGTTTACGGAGCAGGATATGGATGGACGCGAGCCGATGGGGAAACCAGTTGGGGAACGGCGTTCCCGTGATAATGTGTCGCCCGAAACGGATCGCTTCGACGCCTTGCAAGCAACGATAACAACGTCCGAGACCAGGTTAATTAACAAAATTCCATATCTTTCGAATCAATCAAACGTTACGTAAGTATTTCGCGATAAGAACGATAATCGTTGGACATTGCCCGGAAAACAGTGCTTAGGATTCTCCTGTTCGTTAAATAAACAACAACATATCGAGTTTAATCCGGATAATTAACTAATTGATTAATTAACGCGTCAGTTTGCAACAGTTTGGAAACGATTAAGTACGTGTTATTGTGATTATCGTGCCTTAACATAAGAAGCGAATGATAGAGTGCTAGTGATCGGTTCGGGTTTCGTCTCGCTTTCTCGCCGCGTTCCCTCCGTGTGAGTGCGTGTTTACCAATTTATAAGCCCGTCGTTCTCGCAACAATACGAGACCAAATGAGAAGAGAACCGAGTAACAGGAAACGGGGGGCTCTCCATTAAAATCAATTGGCGCAAGTGGTTTTAATTCGTTCGGGTAAGAATCGTCCATTCGCTCTTTCAATTACGCCAAACCTCATTTATAACGCCGAACCGGGCTGCGAGCAAACGAGAATGGAATGTCTAATAACAAAGTTATTACTCTCGTTCCGTCAATTAAAATCAATTAATTCCAATCGGCGCGAACGTAAATTGATGATTGATGGGCGACGAAATGAAGAGCGCGGTAACGTTGCGATTATTTCGCAAGCGAATTAAGACGATGACGATGGGAACGCGGATTTCGCGTTATCTCCCCCATCGCAATCTGCAAATATCGTAAATTATTTCGCAAAGAAAGGATTTTTGCTCTTTTTTTTTTTGGAAATTGCTGTTTGTTTGCGAATTAATTTTTATCGCCTCTCCGATGAGGTAGCATGTTTCAATGCTACATTCTGCTCGATCAGATGGAAAATTTGCGAGTGTTGAAAAAAAAAAACGCGCGTTTCACATAATCAAGGTCGATCAGCGTAATCAAATTGCTGTTATAATTCTTTTTGCGAATTCATTTGTTACCGTGGCATCGTAATTGCTGTTACTGGAATCATTGAATCACGTCGCGAATTGGCGAGTTTAATTTCGATTGCACGCTTTAATTTATTTTTTTTTTGCAAATCCTCATCCGTCTTCGTAACAATTATCTTATCACTGGCGCTGGACACTCGACAGCGGGATTAGATTGCGAAATTATGACGTTCGAACCGGCATTAACCCGAATTATTTTGCCCACTCGAGATTATTAATAAACCTTTGTGGGGCCCGCGGCGAAACGGCCCAATCGTCGGGCGGCTCTTAATTAAAAGCCATTTCGCACCGCATCCGAACTCTTCGTCGTCGTGCACGGCTTCGAATTTTAATTCTGCGGGCCACGTTCGCCTTGGAATTTCATTTTCATTTGCGAGCGTTTACATTTTTTTCGTTGCGTTTTCTAAATATATAAATCCCACCTTATTGATCTATTTATTTCATTAACGGGGGTGCGGATCAGGGTGTGTACCGTGCGATGGACGAAACGTTTTATTCTTCGCGTTCTTTCGTATCAAAAAGCTGCCCTAAATATTTTTTTTTAATTAGTCGGACGATTCGAAATAAATTTGCGTGGCGTCGAGTACGGAGCGGCAGTTTGGGTTTGCGATTTCGATTTAGTTGTCGCAAAGTTTAAAGTGTTCGATCGGAAAATTTACTGCCGCTGCCCGCGCGCACGAAAAGTTTCTCGGAAGCGGTTTTCTTGTCTCGTTCGGTTTCCAATCGAGTTACACGAAATTCGACGTTATTTATTATTCATTAATTCGAATTGGTCGTGAAATAATCGATAGGCGGCCCAAATGTTAACGACTTATGATGAGGATGGCAACGAAGAAAGTATGGATTTTATTATGCCAAAGAGAGAAAGAAATGAAATAAAGTGTGTGTATCGACTATTCAACGCCAATTAACAATCCTTTATTAATTATTCAATTGAAACGTGTTAATGCGAATGGGGATTATTTAAAATGCAATTAAGCAACTGACGTCGTTTCTCACATAATCAAATCAATATGTTATCGTTCTGTTTGGAATTTGATTTTAACGTACAAGACGATGAACGATATCGCGAGCTGTTGAGGGAAAATTTCTGCTCGCCCTGTATTATTAACAAGGGGAAACCGAAATGAAAGGAAGTCGATGATATTTAAATTAGAAACCAATAATCGATGCCCCGCAATAATTATGTTGTTCGCTTTTTCCTTTTGCCTCAAATCCACCACACAATCGGTTTAAATAATACAAAGAGCGTGCCTTTGTTGAGGACCATTAATTAAGAAACATTATTATTTATGTGTGTGTGTGCGAAAACATTCAATTAAGGTAATTACTTTTTGCGCTGCAACGACGGTTATTATTAAACCATTTTTTTTTCGGTTAATACAATTACTGTTAGTAATAATAAATTTCGTTTTCAGCGTGTGCAAAGGAACATGCGAAATTAATTAAAACGAGGGCGGTTAATGTTTGAAATAAATAAATTGGCCACGATTAAATTATCGAAATAATCAACGCTTTAATTATCAAAATGCAATTCTCACAATTAGTGAGTGCATTAATTGAATTGCGCCACGTGAAGTTAGGAAATTATTTTTAACCGCACGACCCAATTATCGTTTCGGCAATTAGTTTATTTTTAACGCCGACCGCGAGAAAATTGCAATTTTTCTCCTAACGATTAGCGCATTTTCCACGACGTGGCCTCCCGTTGATAGATGGCAGACCGCGCTCTGTTACAACTAATCTTTCCACTTGCGCGCGAATTCAAATCGCCATTCGTTTAATTAACTACGAAAATTGATTGGATACATTTGATTAACGTTGATAATTGAATGCGAGCATGAAAAATTTTGATTGTGATTGTTTCATTTTCCAGTCAGAGCGACGACGAGGACGACGATGATTCTGTAGATAGCGCGAGTCTGCTTTTCCATCGAAACCGACCGCGAATTTATTTCGGCCGCCTCATCAAACCGTGGCACTCGAACGGAATCCTCGACGGGCAGCATGGCGCGAAGAGATCGTGAGTCCCCCTTTGATTTCAATCGATTAATCGCGTTCATTTAACCAAAAGAAAACACAAGCAACCGAAGTGAAACTCATCGATTTTTAAATCGGTCGCTTAATCGTTTCCCATTTCGCCCAGCGAACGGAATCGAATGACGGTCAATTCTATTAGAATAAAAAGAAATTCAATTCCAAACCGAAAAGGAAGTGCGTATAAGTACAATAAATGCCCCGTCTTATTACTCATTCCCATTCCTCTTCCGTTCCGTTCCGTTCCGCCGGCTTCGCTCGCGAACGAAACGGTTCTTTGCCCTTTGCCTACGAAGAATTACTCGCATCGCGACCGTTCGGGGCCCCCAATCAACCAATCGAAATGTGAATGTGCCCCTCGCGACTGTCGCCGTCGCGCTCGGAAAATCGATAAGACCGCCGACCGCGGTGCAAACAACCCGTGGGCGCCCTTGTTTAGACGTCCATCCGACGTCGGCGACTTCTTCTCCTTCTTCTTCGCGCTCGTTTTCCTTCCTCGTCGCGCCATTCGAAAACGATCCACAAATGCGCGTTCTGACGGAAGTCGCCTCCGATTCTTTCCCTCCGACCGGCTACACGAGAGGGACGAAAGGACACCTGTTAAACGACGGTAAATGTCGATGACGTGCGCTCTCGTGGGCGTTCGTTGTCTTCGTCGCCCACGCCGTCGACGAGGGAGATGGCGGATAATAATAACAGTGAAGTTCTTCACGATGTTGATGAGGATGAGGGGATCGTCGAGAGGAATAGTTCGAGGAAGAGCATGCGCCTTTCCGATGATGATGACGACGATGATGGTGATGATGATGATAATAATGTTGTTCCTCCACTCGCACTCTCTTCTGTCGCCGTGCACAAGTTTCCGCATATAGAGCAGGGTACGTGGGCCGATTTTGTTCAGTTGGGCCGGGACTCTCTCCTCTTTTTTACGTGGGTCAGTAACGTATTATTATTTTCCTCGTTTCTTTTCGTCTTCTCGCTATTATTTTCTTGTGCGTGCAAATTATTTGCCCCAGTTTTAATGCCAAGAAGTGTTCCAATTTCACGCGAAGCCTCCTCGTGTCGCAGCGAAGAGCAAGACGAGAAGTCGACTAACCGTCAGGGAACGTGGCATTAATCGAAGGTAATCGATTCCGGTCGAAATCTGTGCCACTTCTATTGCGTCAACTGTCTTCGGCGATCTAAAGTGTTGGTGATCAATTGCGATCGGCATTGTTGAAAATAAAGTAGTGAGGATGCGAGGGAACGGGGGGAGGAAGAGGCGTGCGTGTGTTTGTGTCTAATCGTCATTAGCGCCAAGAGGTTTACTATTGCACGTGTCGGTTAATCCATTATCTTCCAGCACGAGGACGACCTTTGATGATCAGTCGAAATCCAGCGGAAGAAACATGATAGTTTAAAAAAAAAGAAACGCTCGTTAACACGCCGCAAGAAGAGGAATAGTAGAAAAGCCGTTGGGAAACAATTACGAGCGACGGTGTGCATGTGAAATGTTCTTTGTGAAATAAAAACTACGAGCGCAGGTCATGGTCATCTTTGCTCGCATTACATGACACGTATCACTCGGTTTAACATCAACACTTTTCCTCTCACCGACGAGGAATACCAACTATTCGGCGCCGTAGAAGGCGAATTGCTCCGCACAAATTTAGACGGACGCCTTTTGGGAACGAAGAGGACCGAATCTGGGCCGTTCGTTCCCAATAGAAAAGGCATCCGATTGGCGACGATCGCCACGTGGCTTCCGTATAAATTAATTTGTGCGAATCGACGACCACGTGCCCCCATTCATTAAGGATGATAATCGATAAGAAGGAAGGGATCCCGTTCGAATATGTGTGGGTGCGTGTGTCCTTGTTCCGCGTTCGAGCATTCCGTTATCTCCAACGTTCTAGAAGCGAGCTTGCTGGCGAATTCGTGCTCGATAATGATTTTCTTTTCGTTCGCTTCTCCCCCGTTCATTTGTTGATCCTTTAGGCGGGGAAATTGTCGTAGTAATAATAATGCGAGAAAGAGAAACTGTTTAAAGTCCAATTGCGTGCGGGAATTGATTAAATATTTTTCAGATCGGTCCTATTTTTACCGCGAGCCGCGCCGTCATCCTTTGACGTTGCCTTCTCGCTCCCTTCGGTTGACGAAAGGGGGAAAAATCAAATTTCGAATCGATCAATTCGTTATTCGTGTTTCAGCGGTCGTTCACATCGTCATCCTCGCTCCTTTATTAATCAATTAGCGGACAGTTGAATGGCTCAGCAGGAAAAAGAAGGAAAAGGAAATTAATAATTTTCGCGCGCGCGCGCGTGTGTGTGTGTGTAGGTGGCTCTTTAAGCGAAAGGGATAAAAAGGAAAGTTTGGTGAACGGAAAAGTGCTACCGAAAGGCAAAAGGATAACACACTGTCACTAGCTACTCGACGGCCGTCGATAGAGAATCAAATGCCCGTCATTTTAATAGAGTCATGAAACTGCAATTGATCGTTGTCGAGACTGGCGAGAAGTGGCGACGAGCTTTGTTAAGGTAAATAATTTATTGCGAGAAAAAGTTTCATTTCAATTTCAAGTTCCGAATCTTCCCCTCGTCATAATCGTTTTTTTTTTGTTTTAAGAACGTTTCACGTGTTGCAATTAGTTTGTTTTCAACTTAAGAATGCTTTTAAAATTCCTTTCTGCAGATAAACTAGCGATTACCATCGACGTTTCAATAATTATTATGCAATTATAATTGCGAAACAGCGAAGAAAATGAGTTGCTTCATATTTTAATAGCGATCGAATCAACAGGCTTCAAACCGATTCTCCTCGTGATAGTTCTCGTCGAATGACGACGATAAAACTAGATACGGTTATTAATTGCAAATTAACGCTATTTACGTGCGATTGCGAACGCAATAAATTCCTCTTTTTTTTCATTTTAATTCTTTAATTGCCTTCGCAATTAGTTACTGTTACGCATATGCATGCGAACGGCGCTGCTTTTTGTTTAAAACGGAATCTTACAATTAGCGAGACGTGCAGTGCGTAAATTCATACGACGAACGCGAAACTTTTTCGCAAAGTGACTCTGACTTTTATTGTGCGAAAAAAAAAATAAGAACGAGAAACAGTTTGGTCATATTCGCGTGGTTGCATCATCGACATCATCATCATCATCATCATGACCATCGTATGGATCCGTTTATTTCGCGTTTCTCTCCCGTGATTTCGCAAAAGGTTAAAAACAATCGTCAACCTTCATGCGAATTAACGATTGCGCTCGAATTGGGGAACGGCATTCGTTAATTTCGACTCGTTACTATCGCCGTTGTTGTTGGGAGATGATTCCCTCGTGATTTTTCTCGTTTTTAGCCGTTTCAATTGACGAATCTCTGCCACGCGAATTTGCGATGTTAATGCGAATCAACGCCCGAATTCGGTTAGAAATTTCCTGATAAGAAGCGGTTTTAAAAGGGAAATTTAATCACAAACTCATGTTTATAAAGTATAATAAAACGATCGTTACAATTCGTTTGATAAAGTGTTATTTATAAAGCAGCAGCAAACTCAAACAGTGGTTATAAACACAGCATCGGTTCGATCGGTGTTTATTACAGAAAAAACGGTAATTTATTCGCAGTTCAGTTTTTTTTTTGCGATTATCGTTGTAATTATTGTGGTGTTTTTGATGAAAATCGCTCGATTAAAAGCGATTAGTCGAATCTGGCGAGATGGATACAATCGAAACTGTGGACAAGTGAGTAAGAAATCGTTTTTAATTAGGTAAAACCAAAAATGAAATAATAATAAAGGGACGTGGAATTTCGCAAAAAGAAGTTGCAAACACGATAATCGTTTAATTGTGGAACGAAACCTCGAAGGTAATCAATCCACATGGATTATATTTGTTATAATTTTCGTCTGTTAAACACCATAACGTCCATAGCGAAAGTTATCTCGTTCAATTCCCATGATTCATGCCGGATTCCGATGAAATTCTATATGCTAATTGATAATTTATGCCAATAATAATGAGTCAACGCGTTAATTTTATTATTCTGCTTATATCTAAACCGGCCCCTTTTCGCTGCTCACTCGCGATATTCCAATATTCGCAAACAATTTATCGTTATATTACGTTTGCCAATCCATAAAGACGGAATACGAATGGACGAATGCGTCGAAGAGGGAAAAAAAGGGAACGAGAGAGATCGAATTAACCGAACAATGTGCGTTTTTATTTTTTCGCTTTGTGACCCGCAATTTATATCAATTGACGTAATTGCGAAACGAAAGAAAAAATATCGTTTAATCAAACGAGCCATTCGCATCGAATAATCGCGATGGTGGCCATCAGAAATCAAAATTCCCATGGTAATAAAGCGAAAATTCGCCAACTTTACTCGAACTTGACCTCGTCAATTAATCGTCATCTGCCGACGTAAATTCGTCTCTTCGCAAGGCGCGGAATCGATTTTTAAAGGGAATAAGCGTACATCGAATTAATTTTTTATTTGGATAATTACCAACCGTTTGCGCGTTTTCTGTTCTTTTTTAATGAGGATATAAAATGTATTTTTAAAGTCGTGAGTAATTCGTCGAGCGATTGTGGCCGGCAAACTTTACGTCATTCCCACGTATATTTTGCCTGTAATTTGAGGTAGAGCCACTGGACTTTTCCGCGGTTAATTAATACGAAACGTTAAGGAGGAATTCGTTGCTGATTGTTTATTCGGAATTTGTTAGGAATTAGCGTTCGAACTTGCACAAAGTCTCGATAATCCAACAGTTTTACAATTAAAACGCTTAAAGCTTGTCTAATGACGCAGGATTCGGCGACCTACTGAAGAAATGCGTTCTGTTAGAACGAATATCTTCCATTTTACCATTCTGTAGTAAAACGTAACGAGATTATTCAAGAAGAGAGCGGGAGATTCGATACGGCGGTGGGGATCGTTATAGTAGAGTCAAGCGCTGGTAGCGCACGACGTCAAACGGATAACCTAAATTCGCAAAAGAAACCGCAACGTTTCCCTTTTGTTGCTGCACCCTCTGCTATTGGACAAGGATCCGTTTCACGTTAAAACACGCGCCGAACGTGAGGACCGCCCAAATGAGCTGCAAACGATTCCGAAGGCTCGAAAGACTCGTACCCGCGTTCAGATCGCTTTGGTGGCGCGCAAATCGAAATCGTCGTGCCCTCGATAGACCGATCCTACTGTATTACATCGTATACGTGAAGACATTTAACAGTGGCTCGGTGCGCACGCTCTCGCCTCTCTTACGTGTTCCACACGAACGTTTTCGTGTTTTCCACTCGCAACACGCTCGCCGCACGAATCTGGCACCGTTCAACGACGACAATAATCATCGCGATGACGACGAATCCGTTGTGACTTCTTCGTCGTTAAAGTTCGTTTTTGCATAACTAATTAGCAATTAAATCGAAGGGCCGCGCGACCGAACGGGCAAGTGTAACGACCGCACTTTTACGTCTTCGCCGTCCGTCGAGTCCGGCAGCGAGTTCTAGTGGTAGTAGTGGAGTGTGTGTTAAGAGAGGCGACGCGTTCGGCTTCGAATATAAGTATGTCGCGTTTGTGTGCGGATGCGTTTCGTACGTGAGCTCGCAATTCCGCTCGCCCGCACGATGGTGATTGACTGATGACCGTCGAGGAAGGCAGCAGAAAGAGGTAAAGCCAAAGTGAAACGTCGTCCCGGTCGTCCGCACTCGCGGCGACGTTCAATTGAAGCGGGGTGAACGAACCGCGCTCTTATCTGCGCTACATATCTCGCCTTTCGATTCCACACGATCATCGTCATTATCATCGTTCGGCGGGGTTTGTCTCTTGCATTGTGCGAATAACGCGAATCGAAAGTCTGCGCCACTGGCTTTTCGCTCATGCGAACGTACGCAATCGAATAGGTAACGACGACCTTCGAGCGCGATTTCTTTTTCTCCAGCGCTTTGGAATTGTTTAGTTGATTGTTAAACGCGAGAGAAAAAAAATTGTTGTCTTTAGGATCAAGGTTCGTTCTCGCAACGCCACGTGTAATTGCGTCGCTTATGAATTTGCAAATTCGTAATTAATTCGCATCGCAATTGAATCCGGTCTTTGTGAATCTAAGTCCAACTTCGGGGAGTCTTTTTTTTTATTTAGCTCTCTGCAATTTCGAATGAAACAATGATTCATCGTCAGCATCCACCACCTGGCAGGTACGCACTCAATTAACTGCACTTCCGTTCCACTTAACGCTTTCCAATTAGCGTTCGCGTCGATTGCAATCCCGTTGCTCTTTGCGTAGGGTCATCTCCGTGGCGATTGCGAAATTGCGGGGCACGCGAAAACGCCGTTTGCCGATTTTATTTAAAAAAAAAACACATTTTGTTTGCGTTATTTTGCTTTTTGGCAATGACTTTCGAGCGATTATCTCTCTCTCTCGCTATTGTCGCCGTCGTTTTGTTATGCGTCGCATTTATTTTTAGGGAAGAAGCCGTACACAATCCGCAGTCGTAAACAATAATACAATACAACGTGGAAATTACAACAACAGAAAAGTAATAATAAAAATATCCGCTTACAATCGGTTCGAATATAAACGAAACGGCAATAAAAAAGTTGATTCGAAACTATGAATTTAATTAGCGTTCTCGATCCAAAGTCCTTGCTCGTTTCATTTCATTCGCTTTCCTTATCTAGCAAAGGCTGCTGATTACTTAAGCAAGAATGAATAACGTAATTAATTTTTCGAAAAGGGGAAACGAGAAACGATAGCATCACAATTAATAATATCTACTGATCGCGTTAGAAAGCGAATCCAATTGCCTCGCCAAATTCAATTGCTGCACTCCCAAAGTCGTGCCTCGATCGATTAAATTCGAATCCTACTTGTTTTTGTTTTCCGTTTAATAGCGAATAATAATCTCGTTCGGCGAGTTACGAAGCGCTTTTTTGCGTATGCTAATATATATTCCCCGTTTAACTTTTTGCGTCACATCAATTCCCCACGTGTCGAATCGAATATTGTTGCCACCTTCGAAGTTGGCAATTTTGAAACGATTTCTACCGCATGACTCATGCTCTTGTTCTCGTTTCTCTTGCAATTATGCTGCATTAACTTTCTAAAGCAACGCGAAACGAAACGAGGAGATAAACGGTCTTGACTAAATTCCGATTTGCTACTCACTTCTCGCCGTTCCTTCTCGTCATCACTTTAGATGAAACAAGGCGTGTTCTTTTGCACGTGGAATGTTAAGGTGCTGTTACATAATTAGCGAATAATCGTATCGGAGTTGCGCATTCTCCGCATGTCGTTATTTCTTACGTTGTTTATGTTGTTAAGGTATATTGTGGGTGTCTCTTGAACCGAATCTCGTTGTCACTCACTCTGTTGGAATCTCGCAAAGTTTCGCCGTGGAACCGAGCGAGATGGAACGCAGATAGCGGATAAACTTTAACAATTTCTATCGTCGCCTTTCTTGTAAACATAGCAAAGAAAACCGAACCAAGTAAACTAAAACCAACGGGCAAAAACTCGTCAGATTCCTGCGGCAATTGGAAGCCTTAACAGCAGGTTTTCGCGTGAGTGCAAAACTGCGAGAGTTTGTTTCTTTTTTTGGCCGAAACCGGGTTATCAGTTTGTTAGCTGAGATGGAACGCGTGGAGTAACTCCAAGGACACGTGCATATCATTTAGTCGTAATGCTGCATTTTTTCCACTCTCCTCTCTATAAACATAGGTTTTTCTTTTGTTGTCGCGTGAGTTAAATGATTTTTTTTTTTCGCAAATTGCAGAATGGTATTAGACTCAAAATTCACCGATTATGGAAGTATACATTCATCGGAAGTGCCACAGCAGCTTAACATCCCGCACAATTTGCTGAGTCCTAGATCGGTCCTGACCAATTTGGAGGAGGACGAACTGCCGAACACGTCGTCGAAAAGCGCGAAAATGACACAGGGTAAGGGCAACAACTTTTATTGCGAAATCTCGGCAATTCCTTCGCTATTTAATTGCTATTTTTATTGCACAAACTTTGAATAATTCGCATAATTTATAGTCAAGGATGTACGTGGAGTAGATAACCGACAATCGTGCCGGAATAGTTCGGTAAAAAAGAAAGAAACGATAAATAAATGGAATTGTTTAAACATGCCTCTGCTGTTACCAACTACACAAACGGCAGAATCGCGCAAAAGTGAGCGCCTTCGTAGCGAGACGAAATAAAAAACAAAAACAAAAGCGACCGTGCTATTATAATTGTTAATTAACGCGAACCTCCGCGTTATTTGTTCTTTTCGCCACCGCATCATCATAATAATAGCATCGAACCATCATCATCGATAATACGAACGGATCGCCATTTAATTCTATTAAAACGCATTCCACGCATTCGGGCGCACGCGAATTAACAGGTGCTTTTCGTGCTAAAACGAACGTGAGTGAATCGAAAACCGATGGATCTTAATATTAACGGTAATCTGTTGAGCAACAATTACATCGTCAAGGCGGTGCTCGCTTACAATTTCCTGCGATTTTGCAAGATCGTCGTCGAAAGTATCGTTTCAGGTAATTGAGAGCGAGAGAGAAATTGCACTTGTCATCGTTCCGGCACGATTTGCAACTATCAACGGTCCAATTCGCTCCACTTTATTCGCATCGACAAACAAAGACAACGAAAAAGAACCGTTTCTAACTCGTCGCTTTGATCGTGCAGGTGATTTGTACCAGAGGCAACCGTTGCTGCCGACGCCGGCGGACAAATGGGGCCACAGCAGTCACCCGTCGTCGGCCGCGGAGTACTACTTGGACGAGGACGAGGTTCTGCACAAATCGGACAATTCGAACGGCATCATCAAGATCAGCATACCGCCGCCGGTGCGCGAGGAGCCCCGGTTCCCGCAGGAACGATGGAAGACGCTGATCGGTAATACGCAACTCTCAACGACGAACGAAAGCAGATTGTCGATAACCGTTCACTTTCAGCCGGCGTCATCGCGTTAATTTGCATGCTGCTCACGTTAACCGCGTTGGCGCTCGTCCACGAAAAGGTGCCGGACCGGAAGACCTACGGCCCGCTGCCGGACATCGTGCTGGACAACGTGCCGGCGGTCGATTGGGCGCTCGACGTCTCCGAGTATTTGATCATCGTCTGCGCGAATTCCGCGTTCCTGTTCATCTTGTGCCACAAGCACAGGTACGCGTCGAACACAATCGCTCGCTTGCGCCCCTTCGTCAAGGAGAAGAATCTAATGGCTCCTGTTGCAGGTTCATCGTGTTGCGTCGCGTCTTCTTCGTCCTCTCCTTGTTGTACATGTACCGGGCGATCACGATGTTCGTCACCGTGTTGCCGATGTCGAGCAAAACGTACTATTGCTCGCCGAAGAACAACGACACGTCGATCGGCGTCGTCGCGAAACGCATCATCACGTTGTTCTCCGGCTTCGGGCTGTCGATCAACGGCAAGCACACGTACTGCGGCGATTTCATATACAGCGGTCACACCGTCATCTTAGTACTTAGTTATTTAATTATCTCCGAATGTAAGTGAAACTGAGGCGGGAGGGAAGCGCCTTCAGATTTCGAGAACGGATTTTCGTCTTTTGTCGTAACTTGACTGCGCAGATGGCTGATGAGGATGTTTTGTTGTTGTTGTTGTTAGATACGCCAAAGAAACTGTACATTATCCATTGGCTCTATTGGTTGATGGCGGCCGTCGGCGTCGCGATGGTGCAAATCTCCCACGGGCATTACACCGTGGACGTCATCATCGCGTATTACGTTACCACGAGGATATTCTGGACGTATCACACGTTAGCGAATCATACGGTATTAAAGGTAAGCCACTGGTTTGAAAGTGAAGACATTGCCTCTTTTAGATTAAACTTATGGATTCTTATTGGGTAATTTCTATATTTCAGCAACATTCGTCGAACAATTTGAATGCGAGAGAATGGTGGTTTCGCGTGTTCTTGTACTTCGAGCGCAACGTCGGCGGCCCGGTGCCGCGGCAACTGGAGTATCCGTTGCCGTGGCCGCGAAGGTTCCATTCGAAGAGCCGAGAGAGTTAGTAGTGATTCGAATCGATTCTTCGGTTCAGTTACATGTAAAGTCGGTCTTTCTTATTTTTCTCTTTTTTTTTTTTAATTTCGGCACACGAATTCTACTGCAGTTTACATAACGATTAGATATTATTACTCATTTCTTATTTTCGAATTAACTAACGATAATTACTCTCCATTAAATGTGATATAGATAGATATATTATTAAAAGAGGAAGATATTATATATGGAACATTTCTACGAAGCCTTAAACGAAAGATTAGCAAAGCAAAAGTTGTATTATACGAAAAGTTTTCTATTTTATTTTTTTGTAAGAATAAACCTGATTTAAATTGCGATTTAAAGGAACTAATTACTGTAATGATCGATGACGATTTGTTAAGTTTTGCGCCGTTTTCTGTTCGTTCGACGACGAACTTTATTTATTTTTGCAAACGTTTCGATTTTGTGCATATTAATCGTATAAGACGAAACAAAAAGACTTTCTAAACAAGAAAAGTTAACGAGTAGTTATTTAAAAAAGGTGTATGTATGTAAATATAACTAATTATAAATATGAAGAAAAAACCACACGATGTTTATATTTATATGTGCAGAGAGAGAAAGAAGCGCGAGGTCTTGAATCTCTCAATTTGTAGCTGCAAAGAAGATTTTTTTACAATAAACAATTACTTTCTCCACGAATGTGCGTCAACGCGCGTTAATTAGTTGATGGATTTGATATGTCTCATTGTAAATGCTTTTCGTTAATAATATTTAGCGCGAAGCATCGTCAGACTATTTTAATACAGTTGAGGCAACGTTTATTTCCAGTTTCAGCTGACTTACATATTGTTATGTTAGTGTAAGCGAAATTTGAACATTACTAAAGAGATAAATTCGAGTCTAATTTCTCTTAATTAGAAACATTGATTAAATATCAAATATTACCATTGTTGGGTCCACTGAGAGAGTGTTTTATTGGATCTGGAGCGGACAAACGAAAGTGAATTCTATTTCTGTAACGCGCAAATGGAATTACTATCTCGTCAAATTGATTAACATTAATTATAAGTGCGGATTATTGTTGTTGCCTATTTAAAGTATAATCTATGTTTTGTTGGGGAAGAAGAGACGAGAGAATGATGAACGAGAAGAAGAAATGCAAATAATTCGCTTAACATTATGATTCATATTGGAAACGATTGTTGGCGCTTGTTATAAATGTGCAGACATACTTTTATTGCCATCGTTTCCATTCGTTTTCCTTCGCCACTCTCTGTTTCATTTCTTCTTCTAATAAACCAGTTGATTGATATTATGATATTAACCACCGATTGCCTTTCTTATTATTAAAAAGAGTTGTGTATATATACATGTGTATTTGTGGATATTGTAATTAGGTTTCCTTATTATTTTTTATTTTTGTAAGTGGAACTCTATTATTATACTTTCTGACTTGTACATCTCTGTTATACGAATAGATCTTTTCTTTTCTTTTTGTTAAGTTACGAGCCGTGCGTGTCGTCGTACGTTTTGTTCTTTTGGGTAGTTCCTATTAGTATAAACTTATGAATTTACGGGAACGTTTATAATTAATTATTCATGTACAACATATCTCCAAGAGGGGAAAAACAATAATATTTTGCAATGAGGCCCGTACGATTTAGAAACGGGCTGTAAAGAGAAGAAAAGAAAACCTAGAACGAAAGACAAAGTGGACGGAGTTTTATTGTTTAAAAAACAGGAAAGCAAGAAGGGTTTTTAGACAAATCTATAATATAATAAAGAAAATAGATGAATTTATTACTTGGATATACATATATATATATATATATATATTATTGTACGTTTTTAATTTATAAAGCCTTGTTATAAATAAATATTTTATAGAAACAACATTTGCAATCAATCCAACATTTGGCACAAAACAATCGGAACCATTTTCCCGCTTATTAATAATTTAAATATTAAGAAACCGCACGAATTTAAATTTTAAAATCTTACACCGACTTTGATGCCTCTTCTTTTAAAGTGGCGCAACTAAAACTTCGCACGATATTCGAATAGATGGCAACCGAAAGTTCAAAATGAAAAGTACGATTTTAAAATTTTGAAAAATCATTAATTACTTAGAAATTTCGATAACTGGGCAATTAACTCTTCGGCTATAACATATTCACTTACATTAAACCAATAAACTTGTTTATAATGCAAACAATTTAAAACATTGGTTTCGTTTCCAAAATACTTTCGCTCAATGATTCGTCCAACTATTTAAATAAGAAACCAACTTCGAAATAAACTCCAAAGATTGTTAATTATCTTCGTCCATGTTAACGAACCTTCGTTATTCTGATTAATTGTAAACTATCAATGAAAACGATTATTAGGAAACTTCAAAGACGCAAGTCCTCAAACTGATCGCAAAATAATTGCATTACTTTACATTCAGCGAGCCAGCAAGAAACTTTGAAGTTTGTTGTGGATCGCAAATTAAACTTTGCGAATGAAGTAATGACGCTTTCTATTTAATTTAAATAAA
Source organism: Hololepta plana (assembly GCA_963695495.1). Classification (NCBI taxonomy): domain Eukaryota; kingdom Metazoa; phylum Arthropoda; class Insecta; order Coleoptera; family Histeridae; genus Hololepta; species Hololepta plana. Next base: position 8,301,815 of record OY968837.1, on the reverse strand, counting down.
TTATTTTCCACGCAGAATTGGATTTGCAAACTAAGAAACTTTTTGCATACGCTCTGAATGATGACTAAATATTTTATTCCTCCTTGCAAATTTCGAAAGTGCACGAACCAAATCGTTCCTGGTTAGATTTGTTTTGTTCTTACTTTAGGCGTAGATGGAATTTCTACAGACGTAAATCGTCAATTTAATAATTGATCTTGCCAATTTTAATTGCATTTTTTGCTGGTTTTCTTACTGCTATAACAAGTCACGCTTCTTTCAATTTTCTGTCAAGCAATTGCAAAGAAAAAGCAAATCTGAAACCGAATTATTCGCTCGAAGGCCACGGTTGGAGTTCTTTTTTGTGCAATTATAATTATAAAGTATATTACCGTTACATAAATCAAAAGCGATGTTTTGCATTTTTTAATTCTAGCGTACAACGAATAAGAATTGAATTTTCAAACCAAAGGAAACTCAATGCATCGACGATGAAAGTATTTTAGATATGACAATCGACGATGCAGATAATTTCTATTCCACAATCAATTTGAGTAAATAATCACGATTGTTGACTGCCGTTATCTTCTAATATCTGCTCTACTATCACCAAATATTTCGAATAGTTGTGTGGTAACAATTGATTGCATCCATTCTGAATCCTATAAACGATGATCTCTTTTCTATTTATTTGAAGTGTTTATAAGACGCAAACATCTGAGGTATACATTGCTGCGCAAATATTTATTCAACACGGCGAAAGAGTACGAGACAGAAATTGATTTTTGTAGAATCGAAACGTTTAGGATACGGACAAAATGATGCTGGGCCGACGATTGCTAAACGTTGGGAGACGTACTAATTAACCGTTCGTAGTGAGCAAATTTGCAATTTTTCGTCTGCTCGAAAACGTTTTCATCGCGTAAATTGAAACGCCACACAAGCTAATTAACGAAAGTGCTGCACTCGGTCCAATTAAGCGGGATTAACGAATTCGTGGGAACCGGCAAATTTATGCTAATTAATGTGGGGAATAATTAATTAGCGCACACGCTTTATTAGGAAATGGATGGGAGACTGTTGGAACGAAAAATGCCCGATGCCGAGTCCGTTGTTCCTTCGAAATTCGTTCGATTCGAACTCTATACAGTAGCGCTTTGAATTCTAAACGGCAGCAATTTGCAAACGGATGAATTACTAAAATCCCCAATTTGATGGAGCGTCCCCCTTTTATTTATTTATAGTTTTTTTTTAATTTTCTAAATCCCATTCATTTCCTCTTCGTCTTCATCACGTCAACTGATATTATTGTTAATATTAGCGTTACGTTATAATAAATGTAGTCTCAATTTATTGCTAAGGTCATTGTTATTACGCCGCATCTGATGGAGTGGCTACCGGTAATAACGTTATTGCTAAATTGGAAAATTATATATTTGCTATTATAATAGAGACCGAACATTAAATTCGCTCGCTCCTCTTACATACGAGGGCTGTTTGATATATAACTTGTTCCATGGGGGGGCATAACAAAAGATTGCGATACAGTAATAAAGTTTCATCTTTTCAAACGACTAATTTAATTGTGCAAGTAATTACGGCAATTGTAAGTGGCTTAAAAGATCATTTCAATTGAAGTGTTTCGAGTGATAAACAAAGTGGATAAAATTGGAATTCGAAAAGTTATTCAATTGATATTGTTATGAAGTTCTTAAGAAATCGACTTATGCAATAGAATCAGAAAGCAGAAACGCTGGCACAAGCGCTTTGGACTTCGAAAGGACCAAGTTGAAAAATTAGTCGTTAAAACCGAAATTGCTGCCTGCCATTTAATATAGATCGAAACAAGTTATTAATCAAATCACCCTCGTATATTTTTCTTCTTTAACGACCTTATTTAATTAATACGTAGAATTTTATCGAACGCATTATGTAATTTTTTACATCTATCTTATTACAATTTCGTTTGCCACATGCCAGCGAACAATGCGTCTTCGCCACAATCGTTTGCTATTGATTTCGCATTAGAACGCGCACATCCACGAATTCGCATTAACCAACCGCAAACTATCTTGCGAATTATGCAATCTGCTGCTAATTGAACATTTTCAGCTATACGCTTCTCAATTTTGTTGAGCTATCTTGAATCGTAGTCCAAAATAATCAAAGAAAGTTATACTTTTTTATTGAAATTTTTCCCAACTAATTACATGCACAGTTTAATACGTTTCCTAGAATTATAACGATGGGTAATTAGTAAAAGAAATGATTGTTGTCGATTTTGCAAAATGAAATGAAAAGGCCTGAAAAAGCTGTTTATCATTGTTTTGTTTCGCTTAATCTCCCATGAATTGCTATTGATCTTGTTATTTGAACAATTTATTGTTATCATTGCCTGTACTTTTCTATTTTAAATTTACCATCGCATGACGATAATGAGTGGAGCACTCGACCAATTTATTCTTTAGAATGTGTTACGTGTTCGCATTTGTAACAAAACGCGGCATGAAAACGAGGGAGACAACATGAAAGTGAGTTTGTAAACAAATTAACGAAAATTATCGAATTTGTCATTGAAAGGCAAAATGGCAAGTAGAACAAAGGATCGTTATTGAATTACCATTAAATATTAAACGCAAAATGGATTATTATTCTCTTTATGAATCGTTTAAGTTTGAAAAGCCAAGGAACAATGAGTCTTTTCGCTCTAGGACCAATTTTCTTTTCGTTATTTCTGCGTGTCTCGCGTAAGGGTCTCTTCGAAAACAACTGGATGACATAATAGGAATAATGATAGTTAATGAGGGATTTGTCGGATCCAACAATTTCGGTTGCCCATTATTTTTCTATTATTTTCCTTTTTTCGTTGTCTTCTGATTAGAATTACTCTTGATACGATTTTAATCGGCGTCCTTGCGTGCGCACAGACACACACATATTCATTCCATTTACCGAATGGATTCAATTCTTTTCCTACTGGTTTTTCTGGTGGGGCACTTCGTGATAAATAAAACGGGCGAATTTCCATCTTCTGCCCTCACAAATCCCGAATATCACGGTCGCGTTTCAGTCGACATCGGTTTAATAATTAATTCGCATTGTTGTATCTCTTCTGCGCCTTCGACGTCCTCGCTGCTGGTAGTTTTAATTACAAAGCGCACCGCATATTTATTAATAAATAAATAATAAACAGCTGATCCGTTGTTGTTCCTGTGCGTGCGGTGGATTATCAAAAGGTGAGTTCTACTTTTATAATTATAACACTTCGAATTAGTCAAATTTAAAAATAACGTTTCCTCGCTTCGCGATCGCTACAGTTCGAAACGTTCGCTGGTTAAACGATCGTTGCCAACTTTTTTAATAACGAAAATCCATCCGCTTATTACTTTTTGCGCGCAATCCACGAGAGGACTCCCTAAAAGCTTCAAACTTTTAAACCGCGCTTGAAATTAGTTTGCTTTCAATTATAACTTTCGCTCGTTTTGTAATCGTGTGGCGAAATGAAAAAAATTAACGATTTGTGCCATTTAAATTCGCTAATCCTCACGGCTGCCGTTATTATTCCTCGAGAAACAACAACCTTTTCATTCATACACGTGTCCGTGCTATTTAAATGCGAATAAACAAACAAACAAAATTAGAATATCGAATTTTAGCGGAAAATTCCGCGATGTACGGCGATGAAAATGCTCCAATCGATCTCGATTCAAATTGGCAAAGATTAAATTCGTATGAAATACATAATTCATTGGACATGAGCGTACGCACAATGGATGCAATTTTTGCGATTTTATTAGTTGGAACGAGTGCAATTTGTATTGTTTTTGACAATAAAACAACGAAAAACTGCATCATCATCATCGTGTTCTGTTGCTATTCTGTATTTTTCTGTGCAATAATGACATGCAAATTTATTTGATGAAAACACCACTGAATATGCGAAACGTTATTAATATTATTCAAGTCGAATGCGTAGATATTTATCGTTCTTCTTCTTTGTTTCTAATTATTACATGTAAATGATAACGATCTCGATTAATTGTTTAGCAAAAAAACGCTAATTGATAAGGTGCACACTACTAATAGATAATAATCTAACCGATTTGGAAACAGTTAATTCGCATGCAAATTGTCGCTTTTGCGACATTTTTCGCGCGTTTGCAACAACAAATATCGCTGAAAGAGGAAGAATATCAGTCATAATTACACGTTAGAGATGGTAAATAGTAATTAAAACGCTCAGATGTTGAAGTTGTTGTTTTCGCTTCTTTCTGCATCAATAATTAATTACGCAATTCCTTTCTTCTTTGGTAAAGTAATTTTGCTAAGAGATATCGCGTGAAATAAATAAGAAAACGTAAAAATAAACAGGAAAAATAGGTAAACAACAAATAAGGATCGGAGACGTATTTGTTTATATTATAAACAACGTGAATGGGAAAACAACAATAAAACTGGCAGAAGAAGCGATTTGCAACGGAGAGATGTTTAAGGAAGTCTAAATTGACGAGCGAATTCGCTGAAATTAGCTCTCTAATAGTATTCGCAATGGTAAATAAATGGCGAGCGATTCATTTCGTTCGACTCGATCCTTGTTCCTCGATCCTTAAAATCGTGATAGAACAAATTTTATTAGCATCTGTTTCAAGTTCGCAACTATAGAAAACGATTTGGTGCGATACCAGAAAATAGATCGCAGGTCAATATTCCTCGATTAAATATCTACCAATGTAAACCAAAGAAGAAGGATGCAAATTATTAGAAATTGCGACCGCATAAATATTGCATCTTTTTGCACCTCAAATAATCGAATTCCATCGAATAACTTTCCATAAACAAACGCAAATAAAGGTGTGGAGGAAAAGAAAACTGAAGCGGAAAATTTCAGTGAAAAATCGTCTCGTCGTTCCCTTTCATTAAACAGCATCAACGTGTCGCCATTATTTCTGCATTATATGCAGGGGAACGAGGTTTTGTTTGTGTTTTTCGCAATTAAAAAATGGGAACAATTGTCGAACGAGCGTCTTTAACTTGTTAACATAAATTACAAGAGACGATAATAGCAATGCAAAGGATACGCAGATAAAAGCATAACCGTTGTGATGAAATGATTGTCTTTAATTCACGTCGTTATTCCGCAATTGCTTCCCCTCTTCGTTGCCTTTATGAAATAAAACTCTCGTCTAAATAAATCCGATTAAAATCTAAATTCAAAAGAACATTGCTCTCTCTCTCTCTCTCTCTTTCTTTCTTGTTCGTTTACCCTCAACTTGAAGTTTATAAAGCGGAGTGAATGAAACTTGTTCCGCTAAAGAAGAAAAACTCTTGCAAAACAAAGGTCTCACGTTTCGCGGAAAATCGTATCGCCTCGTCGAACAAAGCGTCCGTCGGTTGTTCGGCGATAATGTGGGAGTGGCGCCGCGACGCTCGCTCGTACGTCGTTCACGTGGCTGCGAACATTTCATCGCAAACACACGCGCCGATACGTGGCGAAAGTGCGAGAGAAAGAGCGGACGAGCGCAAGAGACGGCCGTCGATGGCGACGTCGACGTCGCCGGCTGTATTCCCGTTGCGCACTCTTCATCACGCACATCTGCATGGGTTAAAAGCGGTTTGTTGTCGTTACGTGTATGTGTGTGTTTCGTCGAGGCAGTGCGTTGACTTCGTTAATGCTGCCACGAGCTGTCGAGCAGATTCGCCTTTTGTGATGATCGAGTGCGACAATTGATCAGATTCCGTTTGAACCGTTCAAAAAGCGACGTTAATCGTTTGATGGGAATCGTTCGAAGACGGAGAAGAGACGATCCCTTCGACGTGGGTGGTACATTAGCAATCCATCGGTTTGGCGAAAGCATCGTCGACGGTTCGGCTCGTTGCTAATCCCCAAAATTCGCATTCGGCCGTCCTTTTTTTTTCTTCGTTCGGCGTGCAAACCTTTTGACCCACTTCGCCAAGGGCGATTAACTGGATAATAAAGGTACGTTCGGTCTTTTAACTTGTCCGCTTTAAGCCGCTTTAAGTCGTGGTGACAACGTTGATTGAAACCCGCTTTTTGCTTTGATCCAATTCGCGCGCAAATTAATTATTATTAGTTGAAGTCTTCCCTCGCGGATCCGTGACTTATCTTCTGGGTCACAATAATTAATGGGCAAAAGGAATCGTTGCAGAAACGTTGCCTAAATTTTGTTTCACAATCAAGTGTTAAAGTTTCTTAAATTAAACGATCCTCGAATTTGACTCGAACGTCCTTTACCGTCGTCGCTCTCCGTCTCTTTTCACTCTGTTCCTCGTTTTGTTTTTTTGTTTTTTTTTCTCTGACAATTAGGAAACGAGTGGAAAATTCGTTTTCGGAGCAAAAATAGATGCTGGCTCTTTCGAATAGTCTCTTCCTCCCAACCAAAATTGATCGCTCATCTTCACGGATTTAATTCATTTTCGTTTGTAATTGAGCAAAAGTAATTAGCAATTGAAATTGGTGAATCGATGGTTTGGATGAAAGTTAAGTTTAAAGTCCAAATTGCCATTTCACAATCCAATCCACTAACTCTAACTTTAATTGGCACTAGAGGAATTTGTTTTTGAAAAATTCGTGGTGCTCTTTCAAATTAGTAGCGGAACACACGTCGTGTTGATGGATCGGGCTCTTTGTGTTCGTTGATTGAAATTATTTTCGCGGGCGGAAAATAACCTCTTGTCGATTGTACGTGTGCCAAAAGCGAAAAAAATAACAAGAAAATCCCACGATCGCACTTTGGACGCGGCGTGAGTCAATAAATTGCCGCTCGACTCGTTTGTACGAGGCGAGAATCGAAGTTCGTCTTCGACAAACGTTGAGCTTTTCATTCCAATCCAAAATTCCATTGATGATTTTTTAAATAATCATCAAATGAAATCCTTTCTGGTTTCACCCTGTATTGCATTAATATATTTATACACATTTAGGTTAGCGTGACACGTACGAATTAATCAATAAGTTCCTTAAGAAGCGAAGGGAAGGAAAAATTGTTAAAGGGATACAATCGACAGAGGGAAATCGAAAAACGAAAAAAAAAGAACAATTCATTACTCATCTTTTAATCGACAATCGTTCTTAACGCTCGTGTTGACCATGCAAACATATAATTTGTATTCGATATCAACTTTTAGTACCAACGATATTTGTTATTATTGACTTTGTCTGATAGTTGACCACGACGAATTGTAACAAACTTGTAATAATGTCTTTCTTCGTAGATTGATCGATTCGATTTTTATAAACGGAAGAAGCATTACAATTACTGATTGCGTACGTCTTCCAACTTATTGCTTTCTCTATCACGCACTCGTCGTATCATTCTGCTTGCAAATTAATTGGCGATGCCTTTCTTTTTTTTTTCGTCCTTTAGCAAGCACTAAAGTCGGTGACGAGCAGATTTAATTCAAATAACATTATCAGTCAACTGTCGTCGTTACTGAAGTCGTGAACAAAAGCGTTTGCATTTTGGTAAAGAGAATAGCAACAAAAGGATAATAATAAATCGTAGACCATCGACGACACAAAGCGCTTTTATTATTAGTTCATTCACTGAAGATTATTGCTGTCTCTCTCTGGATTCTTAAAGATCCGCAATATCAAATCGATTCAAGCGATTCAACTTTGCACGTACGCACTTTTTTTACGCCACGTGTCCCCAAAATAAACATAAAAGTACGTGAGGCCGTTGTTTTCGTGAAATAAACAATTTCAAAGTAAAAATATGGATGAAACACGTCAACAAGGATGATGGATCTGTTAATAGTGCCTTTTCGCCTCGTCTCCCAATAATTTAATTGATTTCTTTTTTCGAATTTAAATAAATTCCTCGTTAGCATTTTTGCCTGTAATAAGCAGTTCACCTTGACTGATTTTAAATTCGTTTTTGATTCCCATGCCATTAATTTATTCGATGCATTTTAACCGGTTACACAAATTGAAGTTTATGGTGTCGATGGGATGCGAGCAATGATAATTTGTTAAAAATCGTTTATTAATTAGTTACGAGGAAAGTCGTCGTGGGATTAAATTAATTGCCGATCGGTCGTCCATTACTTTGCATGGTAATTAATTTAATTAACTTGAAATGGTTGTACATGTTCCCTTCACTTTTTCGCTTTTTCTTCAAAAAAGACTCTAATGGTCATTAACTAAATTACAGCTGGAATTTCATTTGGAAAACAAACTTTTAAAGTTTTCTCTTCTTTTTTTATTGTCAAATTAGAATTTTATTTTCAATGCACAAAGTAGCATACAAAGTTGTTTAAATTAAAAATACAGATCGCATTTTCTTCCTTGGGCGCAAGTTTTAATAGTCGACCATAAAAGTGAAGTAATTCAAAGGAATTTTTGTCGTTTATTCACTTTTAATATCTCCCGTTAGAAATGCGAATTTTATTGCCCGCTCGCTTTATTTTTGTTCGCAATTTTATGCACTCCATTCTGGCAAGTGGCTGGTCTCTTAAGGCCAAAACGAATAAAAATAAATTGACAAAGAAATAGAATCGACATTGGCCGTCGTAAGAAATTATATTGTTTTCTATTTATAATTCGAGAATGGTTAGGTCGGGAAATTGATAGGGAAATCGTAATTAATTACTCATGATTTAAAAGAGATGACAGACGAGCCAAGTGTTAAATACAAATCGCTCTGCAATCGTTTTGCAAGTATATTGCAATTTATGGAAATTGGTGGTCGCTGTTGTTACTCTATTAAAGATAAATGAATAAAAACCGCACGTTTGACCTTCGTTCTTTCGCAAACGTAATTAAACATTTAACTCTGTCTTTCAATTTAAAGACAATGCCTTTGTTTCAAAAAGTTATTTCAAAAGCTTATTAATTTTATTTAGTTGCATTTTTATTAAAATTCTGGACGTCCATGGACACAAAACACAGAAATTAATTGGGATTTAGTCCCTTTGCACTTTTGCAAACAGGAAACGGAAGAAAGTTCGCGAACGACTTCCGAAAAGTTCGAATTCATTACGCATCCCTGCTAATTGACGCAACTATTTTTAAATTTTATTTAGCAAAAAGAATCGAGAGGAAATAATAATGAGGCAGTTTCGCCTTCTGGCTGCCACTGACCTAATTCCGATGCCTGAAATTTAATTTCAAATCGTCGCTCTAATTTAATCATCGTTTGCATTCGAATCGTAATCCAATCGACTATAATGGGGATATGTGCAAAATTAACGATTGCAAAAAAACGCGACAAATTAATTTTGTTGTTGCACGTGACAATCACGCTTATGGCACACGTTTTCGCCTGTTGTTATTATCTGAATCGAAATAACACCGAAATGTTAGCTTCGTTCAATTTAATTAACAAATTCGCTTATTACAAAATTAATTAGAACACCAAATGCGGTCACGAGGCTCTCAGAAATGAATAATACACCATCAAAAAGTCAATATATTACACATGCAATTGATAAAATTGCGGGGAAACGTTTGGACGATAATCGTTAATAAATTGATAATCAATCCCCCCGTTCCTGTTGCTATTATTGTTGTCGATAATTAACATTATCTCTCTTCGGCAATCATGTAGCGAACTGATTATGAAATGCGATTTGCACGATTATCGTTTACAAAATCCGGCCATACTTTTGTTAATCAAGTCGAATTATAATCTAGAAACAGGATCATTGCCCGTTGATCGGCGACATCCATTGATTACAAAGAGATTTCTTTTTATTAATTCATCCACGAACGTTTCCAATTCGGTCGCCGCAATTACATCACATCGTTACTGACGATGATAATGAATCGTCGATAATTAATTCGATGGTTAAAGTTCAATAAACTAATTTCCATTCGGCACTCGAACGAGGAAAGTTCATTCGAATTAGTCAATTTCACGATTAGAAGAGAAGAATTTCGAAGCGTCCTCATCGTATGTCATTTATATCTCTTGGATGCCTCGCCCGAAATCCAAATAAGTCATTGCTTAAGTCATTGTGGTGGAATTAATTTAAGTTTTATGCCAACAGTTATTTAAACATTGTGTGATTTTGTTAGAGGGGAAGAAGGAAATAATTGAAATTTATTTGTCCGTCGTATCCATTTCGCTAATCAGGATGTTGGATTATTGCGGAAGAGCAATCGTCCTTGCCCTATCGCTACCATTACCTCTTAAAACAATTCGCGATTTTGCACGTCGATCATCCGCTTAAAAACGAACTTTGCTCTGCGTTTAGTAATTACGTTCAATGCAATACGTTGATGAGCGAAGAATTGCTTTAGGTGAAACTCTTTCTTCCGTTGCAGATGCCTAATCCTACGTTGGAGAGTTCGCCGAATGCGGCCCTGGACAAATCGATATTGAACAAATATTTGGCCCTACCGATGCCCGAAGGCAAATGCCAGGCGATGTACGTCTGGATAGACGGCACTAACGAGAACCTACGGGCTAAGACGCGAACGTTAGACTTCATACCGACGAAGCCGGAAGGTGAGTCTTGTGATTCGAAGGAGTTTTCTTCTGGCGAATGAATTTTATTAGCTCACGCTGGTTCGCCTAGTAAGTTTATACGAATCGAGGCGATCTATTATTAAAAATTCACGTAGAGCACACGTGAGAAAAGAAATTCCATTCGTTTCGTCCGACATCGTTAATTTATGCAAAATTCACTTGCGAAGACGTTAGGCAAATGAGGAATTAAGAATTGAATAACAACGATGCTGCTGATGTTGTTATTGTTAAAGTATTTTTAAAAATGATTGAATCGATGTTAAGTAATTGCATAAAACATTAGCATCATCGTTCTTCTTCATTCTCTCATCGTCACTTTTATTTTTCAATTAATTAACGCCAATTAATGAATTAGACTTGCCGATTTGGAATTACGACGGCAGTTCGACCTATCAAGCAGAAGGCCTCAATTCCGACACATATCTACATCCGGTGGCCATTTACAACGATCCATTCCGTAGGGGTAACAATAAATTAGTTCTGTGCGACACGTACAAGTATAACAAGAAGCCGACAGGTAAGTGCGAGCCCTTCTTCGGGCTGACGATGATGGGTTTTGCTAGTTTTGTTTGTTAACAATTTGCGAAGCGAATGAATGCGATCTAACGTAGAGGGTAGCATTGGGATTATGATTAAGCGGCGATCGATTACAATTTTATAATACACTTTAATTTATTTAGCTAATCGATTTTTAAGGCTTCAATTAATTCTCTCTCTCTATCTTTTGTTATCTTTAACGAAACACAAAAAATAATTCAACTAACAGGGTCACAAAGTATGAAAGGGTTTTGGTGTGTATAATTAACTATCTCTAATATTTGCTAAATGATTGCAAAAAGAAATTCACCTCGACTAATGTGCAATAAACCAATAATTGAGGAAAGCCTTTCAACGGGGATTTTGGTCGTGATAAAACGGAATGTGGATATTAGCTTTGTGAATAATTGCCACCACGGTGATGTCCAAAATTGACGCCGAGACACACTACAAGTAGACACACCCACCACACGAACATCCCCCTCATATCTGTGTAGAAGTTTCGCTCTTTCTGTTTGTTACCTTATTGTCTCTCGTTTACGGAGTCCTTCTTCCTAAACGATCGATTTCTATGTGTGTTTATTTCCTGTTTTTATTATTTTGGCTAATAGATAGTTTCATGGTATTGGCACGAATCAAACGTAACGAAAAGTTAGATTCTCTCTCTTGTCTCTTGAATTAATTTTTGTTGTCGAAATTGACTATTTTGGAATTTGTTGAACGTTATAGGATCGACATTACCAGACCGCGAAAACATACGTAAGTCTCATTGTTTTAATTTTTCTTCCACGTCCCTCAGAAATCCCTCTTTCGTCCTTGGAAAACTCGCGAGGAACTTCTTCCTCCTGACTGCAACGCCCGTTCTATCTTCTAGAATAGACTCCTCCAGCTATCAATCTACGATTAGAATGAATCATTGAAACACACACACACACATACACACGACAAACCAACGTTTACATCACCATCATTCATCATCTTCTTCTTATTAGTAGAGCTTTCGTTCGATCATTACGCTAATGCGATCGACCAGTAATCTCTGCGAAATCTTCATCTTGCATCCATCGCCATCGATCATCAATTCAATCGCATGATCAAGCCATCGAATCCGACATTCGAATCGAAACTAAACGCGAGCTAACTCTTTTCCCTCGCGCACAGCCTCGAACAAACGGGCGTCGTGTCTGCAAGCGATGCTAGCGGCGGCGGATCACAAGCCGTGGTTCGGCATCGAGCAGGAGTACACGCTGCTGGACATGGACTTGAGGCCGCTCGGCTGGCCGAAGAACGGCTTCCCCGGGCCGCAGGGGCCGTACTATTGCGGCGTCGGCGCCAACAAAGTGTACGCTCGCGAAATCGTCGAGGCCCATTACAGGGCCTGTCTGTATGCCGGCATCAATATATCCGGGACGAATGCGGAAGTCATGCCGGCGCAGGTAACGAAACTCTTCGCGATGCGCTTGTGAGTATTCAACCGGTCTCTTCGCGCGTTCGCAGTGGGAATTTCAAGTGGGACCGTGCGAAGGCATCGATATCGGCGATCAGTTGTGGATGGCGCGGTTCCTGCTGCACCGCGTGGCCGAAGAGTACGGCGTCATTGCGACGCTCGATCCGAAACCGATGCCGGGCGAGTGGAACGGGGCCGGCGCCCACACCAATTTCTCCACGAAGGCGATGCGAGAGGAGAACGGCATCATGTAAGTGGCATTTTAATACGCGATATCCTCGAACGAAAGTTATCCTATGTAATTAATGCTGGGCAAAAGCTGCGGTGGATTGTTCTTCAGCCGACCGGTCCTAAGAATGTGGAGGGTTTCTTTTAAATTGTAGAAAAGTTCGTCACCGGGTGGTAGTTGCGAAATAAAATAGCGAAGTTTTCGTTTATAATTACTCTTTAGAGATCATTTTGCAAAAGCATTTAAAAAGATTAATAATAACGTGAATAATACGCATGATTTCATCAAATATGTACACAAAAGTTAAAGCACTTGCCAAATTGCATTGTAATTAATGTTGAATCATCATTATGTTTTGTTTTCTATTATTTTATTCAAACAAGTACGTAAATATGTTTAATATCTTATTTATTTTTCGATTTCGTCCTTTAGTTAAAGCTTTTAAATCTAGCTAACCTCCTTGCGTCCATGTGTTCCTAATACATAGATTTAAAATCGTCTCGATTTCTGACCGCGTCCGTATCAGGAAAACATAAGTTAAAAAAGGTAGGGGCGAAACTCGACTACGTAGCTGCGGCGCAATCCCAATTCCCCTACCTCTTTGCGTTCATGTGTTCCTAATAAGACGGTTTAAAATTGCCTCGATTTGCGGGCCAAGTTCGTATCAGGAAAGCATACGTTAAAAGAGATAGGTGGGGAAAGTCGGTAACGAAGAGCCCCTACTTTACCACTCGAACTCGGCTAACTAGCTGCGACCCGGTCCCAATTTCGCTTACCTCTTTGCGTTCATGTTTTCCTAATACGAAGCTCGACGATTTTCAGTCGAAATTTTATAAGTTTGTATCAGGAGCGCAGAAGTTAGCGGAGGTGAGCGTAACTGGTGTTTAATAATTAGCGCTTCTACTAGTTTAATTATCAGATGGTTAAGTTAATTAATTTAAGTGAGAATAACGGCTGTAATTAAACGGAGAGGCTTCTTGCTCTTTGCGTGACCAGTAAGCGAAAATCGTTATTTCGCAAACCGGGCAAACTGGACTTTTCCATCCCGTCGTACGGATTAATTAACTTTTTCTGCTCACGAATGGGTCAAAATAATAATTTAACATCGTTTAACTGCTTCCACGAATAACGACACGAATCGTTAACAAACGGGATGACGGTCAGGGTTTAATGAGAGGCATCCTTATCAGGATAATTAGTTAATGAACGGGAGAGAACGTTAATTAGATCCGACCTTCGCTTTCCGGATTAAAATAATTTTCACAGAACCTTGCGATAACGATCGATGAATTTTTGTTGTTAGCGAAATCGAAAAGGCCATCGACAAATTGAGCAGAAATCATTTGCGGCACATCCAAGCGTACGATCCCAAAGGAGGCAAAGACAACGAGCGCCGTTTAACCGGTCGCCACGAAACCTCGTCCATACACGATTTCAGTGCCGGTAAGTTGAATTGAAGATTAACTTTTCTCTTTTGAAATTGTATTATTGTATCTTTTTAATCGTTTGCGTTTTTTTTAGGTGTGGCTAATCGTGGTGCAAGTATACGCATTCCGCGAGACGTTGCGGAGACCAAGAAAGGTTACTTGGAAGATAGAAGACCGGCATCGAATTGCGATCCGTACGCGGTGACCGATGCTATAGTAAGAACGTGCATCTTAGACGAATGAATTGCTTCGCTTGAAAGCGTTCCTTTTCCTCTTATATGTTATTACGTTCACTTTTAGATATTGTTTTTATTGCAAAAGAGATAAACCCTATGTTACCTTCGAGAACAGTAATTTGTTAATTAGATTTTATATGTTAAGTGTAGATAAATGGATATATTATATTATTATAGACAAATTGCAGATTTAAGTAATATTAATTTTTAATATGCTAACAAATTCTTACAAACATTTATTATTATCAGTATGTTGTAATTGATTGCAAACGTTAATTGGCCTCACTAATTCTTAAGAACAATGTAACAACGGTTCTATTTGCGTGTTTAATGCCCTCGTGGGATCAAACTAAAAATGTGTTCAAAACTAATTGCTAACTAAATGATAGGACTCTTTTCTGTTTTAATTGAATTTAAACGAACATCTTCAACGAAACAACGCAAACGAACGAATAGAAACCGTTGAAAATTTATCAAAAGCTCAATATCATACATGTATCAATATCGTCGAACATAAGTTTCAAAATTCTTTTCCTTACGTCGATTTCAAGAAAGACACTTGTCCATATCGAACGGATATCAAAATGAATTGAAACAAATTCGTTAACATCATGACAACAATGATTACGATACGATTATTTTGCACGTTACAATCGATTAGCGAATGATTTTAAAGATTTTACAATTGTAAATTAGAACCAAACAAAAATAACAAACTATTATTAAGGAGAATGGTTATTATACAAATAATTTTTAGATAATATATAAATGATAGTGTTCTATTTATATGTATGTAATTATTGGACTTGTTGCGATTGATACAAAAATCGCAAAAAAAATGTATACATACATCTACAAGAGAGAAATCATGAAAATATATTTGTTTACAAAAGCTTGATCGGTTTTGCGTTTATTCAAGAACCCAGAATAGGTGTTTACATGGCTTCTTCTATTTTAATCATCTCCGTTATACCGTCGTACATCTCCTTCACCGCGTCGTATTCCGTCAGTCCCAATCTCCTCTTGTTCGATATGTCGTAGACGCCGCCAAGACTTTCCGAGTGCTCGCCGCTCGTACCTCTCACTTGCAAATTGAACTTGCCCGCCACTTCTTCCAATTTCGCCAAATCCGCACTGAGCTTTGGCAATTTAATATGAACGGACGCTCTTATTGTCGTTCCTAAAAGTGAAAAACAAAACGCACGAAAATTACATTTCAATCAGAGGTACGCAAAAGTGTGGTCCTTATTATCTTTTCAAAATTAACGTTTTACCTAAATTCGTCGGACAAAACGTTAAAAACCCGAGTCTATCGTGCCTAGCGAACGGAATCTTCTTCTCGATGTCCGCGACGGCCTTAACCAAACGCTCGTAGACCTCGCCGAGGTTGCCGCCGCTTTGCATCGATATGATGCGCATGTGATCCTCCTCGTTGATCCACACCAAAAACGTTTTGCCGTCGTTGTGATAGATGCCGCGGCCCGTCGGCCAGAAACGACAGGCGTTAGCGGACTGAAGGAACCGATCGCCCTCCTTGAACAGGAAATGATCGTCGATCAGTTTCTGTTGAACGCTCTTCTCCATGCCCGTCAGCGGATAGTAGCTGCCGCTCAAGTCGCCCGTTAAACTCTTCAACGTCTCCGATATGTTCTTCTCCATTTCCACGTAGTGCGCTTCGGTGAGACACGGCGCGAACGGATAACCTTTTAACGCGCGGCCGCATCGCACGCGCGTCGACACCACGTACTTGCCGGCGGGATCGACGTTCCCGATCGAACCGGCATCGCCCCAATTCGTCGCCGGATGTTTCGCATTCTTACCGAAACCGCCGTGATAATCCTCGATCACTTTATCGAACAGTTCGGCGAACGCGGTGTACGCGTCGGCGTCGGGCGCGTAAATTCCAATGCCGGAATCGTGATTCTCCAAACCTTTGCGATTAATAAATAACAGCGTGTGCATTTGTTTCAAATTGGATTATCAACATCTGAAATCTTTTGCAAACGATCGCATTAACGTGATATACTTACCGGATTTTATGCAGTCCAACAAAGTGGACGCCATCGGCGTTTGAATGTCCCTGATCATGTTGTAGACATCTTTTGTCAAGTACTTTTTAAGCAACGATTTCGAATCGGATGCAATTAATTTCGCGTAGCCCTCGTCCAATTTGGCCAAAATGTCCGGACTAACGTTACCCTTACCGCATTTCAAATGACAATTCTTACAATTTGCACCCTGCAGCATTTTCAACGTCTTTATCGTAACGCGCTTCAAACAAAACCAAACTGTCATCTTCAATTATTTGCGTTACATAAATGAATGACACTTGATATTTTAATGTGTAGAGTTCATAATAAAAAGAATAACGATAAAGGCACTATTACCTTTCATCTATTTATAATAAGTATATATAAAGCTTACCAAGTTGCATCAAGTGCAAGTGTATCATGTTACATTTAAGTCTTAGTTTCACTCTTTATTCCTTTGTATGAAAGACAAACCTAAAGCAATAATACTAGCATAATATTGAATTTATTCCCAGGCGTCTCCGTATTTATTTTTATGCACGTGAGGATTGGATTCCGGTACAAAATTACTAGATGGTTGTTGATATTGCGGTTGTTGAATGTCTTGCGTTTGTCTAAAATTAGATCAGTTTGAACAATAATATACATTAATGAATATAGACTGCTGATGAACCTGAAGTTTCCTAATCGCTTCTGCTGATACTCGTCCCTATTTTTACGACGTAACTCCTCATAAGTGGTAGTTTCCTTTTGAACGGGCGGCATTTCCTCGTCATATATAGGATCTAAAAGTTATATGCCGATTTCAGCAATTCAATAGTATGAGGGGAAATCCATCTTACTATCCATAGAAGGTCTATGATTATCATCTAATCCTTCATTTGGTGGTCTATTTGTATCAATGTCCAGGCCATTATTTGGATTCAAATCACTGTACTGATTTGATGGGTTCATGTCACTGAATGGGGCCAGTGATAGACCAGGACCAAAACCTGGCTCTAAACTGAAATCAATTACAATTACTAAACTAGTATTCATCACAACGACAATATAATACTTTTCCTGTAGTACTCCTTTCCTTCTCTGTCTCAACATCTCACCTATTCGACTATTTGGTAACTGCATCAGTTTCTCTGCACACTTTTTTTGATATGAGAATTTACCTATGAAATATCCCATGAAAACGGCTACCGCTACTTTTGGACTTGCACCAAATCGCACATTGGGCCTTAAGTAACCTACAACAGCTCCATGAAAATGACATGGACACACTTTAATTACGTAAGTGATTCTCACCTGATTTAACTGCATAATAAGTACCTACGCCTAAGGCTGTACCAATCGGTAGGCTTCTTTGGAAGAAACTCTCCTTGTTGCATTCTCTTAAAACTCTCATTTCCTCTGCAGTAAATCTATACTGAAATTGAATAGAAAATCATTTCTGGGCGACTTAACTTTAAATATTTAAAACATACGTGCACGTTATCCTGGCGATTATTTCTAGGATCATCGTTCTTATTCACATCACCTGGATTCATTATGTGGAATATATTTTATACAAAAGAAATTTTAAATAAATGTTATGATAAAAAATGCACTTCTAGGTTAAAGGAGGACCCCTTGGAAAATGTTTGAAGACACGCAACCAAGTCAACACGAAAATTATTTGTTTGAGTAATTAGTACATTTACGCTTTTATGAACCTTAATCTCATTAAAAAGGCATTGAAATAGATTTTTACATGTTTTATACTGCAGATTTTGAAGATAATTGTTATTATTAATCACTTAGAATATTGTGCCATCTGTTAGATTTTCTTGTTAAATTAAAGTGCAGCAATTTCAAATGTTCAAACTTTTCAAAATATATTTAAAATTTAATTGATTAATTTAAAACTATTAAATGAAATGAATCAAAAAAATTTATTACTTAAAAGTATAGATAACTTCTTTTAAATTAAAAAGGAATGTTTCGTAAGGGATGTTATAAGATTAATTAAACAATATTTTAATTGTTGCTCCACATTATTATTATTTGTTGTTGTTTGTCGAGTTTCCTTCGATATGAACTTTGACATAATTAAGATAAATCCATTCGCATTTATGTATAAAAATGTTATTTTAAGCCTTCAAGGGGAAAAGTGGCTTTTAATTCGCTTTGTAAATAGCAATCGTTGTTGCCAATAAAATTTCTCATTCTAATCAATTACCTTTCCTTTATGGAATTATCCCTCGTCCGATTACAATAGCAGCAATACTATCATTCATTGCATCTTATTTTTTCCACAGTTTACCTTCAAATATTTAATGACGATTAACAGGAATATTGTGATTGTTTGTTAGTCTTATTTGTCGAGCAAACAACGAAGAATTCCGTTGATAGAATAAAAAAGAAATTAAGATGTTTTCTCTTACAATTAGATAGCGGTTCAACATTAACAGCCTTAAAGATCGGAATAATAAAGAGGCTAATCAACTATTTAGCATCATTGTTCAAAGTCTTCGATTCCCTTTGTTCTTAAATCGAAACGAACAAACAATAATTATAAGATGAAAGTGCGGGAAAGCTTATATCTAATTAATAAATCCAAAGGTATTTAAGACGAAACGAGCAATCGCTCGTAGTGTTGTAAAAAGATCATTCATTAGGCAATTATATAACTTTTACTAAGGTCATCAATATAAACTTTACGCAGAACAAAAAAAAAGCACGAACGAAACTTTTTCTTGCAAAAATTCCATAAATTAATTCAGCAATTGCAATTTGAAAGTACACGCAAAGGATACTCTAGTGACAAGGTAATTTCGACTTAATTTGAAAGACGAATTATATAAGCATTAACAATGTGTAATTAAATTCGCGAAGGACAACGATAATAATAATTTTTAAATTTTGGTTGCGCAACTTGGAAAACAATTAATTTCTCCGTATAACAATTACTCGTTAAACGTTAATTTGTATTTACTTTAATTTGGCATCAAGGGGAAAGGTAAATCCGTTATTATTTTGAGAAATGGTGAATTAATGGCATTAATTCGCTAATATTTGATAAAGAGCAGCTACGTCATGATACTTCTTTACAGATATGCAACTATAGTAATAATAATTATACGATTATCTTATTGAGGCAATGTTGATAAGGGGTTTCAGTGATGTCAAATTTTCTGTTTAAATGAATTGCTTAGATAATTTTTTATTTCACAACCGCACCACTCGTTCATATAAATAATATACACCCATCGATAATATCGTTTAATTAGTTGTTTGCATTCAAAGGCGGGATAACGAGCGCAATTTCGAGAAGAAAAAAATAATTTGTATCATTTGCCACTTCTTATAATCTACATACCCACACACATATAAAAGTGGCGAACATAGGGCCGAATCAATTTATTATTAATTAATTAAACGCGATAGCAACAATAAAAGCGCAACAACAGCGACGATGGCCACTTTGCCGACCAAGAGGAATTCGTTGAAATGTGAGACGAGCGAAGAGGAAGAATATTTCATCAACCACGTATTACCGACAATTGTTAATACGTAAGTCTAATAACTTTTTCCTATCCCAGTAAATTTCCCTAGTTTCTGTATTGTTAAAATTCGCGTGCATAACGCCAATGTCAAATCAATTTGTAACTTTTTTGCCAATTTCAAATTACAATTCGTCAAGAGTTTGCGGTGACGTTAGCAAAAAAAAAATCTTTCTTTGCGAGATAACAAATCTGGAGGAATTAATTGCATTGTTTACCAGTGAGCCCAAAAATAATGTCATTTAATGTAAAAATAAACAGTAGATAAAGCGAGATTAAAACGAATCTCTAGCACCTTTTCGATTAAACGCAAAGCAGATTAATTAATTGACGGCCAAGGCCATTGATTATTTCGCTAACTATTGTTTGGCCCAATTTTTTGCGCTCCACTTTTAGTTCGTCGGAAGGAAATTAGCGAAATTTCCGTCCCTCTGGCACTATTCGATTCGTTAATCTCGTTTATTACGCAATTATTTGCTTTAAAGTTTATCTCCACGTTTCGGGGGGGCTTAGGAAATTTTAATTATTATAAAACTTGTGCGTGACCTCTGATTTAAGAAAAATAAATTATAACAACCAACAGAGTTACATAATAAGCGTATTTGATTCGAAATTTGTAAACATACTTTTCCATATGTTGCACTTTATTAATCGATTACAATTACAATTGATAATGACGAAACGGTTTAAATGTGCCTAATTTATTGCTTTCGAGTTCAAGCAGACAAAAATTGAAACCGAGGATCGTACAAGAAGTCGCGAAACACGATTTAATTTGCTTAATTGTCCTTCAATTCGAAGCAATTGTCCGCTGTCCGATCAATTCGAATAATTGAAACAAATTGCTTACAGATACACGTACGAATCGTTGGAGACGATCGCCAAATATCTCTTGGATCGTGTCAGCTATCGGCCGAAGATTGGCATAATATGCGGTTCCGGCTTGGGTGTGTATTGGAACCAGGGTAGATATCTTTAGAGAAATCTATAGCATGCAAAAACAAGGGATTATCAAATTTCGCAAATTGATTGATTTTTAGGGCAAAAAATGATCTAATCGCTCGATTTATTAATACTATCCGTTAATCTTTAGAATCGATTATTATTGCGATAAGAAATTGTTTACGAAGCCGTTATCGATATCGACAATTGCATGATAAAACGTGTTATTATTATTAATTGCGATAACAGCATGTTAATAGGTTTTTCTTCGGATCGCACGATCGCCAAACGAAATTCTAATCGTTTCCGTAACAGGTTCGTTGGCCGACGCCCTACGGGACACCGTCATCTTCCCGTACGAGAAGATCCCGAACTTCCCCGTGAGCACGGTGCAGGGCCACGTCGGCCAATTGGTCTTCGGCAAACTGAACGGCATCGAGGTGGTCTGCATGCAGGGCCGCTTCCACTACTACGAAGGCTATCCGCTGTGGAAGTGCGCGATGCCCGTTCGCGTGATGAAACTGGTCGGCGTCACGCATCTGATAGCGACGAACGCGGCGGGCGGCCTCAATTCCGGCTACAAGGTCGGCGACGTGATGCTGGTCAAGGATCACATCAATCTGATGGGCTTCTCCGGCAATAATCCGCTCCAGGGGCCGAACGACGAACGTTTCGGGCCGCGTTTCCCGCCGATGAACATGGCGTACGATAAGAGTTTGCTGGCGAAAGTGAAACAGTTGTGGATCGACGAGGGTTTGGGCGAGGAGCGCATCCACGAGGGCGTCTACACGTGCTTGGGCGGGCCGAATTTCGAGACCGTCGCCGAATTGCGGATGCTGAAAATGTTGGGCGTCGACGCCGTCGGCATGTCGACGGTGCACGAGGTGATCACCGCGCGGCACTGCGACATGACCGTGTTGGCGTTCAGTTTGATCACGAACGAGTGCATCACGGAGTACGAGTGCCACGACGAGGCCAATCACGAGGAGGTGATGGACGTCGGGAAAATGCAGCAGGTCGCGCTGGCGACGTTCGTCGAGAAGATCGTCGGCTTGATCGCGAGTTCGTGGACGACCAACAATAATCACTGATTGAATTTGGTTGCTATTCTTATAAGTTTATTTTATTAATACTATCGTAATTTATCGACTTATTGCTTAATTATATGATGCTAGATAGCGGAGGATTGTTGTTATTAGTTTTGCGTTGTAATAAGCGAATGTACGTCATCTTTCGCGTCGAGTAGAATTTAAAAGTCGTTAACAAAACGCCAACCATTTAACTGATATCAATCGATTTGATTGACCTCTTTCGCCATCGATGACACAATAAGCTCCAGCGGTGGCGTTAATTGCTATTGCATTTCATAAATTCATAGTGTTCAAATTAATTTCGAGCAGATACGGTAAAAATGATGGCAGAGAGACCAGTTTAACCGAATATGAGCGACAATAAACCGCCCACGCTGAAGCCGCCGCCGTTTGAATTGTTTACTCCGGTTTCGTTCGCGTCCGCCGTGCAATTGTACATTGCCCGCAACTTCTTCACGTCGCCCTTACTGAAGCCGTCACGTTGGCCCATCTTCACGTCGCCGACCTAAAAAATTAAACTCACATCAGCCATTTGACGATAATTAATTACTCCGTTCTCTTCGTCTTACCCGGGAGGTAATCGTCGGTTGTCCGTTGACGGAGAACGCCTTCTCCGAGTAATGCATTACCGAGTTGAAATCGTACGCGACGCCGTAACCGTCCGTCAATTCCTTCTTCGCCTTCTTGAAATTGTTCTCTTTCCCATTTTGAATGTTCTCCCAAACGATGTCGACGTAATCGTCGCGTTCCCAACGGTTCTGTTCGTGCGTGAAACCGGCGGCGTGCATCAGTTCGTGTATCGGCGTGCCGACACGCGACAGACAGCCGGGACTTTGTAGATTGAGTTCTTGCGCGCCGCCAATTTTACCTACGCTAGACCAACAGCCCGTCTTCGTGCTGGTTATCACCAAATAATCGGCGTCGTTTGCCGTACGTTTACGAAATCTGAAATTGAAATCCACGTTAAGTGACGGTCGCCCTTTGAAGCTTCTTCCCGTAATTACTTGATGCAAGTGAGTTTGTGATATTCTTCCATCGCTTTCTCAATCACGGCGACGTCCTTCGTGGTGAAGATGCCGGAGTAATCGTACGGTATGACGCCTTTGTCCCATAACGACGTGACCGACAAGAGGCCGTTTCGTTTCGATGCTGGGAACAGGATGTCGCCTTCGAGGTATTCGCCCAGTTCCTCGGGATTCGTGGCATCCGTTTCGTTCCACTGCGATAGTTTCTCGCCAGTTTGATCGCTCGGTTGACCGTAAGCCAACTCGTCAATCGGTTTGGAATGCGACGTGCAAATTAATAAAGCGACAATGAACGAAATCATTTTCTTTCGCTGTACTCTAAATTCGTTTGGTAACTTTTTTGGGCATTGTACCTATATATAACTCTGTTAAAGTAGGTTGAATTGATACATAAATTATTCGCGGTTTAAATCACACATTCGCTTAGATAAGGAAATAGTTTAATTTGTGAAAATTTTAACAAGACATAAATTATTCAACACAAACGAACGATTAAGTGGCCGGAAATCTAATCTGTTGTTTGTTTCCCGCTGTAAATGGCGGTGCTACGTCTCGTCCTCCGGCCACTTCTCGATGGGTCCGATTGGTTTTCCGAAGTCGAAGAATCAACTTCTCTGTCATCGTCCGAATCATCCTCGCTAATTCGGCGTCTATTCTTTCCACGTTGTTTACGATTTGGTGCGGCGGACTTCTTGTTCGATTTATGGGTAGGCGGATTGACGTCGTTCACCTCGAAGAAGCCCTTCATCTTCTCCTCGATTTGGAACACAATAGTCTGAAGAACGAAGTTCAAGTTTTTGTGTTGGACAATATTATATAGTAGAAAAGAATCTTACTTTAACCTCAGGTTTTGCATCAGTCGATGCGCTACTGAGAATAGTTTTGAACGAAGCGTAAACGTCCTTGTTGTGGAGACAGTCTTTGTAAAATTGAAACTGGTCCAGCAGTTTCTTTAAGCACTTCTCGTTGTACTGTATCAGCGTTAAACAAAACGCGACGTTCTTATGGACGACATCGCTGTCGCTCAGGTTGAATTTAAGACAGAAACGGTCTATTAAGCTTTCCATGTACTTGGTTTTATCCAATAATTTGAATAGATAACTGAAATGTTTCCAATTAATTTAGTGAATTCTAGTCAATTGCAATAAACTAATTCCGTACGTCATGATGTTGGTGAATTCTTCTTGAGTAACTTTCGTGTTGTCGCCGATGTGCGAGAATATGTCCGGCAAAACGTTGCATAACACGTGACCTTTGGCCGCTAATGCACCGAAAAAGTCTTTGCTCATTGTACGTAACTCTTCTTCTTTGGCTACCAAGAAAACCGCCAATTCGGAAATGTTCCTTTGCACCCTGATCACGTCTTTCAATGCCAAATGGCAGATGACGAAGAAAGTGCATCGCCGTACTTGGTAACTTTCATCGTGCAATCTAAAACGAAAAGCGCAAAACGTTTACTTCAACTATATAGAAAAATCTTAACAGGTGAACCACCTTTCGAACATTTTCGATATCCAAGTTTCCACGACGTTAGGAAACCGTTCCAACAAATCGGCGTATATCACGACGATGTGAAGTTTGACGGAGGTGTGCGGCGTTTGCTCGAGTATTTGAAATAGTAAGTCTAGATGTTGTTTGCAGAATATGCTCGAAACTATCATGTACCTAAAAGCATATGATATTTAGCTGGACTGCCTTTTGATCGTTTATGATCAACTTACTTCCCTAACGTTGATACCGCAACCGTTTGTAAAATCTTGTCATCGTACACGACAGGTTTCGTACAAACTTCAATCACTGCGTTCGTTATGTATTTGAGTGAGGACGAACCGTTAACGACATTGTTTTCTAATACGTTTATGATGAAGTCGGCGTCCGTGTCTTCCGCTTGGGCGCCTTCCATGAAACTCATTTCGTCCTATGACACAAAGAAAACCGTCAGGTTGTTTCAATCACGAATCGTTAATAAATAAGAAATCGCAGCTAACCGTCGCAACTTGGGAACTGTTCATCGAGTCAGATGCCGTGCTGAATGTCGCTTTACTATTCATCTTCACGTTCTTGTTGCTTTCCGTAATATAATTTTGTCTTTTCATCTCGTTATAGACGTTCTCGTCCAAATAATGAAACTGACGAATCGCAATTTCGCCGAACAAGTAAAGGATCCGCGTCAGCATGAAACAGGTCACAGTGCCGCCTGACGATTTCAATAAGTTCCGTATATTTGCATAAACCGTTTTGAGTATCTTGTCGCACAATTGTTCGGGCGACGAACAAAGCTACAATTGGAATCGAACAAATAATCGTTAACTTTAGCTGATTAATTAATCGTACAAACTCACGCTATAAATACAATGAATCGTTGAACTGATCACGCCCAGGAAATGTTTGTTGGGAATCAAAAAGTTCGTGATAAGTATGTCCGCCAAGGCGTTCCACATTTCATCTTCGTACTTAATTCTAAACGGGGGATTTTCGTCCGTAATCAATTGCTTTTGATTGCCGATGACAGACAACGTGTCGCAGGCGCATTTTACCAGCAACAAATCTGTTTTACGATCGTTAAACGCTACGGTCGAGATCAATTTAATGTTTCGACTTAGTATTGAGATCCGTTTGGCGGAGGCCATCTTCAATAGTTCCAAAGCCCCGCGCGCTGAATTGTCTGTGTTTTCGGTGAAGAAGCGCCAAAGCATATCGATGATGTTATTGTCCAAAATTCCCTTCTCCGACCACGCCGAAATCAATTGGCACAAGTTATTGAAATTCGGATAGGACGTTTTCTGAAGTAGATCGATCAATCCTTTCACGATAATTTCTTTATGTTCCTGTACATTTTTCGCCTCGCTTTTGAGAAAAATCTCTCTGAAAGCGTCCATGATCGTATCCCTTCTTTCTTGTTCGTTACGTTCCAAGAACATTAGTGAACTCATCAATGCCTCGGTGGCGTTGTCAATGTTGAAACGATGTGCCGTCACGAGAAGTTCCATGGACACTTGGAAGTCCGTTATAAATTGGGAATCGAGCAAATCGATAACGTTTGGTATCGTCTGATTAATCATCTCTATATATTTAATGCGATGTTCCGAATAAGCCACAGCAGATTCGAGTTCGGTGATTCGTTGCATATCGCTTTCGTTGAAGAATTGCTTCATGTTAATAAGGATGTTAGTGAAATCGGTGAACACGTAATGCATGAAATTCAACAAGAAGTCTGATTCGGATTCGGTGTCCATCTTTTGTCTCATTGCCACGTACTCGTCTACATGCGTGGTAGCATATTTGCACATTTTGAAAGCGTCCACGTAACTCTCATCATTCACATACAACCGGACTAGTTCGGACAATTTTGCGGAATCCAGATTACTAATGTTGAGATCATCACATGGATCTAAATGAACGTTTTGCGATCAAAATTAAGAATAAAGAAAGATGTGCAAACTATTACCATCAATGTGCTCTTCAATTACTTCTTTAATCTTGTCAACCTTAGATGACCAGCAGCCTCCGAGTTCCTCCAACTTCTTACTATTATCAGCTTCCATTCTCTTCAAATAACCATCTAATTCGGTTTTTAATTCGTCCCGACTCAAAACACATTGCTGCAAGCTAAGCTGGAAATGAAATAATAAATAGGAATTAATAAGTACGATTTTTTAAAATAAACACTTACATCGGCACCATAAACGTTGTAGGTCATAAACGCTTTAAGGCAGTTGATTGCGCTCTTTCTAACTGCCACCACCTTATCCTTCAAATGCCTTGTGCATGCTTCTATGACTCGTATTTGAACCTCGGCCGGTAAGACGTTTTCTTCATGTAAATGAGCAAATTGTGCAAACACTTTGGCCCTCACTGAACCGCTAACGTCGAGCATGTGGTCCTCTAAAATGCTTAGAAACATGTCACGATCCTCTACTTCGTCTTCATTTAAGTTTGCATCGCGAAAAACTGCTAATAACACTTCGGTAATGATGGTTAATATAGAGTTACGTAAGAAATGCGATTCGTGGGCCAAGTATTTGTTTAAGTTGAAAATTTCTGGCATCATTAACTTAGGCATCTTTATGGCCAAATCGCACAGTATGATGCTGCAGGATTTGGTAGCCTGAAATAATTTAAAATATAATAATAGATTTGTTGTAAATCCTATAAGGGTACCTGATTTTCATTAGTATTTGCATCAGCTAAGAATTCACATATTGCCACAACCAGTTCATGTAAAAGATGTGTGCATTTGTAATTTGTAATCAATAACTGAATGCCATGGGCAACTGTACATGAAACATGTTCATATGACTTGACCAAGTGAATGATCCGTACAACAAAACTTTCACCATGTGAATAATTCTTAATTAGAGTTCCAAAGAAATGATATACACTGTTTTGTAAATCCTTATCAGTTTTGAAACCTGAAGCTTGCATTCTTTGATAGCCAATGTCAGCAACCATTCTACAAAAATTAAGTCTTTGAGAAATTGTCTATGCATTAGTATAGATAGGATATTACGTTATAAATATTTCATCCACATATTGCACTCCCCAAAATATGCTGATCTCTCTTTGAAGTATATTATTAACAGCATGTACTGGATCCTTTCTATCCATCATGGAATTATCTACATCACTTGATGCAGACCTTCTATTTTTCTGAAATTTATGAGGTTTAAATTATTCAATATTTACCTTTCAATTACTCACTTTGGGTTGATTCCTTGCATCTTCAGATTCTAATTTTACCAATAAATTATTTGCAATATTAATATAGATGTATGTGAGCATTTTGATTATATTCACATATTTCTTTTTAATGTCATCACCAATATCTGCTTTATTCTCCAACAAGAATCCCAAATTCTTGTTTAAGGACACCATGGCTTTAAATATTAGTTAATATCAAGATAATGAAGAAATATTGAAATAAGAAACACATACCACTGTGTAAAGTCTCATAAGCCAATGATATAATGCTCAACTTTAAAGTGTCTGCATGATATAGCACAGAGTAATATATATCAAAAGATTCCAAGATAAATTCTGGTCCACCATGCTTAAAATCTTCTTTTGCAGCTGTAAGAAACAGAATGAATTGATAACGTATTCAAGTTAATTCGGAAGCTTACCCAATAATTTGCCTTTAATTTCAAGAGGAATCTCAAGATTTTGTACAAAATATTTTGTGTAAGTGGTCTCCAATAAATCTTTGATGGTTAAAGGTATTTCAAATATTAAATCAGCCATTTCACTTTAAATAAACTACTCCGCGTGTTCAATCTTTTCTACAGAATCTTTTACAATATATTTCTTTCCTGTAAACATTTGATGTAAACAAAAAAGTCGTTATTGAAATATTTCATTTTGAAATTCATAACTACTGGCGTTCAAAACCCAAACCTGCGAACTGTACAAGAGTTGAAGATAATTTCGTTAGATGGCAGGAACTTGAATATTTACAACATAAATATTATCAGTCATCCATGTGCTCGGTTTTTGTAATTAAACGTTTTAGATTACATTTGGTGTAATACTTCCAAGCTCTTTCATAGAAAAATACTGGTCTATTAAAGCCGAAAAGAGTTAATAATCAAGATGTATCTCATGTATTATTTAGATGCAAACGGTGATAGAATTTACACTTTGAAGGTATTTATTGTAGGTTATAGCAAATAAAAACTTATTTATTCATATTATCAATTAACTTTTAGAAACTTGGACCTAATGAGAAGCCCACATTGTCAGCACATCCAGGTATTGATCTTGTTTGCATCATAAGTTAAGGAGTGCAGAAAGCCTTAAAATTAACATCTTTTGCAAGGATGCTTGCTCTTATTACAACCCTTCGAATTCTGGGATGATTTACTAAAGTTTGTCTTGTTGTAGCACGATTTTCGCCAGAAGACAAATACTCGAGGCAGAGGATAACAATTAAGCAAAGATTTAATTTATTATTGACACAGAAACCAGAACCAGTATGCTAATTTTTATGGAATAAAATAACTGAATGTAACAATTAAAATTGAATACTGCAATTTATTAGATATCCTTACATTTATTGCTATAATATACATTTGAGTGTATGGATGTATTCAGCTAAATAATTCTGTTTTAAATATTTACAAATATTTCACTAACCTTATGATATATAAAACTAAAACACAATTCTTCACTTTATTCCAATCAGTTGCTAATAAACTGGTGCATATTTGGGTTACTTGGACAATTCTTAAGATATACTTCTCATTTTAGCATTAGCTTTCCCTTCTCTTACACATTTGGACTACAATATTTGGAAGATACGCTTTTTTGTTCATTTCATTGTAAAATGTTTGTATAAAAATTTAATATTTATACATAGAATATATTATATTGACTAAAAATACTCATGTTCAAGATAATTGATTAATTAACTTTGTATGTATTAATATGTTTTGCAAGTAGTTTAATCAGTTGCATAAAATGCAATAACTAAAGTATTATTATTGTTCCAAAATGATATGCAAGAGATTTAAAAAATAGCATAAACTATCCACTTGTTTTTGTAATAAAAATGGAACCAACATTAAAGGCACAAATTTTCAAATGTAGACCAATTGTAGGAATCCGAAATGAAATATTCGCTAAGTAAACGTTTCAAAAATCAAATCGAAGCAAACTGATGGCAATGTAAAACTGAACGATTTTGGTTTCGTCTAATGCCTAATACTGCTCAGCAATTATTAACATTATTTTAATTTACAATTTTGCAAAGTTCAGTATGCACAAGTTTTGTTCATTTCGCAAACATCCGAGGAAATTCTGTGATCGATGCATTATTTTTTGTTGATCTGAACTTTAAACACCATTTAATTTAAGATTAATTTGAATTTCGACAAAGCTTTAAGCAGCAGTTTGTTTTTAATTATCTAGCTTAAGAAACGGTACGTTTGATTTCGTTTATGCCCGTAAATAATTGACATAAATTGGGTTTTTGTTTGGTTTCGAAATAGCCGGGAAGGTGATTAACAAAAATAGGCAAATATTGTTCAGGTGTACGATTTTCAAATCGAATTATACACCGATTGGCTTCGTTTATCACTAAAATTTACGTTGTTCTTATTGTCCATCCACTAGGACATTCTTAACTGTTAATAATAATAATAACGATATAATATGACGACGATGCTTCAACGATTGAACAAACCCACAGCATGATTTTCCCCATTAGTTTCCAATTCCCATTCTATTATTATTCGTTTCCAATTTCTTAAAAATTACTCTCATGTAAACATATAAAAGTATTGAAATCTATAACCGTCACTATTGTACTAATTAAGATTTAATATTAAACAGTTTAGCATCATCCTTTTCCGTGTTTAACTGGAAGAACGTCGAGAAGCGATTGTTCGGGCGCGCGTCCTTAAAACTGCGTCGCCAATTCTGTTCTTTCGCATCGTTGTGTCAAATTGCCCTCTTCGCCATCCGCCATTCTACGCATACAAACCTAATCGATGGATCTTGGCCGACAGGAAATTGTGCAATATGAACACGATCGGTTTCGGGCAACCTTCCATGTCCAATTCCTTAAACGCAATTCGAATCAAATCGAAATCCCCCTCATTCGCCCGACATTCGCACTTACGATTTCGCTCTCTTCGCCGGCGAACTCGAGCCACAGGAACCGTTTCCCGTCGTCGGACGAGTTCCTCAGCCGGTCGAACGGATACTTCCAAATGGTGCGCGAACCGGTGCCGGCCTCCAATAACGTGAAGCCGTTCTCGTAGTGGATCACCAATTGGGCCGGACGCCCCTTCCAAATGCAACCTACACAAGAAGTCCTCATCGTGTAACCGCTCCGTGAACGAAACGTAAAACCGCGCAACGTACGACAAACCAATTCCCGCTGCGTGACCGCATTCGCGTGGCTCCCGTTGACCAGCGATTTCGCCCATTCGGCGAGGTCGCGATGCGTTTCCGCGCGCAAATGATGCGTGATCACGCCGTCGGTGGTCGCGCAACGGACGCTGAACTCCGGCAGTTCGGCGCGTTTCGTCGAGCCGACGAGTCGCGTCGCGATCAACGGATACGCTTCCGCCGGCGACCGCCACGCCTCGCCCGACCACGGCGCGCTCTCGTACAAACGCAACTCGCTGTCGGTGACCGCCGCGAAGATCGAGTTCCATCGGTCCATCTCCTCCGAACTCTCCGAGCTCGACATGTTGTTCTATCGGAAAAAGGTTCGGAAATCGAATCGGATTTCGATGGGGAGTTCGTGTTACCTCGCTTCGCGGTTTCCGCAACAGCCAACCGATGTACCGCAGGTCCGGTAGGGCGCGCGTCGCCTCGTGCAACGCGGATTTCGTCAGTACGGCCAACGCGGAATGGAGGGTGTTGAACCAAGCGGCCGCTTCGATCGCGTCCGACGCTTTCAGCACGCAACTGTGGACGGCATCGGGCGAATGCAGTTCCAATATGCGACCCTCTGCAAGAAACGCAAAGGGAAAATGATTTACGAAGACCTGGCGAATTTCAAATTTTCGCCTTTCGCTTTCGACTCCTCTTTTACCCACGTTAAAACTTGCAACGCGGGCAGCGCGAGGAATTTTATTTTGCGCGTCGTTTCTTCCATTCTGTTATTTTATTTTTGCAATAGTAGCATTTATCTGCGGACCAATTTATTCATCGATTTTATAGGCGAGACGCAAATTGAAAGAAGAAAAAAAGTGTATTAATGAAAATCATTACCAAGAGGGAAAAAAACCGATTCAATCCCAGATTCGCCGGCGCTATTTGCAGAATCCATCAGGTAGAAAAGCGAAACAAAAAGGAAAAGAGCGAAGAAAAAGAGATCGTTTCGATTAAACGTTACACGTATCCAAAGCATAAAACCGGATAATAAGACGGATAGATCTTCATCCACATCTATCTCTTTATGTTCTTTACATGCAAAATGTGTTTCCATTCCTCTACTCCCGAAAAAAGGGGAGCTTTTTAGTACGTATCGTTCCCCAAAGTGTGTGCGAGAGAGAGAGAGAGAGAGAGAGAAAGAAAGCGAGATCAAACACGGGTAATAATAAACGAGCTCTAACAGGAGTGAAAAAAAAACTTTATATGATAATGTATTGCTCGATCGATGCTGTCGAGACGTCGACAAAATAGCCCACGGTTTCTTTGCCACTTCCGTTTCCTACCCCGAATATTCTTGCACGTTAAACGTGCAATTTACAACAACAGCAACAACAAAAAAACGATTAAATACGATATTTTGCGCGGAAATTATCATAAAAGAAAATTGCGTTACGACAACTTGCAATCGCGCCCTTTCCACTCTCAAGTCAAGTCCCTCAGAATTAACTCTTTCACAAATCGAATTTGGTGGATGCGCCGGCGATTGGAATATTTCGAATATCGACTGCGCTTTAAGGGACGTTTCTTCGGCTCGCTGTGTGTGTGTGTGAGGGTTTTGCAGTACGCAGGGTTGGCAAAAATTGTAACAATACGCGTGTGTGTGTGTGTGTGCGTGTATCATGTAGAAGTTGGCGTGTGTTTGTGGGGGATGTAAGAAACGCGGCGTAAAGATAACGTGATGGCGGTGCCGGTTATTTAAGCTAACTGAAATCGCACACGCGGAGAGAGGAAGAGAAGAAGAAGCAAAAAAAATAGTGATTTTTTTCTGAGGCGAACAAAAAAAAAACGATACAGGGAAAAAGATTCGCTTCTGTTTCTTCTTATTTCGTTATTAACATCGTGTGTGCGTATACGTGTGTGTGTGTGTGTGTGTGTGTGTGTGTGGTTGCTTTTTCCTTTCTTGAATGCGCCCTAGAGCCGCAATCGCATATTTGCCGCTCAGGATTTATTTCGAAATCCTATTACAGTAATGGAAAGAGCAAGACGAGGAAGAACTGGCGGTTGCGTAGAGCGGAGCAATAAGGACGAGACGTTACGTGGCGAAGGACAAAATAAATACGTGCCAATATCCGTGGAATAATGGTAAAGGATTTAAATGAGAATCGAGAAAATTAGTTTCGATAGATGCGGAAACTCCGCTCCCCCTCGCTGAGCCAAGCTGCCCTCACGCTTATTATTGCCACTATCCATCGCTCGCCAATCTCTTTCGCGGTCCGTAACTTTTGGCAAATTAGAATTTGTGCGGGACGTCCGTAACGATGGCGATAATAATGGCCACGATGACGAGGACTTTCTCTATTTGACTTTCGATAGGCAAACACTTTCCATCCGGTCGTATACACGACCCAAATCGGACCTCGGGCAGCGATTGTTCTTTGTTCGTTAATGAGACAAACGCTCGCGACTTTTGCTCGTCGTCGATCCGCTTTATTGGGCTCGTGTTTGAAGAGGCTCGTCGCGGGACGGAAATTGGATTCTTTCGGCCCCATCGTCGCGATGACCGAAGGCGAAGAATCGTCTTTCAATTTGCGTTATTGTGACGCACGAAATCCCGTCTCCCCGATCGAAATTCGATTGTAAACCATCTCATTAGCATCCGTTTCCAACATGACGAGCACCAAAGCGAATTGCAGTCGATATTCAAATCGGTCGACTCTCGCGCGACCGACAGAGAGAAAAATTGTACGTTTATTCATATCCGGCCACTTTGTAAAGTTTACAAAAGGATTTCGGCGGGTCTTTCATAAAACGTATACGTACACGCGCTGCGATGTATTTCATGCGGTAGAACGGTGCAGGCAACGAAGAAACGTCCTCCATATTTAACGGCACACACACGAGAATCCGAAAAGCTTTATCGATAAATCTAGCGGAGCTTTACATCTGTAAAACGCCGCACGTAATCGGCGCGCAAACAAACCGAGTCAAATACACGCGAGCAACGAACAAAAAATCGCCTCTTCGCTTCCATCTCGTAAATCCGCCGTTCGAAAACTAATACAAGATCGTGCAAACGAAGAGGAAACGAAAAGAGAGAGCGAAGAACGAAGCGGTTGCATCCGTTTAAGACGATAAGACGTTAATCAAAATTATTCGCTTGATTAAAACAAAACAAATTATTCGTTCTTCGAATCTCTTCTTCGTATCCTCCGGTTTTTTAACGCTTCAACTGTTACATCCGCACGTCAATTTCGAACGAATACGTGAGCGTTATTAAAAGTTTTGCAACAATTTCCGTTTGGTTGGAGATGCCGGAGCCGAATTTTGGGTCGTCAACTCACCGGGATCCGGGTATCGAAAGTTCCTGGCCAAGTGGCACAACTGCAGAGGTAGATAGCGGGTGTCGGCCCGTTGCGGCGACCGCACGGTCGGCGGAGCGCCGGACAAGAAGCCACGCTGCAATTCCCATCCGACCTCGGAGATGATGCTGGCTTTGCGGAAGTAAGGCGTCACCTCCCGCAAGTATTTCACTGCAAAAGAAGAAAAGAACGATAGGAGAACGAGAGAATGAACGGCTCGAAAGCGCGATATGAAGATGGTTATTTATCGTCGAAGTCGCTGCTCTTTGCGTTCGCGTCGATGGGTCGGCGGTTTTAATGAAAAATATCGCTTTTATTTTGTTGCGTTTTTGTCGATTTTCTTCGTCTCGGAGCGAGCAAACGGCGAAGAATGGAATTTATAGTCGCACCTATATCATTACGAGTATTATTATTATTATTATTATTACGCTCTCTGCCGCACGTTTCGCTCGGCATCCTCTTATTTTCTTCTTTGTCGCCCGGGAATATTATTAAAAAAGCCCCGACAATAAATCATTCGTTGGAAACTGGAACGTTATTCGTGCGGTTTCTGCCGCGCGCGCGTGTGTGTGTGTGTGTAAAAACGTCGTCGCAGTCGTTTATATTACGGATTTAAAGGATCCTTTGCCTTCGTTTAAGTAGCTTTCTCCTCCGGTCGCACTCGTCTTCCGCCGACTTTAAATCACTTACATCCTAGTTGGACGCCTTAGTTAAAATCGCTTAATCTCGCGTCGGGTCACTTCGCGCTCGTTCCCTCTTTTTGCAAGAAAAGCTAATACTTTTCCGGGCGGCAAGCGGAAAGGCGAACGAAGAAAGTTATCAAATTCTGTGGGTCGAACTTTTGCGCAAAGTGGAATCGAGGGCGACGTAGATCGACGTTCTTTTGTGAGCGGGGACGGAACCGGACTGTGAACGTGCGAGAAAATCGAGCGAGAATTATATGGGAAAAGGAGCGCAAAAAATGTTTTCCGAGCGGAAAAAGAATGGAAAGGAAAAAGGAACGAGTGAGAAATGTCGGGATTAACGCAGGTTTATAGCGTTTATACTAAAAGACTTTTCTCATTTTCTAAACTCCTTCTCCCCGCCCGGCTCCCATCAATTACTTTTAGTGGGGGCCTATTCTTCGCGTTTTGCGCGAAAGGAATAAATTCTGCGGACCATCCGCTCGTCAAAAATTTATTTCGAAGAATCGCACAGATTTTGTTACCGATTTCCAGCGCTTTTTCCTTTGTTCGGTCCTCCCACATTTGTCAAACGGTCTAATCGAATTTTCCCTTTGCGCAATAATAAGATTCCACTTTCCATTGTTGGAATAATAATTCGAAGGTCCATCAAGTAAATGGAACGTTGTACAACAACGGGGAAGGAAATTAATTTCCTCGTTCCCATTTGAATAAATTCCTCGAGAAAAAGAAACCTTGTTTGCAAAGACGAGCGTTTCAAATTAAGTAATCTCGTCCGGAATCATTTATTCGCCCGTAATCTTTTCCATTTAATTTGCACCTCGTCCCTTTTCGCTTGCCCGCCATCATTGCAAAATAAATGTAAGTACTTTATTCGAGGGAGAAGAAGAATGGCGGCGAAATCATGAGGAGGAAGGTAACAAAAAAGAAGCGGCGTGATAACCGACTGTCCTCGCTTTCATCCCTCACGAAACCCCTGACGAATGTATTCATCTTTGCGACCCTTGAATCTACGCAAAGAAAAAAAAAACACCGAAAAACGAGCCCTTTGTTATATCGCGTCCCTCTTTTTCTTCTGCGTTACCTACGAAGCAGTTTTTCCCCATTTTGCATGCGTAATGATTTAATATACATAAAGTGTGCGTGTGTATATTACGCACCCTCGCTTCTTCTCGTCCCTCTTAAGACAACAACCTTTTCCTGTTTTTTTTTTGCTGAGCCTCGCTCCCACTCGTAACCGCAGTCAAAGCAAATTAATTAAAAATTATAATAAACAAACCGAAAAATGCGTACACGTGTGCAATTTGGCTCAAAAATAAATAAATTAAAAAAAAAAACGAGGAGAAAATCGGCGAGGGGACGAAATAATTTGCTTGTTTTCCGCTCGTTCGCTTTTCGCCTCTTATTTTCCGTTATTTATTCATTCACTTGCCATCGGATTTAATGATGATGCTCGATGTTGATGATGGCGATATCCATCGGGCGCGATAATTGGCGGCGTGGATAATTTCGCACGAAACCAAATCGGGAAGCAAAGAGAAACCGGCGAAAAATGCGGGATAAGGCGAAGGCCGGACGAGAAATAAGGGCAAAATAACGAGGGCACAAAAAAGGAAACAGAGAGAGAGAGAGAGAGAGAGAGAGCAACGTGGAATATATTAAATTAAACGGTCGAAGCGATCCGCATTTTCGTTGTACGCTCGGCGTCGACGATATTGATTAGACACGGATGAGCGCTTATTATTTTTCGCAACCTTTTCTTTGCATCTTTTTTGTTTTGTTTGCAATCTCCCTCGCAATCTCAATTCGCTTTATTTCTACATCTTGGAGCGAGACTTCAAGCTCTGACCCAACGACTTCGCGACGACGCTTTTGCGACGCTTGTGCAGATTTTTTCTCTTTTCTCTCGTACAACGCGTACAGGTAGAATATATGGGGCGAAAATGATTCTGAATTGTTTCCGGGCCGTTTTTGTTTGCGAACAATTCGACCGTTTCCCTTCGTCTCCGTCTGGCTCGTTGCAAATTACACAAACACACAATCATTACGTGTGCGAGAAAAGGTGTCTCTTGCCCCAGATGCATGTGCGCGAAGTTTCAATGTTACAATGTTCCACTTTGGATTCGACTACAATGAATAGGATCCTGCTTTCGACTGCAATTACTGTTCCCATTACTTTTCCAACGTGCACGGCGCAGAAGAAGAGTCAACGGCGAGTCCGTGAGTCATGGAAATGGTAATTTGATTACAATGTACGAAGGTGGTAGTAGTAATATTGCGAATTGCGATGTCGCTCTCTCGCTCTTTCGCGCACGAGGTTTTCCTCGCTCCATTTAAAGGTTTTCATAACTAACGTTTCGCAATTTTTTGCCCGCTGATTTATTGCACCCGCACGATTTTATGGCACGGAAACGCTCGGACTCTTCCCATTCGATTATTATCATTACGACTCCCGTTGCCATTATTATCGTTACAAAAGTGAATCGCTCGCGCCGCTTTTAGTTTCCATTCTTTCGCGCACCAGCAACTTTTTCCACTGCCCATCAAACTATTCGTCGTTGGATCCTTTTCAATTCGGAATTAATTAGCGCAATTCAATTTGCTTGCGAGCTGCGCCGCAATTCATTATACTTCTTTAACCGCTTTCAAGTCGATGGCTCGAAATCCGTAATTACGCGCTTCCTTTAAGATGTCGACGTAATTAGCGGAAGATTACGAACATTCGCGTGCTTCGTTTTCAGACAGAGGCACTATCTTACTTTGCGTTTTAGCGTTCGTGTTGGGAAACTTTAAACATCCATCGCACACACACACACACACACAGCGACTTTACTGCTCGTAACTCGCGAAGAAAAACGGGCCGAAAGAGCGATAATAACGTACGCGGCGAATGATTTAATTACGCGAGCTAACGACTGGTAAATAATTTACGATTCGCTAATGCAGTTTATTATTGAGGCATTTGTTTCTCCTTCGACGTCCAGTCGTTCGTGCAATAAAGTAGCGGACGTTACGGTTGTTCGGAAGAAGTTTCCTTCTTCCTGCTTTTTATTTCCGCCGGCATTGCATTCGATAGTTTATACGAGTGTATTATAACGTTTTTAAAGAGCAAAAGTTTCTCCGAGTCCTCCATCCACGCTCTCGCTTGGATGATGTCATAAAAGATGTGTAATGTGGCATTAAACTTAATGAGGTCAATTAGAACGGGTCAAATGAAAAACTATTTCGGAATTTCGACTGTAATTTGCCGTCGCGTTCTCCATTAGGTTATCAATTTTCGTGTTGATTAATTAAAGGAAAGAATTAATCGTCGAGGGGTCAACGAGTCCAAACAATGCGTTGGTGCCCAAAAGAAGCCGCTTCTTTGTATACGATTTTTTTTCGGTTTGGAATGCGTTATTATGCTAATGCTTCAATTCGTTAGAAAAGCCCATTTACGCATTCATGTCTCGTGCACGTTTCCTCCACTTTTATTACGATTATCGCCTTTTATGGCATTACATAACGAGATTGATATAAGCTTTATTGTTAGAAGAAAGATTCGCACTTTTTTGGGAGAATTTTGAGGAATAACTAATTGCAATAAACTCATTTTCGAACTCTTAAAGTGGTTAACTCTGGAAAGAAACATTAGAGATCGATTAAATAGAGTTCAATTGTGAGTTGTACATTGGAGATTCATTCATATTTTCTTCTTCAAAATTTGCGATTTTATAGAAATTCTCCACTTTTGCATTTTTGCTCAAATTGCAATAACCTCATTTTCGAACTCTTAAAGTGGTTAACTATGGAAAGAAACATCAAAAATCGATTAATTAGAGTTCAATTGTGAGTTTTACATTGAGATTCATTAATTCGACTTTCTTTGATCGTCTGGTTAAGCGTTTGCTACTTTTTTGCTAATCGAACAAATAACAAGCAAAGATCTGCATCCTGTTTTCCCATCATCGTCATCATTATTATTGCATAATGCAATTTTATTATTTGCCATTTCATTATTTACACTGCTGATGTAATTTTATTGCGCAACATGCAGACGCTTTTCTCTCGTTTTTGTTTACGAGATGAAGCAATAAAACGCGAATCTTGTTCCGCGCTTAAATGGAAAATCGTAAAAACTAAAGGCACGTGGAATTTAATTGATCGTTCCCGAAATGAGAGACCGTGTTCTCCAAAAAAACGAGCCTCTAAGCCGGAACCGTTTAACGATGAGACCGATCGACGACGCGGCGCCGCTTATGGACGAGCGAAAGTTTGCGTATAATGCGCCACGTAGATTGAAAGCGCACCTGTTCAATTTGAGTGTTAAAAGCGATCGGCCATCAACATCATCTCTTTTTCTTTTCTTCGTTCAATTAAACAACGGTTTACGTGTAAAACGTCGGGTTGGTTTTTCCTTCTTGCGAAAGGCACGAAAACGCGCGGATCAAAAAAGGTTTTAGCGACGTTAACGATCGCGTTAATAATTAGTTATAGGTAATTTTAATGAACGATGTTACGGGAAATGAATCGTGAATGGATTAACAATAAACGTTGTTTATTTTCGGGTCTCGCGACATTTATTACCGCTATCGATTTTCCTCCTGACGAATGTTTCCTTTTTGTTGGTTTTCCTCCTTGTTTTCCCGTTGTAAGTAATAATTGCCTAAAATTTGTGCTGTGCTAGAACAGGTTTTCCCCCGTTCCTCCTCTTCATTTTGCTGTTCCTTTTCGTTTTCTGATTTAATAACGCATAATGTACACGTAGCGTTAGAAGCTAAATGATTTTCCTCGGACAAAAAAAAACAATAACAGCCACAGCCAGAAGGAAAATGGAAGAGATGACGAGGTGGAAAGGAAAAAGAATGGAAACAACACGTTTTAATTAACGTCGAGGTCGTTGCGAGCGAAACGAAACGAAAGAGATGAGAACCTGTTGGACGATGATGTGGAGAAAAAGCGAAAAGAGAGAGAGAAGGTTGGAAATAAGTGAAAAATCCAATTGGCTCGGTTAATCGATACGATTAATTCCAACGTTTTTTTTTTCGGAATTATTCATTAAATTAACTCATTAACGGGGTTAATGGAATTCGATTAGAATCAAACGGACGATACGGAGAGTGGATTGAGGCGAGGCAGCGAATTCTTCGCTCATAAATTCTCAATTTTGCCATCCCAAATGTAAATAAGCTAATTTTAACCGTAAATTTCTAGATTTATTCTCGTCCTTCTATCTTCTTTTACAAATCGCTTGCTTTTTTTTCTCCGTTCGCCTCTTCCCAACAACCACCTACAAATGTTTACATTAGCGAAAGGTGCAAACCATTTGTCAAATAAAACTGCTAGAGAGAAATAAATAAAGCGGAGCGTGTGGACTATTCTCTTTTAATTCGTCTCTCGCTCTGTTAAATTGCTAAATAGCCGAAGCCGAATAAAATAAAGGCCCGGAGAGAGACAGAAGAGGAGGCACGCACATTTTAAAATTGTTTATTTTGTTGATGTAACCAGTTGTTGTTAACAGGTGTTATGCAAATATATGATATAAACATGTAAAAGAGATGGGAAGAGCGAGAATTTCGCAAACCGGCAGCGAATTTGCCAGGAATAAAATTGTTTCGCGGGCGCGTAATTGTTTTTGTAATCCGCACTCGAATGCGCTTTCGCAATGATACGGGGCTAACAGAAAAACCTCCCACGTTACAAGACGCGTTCTCTTCGCCGAAAGAGAACGTATTAAACCGTTTAAAAGTTATTTAGTTTGAAAGATGATTGCATCCAAGTGGAAATCATTCTTTGGTGTTAAGCAACTCGTGCACGGAAGCTCGCCTCGCTTGGACAGCTAAATTTTAGGCGTTATCAACGCAATTTCCTTGCGTGTTACTTCTTTGAATTAACCAACATTTTGTGGCCGATTTCCTTCGCAATGTTTCCCAACATTGTGGAGCTGATTTTGCCCACAATGTGACGCTTTCCTCAGTGGCCACCTAAAATCTTACATTTTCCTGAAATTATTATGGAAAGCGAATAATGCAAGTGTTTAGGCATCGGTTACAAATAATCGAGAAAAATGATCTCAATTTGATACATATTTTGGTAGAAAGAGCGCCGAAATCGGACTTTCGATAGTCTTGCAGTTTAAGCGTAAAACGTGGGAGCGATATTTGCGCCGGACCCTGTACAATAGATTCCCGGGAATCGGTTATTACATAAATTTAACGCTCTAACAAACTTAAACGCTTCTTAGCGGTTGGAAAAACTTTGATCCACGCGGCATTTCGGTCGCGGATCGTTTCACAAATTTGGCGATCGACAGAGCGCGCTTTGACGCGCGCGGGGACGATTGTGATTAATTTACCTTCCAATTCGACGACTTTGCCGGCCCGTTTCAAAGCTCTGACCGCTTCGTCGTGCGTCGCCTCGCGCAGATCCTCGCCGTTGACGGACAAAATCGCGTCGCCGACGTACAACTGCTCCGTCTGATCGGCGGCCATCCCCTTGAATATCTTGCTGATCAGTATCGGCATCTTGTTCTCCTTGCCGCCCTTAATCGATATGCCCAAGCCGTTATTGTCCGACTTAATCACGCGCACCGCACGCTTCTGGTTCGCGACCGAGTCCGGCACGTCCGGCGTGTCGCTGAGGCCGCCCGGCGTCTCGATGTTGTTGTTCAACGTGCCGTTCAACGTCGTCGTGTTCTCGTACGATTCGTCCAGCGTGATGCTCAGATAGTCGTCCTCCAGCGTGACGAAGACGCGATACCATTGGCCGCGCACGTGCGTCTCCAGGAGGCCCGAACGGCCGTAGTACACCGGCGAATTGTACCCGCCGTCGACCATCCTGCTCGTATCGCCGCCGGCGACGACGACGCCGCCGCCGCCACAACCACCGACGACCACGTTCATAATTTCACATCGTTCGAATGCAAGAAGCGAATCGATGAGTTCTCGCCCGTTCTGCTTTTTTTTATTATTATTTCGGTTTGCCTCCGTCCTCCGTTAACGGATTAAATTAGATGATGAATCGATGTCGTTCGTTCCAATCAAACGAGCTCACGCAAAAGTCTCGGCGACGTTCACACACCTGCCCGACGATTAGCGCGCCCACGCCGACAACCAACACCTTCTTCTCCTTCACCCGCTGCCTCCTCGTCCCGTCACCTCCGTTCGGCAATTAATTTTAATTCCTCGCTACGCGAGTTCGGATGAGTCGAACGTACGGACGACGACAATCGCAGCAATACACCTGTGTGATCCGTTGCGGCCGATCAATTTCGCGAGGCCCCTCGTTCCGGCGATCAATCGTTTGCAGTCTGCGGCGAAGAGGTCGTCGTCGTGCCGTTATTTTAATTCTCCTCCTCGCATTGTTCCCGAACACACACCATCCACGAAACGTAGTCGTCACGTACACTCACGCAGGAGCACAGACGTTAATGATAATGGTGATAATAGTGGCAGGATTCGCAGGATCTCCCGGCACGTAACAATAATAATATCGGCGATTCGGCGCAAGGAAACCCCCCAGCGTTTCTATGACGACTCACTCACATTTCCCCCACGGTTTTCCCACTATTTTTTTTTCATTCTTTTCCGGTACGTGTGCGAAGACGCGAACGAACCGGCGAGTACGACGAAGAGGAGGCGGAATTTCTCGTGGACGAAGAGATGGAGGAATTCGCGTCGATTTCGTGGAAGCCATCTACCATTTATTAGTCGCACGTCGTCGACGAGGCGTCCACAAACTTAAAACAGGCATCTGATGTGAGACGCGATGGTTTCGTTTCGACGTTTGAAAATCCACTTGAAATTGATGGTAATTTACTTTAAAATGTGACGCTCACGTTTCAAACATTCGCAAACAAATTTGGAGTATTAAATAGAAGTTTGGGATAGTAGTTCGCAAATTTTAAATATTAGTTGCAATTTGCGACATTGGTTCGCAAATTTAAAGCATGGTCTTGTCCTCTTTTTTAATGAAGACAAGCATCGAGATTAATAACACTCGAATGAATGTTACCATAATTCTTTTTATTTCATCAATCAACAAAAATAAAACTGTTCAAAGTACAAGAAACTAATCGCTATTACTGTATTGCGTGAATGGGGAAACAAATATGAATTAATTAATATAGAAACTAAATGTTGAAATTTAAACATTTCAATTAGGAACCAATTAGTGAAATGAACGTTTCCTTCCATCTTCCTCAAATAATTTGTTAGATATTTTAACTATTGTTCTTTTACTCATTATATTATATATTTTTCATCTATAAAACATCTCTCTCTCTCTCTCTCTCTTGCTCTCTATTCGTCAATCTCGTGCACGTAAAAAGTTACAATCATGTGTGCGTATTATCGTTTAACCGACTTTCATTCAGGACTTACATCTAGGGCTTAATCGCATATTAATTTCTTTTTTGTTACGAGTGACTGTCTGAAAGTAAGTAAGCAGCTAATTAATCGTTTATAGACTATCAATTAAAAATTAAATCACATTAAAAACTTTGGTCTTATGAACGTTAGTACGATCGACAATTATAATAATAATAATAGTTATGATATATAAAGTAAGATTGCACGACAACATCGATACGTCTTTTCCATTTTGTTTTCCTTGCTTTCATAAGAGTTGCTTGTTATAAATAATTAGGTGGAGCGTGAGTGATAGTGGCGGAAGCATGTCTTGCTCGGTGATAACGGTTAAAATGAGCTCAGATCGAAAATCAAATAAAATCGATGAGGTATGTT
The DNA here is from genome assembly GCA_963695495.1 of Hololepta plana. Classification (NCBI taxonomy): domain Eukaryota; kingdom Metazoa; phylum Arthropoda; class Insecta; order Coleoptera; family Histeridae; genus Hololepta; species Hololepta plana. The sequence continues at coordinate 8,258,257 of OY968837.1, read as the reverse complement.
TCAGGATTGTCGCGATGCAGGCGAATAAATGTTACTCCTAGGTACGTTCGTGCGTCCGTTGATGTTACGCGAGAAACCGTCCGGCGTGAGTTGAAGTAACGGCGTCACACTGTGACTGACCGCATCGCCGTACGGTTCGCTCGTCGACCGTTGATTACCGTTCTCCGTTTCGGCGATATCGAACAATTGCTCCGAATAATAATGCGGCGTGTTCAAGTAATCGATCATGCGACGCGGCAACGGTAGATTCGATATCAGATCTTTGCGCACCATTTTCAATATGACGAAACGGCATAGGTGCTGCAAACTCTGCGTGTGCTTGAACCTCGATACCGGATGTACCAGTTGCACGCGTACCGGTCCGATCGTCGGTCGACGATGCAAGAAGAACAAGTAACGACCGCTGCGCGAATGCTCGACCGCGTTCTCGATGAATTCCACTATCGTTTGCGATGTGAATCGTTGACAGCTGCCGAAACTGAAATTACCTGCAAACGGGCGGATAAAAGGTGGGAGATTTCAAATGAATCGATTGGCTTTACCCTGATCGTGATCGATTCGAACGTGCCGCACCGAATTGTTGAGTTTGAACGTTAACGAAAATATATAATGATCGTCGCTACTATCGCGCACTAGAAACGAACCGTCCGGTTCGTTCGATAGGATTTTCTCGGCCGCCTCGCAGGATATCGGACCCCAATACCAACCGCACTGGAAACACAAAGGAAAATAGTGATTTATGAGGAAAGTTGAATTGAAAATCTTACATCTTTAACTTTGCCTATGCTGGTGGCAAAATCTAGATTCGTCTCCGCGACTTCCGGCAATGGTGGCAACGCTCTGTTAACGTACATCCTCTTGCTCTCCGTGTCTTCGGCATCGACGGATGTCATGTTATTGTTATTAATGTTATTTCGTTTGTGCTCCGGCGACGACGTCTTCCTAAACCTAAATATATTACATAAAGCTTGTCTGAGGGTCGAAAATCGCGGCGTCAATCGCTTCCGTTTCTCCTGTTTCTCATTGACGTTTCCCCCTTTATTGATCTCGAGTATATCTTTCGTTTTCTTCTTCTTCGATATGGTTGAGTTGTTGTGATTTTGTTTGGGCACGCTGCTCTCCGTCGTTATCGGAATATTCTTGATGTTGACACTGTTATTGTTATTATTCCCATTTAAATACTTGTTACTAATTACTTGTTTACTAAATCTTTCTCTTTGCTCGGACGAATCCGACGAACTGGAGTATAAAGTCTGTAGATACTGTCGCACTTCTTGTAACGTCATGTGTATGGGTTCGGTTTCGTTTGTTGAGGTGCCCGCTAAACTATGCCTTTTACCGATACTATCAGAACTAATATAAAACTTGTCCACTCTCAGTTTTTCGACTTTCAATTGACGTTTATCGTATTCCTTACAGCTAGACGAAGTGTTTCTTCTTCTTTTCCTATACCCTGTGTTCCTTTTTGGTCTCAACGGAGGCTTAACGGTATCCACTGGTATTGCGTAAACATCACTATCAAATGGTACATTATACAAATCACTTATTTGGTTAGAAGTTAATGTGTCATGTGAGACAGCTTGTGTTATGAAACTGGAATCATCAGCCTTATGAGCTGCCGGTACAGATAATGAATTATGTGAACTTGAAAGTCTTGATGAACCAAGTGAACTTCTTGAACTTGGCCTAGCTGAATGACATGGACTGTATGGTAAGAAATCTGCGGACCAATAGGTCTTTGATATAACTGATGGCACCAGTTTAATTCTTTTAATGTACTTTTCACAACAAGAGTTGAAAGCTTCTTGTAATATTCGTGTGGTAAAGTTGTTTGCAAAATGTTGAATGATGTATGGAAAACTAGGTTTGTCCTGAAACTCAGGTGGTGGTTCTATAGGTGAGTTTGGCTTGTATGTTGCAAAATCAATCCAATTCGGTCCCTTTTTCAATGTATTAAAGTTTTCACCACATATTATATCAGACATACCATCTAATGAATCTGCTTGTGATAAAGATTTATCCTCACAATCACTGTCCAAATACTAAAAGCATCAAAGAAATATATTAGTTTGTATACTTCATAGATTATTTGATTTTACCTCAAATCGAAAATTCCTTTGTCCACTTTTACTCTCACCACTCATACTACCACTGGAAATAGATCCACTGGTCAATAATAGACCACTATCATCACTTAGAATAAAAGCATCTGACCATGTTGAGGTGGACGGCGGCGACTCCATTATTCACAGATAAATTTCACGTACCATATTATTAAATTCTATAATTGAGACATGAGTAACAACTGTGTGTAATCAGAATTATTTCATTTATGGCACTTATTTAAAAAAGTCAATTGCTATTAATTAACCTCTACGTATTATTCGAAATGTGTACTCAAATGTGAGTTGAATGTACTGGATTGATGATAATTGATAATTACCTGCAATACACTTAACTACTACATCATAATTCATAAATAATTCTACGTCTAAAAAAAGCAAATAACAAATAATTTGTCAAAGAACTGTTATTAAAATGAACGCCATTTTTTTACAGAACTGCCAAAACGTATAGATGGTGCTGTAAGGGATTTGGTGGAATTTTTAAACGAGCTGGTCTTTTAAAATATGCAAAACATGTTTATAAATTTTGCTAGTTTTCTTAAATTTTCGATTGCAATATGAAGTTTTTCCATTATTAGATTAAAATTAAATCGTAAATCTATTTGCAGCAAGTATTTAAACACTTCATTTTATCTAGGGACTTTTTCCAGGATGTTTTTAAAAATTCTTCAGTGTTCATATCTTTCGTTCAGTCCTTGTTTTTTTTGTAAAAGATATAAATGTCAGCTAACCTATTGGCAACTATAAACCTAGAACAATTCAAATTATTTGTATCTTTTTAAAAAAAACTTATGTGTTATTTATATAAATCAAAGTGTTTTAGTTTTATCGTGTTCGTGCACAATTGATATACCATACGAATGTTTTAAATCGCATAACTGAAGAGAGACTTTTTTACATTTTTAATTTCTGTCTATAGAAAACATTTCCTTTCAGGGTACGTGTTTATTATCTAGTTTTCGAAAAACAATTACAGTAACAATTTTTTATAATTTTAAGAATGTTCTCTAATGGCATTGCATGTAATTTGCCATTCAGTTGTATGAGCGTTACAAGGGATTCAGGATCCGATGAATTACTACCAAATAAAATGGCCAGAGAACCTGTTATCTTAAACGTTTACGATATGTACAAAATAAATGACCTAACATCAAACATCGGACTTGGAGTGTTCCATTCGGGTATATTAATATTAAGCAGTTTCTTTGATGAATAATTCATTTAGTCATTACCATTTAGGTGTGGAAATCTATGGGACAGAATATGCATATGGTGGTCATCAATTTCCATTCACTGGCATTTTTGAAATAAATCCAAGAGATGATAAAGACTTAGGTGATCAATTCCGATTCAGGTACAACACAAAGTAGATTTAAAACGTAACAGAAAAAAATTAACTTGCATTTCTTATCAGACAAAGTGTTCATATTGGATATACAGATTTCACAGAGGAAGATGTGAAAAGAATCATTTCAGAATTGGGCAAAGAATTTAAAGGTGATAGATATCATTTGATGAATAATAACTGCAATCACTTTTCTGGTGCATTTACAAGGGTAAAGTTCCCTCTGAATACATGACTCTTTCTTTTTAATAAAACTTGCAATATTTTAGATTCTCTGTGGACAAGATATACCACCATGGGTAAACAGATTGGCCTATTTTAGTAGTTGGGTTCCGTTTTTGGAACGCTGCTTGCCTAAAGAATGGTTAATGCCTATGGCACTACAACACTCATTATCACATAGACATGATTCTACATGTTCTGATGCATCCACACCACCATTTTAATACTAATCAAAGCCAGGTGGTTTGCCAAAGAACATAAGAGAATAATTACAAACAAATCTTTAATTCTTACAGAGTGGTAGGTATTCTAAATAACAAAAACAAAATTAAATGAGGATAATCCTCAAAATAATCTCATTATACTTTACAGTCAATTGTGTTCAATTAAATAAATATGCAGTTAAAATATTGCGAAAATAAATTATATTATAAATGAAGATATGTATGAAATACTGTGAGAAAAACATTTGTATAATTATTTTATATGTAAGGGCATTTAACTTTCTTTCTTTTCTTATTATTTAAAAAAAGAAAATCATTCAATTTTGAACAAAACGAATGAACAAGGTAAAAACCCCGCGGAAAACAATGATAAGAACTTTCAATTTATGAATGTATTTTTCTAAATAATTTCTTTCGTGTATACCAAAAAAAATAAAGAGACTGTTTCACAAAATTATATTTACGTGCGGTCATTTACAATTTATCATCATTGTGTGTTTATATATGAAAATAAAGTTTATTGTTGACAATAAAAACATTGGAAAAAAATATTGGAATTTTATTGAATTGGATAAATTAATTATTCTAATTAGGTTTTAATTTGATTTATTTTATAAGAGATAACCATTGGTGAATTAAGTATATATATATTTTTTTACCATTACATTACCTTAATACTGTCTTTATATACAATTCGAATCATTGCCACTGTGCAAAATGATACAAGGAATTTAAAGTTTTTAGATATCCATACATTTGCAAAATGAAAAACAATAATTGGATGAATTAAGAGTTAAAAATTAAAAGATCAAAGTAAATTTAAGAACAAAGTAAATTTGAAAATTTAAGTAAAAACCAAAAATATTGAAACATGCTTCTTCTTTTATTAATATTACAAGTTGAAGGGTGGTTACCATTAATCGAAATTTATACAAAAAGCAACATATGCTTAACATAATTATAATAGTAACATATATATGCACTTTAAAATAAATTTCTAATAAAAAAAAATATGCAAGGACGTTGTTAGACAATCTCGTATTTATCCGGTAACAGGACAGTGTCCACCGAATGTTTCACCGGTGATTCGTCGTCGACGAGCAAAACGTCCGTGATCTAAAACACAATTGTTAAATTGACGAAAACCGCAACTTTTAATTACAAAAGATCTTACTTTAATTTTCGCATACGACGTTTTAGATGTGAAACTGACGTTAAGCGGGAAAAAGTCGTTTGGAATGGCCTTCGGAGCTGTGAATTCTAACGATCCGGTCTTATTACTAGAATCGACGATTGGCAACGACCAAACCAACTGATTCCTCCTCGATTCGTGAACGTAGTTCCCATCGCATTCGCTCACGACCGGCGTGCACCCGATTCTATTTGAACGCAATAGGCGATCGAATTAATTTTTAAGTCGATTAACGAAAGAACAAAACTCGCTTACGGCAACGGAATGCGTATATTGACGTCGGCAAGCTCTAAGTCGGCATGTAAGAGTTCGTATTCGATGTTGACGTCGCAACCGCCGTCGCCGTTTTCGGACGGCCAACAATTGATCGATAACGGTACGACGTTCTCGTCGGTACTCTGAAGCCGCCACTTCAACACGCCGACGTCGGTGTGCAACGGGAACGGCTTCGATGGCTGTTTCAAGCCAATCTGCATACGCACGCGAAAAAAATTAAATAAAGTCGCTTCTTACATTTCTAATTGGAATAGATGAGATTCACCTGCGAGCGCATCTTGAACAGCTCCTTGTCAACGTTCGGATGCGTTTGTAATTGGACGCCGCGCGCGTCCTGATTCTCCAATTGCACGCGTATACGTCCCCATTTCTCGTTGCCGATGTGCAACGTGATTAATCCTAACAATTCGAATTGTTGGACGCCGCCGTCGCGGCCCATTGAAACGTTTAGTTTCTCCTCTTGTTTCAAGTGGACGCTAAAATAAACGTTTCAGAAATTGCTCAGTTTAATAATGTTCTACCTCTTACTCGTCTACATCGGGTTTAATTGCTGGAGTTTTGTGCATAACGTTGTTCGCCGTTTGTACAGCAACGTTCTCGCCTTCGTTTTTCAATTGATCGACGAACGATTCGACGTCCTTAGATTTGCCACCCAACTTCATGGCTCGCGTCGATTTAGGAGCTGGTTTCCTGCGAGTTAAGGACAATTAAATGGATTAAACACAATGTATCGTAATTCATACTGCATTGCAACATATGAAGGCGGTTTAATTTCGTTATTCTGTGAAGCTACATCGCCCACGGTTGGTGTTGAATTGTAACCGGTGGAATTGCCGAATCCGCCGCTATTCCCATACGAAACTTTACCGCCCTTCTTGGCGGCTTCCATGCGTTGTCTTTGCAGCTCTTTTGCCTTTTCGCGCATTTTATTTTTCGCCTCCCTCTCTTGAGTCTGACATAAATAAATAAGGATTTTCATGTTTTATTACAGCAATTTGTATGCCCTTTTTACTTACTTGTCTAACTGCTTGATACACTTTCTCTTCATGTGAGTCCATTTCAACATATGTCCTAATTTGTGACAAGTTTACACTTTCTCTGTATCCTAAAGCTACTATTTCATCAAAGGCAAATATCAAATTAAAAGCATTTTCTGCTATTTCACTCTCTTCTAATGTACGGCAATATTCAGGAATCTGTATCCAGAAGAAATGTTATGTGTTTCTGATTATTATTAATCATAAAGTTATACTTACAACTCGTGCAAATAATCTCAATGTCTCTAGGTCCTCTAAAATGTTGCTGGCTTTTGTTGTAATCAAAAGCATATATAATCTTTCTAATGGCTGGTATACATAACGAACCGAATCCGTTTCGACAAATGTGTGTTGTGTGCCAGCAGGTATAAGTTTTGGAAAGGCTGACAGTAAACCTTCTATCCGAGCTTTTGTCATTTCAACAAATTGCCGGGACACAATCGCTAAAAGATTTAATTAATATGCATTAGATGTGTCTATTTACTTAATTGTTAACATACTTTTTCCAGCTTTTGTGCAAACCGCTGCCGCGATTAAAACCTGAAATTTGAAGACGTATTTTCCAATTAGTATAAGACTCTTTACTAAGAAACCATGCTTTATTATTATATAGAATGCTTACCATTTTGGATTTGTATTCGGGAATTAACACAAATGGGTGAAATAATAAAAAAATTAATGAAACAAATATAAATTACAATATTTTCCACACATTACACCCAGCAATACGAATAAGATGACGTTGATGTCAGTTGACGTAGAGTATAATTATTTGATTACCATGAAATTAGTAATTTACGACAAGACATGGAAGATTCTTGTTATTTTTAGTAATAAATTGCAGCAATTTATATTAGTTTCCAATGAAAAATTTCGATTTTTAAAAATTAATGACCTCCTTTAATTTATGTAGGAAAGTAATTTTATATTTTAGCAATTTAATTTGAAATTTCTAGGGACATTTCAGGTACAAATCCAACTATCTTAAGATAACGAACATACCCTATAGTGAACAGATTGTTGATAAGGTTTGCTTTAAATTTACAATTTATGGTTTAAAAGGATTGTTTATACATCGAGAATCCTTTAATCTTGCAGGATGGCAGATAATATTAAACGTAGAAGGTAAAATTTAAGAGAATTATTCGACTATGCTGGAATAGTAAACCATTTTATGGTATATTCCTTTAAGATATCCTATTCGATATATCTATGCATACGTATAAATTATTTTGCGCTTTTTAATATTGTCCATTAATTAATGTTACTTGCGAAAAGATAAAGTTTCGATGAAGCATTGGAAATGGCTTGGTTCGAAATAATTGCTTTAAATAGCTGGTATTATATTACTGTTATTAAATATTCCAATAACTGCTATTATTTTAATGTAGGTGCATGGGTGAAGATAGTTTGAATGTAGTGGTCTAGTACTTTGTATACATACTGTTAATTATAAAAACATTGCTATATGACTGAAATTTTAAAATTTTGAATTTGTTTTAGAGTGGAAAATGAATCAACAATTACAACTACTAATAATACATTAAATTGTCAAGTAATAACAACACAGAACTCTTCAACTGATGGTAGTCAAACTGTGGTTCTTAATCAGTTACCAATTCTATCTAATCAACAGTTAATTTATTCCATACCCCAAGTGCAAAGCTTAAATGCTAATGTAAATGGTCAACAATATTTAATACTTATACCAACTACAGAGAATGTGAATGGTCAATCTGCCACAGTTACTTTACCAATACAAAAGGAACCTGGTGTTGCAATCAAATCAGAAGGAAAATCTGTGATACAGGTATGTTTCATTAATTTAAAAGAATTCAAATGAATGATGCTGTTATTATTCATCTCTTAGGTACAACAGAAAACCAACAATAATGTACAATACAATTCTCAAGTTATTGAAATACAACAACCATTAAACAATGAGCTATTAATTGTGAAGAATGAAGGAACAAAAGTGGTGACTAATAAAAATAACAATCTTGCTTGGAAATCACAATTGTATAGATGTGAATATAAAGGATGTACAGAAATATTTCCATCATTGCATCAAAAGAAACTGCACTTGGAAACACACATATTCCCAGAAAGTGAGGAATACAAATGCAGCATTTGTAATATGCTATTTAAGAAGGCCATTGAGAGAAATAGACACATCACAACACACACAATTGTTAACACCTATAAGTGCAAGGAATGCCAAGAGACCTTTCCTTATTATACAACACTGATAAAGCATGTTGAAGGAAAACTTTGTTCAAAGACAAATCCCTTGAAATGTTCATTTTGCAAAGTGAAATTTTACAGTACATATGACATAGCTAAGCATCATAAATTAGTATTAAAGAAATGTGAATTGTGCAATACAAATGTATGTGGTGAACAAGCATACATGGCTCATAAGAGAACATGCAAGATCTAAATAGATATTTATCATCATGGCTTTAAACATAATACAAATTTCTGTTTTATTTGATTATATTTCATTAATTAGTACATTAGGATTAATTGAATTAATATTTGTTTTGATGCATTCATTCTATTTTTTTAATATTCTGCTTTATGTCTATGTAAATAACATAAATTTTCAATAGATTATGCAAATTATATTAGAATTATGTTATTATAAACAATGTTTATATTGTACTAATTAAATAGCTTTTCCTAATTGTTTTATACTTGGAGATTGTGATATGAGACCAATAAATATATGTATTAAATTAATTTATGAGGAACCATTCAGAATTCTTATAAAAACCTTTGAATTCATGGAAATGTAATATATTTGGTTCATTGCTGCATTTAATTATCTCTCAGGTTTAGTTTTCTATTGCTATTCATGATACAATAAAATATATTATTGTATTATGTTTGCTATTGAGGAATTTATATATGAATTGTAAGGTACAAAGGTCAACGTCTGAACGCTGTTTATTACGAATGCTATATAATTAATTGCCGATAAAAGCAAGTTACAATTACAGTAATGGCGTTTACTTTAAGAAATTGTGCAAGAATTGTAAACAAAATTAAGGGTAATTATGTTCATTAACGGTAATTCCATTCCAAATTACAAATTTTACTTTGTTTCAGGTGTAAATATTTTATCTTTAGCTAAAATGTCATCTTCCCAGACAAAATTTGATACATTGAAGGTAACTGTGCCCAAGGAATTTGTTTATCATGTTGAATTAGATCGGCCCAAAGTGAATGCAATGAATCGCACAATGTGGCTGTATGTCTTACATTATTGAATATTTTAGTATTATTATAAACATGGATTTACAGAGAACTGAAAAAATGCTTTGAAGAATTAAATTTCAATCCAGACTGCAGGGTAATTGTTTTATCAGCTGCTGGTAGAATGTTTACAGCAGGTAAAATTGATCAAAATTCTTATCACAATAATAATTTTGAAATGATTCTAGGTATTGATTTGAATGATCTAGTAAGTTTGGCACCTCAATTGGCTGAGCAGACTGATTTAGCTAGAAAAGCTAAAATATTAGTGCCAATGATTAAAGCATATCAGCAGAGTGTGAGCAGTTTGGAATTGTGCAGTAAACCAGTAATTGCTGCCATTCACAATGCATGCATTGGTGCTGGTGTAAATTTCATTACTGCAGCAGACATGAGATATTGCACTAAAGATGCCTATATTCAAGTTAAGGAAGTTGGTATAGGCATGGCTGCAGATGTTGGGGCTCTTCAGAGATTACCCAAAGTCATTGGTTCTGAAAGCTTGGTCCGTGAATTATGCTTCACAGCAAGGAAAATGGATTCATCTGAAGCCCTCTCATGTGGTTTGGTTTCCAAAGTATTTGATGATAAAGAGAGGTATTATGGAATATAGAGGCATTCTGAGCATTTGATTCAATTCTCAATCATTCCAGCATGATCCGGCATGTTGTTGAATTAGCAGTGGCAATTGCTAAGCAGAGTCCAGTTGCTGTACAGGCCACAAAGAAATCCTTGGTCTATTCCAGAGACCATTCAGTGCAGGAGGGACTTGACCATATAGTAAGCTTAATTTTAATCCACCTAAAAATATAATTGTTATAATTATTTTATTTTAGGCATCATTAAACCAGTTCTTATTGCAAAGTGAAGACTTGGCTACCGCTGCCGTGGCACAATTAACAAAACAGACTGACGTTCCATTTTCGAAATTATAATTTGATTGAAACTCGCTTTTAACATGAATATCTTGGAATTTATGATTTATATATATGAAGAATAAAATGCTTTTATATTTCACAAGAGTACACTAGCTTAGTGCCAGGAACATGGAAGAAATTCTCTTGGGAGGTGGCGGTGGTGGAGGTTTTTCATCTTCTACTCTATCGGCTAATAAGTACGAATCCTTCTCTTCCGGGGGTCGGTACTGTTTTAGGAACGTGCATAAAAGGTTCAAACGTTTGTAATTCACTCGGACGACGACTTACCATCAACTGATTAATGTAATATTCGTACGGTACGGTTTGAGTGTGAGGATCGATGGCGATCTCCAACATTTCGTCGAGTTCGTCTTGCGTGAACGGTTCCCCGTCTTGGGTCATCAACGTCGCTATGTGTTCCTTATCGACGTAGCCCTTCTTCTCCGTGTCCAACGTTTGAAAGGCTTCTAATAATCGAGCCGGACTAGCTGGCTGATATCTGCAATTTTTTGCAATGATTGTTGTCTAACAGTCAAACATTGGGCTTGGTTTGGGTTTACTTATGTTCGACTAATATTTGCGATACATATGGCAAAAATTTTAGCAAATGCACACTGCCTGGGGCCGCTGGATTTTCTGTCGCCACTATAATCTCTTGTACTTCTGCTTCCGTTGGACAACAACCTAGCGCCCTTATAATCGTGCCGACTTCTCTAACGTCTACTGTTTTCGTGTTCGAATGATCGAATATCTCGAATACGTCCGCGATTTTCCTTTCCAAATCATTCGTAATTGGTACTGCAATGTTCGATTTTAATTTAACGAGAAAATGAATGTTTGATAATTAATTACCAATTATTTCTTCCTCTTCTTCCATTGCTGTTAGGAGAAGTTACTTTTAGAATTTGACAATAATATTGATTTAACAAATCGTTACCAAGGTGCCCATTGAAATGAAGAAGATTGTCAGTGCTTATTTAAATTAAACGGTTGGAGCTTGATGGCAGAATGAAAAAATGTGATTGCGGTAAGATTTCTTTCGTTTAAAAAGTTAAAAGATTCTCTTGAATCGCCGCTCATTTTCTCTAAATTCCAATTTCAATTGGTAGTTTAAAGGACGCATGACACGTAACTACATTCGTAATGATCACGCATAGAACGAATCCTGGTCCGCCATTTGTAAAATTTGCGCGTGCTTTAGATGCGTGTAGTGTTTGTGTGTGAGGATTTTACGATTCGATTAAAAAATTAAAACTAATTTTTATATGTAAATATGAGTTCAAACATTGACCCTTCAAAGTTAAAAGTTGTTGAATTGCGTGCAGAACTATCGTCCAGAGGGCTGGACACCAAAGGAAACAAACCGGTCTTAGTACAACGATTGAAAGAAGCATTAGAAAAAGAATTAAGTCAAGGTTATAGAAATTTCCGTATTATTATTATCATAGCTAGAGTATCATAATAATTCATCATTGTTGCTGCAATTGTGTTTGATCTGCTCTTTTAAGACTATAATTTGTAAACATCGATAATCTAATTAATAGAAGCGTGTTAAATGTGTACGAAGAAACATCGCGTTTTCGGTTAGATGTTTTTGGAAAGGTTAATAGAATTGCCACATTATTCATATATACCTATCTGTTTTGACATCTTCAATCTATAAGAATCATTTCGATATCATCGTTTTAGAGAATGCTATTTTTAGTAGCTGTCAGCAGAAACTTCAGGATGGATATTATTTGCTTAACATTTCCCATATTAATGACATTACTTATTATATTGTAGGTAGTAATTCTGTAGATGATACAGAAGAGCAACTAGATGCAGCAACCAAGCATGTGGAAGAGCAAAAGACGGCACCAATTGAAACAAAAACTGACGATGTAAAAGAACCAGTGACACAGGAAGTTAATGTAATTACAATCTAATATTATATTTATGTTTGTACATTGACCTTAGCATTCATTTCTAGGCAAATATAGAGAATGTATCAATAGGTGAATCAAAGGTAGAGCCAAAAGCAGAACAAGAGCAGAAGCATGAAGAGAAAGATGAAGAAAAGGTTAGTGAAACAACAGAGGCAAAAGTGGATGAGGTGACAGAGAATGATAAACAGAAACCTGTTGAACAAAAAAATGGTGAAATAACCACAGAAGAACCACCAAAAGAGGTTTGTCACAAAGTTGATTCATTAATTGTAGAAGATTTAATAATTTGGAATGTCATCTTTGTAGGTAAATCCAACAACAGAATCAGAATCTGATAACAATGAAACATCTGGTAACAATGAAACATCTCAAGTGCAATCAAAAGAAAATGTAATAGAAGATGATAGTAAAACAGTGGAGGCAGACAAGGAGGAAAAAGATAAAATTGAGGAGGAGGAGGAGGAGCTGCAAACAAATAAGGTTGTAGAGGAAGAGAAACAAACTTTGGTACCTGAAGAAAGTAATGATGCCACAAAAGAGAATAGTACACCAATGGAAGAAAGTGATACATATATAAATAATGCCTCCAAACAAGAGGAAAAGAATAATGTAATGGAAGTAGATGCTACAAGTGAGAGTAGAGGTGAAAAGAGGAAATGTTCACCATCGCCCCAATGTGCACCAAATAAACGTAGCAAATCGCCGGTGAAAGATGATGAACCTGAAATTGACAATGATAAAGTGCAACTGAGTTGGTGTAAGTAGAGAAATTTTTAAATGTACTGTAGACCTAGTTTTGGAACGACAAAAAAAAACTAGTTATGTAGTTTGGTTGGTGTAGATTTTTTTTTTCTAATTTCGTTAAATATTTCAATCCCCTTATTGCATTTCATTTTAACATTTTTAATTTTATTTTGGACATTAAAAAACATCTATAGGTCTACGGACTTAAAGTATTGTTAGCTTAAATCAAAAAAAAAAACAAAAGATAAAATCTTTTAAAGATTACCTAGAAAGTAAAGTAAAAAACGAGAAAATCCACTGTAATTAGTCGATTAATTTTTTTAAGATGGAACTAATTTCAAATGTATTTTTTGAACATGTTTTGTAAATCATGGTTTGAAATAAATATTTGTTCCTTTACTTTTTCTTTTCTTTTCTACTCCTTCTTAACTTACCTTTTTGATTTTGCGTTTTATGTTTGGTTTGTTTTAACAAAATTTTCTTTAAAATTTAAAATTATCTAAATTTATAGTATTTTTGGTGGTATGAAAGGGGAAAAATCGAAATAATTTTGCAATTGGTGAAATGACAAAATGAATGACCATTTAATGTTTTTGTTTCAGATGATTCCGATCTACATTTGCAAGTCGACAAAGAGACGTTCTTATCGGCGAAACCGTATCATGATGGTGCTTTTGGATATGTTTGGGCCGGCGTTAGGGCAACTCATGGCGTTAAGGACGGCAAAGTAATTATAATTGTTCAAAATGTCAGACACATTTCTAACTCCATAATTTTTTGTTGTAGGTGAGGTTTGAGGTGAAAATTACTGAGAAACTAAAGTTGGAGAATATCATTAAACACCCGGAGAAGAGGAGCCGTAGTGTGGAAGAGAAGAAAGATCAAATCGAATCGAATCCCGATAAGAATAACGAAGAACAACAGCAGGAAACCATTGCAGAAATCACCGAAGAAGAGACGAACAAAGCATGCGAAAAGGACGAAATTGAAGCAAAAATTGATGATGATGAGAAAGAACCAGATGAAAGTGAAGAAAATGTAGAAGAGAAAGCCGAGGAAGAAACAGAAGAGGCGGAAAAGGTAGAAGATGAACGCGAAGAAGATGCAAAACACGTTTCAGAAGAGGACAATGCGGAAAAGAAAGTTGAAATGGAAGTCGAGGACGTTGTCGAAGATGTTGCTCCTACACATTTGATTAGAATCGGCTGGTCTTTAGCGTCGACGGACTTACAATTGGGCGAATCGGAGCACTCGTTCGGCTACGAATCGAGCGGAAAGTTCGTTAACAACAAAACGTTCATCGATTATGGAAAATCCTTCTACGCGGGAGACGTTGTCGGTGCTTACATTGTAATTTTACCAATCAGTCGAACTAATCGAATAATCTTAATTTAAATTTAATTCTTGTTAATTATCTTTCCGTCAGGAAATTAACGAAGAGAACGTTTCAATCGCTTACACCTTAAACGGCGACGTACAAGGAACGGCGTTGACATTTCCGAAAGCGGATTTGCCGGCAGACAATTGTGCCTTCTTTCCGCACATCCTCTCCAAGAATTACTCGTTCGAATTGAATTTGGGCGATCGCGAGGATGCGTGGTACGCGAACGCAGACGAATTGAACGATTACATTTTCTTAAACAACGTAGAAGAGAAGATTGCTGGTCCGGCACGACCCAGTAACAGAGGCGAATGCGAGGTAGAATATTGTAAGAAAATTGAAGAAATCGATAACAATTTTACTTGCATTCCAGGTAATTATGATGTGCGGTCTTCCTGGATCCGGTAAAACACGTTGGGTCGAAGACTATTTGAAACAAAACCCAGACAAGAAGTATACGGTTCTCGGTAATTCATTTCTGCTGAACAAGATGACGGTGAACGGTAATCCGTTGTACAAGAGTCATAAAGATTGCTGGTCGGAGGTTCTCGAGAAACTGACTAAATCGTTGAACAAATTGATCGAAATCGCGTCGCAACGTAAACGCAATTACATCTTGGATCAGACGAACGTGTATCCGTCCGTGCAGCGACGGAAGATGCGCCCGTTTGATGGTTTTAAAAGGCGTGCCGTCGTCGTCGTGGTATCAGACGACGAACAGAAGAAACGACAAACGGCTAGGGACGAAGAGGACGATTCCGAAAAGTACTCGGAGAACAAGATTTTGGAGATGAAAGGTAAACATCTAAGGTTTTGTTAATTGAAAGGTCAGATATATTTATTTTGTTATTTATTACAGCCGGCATGAGCATACCGCAAACGGGCGAATTTCTCGACGAAATCGTGTACGCGGAACTCGGCGATGAAGAGGCGAAAGCGCTCGTGCAAAAGTACAATTCGCAAGGCAAAGATGCCGGCTACGGACCGAGCAATAGAAACCCGATAAAGTCGCGAAACGAGAGCAGGAGTAGATGGCAGAATAAAAGTGAGTTGTTTACTCATTCGTCCGCCGGAAAACGAATCGAATTAATGATACGTTCTGCAGGAGATACACGTGGTGGCAAATACAGAGACCACGGACACCATCATCGCAACAATCGTTACGACAGAAACGATTCGCATAGTAGACACGGCTATTGGTCGGGCCGTTCAGGCGGCGGCGGTAATGGCGGTGGATCATCTTGGAATGCTCGCAACGATAGACGTGAGAACCGGATAAGTCGCGATTACAGAAACAATCGTTCGTGTACGTTTAGAAGGGCAGATAAACTTCGGCAAGCAAATAATTCGTTACGTAACGCTCAGCGACGAATTAAGTTTGTGAGCCGATGTTTAGCTGTAACAACAATTCAGAAAGTCAATTCTAACAATCTCATTTGCAGCTTCAACGCGTTATCCAGATAGAAGTAGACACGAGTCGAGGAAGAGCGGTTATAATAGTAGCAGTACGAGCAACAGCAGTAGCGTTAATCGACGTTCGTCTTATCCATCTGCTCGCACTCACGGCGGTGGCACATGGCAAAGTGGCACGCCTTCGTCCGGTTGGAACAACGGTCAAGGCTCGTCGTCGTCGTCGTCCTCTTGGTCCGGCCAAGGTCCTTCGCAATCGTGGCAGACTTGGAATCAAACGACAGGCAATTGGAACCATCATCAAAGCCAATACAAACCGTATAATCAGCAACAAGGAAGTTACGGTCAGCAGTCGCAACAACAACAGACGCAGGGATACGGTTATGCTAATTGGAATTATTACGGACAATACGGCGGTGGTCAAAATTGGAACTCTCAGGTGAGTACCATAATTTGACAATCGTCGAGATGGGATACTGCGAATTTTATTTTTATAAATTAAGTAATACTTGTTATTTTTTATTGTGCACGTTTGTAAAAAGGAATTTGTTCAAATTCCTGAAAGTGCATGCCCCGTTGTTCTTTGTTAATTTAAGAGAGAACTAACCATTGTTCTGATAATTAGCACATTAATTAATTTAGTATTTTGTTATTATTTTCCACAGTCTAATCCTAAAAAATAATGAGGAGGAGACGGCTGTCGACAAGAAAAGGTGCGAATAATTAATTGATAGAAATTTTAATCGATTTTAAAATTTGCGGTTCCCGATAATACTAGTTTGGAATTGATTAGTTTAAATGTAATTTAACGTGAATACATTTTTTAGGGTCAATCGCATTCGAGCCCTCAAAGCGGACATTATAATCAGCAAGTTACGCCACAACAGCAGGCCTGGGCACAATATTCACAACAATATAATTCGCAAAATTCGCATCAACCCGTACAGAAATAAGAAGAACGGGGGAGAAAGAGATCATTGATAGTAGAAATGTTTTTTAATAGTTCCACGTAATTATTATGATTCTTTTTGTTAAATTCTTGAATGCACATCATTTTGATCTCCTTAAAAAAAATTATAATTTTAGTAAGAAGCAGACAATTTCATGTGAAGATGATTATAAATTCAGGAATTTTCTAATTTAATAAGCTGTCTTTTTTTTGTGCGTTTCTTTTAAATCTTGATTAATGATTGTAAATATTTATAGTACAATTCGAGAAGTATAATATAAAAGAAAAGAGTTATATATGATGTAGAGAGAGAGTATTATTATTTTCATAATTTGATAAAGCAATTGGTTTCCTTCTTATAACATCATTTTAAATAAACTTTCATTAATTTTTAAGTAACTGAGAAATTAACAAGTTATATAAGTAATGAGATAATTTTAAAATGTTATATAAATATTTGTAAATGTAATATAAAATATTACTTTATATAAATGGACTTATATGTGTTAAATAAATAAATTTTCTATACTAAGATTTCGTCATTATTATAATTTTTTAAGAGTCCTATACACCGAAAATGCAACCAGGAATACACTATGAATCTTCCATAAGAAACCATTGAAAGCTTTGGGGCAGGATTTTTCCTTCATTTCAGACTGAATTCTTTAAAATAATGAATCAAATTGTTCATAAATGAAATCTTACGGGGCTGGCACAGCCCTTTTTTTCAGTTTCGCTTTCATAATTGAGAAATTTAAACAAATGTGGTGAAAAAAGGTTGATTTCGCTTAAATGGAATTTATTCAAAAAAAGGCTTCCGACAAGGGAAGAAGCGATTTTTTAATGAATTTTGATACAAGTACTTTTTAAAATCGTTAACGATTAAGGGAGAAATGTTGCCCCAAATGAATTAAAAATTTGATCCCGTAATCTGCTGCCATCTCTGCCAATTAAAATGAAAATTGGGCAAGGCAGCTAATATTTAATAACGCAATTCTGATATATTTCGGTCCCATCTATTAGAATTTCGTCGTAACCTTCAGTGCAGCACCCGAACTCCAGAGGCATTTACAAACTTCAATAAACAAATATTTAATCTTCAAAAATCCTGAAACGAAGATAATTCTCTATCAGTTGAATAAACATACAAAGGGCACCATAAATGTTGAAAATAAACTTGAGCCGATTGTAATTAAATAAAGTTTAATTCTAAACATAAAAATTGACAGAATTGGTTGTTGTATAAACAAAATAGAAAGTTCTTATTTTACCAATCCCAACTTCTTTGCTTCGACTTCATAAATTAATAATCGCCACATTTTTACAACGAACACTTCGGCTTCTTCGTCCAAAACCTGCAATCACAATAGAGCATGGGTAAAATAATGATCGTACATTTGAATTCGTAAAGCTTAAATACCATTTGTACATCTTCTAAGATGACTTGCGGCTGCGATCCAGCCAAAACTTTTGAGCAGATGAAATCGACCAACGTCGGTTCCGGTTCACCAATGTATTCGATGATCTTCTTGTTGATCCACGGGCGTATCTTCTTCTCCATCAAACTGTTATCTATCGCGGACCAATCCAATTGATATGCAAAGAGTGCATCCTTTTCCGTTGGTATCTTCGCTATTAACGATTTAATATGTTTCAGTTTCTCCTCTTGAGATTTCGTCGCCTCCTCGGATTTCTTCTCGCCGTTCTCCTTCTCTTTTTTACCTTTCTTATCTTCATTATAATCTAAAAGAATGAATAGTTAGTTATCAGGTGTTAATGCCAGCTGAAAAAGCATAATGATATAGTTACCTAATGGCACCAATTTTCGTTTCTTCACTTGCGTGTTTGTGTCGTCCTCGTCGGGATTGAATATCTCGCGTAGATCGGTGTTTTTCCTTTTCGGATCGCGTTTCTGGCCGTGCGGACTGAAGACGATCGGTTTCGCGAGCGTCAACTTCATCCCCGTTCCCAAATGAGGTAGTCCGTCGTCGTCGTGACTCGGCGACACGGAATGCCGAGAATCCTCGTCACCCACTTGTACCTGCGTCCACTAAAAAGATCAGCAATCGTTCAATATATAACGGGAAATTAAAACGTATCCGTACTTTGGTCGATTCGCTATGCGTGTCCGAATTGGCGTCCGTTTCCGGCGGCGGCGGATTATAATTATCGTTGTCCATGTCGCTATCGCTATCGATCGGTTCGGCTTCGACGGCGGCCAGTTCTTGCGCCGCTTGCTGAACTATATACCTGAAATAATGTGAGATTACATGTTTCGTCACGTTCGGATGTTAAATTAATTTCCGCACTTTTCCCTCTCCTCTTTCTGCCGTTGCCGGTCACGTTCGCGTTCCGCCTCGCGATCGCGGTCCCGCTCCCTGGCACGTTGCCTCTCCAGTTCGCGTTCCTTTTCCCGTTCGCGTTGCTTCGTCTGATCCAAATTGACGTCGATGATCAGTTTCGGTTTGTATTGCTCGTCCCGTTCCTTCTTCGCCCTCTCGAACTCGGCGTTCGGGTCCTCGAATTCGCCGGAGAATATTTTCGCCTTCAACTCTTCGATTTCCTCGTTCTCTTTCACACGATCGCGATTATCCGACTCCACTTCCTTCATTCGTTCCGCCAATCGCTTCTCTAATTCTCTACCCCTGGAAACGAGTTTAAATCATTAGATGAGCGGTGTTAATGGAATCTTGCGTCGATCGTTTTGTCTTACTTGTAAAATTTGATATCGTCGCGTTCGTCGTCGTAGTCCTCCAAGAATTCCTTCAATCGTTTCGCGTCGCGTTCCTTGTCCTCTTCGCGTTTACGGTCACGTTCTCGGTCTTTCTCGTAATCTTTAGTCTTCCTACGTTCTCGCGTCTCCCAAGCCCTTTACAACGAGAAACATGCAGTTTGTTAAGGATGTTCGCAAGATATCGACACACAATCGCACCTCAAACGATCCTGGTAGGCGGCTTCCTTGTCGCGTGCCCTTCTCTCAGCTTTCTTCTTCTCCTTCGCCTCCTCCTCCATTTCTTTCTCTTTCAGCAAATCCTTCGTGCTCTTCAACTTCTCGTCTCTGTCGCGATCGCGTTCCCTGTCACGTTCCCGATCGCGATCGCGATCACGGTCCCTATCCCGTTCTCTTTCACGCTCCCGTTCGCGTTCACGCAGTTCCCTTTCTCTCTCCCTCTCGCGTTCACGTTCCCGTTCTCTTTCCCTTTCACGTTCCCGTTGCTCTCTTTCTCGACTCCTCTCCCTCGATCTGAAACGATTTCAGTGTGTAAGACGAGTGACGAAGACGTAAATTGTTGCGTTCGTACCTCGACTTGGTCCTTCGCCGTTTCTTCTCATCTTTTTCCCGTCTTCGCGGACTCGGCGAACGCGTCGTCGCCCTGGTGTCCCCCTTGTCCTTCTCCTCCTTTCGCTTCCTGCTCACCTCCTTCTCCTCCTCTTGTTTCTATAAAAGAACGAGAGTTAGTTAATATTGATTGGATGGTTTCCGCAGAGTTGTTAATGTAAGTTAAAAAAAAATAAAAATACGTATGAATTATTTCTCATACCAATTCACGATCACGGACGATAAATATTTCAAATGTATTCCTAACCAATCTGCCAATAAAATAAAAACAATTTCAAAAAAAAAAATACACATGAAGTCAAGTGTTGTGAGAGAGCAAACAAAAAATGATTAAATTAATACCGTGAACTTGTGTAATCGTTAATTCGTTTACAATAATAATATTATTCGTTCGACAAATTATTCAAATTGGAAACATTATTTTCGCACTTGGTACTCACTTCGCGAACACGCAGTAGTTAGGTTTAGCGCGATTCGCGATTGCGAATAACATTTCCAATTGTAAATATGTATAAATTAACAAGAGTAAAAAAATAATTGAATGAGTTTATTTTCTTAGCTAGAGATTTGTTATAATATTCTTACATGTAAGCTGATGGTGTAACTTACTTCTAGCTAGTTACTGATGCACGTTCCTATTGGAGCGTAGGGATATTCCACCTGTAGTCTCCCCGTTTATAAAATTACATGTTTCTTTATCAAATTTAAAGTGCTTTCTTCTTTTCGTCATATTGAAAAGAACAATTTATACGTTCACATTGTCTTTCTTTCATTTCGATAGCACCAACGGACTGTAACTTACAAATACAGTCCGCAGATGTTTCTATCATATCACAAATACAATAAAACTGCTTTAGAGGAACAACCGTTATGGTTCATCAAAAAGAACAGCAATAGCTTTGCAGATCGCTATTTGGCAAACTTACGAGTATGGCTAAAACTACTTTTCCGTCCATACAATCAGAAAATCGCTGGGTCAATTCTAATGTTATTTGGTAGTTGTAACAAAAATAAGTTTGCCAAATGCGCAACTTCTTTTTACACAAATTAAGTCTTCAAGTCACACTTGCACAAAACGGATTCATGTAATAATTAAAAAATAAAAACACGACAATCGTATTTATATAATGATGTATGAAGAATAATAAAATGGTGTGGAAATGAAAATATAAGCTAAAAAAGTAGTCTCATGCAAATGTGAAGTGAGTAATTAACGAGATAATCATAATTTTTAATCAAATTGATATATTTGATGTAAATATATATTTTTGTACGAGTGGAGTACATATTTCACGTTACTCACCAGCGGCGCCCTGGGCCGTGCATTTGGTGGGACTGCGCCGTATCCATATCCTGTTTGGTTTCAAGTACCATATGAGCGCAACCTCAAAGCTATTTTCCCTAATCTAACCTAATCATGTTTGATTTGATATATATTCGGTTTCTTTTTTGGCCCTAAACGTTTCTTTTTGCTATTATTTTTTTTCGTGTTCAAATTCTAATTAAAATCTGAATTTTGCCTAACGCGTTCCGAACAAATAGGCGGACTGTGAGAAAAGTGAATTTCGAAACCGATGCACTGAATAATAATAATCATATCTATATCCTATGCCAATGTTTATAACTGAAGAGAACCTAATATAAGTGCCATTAAGCGTTTTGGCAACGTCTCGCTTATTTTTTTCTTTCCTCTCTTCATTTATATACTCTCATTACTCACCTTCATAATCTCGCGGAATTTCCCGATTTCCCTCGTAATTAGATCCCTTTTCTCTTCTTCCACATCAGCTTCCTCAAGGATCTTATTTTGTTTCTTTAACTCCTCTTCTAAAATACAAATCCAATGGAACAATAAGGAAACGAAATCAACAATATTACGTAATTTGCTCACCTTCTTTTTTTAATTCAAAATTATTCATTTCCTCTTCATTCTCTTTCAATATTTGAGTGATTCTCTCCATAGCCACTTGGTCAATGGCTAATGTCTCATCATCCAATGGTTCCTCCTCTTCAGGTTCATCCTGCAATGGAGAGGAACCTTTCTCCTTTTTCCTTCTTTCAGCTGAAGCATATCGAAAAACACAATTACAATACATCCAAGTGCCATACACACAAGTTACCTTTATATTCATCTAAAACAGTTTTAGTTTTAGCGTCCACTTTAGCAACAAGATGCTTGTCACCGACCATCAAGTGATGTAATATTCTAACTGCACGCAGCCCTGCATCTGGCCCAGCCAATTCACAAAATCCAAACGATTTTACACGTTTCCAACTGATCACTGGGCCACAAGCAGCCAGGACTTGCCTTATCATTGTATCGGGAGCCCTTTCAGTTATGTTGCCTTCAAATCCAAAAACAGTTATATATGAACCAAAGCACATATATCACTCAACTTACCAACAAAGACAGTTACTGGTGGCCCTTCTAATTTCTTAAGCTGCTCACGATTAGGATTTAGTTTAGGAAATGCTCGAATTTGTGGAGCTGTAGTCACTTGTATAGGCACCATCTGATCAATACAAATAATTGGGTGTTTTTTTTTTTAATTAAGCAAGTTTCAATGCACTTACATGCTGCATGGACATAACCGGAGCCATTAGCGGTGGCGGTGGACCCGTCATCGGCATATAGGCCATTCCAGTGGGCATCGGAAGGCCTTGCACAATGGGTGGACGGCCAGGATAAGACATGACGACTGTTTCGCTTTTGCTCGACACGAATCACTTTAAACCGTTAATTCAAGCATTGAACACGTTACAGAACATAGTAACTCGACGAAAATAAGGAACTTTTTGTCAAACACACCCTAGATAAATCGATACTATACGTTTCGAGTTAGTTGATCATCATTGTATGTGTAGCGCGGAATCGTACAGTTTGTTCCCGAAGAAGCACTCACGTTAACAATCGTTAATATTGTTATTATGCAATCGATTATTTATTACTGTAAAAGAAGCAATTTTTAGATTAATATTTTAATTAACTAACAACACAAGACAGATTGCTTTCTACTTTTACTAGTAGCGCCACCAGCGTATTGCAGTTTGGCGTGAAGTTGCGAACGGAAACTTTTCAGAATGTAACCAAGAAGTTTTCAGGAAATAGCGGGAATGTTTGAATGTGCGCACTTTCATTAAAGTTTAAGAAATAAAAATAATTTTAATTTATAAAATTCTTTATTAATCCTCCTCTTTTACAATATTACCTAATGCGACTAAGAGTTTTGAAATAAAACATTTATTTATTGATCAATATAAAATTCACTTCGTTTATGTCTATTTACAATATATATTCTTTCATATCCAATTAACTACAGCATAAAATTAGAAACCTCTTCTAATTTCTCATCGCCGTTTTATAAATAATTATATTTCAATGCTATCTGAATTATATAATAGTAGTTTCGAATAAATTATCTATTTTCATCAGCGAGCGATTCGTTTTAATTAAAGTCCATTTGGTCCATTTCAATTTGTCATCTAATAGTGATTTTTATTTATATATAATATATTTCCTCTCTATAATTTTATTACTTATCATTTTTCGTTTAATTTAATAATTATTAACAATTAATGATAATGATTTATTCTTTGCAATTCATCACAATTGTGTATACAATTTCAATGTACAGCATTTAAAGTTATCATATTCCTTTGAAATATTAGTCATGATTGTCCTTAAGTAAACGTTGGTAATCGAGAACTATTGAATTAACACATGTAGGCTTCTCATTTTCGTTTAAATAATATTTACACGGATGTACGAGCCTCTAACGATAATTGCAATCGATTACAATCGACGTGTGCAAAAAGAAAAAGCGACTTTACGCTCAACAAGAATGAAATTAACAACTGCGTTCGTCTAAGTTAAGCCCTAACGAATTCGAGATTGAGCACAGAGCTATTGAGCAGGGGGATATGTACAATTTTGGCCTATTAACTGTCAATAATTTCCGAGCACTTTCCTCCTCAAAGTTTGTCGAAAGAAACGTGCGCATCCCGCGAATTTTACAACGCTTTCCCCACATTACAACTTCGATCGGAAGCACAATTTAAACGGATATTTACATCGTCGACACGCGAATGTACAAATTAATTCTCCGGTTAAATGCTATTTACAAGTGTAGGCGTACGATTTATTTACAATCGATCTTAAAATATTAATCAGTCGGATGGCGTGTAATCTTTATTGGTGTGCTGCAAGAACAAGTAGATCTGTTTGAACGTCGGCCTCGCGTCGTCGTCCCGTTTCCAGCACTGGCACATCAAATCGTACAGCTCGGTGGTGCAGGCTGGCGGTTTGCATAACATCACCTGCAAGAACAAAAAAAAAGAAGAAAGTGGTAAAACAATAAAAGACCGACGACCGTCGATCTAATTACTTGTAGTTCGCCGCCGTAGTACATGTGCTCGGCGTTCTGGATGACCTTCTCGTTCGTCAGGTTGTGAAAGGGTCGCTCGCATGCGAAATTCAAAATCTCCCACAACGTGACGGCGTACGACCACACGGTACTCGAGCAAGTGTAACGATCCTGGTGGAAATGCGCGAAAGAGGATCGCTTAGAAAAAGAGAGTAACGAACCGTCGTATGGACGTTTTTTTACCAATAGTATGCTCTCCCACGGTAGCCATCGGATCGGCGCTGGTGGCCGGCCGCCGATCTCCGCATAGTCCTTCCTGTATTGCGCCTTGCAGATCGCCACGTCGGCGATTTTAACGATGTACCCGTGACCGACCAAACAGTTCCTGAATTTCAAAGAGATGAGAGAGAGTTGCAGAGATAGATGGTTAGGTTTATATTCAATTTTGCAATTCTGCAAGAATAACACACACACACACACGTGAGACTTTCCCGTCAATTACCTGGCGGCCAGGTCCTTGTGGACGACGTGCTTCGACTCCAAGTACTTCATTCCGGACGCGATCTGCGTGGCCATATAAACGAGCGTTTCGACGCTGGAAAACGAAACGTATTCGTAGGATTAACGTGCGCTAAACGGTAAACGATTCGTACTTGATCGGATTGTCCGACGAGCGGCCGTTGCGGTTGGCCAAGAACTGCAAATACTGCGACAGGTCGCCCATGTCGCCGTACTCGATCACCGTCCACGGCGGTTGCTCGCTCGTCACGATGCCGAACACGCGGCACACGTTCGGATCGCACAGGTTCGCCAGGAATCGGATCTCTCGCAACGATTCCAACGTGCCGACGACCGACGACGTCGCCTCGCTCTTGATCCGGTCCGCGTTCGTCGTCCGCACGGCAACGATACGGCCGACGTCCGGGACGATGTCGTCCAACGAGTTCGTCTCGTAGAGCGTGATCTGAAGTGCAAAAAGTTTAAGCGGAAATTGTCGAATTCAGTAATCGGCGAGCAAACCTCGCCGGCGTGACAGCAACCGATCTTGTCGACGGCCGTTAACGCGTAACGCGGTATCGGCGTCAGTTCCACCTCGCGGCAATTGTACGAATGGCCCATACTGGGCGCTATGTTCCAGCAGACGATCGGCGGCGGAATCTGTAAAACCAAAGATGTAAACTTGGTGCTGGAAACGGCTCTCTCCTTTAATAAATCCGCAAAGAATTTGAGGCTCTCAACTTTGAGGAAAAGCTTTTAAACTCCAATTTTAATTGATAAGGAAAAGCTTCGAGTCGATTGGACTTTTTTCTGTGACAAATCGTACCCTATGTTTTTCCCTCGGCGCGGTGTGATACCGCTTCCGGTTGGGCGGATCGGTGGACACGGGGAAATGATTGCCGATCAATTTCGACTTCGGACTGATCAGCGGCGTGCTCTGCAAGCTCCTGTAATGCAACGGCGTGGCGATCGTATTGGCGGCCGGCACCAACGTGGCGCTGTGATGGTGCGACGGCGTCGACGTGGTCGGCAACGGCGGCACTTCCGGCGGATCGTCGCCGTCGTCGTCCGCGACGGTCGTCGACAGACGCAACGTGGCGTAGTTCGGCGTATAGTACGAATTGACCAACGGCGAGCGGTACTGCTCGAAATCGACCGGCGACGAAGACGTGTCGCCGGGCACGAGCGGCGACGGCTCTTGCGTGACCGGCGTCGGATGGTTGCTCGTCGACGTCGCGTTGTTGCCCGGCGTCAAGTTCATGAGGAGGTCCTGCACGCCGAATTGCGACCGACACGTTTAGATGTAATTAAATCTCGGTTCGTAATCACCTTCATGTTGATGGTGACGCCGAACGGGTTCCTCAAGAGCGTCGGCGAGCCTCCTTGCAATTTGTGTCGCCTGCTCAGGAACAAGATGATGAGGAAGACGACGAGGAGCAGCAGCATGATGGCCGTCAACACGCCGATGATGACCTCGATGTAGCCGTCGCCCTCCTTGCGTGCTGCAACTTGAGGAAATCGCGCGATTGATCACGTGTTTTCTCTGCGCCTCGCAACAATCGAAAGCTCAACTTACTAGTCTCGAACGTTTTCATTGCCGTGTCGCCGTGCGACGTTATGACCAGTTCGGTTTCCTCGGAGTCGACGTTCTCCTCTTCGGTCACGTTAAACGTGACCGGTGCTGCGAGGAAGCGAACGCAAAAAAAGAAAATGATTAGAAAAGGGGAAAATCATTTCGTTGAACGTTAATAACGACGATGGTAGACGCGAAGAGAGTTTAAAACGCCCGTTCAGACTCGCTCCGAAGATGTCGAGATTGGGCACGTTCCACTCGGAGAGCGCCCCGCGAGAATATTTGCCTACGTAAGCGCGCTGAACGTGTTCGAAGTTTCTTTCGCGAGGAGGCAAAGCAGAAAGCGTACGGTTTTTAAGTGGTCTCCTAAAATGTGTACTCGACGGATTAAACGAATGAATGGGCGACGGTTAAGAATATATTAGGAGATGACGACAGTGATAAATTAAGAAGCATATTTCCATTCTTCCTATTCCAGTCCTCTTAAAAGGACGAACGGATTCGCGCGAGTGACAGCAATGTTTTGGCATTAATTTTGTTAAAAATTAAATCGGTATTAATTAAGATATGATTACTTGATTCGAAGGTGACCTCGCTGAGCATGATCCATCGATCGGCGAAGAAGAGACGCAATTTAACGAATCGCGCGATACGATGATGGAGATGAATGGACACGTTCCGTGCGTTCTCGGACGTTTTGTCCGGTGCGTACGTGTAGGACAACGTCGGCCCGTTGAAATACCGGCCGCCGATGCTGAAGGTAGTCTTCGCCTTCGAGAAAACCTGCGGGTAGAGAGAGGGAGAGAAAGAGAGAGATCATTAATTATTTCCGAAGCGAGCGACGAAAGCTAAATTCGCTTTTCTTGCTGTTAACAAACCAACGAATAAATAGCGGTGAAATAAGCATGCGGAGGAGGTAAAAGAGGAAGAATGGACGTAATGAAGGTGCAATTATCTAGATCTAAACATCGGGTTGCAGGGAGTTTATTTCAGTTTTTTTCGTTCAGCAACTTACCTGAACGTTCCGACTGAAAAAGTTGTTCGTGTACAAGTAGACGGCGCTGAAGTTGCGAATCTGGTCGAATTCGAACAACAGTTCCACGTATCCTTGCGGAAACGAATCGTTTTTCCATGCTATCCAGCCATTACCTAAATAAAAATTTGATTCTTCAGTCTACCAGTTCGATTTTGACATTCGCGTTGGCAATCAATAAAGAGAAAGAGAAAAAGGGCGAAGAAGTCGAGGGATGATTTGAATTTCATCGGTTGTTTTCGTAGGATTGTTTTTTAACGTACCCACAGGAAAAAAAAACTGTTTTTCGCGAGTCGCCCACGAATGAAAACGATATATTTGTCTTGTTCCTAAATAAGAAAACTCCGCCAATATTTCAGTTAATATTTATGTTATCATATAAAATAGGATAAGTTTGAAATATTTGTAAAGTTTTAGATTTTTTTTGAGCTAACGTACGAAAAAGAAGCAACAAAAATTGTTATGAAGTCGTATCTTAAACTAAAAAAAAAGGAGCTTATTCTTCTACATCACCGTAAACCGAAAGATATTATTACGTTGTAAACATTCGTTGTTGTTGTTGTTAGTGTACGATTAAATTTAATGCGAAACTTTTCAAATTGGCTCGAGCAACTTTATCTCTGACACGTGTTGATATTTCTAATTGGATTATACGGGATGAGCGAGAATTTGGCAGCAAAGAAAACGTTCAACTACAATCTTCGCCCACCATCAAACTTTAAATTTCAACTGTTAACAAAACGTTGATTTCATAAATTGCCACCGAGTTGATCGTGCCAAACCTTTTCCCAGGCCTTTGTCGAGGCGAAAATTATCGGCGCCGGTCTCGCCGTCTACCAGTCGCCCTAATCCGCCGTTTATCTCGTTGTTGACGCGCTTCCCGTCGTACGAACTGTCCCATAATCCTTGCGTCGTCTCCGAACTCTCCGGAGCGCCGTACGAAATGACACCACCTGTAATTGGAAACGTATACGTCGGCTTAAGCATCAAGAAACGTTTGATACGTTTAGGTCCACTCCGAGAGCATCCATGAGGACTTTTTGCAGGAGTTTTGTAGTTAATTGAGGTCACATTTATTGCGGAATCAATAAAGAAATGACTTATTTATTTATCCGATGAAACCATCAATTTCGTGGCAGACGTTCGGACGAATTGCATTCCATTCATGCGGACAATTGCGATGGGAAAGTGGGCAACCTCGCGAAGGGGCGGCCGACATTATAATATCGTGGTCCGGGAAACGGATGGGTTTTTACGAGCGGACAACGTTGATTTCCGATGCCCTTATTCCTTTATTTTATTGCATTCTGGATTATATTATACGTTCTCAAATTGATATACACACGTACATTCTTCTTGCGATTGCGACGGACCTTCCCGGGGAATTTCAGCCAAACGACTACGTGATAGCGTCCTTATGGTCCGATCCTATCGGTTTTATAACATTTTTGCGGCCTCTATCTTCGCTCGATTGTTATTGAAAATGTTTGGCAACCGCGCGGGTCGTCGTGATAATGAATTTTATGCAGTCAACGGAAGAAGTGTTATTTCTAATGGGGAATCGTTGTCGCTGCGTCATATGGCCGGGGACTTTCGTTGCGCGCAAATTTAATAATAATATTAATAATAATTGCACGTGTTAAACAAAATTTGCGCTCACTTCTTCCCCCGTTCCCTGCTTGGAACTTAATTAATCGCCTGTTTATTATCGAAGCAGGTGCGAGCGGCGAGAGAGTTTCTTATTTATAAATCCCCGATGATCGTAATTCATATCGCGCTTTACGCTTCTTTTTTCAGCAGGTATCGTTTATTAAATTGCCGGTGTCCTATTTCCCGTTCTTGCTGCTACTTTGATTTTTACGTGTAAAACCGTTTATTCCTTTTTCTCGCTACCGTTGAAAAAAACGTTATTTGTTTATGACAGACGGAGTAAGAGATGGCGAAAGGCGGTGGAAAATGTGGCGAAATGCGAAAGAACGGGAGGCGGACGACCGTCTCTCGGGCGTATGTACGACGTCTGCGGAATTAAAGATTTATTTTCAGTTTGAAGAGGGGTTTTTGCATTAAAAAAAAGGGCAACGAGCGAAAAGGATCGCGTATTAAAATTGATCCGATTCCGAAATGAACGCTGTAAATTTTGATTTCCACATAAAACGTGTCGCGAGAGAAAGAGGAATATGGCTCGGAGTCGATGATTTCCGCTTTTCGACGTAATTATTTTCAATTTTTTGTTGCGCATTAATTACGTGTATTACGAATGGGAGAATTATTTAAAACGGACGCAGACAGTGAAATAACAGAAGTTTGAGTTTCGTTAATGGATTTATAATAAAGCGAACTTTATAATTAATCAATGTCAGATTCAATTCCAAACAAGAAATGTATGGCATATATATTACATGGTATTTTAGATGGATTTATATCTGAGCATTTATAATTAATCGTTAAGATCTCTCTCTCTCTCTCGCTCTGTTATAATTTCGAGACCATTACCCAAAATATAGTTTATTATAACAGTGATGTTGATGATGATGATAATATCGACTTACCCTCATAGAGGCAACCGAGAAGTTCTAGACGTAAGCAAACGGTACGTCGATGGACGCTGTAGGGTAATATGCGAACTTTACTCGCAAATATTGCCGGCATCAATCGATGACTTTCAACCGATGCCGTATCGCTATTGCCGCGTAGAATCTGCACATGCAATGAGAACGAGATAAAAACAAATTAGTAATTAGTTTTAGTAGGAAACAATTTGCGACAATTCCAAATGATTATTCTTTTCGAATTGGCGCAAGCTTTTCTTTTGGTTGTTAATAACGAACGGTGGGAATCGAGAACAATCAGAATTGGATTATTTTCGAACCGTTTGCGTGCTATTTGAATAGACAACGGCATGAAGGAGAAAAGCACCGTATGACACGGTCAATTGTACGTGCAGAAAAAACGGGGCGAATTGTATAACGACTAGGGTCGACCTACAAATCGCGGGGCTGAAGAGAAATGTAAAAATAGAGCAAACGAAACGGGGGAAAAATGATTATTAGATTTTATTTGCGTGGTCTTTCCAAATTGTTATTATTGTTGTTGTTGTTGTCGTTTATTTTCGCTTTTTATTGTTTACATTAGTGAAATGGCATTTCCATTTAGTTGTTGTTATACGTTCGCCTTATTAAAAGGCCTTATCTAAAACCGAATCTTATATAAATTTGTTTTATGCAAATAGATAAAGAAATTCGTTTACTAATTCGTATTCCGTTCGACGTCGGAGGGCTGTGATGGAACGGATCCTTGAATCTTTAATAGATTTCTTGCCGTTCTCCTCGGATTAAATACGAAGAAATTATTTAATCGAAAAACGGAAAAAATGAAAACACTGAACGGCCGAACGAAAGGAAATTTATTTAAATAATTGAGATGTAATAGTTTCGTGTTTAGTACGAAATTGCACGCAATTTATTATGATTGATAAATTTATTCCAGTCCGATTTTATAAAGCGAATTGTAAATCAGCCTCATTAAAAAAAAAGTTTAATGGGCTTCCATTACTTCGCTCCCATTTTCCTTCTTCCTTCTTCTCCCGCGCAGTTTAAATAGAAATATGATAAGTAATCGATCGAGTTATAAAAACTAAAGCACCTTGTTCATTTAATTTATAGTCATTTAACTTTTCGCATAAAAGTTTATTTTTGACATGGATTTAAATAAATTTTTCGTACATCTTACTTCTAATACAGATTTCCTTGTCCTCCATAAAAGGGCCCACATAAAAACGTCAAAGATTCGACGCTCTGCGGAGTGATTGATTGACGATTTAGGGAAACGTTGATTTTCAGCAGAAATAAAAGTTGTTCGTGTTTTATTATTATCACTTTCGTTGGCTTTCATCCTTTTTACTTCTCACCTGTTCCACGCTTTCGGTTTTTAAAAACACATTTACAGTTTTTACTTTTTTTTTGCAAAAATTCTGACGCATTTAACAAGCTGCCGAGTAAAGATGGAGCAAAAAACAGTGTTGAGAATAATTCAAAACTTTTCCTTCTTGTCACTTATCCCGTGTAAATCGGTTTTATTATAAGTTTGCAAAAAAGAAGAAATCGCAATTATATTATCTTCACACAGATAGAAACGCAAAAAAGGACGAGAAACTAGATAGCGAGGAGAGAATAATTTAAAATTCTATTCACACAAATCTCTAAAGTCACGTGTCGATACTTTTCAATTGTACAAAAGATGAGATGTTATAGTATCTTTATTTCTTTATTCTTTCCTTCGACGCGAAAAAGGTTCGTACATTTTGTTAGTTTGCGAACGGCAAAAGGAAGTGTATAAGAACAAACCGTTGTATCATCTCTAGGAAGAATGCGAACGATAGAAATGTGGGTTAAGTTGACGTTCAAATGATAAAACCTCTTAGCTCCATTTCTGCACATACGAAGACACGCAGTAACCGTTCGATAACAACGACGTTAATTAGTTTCATATCGAACCCATAACATTTTTGATTGCGCAACTACACAACATTTTATTGGTGCACATCAAAACAACATTAATGCATGCACGGAGAACGTTGGTTCTAAATACGAGCGTAACCGCAAAGTTGGTTCGCGGTTAAACAGTAATTACACATAATGAGTCTGTTTATCTGTTTCTGCATAGACGTACACGTAGAGAGAGAGATATTCGCAAATTATAGTACGTAGTATACGGCGAAAATGCATCGAATTAGTCATTTGTCAAATAGATTACATAAGGGCCATAATTGCGTTTTGCAACGATTCGCAACGTTCGTTCTTTTATTTCGATCGGTAACGGCATTGAATTGCCAATTTTGATTAGCAAATATCAAAGGCCTTCCACTAGTCATTTGCACCAGTGATGTGTTTATGGTCATTTTGCACTAATCGTCGAAACAAACTCTTAAAATCGCTTTAGAAAAAGCATCGCCATATAAGCCCGGCGCCTCCACCAAATTTCCAATATGATCGTTCGTCGGCTATTTCTTCGTTTTCGCTGCATCACAGTAGCAAATTAACTTTAAATGATTGACACTACGTTTGCAAGCAACAATTTCAAACTCATGGAAGTATATTTTGGGTAAAATTACGGATTTTACTCACATGTTTGCCGTCCCATCGCTTGTATTCCTTCCATTCGTCGAAACCCAATCGCCAATACTCGATCGTATACTCTTCGGCGTATTCCTGTCCTCTGCCTCGGTCGTATCGCCCTTGCGTTTGCACGCCGCTTATCACGTGCACGTCGCCCAGATCGACTTGCAAATATTCCCTGATGCCGCTCTCCACTTGCTGTTTCGGGCACCAGCCGCCGCCAGCCTTTTCCACACGTAATCTATCGACAACAAGAAGACAATTAGTTTTGCACTTTTTAACTTTGATTGTAACGTAGTTTAATGGCGATGGCATTAAGTGAGATGGAAATGAATTCGACTGACCGATTTACTTAAAAGCGCGTTAGTCTTGTGGATGTGCAGAAAAAAAGGGTAAAGAATGAATAAATTCATGTGCGTTTCGTTTTTCGTGAGATGGCCAAAGTAGATTCTGAGCCCTTTTCATCATTAAGGACAGACGCTCCGGCTCTTTTATAAATCCTTAAGGGACCACGGACCCCCCAACTCGCCTCGGACCCAACACATAACGCCTCCGCCTCGTGAATCGTCTAATCTATCCCCTAGGAATTGCGTGCGATTGTGTGTGAGAGTGTGTGTTTGCATGTAATATTCTTGGCAGAACTCGAAGCCACGCTCATTTATATTGCGAGAATAAGGAGCGAAAAAGGGCAAAAAGTTCGTATTAGCGAAAGTTTCTGGAATGGCCAAATTCGTCATTCGCTTCTCGCGCCCCATTTACTTTATCGCTTTTGTTATTGCGAATTGTTCGATAACATTTTGCAAAAAAAAATGAAAATATAGACATGTATCGTATTTAAAGGAAGGAAGTACAATGCGCGAGGGATTTTCGTGTATTTCTCTTTTTCGCCGTTCGCAAGGAATAAATTGACATGACGTGGCATCATGTTTGAATATCAAAGAGGCATTTTGTCGCCGGCTGAAGTAGGTAATTGACATAGAAGTTATGTATCGCTTCGGGAGAGAGAGATTTTATAGTCGACGACGAAGAAGAAGAAAAACAGTCTTAATTTTCGAGTTAACTTTAAACTTTTTTAGCAAACTAATTCGTAGAAACAGTCTTGAAATTGCAAATCGTTCAAGTAACAGCAATTTGCTTCGTCCTCAATGAAATCTTCGCGCGTGTGAGTGCGGATTATTTCTTCAGGATGGCATTGCCAAATTACAGGACACCGACTTGTTCTAAGGCTTTATAACTGCTTTAGCAGTAGAAGTACGATAATAATAGAACACTCGCCGTTCGTGCATATTTCTAAATGTCGACTGGTATTATCACTCCCGGGGCAACATCTTGATTTACTGCTTTCCACCCCTGCCGCCCTTGCAACGTCCATGTGGAGAACACTAAATAGAGAAAACAGTGCAAAGGTCCCCGCATGTACGAGTGTAGGGGGCTGCGTCCCCAGAGGATAAGGGCTCATCCTCGACGTTGTATATGGGGTAGCATTTTTTATTACTGTTTTCGTTTCGTTTTTCAAATTTATTTGCAAAGAAATAAACAAAAACAAACGGGAGGCTTGCAAGCCAAAAGGAAAAAGTTATAATTTTGATTACAACTTGATGGATAATAAACGCTTTTCATAAATCTAAAGTGGAAATAATATTTTCATATCAGGAAGTTCGTAAGCATTTTTTTTTAAATAAGGAAAGGCCAAAAGGAAGCTCCGTATATAAAGAAAAGGGGTGAATTTCACGAGGAAATTACGACCCCATATCACACACCGAAACGGATCCCTTAACGGCGCTCACACGGGGGCGCACACGTAACGTGTGCGTGTGGCGCACGTGGGGGTCCTTGTTTGGATCGCAAACAAAATGGGGAAGAAGAAGATGTCGTTGTCGCGGTTATGCTCTTGTTCCTCTTCTTCGTCTCCGTCCATTATTTTCGTCTTTCTTGCCAGCCCGCCCCAGCCATCGTCGTCAGATTTAATGGAGCCCTGGGACGTGGGGGGCCACAAATTGACGGGGTTTGCGTTAACATAACGATGATGACGACGATGCCTCGGTATTTATTATTCTATGCAACTTTCTCTCTTTCTCTCTCGATAATTCTGTTCTCGCACATGTACGGCGATTTCTGTGTTGCAATAAGTATCAATTGTTATTCGGGCTTTGATGCGATGAATTTAAATTCGAATTAGATGGCGAAAAGTCTGTCTGTGCCGCGAAAGGTAATAATTTACTGTTATCGTTATTAATGGGCGAAAAGTTTTAATTCACTTCCACCGAATCGATTCTTAATACGATATCGTGTAATAAAACGTTGCAATTAATCAAAGAAACTGGTGAACCGCGCTGATAACGAATATTATTTAATTAGGCTTAAAATTCGGGAGATCGCAGCCTCTTTATTTGCTTCCAGTCTTCGGGCACGTTAAAAGGTCCAACGAGCGACAGGTGAATGAATAATCCGCACAATTGCTACTAACTGCTGTCGTTTAATAACAAATACTTTTAAGTTCACTTATTCGAAACAGTTTTTGCAAGAGCCATCTTTTGCAGACGTTGAATAATTTCGTTATTAAAGAAACGCAACACGAAGAGATTTGTGTTTGCAAAAGCACGCAAATAGAAAGAGGCAGGTTAATATAAATTGTTTACCGAGGTGGCATTCGTAGTGGATGAAAGAGGAAATTGATGGATAGATAATATATGAAGAGCGCGTTCTAATTGAAATGGATGCATGTTAGATTAGAGGTACGTTGGAGTAATAATAATAACGTAATTGAATCGTTATCCTAGAATGGATGGCAAAGGAGAGAAGAGGAAGAGAATGAAGCAAGATGGAGATAATGGAGCTTTGGAGAAAACGTGGAAAATTGAAAAAGAGAATGGAGGAGAACGCTTCGCATTTTACTATTTATCAGTTAGTAGTAGTAGTAGTAGTAAAATATGAATGCCTTTTAAGAAGAGTAGAGGAAAATGTGTTTGATGTGATAAATTACCTGCCATTTCGAGGACCAACATTAGGTACGTACGAAGAACTGGCTGTTATGGCATCGTCTGGTATCGCTCCAGACTCCATTCCGAGCGGTTCGTTACATAAACCTGTAACAAACATACGTTACACTTGATTTCATTCGCTTAACGATCTCTTGGCGATGACGACGACGACGATCGTTTCTATTCTCATTTCGCTCTAGCTTTTTTGTTTAACTTTCCTTTGCGATTTGATAAGTGGGTTAAACGAAGATTATTTCATTTCTCTAAATCTTGCCTCCTTTTTGCTCTCTCGCTCCTTTCTTTTCGAGCCGTTCCGTGCGAAAACAGAGGGAGATAATCGTTTCGATAATTATCGTTTAATTCAATTAAACGCCATTGTTCCGCATCAGTTGACGGTTTTATTAAAATTGGATAGGAAATGGCGCGAGAAACCGATTTGCACGAGGAATTTGCCCGGTTTGATAAACGAAAACGATTCCCTTCGATTTTTCCGTTCCTTTTAAACAGCGAATAAACAGATCGAATTTTAAGAATGGCAGCGGGCGATTAAGCGTAGTTTCACGGAAAGAAATCCGCGCCCCATTAATAATAATTTAATTAATTCGCCGAGTTAAAAACGTAGCGCAAAATTTTAAAGAGACACCCTTCCGTTGTCGCCACTATTTCACCCTCTCGTTCGCTCGCGCCACCTTTCATCGCTCCTCCTTTAGTCCTATTATCTAATTTAAATTCCCTTTATCTCCGCTCCGTCATATTTTTCCTTCCCATTCTTCGTCGTCGTCGGCGTCGCAGTTGGAACTTTGTCGATTTAGCTCTGCGGTTATTATTGTGACGTTTACCCGTTCGAACGGCGTTTGGTGCGGAAGTGCGGCGGGCGACGAGGAAGAAGAAGAAGAATAAGAACGGAAGGAAACCCTTTTCACTAAAGAGTTTATGACGGCTGAGCCAATATTACAATTTCTAATTGAATTCGTGATTAATATCTACTAGACTTTCGGTTCTATTCGAATTCGCGTTCTAGTCGCGAATAATATCGCAACTTCTTATTTGCCCGGTTCTTTTCACGTTTTCCTTTCCGCATTATATCTGTGTGTGTTAAAGGGAATAATGGCGGAAAATAAAAGAGGGATAGACGTTAAGCTTTGAATGCTGACGAAGTGAACTTGCGAACTTATATCGTTTTCTCACGCTGATTTTATCATCTCTTTCGTCTCGTTCCCATTCATTGCTTCTTCTTCCACTTTCGTCCTTTCTTTTTATTCGCTCTAAATCTCATCGTATGCATCTCACGTCTATCATCATATTTGAATCTTATTTATAACGCCTTTAACGCCATGTGCCACATAATACTTATATCCGTATAAATCGTATAAAAGTCAGGTGGAAATTCGTATTTATTGTACCTACACAGATATTTCGTACTCATTTCTTTTTGCCAATTTCACTCGTTCTTTTTTTTTTGCGCTGGCATATTTATATGAAAATTTTCCGGTCAGATTCGGTCTTTGCACGTTACTCGCGAAGATTTATTCGACTCGAGATGTTTAAAGGCGTAGAAGGAAAACTTGGAGTTATTCGGTTGTTTTTCGGGTTTTGCCCAGAGTTTGGCTCTCCTGTTGGGGCCGTACGTTAAATTATCCGGTTGGTTATTAATCATCGTGTGGGGGGCAAATTAGCGAATCGATCAATCAATGGAGTCGACTGGAACCAACAGGGTTTCCCTCGACGCGCCTCGTTTTAATAATGAATAATAATCAATTGCCGCGAAACGTTCGATTAAAGTATTTAAAATTCGCGCACCGATCGATGGCGTAAGCGAGTTTTTTATCCGTTTCAATTTTGCCAAATGAATATTCGTCTGCATTAAATAATCGATAATGACCGATTAATTAATACCTGACGTGTTTCGCATTAAAACTGCATTATGAATATGCAGGAGTTTAGATGGAAGCAAAAAGTTAGATGTAGCTGTAAGTGCGAAGCGTTGTAAATTTCGTATTCGGTTGTTTGAAAAAAAAAAATAGAAATTTTGCATTAGGATTTGTTTTATTGTTTTGCAAACGTTAGATAACCAACAATGACGAGAAAGAAGACAAAGAGGAATGAGAATCGTTCGAACGATACACAAGTGTAATGAGCCAATTAATGATCGAATTCGGTAATGTAATTAATCATGTTTTCCGTTTCTTTTCCTTTTGCAGACGATTATTCGTTTGATTTCATTAAACACATTTAAAATTGCGATTAAATGGCACGCAGATCACAATTCGGAAGGATTCAAACTAAAAGAATAACGCCCATGCAATTAAATAAATGGGCAATGGAAAGTATATAACAATTGAGTTGAAATTGAATTAAAATGCGACTTCTTTCATTCGTTAATTGTCCTTTAATTAATCGCTGTATTCGCCTGTAGAAAAAATACTTTACTTAAAGCAGAAATTGCAATAAATAAACGAGTGCTAATGACAGACTGCAAGTTGGTGTTCATTTTTCCTTTATAATTTGCAAAACAATTTTCATGACCGTTTGGCCATTTACATTTTTTTCTTAATTGTCAATAAAAACTCGATCTCTTTCATTTCGACGTGGAAAGTTTTTCTTTGTAATGTCGGCGACGTCGATAATTAAGGTTCGTTATAATCGAGGATCGACGACCGTTGTCACACGTGCCAATTACTTGCACATGTCGTCAGTTAATATTAATTAGCTGCGGTTTCTATTGGCTATTTTCTGATACAATTAGAAACCACAACTTAGGTCTACAACGGACGTATATTATTACTAATTAATAATTCGAATTAATAATCAACTAATTACGTTAGACGACTATTTCTTATGACAAGCAGACGAAACGTGTATTCGAGTGGACTTAAATGGAACCAAAAGGGCAAAAAGTTCGAACAATTACTTCGTTTTTGCTCCATCTTTTCTCCTTTATCCAATCCTTCTTTTTCTATTCTGAGAGGGTTATCTAGCGAATTAAGGGTGTAATTTAATATACAATTTAATTGACTTTGTAGACGACATCGAGTAATTCGAGGCGAGTGGTCTCGAAGAATTT
This sequence comes from Hololepta plana, assembly GCA_963695495.1. Taxonomy (NCBI): domain Eukaryota; kingdom Metazoa; phylum Arthropoda; class Insecta; order Coleoptera; family Histeridae; genus Hololepta; species Hololepta plana. The sequence goes on along the minus strand of OY968837.1, from coordinate 8,219,281 downwards.
AAAACGATTCAGTCGCCCCTTATCTAACCTCCTTCACGTGCAACCAACCGCCAAAAAGAAGAAATTAGCATTTCTTTTTATAGGCTTAAGAAAGCCAACAAAATAGAAACTACTGTGAGGGCAAAAGTGGGGAAAAAGTGTGAAGGATGTTATTGCGTAAGTCGTTCCATTTAACGCTACGGCGCCATACGAAATAATAGTGGCGAACGAAAGAAAAGCGTCTTAAAGACGAATTAGGCGAAAGGATCGGAGCGAACGTCGTCGGTCCTTAAGGTAAACGAATCTCTCTATCTCGCCTTCGATCTGCTCCTTCATCATCCTTTTGAAAATTATTTAATTCCATTTTCCCATTACTTCTGGCACCGGGCCAGAGCGTAATGAAAAAGTTGGAAGCTTTGCGCTCGACTTATTTTTATTCCGTCTCCTTTTTTTCGAGCGAACAATTAGACGATAACAATTAATCCAGATCGATGAATTAGAAGAAAAAGTGCGCTTCGCAAAACGTATAAAGTAAATTTGTTTTGCAAAAAAGAAACGAATGTTTTCGAATTGGCAAAATTGCCGGTGTTCGCTCCGGTAGATGTACGTTCGCTGATGATTGTACTAAACATTTTTTAGTAAACATCGGCGTCGTTGCGTTTAACTAACCGGAAGTAGTCGAAGAACTCCTAGTGTACATGTTTATGTGTTCGCGTAAATGAAGGTGCATTTAAGATGAGGGCAAGGCGAAAATATTTTCGTAGCACTTTTTCGCTCCCTTGTTCCTTTCAGCGAATCGATATTACTCGTTAACGATTTTTCTGTTTGAATTGAGCCATTCGTAATAAGCGTTTCTCTCTTTACCACTTTTTTGTTGTTGTAATTTGAATAAATTGGAATTACCGTTTAGATGTAATTTTACGTTTGTGTCAATATCGTTTAGACTCGTTATGCGCTCTACTTAAAAAATCGATAACAATTTCTGTTGATACGCTAATAACGCATAAATAGATCGACACCGGCGTAATACCCTGAAAGCGGAATTAACGCCGTTCGACCCAGAAAAATTCACTCTGAAAGTGGGAAAGAAACGTACGCGACCCATCTAAATTGTTTATGCTTAATGGGCTACTATTAAATTGGCTCTCGAAATAATAATTAATTTATAAACGTTATCAAACCATTTTACTAATGAACGTTCTGCGTACGTTGTATAATTAATAAATGCGCGACGATGAATTAATTAAATCAAATTATGCGAAATTAGCTATTAGCGCGAATGAATTAGTTATGATGGGCGACCCATTAGAAATATTGGGAAATGCAAAAAAAAAAGAAAGAAATGCAATCTGTGGGAATTAAAATTCGCCGACCGATTGCAATTTCTTCGATAATTGTCATTCCGTTGGCAAGCAATGGCAAATCGGACAGGGATTTTTCCTTGATAAAACAGTTTTTCTATTCATTCCCTTTTTTTTCGGTTCGGTTTCCTTCCTCGTCTCGCTGTTCCACATAGTTGAAACAAATTTAACGTCGGCCTATTCGTCTTTTAGCGAAAAAAGAAGGAGAGTGACATGCAATTTACTTTGTTCGCCGTTCGGATTTACGTTCCATCTTCTCCGTCAGTCGGAATGCATCGAATTCTAATGGAATTGGATCGAAGGTTTCTATTTTTAAACTATCGGCCCCGAATTGGCTAATTATTAAGCCGTAATGGCACGATTTGGCCAAGATGAATAATCGAAAAACGTAGACAGAGGAAAATTGTCAATCGTGCACCACAGGATGGTGCATTAATAAAGCTTCGAGCTTTCGACTGCAAAATAGTAAAAACGAATCGACGTGCAAATTGGCGACGTGAAACGAAGTAATCCCACTATTCCGATTAATTAACATCGTGATAGACGTTTTGGAACAGAAATGCGCGATCGCTTCCCATTAAATATTTATCTATTTCGATTTATTTTTCATACTTGCAAATATCCGTCAATCACTTTAATAAAATCATTTCCCGTTTTGTTTTATTAACATACTTTTTTCGACGACGCAATTTTAATAAAACTTCCGAAGACCGCCGACATTTTACTGATTACTCGTTATAATCAATTCAATTATATAGACGTCCAAACTAAAGTGGGAAGGAGTGTGAGAGGGCTCGTGAGATCGATAAAATTTGTTGAAAAGTTTCGCTATTAATAAACGGCAGCTCGCAGACGGCGCAGTTTTCGATTCAGTTATGAATTGGAAAATGACCCATTGATTTAGTAACGAAAGAGAAATTTGCCCAACTAGAGATGTTAAATGAAATCATCTTTGCCAAACGTATCGCAGAGAAACGGTTTTAGAACGAAAGCGTATAAAATTCGCAATTTGCGAATGTTAAAGTAAACAAAACAAGTTTATTGCCGTCAATTAGAAAAATTTAAATAACGAAAAGGGCCTCGCGACTTGTTCCTCATAAAATTTAATTGACTGAAATTATAATACGCGTGCTATTAATGTAGGATGTATTATTTAATGTGTAACTCGCATCGGGCCAAATTTATTATTAATACATTCACCCTAATAATAATAATTAAACGTCGAGAGCAAAGATCCACAAAACAAAAGGTCTTATTGTTTAGGGAGTGTCAACAGGTCACGCCATCGTACAATGAATCACTTACTATTATAGTTTTAAGGGTGCAAAATCATTATTATTATTACTATCGCTCACATAATTAAAAGTCCCCTTTATTATTAATTTTTCTTTGGAAACAATTTTTACTATCACCATTTTCGTCCACTTTCGTCATCGTCATCCTGCTTAATTTTAATAATAACTTACACCGGTTCTTTCTCGTTGTGTGTGGATTGTGAAAGGAATAATAAACGCAAATAGGAGCGTTTTTGAAAATATTTTCACAAGAAAATCTCGCGTTGTGAGCGACAAAGTTCCTCATTAAAATTATTTATAATCGCGAGACATGAAAGGATAAGAAACTGCAAAAAGCCAGGAGAGGCGTTTTTAATTCTTGTAATTAATTTTCAGACTGTTATTTACTCTACACAAAAAAAAAATAAGAACGGGGAGAAGAAATTAAGAGGGATTCGTTGTAATGCGCGGCATTAACAATCTTTTGAGGGCGTTTAATGAACTTAAATATGTCCCCCGTGTAATATGGAAGATTATATATTATGCATTTATTTTTAAAGGAAATAATTAGATGTTTACCCTCTGCAAAGGTACTCTCTTAGCTTTTTTCTTATTAGGGAACGGTCGAAATTAAAATGCGGAAAAGAGATTACACGATTTATAATCTATTAAAGACACCTTTGGCCCTTCCGCTCTCTCTCTCTCTCTCTCTGTAAAAAGATTTATTTTTTAATCACTTTAATGCAAAGGTAACATTTTATCTCGTTTGAGATTTTCATTTGGAACAAACTTAAAAATTAAGCGTGCGATACTTTCGCAACTTTGGTAAATATTAATTTATAGTTGCGCATCCAAAGATCTTCTTGCGTTTACTGCTTTAATAACATTTTAAAAGGGGATCGACTTTTATACACGTTTAGTATTGGCAGTAGCGGTCCATAAGGAATCGATTTAGATTTTACGTTTTATAAATTGAACTAGTTCATATGCCAAAAATTCGCATTTTTTGATGAATCTTTGTTTTGTGTTCAACATTAAAGATTGATTAATTAGAGTTTAATTGTGAGTTTTACATTGAGATTAATTGAGAATTTGAGAATTTTCATTTTCGTCAATTTTTGCACTTTTATAGGAGGGGGAACCCTTCTCTACTTTTGCATTTTTGCTCAAATTGCAATAAACTCATTTTCAAACTCTTAAATTAATTTTGATTAATGATGATTTAATAAATCAACATTTGATTTACTAGTGTTTAGATTAGGTCATAATCACAAAAAAATAAAGAGGAGTTGAATAAAAAGGTCAAAGGAAAAGTGTAAAAGAGAAGGAATTCCAGTGAACAGTATTTAGCGAATTCGAACACAGACGAATTCACTAAAATAGGATTAGGACTAAATCCGTACTTAGAGTGTGAAATTAATTTAATGCATCGTGGCTCTTAGTTTATGGACCGTGTACCCTTTTCGAAAAAAGGAAAAGATAACCCCTTTTTTTGAGCGCTTTTTTGTCGGTCTCTCTGTGTGTGCGTGGCATTAAAATTAGTCAATTTAATCTGCTGAAAATGATAATGCAATTGTTGTCTCTATACTCACAAACTAGACGAGAAAAAGATGAAACCAAAATAAATGAAGTGGCCGAAAGTTCTTATTTAAGAGTACACGGAATTGGGAAAAAACTGCTGCACGCTTTTGCCCTTTTCCTTCGTCTCCCCAGATTTTTTCTGCTTCTTTTTGCAGTATCATTGTTATTTATTTATTATTATTGCCAACATCGTTATTGCGGGAAACTTTTTAGAGAAACCGTTATTGTTGTTGTATTTAGGGAATTCGACGAGGAGAAGAAGAAGTAATATCGCTTTTTAGCGCGTAAAATACGAGAGCGGAATTTTAATGCACGGAAAATCGTGGAAAATTCAATATTAAGGGAAACTATATTCTGTGCAATTCATTCGATCGAGAGCGAACGAAATAATGGTGAAAAACGAACCGTTCGACTTGACGGATAACAAAAAAAAAGCGGTATCTTCAGGCGGTATTTTCATTATTGGAAATAAAACCGTTTTCGAATTAGAAACGAAAAAAAGGCGAACGAAAGAGAGTGTTAATTTATTTAAAGGGCAACGTTTTGCGCATTCCAGGTACATGTATTTCATTTTTGCACAATATTTATTCCCCGACACATTCTCGTGACGAGGAAAGGTTGACACCTGACAGGTGAAACGTTTTCTTTCCGTTCCAGCGGAAACAAGAAGAAAGTTATAAATATATATTTAAAAAAATGGAATCTAAAGGGACTCGTAATATACAATATTCAATAAGGGTAGGTATACGTCGACGAGGCGTTTGTGTGCGTGTTTCTGATAGTCTTAGCAAAAATGATTCCGTTTATTCTTTCCCTTCGTCCTTTCATCTCTCCCACATTCCCTTCCCTACGTGTTGGCCTTTTATTACTTTATTTTCATTCACTTTTAGATTTTCCCAGAAGAAAAAAAAAAAAGGGAAACGATTTCCTCGTCATATATTATTTTCAGATTTCTATTTCGGATTACAATAATAATATTATTGATACGGTTTGTATGCAATATACGGCGGTCGGGACTCAAACTGAGAACGAAAGAAGCAATTCATCCGAGATGTTGATTATTTTCGTTTAGCAATTAAACGCACTTTCCTTCGCCGCGATCGTCGTCGTTGTACAATGCATTTTGCAAATTTAATTAACGGCGACAATGAAAATTCGCAAGTTAAATAATAATCTGCAAACTACGTTACACCTATACCGCACTTCACATATTATCGTCATTGTTCTTGCTGTTGGTACCGTGCTTGAATGCGTGTATCTTGACTAGATTATTGCAAGTTATCGATTTTATAATTAATTACTTGCAGGGAATTTTCGACAAACAAATTTATTAGAAAGTTATCGGAGTAGCTACATAATAATAATAATAAGAAAGTGGGGAAGGGCGGAGAGGAAAGGCCAAAGTGCTTCGGCTTTATATGGTAGTTTATCGAGTTAAAACTAACGCGAGACGATCGTAATACACGTTCACGATGATGGCGATGATGATAATTAATAAGCGAGATCTGCGGCGATTATCCGTGATATTCAGTTTTCCCGTCGCACGGCGGCTTCATCGCATTCGCATCGGTAAGCGAGATGGAAACTGTACGTGTTATTGTTTGCTTTAGATGAATAGATTCCGCGGATAGCGCACGCTACTTATATTATGTTATGTTGTATAGTTGTTGTTATTTTCACTCGACGAACTTGTTACAAAACTTTCGGTTCGTATTCCGACGAGCATTTCGCCTGTGCGCGATAGGTGGAGAGTTAGGTACGTGTCGAAATTTACATATACACTATTTGGTACTTCAATATGATATATAATAAGGTTGATGTCTTCTCGCGTCTTCTATCTACGACATTACGACACAAGTCATACCTGAGGAACTTCGCTTTCGGGCCGACTTTCCAGTAACGACGCACTCCACGTTTTCGCAGCGACACGCTCTTATTATGATCACGTATTCAAAATATCCTTCACTTTACAGATATTTTGCGTCTTAATTAACAATAAAGAGGGAAATGGCTGGTTCACTTGCCAAATCGATTAACTCAATTTTTTGATTTTTTTCAAATTTTAATATCAAAGTACTTGACTGGCTCCTAACTGTACATATTCAAAACAAATTTCTCTAATAATAAGTATTAACACCCCTAAATGACAATTTTTTTTGGCCACTGAATAATATATAATTTATTTCAGAAGCCAATCCGATTAACTCCATACTTATTAGGTTGATGGATCATTTCGTGCGGCTTTTTAGATAAATTTGTTTTTAATTTTAAACAAAAAAAATCAGAATTAATCGATGATATATACATTCTACATCGTTCTTAACGATCTCTTCCCAACATTCGATAACTTTCTCGATGCCTCAGCGACAAGAATCACCCGGCTTGAACTCGAAAAATTCCTCGAACCAAACGCGCTATTCCACGTCATTATTGAATGAAAAGCCGCGCAAAGCATTCGATCGAGATGGAAAACGGTGAAAATTTGATCAGTTTTCATCACCGGTGAATATCCGATGAAGAAAACGTTGCCTCTGACCGTGTGTTGAGCGATTACGGGCAAACAAACCGACGACAATCTTAGTGCGTTGATGTTTCTTGTTGTGATTCTAAAAATGTGGTACCCATGAACCGAGTTTCTGGGCCTTATCCATTTATTTGAATAAAGAATATAATAAATCGAATGGATCTTCAATACAAATTATTTGGATTGGTCATTTGATCATAGCAATGGAAAAAACGCAACCAATAATTCTATTGGACGAAAAAGAATCCTGCTAAATGGGACCGAAATGTCCAAAAGCAAAAAACATAATTATATAATGACGTTTTACCGTAATAAAGAAATAATTCGAAAAGTAAAATGGAATTAATAACTTTCTTTCACTTGCCAAATCGATTAACTCCATTAATCACGAAAAAAATGTGCTAAAAATTACAATTACACAAAGAATATTGTCTTATACTTTCTATATGTTGTTAGATAAAAGATGCGTCTTCAGTGATACAGGCTACATCGTCTTTTTGAATTTTGAATTTAAAAGAAATTTTAAAAAACAATATAGTGTTTTATCGTTTTTCTCAGCTTCTACTTTTATGGAGTTAATCGATTTGGCAAGTGAACATCCAAATGTTGATCTCGAAATAGATTCTCTATAAATTGCGATAAGCTCATTGCTGTTTGTTAACCGTTAAACGGCATTGTTTAAATGTCGAATTGTTGCCGGAAGAATTGTCTGTTTTCGCATTGCGGTCGATCCGTTTTTTGGTTATTAGGGAAATTTGCTGGCAATCGAATATGATAACGAGTCCGTGCACTTATCTATTCGCGCCGCAAAATGAACGGAAAACAAATGGCACTTGAAGAATTACGAGCGACGCAACGGCAATAGTTTTTTTTTGTATTTGTATCTTCCTTAACGTTTAGCGCGTTCGAAGCAGAAATCGATGGCTGTTCCCCATTCGTTGGTCATCATCATTTTTTGCTATTGTTAGTTGTTAATTCGTTAATGGAATTAGACATTAACGCGGCCCTTATTCCCTCGTTTAACAATTGTCGAACAAGGGCATTTATAATGTAAGCAATCAGAATACAAAATGTTATTACTAGATAATCTATTGTAGGTTGGAGGGTTCTATGTACGTTTATATATATTTGCAAGAGGTAGTCAGTTGTATATCTGATACACGCGCGCGCGTGTGTGTGTGTTAAAGTAAATCTATGTACCAACAACTAAACTAGATATTAATTAGGGTAGGATTCTAACAATGGAATGACAATTCAATTTGATCCTCAAATCAAATTGAATTATACTCCGAAACAGTTAATGATTCCAACTGATATTATAATATAACAACAACAACAACAACTAGGACTGCGACTACTAATAACGGTAATATATACGATACAAATTCCATTGTGCTGTGTCTGTCTATTTTCGAAATGAGATTTCCATAATGGAAGTTAGAGCGCAAACGGAGGCCCGGAGAGGATAATAAAAAGAAGAAGAAGAAGAGAGTTACCTTTTCGCCCGAAACGAATAATCAACGCGATGGCCGAACCACATTTCGCAAAAGCGATTCTTTAATTATCCTCCACCTCGAGCGCCGACCGACCACGCACGTAAATCATTCTCGGGTACGTCGCGGAATTGATGATAACTCCCGAAAGTTTGCTTAAAACGATTACGTGTGCGTCGGAGAAGAAACCGGAATCGTTATCATCGCTCGGTAACGTGCCACTTTGGACCGCAGGTGTCGCGTGATTAAATCAAAGTCGCGGATAAATAACAATGATTAATACGGATTAGAATGGAGCCCCAACGTTATATTGCGCACCCCCAAATGCTACCCAATATGTGCCAGCTGCCCGTCTTCATTTCGCATAACACCGGTAACGGCAATAGCAACGGCGGCAGCAGCAGCAACAACGCCGCACCGCACATAAAGCGACGATGATGCTGTTGCTGTCCTTCTTGTAAACAATAACCGTATCTCACCGTGTTACGATGACGGTGGTTAATCGTTTTAAGTAGACCAGTAGCGGACGGTTCGCTAATTAATCATCGATCACTTTCGTCTGCTGGATATCGATGGCAAGAAGGAATCGATGCCAAATCGAATTACAATTCCTTTGTCGACTAACCAGCGATCGTTTGAAAGGACGGAGGAAAAGAGCGCGCCGACTTGCGTTTGTGCGCGTACATGAACGTACCTCGAAGGCAATTAATGAGCGCAACAAATTAAACGTGAACCGGTACAAATTCGATGCCGTTTAATAATACACAGGAAGTTTTGATTTTGGCATTTGCAGAACGCGATGGAATCGGTAGATATACGCTAAATCTACGTCTCCGTGTAACGATAAACATATCTGCATGCGAATATTGCTTTAACGTACAAATATAACATTTAGATTACGAAGTGCAATAGAAATTCGCCAAACAGTCGATAGCGAATGAATAAACAATTAATGTTAACGTAGTTTCGAAAGAGTAGATTACCAACATCATCCTCATCCGACGAAGCGTCTCCTCTTTCGCCACGAAAATTAGATGCGGTTCAAAGTTTAAAATAAGCAGCAAAAGATTTTTGTTTTTTTTTAGTTTATCGAGCTTTTTACACAGTAGTTCGGTGTAAATGAAATAATTTGTCAATTTTTGAAACGCAAAGTAAGAAATGTACGAGTGGTCAGCTGGTTATTAAGATCGTCCCCAAGAGCATTTGTCCATCGTCGTTTATCTGTCACAATTTTTTCGTCCGGTAAAGTCAGATAAACGTGTCTAGTAGAAAAGAAAAGGAGAAAAGGGGAAACTTTCTGCTCTTGCGTTCTTGTTGCCGTTATCTATATATTTTCATTAGTTGCCTTTATTTTATCTTTGTTTATGGTTAAATTGAAAAAGGTACACCGCAATTCTATGCATTATTTATCGAACGTTACCCTTATCTTCCACTTCATTCGTTATTTGTTGCTCTAAAACCAAATATAGCTTTCCTTCGCATACGTCTCCTTGCAATTTCGCATACAAATATTTAATGTAACAATAAATGATCAGGAAAGGGACGGCACGTAAGTAGGATACGCGACGTTTCTTAAGGGCAAATTAGTGTGTTGCATTTGTTAATTGTTTGAAATTATTTTTTAGAAAGAGATCTATTAAGTTAGCTGCATTATTAAATGAGCTTTCGTAAAACTCCCTTATGCACTGCAGGAATATAATTACACAAAGTGGCTCGTAAAGTTAAATCAGTTTGTCTCCTATAATACTTATTGCATAAAATTTTTATAACTTTGTATTATGCTTATCATTATAATCGTCGCTCTTTTTTCCTCTCCAATGCAATCGTACATTTTGTATTACAAACAATATGGAAAGGAACGGAGGCAAAATGGGATTATTGTAATTTAAAATACGAATATTAAATTAATTGTTCGTCCTTCTCGTTTGCCACTACGATTCGATGAATGCTCCCTTCGTCTCTCGCTTCCACACGATCCATTCGTTACAAGTGGATTTAATTTTATTGTATCGTACGATTAATAATGATTTATTCAAATATTAAATGCTATCGACGTTTGCCCCTCGTCTTCACCCTCGCTCGCCCACACTCGCGCTATTATGCTACACGGTATAATTTGCAATTTATAAGTTTCGAAATGAATGCGATAGCGTGTACGATTAATATTTTCATTATTATTTATTATTATTATCGTAAATAATTAACGAATAAGAATAATTGAATTTAATTGTAAAACGACCCACTCGCAAAAGTGGTGGTGGCGGATCAATAGCAATCGTATAATTACCTATTTGAAAAATTTATAAAACACAATTCCGTCGTCGCCGTTAAAAGCAATATAAAACCGAACTGAGCGGACACAATCCCATTTTTATGAGTTATATGTGTGTGCGTTCAATAATGGATTTTTCGGTCGCTTTTCAATGAGGAAAAGCAGCCGAGGAATGAGTGCAGAAAAATGAGACAACGTTGGCTGCACTTTATCATTTACCTCCTATTGCACCACACAATGCCTTTAACCTACTTTTCTTCTCGATTCGTCGATGATCGAAATCCGTTGGTAATCATCGAATAGTTTTTATGAGAGGAGAAAAATGATTTCGAATTCCGTTCGCCAAAGAAGTTGCGCCGATTCGAACGGAAGAAGCATGTAAAAGTTGAACAGTTTCCGATATCTTTTACGTAAATTAATTTTTTTAATGAAGAAGCAATTCAAGATGCCAAGAAAACGCAAACCTCCCCCGTTTTGATGCCCTAAATGACGCTTTCCCCATCGACCTCCCACGTTTTAATAATAATTGTTGGTATAAATTATATTAATGCGTTGTTCTAATATAAAATAATGACGATGCTGATGATAGTAATAACGATAGTTGAGAGGAATACTTTTTGGGAAGTTTAAGGAGCCGAAAGTTAAATCGTTTGGTGAAGAGATAAACTTTCTGGTACGTGCCAACGGATTATTTATTACGTTTTATTTTTGTTTCGTAATTAATTTCCTAACGTGCCTCCGCACTCTTTCGTACACGGTACACGTGGAGGACGAAGGCATTTTAAACACCGTCGAAACTATTCAGGTTCGTCCTCTTAATCTTACTCATCCGATTTTTATCCTCGATGATTACATTTACGTGCCTCACTTCGTTTAATTTTAGTTAATATTGCGATTCATCATCATTATTAAACAGACAGAAGAATATTATATAAAATTATGAAAACGTAACAGTAAACCGAATAGAAGAAACTATATACGTTCCAGAAGGGAAAAGTGTAACAAAAAAGAATGATACGGTTACATATTCATTTGATGTTATTAAATCCTCGCTGAAATATGCACAAAGTGTAAGTAAAATTACAAAGAGATTAAAAATATATTTGCGTATGAAAGAGATTATTCGAATGATCATCATAATAACGTACCGTATATGTAACATATAATATTGATGGAATAAATTAAATCGTAATTAATAACATGAAAATTACATTTTTGCCAACACACAAACAGTTTCATTGTTGTTATGCTGGATTATTAATAATAAAAAAAATACCTTAATCATGTTAATTTGATGGAATATGAATGATTATTTATGGAATATTAATTAATGTCTCACAATTAAAATGCAACGTTATGTATACGTGTGCATACCGGATGTTACAATTAGCGAATCGTTGTATAATTATAAATACATTCAATATCTATCGAATGAAAATTCATGAAAACTGATCCAACGCAACGGACGCCATGGCAAGCAAAATGCATCAAACAGTTTTGAGCTGAACTATTAATTTGCTATCGTATTGATAAAATATTTATAATCCTCCGGTGCAGCTGGATTATCCGTTAACGTAAATAATAATTATCAGTTACATTATTCGCAATATAAACGATGCAAGTTGCAACAAAGGAATTCGCGCATTATAAAATCGAAATTTAATATTACAACGGCAAGAAAAAAGTGCATCATTATAACGTATTAATAACGGCGATTTTGCAATAAAATAACGCGTGCCAATTAGTCGAATGTACGAAAATACGTTTGGCATAATTAAATTATTACCATCATCAATAGGAATTACCGCCATCATCATCATCGTCGTCATGTATATATCTACCTTTATTAAATTTATTTATTAGATTGTGCAAAATGTACACACGTATATGAGTGTATATGAGCGAGATTAAAGCACGCGAAAGACTTGGGCTACGGTTGCCGAAGAGGTATTTCGGTAACGCCCGTGCCGTTGATTAAATTGGGTCGTGAGTTGTTTTGAGGCTTTTGTAATATGCATATAAACAAGGGAATTTCGTTGGGTAATATAATAATTTTCCTACCGAGGCACGAGAAGGTGCGCGAACCCGAAACGAACCGTCGCGCTCGTACAAAGGTGCAGGAAAATTAACGAAGATTTCCCGAACGCTATTTATTTAATTAATTTATTACGCCCGGAGAAAAAGTCAAAGTTTCGCGTCGACGTCGATGCGGAAGTTGCCGTTTAAGAAGTAGCGATTCGTCGGTATTCGCCAACGTAATTGAATGCAGCATCGAAAGAATTTCCCATTAAGGAACCGTCGCGGTAAAGTCGCTCGACGATTCCTTAATCTTTATAAATTAACCTCATAATTAAAGTCTCGCGCTCTCGCTTTCGTTCTTTTCCGCATTGTTCGCCTGAATGCGAGTAGGAGCGGAAATAAAAAATCACCGTGAATAGACACGTTAGACGCTTCCGATGCTCCTGCTGCTGATGCTGTTTGGGAAATTGATTTGAATAGGTATGTCGTTGAATTTAAATGGGATGTTGGAATTTATCTCGAGGAAAACTAGGGTAATTGCTCTATACTAGCATTCACGTAGGTCGTGTTATAAACTCCGATTGAATATAATAATGAGGACGACGACGACGACGACGCCGATGACGATGCTGGTGATAATAACAAGAGGTAGTGTGCGAAAGAATCGATACGCGAATTATCCACGCCGATCTCGTTATCGCCGGTATTATTCGCGCAAATTGGGAATTTGTTTTAGCACGATTTTGCACTCTTTTTTTTTGGTGGATTACAAAACGAATGCGTTTATTAACATTAATCGCTGGCGCAAGACTAATTTTCAAATAAACAACCGCAACAAAAGGGAATTTTCAATCAATTGAACTCTTGTAATCGAGCGAGACCAATTTATCGATCCCGTCTTGTTGATACAAACGCAAATTGATAAACGTATCGATATCGAAAGGTACAAAGGCGAACACGAAACGTTTAACTTTATTAATTGACGGCAGCAATCGACTTGTTTGTTGGCGGCGTTATTAATGGCGGCCGCAAATGTAACGGCAGGGAAAATAAACAATAATCGTAATGATAATGCTAACAATAGAATATTGAAGGGAGCACTTTGTGGCAAATGATGAAACCCATCTTCCGTGCGTCGAGTATATTACCAACAATTTCGAGGTCCTTTCTTAAACTAACAAACAAGAACTCGTAAGTCGCGTGGCAAAAGATTACGAGTCGAGCAATTAATTAATGAACTGCGCTTAAGATTTTAATAAACGTAATTGCGATGATTGTTAATGCAATTAAAGCAGGTACCGTTGCTGAAATCGAATTAGAAAAAGACCTGATTGTTATAATATTATTTTAACGCAATTTATTCCAACAAGTTACCGCCGCGAAAAGGCTTCCGCTCCGTCTATCCGTCTCGCTCGCGGATCCTTCCGTTTTTCTATTTTAATTTGAAGCGTGTATAAGCCGGCGAAGAGGTTTAACAAGAAAAGTTCCTTCGACTCGAAAGATTTATATAATTCTCTGGAAATAAATGATCCCTCCAACGAATAATAATAATAGAACGAAAAGGAAAAAAAAAAGAAAGATACTTTCAAACTGAAATTCGATTTAAACCGTTCTTATTTCGCTGTTGTTTCTTTTCTCGTTTATAAATTTCGTACAAACATGCGAGTGGCTTTGTTAAAACCACTTTGCCGCTTCGTTGTTTCTTTTCGTCCAGATTCGATACAATAATTATGCATGTTTCTAATAAATATATGGCGCCGTTAATTGACTTTATTTTTTCGTAATTCGCGCGAGCAGTCGCGGCAAACGCAACGTCTGCTTTTGACAGTGAGATTAATGAAATACAATTAAATTAATTAATTACATTTTTCATCCTCTAGCTCTCGTGCTCTTCATTTATTTTCATCATTCCCGAAAGCACAGTCTCATTTCGGCCCGAAAGGAAATTTGTTAATTCGCTCAAGAGAACAGGCGAAAGTGATTTTCTTGTTCCAGATTTTAATTAGGCCTTTTTATTCGTTCGCGACCACTCATTTCTATTATAATTCGTGTTAAGCAAGCTAATCGCAGAGCTGTCCAGCGTTCTTGCCATTTTCTTAAGGCGTCTAACTTCTAAACGTGTGTTTAATAAAGAAAAATGTAGCTGTGCGATAAAAAAGGAAATGCCTCGATTATTTATTCATTGTGATAAGTCGTTTCCTGTGCCTGAGAAGAATAATTATAATTATAATAATAGTGGTACAAATTATTTAATAAAAGTTCGTTACATTCATAATGAACTTAATAACTTTAGTTTCGTTCTTTTCTTTTACCTAATAGAGCTATTAAAAGTTTGTTTATAAACTATTATTATACATAAATAATTGGCTGAAATTATTATTAACCTACGTTTAATACGACGAACGTTTTAGTTAATTAACGGTGTATTGTTTCTTTTATTGCCCCCATGAAACTTTAATTAATCGTCTCTTAACGATAACTTGTAGTTATAGCAGAAAATCTTCCTTTTCATCGATCGTTGTTGTGAGTGGAAGGTCCAAATGTTTAATGTTCTAAAAATGCTTGCAAAAATAGTTTGCTATACGTAATTAGAAGGTAAGAAAGTCGAGCTCTTAAATTACCGAATGGCATGTTTCCATTAAATCACAGAACCGATAATTTCGTAACCTTATTAATTCAATTTCTGTACATTTCAGCTTTTCCTAATTCGACGTTCGCAAACTTCGCCCGAACCGTTTCATTCGAACGAAAGGCAAAAATTAAAACATTAAGAAATTTATAATTTGCTAAACTAATTTTTTTTGCGGCATTCTTCGACGCCACAATCTCATCTTCGCTGTGCTTGAGTGGCACGTTAAAGCTTCAATAAACATCGGTCGGAATCGATAATAAAGTGCGTGTGCGTGATCTACAAAAAAAAGCCCCACTAAATATAATTGCGGGTTGACGATGCGAAGAGGATCGATTGTGGCATTATTTTAAGGAAATTTCGCGTTTTCTTCTTTTCGTTCATTCTCTCGACGATCTTCGAATTTTAATTTGCTAAATTTGTTTTCTTGCAAATTCTACGGCCCTTTTTCGGTGCGAATACGAAAAAAAGGATATTTCTTTCTCGTTTTATCGAGAAAGAATGAGATACTGCAAATTCCTTTTTACTGTCATTCAATATTTTAGTACCAATATGTCTACTCTCACCTCGTTCCCTTTCTTTTACCCTTCATTAATTTTCATCATTCTTCCTTTAACATTTCCCTTTCAATTTCCATCCCTCTTTCGCTCATTCGCCGGTTTCTTGTTCGTTCTTATTTATTAACCTCTAATCCATACTTACTTTTTCATAATCTTACACGTTTGTCTCTTTTCACTTTCCCTCGCTCTTTCCACTTTTCACTTTCTAGTTCACTTTTTCCAAAAGTATCTTCCCTCATCTTTTCGTTTCACATTTCATTTAATATTCATCATATTTCTTTTCTTTATACATCAATTTTCTTTTCTCCCGTAGAAGTCGCCTTCGAAACAACGAATAAAGATGATCATTTCACGAGTTGAACGTACGAAACTTCATCACGTTGCGTTTGAGCAAATGCAAATTTACGCTTTTAAATGATCCAAATTAATTGTTAATAAAATTACCGATAGCAGAATTTTTCATCTTACATCTCGTGCCATCGCCCTCGTTTCCGTAATTTTGTTTTATTCAATTTTTTTCACTTCTTCCAATTTGACAAACTGGAACAAGAACAACAACGTGACATACATTTGATACTTGGCTGATGGATTAAATTACGAACAGCTCTTGGCTTCCGCCCATCATCATCAATTCTCTTCACGTCTCATTTGTTTTTTTCCTTGGCGAACCAAAAAACAAAAGCGTACATGTGCATTTACTAAATAAAATTGCAACAATTTGTCGTGGGAAAATGAAGACGAACTCACGTTTCGCAATTTGCATTCAATTTGGCATTTAGCAGTTTCATTATTATGAGTCATTATTGGCTTATTAATTGCATATTAAATACAAGAATAATACATTTTCATGAATGTCCAGCATTTTGATATCGATGATGGATTGATACGTGTTTTAATGGACGCGAATGCATTTGCTCGCATTAAAATGATTTTACAGTAAGCTGTTTTCCATTAGGGCATTGATTTATTTGTGTAGAACAGTTTATGCCCATTTCGAACACGTTTTTGTATCATTTAATGCGCCGCTTTTTATTCCATTTCTGTTCAAAATGTATGTTTATTATTGCTGGTAAGTAATCAATTTGAGGCGATGAGTGATACGAGAGTTTTAAAGACGAACCTTGTCGAAATGAATACAGACGGCATGCGAAAGGTAATTGAAAAGTCGCTTTTGGAAATATTTCAGAGTAAATGGGCGAACTAAGGCGTTAATAATGGTGGTCGTGGCCGCATGGAAATTGAAAATTCAAGTTAATTTAAAGTCCAACGTTGAATAATTCTTAAGTTATTTTCGTTTGGTTATATTAAGGGCTATCCTCATTCGTGTCAACAACAGTAAGAGATATGTTGTTTGTTGAATAATAAATCAGGCAGCCTCAACCACCGCCGTAACTTTTGCATTTTATTAACCTAAATTTAACGGTAGAGGATTACCCACACACACACACACACACACACAAATATACGGAGACACAGACGCTCGCTTTTTAATCGAAACCCTTTTAAAATTCTACAATTGCTACCCTCAAATGAGAATCTTATTCACGTGTGTTTACTTCGCCGGAATAGCTAAGTCCCGGCAACCAATTTCGTTTGTATTAAGAAACTCGCGTTTGCTGCATGAACAATGCCTTCGTTCAGCCACTTAATGGGTTCATTTTTTCGTTAGCGAAAATTGCAAAAAAAATTGCGAGTGAGATAATGATCGATTGACGTCCCGCTTTCGCGTTCAACGAACCGCGTTAATTTCATTGACGGAATCGACGAGGGATTTTTTAATGTATTTATTAGCCGTGTCAGCCGATGATGATTTATTAAAGAAGAAAATTCGACTTATTTTGCATGTAAAACCGCGAGTAAGTGATAGTTAGATTATGGGCGACTATAAAAGTGGGTGTCGTTAAAATCCGACTGGTTTTCCGCTAGTTTTTAATCTAATATTTTATGGCGGATTAAGATGCATTTTCCATCGTTTTATCCCACGAAAATGCACGAAATGCATCACGAAAAAGAAAAACGAGAGATAAAAATAATTGCGTGAGCGAGCGAGCAGAGACTTGATGGAAAAAAAAACGTAAATGATTAATGTGCTGCCACATAAATATTTGTGTTAATTTACATATTATTAAAAGTGTAAATATTTGATTAAATCGCCACGTGTACGTTCATATTCAATTTCCCGTCCGAGTCTGTTCTTATTTAAACAACAATAAAATTTGCATTTTGCATCAGTTACATTCCGTTTCCACGCGAGTGGGAGACTTTTGATTTGTTTCAACTAATTCGCGGAATGACACTCGTTAGCAGCGATATTTTCGCTGATCGCCCGGTACAAAAGCGTGATAACGAGGATGAAGGTAATCAAACGTACAAAACAAATTTTAATTAACCCACAAAAAGGGAAGAGAGAGAGAGAGAGAGAGAGAGAAAAAGAAACGTTAGAGCAATGATAATTACGAATTTGTGTTTCGCCAAGATAAGATTTTATTTACCAAAATGCGATTCGATGCGAATATTCAAATGAAATTCACATGTGAGAGAGTGTCTATGCGCTTAATGTAGCAAAAAGTATTTTGAGCAGTTCAAGCCTTTAAGTAAAGAATAATTTGCATTAGAAACGTGCTTAAAACTTCGTTTTCAAGTAATTCTTATTCTTCCTCTCGCCATCTCGCTCGCGTTGCTCTTTCCGCTTTATTCCATCCTCTTTGCCGCTTCGCTCGTCTTCCTTTTAATTCTTTTTATTTTATTCGCTGTTTTCGTTTTTCGCTTTCAGTCGACCAAAAATGCTCTAAAACTTTAATGAAAAACCTAATCCCAAATTGTTGGCGAATGAATCAAATGTAGAAACGTGATTAATTCATTTCGAACAGATAGTTTTATTCGATAAAAAAGGAAATTGAGAGTTTTGGAAAAGAGATTTCTTTCGTCCACAAATAACGGATTAATGTCGAATAGAAAAATGGAAAAGGAGATGCCATCTGAAAGTTTGCTTTATCAATGAACCCTTTCAAATGATAATGACGACTTTTGAGGATAAGCTATTCAATTTTCGGTTGTATAAATGGAAAATTGAGACGTATCAAAACGTTTCAAATAAATTAATTCATTTTCCAAAGGAACGTTGTGTGTACAAACAAAACGTTACATAAGTTTAAATAAAATATTGAAATATATACAACCGTTCGGTTGCTGTTACTCTGCTACTACTTGTACTTGTGCGGGACTAACAACAATACAAATGTTATACACTCATATTGGAATAGTTTAACAGTTGGAAATGTCGAAAATGTTATTTCTATGAAATTTTGGTAAGCCATTTGCATAAATTACAGAAACTATTTCGCTAAAATACCATTAAAACCGAATTAATTATTAAATAATAATACTAACGTATACGTGTCTTTATTTAAATTATCAGAAGAATTAATGACTCTAATCTAATCAAAAATTAATTGATTCGTTACCGTGCGAAGCCCACTTCCATCGCATTAATCAATTAATTCCAGAATGAAAGTTGGGGGAAAAGAGTAACGATTTAATTGCTAGAGATGTTGGTCGTTCGTTCTTGACGAGGATATTCGTAGGCATCGTGTTGATAACTTATATTTTTTCTCGAGGAAGAGAAGGAAAACATTGAATTTCGTTTCCTCGAGTCAAATATTATTAAAAATTGGTGCTGTTTTCTGTTGCTTGTGCGTTGAAAATACATGATACTTTTAAATGGATATTGATCCTTGCATTAGTTCCCTTTCAATATGTTTATTTCATTTTAATGGAATCGTGTATATTTAATAACTAAAAATACAATAAGAAAGAAAACCGTTCGTGATTTATTGTAATAAAGAGCCGGATTCATGTTACGAGCTTGCGATATGTATACATTTTGCAGCAAGAAAATAAAGCGTACAAAATTTGTATGATTAATATAATAATAATTGCTATTTCGAGATTAGTGGCATTTATTTTTCGGACTTTTACCTGTATAAATCGGCGTGGCATTATAATTTTCTATTAACTATATGTGATTAATAAAATTCCTTTTTATTCGTTTCTCTCCTCTATTTAATCATATATTTTAAACTATTCGCGTGACTCTCAATAAAATTTTAAGCACGAAATTTAGTTGAATATGAATTACAGTGGTTAGCTGGTGGTGAAAATTAAATTTTATATGAAGTTTAATTAATTAACAATTTCGCGTAAAGCGTTTAATTAAAAATTCGCATAATGAGACGTTAGATTTTCCCCCCGCGGGAGGGCTGTGTTTGGGAATTGTCGCTTGCGTCATTTGCAATTATTGCACAAAATCAAATAAAACATATTGGAATTGACACAAGAGAGATAATGGGAATAAAAATTTCATAATAAATATTATACACGTTTCTGGCGGATGCGCCGCGTACCAACTGGTTTACTCGTTAATATAAATATAACTGTTATCTCCATTTATTTTTTAATTAAACTTTATTTGATAGCAAATGGTACTGCTGCTAACGGTGTAAAGAATAATAAATTCCGGGTTCGTTATTTTGTGTATTTGATGCCTTTTTTTTATAATGCTGGAACGTATTTAATTAAAAATTACTAGGAAAACCGAAGTTGAATTACAAAAATTTATGTTCGAACCGTACATTTTTAAATTATTTTTATTTGCACATGTTATATCCGGTACGCTTGTTTAAAAGTTATACGAGTGCCATTTGATGTTAAATAATTTTAACAAAAAAAAAAACGAACGGAAATGTGAACAAGGAAGAATGCTTTTGATGTTTCAATACGAAATGACAAAATTTGTTGTCAATAAATGTACGAAACTGATGCGTTTAGAATGCAAAACAAAACATTCCAATCCTACAAAGTGCGAATTGCTTCTCGAGTAGATTGCTAATGTGCGCTAAAGAGAAAATTACAAACTTCCTCCTTTAAGTGTGTATTAAAGCAAATCAAAGGTATTAGGATAATCTTAAAATCGCACTTAAGACTTTCTACATGTTGCGAAGTGGTTGAAAGCAAGCTGCGAATTGTAGGGAATCGGCGTTCGGAAATGGCAATGCATCGCGAACGGTTTCAGTTGGGAAATGATTAATTAGATTCGCACATGCTATTTTTCCACGTTTCCTGCACGTTGGATATTTTCCTCGTGTCTGTTTATGAATTTAGCAATAAACGAACAATGGAGTTTACGTATTCAAAACGACGAACAGTGCAAATTTGAAAATATCGCGTGGCGTACGTACGTCTAAATATGCACAAATGAGATTAAAGTTTCGTTCGAATAGCACAGCAACGAACGTACTATACGACATATATTCCGCAGATATTAGCAAGGAAACTAAACAAAAGAAATCAGCGAACCGAAAGAGTAAACAATAAGCTCTTTTCAGTGCGTTTCAGCTTAAGAGGAACGAAAATTCCTCCAACTGTCATAGCAACCGACCGCATTCTCATTTTAATACCTTCATTTTCAGCAATGGAATAATAATAATAATAACAAATAAATAAATAAACGCTTGTTAGCGTACGTTCCCTGTAGATAAACATATATTTATAAAAGTATATGTTGCAGAAGGGTTTAAACCGTTCAATGTTGGCATTTATTTATATCGATTTCGAAGAGGAATTGATTTTAATCGATTTCATCTGCCAGATGCGTACGGCTAAATGTTGCCAGTTTTGAATGCAAATTTTGCCCATATAAATTCTATTAAAACGTATCTATCAATTGACCCGAAATGGACTTTGGCAACCATCGTTTTGCCACGTAACGGCGCACACACACGACCTTTCGCACCGTTCCCACGTGCCCCGCGAATTATTCAACCCCGGACTATTGTCACCGTACACAGACACATGCATAAACAAGCACCCAACTATCACTAAACTAATGAGAGTATACAGGGCGCTAAAGAAAGTGTCACCAACTTTAAGGGGTGATAATATGGTCCAAGCTACGGAGGGAAGTCTCGAAGCTTCGAAGAGGAGGAGGATTATTCGTGTTTGTTGGATATCTTCGCTTTTTCTCGCCTTCCTATTCGCAAAACTTGCAATTTCGTGTCGTCATTGACAGATCTCTGACCATCACAGAGTTTGTAGTTGATATTAACTCATTCTAGATTTCTTTTTTTATGGACATTTGAAGAGTTTAGTTTATGCTAAGCTTGTACATGATCTCCAGAAATTGAAACAACGTCAAAGATGTCACCGAATTTAAGTCAAAGCTTGGTTGCCAATGACTTTCGAAGGAGTTTCAAGGTCGTATTTTTGATATCTTATTCGAGTTATTTTTTCTTTGTTTTATTAATCTAGACCTTCCCGCTCATTTTGGGTTTTAGTATCGGCGCTTCAAGTTTGTGAGACTTTTTGTAACGCCCTGTATAGTATATAAATACGTAGAAACAATACAATACGAAATGAAGGAACGAATATATAAAGTGGGAATCGAATAAAGCCGCGTCCATTGTCTGAAACTATTTGCCCGCATAATAAATAAGCTTGCCTCTTCTATCATGGTAATTAACAGGTTTAATAAACGTTTAACGCCAATGAATCCGGCCAATTATTGCGAAAGAATGACGGGATAAAAGTTCGGTTTTCAATCATGGTCGAATAGAAGGATTCTTCTTTTTCGAAATGTGTTGAGTTACTAATTGTTAATGACGGATTAAATTGTTTCGGATCGGATTTCGAATTGAATAAATAATTGATAATTAAAATGGGCTTTTCGCGTATAACGAAAACCGTCGAGCCAGTTTCGAAAATAGTTCGGTCCCTCCAAAACTGCCCCGCATAGCTTTTAGATTTGCTAAGCGAGAGATTCATTTAAACAGCGAATGCGAGTAATCATTATTAAAACGTACAATTAACCAAAACGACGTTACACGTCAGTAGCAAGTTGGATAATTTAATATTGCTAATTAACGTTAGACAGTTTGATAATTATTAAATAGGAGCGATCGATCGCGATTATTAATTCATTCGTTCGCTCGTAATTGGTACGTAATCGAGCGATTATATTCCGTTCCATCGCGTTTTATTACGAAACGAATTCATTGAAAAACGTTCCCCATTCACAGTCGCATGTGGTGCCAATGAAGAGATCCGCTTTCATGCCGACCGAAAGCAGAGGAAGAAACGGCGAAGAGCTTATGGGGCGAGGAGAGGTGTCCCGTAATAAATGTTGTGTGTTATTTATACGGAAGGATGTAGCAGATAAAGGATGTTGAGATTTTCTTTATGTTGACGTTAACTATTATTCTCGCAAACTAGCTTTATCAGTCTACGATACTAAATAGTTTATTACACGTACACGTGTGCGTTAAAGTTTGGATCTAAACGGTGGCGTTGCCGAAATGAACTCGCCGAAAACCTCCATTATTCCGCGTTTGCGACGAACGAATGCAAAACCGCTTATTATTACATGAATTAACTTAAAATCTCATTCGGCGATAATAAATCATGAATATCATCAGCGCCATCGTCGGCGTTATTGCGATCGCGGCAATACAAGCGTTTAATAGGAACGTATTGAGCTTTCACGTTTAATTAAATCAAACTTTTGAATCCTCTAGTTTGCCAAAAACGTATTATGGCAGCAATAATAAAGAAATTTGTGCGGAACGAGCCATCGAGCCAACGAGAGCGGCGAATGCGAGCGAGCGAGCGAGATACAAATGAAACGCAGGTGTTTCATACACAAAGTTCATCTATATATGCAGGTATACGTAGCCGGAGTATAAAAGATAGCTTTTAAGTAGAAACGTGCAGCGCAACCGTCTACCTTGCATAAAACATCAATCACTTAAAGAAGAAAGAGCGATGGAAAGCGAAAGGAGCGAGAGAGAGAGAGAGAGAGAGATGCTTCCTTTTATAAGGTATTACAATTACTTAAACATGCCAGGCATTCATGCCAAATCTTCAAAGAAAATGCTTTAGATATTGGATGCGTAAACATAGACAACCTGCGCCATAAATCACTCCAACCCGATCCCGTTCTTCTAAAACGCTACCACCTTCCCCCTTTCTATAATAATATATAGATATATACGCGAGAGATTGTACTGTAACAATAACAAACAAGAACGACACCCACAAGCAGCAGCAGCAGCAACATGCTTCTGGATAACGTACGTACACATACACGTTTATGGGCGTGCAATATATATTGGCGGTTTTATGTCGCAAGCCGCAAAAAGCGATTCGTATTATGCTAAACACGAACGATTTGTGCACGTTCTCGTATATGGATATGCGCGACGTTATATTGATGCCATCGGAAATAAAAACAATAAATTTTTGTTACCGCCAGCAATAAGTGTAAAGACACGAATAAAGAAGAAGCAATAGAGGGAGAGAGGCGAAGAAAATCTTAAACGAAACACGACGCCACCGAAGAATTTCACCTTTCTCGGGCCTTCGTTCTACTCATTTGCTTCGGGCGAACCGTCTTAATTAAATTAGAAACCTAAAAGTGTTTCATTAAGATCAATTAAACTTATTAATTAAATTAATTAGGTGGGTTTTTCCTCCGTTAAGCTAATTAGCTGTTTTCATAAACACAAAACGAGACACGTTTCTTTCCTCGTCGTTCGTTTTTATTCGCTCCGGCCAAACGCAATTAACTCGCCCGATTTGTTTATTCTTGAAATAATTAGAGGAACATCAACAATACGAAATAAGCCAAGTGCACAATTCTATGAAGTTATAAAACGAAATCCTCGTCAATTCGATTCTAAAAAGTATTTATAATTTGATATGAAATTAGGTTTTAAAATGCATCGAACAATGCGAATCGCATTATTTATTCCTGTCGCTGGTATTCAGAAATTATTAATTGGTGCGAATCGAATTTCGGATGATGATGCGTTTAAAAATAACGAAAATTACTTCAATTATGATTCCATTAATTCCGCTTTACAAATTGGTTTTTGGTGGAGGCGCCGGTACATTATCTATCCAAACAATTAAATTCCTGAAACGTGTATTTACAAAGGGAAATTAATTTAGATCTACAAGTTCTGCAAATGTAATATCGCGTTGTTTATTAAATAAACGAACGTTCGTAGTTTATTAAAATAAAACCGTGGATTTCTTTTTGTTGAGCAGTGCGAGGAATCGTATTAAACGTAAGCTCTGAAATTGTCTATTGTCGAATCTCTCAAGTTTCCATATGAAAATGATATTTTTAATAATGCAACAACCTTTATTTTATTTATGGCAGTTACCTTTCTGCACTGGGTACATTCAATTTGTAATAAACTCGAAAGTAGAATGATTTCCTGCAACTTTTTTGCCATCTGCGGAATGCAACGACGACAGACGTTTTGCTGCGCTTTTAATTTTAATACTGAACGAAAATGACGAAAGAAAAAAGTGGAGAGAGAGAGAGAGAGAGAGAGAGAGCGAAAAAAAGAAGTTCGTTACAAGCTCACAACTTTATATAACAAGTTGAAAAGTACAAAAGCTCAACAGGAATTCATAGCTGCGTCGTCTCGCTCTAGAAATTTATAAATATTTTATTAATTCTCATATTTTGATATAGTGTACGATCCGAAATAAAAATGCTTTTATATCTGTTGCGACGCAGTTGAACTACGAACAGTTAAATATTAATTAAAACACGCTTTCATCGCAGAGAGAGAACGGCAACTTTGAATACTCGACTAGGTGCTGCAACGCAAAAATAGAATCGAACGAATCAATATTTGATAGCGACTCACTTATATCTAATTGCAGCGAATCCTTCGGCAGCCCCAATATTAGACAGGCCAAAACGATCCCGTTCATCATCCTTCTTTCTTTCCGCATCCTATCCCGTTATACCTGTAACAATTAAAACAAACGAATTAACAACAATCACTTTCCCATGCCATAGCATAGTTCCAATTAACATTACAAACTATCTCGAAGCAATCGCAATGACCGGCCTTTAGTTTGGCTTCGCCGCTCCTCGCAAATACAGTTAACCTTTCCCGTTGTTTATCTATTGACCGTTTACCAGTTTAGCGAGAGTTGCGTACATTTCCTTCGGGGAATCTCGCAGCCTGGATTCCCGGTAATAATAATATTACTTAATTATTGCGCAACCCCGCGCCCCACAGGATGTGCGCCGAAACTTGGAGGATCCTCGCTCCGTATTGTCTTAACTAATGTAAGATAACATTTTGGCCCGTGTTTAATTTGTTGACGTTTGGGATTTAATTGATTAAAACGAAACCGTAATTATCGATAAACTCGTTATTGTTATTATTTAATTAAGTTGCGGCGGTAAGATCGAGAATTAATTATTCGATAATGGCAATCGATTGGGTTACCTTTACATCGCAGCTATAATCAAAGTTTCTCGATGACGAGAGTCGCCAACGAATCGAATCACGTTATTTTAATTCCTTTACGCTCGCAAAAGAAAACTGTTTTCCTTCGCCTCGATCTACCCGCGTAATAATTTTTCCAATTCCAGCTGAAGAGAACTCGAGAATTGACGTGGAGGAGAGAAGATGGTAAAGTTGAAAAGAGAGATCGCTCGGCCGTAAACAATTTGCTCTTTTCTACGCTCCCCCACGGTCCTCTATTACATATTGGTTTTCCGTGCGGACGCATTCCTATCTCGCAGCGAAATTGATAGTTCATATTTGCCGGATGTGACATGTACTCGCATAGAACGTCCCATGACGGATCCCGTACGTACGACCGAACAGTTGTTGAAGAGTTGCGAACAACAACAATAACGGCAGCAATTGCAGAATTGAATGGAAGTGAACGCAGCTCGGCTTGCAAGATGACATTTTATAGTGTCAAAGAAGTGAAACTTTACAAATTGCTTGTATCGTCGTAAATATATCTCAACGTCACTTACACAATACGCACGACTCTATAGCACGATGTGAACGTATCGTTTCGCCGAGAGATAAATTGCTTTTTAAACATTTCTTTAAACCGTAGCGGTGACGCGGGCGATAAAATGGATAAAAGCGATGAAATTGGTCCGTTAATTAATTAGCGGTGCATTAGCAGCGCGTTAAGGGGCGGGATGTGTTCAATTAAGATTCAAAACTAATTAAATTATTATCGCAGCGAGAGCAATTAAACGTGATAAAAACGCGGTAAAGTTTATTAAAGAAGCAATAAATTTCGATGATGTTGTTGCCGTTGCTGTTGTTGCTTATAAAACTTGCTCCTATCTCGTACTTTATAAATAAACTTTGCCATAACGCGAATTTGGGGCGAGCGGTACGGACGAGGCGAGAGGAAGATTTGCGAAAAAGAAAAGTTTTCCCTTCCGTTAGATGGCTTGTGGACTTTTGATAAAGCACGTGCAGGAAAAGAAACCGGTGGGTGGATGTTAGCATATATTAGGGCGACAAAAGGAGAGAAGAAGAAGAGACGGAAAAAGAAAACAATAAAGGAAGAAAGGAAAATCGTCAACTACATTTTGTACTTAAATCATGTTTTCAAAGTGACGAAAGCCGTAGCGTCGCAATTCCATTAATTTTCCCCACTTCCACTTACCGCGCCAGCATATAATACGAATTCTTCCTCGTTTTGTTGTCTTTGTTTTCCTCGAGAACGTCGACACCTGGCCACGCATACGACGACATCCCGACACGATTTTCCCGTCCATTCATTTCGCATCGTCGTCCTCTACCACGCGACGAAGAACCGTGAGCCATCAAGTTTAACGTCGCACAGTCGGCAAAGAAAGTAAATAGAACGGGACGCGAGCACAAAGAAAGTGACGGAGTAAGCTGATAAAACAATCCCGGCCTTTTAGAGGGGGCCGCAATGGGGGGAAAAGCCAAATGGGGTCGGTCCGACGTTAAAGTGCTCGCATGTCGTAAGTAAGGGTCAAGCCGCAACCGCAAGCCCTCTCCGCGTTATATGGCGACGCCGCGAGAAACGTTCAGTAAAATTTCGAGTACAATTGCGAGTTAATAAATTTACAATCAAACATCGTCGGCTTTCAAACGTCGACCGAAACCCATTTTAAATGAAGACGCGAATCATACATATATCTTTATTTTATGTTAGCAAATGGTCTGGGTCAAATAATTCGAAGGAAACGCAGAATGAAGCGTGATTTGGACAGCGAAACGAGGACAACAGAAAAGAAAGGCGATTTTAAATTTGAGAAAAGGAAAACTGCAATTTACTAATGGGATTGCGGTTCGGGCCCATAAACGTGTACGCATAAGAGTGCAATTCGCGTCGTACACAAGCGGCTGACATTGAATCATTTATTATTGCTTATGATGGGCAAAACGAGGGCGAAACGTAACGTGGAGCGATGGATAAACGACCGAAGGAAAAGTGACACGCAGCGAGAGGGAGAGAGAGAGAGAGGGAAGAAATTTAATTTAGTGGAAATAGAACGGCGGAATTTTATTAGTGGACAAAGACAAAGGACGCGGCAATTGAGATAAGTAATGAGGGTGTCATTGGCGGCGGGCGGAATCGCGTGATTCGAACGAAAGTGATCACGTGCGATTATCGTCCTGTGCGTAATCGATAATCGACGTTATCCTTTAATATAGATTCCTTAAACGCACACATATAAAGCGAGTCGCTGGTCACGACGAAAGCGCTTTATTTGTTTTGTCTTATTCTATCCCCTTCTTCGGATTTCTTCGCGTCTCGCACTCACCACTTTTATATCTCCCGTTCTTCACTCCACGATTTCGCGTGTCGAAATCATTCGTCTCGAATCGAGAGAGATTTTATAGGTGCCGAGAAAGAAAAGTAAAAGTGGTCTGAGAGAACGAAAAAGGAGCAAAGAACGAGATAAAGCGCCGAGAGAGGAACGAAAGGAAAAAGGCGAATCGTACTTATTGTCTCTTTAAATTCCATTACGAGGAGGATTGGAGTGGCGAAGTGCGAGAGGCAAGAAAAGGGAAGGTCGAGTATACGAAGTTAGTAAAAGTTTAACGCCGACCCCCGGAGGCTGACCGACCGATCCTTGCAACTTTAAAGAGACACGCGAAGCAAGCGTACATTAAGAGCCGTAAGACGAAGATCTTCGCTGCTCCTTTCGTTTTGTTTCGGTCGAAGCATCTTCCTCCGCCGCGTGTGTGCGCTTAATGAACGTGCAAATCTTGCGAGAAGCCTTTTCAATTATTCACGCGTTTTAAGTGGAGGCAATTCTCTTCTCGTTTCGTGTAACTGCACCGAAGCGTACGAGGGCGATTCAATCGATCCTCAACCGTTGGAACGAAGAGACACAAGAAGAATTTATAACAAATTTGACGGAGTTTGTAAATATTTCTTCTGATAATGTTAATAAAAAAGAGTATTAGTTTGGTATTGGAGACTCGTTATAATTGGAAATTCCTATAAAATTTTATGAAGCTCCCACCCTCACGACTAAGCAGATGATTTAGAAAGGTTGGTAAAACTGCGCGTTATGGGTGTGTGTGTTGATTAAATCGAACTTGACGAACTTTTAATTATGAGGTTTCATATTGAAATTGTTTACGTGCCTCATACATTTTCCTCTACCTCTCTCCGCCACACTCGTTGGTTATATACGCGGCGCAAAAAAAAGACGAAATGTTCGCATCAAGAGTCACGCAGGTGTATATATGTGCAGCCCGTTTTCCACGTTACCGTCGAAATTTCGTTCCTTCCCCGGGGAGAATAAATAAATTTCGTAAAAAATTGATTAGGAAATGTCGTCAACCGTCGACGATCGAAAGACAAGCGAATTGGATTAAATGGATGTTCGAACGTGGCCGCAAAAAAATGAAATTTGCGTTTTTCTTTTTCGCAATTCGGTTATGAAAGAAAATGGAGGGTTTACGTATACACACACACACACGTGTAACGATAATATTTCATGTTTTCATATTAATAATGCAAGATTCGAGAGTATTAAAAAAACATTTACGTGCGGTGGAAGTAATAATATGGAAGCAGAATAAGAGGCTGAGCCCTGTAATCGCTATAAAAAGTCCGACGCGTTTCCTCCTCGTCTACATTTTTCTTGCTCCACTCCATTCGATGTTCATCATTTTCATATGATTTAATCTGCGGAGAGGAAGGCTACACGAAAAGTGAGGCGTAAGATGAAATCGAAAGAGAATGGTGGCCTAGAAGAAAAAAAGAAGAAGAGGAAGATGGCAATTTTTTGCGAGGAAAATATATGAGAAAAAGCAGATAAAAAAAGTGAGAGATTGAGAGAAAAGGAAGCGCGTATGTATTTGGAAATTGAATGTTTCATAATATCGGGATCGGCGAAGAAGTCAAGTAGTTGCGACGATGATGGTTTGCGGTTTGAGACGGTTTCATCGTGAGCGAAGAGAACGAGGCGAAAGGAAAAAATCGTAATAAAAACCACACGAAAACTACACGCACAAACAAACACACATCTCTGACAGCAAAAATCATACGTGAGCACTTTCTTTCACTAACAATTTTTCCTCGTCTTTAAGAAGTTTCCCTTCGCACGATAACAAATTGCCCGAACGGTTTGCATATTGCCGTCCTCGGCTAAATTGGGTGAAGCAAACCGATCTGATCAGAACACGAAATCTATTATTCTCGATTATTCTTCTTCGTACCCAACATTTTCTTGGCCGCACTATTTCTGTTCGTTTTCTTTCGCTTACAATTCCTTTATGATAGAATGAAAAATAGATTAATTTACGGAAATTTCGGCTGAAACACCTTCGAACGCGCTTTTATTAAGATTGTAAATGAGATGTTTGCAAGGCGGGCGTAAAAAGCGGTTTAAACTAAAAGCTAATCTGCTAATTTACACAAAAGATACGTTAGAAGTTGACACGTGTAAATATATACGTGTATCCTCTTGCTTGATGAGCCGTAAGTAGATGGAATAATCGTCTCTTTTATGCTAATTGGCTCTCGGTGTACGCGCTAAGTACCCTCGAATGGCGATGACGGTGATGATAATTCAGCGAGAGCGAATAATAAAGTTTTCGCGTTTTGAAAATATTAAATTTTAGATATTTGCACGTGTACGTGGGAGGTATGAGGAAGAAAAAAAAACGGGAGGAGAGCAGTCCGGTAGTTAGTTGGACGATGATGATGATGATGGTGCTGATGTTTACACAAGAGAGAATACACGGGAAGTCCGATAACATTACTGCGGACGGTGAAAATGGAAATTTATGATCTTCGACGTTGGTTATCGTTGGGAAAATGTTTCGTAAGCGGGCGTTATTATTTCATTGGAAACGTTGCGTCCAATTTAAATCGCCGTCCAGGATAAATGGCGATTAGTTATTTAGCGAAATGCGCGTAAGATGCTCTTCGTCGTTTCGCAATTTAACGGGCAAATCAACAAAGGTCAAGAACACTCTCCAACGGCTCGTTATGCGAGACAAAACTGTGCTAATTCTAACGGACACGCAAAGATATTGTTATTGTTGCCACTAAAGACGGTTTACGAATTAATCGTAACGTACGAATATGTATTCATTTATTTCCATCCACCAACGTTATTATTAATAATGCTTCCCCTTTATTTTCCTTCGCTTTTTTGCGAAATTTAAATAAAATGTTCATATAAAATTCTGCATACACGATTCAATTAACTCATTTTTCATGTAAAACCCGTTAATGATAATAAACAGCGTCATATTATAATTTAGCGAAATGGAAATTGTGTGTGTGTGTGTGGGAAATTCATAATAAGAAAAAAGGGCTAAATGAACGGAAATGGCTAGAGGTTTTCATTTAGAGTTTTCGTTGGAGGTTTATAGAATTTTACTTTCGCGAGCAAAAAAAGCAGTTCGGTCGATTTTAATTCCTTCGCAATTTATTAGGTTCATGTAAAAATATTATTAATAAAAGATTGGCCTTTTTATCGAATTTCCCGATATTAAAATGAAGACCGAGAGAAATGAAGGGAGAGAGCGAGAGAGAGAGAGAGTGCAAAAAATATTGACTTTAATTTGAATGGAGTCGAAATAATCATCGATAAAACTAACGGTGGAAAATATTTGCAAATAGCGCAAAATAATAGACGCACGTTGATTGTGCGCGGAATCGAAACGACAATGATTCCTCGCATATACAGGATGTTGCACTAGAAAATGTTCATCACTGAATCGATGCATATCGGTTTAAACGATTTCGAAGTCTGTTAATTTTGCCTTTGCCGCATAAAATCAATTTGTTTTGCGATTTACGCTACTTTTGACGTTCCATTTCGTTTGCCCTGTATATAGATTATACGAGTAGAATGAGTTTTGTAATTTTCGTTTTACAAATGAAAAATTCAATTAATTAATCGACCATACCGCCGAACAGAAGAGCTGCCGGACTTGGAACAAAAAACACAAAACGACGCTATTTGTTAACGTTTTATGATTAATACAGCTGACATTCGCACAAAAAAATCATATCCTTAATGTACTCGAAGCTTCTGTTTGTTTAAAGCGAAAAAAAAAATCGCAATGAATAATATTGACATCCGTTGTCGGATGTAAAAATTGAAAAAGTTTTCCATAACGAACGAGAGATTCTTGAAATGTCTATAATAATGCTGCATATGTGCGATACGTCGATGGGAGTTTCTATTCGCAATCCTTTTGTTTAAAATACAAAACGTTATTCGTGTAATGATTCTATGGGATTTTAACGAACTCACATTTGAATTCGATTTTAATGTCATGTGCACTTAATGACGAGTGAAAGAAACTTTTCAATCCCATCCGACCCACACTCTTTTATTGATAGATTTAGGTTAATTAGTTTTTATTGAATTCGCACACAGATCGCTGGAGGAATTGAATTCTCAATTAATTAATTAAAAGGGAAATTAATTGGCGTGCGATTCTGAATGTAATAGGTACTTCATTTCATTCGATAAACGATGTTTGCTTATCGTCGTTTACTAGCTGGCACGTTGAGTTCCGTTTCAATACAAACTAATACAAAAACCTTATCCTACGTTAAAAGGGCGTTGCAGATGAAATGAATAGAAAACAAATGGAAGATACGATGACAATTGTCTCATGTCGTCCAAAAAAAAAAAACGAAAAACTATTTGCTTGTGTAAAAAGCGATCTATAAGTTGCGAATTAAGTTTAACAAAGTCCAGCGTATCAAAATATGTTTTTGTTCAAAACAAGAGTCCATTCGAAACTGCTGCTACCCATTGGAAAATAAGGCACTTGAAATAATCTTCGAATAAACAAAAAATCAATAAGAACTTTTCAAATTGAATTCTGTCCATTAATAAAGGAGGCAAAAATAGGGAACTGCAAGAAAATGGAATTTCGTACGAATGTAATGGCAAATTTCAAATTATTTTCCAAACATATGTAGGGAAGATAAATTGCTTTCTAAAATATTTATGATAGCTGTTACCCATATACGAACACGTCAGTTAGCAGAAATACAATTTCGGTTTTTGCGAAATGTTTAAATTAAAATTGATTCTATTCAGTAATTGTTGAGAATAATTCTTTTGCGTACATAATTGCAAACGTTAATCAAAAATACAATCATGGATTTATAACAATTAAGCAAAGATATAGGGGGGAGAGGAAACGTGAAAAATTGCGAAATTAATTATGCCATTAAATAAAAATGGGCGGTGGGAGATAATTTAAAATATAGCGGCAAGAGAGATTGCTGATTATTAAGTTTGATGTTAAGCAATCGATTAAACCTTCATAATAAGGGATGTCGCCAAGACACTTTCCATAGAATTTTTATACAATCGCGTAACGATGCTAAGAAAATCACAACGATTCTTTAATTCATAAAGGAGGAACGTTGCCAACTGACTAAACTTCATTAATACGTTTTTCTGCGAGGAATTAGCAAAGTAAATAAAAGCATTTTAAATCGCTTTGCGAGGATTTTCTTAATCACAATTTTCACTGGTCGTACATTTAAATCGAAAGTTAATAATATTAATTAACTATGGAGCAAAATAAATAAAAATTGAAGGTAAATAATAAATTTGATTAAAAAAGGATCGAGCGGAAATTTATCATCGGCGTTCCCATAAATCAAAATATATTTTTTTTTTCATGAAAAGAGGATAATCTCCATAAAATCATAACATACCCCGGGTACATTAATAATGTAATCGACGTAAAGTATTTATTACAATACGAGAAAGAAAGAAAAAAAAACGTTTTCGGTGTTTGGTAATAAATTATTACGCTCTATCTAGATATAAAATTCTTTCCCTTTCGGGAAAAGTAGCAGACGGAAAAGGAGAAGACGAAGAGTGGCAAAGGACGAAGAAGAAACGTTCAAAAGGTAGGATTAAATAGTGATAGAAGTCAAACGAGAATGCGAACGGAATCTAATGCTGTTAAATGAAAATTGCGCTTGTATTGCAGCATATCGTACAATAAAGTAATAAATCCGAATCTAGAAACGATATCGAACACGTTGCATTTTCTCTGAAACGGTATATTCTAAACAGCGATACACATAAATCATATATTTTACGAATGATAATAAAAAAAGCAAAATATAATAGAAGAATGGATTCGAAATATAATAATAAACGGATCGTGTATGTAGATGGACGAAGAGATAGGATCGATTCCCTTCCACTATAATTTATTCGAATACCCCCAATCTCTTATTGTTATCGTTTATTATTATTGTAATTTAAATATTAATCATTAATATCATTACAATGGTGCATGTAATGCGTTCGGGGTAAGTATAGAAAAAAGCAAAGTGTTTGGAAATTAATGAAAAAGAGGAAAATGGAAACGTGTAAAACATTTATTATGCAATATTAATAACGATTCTGAAATGGAGAGAAACGCAAGTGGCGAACGAGCGCGAGGAAGAGAGAAAATTGCGAAACTTATTGCAAAATAAACATGTCGCTCTTTCTCCCGCACCGCCCTCAGACTGGCCGCGACACATTCATCAAATTTGCATACGTGACACGATCGCAAAGAAAGGAGAACTTTCTTTGCACATTTGCAAAACAAAGCAAAAAAAAAAGCTGGAATAAAAATAATGGAACGTATTTAATGCATGAATCAGCAATATAGAAAACGCATATTTATGAGAGGATTTATGTGCGATTTGCATGCGTTATTTTGAATACATATCGCAGAAAAAGAAATCGGGCAAAGAAACGGGCCTCTTTGGAAAATAATAATGCATAATTAAACGCGAATCGAACCGTGACAATCTCACTTTGCGGCATAAAACGGTTTCTTCCCATCCACCTTATTCTCCTTCTGGTTCTTTGCCAACGCGCGAGCACCGTGGGGAGACCAGGAGGAGATGTTGTTGATGGCGGTCGTGTCGTTGTCGGCGGTGCACGTATAAATACACGGCTACAGTTCGGTTCGCGTATTGTTTGAATACGAGATTAAAACGTTGTAAATTCTCCTCGTGAAATCCACTCCCAGGTGAACGTACGGCAACGAGCCGAAACCGTGACTTCGCGTCGGAATAATCTGGGAAAATCGTTTAATTTCGCTCGTAAATAACGTTGGTCTTTTTCATTCGTTGAAGAGAACGAAACCCCTTTGGGAAGGAAACCGGTGAGCAACGGCAAAGCAAAAAAATAAGTAAAATAGCGAACACATTGTATTGGTTACACGTAGAAAAGGGAGAAAGGAGCGAAAATGCAGAATTAGAGAAAAAACCTTTGGAATTGATGGAATTTTCAATGCGGTAAAGCACCAAAACCGAATGTTTTATCGATGATGAAGTTTTAAACGATTAAAACTACGGTTTCATTCGAAGGAGAGAATCGAATGCATCCTCGTAGTTCTGTTACGTATAATACCATGCATCCTCTTATCTCATTAGATTTTTAAATTCTTTGCGGCGTCTTCTGCATAAAATTTCATTTGGCATGCAAATAGACTCGCTCTCTTGCCGTACCGACTCTACTCGCTATTTGCTACGTAGCAAGTGGATCGGTATGAGAATTGAATAAAATATAAAGCAAAAAAAGAATCGTGCGAAATTGACTCTATTTCATTCGAAGAGCGGGCAAAGTAGCGAAAAACCGCAAACAGCGAATTTCTTACCTTCCAATGATTACTTCTTGAAGAAAATCGTTTTATCGAAATGGTAACGTTATTATTATCACTTCTTGTAACGAGAAAAGTTTTTTTCTCCCTCTAAATCAAACTTGCTCGTCCATTAGTAGCCGCATGCGACACTTTTAATTATCGAGAGAAATGACGAATTTTCCTTTCGCTCTCTCTCTCTCTCTCTCTCGCTCGCCTTTTCAGTTTCGTAACGTTTATTATTTTATGAATGATAAATAACGGCAATATAATGATAACAAATGACCGTTCGTTGTGCGCGAAAATGCGGACGATAACTGGAGCCGCCGTCTAAACTACCATCGATTTTAAACGACTGCCTACCACTAAAACTTAGGCGAAAAAGCGTCGCGACGCTTCTGCGCCCCACGCGAGCCCCACGAAACACTCTGTTGCTCTTCAGGTAACCCGTAACAATTGGTACACGATGATTTTTCTCTAATTTACGAAAAAAGCGGTTTTTTAAATCAACGAATTCAATGTTATTCTAATAGATGCACAAGAGCAAGTTAGATTAGGTGCTTTCATTTCAGTTAACTTGTGTATTAACCGGTAACTACTGCGGCGAGGGCAAACGAAATTTCAGGGAATGTAAACTGAAATTTCGCAAACTTTAAACAAATAACGCATAATTGGTTATAAACAACAACAGTCGAAGCGAAGTTTCGGTATTTTGTTGAAATAACGTAATATTTGTTGAGGAAATCTCGTGCGAGGAGGAAAAATTGCGAATGGTAATAACAACAAAGTTGGGCAATTCGGTATTAATTAATAATTAAAATCCATTTCCATGGCCATCGTGCTTGCATATTACGGTCGCTTTTAAATTTTATTATCGTCATCATTACGAATGGCGAAACTGCTTCTGGCAGTTGGCAATTACAAAAATGGAAATAACCAAAAAAAGGAATGGGGGGCATTAAACTAGAAACTTATCTCTAGAAGCGATTATTTTTCATTGCACAATTTAAATGGCGGTATCCGGAATTCGCTACAGGCTCGTAATATTATTTGCTGCTTGTTGCAACGTTTACCTGCATCTCCGTGCTACCGATTTAAGCTCCTTTAATTATTCCATCCTCTAATATCTACCTGTTTGCCGATGAATAGATTACAAGCATCGCAAATAATTTTAGGGAAACGACTGTACGTTCAGAAATTGTTATTTAAACTAAGAAACATTCGAGTGCAAGCAATTGTAATTAAATCACGATTTTGTTTTCGTTTCTCTTCTGCAACTTCTCTAATTAGAGAAATATTATTATTGTATTACTGTCGCTAATTAATTAATATCATTTAAGTGACTTTCTACTGGATAAACACTCTCGACTCAATAATGAATTATTAATTAAATTGCATACTTTTATTGCGTGTATAATATAATTAAAACGTATAATGCAGGTTTATAATTAAATTTTCAAGTGTATCTCTGGAGCCACACAGATTGGCGGTATATGTGTATCGAAATTAATGTTAATCGCATATCAATTTGGTGTTTTATTTAATCCATCAAATTGACAATAATTTATTTAATTTTCATATCGATGCGAATTAATAGGAAAATTATAATAATCCATTTCGCCAAATTTATAGCCGAATCCAATAACAACAAAAATGCACGCGTTACAATAACAATCGATAATCATTTTCAATTAGTGCCACTTATAAACTTATATTCAATATAAATTTCGAACACGATCTGACTGAAATTAATAAAAAATATGGTGCGAATATTACGTAGGGAGAGCAGAGGAAATGGCTTAAACGGCGAAAGAGATCGTTTAAAGAAAACTTGACTACTAAATTCGCTTGTATTTGAAACGGATACGTCCAAGTTATTGCACAAGTTTCGCTAACAAATTTTAAACTCTCTCCCTTTCGGTCGCTCCATTTCGCCTCGGTGCGTCTCTGTTAAATCCTCGTTGTTGCCGAAAGTTTCCTCTAGTAATAGTTTCGGCAAAACGTCGATTCTCGTCCATACTTTTTCATAATTATGTCGTTTTTAAAGCACGACAATAATTCGATAATTTAAGAGTAGGATTTTAACGATTTCGTTGCACATTCAACTAAATAATTTTTCGCCAGAATTCCATTCATTCGTTGCTTCTATGATTCTAATAATATAATCATAACAATCGTTCGTCCTTGTAGTCAATGCAGTTGCCTTACGAACGATGTCGGAGAAAGAAAGAGAAAAAGCAGGGAGAAGGAAAAAATAGAGGCTATATTATTGCAAGAAGTGGAGGGTAGTAATTTTGCAGAAGGTAAATTACGGATTCCTTTGAGAGAATCTCTTATTATTTTTGCGGCCGTCTTCTTCATATTGGTACAACAACAAATTGCGCGCCCGTTGCCTTTCTGTCTTCTTTTAGATTCGAGCGTAATTTATAATAACATCCATCCATAAAAAGTTGTCTTCTTCTTATAACTATAGAGGCCCTTCGTTTTTTTTGCGAACGTTTTCCCAGCGAATTTCATAATAAATTAATACGCATGGAAAGATCATCTTCGTGCTTTTAATGCAAAAGAATAGACGGAGAGCAATCATTAGTCATTTTGCATCGTCCGATCGAAAAATAATGTTAGCGAAATGGAATTAATAGATGGAAATTTAATAGAAATTAAAGAAAAAGAGCGAATGTACAAAAATCTCGTTTAGACCTTTTACAAAGGAAAATAAGTAACGTGAAAGAAATGAGGAGAGAGGAAAAAAAATTATCGAACGAAATTAATGATTCCAGGATTTCGTTCCAAACAAAAAGTTAAGTACTAACCGTTCGATGAAATATACCTATTGAGAAAAGCTAACAGAAAGTAAAGTGAATTAAAAGAGAGGAAAAAAAAACCGAAAAGAATACAGTGAAAAGATGATGGCAAGAAGAGAGTTCGCTTTCTATACAAAATTAATGAAGTACTTTCAGCGACTAGCAAATGAAACGCCAATTAAAAAGAAAACAAAAAAACTGTAATCCCTTGTATTTAATTTCGATCTTTCTCTTATTCTAACCATTTGACGCAAGGTACATAGTTAACAATTCAAGAAGTAATAATCGTGAAAAAAAAAGCGAAAGAAAACGGGCAAAAAATAGTTGAACGTAAGGAGCTTTATGACCTCTTCCAGCAAAAAAAGGCAAATTCTCCTTTACCTATGTCAGTAGTCAAACGACGTCTACGAACGCAGAAAAAGGCTGTGTATAGCAAACATTCCTGAAATCTTCGGAATTCCGTTCGTACCATTACCAATTTTGCTCTTTACCTTGAAGCTAAGACGCTTTGAAAGCTCGCTGTAAACTATTTTTTGCTTCTTCTAATCTTCGCTCGCTATCAGCGAATAATTTTGGTACGAACGAATTTTATTTTGATTTGTAGCTCAAAATGATACAATTAAGAATTACATTGCTTCAATTCAAGTGCTGAGTCTCCTGCAAGAATGTTATTTACAAGAAATGGAAAACGCCAATTACCGAGGAGGCGGTAATTTGGCAATAAATATCTTCATCAACGAGTTGATTTTTATCGAAAGAAAAGCGACGTAAAACGATGCAATTTAACATCAATAATTAAAATAGGTGTTGCTCGTTTGCTTAAATGGACGAAAGCAATTGCGGATGGACTTCCAAGTGGCTAGTTTAAAACGTGCATAGAGAATGTAGCGGGGATGCGGAGGAAAACTGTGGGAAAGCGGAAAAACGAAGCGAAGAAAGAAAACCCGGATCAATACGTCATTACGAATTCATTTCTTGCGTGTTATTCCTTTCACATTGTAAGTAATTGTTTCCTCGCCTGCTACTGCATTTTCCTAAAGAATTTTCAATTTCTCCTCGCTCGATTCTTTTCTTATATTATTATTAGTCTTTCTCCCATTTTAATCCACCACTTTTCCCCCCTTGCGCCCATCTTTCGTCTTACTTTAGCGAATTGCATTCCTTCCTTTCAAAGTCATTGCAAAAATAGATGTTACGAAAACGAAGCTAATTTTTATTATTGTTCGTTCACTCGTTCGCTCACTCCGGCGTATTCTTTTCTTCGTCGATCCTCAAGATGTGCACTATAGAAGACATTGTTGTCTTCTTGGTCTATTTTTTCCTTTCCTCTATACACAGATATAAATACGTAAGCGGAAAATGTTTCATTTTTAGCGCGATAAACGTATTGTAAGGAGCTGCTGCATTTTCCTCGTCTAATATTAACATTTTTCCACTGTTAAACATTAAAAGCATTGAAAAAAGTGACTATTGCGAAATTTCCTCGTTTCTCCAGCATCCACATTCATTCGGCTCTCTTTACATTCCGTTCCTTCGATTCCTATTGCATCGGTTTAAGTAAATATTTCAAAAACGAATTCGGTGCACACTTTTTCTACTGGATGAAAATTAAAGGACGAAAGATAGCGAATTTTCTTAAGGGGTGTTTTTTTGATAAAAATGATTTGAATTTCGTACATATCGCAGCAAGGATAAAGGATAACATGCATAAGTAGAAGGAGAATATGTGACATGATAACGTTCATAAAAGCGAACCTACTCTTTTCTATACGTCGTCATTCTGATCTCATATCTTTTGTAATCTACGAGACATACTCGAGATACACAAATACACCATTTTTTTCCCTTCTTTTATGATCGATTCTAACGATTCATGCTCGACGATAACTTCGATAACATCTGCAATAAAAAAGCATGTTTTTCGCAAATGGAAAATGAACTTTGCATAGCAGTAATAACGTGAGCAACAATAATAACAAAAATCATCGTGTCATCATAAATTTCATGCTGAAGAAGGGGCCAAAAGAGCTCTTTTTTAATCCAAAAAGTCGTGTTCGGTATGCCTTTTCACGTTCATGTGTCTGACCTTTAATTCCAGACTTCATTCTTGTAATTGGTAGTGTAGTAGCATAAAGCTTGTTGTATTGGATTTAAATTAAGTAAAAATACAATTACGAAACAGCCGATATTCGAATAATAATAATTCTCTAGTTACAATTACCTATAAATACCAATTGATCGCATCTATTTTCCATCGAAAGCTATTAACCGAACAAAAAATTATTTATGTTGTTAAATTATGTAATCCACTTCCAATTTTCTTTTTGGATTGTTATCAATATGTAATAACATTCACTTTTCCAATTTTCTCGTTTATTATTACATTAAAAATGATATTAGATTAAATTTCTGAAATTTTCACAAAGCAAGCTTCTTTTTCTGACGTCTGGAACGTTTTTTATTTTCGCTCTGCGGTGGTGGATTTAAAATTTAAATAAATATTTAAAAGGTTTAAAATTCACGATGTTAAAATTTTCAGATGCTACCCCCTCAATAATAATGATGATAATAAGAAAGTTACGTTACGTTTTATATGATAATGAGGTGAATGATCGATATTATTAATTCATGAAATATGTAAATTTCAGTCTAATTTGAAACGTATTACGATTGATAACTTAATCTTTATACAAGAACGAGGACGGCGAAGAAAGAAGGAAGCGAAACGAAATTACAATAAATTTTCATTGATAAATGTTATCGTTTTACGAATCGAAATAATGGACGTACTTTCCCGACGACTTTTCTTTCGTTTTCTTCTAACAAACGGAAAATATCCCATTTTGTATGAGTAACATAGAAGTGCGAACATCGAATGCTTACGACTCTATTAGAATAGAATTAATTTGTTATCACTTCATTTGGTTTATTTTATTTCTGTCCAAAACCATCAGATTCGAAATTTCCAATGAGTCGAAACTTGTGCGAATTATGCTCGCATCTCTGTCATTTCATATTTGTTTTATGCAAAAACATTGATGGAAAAGTATGAAAAGCATTAAAATCTACAATTTTCACAAACTTCACCCATATTAAAAAATTCCCAACACTTCTGTACGCGTCTGTTTGTGTGTGTTGTATAATGTAAGCGGCGGTATCACGTTGTAATGTGGCAAACTTTCTCAATAATTTTCATTTTGCATCATAATGAAAATAGTCGTGTGTATATTTTAATATAGGATTTCATTTGCGTATAATTAAATTGCTCTCAACGTTGATTTATGCCCCTTTGTGATGCGATTACAAAATTCATATTACTTTTAATCAATTCAAACAACGGGAATCGTTATTTTTAAACACTTTACGTTTAATAATCCATAAACAATAATCCCTAAAAAAACTTTGCCCCGTGGCTTTAAAGCGGCCAGGTGAGAAACTTAAAGAGATATAAAACTGCCAGGGAAATCATAAAAAGAAAAGGGGAAAAGAGAGAGAGTTGTAAATGTTAAAAGCGGCAACAGATTCTAAATCCGTCTAGGTAGGGCTTTCTTTTTGCAAATTTTTGGATTATTCGCGGAAGAAAGGAAAAAGGTAGGATGGATTATCAGTTGATAGTATGTGATAAATTATTAACACGTAAACTCTTAGTTATGCCCCAAGAAGGAGGAGGAGGACGCGGAATAAACCGAAAATAGATTTGAATACGGAAAAAGCTGCGGACCTGCTTTACTTTCACTAGATTCGAACAATAAATATTAATGCATCGATTGATGTCTATCATCTCTTTGATGTCGAGAAAATCGAGAAATGGAAAAGTAGTGGCAGAAGAAACGTTCGAGATGGAAAAGGCCAACCATTTACTTACCGAAAGATTCTTTAAAGTACTTTGCAAATTCCAATTATCCTCGCTCGATCTCCCGGTCTAACTTATTTCACTTCCACCATAAACTATTATTAAAATTAAATTTTGATTAAATCCATCCATTCCCACCCGAGCAATTTCTATTAGCCGCATTTATCTTCTCATCTTAATCAACATTAACCGTAATGGCAGCAGATAAGAAACCGAAAGAAAGCGAGGAAGTGAAAGCGAGAGGGAGGGAGAAGAGAAATGAAAATAAGAAAACGGTGATGGGAAGTGAATTATTGCGAATCATTAGCAACCTGCTAATTTTTTCTCTTGCAAAAAAAAACGTTAGTTAGTCGATAACTAGGCTAATTTCGTTAGTGGGCGAAACTTGATAAAATGCAAAAAAGAATGAAATAAATAAATAAAGGGGGCAATATTCTTGATGGCCGATGGGGCAAACGAAGGGATCGGAGTAAAGGGATTTAAGTTGGCCTCGCGAAAAATTCCTTTTGCAGGAATTGATTTTTATTGCAAAGGGGGCAGCGGACGTAATTAAATAATTTAATTGCATTTCAGATTAATGGAATCGGATCCAAAATGATTTTGTTCCACTCTCTCTCTCTCTCTCTCTCTCTCTCTCTTTCTCACTCTTTCCCTCGGCCGTTTGGTTTGTTTTTTATTAAAACGTT
Source organism: Hololepta plana (assembly GCA_963695495.1). NCBI lineage: Eukaryota > Metazoa > Arthropoda > Insecta > Coleoptera > Histeridae > Hololepta > Hololepta plana. Next base: position 8,176,279 of record OY968837.1, on the reverse strand, counting down.
AATGAAACCAAAAAAGGCGGTACCACGACCTCGCGGAACCACGTGGATGGTAAATAAAGGGTCGCCAGCGAAAAGGGAAAAAAATGGGTCTTTCAGCGGGGACGGCGGAAGAAAAATTGGGATCAAAACGACACGGTAATGTATATCAACCTGCGTTCGTAATTTTAATTAAACCGTTTGCCTCTTCTTTTCTTTGCCGTCATTGTTTCCTCCTGCGTTCACACGCATTACGAGGGGAGGAGGGCGAGTGATGTTTGGTGCGTGCTCCCCCACGTAAACTACGCGAAGAATCTCGCTTTTGCCTCCTTGCTTTCGGCTGGGCGCACACACAACACAACATATGATTGATCATTATTAAGTGACTCATACAAATGTCTCTTCGTCTGGTTAGTAAATATAGCGTTCCATTAAAAGTATATATACGTATTACCGTCATCAATATTATTATTATTGCAAATGCACGAATTGTGTCTAGTGTCACTCATCATACCTTGAACGGCTCGACGAATTCGTGCGGTTGTCAAAAAGGTAAACGATTGTAATGAATTTTACCTACGCAAATGATGGCAGATGAGAATTGAAATGTTCGTAATGTCGCTTTCACTACCGATATAAATAGTTGCAATTAGCTGGAAGTTACCTACGCTTAATATCGTGCTTGCTTGTTTCAAATCAATCCCTTTTAAAATAATCGCGAGCCATTTATTATTCCATTTTGCGCTTTTGGGCACACAATGTACGATTTGATAGTAAGCGAAGGAACACAGCGGTGTGCGAATAGAAATGAACGAGTGCATTAATATCCTCCTGTTTGGAAAATTTCCCCTTCGAAACGATTCGATTTGCTCTTTAATAAAACGAAATCATTACAATTTTCTACGTGTGAATAAGCGCAGAAAAGCGTTAACTTTTTTGCCGTCAATTAAAACTTTTTTCTCCTGTCCCTTTCATTGCTTACGTACACGAAAAGTTTCTAATTCGAGTAAATAAAACTGTTGCAATATAATAATGTGCAATAAATATTTGTTAGTTTTTAAATGAAAAAAAAAGGAAACAAACTAAAGATCGGTGCGAAGGTGTGCGGGCGAAAAAGTTAATTGTAAAGGGACATTACATGGAAGCCGTTATGGAGCGAGTGTAAAAATGATAATAATAATAATAACAGTAATAAAAAGAGATATAATAATAATAATGCGAGGAGAATGAAAGGGCAGAGGAGAGGGCGAGAAAAACTATAAAAGACTCGGTTCGGAAATAGAAAACCTGGACACAAAAGTTACGTATATTAAAAAAACATGAAGTTGAAATTGAGAATATCGATCTCTTCAGTCGGGCTTTCTCTATCTCTTTCGGTCCCGTTTATTTTTTTTGTTCCTTCTATAGTATCACGGCTATAGGTGTATATTTTTTTTGCTCGTTCTTATTCGACTCCCTCGTCTCCCCTCGATCGGTTTGTTCGGTAACAACAACAAGTAATAATGGCACGTGGAGCGTCGAGCTTTAGGAGCAAATATTAAATATAAATTAACTAGTTTATATGCCAGAAATTCGCAGTTATGGATGAATCTCTGCTTTGTGTTCAACGACGGTTTACAAATATACGCATTCTTTCGGTGAACTTTGAGAAATAATGCAGTTTGGAAGCGCCAATCTTCACTAAAAGTTATTTATTCCTTCAAGCTATGGCTCTGTAGTTGATTAATCATGGAAATAAATATTAAAGATCGATTAATTAGAGTTTAAGTGTGAATTTCACAGTGAGATTCATTCATTTTTAGCGACAGTTTTCCTTGGCGTATTAATTGATTAATTATTCTGCTTGATAGAGTGTCAATTGCTCAATGTGAGCTTTTGAAGTGAAATATTTGGAGGCTATCTTCTTTAGGTTGGGCAGCAACAGCTGCATGTTTGGTGGCATTGCATTTCTTGTGATGATAAAAAGGTGTATTATACTTTAGGAGAAAAGTTGTAGGGGAAAAAATTACGTGAAATGTAGCGAGATTATATTAAATAAATTGCTATTATTCACGAATCGAGGAGGGTAAACGAAATGTTATTGTTGTTGGGAACGACGACACAAGAGGAGGACAACAAAAACCGTGGACGGCGACGACGACGACGACGAAAAAAAAACCTGTATTTTATTCTTTGTTATAATTTTTTTTGTTAAATATGATTTAAGTTGACATGCAACGCGATATATACCGCATGAAATAAAATGGAAACGCACGTCACTGCATTAATATTATTACTACCCTTACTACATCCTACTGGATATTTGTTGGAAAGAAATTGGGGATTTTTAACGCAACTCGCAGCAAAAAATCGTGAATTTAGCATTTAAACAAACGGAGATAAATCATGTTTTAAATATGTATACAGCGAGATACGTTCGAAGCTGATGAAGAGGCCTTGGGGCAAAAAGAACTAATGATTATAATGGCTCTTGAATGATTAAAGATGCTTAAAAAAAGACTCATCCTTTAATCTTTCTCACAGACAATCTTGCCGTTCGGCTCGTTAAACAGTAGAAGAAGCAATGAGTCACAAGAAATTAATTACTTTTTCGGCTGGAAGAACTGAAGAAGTTACGCGCCACGCGTCTCCGATATCAATCCGAACAAATCTAATAAGATTGCGCGAGATGACTTCTTTTAATAATTGATAACGGTAGCGATTCGCATCGAGTTTTCCCGCTTCGAGGCCTATCTATTATTCAGCGATTCGATTAAATTCGAACGCGCCGTAGGATACGCAACCTGTAATCACCAGGTGCGCGTCTTCTCATCAAGCAATTTTCTATTTACCCGTATATATGAACTAATCGGAGTGACAGTATTGGGAATAAATTATTCACGGCGAATGATGATGATAATTTACGACGATTTCGATATTTATTAAAATAGTCCATAATGCCCCGGCTTAATGCTTTCTCTTATCCGTTTATTCTTTTCTCTCCGCATTCTTTGTTTCCTCGCACTCGTCTCCCAATTAGCCATCATTAAATTGTGTTTCGTTCGATGAATGTCTAAAAACTTCGGTCATTTACAAGAAACCGTTTATTAGTTTTCCTTCTTCTTTCGGAAAACTAACAAACATATAAGTGGAGGAGATGGAATAAATAAAATGCAGTAGACTAGACGAGTTTTTTTTTGCTTCTTTTAATAACTTCTTTTATCGTGTTTTTTTCACCAAATTTCGCTTTGCTTCGGTACAACTATAACTGGAAGTCGTCGCCGCCAAGAATATCGTGACGCATTTTTCCATAATCTTTAATAGAATTTCTTCAATGGGACAGCAATCGCCGTGAACAAATCTCTGGATATTTAATAATATCACGTATTTATCGAATTAGAATTAAGAAGGATAGAAAATAATCACGGAGAATCGTTATAGCAAACAAGAAACCTTTTGCTAACAATTACAAGAACGGTTATTTAAACGCTTCTTGGCGTTTATTTTTATTTTCCATTTAGCTGCGTCAATCGTATGATTAAAGTGGGAAAATTTTAAAGTTATAAAGCAATAAACGGAGCGGAAAGGAAATTATGTTGGCGGTTGCTCTTTTTTCGTAACTTTAACGCAAAATTTTATTATTGCAAATAAACGAGTACGACAGCTTTACAAAGTGCCCCGGTTTTGATCGTTGTTCCGTGTAATTTGCAAAGTATTATTTGGTTTCTGGCTCGATTAGAATTAATTACCTTCTTTTGCTATTTCCTTTTGTCTAATAACATTCGCACAACATAAACTTAATATCGCTGCTTAACTATTTAAAAAGTTCATACAACTTTATTACGTTTATCATTGTTTAATGGAAAGTTTATAACAAATTAAATTAGATAAGATATCGCGAACGGCAAGAAATAGTAACAAATACTTATGGACTTATCATTGTTATTACTATTATCATTATTGAATTAAACTCTGTCACTATAAATTACAAAGTTATAAAACGAAACTGTGTGTGTCCGTTTTGCAAGAACAAAAAGTTAACGGACGCGTTAATAAAATTCTTTCGCTCGCTGTCTATTACTATTGCCTTCCATTACATCTCACTCTTCGCATCGTTCGTGTTGCTTTCTCCTTCTTCTGCCGTTCCGTTAGATTTATTTATCTATAACGGTGACTTAAATAAAGAATAATGTCCCTTTTCGGTTAACGTCGAACACATTTCTATCGTATAACTTATGCCCGCTCGTCCCTCGCTATTATAACGCGGGCAAACTTTTAATGCGCGAGGATCCCGGTTTCTAGCGGCGAAAGTCTCCCCAAAAATAACAAATATTGATAAACGATATTGTATAATGTCGGCGCGTAACTAGTCGCAAAGTCCTCGACTTGTCCCAACGAGAAGCTGCCTCCATTTTTGTAATCCTCCAGCGGACCCGAGGATCAACGTGTCGGTCTATGGGATTATTTGCGTCCTGACGTTGTCCACGGTTTTGCACACGTGGAGGCGTAATTACTCTCAATTTCCGCTTGGATTTCGACTTTATTGCTATCGTTCCGCAAACGGATTGCACTCGGTTTGTAACCGAGAACCGCTATTGAAAATGGATCAAACTGATCGTCACGTCCGTCGAAGAAACTCTTCGGATACCGTGCGGATTTGTTGGGCAAGTTTGTGCTGATTTTTAATTGCGTTCCGGCAATAAAATGCGAACGGTTTCTTGCCATTTTCACACGCTCGTTCTCTCGTTACGCTGCAATTGCAGGATTTTATTTCGCCCGAAATCCTTTCCAAACGGTTTCGTCGTCGTTGCTCTTGTTGTTGATGTTGTTGTTTACAGATGATGTAATTTAGGGAAGCTTTTACAGTTGTTAAATGGCTCAAATTAAGAAACAATTCGAAATTCCCGTCGTCCCCGTTCCACGCCGGTTCCCATTCGAGGTAGCTATTTACTTCGAAAACAATTAATTTCTTTCTACCTTTTTCCTTCGCCGGGAATTGTTTATATGTCTTCCTATTGTTTTTAACCTCTCTCTCTCTCTGCGTCTTTCTCTATCGTGCGATAATAACAACGTTACCTTGCTGCAAAACTTCAGCCGGTAGTAATTGTAGTAGCGGCATCGCGAGGAGAATCCGTTCGCATTCCGTCCACTCGCAAACCAGGACAAACAGAAATGTTAAGTCTAAGCTTAATTGCGGATTGTTTCCTGGAATGCGACCGGGATATAATCTACGACCCGTGTGTGCGAGCGTGTTTGTTATGGTGTTGTAATTTCGACGACGGCATTTTGGAATTTTTGGCCGGAGGACCCTCCGTCCGTCCGACCGTCGCCGTATAGTCGTCGAATGTAATGCGTTCTTTTGTTACGATCCCGCTCCGAGCCATTAACTTGCCGGACTCTGCGGTCGAATACGGCCACTTTTCGCTTATAACGACCCGCACGTATATACGATATCTTACCGTACACACTGCATTACCACCATCAGTATTATTGCCATTGTGTGTTTGAACCTTTTATTATTGACTATGGGGTGTGATAGAGCGAGCGAGCGGGCGAGAGAGACAAAAGTTTCTTAACAGTTATGAAGACAACGAATTTAATTGCCATTAATTTCACGTGGAAATTTCAATTTGTCATCGTTTTATCGCTGGCAAAACGGCGAGCGTTTCACGGATAATTTGCATAAAGAAATTTATGCGTATTCCATTTCCGCAACATATCTTTACATCGCCCTAATATCTGACAGACGATATAAATTCCGATGCCGTTGACTCTATTACGCAGAAATAAATTATCGCCGAGGAAGAATCGCGCGTATATGGGTAATACGACCTCCTTCTTTCACTGTCGAAATTCGTATCGATGGCAAGCAGGAGACGCGCGTGTATTCGTGGGAGATCGTTGGATGATGGAAACGCGTGTAAGAGAACACCGTCGCGTTTGTAGCGGGGAGATGTAAATAAGCTCGGCGCACTTTGAAGAAGGAAAAAAGAATGGAGGGAATTTACGCATTCGCGAAATTTGCATAATTTCGACTACAGCGGCGCCGAGGGAACGAGAAGAAAGCAAAACGAAATACAAGGGAACCGAGTTGAGTAGGACGTGTTCTTTCGAATCCTCGCTCACGCTTTACCGCCGCCAAATTGGTGGCGTCGTCGCATTTTTCGCTGCGTCATTATTGTCTTTAATAAGCGGAATCCGAACATATCCGCGCCGCATTTTTGTTCGCAAGCACGACCCAAAAGTCTGGGCTAATTAATTTAACATTAACAAAGAAATTCAATTAGCAGTTGAGCGGAAGGTAATTTAATCGATTATAAAACGATGGCACATTGAAGGAGCGACGCCGGTTTGAAAAGGATAAACGAGTGGAAGGATTTCGAATGGGAGAACGAGGAGGAAAAAGGACGTTTTAAAATAGAAACGCATTGTAATCACTTTCATCACGTACGAACGCTACGTTGTTTTGGCACACAATGTCTCCCGCAGGTCGCCGTCGCCGTCGTCGACGTTGTCGTGTACCTCCTTTCGCATTGATCAACGGTTACATTCCGGTCAATTGAACTGGGCCCGCTCGTTATCCCGTTTCTGTCACCATTACGATTCTTTCGATTACGGCCTTTCTTTATTTCCGCCTGCCATCTCGCTCGCGCCCTCTTCAGCGCCTCGCACTCGTCGACATCGACGACATAGAGACATTGTCCGGACGTAGCGGTCATAATTAAATTTTCGTGTAACGTTCGACCAATACACGTGCATTCGTTCGCGAGCGTATTTGCGTAATTGCCGAATGCTAAATTACCGTAAATTGTACATAACCGGGCGAAATCAATTGGGATTGTACTCAAAGCAATGGCGACGATGACGATGATAATGCGCGTGTTTAACGATGATCAATTGTAATTACGTGATTTAATTTAGCATAATAATTAAATGTTTTGTGTTGTCGGACGTTTTTGCCCACGAAGATTGACGCCGCCCGTTGCGTTCAATAGGCGACCAAATTGGAATTGTTTAATATCGTCAACATCATTATCAAAGTGCAACGACAAATAATGATGGCGCACAACGGCGGCAGCGTCATCGTCTGCTTTTGACTGCGAATAATTATGGATCCGCTCCGACGGATACGCGGACGTAAAGGTGAAATGCAAATAATAGGTTGCCAATGTTCGAGGCGAAAATACGTTCATTAAGATTCTATTAAACTTTACAAGTCCGACTCGCTTCTCATTAGAACTGCTGTCCATTCTATCACGAGTAAGAACAAACTTTCGCCCTTCATTCATACTTAATTGATTCGTAAATAAATAAAAATCGCCGTTTTATGCAATTAAATATTCATCCAATTTATATCCGATCGGTGGCGATAATTTCGCTTTCGTAATTAGAATTATTAATCCGCCGTTTGACGATCGCTAGACGTTACAGTCGTAAATAATAAATTTCAGTGCTCGCACTGCGATCGCGTTCGAAACTCTTTTGACTCCTGGAAAATGTTATTGATTTCGTGTAAAAAGGACGAAAAGAAGGCGCCATAGGTGAACGCATATAGAATATACAAATGCGATGTAAAATATTAATAATGTAAAGCTCTGTCATCTGTAAACATTTTCTTTCTTTGGGGGGCGACGCGAAGGACGAGGAGGGCACGCGATGAGACGAAACGTAGCAAAAGAGGGGAAAGAGAAATATGAAAGGCACTTTTTAAAAATCGCCTTCTCTATTAATTCCTCGGCTATTAAATCTGTGTGGTAGAAGTCGAAAATAAAAGGAGGTCGAAAGGTAGAAAAGGAGCGCACGAAGAGGGCATTAAGGATGTATTTTAAAGTGAATAATGGTTAAGAAGTGGAAGAAGGAAAAAGCAAATGGAGAATAAGAAGGAAAGTTAAAGGAATCTCCACTAAACGTTAAAATGCCAATATCTGCTGACCACGAATTCGCCCCTCGAGCTATCTCTCTCTCTCTCTCTTCGATATCTTCAGCCGTCACCCCGTCCTTTATGGCATTTTCCATTTTAAAAACGGTAACCGTTTCGACTCTTAACGTTTCGGAACTTATATATAAAAAAGGAAGAGAAACGGAGGGAGAGAAAGTTAGTTTCGCAAGTACGAACAAAAAATTATGGCAACGGGGTTTGCCACTTCTCTCCTCATCTTCGTCTATTTCTTTTCTCTCTCTCTCTCTCTCTCTCGCACACACACACGCTCTTTCTTTCGAGGAGAACAGAATGAATTACTACGAGGTATCAGCAGTTGAAAGAATGATGTGTAACTGCCAGAACAGGCTACCCGCAAACAAATGGTGATGAGGAAAAAAGTCATGATTGTATTTTTCAATTCGGGAGAGAAGGAGAGTGAGGGAGCAAGAGAAAGGCAGAGAGAACGCGAGAGAGAGAGAGAGGCGAAAAGGGGAGGAAGTAATTTTTTTTTTGGTTCGGTTGGTTCACGATCTATCTATTCCCCACGACAAAAGGACGATGATGATGATAATAATGAATAGAGATCGGTTTTGGAATGGAAGCGAGGAAACGGCAATTTGGGCGTTTTGGTCAAATTCGAAGTGAAATTGTGGCTTAAATTTGTGCGTTTTTTCATTGATTTCCGTTCTTCGATTTGTTATTAAAGTTAATTATATTAATCGTCCTTTAGCGAAAGGTCCTTGACGTGGAAAGCGCAAAATCGTTATGTGTGTATTAATTTACAATTTGGCGAAAGACGAAGAAGCAAAAAAGGACGGTAAATAAACGACATCGACCATTCGCACTTTCCCTAATCTGTTAATTATTTTTCCATCAGAAATTTCACTCTGTCATTCTCTTTCATTTCGGATTCTCGCCCGTTTTTTTTTCTGGTTCATTCATTATAAAGTTATGTTCTAGCTTCGATAAAAACGGTAATTTGCGGTTTGCGAATATAATAGCAATTTAACAAGGTCTCTCCGCTCTCACACCTTTTTGTCCGACTGTATTAATAAACGGATAAAATAATTGTTTTTTAATATAATATAAAATGCGTGTGTGTGTAGAACGGTCAGCAAAGCAACAACGTACAAAAGAAAAAGCTCACCATAGAAGCGGAGTAAAGTGAATTTTATCGTGACTGTAAAAATTCCAACGATATAATCGTTTGAATATTAAAAAGGAATTACTATACAGCGTGTCGGAGAAAGAGAGAATAGAGAAAGTAACAAATAGCGTCAGTCAAACGGCTTTCCTCTCTCGCTGTTCGATTCTTCGCTCCACACACTGCAAAAGCGGCAAAAAGATACGTCTGGACACGTTCCTATTCCGGAATTTGCATGCGAAATGCCATTACCATCCGTATAAAAATAAAACGTGCAAAGACTCCTTCTTTTTTGCTCCAAACGCAGCTATTACCATAATAATAACGCTGATAATAATAGTTATACCGAATTGGTACTTTAAGGCCATTTGTTTATGTGCGACTCTCTATTTTCTCTGTAACCGTTGCAATAATAAAAATCTTTTGTATTAAATCGTTTCGATTCTCTTATTTACCTTTTCATCCGTTTGTTCGGAACGGCGTAAGAACGTTCTTTCTTCGTGGCAATAAAAAGTTCGTATCGATTTTTATTACTCAAAGAAAATTATTTTCAATTATTTGGCTAGACGTACTTTATTAACGGTCGTAAAAGGAAAACGTTTCGACGATTCGTTGGACTTATTCTCCGTTTCAAGTTCATGTACAATTACACGTAGCCGCGCGCCCGGCGCATCCACCAGAAACGCTACGCGCTCGATTTCTTTTCCATCAGTCGCCTCACGCGATAACATCTTATTATCATCGTATTAAACGTCAAAATGATTAGTAAAGGGACGGCTTTTCCTATATTCCATTTCCTTTTCATCCATTCTACTCGCTTATTATTACATACTAAATTTTTATTAGGATAGAGAACCTGATCTGTATCACGTTTAGGGGTTTATTACAAGAGAAAGGAATAATAAAGTCGCCGTACGTTTTTTCTTCGATAATATAACGGAATACGGGCAGGAAGGAAACGGGGCGATAATATTGTGCGTGGTTCGACAAAATTCGTCCCTTAACACGTCCCCAACAACACACAATATTATCAATAATAACAATAATAATGGCAAGGAAAGGAAATTTTTATTTTCCGTTCGCGGTGGCATTTTCACTTTTAATCACGAGTAATCGTATAACGAATTTTCATCATCTGGAATTTTCTCCTTTATGAATGCCCTTTTTCATTTTCATAAGCTTTTAACTGCGTATTCGTGTTCCATGTAATTTACATGCGGATGACGTTTTCCTCGCTCTCTCTCTTTCGATTGCAACTACTACTGGAGCCACTTCCAGCGGCTAACGGGGTGTGTTTGGGTAATGGAGAAAGGGATGCAAGTCGTGTAGTTCGGAAAACACGGAAATTCAACTCACGAGCATCACGTTATCACATACATAATTACGAAAGGAAATTACCTGTGCTCAGTTTAGGGCCACGCCGTGTGTACATTTACTAAGCATACCGTTAGTCCGGTTTTGTCACGTCATTATACGTCTTATAATAAGGTTTAGTGCATTATTCCGGCGTTACGTAAATAGAATCGCGATGAGACGGGGAGGGCGTTCGTTATTACCGCTTTTAGCGTTGCACTTTTGAAACGTTCGTTCTTCCTTGCCGGACGACAGAAATGCAATTGTAAAAATTTACGAGCAAACGAATGCTGGACGTCGAAACGGGAATTAGAAACGGTACGACATCGGTGCGGTTACGGTCGTTGATCTTGGTCGTTTGCATACGATACGAATTCGTGGTCCGTTGGTCCTTTTTAAAGTAATCGGTTGCGGGCGAGCGGGGAGACGCGCGGAGGAAGATGGAAATCATTTTGATATGGTAATTTGTCGACGCAACTTGATGTACATCCGTTTATTTTATTTTATTTTCTGCCTTCTCCTTTGGCCAATTCAACAGATTAAATACATGCAGCGATTCGCCATGGAAGCAGCCAAGTCTGCGGCGTAACGTCAAGATGTCACGAATTTAGATTGCCATCGCGATAGCGCTATCGTGCCGTTTCTCTTTCTTATTCTTATTCCGCTCTCATTCAATTCTCCGCGAACTACGCGAACGTGCCTTTTCACAATGAGGGAGAAGAAACAATGTGCCATAAGGGCTCGGGTATTTATTTACTTTTTCCTCGTGTGGCCAACGACGAATTAAAAAAAAAATTAGACTAATAATAAAGAAAAATTTTAATGAAATTTCGCGGGGAAAAAATGTTGCAGGGAAAAAATGTTGCAGGGTATTTCCTCTCGTCAAATTCCTGCAATTTCTTCCCCGTTTGTTATTTTGTCGTTCCTTTTATAAAATATCGTTAATGATGTTTACAGAAAATAAAAGCGAGCGGCGTCCGCTTCCTCGGCTTCAACTTCTTTCTTCCCACCGTTCTTTTATAATATACGTGATTTGTTCCGGATTTTTTTTTAATGGCAACAACCATCATTGTAAGAGGGTAAGAAATATTCATTCATATTAATGGTGTCGGAAGTACCAACGTTACACAACACAAACGTTATATAACCAGACACGCTGTTTATATTATAATAATGCCGGTTGCTGTTCTCGTCAGATAAGCCTACGACACCGCTTTGAGAAATTTACTACTACCACGGCAATCTGATATTCGAGCAATAAAGAAGAAGAACAGTTTGTAGTTGATGATAGTTTATTGCCAACGTTCGAGAATATAAAAATTGCGTTTCCTCTTTTGCTTTGTTAAATCTTTAACTTTCTGCTTTAATTACCATAAATCGTTGTCGGATTTAAACAAAAAAATTAATCGCATTTGCAAACGTTTTAATAAATAAAAAGGCGTTTGATTTATTTATTAGCGCCTATTTATCAAAGAAATATATCGGTTGGAAAAAAGGGCGTCGAAAAGTTTTTAAAGACACACAAACGCCTATCATTACCGATATAGATATCAAATAATAAAGAACCGATGAAAACGTTCGCGTGCTAATCGTCCTCTCCTTGTTTTATTTTTCCATTCGTTTGCCAATTTTCTTTCATTTTGCTAGTTTTCCTTCGAGAAAGTCGACAATAAAATGTGTTGCCTTACAACCATCACGCGATCATCCCATTTTATTCCCGTCTTCCACGCGGAAAACTAAGAACCGTGAAGTTCGAGGCAGAAAAAAAAAGGAAACTAACCTTGTTGATATTTGTTCAATAAAATTAATCGCACTCTAAACCGTATTGATTCGCTTTTTTAACTTGTTATTATATATTTCATTTTCAGCTTTCTCCACTTTCCTCTATCTCGTTCCTTTTTTTCGGTTTAGTAATATTAAAGCGATTCCAAATCAAATAGCAATATTTTTCAGTTAAAATTAACTCGAAAGAGTGTCGAAGGCAGCAAGAAAAAAATAGGCGGCAGAAGAAACGAGTGGAAAAAAAGTATTGGAAAAGTTTTCTGATTTATCTTTTCGATGGATGAAGGAAATATTTGAAAATTAATTTAAAAAGTTTTTTTACACTTTTTCTTTGCGTGTCATGTATAAAATTTCACATTTTATTCCTCGTAGCCGGTGAGAACAAATTGATCAGGTCAAATCGATTGATTACGGTCTTGATGCGAGATATGATCCCGCGTATACTTTGAAATGGTTTACAAATGTTTGATTAGAATTTTTTGTTAAATAATAACGTTTAGTGGTAATTAATAAGAAAATCAAACCAATTCAGTTAATTTCCCTTTTTACTTAATGATAAACAACAATGAAAAAGGGCGTTTTTTAAAGGCAAAAGGGGAGCCCGAACACATACAACAATATGGTGTAATTATAAAACGTTCAGTCATGTCACTAATGACAAAATCGATTCCCAGTCTCAACGATTCTTTCAATAAACGAAATAATTTTTTTTAAGCTTCTCCGTACTTTTGCTGAAACTCATCGCTGCCATTTTAGCAATAGTGTTGTTGCAAATGTCATAAATATGACCTGATAAAATTCGATTACGTTTCTTTAGTTGGTACCTTTAATTTTGCTTGCTGCAGCCATAATTATCAATTATTCCCTCGAATTCGCCTCTTTCTTACCAATCACTTGTCGGACAAATAAAAGGAAATGGATTTTATTCTTTTACAACAACTACTACTACCAGTTGTAAGTTTTCAAGTACTTTCCTCTTCTTGCACTTCTTCGGCTGGCTAAACGAAGAAATGGATCTATAAAGGGAACCGTTGGCTGGCTCGAAGGTGTCATTATTTGTGGTCTAGCCATCCGTACGAAGACAAACAACCACTTACCAGACGATATATGCAACATGGAGACATTTTGAATACGTCCATTACTTTCTATTCGCGTTATCCCTTACTGCCATGTAACAATTTGTATTCGTGAAATATTTATTAAGACAGTTTTTAAATTTATTTAGTAATTTTCTTCAGCAAAGTGTAATACGTATAAAAATGGAAATTATTATTTTATCTCCGTTTTCTTCCTCTCTCACTCCCTTCGCATTTGCACTGATAAAATATGCGCAACAATTTCGCATCGAAGACAGCGGACCCGAAAGAAAACTTTTACAAATATTATAATCAATAATTCATTTCCATCCAGTTTACTAGTAGTGCCAGAGAGTATTAGGCGATGGTACACACATCCTCCACCTAAAAGATACACACGTAAATTTACGCCGAGAAGTCTTGAGCTAACAGAGTCGAACAATAATTGAAAGCGCCGGTTTATCTTCCTAGTTTCCGTAACCGTTTCTGAGAATGTGTACACACACACACACACACAGTTAGATGTGGAAGAAGTAGGTCAGTTATGAAGACGGGTTACGAGAGTTTGATGCAAATTTTCGATGTTAGCAAAACAAACGGTTCCAAAGTAAAACGTACACTTATGCGAATCATATTTGCAACGATACGCCGCTAAATTGATCTTAAACCCTATCCACCCCTAAAGTAAGACCTCCGAAGGGTCCACCTGGATCGGGAGGAAAGGCGAGAGGCAAAAGAGTGTGTACAATAAGGTATGGGGAAAATAAACGAGCCCTAGACTGGATTGCATGTGCGTTTGGGTTTAATATTCATCGAGCGATTATTCGGAGGCATTGTACGATACACAACCGATAAGCGATCTCTTCTTATTTCGCATTCATCTCCTCGTAAGCGTAATACGTAAGGGCGTATTGTAATGTTATTAAAAGAGAGGAAAAATTGGTGAGCGAGAGGAGAAAGCAGAAAAGATGAAAGCACATTGTGTTGGATAAGAACGAAATGAAAATGTCATTAAATATAGTGAAAGATGAAGAATTCCCCCGCGGTCCAAATTTAAATAACACGACATCAATCTTGCAGAGACTAATAACGAGAATTCGCATACGGAGCGCGAGAGAGACAAGAATAACAAAATCGGTCTAACTGCGTGTATTCTATATTTATATGTGTATTTAATATATAAAAAAGTGGGATGGAGAAAGAATGAAAGAAAGAAGGAGGCGAAAAAAGATGTATCGGAATGAAACTCGTTAAAATTATGAATTGGATTTGGATGAAAGATAAAAGCGGAGTGTACGCGATGGAAACGCGGAGGAAATTATTATTTTCTTATTACCATTTTATTATTAAACGAGCAAAAACACTCGGGCCCTGATTAATATAAATTTTGCCGTCCGTTTAATTTTCAGTTTCTTCATCAATTCTTTTCGTTTCTTTCTTCTTCTTGGCCTGCCCCGTCTCGTCCCGTTCCTCGAGTTTATAGAACTTAAAGAGTTAGAGTGGAAACAGAAGGAACAAAGTGGAGGGATGAGGGTGAGCGGGTGAAAGTGGATGAATTGTTATAAGGTGATTTTTTATCCAGTTTTATACCCTATGCTAATTTAACATCAATTACTCTAAGTCAGGAGGCCGTTTAAAAGAACTCTTTTCGTTTAAAAAGAGGGCAACGGCGAGGGAAGAAACGTTCCGGCCCCGCTAACTATAAGACATTATTCATTCCACTCTTTTCTCGCTCCATTTTTTTGTGCAAATACTAATACAACAACTGCCACCGTCGTTCCATAATCCGAAGGAGTAGAACTGGAAAAGGGAGACGGAGCTGGATAACAGTCTTCGCTCTTTTTCCCTCTCGCCCATCAAAACGCCGTTCTTGGTTCAGAAAGGGCCAATAATAAATGAATTTGTCGGGCGTTTTAGAAGTAATTCGTTAAATCGAGACACGAAAATTGATTCCATTTGCGAAAAAGAAAATTACGTTATATTTTTTAATTTGTCAGGCCATTTCGTTCCTGATCATTTCGTTTTGAAGAATATGAATATGAAGCTTTTACAGCTTTAGAATGAATCAAATCGACTGCCCTTTTGATGTTTCACACTTTTGTCGTTCGGTTGAAAACCAAATAAAACGCTGAACATTTAGCGAAACGGCTTTAATTAATTGTACACCGACCTCGACGTGACGTTATTTTTTCTGCAACTTTACACTTGATGCTGCTAATTTTAATTTTGTAGGACCATGTAGCTTGCTTTTTTTTAGATCCGAAACTCGACACGTTCGCTTTCCCCCATCCATCTATTTTCATCGTATTCACATGCATTTTCGAACAAAAAAAACTAATTTCAAATACAGCAATAACCGAATATGTTTTAGTTTCCGAAAAAAATTCGCATATTCGTACCTGTGTATATAGTTTTATAACGTAGACACAAAAGAGGTCCAAAACAACAAACAACGGCAACACGAATGCAATATATTATAAAAGTTGTTGCTATTATTATTATTACTATGCCGAACATGTTATTGTTATTTATTTCGTTCGAATGGAATTCATTTTCCAAAAGCTCTAAAGATTAATTTATTTTTGCGAATTAATAATAAATTCATAAACTATAAATTGAAAAGGGCATTTTTATCTGCGCGTGTATGTGCCAGTCGACAAACTTTTTGCCAACAGTCTCGCCCGCGAAACAAATTGTTTAATTTATCATTAATTTCAGGTACCAGAAACAGAAAAGGGATTAGGCACAGGTGCCAAAATGACTTGTTTTTCGTTTGCTAAACCATCCATCGGTCAATTTCGGTTTTCGAAAAGTTCTAAATGTACAAACTGCTTTTCGTTTAATGATTTCCAAGTGATGAGGATGACAATGGACCAATCGTAATGTAAATCGCAGAAAAAAGTCTGAAGTGGAATTAACGTTGACGATGAAGCCGAGAGCGCCATTAAACGGGCTGTCCAATTTGAATTTAAAATGAAATTTTAATATTTGCCTTGGAATTTTCGCAACAACTATACGTCGCCATTGTCTTTTGCTTTAGTGCCTATTATCCGCGACGTTAGCGTTAACTCGCGTCTCGCCTTAATTAGTCACTACCATACCAAAGTAACGAGACGACGTTCGTTTCGTTTAAAATCACGCTTAATAAATTCAAACGTTTTTTCTTCTTCGTTTTGTTGATTCCAGTCCATTACATGACGTTACGAAGGCAATTTGTTTATTCGTCCTGAAGGAAGGGCGACAAAAAATGAACGATCTTCGAGGGCGATTGTATAATCGTTATAACAATCAAAGTCAAGGAACGAGCGCTTATAAATAATGCTGCTTATCATATTTATTAAATTTCCCCGGCGAATTCGATTAGTTTAAAATCGGGACGGGGAAGCGGAGCGCGAGAAACGAAAGAGTCCGGGAATTCAATGAATATCCGTCGCTCTCGTAATTTATCAAATATTTATCAAACGAAATCGTTCGCCCATACGCCGATGATCAATCGCATCGAATTTAAGAAATTAAACAATAGACTCCGATGGCGTAAGTGCAGGAGGTTCGCTTAAGAATAAACACGCTTCGCCACATAGTATATACAAACATATTACTTGTAGATGAAAAAGTGCGGAGGCTGAAGCAGGAAAATATTGAAATCGCTGTGGAATTATGATAAGGCCCGATTGCAAAACGCAAAAAACATAAAAGCGTCCCTCTCGCCGATCCTCCGAAAAGCTTCGAGTGTATCGCCCCCGATATTTATATTTAACATAAGAATAATCGTTATGTGCACATACCAATAAATAATGCATAATTTAACGTCGAGATCGTGGGGGGACGATATTATTTTTCCATTACGTGCAGCTTATTTATCGGCTCCGGGTCGTCGTCGGGGGGTAGTAGCGAAGGGTCGTTGTCGAGCGCAGAAAGAAACGGGATGACATCCATCGGTAGTTCCGTCACGCACACCTCCGCTAATGTCCGTACCATCGCCGGAACCGAACCGAAAATAACAAAGGGACCGCGCGGAGACCGACTATTTTCGATAGATAGATAGAACGACGACGATATTACTTCGAGGGTTTGTTTTTATTGCGCGCCCATCGGCAACCAAAGCCTAATGTTTGGCGACGCCGCCCCAAAAATATGCTCTCGGCCCTCGGCTCCTGCCCACGATTATTATTCATCCGTTTTCAAAAGGACGTACTCACTCAATTATTGCATTAAGTTCGGAATTAAATTTCCGCCTTATTCCCTTACGTTAAATCAATTCCGTTTCGGTTTTTCTCGGCTTTTTTGCGGGGAATTTTATTATAGCAAATTAGTTTACTTTGCTAATAGGGAATTAATTAAATAATGCTAAACCCCCAAAATAAACGTATCGTTATTGCAAACTATTCAAATAATGCAAAAACGTAACCTACCACCGTTCGTAATGTTGTAGTTTAATTACACGCTCACACACACACCTGCAATAGTTCATCCCCTTAATTCGTTTAAATTTTCTGTTTTACCACGTATGCGTTCGCATATTTATTTATTATGGCGAAACGGTTGCGGATGAGGGTACGGAAAAAGAGGGTGGTTTTAATGTTTCAAGTAACGCGCAATGACATAATCCGTAACGGTAAGCCTCTTAACACCGAAGAATTAAAGCCGACGATGAAGAAACAGAACGTAAAACATGGAGGATCTGCTGATGGGACGTCCGGATTAGCCGTTCTACCCATCGCCCGACGGTATATTATAAAGTGGCCGAATAGAAGCGATATAATAGAATAATAATATATTTGGGGCGGTTTGTTGTTTAATAAATTAATTTGCAAATGGAAATTAATTGCGATATCCTTGCTTTCTTTGTTTGGACTTAATTAAAATTCTTTGAGGATTCGCGATTCCTGTTCCGTCATCTAATACAACGTTGCGCCTGTTGCGGATTTGCACTATTTCAATTTTGTAAATTAGACTTGTTGCTGAAACGAACGCGTTGTAACGACGCGAATTAAAATAAACATTTTTCAATTAGCGACGTTATTATTACCGCGAACATCTCGTAAATTACCGGGCAAAATTTCCATTCCTGGCGTTGAAATGGATCGAAAAAAATAATTTATAAATATAATAAAAATATTACCAACAAAAAGTAGCGTTTATATTGCTTGGTTCAATGAATAATTTCAGCACGCTGTAATAATTCATACAAAATGCGATGCAATTATCCAATCATTAAAATATTACTATCGACAATGAAATAAATATTTAGATTTTTTGTTTCGCTGGGCTCCACTGCATGCCCATTAATTCCATTTAAATATAATTTTAATGATCGAACGTAAAATAAAATCTTAAAATTATTAACCGTCATAACTCGTGCAACAAATTATGAAAACATAAATAATTTCGAAAGTGCGAAACGACGTCGACAGGACGGCCAACCCCTTCAGTTTCGAGGGGCTGGCATTTAATTAAACTCCCGTTGTCTTATTTATTATTATTTCGCTAATAATAATGAGGAGAGAGAAAAAGAAACGCAGACGAAGCTGAAGATGGGGAAATTTCGCAACACGTCAGTTTATAGTTGGAGTAGTGGAGTGATATATACACATTTTGCGGAGTTAAATTGAATTCGAAATTTCCTAATTAAATCTCGAATGCACGAAGTACTACTAATTTTCCATTATATAGTCTATATTATTCATAATGACATAGTTAACATTTTAATTGAGGTTATTTCAAAGTTTTAGTCGTCATCCTTTAGGGCATCGAGGCCCGAACCCGTAATTACGAGGATTTAAGTTGTTGACGGGGCAATTGGCCAGAAAACGACCCATCCGAAAGAAGAAGACGGTAGGAAAAATGAATGTGGAGCGAAGGAAAAAGTTAATTTCCTCCGACGCCCCGAGGAAACCCATGTATGGGCGAAAAGAGACGACGAATTTTGCAAATTCTGCGCGGCATTGCGAGCGAGAGGACGATAATAATTGGGACGAAATTAACAATAACATTCGCTCATCTAGAAACTCGTTATTTCATGCGATGGACCTCGTGAAAACGAAAAATCGGTAGCTCGCCTTAACGCCCCATAACCTTGCTAATGGCATTTCAAATCTTTCGCAAAAAAAGGAGAAATGGCGAAAGAAAGAAACAACCTTTCTCTTTCATAAATACTAAATGTGTACGCTTTACGGGAGCCTGCACAAGAAGGAGAAGAACAGGAACGAGGGACGGCGAAAGAGAGAAAGCAACGGAACGAGGATCGGGAACGTTCCGTTCTGTGTGTTTCTCCATGAAAATTCAATGCAATTATTGCGAGTGAACCTTAAGACACACAAATTACACGTTTACGTCAAGACGTAAAATTAAAATGTAAGGCTCGATGGATTAATTATTCGTCTTCGTCTATTATTTACATTACTAAGTAGGCAAAAACCTCTCTCAATTATTACAAGCCGCACTCTATTCCCCATGTCGTGGAATTGATTAAAATTAAATATACAGGCCATTTCGTGATGACTATGAGAAGTAACGACGACTCGGGAGAAAGAATATTTCGAACGAGCGGAAGTGGAATAATTGAATTTAATTATTGGCCCATTGCTCGAGCGATTCGGAAGTAATATTTTAATGCAGTCAACGGAAAATTGAAAAACGAAAAGGAATCGCGTAGAATGGCGCAAGGAAAACGAATTACTTAAACGTTATTTACTGCGAAATTTTCAAAAGTTTTCGAATTAGTTACTCTCTTAAGGAACTTGTCGCCTGCCCCTCGCTATTTTTATTGCAATTGCGAATTTATTCGGTTACGTAATTGTTGTTAAACTTAATTGTCCTTCTCGCAAACGCAGTTAGCTGAGTGGTCGCAAATGCGATAAAAGAAATTAATTTTTTTTGCGAATTTATATAAACGCGAAAAGTGAAATTCCATCGATTATAAAGATAACTTTCTGTGCCGCCACAAAACTCTTATCGTCCTTTTTGCATCAGACCGTCTTGGATTTGTTCAAACGTCGTTCGTTCGCTAGCTCGTTCGAAATGGAAATTTAATTAAAAGATAATTACTTAACATTCACTGTATGAAGACGACGATATAAATCATCGGCGCCTGTTTTCTACATCGATGACCGCAATTGGAAGTGTTCCGCTCGCCCTGTTTTACGCCGCCTCCATTCCCGTTCCAAGCATTTTGAATTATTGATAGAACTAAAAAGTCTTTCGGCAAAGAAACGAAATGAATGGGACGAAGATGAAAAACAATGCGAGCGCGGCGTATTGTTGTTGTCAACGGTCCCAATTACGAGATTTATCTTCGTTATATATAAATTAAATATACAGAGAGAACCATTCTTCCTCCATACTTCCTCCTCCGCCTTATTCTTTTCATCATCATCATCGTTTTTTTGTTCTTCTATCATCATTTCATCGTACAACTACCATATTTAGGGTCGGTCTCCCCCACATTTCGCCGCATCTCTCTCTCTCTCTCCCTCCGAACGTTCTAATTTGCTTTTCTCCCATTATCAAGCGTACGAAACGAACAGGAGAACGTATTCCAACCGTTATGAATAATAATTATGAAGAATTTAATTTCGTGCCCCCGTGTTATCTGAAATTAGTCTTCTTCTCCTTCAATTTACTACTGCTACTCTACCACTGGCAGCGAACAATCCAAACATTGGATAGAGCCAAAAAGTACACCATGTGCTTCAACAATCACTTTTCATATAATTCCAGTCAGTTTTCTTCGTTCGCCCTCGTCTTCTACGTCCCGCCACATCTCGCAAGGCATCTAACGCACGCGACGACAAATAAAACGTATTGTGCTGCACAATGGAACGTTTCGTTTCGTGGAAGTTTGCTCTTGGTAAATTTTAAATTAATTCCTTTTCCATTCGGGGGCCTCTCCTAACTAATCATTAATATATTACGATCCAATTCTTTCGGCGCCGTCTTCGGGCACGGTTAACTATACATATAGACGAAAGTTGCATTATTCCATTTGTTGCTTTGTAAAACGATACGACGCAATAGTTTTCCTCCCCCACGCCTTTTTCCATTCATTCCCAGTCAAAAGGTCTTTGTTATTGCGTATAAAATTATACGTAATGCTCTCTAAATAAGGGATGTTATGCCGGCAAAGGGAAAAGTAATAATAGTAATAGCAACAAGAAGAAGAACGTGGGGAAGATTGAAAATGTAAATATAAATATCTTATGCTCGCGCCGGTCGCATTCGTCCTCTATTTTTCATGTAGATTTGTGTTTTGCTTAAATTCATTCAAATGTATCATTTTGTATGAAACGCAAAAGAATGAACGTGGGCGAGCTGTTGGCAAGCAGCGAGAGAAAGAGGAAAGCGAATTGGAAAGCATATGGAATACTTTCATGTTCTCCTTATGTTACACTATGAAATTGAATCGAAGGTTAACGTTATTGTACGAGAGACCAACAAAAAGCGCGCAGAAAATTGCTACGGAGAGAAAACGACCGAAGCCGTACACCTGGAATTGAAAGAGGACCGGGAATCTATGCGATATCTGCAAACGTGCCACTTTCCTCCGTATCCCATTTGCCCCCGCATTCTTCGCCGTGCAAGTTACATGATTGTTGTTATTCCTCTTCCGCGTGGATATTATGGTCTTCGAGTGGCGCACGTGCCGAATGTTATTATGAAAATGCGCGTGTTTTTCCCATATCAAAACAAACGAAAAATGCATTTCGAGCGAAACGCCAAAAACAGGCGCGTTTTCCGTTTCCTCGTTTTGGTAAATCGTCTAGAACAAAAACCAAATCACAACACACCGTCGCGACCATTTGGAAATTGTCAATAACAGACCGTTTGTGGCGGCCGCACGTTTACCTTCCCCAATCAACGGAGCCCCTTTTGGATGTATTCGTTCGAGTGAAATATAATACGACCGACAGCAGGAATAAACTGAAGTCGTCCCATTGCTTTTTAGCATTTATAAAGTGCACGTAGAGTATTGTGAATTGTGTGTGCGAGAGAGCGAAATAAAGAGGCGAAAAATGCGTAGGCAATTGCAACAGGTTCCCCGCGATCGCTTGCAGTAGCAGCAGCAAGAGCAAAAAAAAAACAGCGAGGGTGAATTTACGATTCGGTTAACATAACTTGCAACGTGCCCTCTTCGGCAATCGACTCCCATACAATATGTGCGAAGGGTGGCTATATACGGTCGATTATTACGATTCTCTTTTTTATACGCTGTTACTATTTGTTACGGGGGGCTTAATAGAATATTGCCGATATTAATCAAATTGGGGGGCAGGAAACGTGCCTCCCACGTCCCATTTTTTAGTCTATTTCAATTTCAACCTTTTGCTATTTTATTTTTATGAAAGCTATTCGATTCAATTCGAACAATCGAAGAGATCGAATAAATAATATTTTAGTAGCAAAATGGATCAATTAGCACTTTTTGGTTGATCGAATGCGATATCAAAATTGCTGCTTGAGAAAAATAAGTTTGCTTTTCGATCGGTTGAATTCGCGAATCGATATTAAATGATAATTACCAGCGAACTGTATGTTAATTAATTAGTTCGAACTAACGAATTTAAATAATAATGCCACACATAGATTCATTAAGCGTTGATTTACATTCGGTACAAATTGTATAGCATTCGGAGATTTAAATTAATTACAACATAATGAGGTGGTAGTACAACCATTATTACTATCAGCGTCGTCATTAATGATGCTGCTGCTATTATTAGCAGTTCGATCTAATGAGCCGGTAATGAGGAATCAGCAACGTCGTTCGACGGCGATTAATAATCGCCAATTTTACGTATATCGATTGTGCGATTTCCCATTTTTTTGCTCACAAACTTTCAACCCGCGTAATAACAAAAACAAAGACGACGTCGTTAATAATTGCATGCATCTGGCCATTTTTCCTGCATCAAGACTCGATTTATTATTATAACGTTGGAATAAGATTTTCGCGTTAAATATGCATTACGATAATAAATATTTTACTCGCGTGGAAAGTTCCTATTTGCACGTGGAAAATTGATATCGAACCGTTCAATTTCCCATTTTCTTTAACTATGACTCGTTCCCCGTTCAATTACTTGATGAGGTCGATTCGATATCGTAAACGTGTTTCTCGAATTCATTATTTATTTCGTTTTCCTCATCATCTGTTGTTATTATCGATGATAAAATGTACGTTTTATGCTAGATAGAAGGGAAAATTTAAATAGAAAATTAAATTTGATAGACTCGGCAATACTCGAAGACGTCGTCCCACGTTTTTCTGTTCCCTTTTCCAGTGTCTTGTAGTGTGTATTCTTCTGGCGCACGTTTAAGATGCCACTACGTACGGAAATGTCTTTCTCTCCGTCGTCGCCGTGTACGTTTTTCTTTGCCAACTGTATGCGGAAACGTCTTTTTCTACGGCTTCACTTAAACGGAATTTTGTGGTTACCACATTGCTAGCATGAAAATTCAATTCGCCTTTGCATTACCATATTTCCGACGTTGTTATCTCGTTCTTTTTCAGTCTCACTTCGTCCCCATGTTATTTTCGGCTTCGGCTTAACCGAATAAGAACAATTATTATTGCGGTAGGAATTCCTTTAGAATGCTTTTAACCGTAGACGCGGGTTACGTTGCACCCGGCGCTGCCACCATATCTGCGCGCAATTACGTATGCATGAACGTGCGAAACGTATCACATTTATTCGCGAATTTGATTGATTCGATTGATACGTGCGGAGAATTTCTAAGCACACGCATCGCGACTCTATCTTCCACTCTCTCTCTCTCTGTCTCGCGATCATCCAATCAACGAAACAAAATTCTATACGTCCCGTGCAAAGAAATAAAATTTTCGCGAAACTTCATCCGGCGCCTTTATATTGGATCAGTAATAACTTCATAATATTCTTCGCATTCACATAAACTCGTGCCCATTGCCGCAATAATAGAAAAGGGAAAAGGAAAAGTGAAATAAAAGGAAGAAGCTTATATGTCACAATTTAATAATAAATCGATGAAATTTCATTCAATTTAATACACCTTTACGGTCGGGGAACACATATAATATTCTATTATTCAATTTGACTTTCATCTGAAAGGTGAAGAGAGGCGTGAGAAACCGGAAACGGGAATAAAGGCGAAAGGAAAAAGGAGGCGAATTTTTCACTCTTCCACGTCTTTTTAACAAAATATTAATATTCAATTCGATTATAAAAGTTTGCGTTCTCGCTAAAGACTTCTGTCAGAAATTAAACTTTCTGCTGCGGACGAGAGAGAAAGCGACGGATGAAAAATGGCGATGTAAAAGAAGAGCGAAGTGTCTGTTACAAATTAAAAACTTTAAAATTCTGCTCGAATAATTACTTGTTAAGCAAATACATTTTACAAGCAACAAGACGGAGAGATGTTCTCTCTTCTCTCATGGAAAATTGTTTAGAATAAATAATAATTCCTCTAGTTCTTTTACGTTACTTCGATGTTGTACGTAGACTCCGCGAGGAAGAACAAAAGAATTTGCTCGCGCTTTAAAAGGAAAAATTCGTAATGGAAAACTTCGGTAGCATTTCCAAACACATTTTCCACTTTTACTTTACTACTTATGCATCTCGCGAAAAACTTATACGTGTACGTACATACATCAATAGTTCGAGTGCTTCCTCTAATTTTTTTTTTGCTGCGCCCTCACCACTCGAAAGCGTTTCATACGGTTCCTTTGAAGAAGAAAAAGCGTGATGGCGTTAAAAGTGGCGGTTGTATGGCCAAATTGTTGCTCGAGGGCTAAACGGTCCGCAACAAGCTCTTGTGCGCAACAACAACCCCTATTCCAACATGTATTTAATATTATGCTGATGCTCCTCTACTTCTTCGTGTCGCTATTACTATCGTGAAACAGATAACTGAAATTTAAGTAGATTGAATTTTTCTATGATTACGAGTTTAGACACGATTAAACTTTTTTCAGCATTCATTGCTCCACTTATCTTGTTACAAGTGGATGGCATTATGATAATAAACCAACTCAGATGGACCGTAACTATAAAATCGATAAAACGTATCCATCATCAATTTTAACGTGTGGTTGATAATAAAACGCGAGGGAGACCGTAATAAAATTAGCATTATTAATAAGGATCATAACAACCCAAATATTGGCGATAATAATAATGGCAACGTAGCCATCACACGTTAAGGTACGTACAAGAACCGAAACCATCTCGCTTTTAATTCCGTGATTAAACGTGTGCCGGGGAATTATAATCCCCAGTGTAAACTACATTCCAATTAAAATTCGCCCATACTTTTGTTATTATCATTTTTTTAAATATCATTATTTTGCGAAGAGGAAGACGAAGAGAAAAACTAATCAAATTAAATTTTTAATTAGAAAGTATCGCAATCCTTTTCTTTCTGCCTTTTTGGTTTCATTTATACAGTCTTCCACTCTTCCATACTTTTTCCTTTTGGTGCTTCAACTCCACATTTTTGACTAAGCAAACACGAATGTAGGTCGGATCTGTTGGATGTTATTTACCTGGCCATTGCCGTCATAGTATGAATGTGGCAAGAAGTTTTTATTAATAAGCACAAATGGGGGAGCCCAGGAAGAGCGAAAGAGTTTCCTGTCGACGAAAAATCAACCCGGTATAATCGCGATGGGGAACAAATAAAAGTGAAAGGATTAAATTAATAATACTGATGATGATAAACGATTTAAGATTAATAAATAATTTTTCGAGATTTCTCTTGCCCTCGACTCGCAAATGGGGGAGGCGAAATTTGCAATGAGACGAATATTAAAGAGGGGCAAAATATAAAAAAAGAAATACTATTGTTGCCTTAATATAAATAAAACGAGTGTCCTTAAAGAGATGGCGAACTTTTTCTTCTGCTGTCTATTATAGACCCTCTTCAACGCGAAAAGAAAAATATGAAGACGTAACCTTTAGAGCGAGAGAAAAAATGAAATGGAATAAAGGATAAGTGCTTTCGAGGGGGGGGAGCGAAATAAAAAGTAGCGACGATATTATTTCATTTTAAAACATATTATATAGCGCGGGGAGCAGAATTGAAATTAATAGCGGAAGATGCCTGGTCTCTCGCCGTGCCCTGAGCTACGAAACGTTCCCCAATTATTTAGATTTCGTTTTGTTATTGTTAAAGAAGAAAAAAAGGAACGTCTTCTTGCGCTTCTTATTCTCTTACTCTCTGGCCGTAATTGGATTATCGCTACTTGTAACGTAAATTGATTTATTTCGAACGGTCGACGAGCCAATTAAAGAGTGCGGTCCCTTTGTCTTCGCGCCGTCGTCACATTTGAAACCAGAGGACGGCGTCCTTCTGATGTGGCGGCCGTAAGGTCAACTTTGTCAAGCAAATTTTCTTCGCCGGAAACTGTGTAACGAGTCACGTTTCAAAGGCGATAATTGCATTTGGAAAAATTCGATTAATTTCGCTTTGCCGATTCGCGTCTCGCCAATTTGCGGTGTCGCGAGATTAATTTCCACGTTAAATTTAATATTCACTTTCTGCCCGTATATATT
Source organism: Hololepta plana (assembly GCA_963695495.1). Classification (NCBI taxonomy): domain Eukaryota; kingdom Metazoa; phylum Arthropoda; class Insecta; order Coleoptera; family Histeridae; genus Hololepta; species Hololepta plana. Next base: position 8,149,519 of record OY968837.1, on the reverse strand, counting down.
GGTTTGATCAATAATTGAGCGGCAAAAAAGTGAGTGTGAGCGAGGAAGATTCGTCTCGCCGATGAACCGGTTGATTAATTTATGAAATTTTCATTAGGGCATCGAAATTACATTATTTAACGCGCGGATATTAATGGCAAAATGTGATCGGCCGAAGAAAATGGAGGCACCAATCGATGGAAAGATAGGTCATCTATCTCAACAATTAAAATAACGCCCTTGCAACGTTTATGGAAGTGAAACGCTGCAAGGAAATAGATTTCCTCCTTTTAACTTTATTCATCATTCGACAAAATTTTAATACTGCTCGATATTTTCATTGGCAATGTACGCGTGACGCGATGCAAAACGAAAGTCTCGGATTTTTAATCTCGCCACCGCTTCTTCCGCTGCTTTAACCGGAAATGCATCCCATTTCGCGTAGGAATCGTTTATTCGCCAGCTATTCGCATACTATATGCATATTATTATAATAATAATCGTAGATGCAGCATTTTCCCAAATAGTTATAGTCGTGTGACGAACTTGTTGAGGCAGTTCTCTTTTTTAATCAATTTATTTCTTCTTCCCTCGTGTCTGAAGCTTCATGTCTTATACGATCTATTCGCTATATACAGTGCGTGATCAGAATTCGCTATAAAGTGAATAGTTTTATACACAATATAAAGCGAAACGAGAGACGAAAGATAGACGAAGAAACTTAACTTTGATACAATTTTTTTTCTTATTTATGTGGGCGTCTTTGGGTCTGCTGCAAGAGTCTTGAAAAGGTAATTTGCTTTCGTTAAGAGATAAATCGCGATTATCGCTCGCGAATAATTGAATAACACGCGAAAATGAGGCAAGGAGAAGATTGTCGAAAAGAAAATGGACAAGTTATTCTGCGTTTCTTTTGATATCAATCCCGGAGCAGAAGAAAGGAACGCAAGAGATAAACGCGAAAGGAAAGAAAAAGGACAAAAAGGAGAGGAAGATCTGGCGTAAATAACTTGTTCAGAAGTGATTTTAAAACGAGCCCATAAACATAAATGGAGCATCAGATACTTTTATATTCAACATTTCCTACGATCAGGATATTAGGGGCCACACACACGCGCGAGCATCAAACCGTTTGTGCAAGTACAACGTATATAAAATTTTCCTCCTTTTTTGGGGAGTTTTTGTATACGTGTGTGTGTTTATAAATAATTTGTTCGATCGACAAAGTGATGTCTTTTACATGGTTCGGCTGCTGATGGCGGTGCACATCAGTGGCGCGCTTATCGTTATGATGGATTCTGGCGGCATATTTGCCCCCTAACGATACGCCAAAGAGGAAATTAAAGATTCCACCGATAAGTTTATAACAACGTCTAGAGCCGTCTCGCCCTCTCGCTTCCTCCTCCTCGTCGTCTTCTTCTAGTCTCGGGTATCATTTCGCGTCGTCCAAAGATTAATATTTACTACTTTTCTTTATTCGTTCATTTTCTGCTACGGCTCTTAAAGGATAGATTCGGTTTCGTAGTGCATCCTTAAGAGATGAACATCATCCGATGCAGAAATGGTTTGGCACAAAGAAGCGAAAAGCGAGAGAGATATGAAAAATATATTTAATGAAAGACGAAGATGAAACGAGCGGTTATTAATCTTCGTGCTCGCTACCAACTAAGGGTCACTGTTCTCCGCGAATTCTCTTAATTCCGAATTATCATTGTTGCGATTTAATTAAAAAGAATAGCGAGGAAAGATTGCGTTGTTTGTGTTGTTGCATCTTTTCAAACGAAACGAAATCTTCGTCCTTTACGTTGATCTGCGTTGTCTGGCTCGCGGAAGAAGAACAAAAGGTTGCGTCTTATAAATTCTGCACAGCGTTCGCAATTCGATAAATAAGGAAGCGTAATAATACAATACACGGACGCGGGTACAAGAGGAAGACGAACGGAGGATTCAACCGGCGGAAAAGAATGAATATTAGAGTGTGCATTCGAAGATGGACGAATAAAAATTATGTAGAAAGTTTAAATTACAATTTAAGTGCACCTAGGTTTTGATGCCGTTTTCTGTAGTGGCACATAAATCACGTTGTGCATCGCCTGCACTAACAAAGAAATATGATATTCGCCCATCTCATACATAATACAAAACGATACTTTATTTTTATTTCTTCTTCGCTTTATTCATAGCATTCACTCCGTCTTCCTTTTTATTTTGCGATTATTTACTGTTGGATGATGGTACAAGTAAGATTGAAATCTGCCCAAAATAAGGCAAAAAAAAGAATGGAAAAAACTTGAAGGCGGAGAGGTTTAAGGATCAAGCGGAAGAATAGAGTTACTCGATTTTCGTACGTATCTGAAGCACCTCTTCACGCAATATCGAAAAGCAAACATTGATAAAGAAAACAATGAGATGATAACAACATGCATTGATTTCCTACGTCCGCCTTTTCCCATTTTCTCGGGCTACGGATTTTCATATTCGAAACAAACACGAGAACGGAAGAACCGATAAACGAAAGAGGAAAATAATAATCGCGGTTGTTAAACTGCGTATTAATGGCAACCCGGAGAATGAGGCGAAAGAAAAACGGGGGAAAAACTCACCAAATGACGGCGGAATTCATTTTTCCACATCAGAATTGCAATTTGTTTTATTTTCTAATTAGTGTGGAGATAATCAATTTACATGGGGGGTTAAAATTGCCGGCATAATCTAAAGTATAAATGGCGCAGGGTGAACCGCGATCGCTGCTACAATCGCTCGCCTCTTTGTTCTTCCCGTTGTATTGGAGTTTCAATTTTTTTTGCGCCGACGAAGGCAACGAAGATGGAAGCACGAGATGGAGTTTGCCCCTTTTTTGCACATCCGTCTTCATTACCCACCGTCATTTGCCCGCAAATAATAGCGCGTTTTACTAAAAGGCGGCTTAATAATGTTTAACCTGTCATCGAATGCAACCTTAAGCAATTTCGTGAATATTCCAGCGAAAATCATTTGAACACGAGATAACTAGCAGCAGGAGCTAATTTTCTTTTAAGTGTTACTATTGTTGGATTTATATATTAAACGAGAGATACGCTTGGAGAAGAAAAAAGAGCTAAATGAATGTGCCTAAGGAATGAGATGGGGAGCGTTAAAATTAAATCGACCGTCTGAATTATAATTTCAAACGTAAGCCGAAATAATGCGATAATTTCGCGAGTTCGCTTTTAGTGAAACATTTATTTAAATATTAAACGTTACATTAAAATTTCTCGGGGCGAAAATAAAAAAAAGTGATCTTGAGAAAGTGAACAAAAAAAGCGGGCAACAAGAAAATTCAAATAAATTGGATAGGAGAATGTTCGTAAGAACATTACAAGAGTAAGATTAATTAAAAATTCAATTAAAATAAAGCGCGCGGATAAAAAATTAAAAGCTCGTCTTTTTTGTGCCCGCAAAAAAGTGGAAGAAGAGTACGCGTCTCGGTGGTACTTTTTATGAATGGATGAATCAAAATTCATTGGCACTTTTCCGTCTCTTCTTTTTTGCATAACCCCTTTTTTCATCGTTTCCCTCTTTTCGTTCGAGAAATAAAAAACGAAATCTTTCACAAAAATCTCGTACGCAATATGCAAAGAATTTAAATTATTCAAAAGGTAAAAATGCTTATTAATAATTAATAAAAATTCCGCAGTAATATAAAAAGCGAGCGGGAGGACGAGGGGGAAGAATAAAAGGATTGGAAGCAATTAAGGTGAATGGCGGCAAGGAAATAAATTAAAGGATTAAATAATACAAAAGAGAGCGGCAACTCCTTTTTTTGCAATCGTTTTATTGGTCCAACTTACCAGTGTTCAACAGATAATAATTATGCTTTAGGCATTGTATATTTAAAATGAAGGTAGAGAGAAAATTAAACGACAATAGAAACTTAATTTAAATTAATTTTACATACGTATTTACATTATTTACCCTTAAAAGCTAATTAATTGATATGGAAAACGGAGGTGAGGAGATAAATGAAAGGGGGATAAAGATTCGAAGGAAGGGCGATGATTAATGAACGTTTTATAATGGAATAGTTGCACAATAAGCCTGATTTAAAAAAAAAACTATATTCCTCAACAATAATTTTTTGCAACATTCAATTAATGTTGATTCCATCGCAAATTTCTTTCTAAATTCTTAATGCATTACGAACTAAAATCCTTTAATGTCCATTTAAAACGATTTCATTGACGCAGCCAAATGCAAATTTCATACTTTAACACATCCAAAGCACTTGCATTCGCTTTGGATAAGGCTTAAATTAATTAATCTAATGATTATAGGAATCCGAATGAAAGTGCGAGACTCGATTTTAATTCAAGGCGTTAAATTGAATACCACTATTCCCATGAATGAACGAGACGAGAAATCGAAATGAAGAGAGAGTCCGTCTTATGTATTCGTTGTACCTGCAAGAATAAGTTGTAATACTTTTTTTGTAAAGTTTCGTATTACAACAACAAGATTTTGTACGAAAGTCCATTTACTACTCCGTTGTATACACGTTGTCACTGCAATTTAAACCCTTTATTTAAGTCCGGCATTATTTTTGTTGCAGTATTTCACGTTGGAAAGCCGTAGCAGCAAAGAAAAAAATTCTAAACTGAAACCAGAACTTTGTTGGTGCGCTTTTCGGTCGTAACGTTGTTAGTTGAAGATTAAGTTTAAAGTACAAAGTTGTGTTGATACACCTGACAATATTTCCTCGACTCCATTCTTTTTGCCGCAGCAAATTCTTTTCTGTAGTTCATTTTGTTCGTGGTTACGTTTTTGTGCTCTAATTTTCGTTCATCATCGAATCTTAGGCTAAATGCAAACGAGTCGGTTACAAAGGATAACAACCGGCCGGAAATTAACGTCACAGAGTTCGGATTTCGCCGTTAACAAAGTTAAGCGTTCAGAGTAAATGGACTTTTACATCTCGGTTTATAATTACATATATAAGTATTAATTAATCTAGTTAAGCAGAAAGCAACTGGTTTTAATAATGTAACAGCATCATTAACATCTCGTTACACGTCATTTAGCTTGTCCCCCCATCGTTTTGCTTTCGGTGATTTTGACAAAAGAAATTTTCTTTGGAAGTTTATCGAATTTTTGCAACAAATTCCAGTTGAATTTAAAATGTAAATAAATAATTGAAACATGGAATCGTCGATCGATTCGTTTTCGTACCGCTTAAACGAAGGGCACGTATATAAAGTGTACAAAAAGAAGACAAAGAAAAATCGTTTTCGTGTGGAGAGGATTTATTATTTCTTTCTGTGGGCAAAACTGTTTGCAAAATTCTACCTTTTTTATCCGCTCGCTTTTATCTCTTTCTTTTTTCATTAGCGTCGTCGCTTCTCAATTTTATCTGCCCTAAGAACGTGATTTCAATTAATTAATCGCAACGATGATGATAATAATAATAATAATTTGTTGGTAGAAGGCACAAACGCTGGCACGAAAACAATTAAAAAGATTCTATCCACAGTGTAACATCAACAACGATAGGTAATTAAATGAAGGAATTAAATAAATTAAGTTAGGGAAAACGTTGTTATCTTTTCATCGTTTTTCCCACAAACTTTCTCTGTTTCCTGTCCACTTAATTAATTATTATATCATCCTTAATCGTTAGTTATCAATATTAATATATCTACAAATAGTAGTTAACAATATGAAGCTTTTTACACTTCGCAACGTTGATTTAGAATAATAATAATTATGAATTACATCATTATAATAGTTAGTAAATAATTTAAATAATCGTTCTCTCATTTAAATATACTTCATAATGATCATCGAGTGAAAATTTATCACGTAAACGCTATATAATTATTGTCATGAAAAAAACGTCCAAGCATCGTCCATTTAATCTTCTCCACGTCGCAATCGCATCCAGATCGATCGCATTAATTAACGGCACAAATTCAATGCAATTCGGGCGTGTAACCTAAGTTTTTCCGCTGAAGGAACAAATGTATCTCGCGGAAATTCGGCCGATCCGATTCGTTCCTCTGCCAGCACTCGCACATCAAGTCGAAGATCTCTTTCGGGCAGTTGATCGGCACGTTCAGTAACATCTAATAAAACGACACATATTGCATTTATATAGAAAATAAAACAGAGACAAACAGAGACAAACAGAGAGAGACAGAGAGAGAGAGAGACAGAGAGAGAGAGGAGTAAAAGAACTTTTATCGTGGTTATTTTAATACTTTTGATGAAATATTTTGTTCTTTGAAAAGTTTTTTGCATTTGGGAAATGCGAAATGCTGGCGAAATATATTGAGACATAACACTCACGTGCTTTCCATTGTCCTGATAGAAATGAGTGACATTTTCAATAACTTTATCGTCGCTCATCTCCTCGAACGGTTGCTCACGTGCAAATGTCAATATCTCCCATAACGTAACGGCAAACGACCAAACGTCACTCTTTGTCGAATATTTGCCCTGTAATTTAAAAAGAACTGCAAGTAGCAACGGGGATATAAAGTGCGGACAAATGTTGCAAAAATCAATGGGCAACCATTTAAATATTCGCAATCTGCGCTCACGTACCAGCAAAACACTTTCCCATGCCATCCATCTGATCGGTATCGGTTGCGAGGTCGTTAATTTGTAATAATCCGCATTGTACATTTGCCTACAAGAACTAATGTCCGTTATTTTGATCGAATAACGATTGCCAACTAAACAGTTCCTGCAAAAAAAAAGAAAAGAACGGACGAATATGTTAAAACTTTCCTTCGTGGCAGTTATTCGAATCGAAGCAGAAGTTTAAAAGTTTCTTTTATTATATAATCAAAGAAAGTCGCTAACATCCGATTTGATTCGCAAATTCTACAAACGCCCAAGGAAAATACAACCATTTTCAGTTCTTCTCCGGAGGAATTAATGAAACTTGATTTCTGCACTAACGTTAATAATATTATAGCTCGAAATTAGAATATCTTTATGATATGAAAGCAGGCGAAAAAAGGAAAAGAAAGCGAAACAGTTTTATTACGGTCGTAAATTTGATTATTACTCGGTTATACTGGCAATCAGAGTGCCATTAAGATTTCAATTTGTAGTACATATTTATGTGCATAAACAATGCGACAGCTTGTCAGGACGTTTTCGTTCGGTATGAAAAGTCGCAGACGGGCAAACGGGCGACGTCGACGCGCTTTTCCAGGCGCATTTTAATTAGGCCATAGAAGAGAGACTTTCGGTATTAGTAATATACTAATGTATTAAATGGAGATAGAGAGCGAGCGCGGGGGAGAGAGACGGCGAGCCGCTTTGCGAAACGACAAGTTCCAAACTAATGGAAAATACACATTGAACGTGATGGGAAATAATATGACTGACAAATTAAATGAGTTCGGTGCATTTATAATAATAAGCGGAAGAGGTTTAGCGAAAAAATCATAAAAGAAACGAGTCGGAATAATGAATGAGGGAAAGCGAGACGACGGGAATAATAATCCAAAGAGGAACCGTTTTACAACTAATTACAAACAAATATATATATATATATATATATATATATATATATATATACAAATGGAAGAGGGAAAGTAATAATAGCGAATTTTACCTCGTCGCCAAATCCTTGTGTACGTAACGCAGCGACTCCAAGTGTTTCATTCCAGACGCTATCTGAGTGGCCATGTAAATTAGACAACCGTAACTGTAAGAATAATTAAAAAGTTTTTCATCAACGAGAGGGAAACGCAATTATCATTCCTCTTCCCTCGTTCTCGTTCTTCTCCACAATTGAAACGATAAAGTCCGTGGGAAGAGAGAACGGATTTTTGGGGACGTAGCAATCAAATTTCGGTTAGGTAAAATCACGAATTAGGCGAGTTTCGAAGAACGACGAACGAAAAGAACGGCAACGAATCGATATAAGACGCCACACGTTTTGCTTCTTGAAAGAAAAAAATGAAACAGAAAGAAGCGGACCGATTAATTAACGTCGCCGTTATCAGCGGGCAACAAGTGTTAATTGCGCGTAGTTGCTTTCCTTCATACGCCTTTTCCTGACCGAAACGCAAACTAATAAAACGCGAGAACAAACTTTAAGTTATGTTCCTGCGACGACGAAAACGGGCCCGTTCTTCGTCGTTCTTCGCGTTACACCAATCGTAAATACCTTAAAGTGTTCGCCGTCGACGTGAGTGGCGTGGTCGTTTCGGCGACGTGCTCCTGCAAGAATTGACAGAGATCGCCAATCTCGGTGAACTCCCTGACGGCGCCGACGGGCTCGCAGTCTAGACAAGCGCCTAACAGACGCGCGACGTTGCCGTCCCTCAATCGCGACAGCGCCTTCAGCTCCCCGTCGAATTCCGCCTTGTACCGATCGCAGGAGAGCGTGGAGACCGTCGCGAATTTGCAACACGCGGCCGCGTACAACTCGCCGTTGCTATTACTCGTCAACACCTCGCACAAATGCACGGCGCCGTACCGGCCGGCGCCGAGTCTCTCGACGACGCGCAATCGATCGCGCGCGAACGGCACGATCTCGACGCCGTCGCCGGAATCCGCGCGGTAATCGCTCGAGCGTTCGCGGTCCGGACTCAACGGTAGCACGAAGTGTCGGCTCATTTTCGAGCGCGATGAACGCGCCGAGGGCGACAGGGGCGGCGACGGAGCGGTCGGCGCGATCGCGTCCTCGTCGCCGCTCTGCGTGCGGTAGTACCGCTCCGGCGGCGGCGGGATCGGCGGCGGCGGTACGAAGTTGCGAATCGGCGACTCCGACGTGTAGATGTTGTTGCGCGGCTGCGGTATCGCGTACTCTTGGCAAATGACGTCGGGGACTTCTGCAAATTGCGTCGCGAGAGCGTGAATTTTAACGCCGCGAACCGCGAACCCGTCGTCCTTACCTGTGTAATCCGGACTGTGCGTGTTGTACGCGTGGCGGTCGTAAACGCTGGGGCGGCAGGATTCCGCGTAAAGGGCGGCCTTGTCGCATTCGTCCATCGTCATCTTTAGGTCGTCGTTGAAGCGGTTCTCGTCGCGGTTGATGCTATAATGCGGGGCCGCGGCCGTTTTCAAACGTTGATTGCGGAACACGATGAAGACGATGGCGGCCAGCAGGATCAAAATGACGACGGTCAGTATGCCGATGACGAAGCCGATGTATTGCTTCGATTCCTCGTTCGCTCCGTCGTCCTTCGCGCCGGTCTCCTCCGCCAATATCGGGTTGCGATTCACCTTGCTCGACGTCTTCACCTCGTCCCGTTGCAATGGGTACTCCTTGCTCGAGTCCGGCACGACGACGTCTTCTTCGACGTCGGTGTAGTTACCGGTCACGGCAACTGGAAATTAGTTTCTTGTAGAGATTGTTTTCTTGTTACGGATCGAGGATTTGAGTTGTAAAATTGACGTACTCGCGGCCCTGCTGAACGCGATTCTTGTCAATTTCGTGTCTGCCGTCGGTAAATTGAAAACGAAGAGGAAAATAAAAGATTTTTCTCGGGGTAAAAAAGAAACGTCGAATAATAACGTTGAAATACAAATTAGAGATTGAATTATTTCAATTTCACGGAATTACGGACACGGATAATAATGAACTTCAAACAAAAAGAAAGGCAATTACGTTTCTTTCTGCCCTCTCTCGCTCTGCTTCTATCAATCTTTATCGCTTTTTTCTTCTCCTCAAATTAGACTGTTTTCATTTGATGCTTTAAAAAAAATAATGGAAACGAAAGAAAAAGACGAGAGAGAGAGAGAAAATTGTGTAAGACACACAAACGAGAAACCGTTTAGACAAAACGATAATTGGCCATTAAGTTGCAATTATCTAAATTTAGACGTCGCGATAATACAAACAAACAAACACCGAAACGAAAACGAATTGAAACCGTTTAATTATGCAATCTCGAAGGCGTAATGCGAGATTTATGTACGGCCGCCGTTTACAAATGGCTTACCTCGAAGACTTTACGATCGGTCAAGATTTATTATAAGCGGCAAATTAATAAAAGCACACGTACAAAGGACGTACACGTAGCCGTGCATTTACGTATAATAATGCCATAAATAAAATCCAAGACTCGCATACGTACAACTTAATTGGCCGCAAATCGAAATTTAGTTACTCCAATTAATTCCAACGCTTCTCAGGTCAATATTACAAGTTATGTCCAGTTTTCCATTTTCTTTAATTGGACTTCTATCGGGTTTAAATTGATTTTTACGTACTTGAATCGAAGGAGATCTCGCTGATTAGAATCCATCTGGATGCAAAGTACAATTGCAATTTGACGAACCGTCCGATGCGATTGTGCAATTTCACCGTCACGTTTCGCGCCTTGTCCAACACCAAATCGCGCATATAGAAAAAATTCACCGGTTCGCCGTTGTAAAAGTTGCCGCTTATGCTGAAATACGCTCGCGCCTGCGAAAATATCTGAAACGTTTGCGAATCATTTCGTTAACCGCAATAAACCTTCATCCGCTTGTTGTACCTGCACGTCCTTGCTGAAGTAATTGCTCGTGTGTAAATGTACGGCGGAGAAGTTTCGCACCTTGTCGAATTCGAATTGAATCTCTAAAGGATGACCGGCCCAACCCGGCGTGTCGTTCCTCCAGCCGACCCATTCGTAGCCTGACGACGAAAAAGGAAAAACGTTGGATTGCGATTAAATAAGTTTCGCGGTCCGACAGATGATTAACGACCGTGCGAATTAGTCAAGGAGATGATGGCAAACGGACGGTTTTATTGGCAATAAAGCGACGAAAATCCGCCTGTTGAATAAGCAACGTGTGCGTGGTCGCTGTCCTCCTCTCTCGAAGATATCGCAATTTATTTAGCGGCGAACGCTTGAAAATTGGATGGAGATTTATTAATTAAAAGGGACCGAATTTACATTCATTCGGTGCGCCGTTTCGAGGATTTTATTCAATGCTAACACATCAATATGTGATGAGATGGCGTCGAAGGTTCGAGTCGATTGTATTTTTATTTGTCGGTCGCCACGACGGAAAAGAAGAACTCGAATAATAAAACTGTTATCGTAAAGATTTCTATTAAATTATGTCCAGATTGTGTCTACGGAACGAGTCATCAGATTGCACAACTGGCGCAATACGGACGGGAAGAGCGAGCGAAAGAAGAAGCGAATAAATTATAATAACGGATATAATATAAGGATCGGCGGTATCTGTTCGGGTTCACCGTAGGGACGACAACACGTTGCCCGAATTGAGGCAATATAAAGCCAATGAAGAAAGATGGCAAAAGATGGAGAGACACACGGATTGTTGCTCGGATGGAGCAATATAAATGTAAATTGAAGAAGGACCGACGAACGCTCTTCGTCCTTTTTCGTGCTTTTGCCTCTGGCGCGTTACCTTTACCGTGGCCTGAGACGTCCAATCGAAAGTTGTCCTGCCCTTTCGCGCCGTCGACGAGCTGACCGAGGCCGTTCGACAAGATGCCGTTCTCCTCGCGGCCGTCGTACGTGCGGTCGCTCAAGTCCAATTCCGGGCCGCGTTTCAGGCCCTGCGGTCCCGCGTAACTCAGCAGCCCGTCTGTAACATGTCGAGAGAGAGAGAGAGAGAAATGAATGGGAACGCACCTGATGCGACACGGAAGCGGGCAGAAACGGATAACGATCGCGTTGGATCATTAATCAGGCGACAATTAATAACAACGTCTCGCACACGATCGCTTCCGGTTTAATTCGTTGTCGCACCCGTGCGTTCATCAATCTTCAAAGGGCGAGAAACTTTTTTACGCGTTGCTAATTCAATTGATTCGTTTTATAGGATCGTGTCAATCTGATCTGAAGAATGAAGGTAGAACGACACTTCTTGAGGAGGATAATTGGAACAATGGATGCACCCTGTTTAATTTTGAAGATTACGATAGCTTGAATTTTTTTTTCAACAAGTTTCTTCTCTGGAGGGATAAAATATTTCGCAATAAACTTTAAGCGTTTGTTTCATTGCAAATCCGGCAGAAATTTAATCGCTGACATTAAGCATCGCACGGTTTTGTTATGGTCGGGGAGGCGGCAAGCAAGTTTTTGGAAACAATCGCAAAATCCACCGCGAGTCTCCCTTGCGAGTCCACCGCCTCCTCCCCGCCGGCCCCCCGGCTTCGTGTGCCATTATTTCGCCGTTTCGCTTGTTCAGCAACATAAGGCAGACCGTTTACGGTCGCTGTGAAAACAACGACGGCCCTTTTGGCACACAACCAGCGAGCGATATTTCCGCACACGGTATCGCACACGAACGTCACCTGGTTATAATACAAAATTATTTACGATATTAGCCGTGTTATCTTGCCCGAATTACGTTCTTTTTTCTGTTGCCACAAGAGCAAACATTGTTTTCTTTTCTTGATTAAACCATAAGGAACGATCGGTGCATTCGATTATTTTATCGATAAACGTAAAATCGATGCTAATTAACTTATTTGTTTTTTTATGTAATTACGGGGTGAAATTACCTGTCCATTTGCAGCCGATTATTTCCACTCGCATACACACCGTCCTCACGTGATCGCTGTACGGTAGAAATCGTATTTTCGATGCAATTATGGGCGGCTCGAGTTTCTGGTCGACGATCGTGTACGTGTTCCTGTTCCCCGACAATAACTGAAAACAACACCACAAAAATTGTATGTCTGCGTGAAAAGCGGAAAACAAAAGTTAGATGTGATCATTTAAGAAAAGCCCATCGAAAATACAAATTTCCTCCTCTTGCCCTTTATTTAAATTCGTCGGTATTATATTAATTTTATGTCCAGTTTTTCTTTTGGTGCGGTTTTCGTTAAGATCCTTTTTTGCCGAGTCCCTCATTATTTTGTTGTTGTTGCCTGTGCTGTTCGGTCGTCTTCCTTCTCATCCTCGTGTCTCATCATACTTATAGACAAGTTACGGATTTCATTTAAGAAAGTTTCTCACTGAAAAAAACCTTTCCATAAATTTTAAATCTTCTCATTTGCATGTACGAAGAAGACTGAAGACGGTGCATCACTCTGCCTATGCAAATTGGGTATTAATGTTTCACTAACTCTTTTACATTAACGAAATAATTACATATTCATTTCGTTTCATTTTTCTTTCTTTATAATTAGAATAAAGCGGGAATATTATTATCATAATAATGTCTTCCTTTTTTGCCCGTTCCTCGCTCCTTCGCTCCGAGGATTCCGATTAGGCCTAGCAAACGTTTTATAATTAATTGCCATGTTCGAAATTAATATACATAATTTTAAATTTTACATAACACGATAAGACCCTCATTTTTCGGCGCAGCAAAACGAAATGATTTATCATCGTTATATTATAAAACAAATTCGAGAGTGTAATTTGTATCCGTTGTGAGGTTTTGGATGTTTAATGTATTCCTAAATTTAAATGGGATCCCCCCTAGTTAAAACACAAATTGTATTTCCTAATTGTTATAATCGCTCGTTTGCTCACCAACAATAAACTCATTGCAATTAATACATACAGACTCCAATTATAAACGCAAAAACGCAATCGACTTCCCCGATTCTTCATTAACAAAATCGAAGAACAGGGACGACAAGAAAGTAGTCGACAATAAAACGTAAACCAGACGCATTGAATCGTAGAGAAGGGAACGACACAAATACACGTCATTTTCAGCCATTAGCCGTAATGAGAGCGTCGCGGCGTTATTTCGAACTTCCGCTCGTCACAAATATGGAAAAGGAAGAAAAAAAAAACACGAAGACGGAACCATCATTATTACCAAACCCTCCCATTATAAAACGCATAAAGCATAAACGTTCCCATCGTTCATTTCTCTCGGTTACTTCTTTTGTATGTGGACGGCTTTCTTTCATTCATCCACTCCTCCCTCATTATCGCAACGGGCTCGAAGAAGAAGAAGACGACGAAAAAGAGGAAAATGGTAATAGAAACGTGCATTATCGCGAACACGGCGTGTAGTTTTAAATGGCCGTAAGCGTATGGACGCCGATTGTTGAGTTAAAGGAGACGCTCTTTGCTGATTGTCCTTCCATATCGCTGCCTTTGTTCGAGAAACAAGTTTTTTATGGACGAGGTCTTCGACGCGCAGGATAATTAGTACGTACACGAAGTTATTTCGCTTTCCTTATGTTTTCAATCCATTCTTTCGCTGCATTCATCTTCTTGTTCCTTTTGTTCTAAGGAAAGGGGAAAAGCGTATTATTGTCGGTGCAGCCTGTTAACAATTGCGTCCAGACAATGGATTTGAAAGCGATTAGTCGATACAACAACGCGCGGATAGTGAAATTTCAATTTGTTCATCGCAAAGGAGAAGTTTGATGGTTTTTGTTGTTGCTGGCTGTTCTTATTAATGATTTACGATGCGGAATCGGCGGAAGATAAATTGATAGTAATTTATCGTGTATAAATGGCAACTAATTTAGCTTCCATTCATTCCAAAGTGAAAAAAGGGAAAAGAGCGGAATAAACCTAAGCATCCACTACATTTATATTACCGGAGTATCGATACATGGCTTCGATTCCTGTTTTCTTTCCCGGAGATATTACGCCGGACTATTTTCCGCTGCCACGAATGAAAATTGTATCGCGCTACAAACACAATACGGTCATTTATCATAGACAATGTAATACTAGTGTGTTCACGACCACAAATAAATGATATATGTGCAGTTTGCCGTCCCCGTGACATATAACACTTATAGAATGGACGGGAGAAATAAACGGGAAGAAATCCAAAGCAACGAACATGCTGCTGCGTACGTATTGGAAGTTATTAAATCGGAATTCGATTCGACGATTTTTCTTTTTTTGCCAAACGACGAAAATATCGAGACAATAACGGGGAAATTAATTTTACAAAGGCTCAAAATATCGTTTAAAGACGAACAAGGAAGAAGGCATTTCCGCTTCCAGGATTCCCCCGTACGCCGAGTGTATTATGCCATTTCATATTTTCGGCATTATGCATACCGAGCACGTGGATCGCACGAAATTGTTGAATCTGACACTATGCCACGTCTTGTGAAATAGTGAGGACGCAATTTTGAATACCAAATAAGAATGAAGATACCACACACAAACATGCGTTTGTCACGTAAAACACAGGAGCATTTTCAATCTCCTTTCGGTCGCTCTTCTCATTCTTTCCTCCCCGAGGATTATAAATACGAATAATAAAATGATAAGAAGACTCCCGCTACGGCCACCACCTGTACAACTCCATCTGTTATTCATCCAACTCCAGAAACGTAACGAGTTTTCGATACGATTTAAATTAAAAAAAAACTGGTTACAAACAAAGCTCGGAAAATTATTTCTCATTAGGAGATTAGCTTAATCTGGATTATTAGCGGTTGTCTTTCTGCGATCTCTTTGTTTTTCCGCCTGTTACCGCTATTGTTGTTGTTTTCATAAAATTGATATCGAATCGCGTCTGAATGCCGAATAAAAAATATAATGGAACAAAACGGCTTTTGTCCTCGCCCATTCGTTCGTTCGCCTTCCAACATAAACAGACGTCTGCATATTTTAATAGTCGCAAAATGGTAGCGCGACGACCGCGGCAGAAGAGAGAAAAACGTTCTTCTTACAGCAAAAAGCACCAATCTACGTCGTAATCGTTCCTGAATGATATAAGAATTGACCAATTGCTTTCAATTAAGCCGCTATCATCGAACTTGATGGCTCCTAATAGGGATAATAACGATTTATAAATAGACTAATCGCTGGTGTTTGCGGCGGGCGTAAATTGCCTCGCACGTCGACTGCAATTTAACTTCTTGCAAATTAAATGGTTATCAACGTTGTCGATTGTACGACGACAATTCCATCGATTAATACGAAACCGAAGCATCGCGCGCAAATACCGAACAAACGAAAAAAGAAAAGGTTTCGCGCCGATTAATTGATAAATTAGTACCGTGTGATTTGCTGACGGTAAAGGAGATACGAGGCGATTCTTCAAGAGACACCGACTGCCATCCGGGGTTGATGATCGAAGCGTTCCGTACGCGCGCCCTATATTAACGTTACGCTGCTTAAAATAGAATAGCTCTTGATTAGGAATTTCATCAAAATGTGCGCTCTCATACGTGTTACACCTGTAACATCCACCTACGTTTAATATGATAGCGAACTATCCGCGTCTATTTTATCTACCTGCATGCATTGCCGGAGTTCCACCCCGAACCTTTATGTTTTAATGAGTATTTCCAAGAACACGTTTTCGGGAGCCAAAACACACACACAGACACGCGTGCAGACGCATGTAAAGCTCAAATTAATTACGTATTGTAGCACGTTACCGTATATTATACAAATTCATTAATTCGCATTCGATGGGCTGCATCGTTATGCGAATGAAGCTGCCTCTTGTAATTACATTAAAATCCATCGATATCGCTATTCCGCAATGACGATGATGATTACCTTCGCTGTCGATTCATTAAGAACTCGCTCTCGAAATTAATTAGTTTTTAACGGATTCACGGTTGCTATTGTTTATCGAATCCTATATACGATTTTTTACCATTAATAATTCCATTCATTCTTGAAGGACCCATCGAAATCGCACGGTTACCAATTAAATGCTGACGTCGTTGTTGCGACAGAATTGGACTCAATCGAACGTAATTAAAAACGTTGTATTCTGCATTGTCCTATAGTCAACAATAATCCTCAATATTGGATTATCATTATTATTATTCAATCCTGCAAAGTGTTTCGCATATTCGAGTTTAATAATAAACGGGCATCGTAAATTTTCAATTTTATTTCGAATTGAATCGCGATTCGACGTAGTGGATTCAAGTAGATGTACGCAGAGACAATTGCGATGGAAAACCGGTTCGGTTGTTAATTAATTTACAATTTAATCGCAGTTGGAAAAGAATCTAATTTGGCAAATTTCGTTGATTATTATTTAACGTCCTTTTCTTTGCTTCTTCCGTTCGCGATTGATCGGCCCCTAATCCATTCAATAAAGCGTTTAACAATAGGGAAACGATGCGTCGCTGAAAATAAATTTGCTTCTAATTTATTCCCTTTTTTAGACCCTTACACAATAAATAACCAAGATTGATCTAATGTTTTATTCATGTTTATCGTAACGTCTTTTAAAAAATAAGATAATGAGTAATTATTCTTTTGCTTGCGGTTCTTTACATGCAATTTACATGGCAAATGCATCTTTATTCGTCATACAGAATGGGACCAATTAAATGAAAATTAAATGGTAACCCTATAATGAAATGTAAAATTTTTAAAACCAGTGTAAAAGATTCACCTCAGATTCCTATTCCGGTATTAACGTTAAATTATTCATAGCTTGGCAGCATTTTTTCTTTGATAATAACAATTTAAAGATATTTCTGCTACTTGTTCTCTAAATGGTCTAATAGTGCGAGGTAAATGCCTTTTTAAATTAATCGATTTGAAATGCTATGGAATAATCTGGGGATGTGAAGAAAGTTTAAGTCGTTCTTACGTTAATTAGCCGAATTTGAAACTTGTCCAGACCTTATTGGCGGCCATCGATTCGGTGGAAATTTGCGTTATAAAATGGAACTCGTTGCAAAAATCTCTTTATACCTGTACCTCTACAATAACGATCGGGAAAAGTGGCTCTATATTTTAATCAAAAATTTCAAATACAAACAGACGCATCGAATGAAACGTAGGTGGAAGATAAAGGAAAACAAAAAGGGCGAACGAAGTGAGATAAAGTTTTTTTCGGGAGTAATCTAAAAGTAAAACGTACCTCTTTTCCATCCCTATTCTTCCATCTTATCCACTTGGTAAATCCGGGTCGCCAGTATTCTATCATGTACTCTTCGGCGTATTCCTGCCCTTGTCCGTTACCGAAGCGACCCTGTGTTTGTCCACCCGTTATAACATGAAGTTCTTCCAAGTTAATTTCGAGATACTCTTTCGCATCACGAGACACCATCTGTCTAGGACACCAGGCACCGCCGTTCTTGTCGTTTCTCAACCTATAATAAATTTACGGAGAGAAAGAAGAACAAAAAAAGAAATACACGCGGAGTAGAAGAAGAATAACGAGACGAGGGCGAAAAAAGTTTGCAAAAGGAAACTCGAAAAGCATGAGGAAGATTGGACTTATTTATTCAAAAAATAAACTCGAAAGAAACGAGGCGAAAGACGGCCTTCCTCTTCGTCTTGGTTCTTCCACATTCGCCTCTCCTTTTTTTTGCATTTTGTTGTCGGGAAGCTTTAAATCTGCCATACATAATTTTTCATTTGCGAAACAATCTAAACGAATGCAAATAATCGTGTGTATGGCCGGCAGAAAAAAGAGATCCGGCGCAATGGATGGAAACAAAAAGGAAAATAACCGCAAAGCTCACATAACAATAAACTAGGAAACGGCGACCAAAAGCAGCAGCAGCAGCAGCAGCAGTGGGGCAGCGAAGAAGGGAAAAAATTCGTGGCTGTAAATATCGCAGTCATTATGTGTTTGTTATCCAAAACTGCGGCTTTGAATTGTAACGTTTTTTTTTCTTTTCGCGGCTATCAAATTGTAATTATCGGCGTTATCTCGTTACACGTTTCGCTCTCTCGCGCGCCCTTCTTTCGCTCTTCCGTTTATCGTTAATACAACAAACGTGAAACCCAGATGTATCGATACGGCCATCTGGGTATGATGATGAACAAAAATTGTATATACAACCCGATGTTTAGACGCAAAAAACCGTAGCGAAAAAGCGAGAGAATCATCATAACTTTTTTCCGCATTAAAAACCGCCCCCGCGCAAAAGAGAACGCGATGGCAGTAAACGAAGCGTCAGATGCTAACGCTTTATTTCCTATAGCCGTTTAGATAAATTCAATGATCTATTTAATAATATCCAACAGAGGGAGAGATAATAATTTCGAATGATTTTATGGTTACCTATTAAAACGTTATTAATGCGAAGAAGTGCAGAAAAGGGGACCGATTCAAAGTCTCATCTAACCATCTCGCGCAACATTATTCCGCTCTCGATTACGCGTGCAACAAGACTTGTTATCCAACATAACCATTGCGTAAAAGATTGTATAAAACCGCATCGATCTTCCGAAGTTGAGCGTCCGAAGACGCTCGTAACGTTTGCCCGTCTGGCCGATTTCTCTTTCTCGCTCCTCCTCTCGCGCCGCACTACGTTTCAATTAATAAAAAATTACTTTCGTACGTGGATTGTTTGAAAATTTCATTTACCGAAAGGCTACTGCTGCTGGTTCAGCTGCCGCTCTTACTCTATTAAGAGGACCGTTACGAAATGGAGATCGTTAATAATTCATATTTAAGCGAAGGCAAAAAGAAAACCGACGGCTAGACTTGCGGACGGAGGATTTCGCGTTGAATAAGTGAGAAGGACGAGTTCGTGTAAGCGAAATGGACCAGAACGAAGGAGGACTCCCGCTTATTAAAATCTCGAGCGGGCGAAATGTTTGTGTCGCACGTGAAAATTGTCAATCTCCCTTTCAGAAGAAAGGGCTTTTAACGCATCTCGCAAATGTACGTATGCCACCAGGTCTTTGAGGGGATTCATTTGGAATAAAACGTGAAGAATGACCGTTGACAAATGATATGGGTCCACTTTTATTGCGAAAATGATTGCAGTTCAACGAGCAGAAATGAAGGCGGCCTTAATATTATTGCGCGGACAGGTAAAGGGAGGGAAATGCTAATACGCTAATTCCAGTTTCTGGGGGCGATAATCGGGCGAATAGCCGCTTTAAAAATTAAATTGATACCTTCCGTGATGCGGTCCAACGCTGCCGGAATCGTAGGCGGAACTGGCCGAGATGGCGGCATCTTTGATGGCGCCGGACTCCATCCCCAAGGGGGAACCGCACGAACCTAAGAAGAGAACGAGGAATATAAACAAATATTCAAATCAACACCTTTTGGGAAATACGCCTAACCTACTTGTGCGTCTAATTTTTGTAAGAATCGCCCAGTTTCTTGTTAACCTGCTTCCACGTCTTTTCCAAAGTCGCCCAAACAAATATCCGATCGCTTAATTAATAATTTAACGCGAGCAAACCATCGACCGATTGCTGCTGCATATGTATTTATCTTAGCTAATGTTTGCGAGCCATATAACATCGATCTTCGCCAGGCGAATGAGGTGGTGAACGGCACCTTTTAAAAAGAAATGCTAGCAAAAAAGCTCGTGAAGCATGTGACAAGATGACGAGCATACGATCCAATGAAATTTTAATAAACGCACGTGCAATAATGAACACGTTATCTACGTGTGAACATCGTGTGTGCACGTGGAGAATTTAACAATTTAATTCGCCATACGCGACTGAGAAAATCAACCTTTCCGTCTTGCTAAAATTGCCTCTCGCGACGCTTTCGACTTCAGGAATTACCCTTGACGGAGGAAAAAAAGACGCGGAACGACGCCATAAAAAGATTTCGCATGCGAAAGTTCGCGTCGTATTGTTAGAAGTAGCTTTAACTTATTTTTATGGGCGGAACGTTTGAGGATACCGGAGTTTTTTGGCGGTGCCGATTTCGTTTTTAGTCGACGTTGTTTTATTAATAATCGACGGTTTAATTAAAAAATCAATTCGAGTTATTACGCGAGGCAGGCAAATATTTGTCGATAAGAGGAAAACGTCAATAGCGCGCGCACATTGTTAATTTCCATTATCATTTATTTATTCGCTTCTAATCAGGCGGACCTCGTTAAACGGCGAATTATACGAATTATTAATTTAATAATAGCCGCACAGAAATAGGTAATAAATTATATATTCGAAATGGAGAAATGTGGCAGCGGTAGGGTGAAATTAGGTAAAGAAGACAAGACCGAAAGAAGGAGAAGAAGAAGAGGAGGAATGCGGTTGTTCCTCTTTTATATTTCCCGATGGGAATCATTACGCCGACATAAATTTCCTCGAGTTTCCTCCAAGGGTAACAAATTTATTTTTAAGTGGAAAGACAGTACGTTAATAGTAATACGAAAGAACGGTTATCATCATCATCATCATCTGTACGTTTGTTAACGTATACATTACCCGGCCGAAGAAAGGAAGAAGCGAAAGGGAAAAAAAAACGACCGCAAAGAAGAAGTACAACAACGCAGTAAATCAGCGGGGTGTGGAAACATCTCGTGTGATTTATTTTACTATCAACACACACACACATACGTATACAACATGGCGAAAGAGCAAGAAGGAAGATCGAGGGAAGGAAGGAAGGAAGGGAAAAAAGTTTATTGTCTGTGGTACTGCCACTCCATTTCTTCATATTGATCTAACAGATTTCTCCTACTAACCTACATCTATTTTGATTAGGACCAAAAGCAACGCAAAAAAAGGAAATAATGATATAGCTGTGTGCTGGAGCAAAATGAAATTGTATCAATTTTTTACGATACAACACGGCAATAAGGCCGTTGTATCTTCGCCCTTTTCCACCCCTTTTCTAAACCGCACAACAACGACGGGAGGAATGTGATCGAGGATTTAGTGCGGACGAATAAAAATGCGAATATTTATACGTGTGCTAAAAAATAATAAAGAAAATGTTATATATACTTTTATAGTTTCGCATTAGACACAAATAATCCACGGGGAGAGATCGGCACGTGGAGGAGCCGACGAAAAAAGCTCTCCCAGATAAGAAGAGCCCCGTTCGCACTCTTTAAACTGTATCCTAATTAATAAAGTTCCCCCCAAGATTTATGACGTTATCTCGCGCGAAATTAAACGAGTTTCATGCCCAATTTTGCAACTCCATCATCCCTTTTCTTTTCGATTCTTTCCCATTCGCATCGATTTGAACGCGGGCGGCAACGAACAAACAGGTGCCCATAAAATCCTTTATCATTATCAATTATGCGCATATCAAATTCGCAATAACGATATTTCATTGAAGGATTATAAACATAAGTTTCGAGCGATAGTAATCGTGTTTAGCGAAGCGTAAATTTCGCCGGTTTAAAGCCGTTATTACAATGTAACAGATATATGCGGACATAGATTTTGGAACAATAAAAGGCCTTCGTGCACTCGTTCCTTCGGCCTCTTTCTCCGCGCGGAAAATGCGAAATAACACGAGGATCCGACTTAATCTGTAATCCGCCTCACTTATTTAGTCAACCCTAAAATTGGACCCACCTAATTTACCGATTTACGCGCGCGCCTCAAAAGCGGCCACTTCTTGCGTTGGATTATGACGATGATGATGATGATAATCGGAATTGGCAATTTTAAAAGTTTATACAAACTGTTAAATAATCATTGCAGATCGCGATAAACGTGACCGAATGCTGGCGATGACGATGGCGTCCCGCGCTCACGGATTCGATCTTATCGCCGCGCGTTCGAAAACGGCTCCAACATTAAGTTTACACTTCGTGCAAGAGATAACGGGCAACTCCTGAAATGCTGATGTTGTACAACATCGTTAATACGACGATGCCACCCAACTTATGAACCAAAGTGGTTTAGTTAGTCGAATAAAAGTCGAATTTCGCGAGTTTAACGTTTAACTAACTATTAACCGTACAAAAACAAAATTGATGAAACGATTAAGTTTTAATTAATTGCGAAAGCTGAAAGGATTTCGTATTTTAATTAGAGTGGAAAAATGATTGGAGCATGAGGATGTTTGACGCGAAATAAAAATTGCGAAAGTTAAAATGCTGTTAAATTACGAGAGTATCGGCGCGTCTCTGGAGTAAAGACGTTGCCGTTAATAATGACGATGAATTTTTCCCTCCGTCGTTCGCTTCCATCTATATCTATCCATAAGCTTATTTATATGTAAATTAAAAAGAATGCATTAGGTTAGTTGGTGTACAATTTTCTTCCCTTCGCTGTAAAAGTATCGATTCAATTTCGTTTTTTTTTGCAAATCCTCTATAGAAATTAGACGAGAACTTTTAATGGAAGAAAATAATAATTTTCATGTACAATTGTTTGTAATTGTAAAGTGCCTCGACTCAAATTGTTTTAGTCGATAGCAAATTGATGGTTTCGGTTCGAGTATTGACGACTTTACTTATTAATAGCCCAACGTCAAGCGAATGGGGCAACCGTTAAATGTTAATGGGAATTAAACGAATTAGTAATTGTTACTAGTTTAACTAATAGGAGAATTTTTTTAGGAATTTAGGCTTTTACCGTCCTAAAGCCTAAACAATTATGTATTTACTTAATTGTAGTTGGAGACTAAAGGAATTCGTAACAAAATGGATTTAATAATGTTCGGTACCGCACCGTTTCGCAATGGCACAGGTGCATGAATTGGAACAGTTTACATCTCATCGATTGCAAGAGCGACAGCAGCTGGGCACGAGAAAGATTTTTCATAAAACGCGGACAAATCTTCAAACGTCTATAGAAACGGTACGCGCGACGTTTGGAGATTACGCGAGGAGAAAAAACGCTGATAAATCGCCGCAAAAAGAATGACAACGACAAATAAATTCGAACCTAATTATTCTTCGGATTTAGGCAGTTGCTTAAAGAAGTTCTTACGTTTGATAAAGTCTAGTAACAACGATTTTCAGCGCGACTTCTGCGCGAATTACAGCCATCCTTTTCCCAACGGTTGAGGACAATTTTCCAAGTAATATTTTCCAGTGCTTCAGCATAAATGACCGAATTATTTCGGTATTTGTTGCTTTTTGTAAACGCGCGACTTTGCTCGACTTGTTTTTTGGCGTTTTATTTCTGGTTCGAATATATTTCATATAGAATGCGAGGGAAGGAGACCACCATCGCCGCCATCGACAGTAGCCGGCCACCCTTCGTTCGTCCATTTGGAAAACGTTTACTTTTTTCCGAGTCATTTGACTTCCGGCTTCTCTTAAATGGGATAACGTGTTTGGAATATTGGCAATTTTTTGCCCATTTCTTTTTACCCTCCTTTCTCACTCCGTCATCGACCGTTGTTGTATGTACGTTTGCAATTTATCGCGTTTAAGGCATCGAAAAGGAAAACTCTTTGGCTTTCTTCCATTCGTTTCGCAATAAACGTCTATAAAATTACATTTAACAGTTTGAAAATCCGAAGAAAAATCGCGCTTAACAACTGCTGCTTGCATTTTGAACGTTCAAACACAAGGAACTTTATTTTTGCAACATGATACCTTTGTGGCGATACGAGGGAAAAGCGGAACCGGTATTGCTCGAATGTAAATGATACAAAAAGGCCTTAATGCACGGTTGATTTAACGCCAAAAATTTGGCGTGCAAAAAAAAGCGGATAGAGGGAGGAATTTTTGGCACTATTTGTGTATTTCGTTTTTTTTCCAACAATTTCTTGTATATCACGTCCGTTCTTTGAATTCGAATAAATTTTCCACGCGTTCGCTTGAGAGCTGAAAGCTTCACATTATACAAACGATACAAATCGAACGAGATACTTTGAATAGCGTTAGAGTGAGAGGAGAGGCACTTCAAACAAAAATAAATAAAATAAATATTTGCTGATCTGTATTGCCTTTAGACGAAAATAAAATGTGCGGGATTTTAGAAAAGGGAAAGTTTGAGTTTTTCTCGTATTTACAATAACTAACCTCCGCAGGTATTCCTTTGCGATAGCGAGCGAAAACCGTTTAGGAAACATAATGTAGGCAAACAAGCGATTGGGAGACGACGAATTTAATTGTGATAAATAAATAGGATGGCGGTTAAGCGATTCGTCATAAATTACCCGTATTCCGCACGTAATTACAGTCAAACGAGATTTGTTGCGCTTTTTGAAGTGGCCACGCGCTTCAAATATTTACTCCCGCTGTTTGTTCCTTTTTTCTCTCAGTTCAAGCGAACCTTTCCTCCGTTTACCAAGACGATATCTTAATGAACAAATAAATTCATCGAATCCAATTAGTATTTGCGCTCAATGTACGCATTGCCCCTTTATATATGCGTTCGCTTTAATCTAAATTGACTTTCGAGTAATCGAAACGAGTGTAATTTATATAAATTTTATGCGACACGTCGAAGTTAAACTCCACGAGCGCTCGTACATCTTAATAACGACGACGACGATAATGATGCCAAAAATAGCGAAACTGAAAAGGGAGAGAAGTATTTCATAACATATATATTCAACTCGCCGTTTAACTGTATTTATTATTATTATTCGTCGTTGCCAAAAACTGAACTTTGTCATACCAATTAGAAATACAATGAATAATTTAACTTTGGGCGATGTGGAAAGAAAGAAAGAAAGAGAGAGAGAGAGAGAGAGAGAGAGAGAGAGTGTGAGCCTCTCATAAATTCATATTATACAAAATAGTTTTGTTTCCGAGTTTCCGCGATTCCTTTAAGAGATCTTTATTATTGTACTTTATGTTTTAATGCGGCACCAGCTGAAAACGAAGCACTTATATTTTCCGGGGACCGTTGTAAAGTTTTTCGAAAGAAGCGAATTTGTTGCGTTAATAAAAAGAGGGAAAAAACACGTAGGGACGAATTAAATTAAATTTAAAGCAAGACAACAAAAAATAATAAACATAAAGCGGGATCGAGATTGGGAAATAAAGTTGGGACGAGCGAGAGCGAACAAAAAAGAAAGAGAGGACCGATGTAAATTTAATTTAGTCGAAGAAGAAACGAGTTTAACACAAAAAAGTAAATAAATAAATCGCGAGTGGGAGAAGTGAACCAAAAGCAATTATTGTTCTCGAAATAATGGGGGGATAGCGTTACATAATTACGAAATTATATCGAAATAACAATGAGGGGAATTTAGGTAAGGTAAATGTTAATTTCTGTTGCAGAGAAAATACGCTGCGTTATTATATTAAGGTAAGTTTGGCAACCGAAGGAAACGTCTGAAAGTTTCGGTCCGTCCAATGTTTGTCATGTAGGTTGAAACTAAATTATACGAAAGCCTTTTCTCTATAAAGACGAACATTGCGCCGACAAATTGGATTATCTCGCTCGCCGTTCTCCATCTCTCGCTCGCGTTCTCTCATCCGTACAAACCGTGCAGTCCAGAGAACGAACGAACGAAAAGGAAACATCGGTCAAGCCGGCTTTACTGCCGTTTTATTCCCTTTAAAAGGGCCTAAAATGTGTCAAATCAATCGTGTACGACGTACGTCTTCCTCTTACTTTTCCGCTTACTTTTCTACCTTTTTCTTCTTCTTTTCCCAGCCAAATAAAATACCTCCAACGCTAATGCTACGTGTCAGTTCAATTTAATTTTACCCACATGTTTCACTTTTATGACTTAACTAAATCATCTTACGAAATTTATCGGATTATTTTTGTACATTATTTATGTCTATTTCTCTTCTTTTTTTCGCTCTTCCACTAATGGAACCTCCATTAAGATATTTACGACAAACTTCGCGGCGCATTGATGAAGGCAATTTGTGTTCGAAATAATTCGCCTGCACTTGAACTTTTCATATTAACGCGACAAATTAAAATAAAGCGATTTACCTAATTCCAGCGAAGAAAGTGGCCGGACGCCGAGGAGAAGGAGGTCGAGCAGCAGGATCGTAGACGCCGCCGATGTCGATCGCGCGATAGTGCCCATATCGACCGAGAATTTTCTTATTATCGCCGTGCGGGATTCATGTTTGCAAGAACAACAAAGATCCACGAAGCACGCACGCAAAATTGCACAATCTCACTCGCGCACGCACCGATCTTTTACGCGTTCGAATTTGCCCTTTTTGTTCCTTCGCGATGATTACGACGACGACGGTGTCGTTCGATGGGCCTTTAATAAATAAATGCGAATGTGTGCGCACTTTCAGCTCGCCTTTCCGTCATTATTGTGTAAAGGATAACGTTCGTTCGTTGCCCACGACGTGTCCTCGTAAGGATCTAACAGGATCAACGTATGACTCGTTCTTATTCTTCGTCTTCTGCCCTTGTTATCGCTACTGCGTCCCCTGTTCATCTCCTTATTGTGATTCTGTAACAAACAAGATAATTGTTACACACGAAAGAGAAATGAGAAGAGCGTTTTGCGTTTGCAGCAAAAACGAGTAAATTATTTTTGTTCGGGGGTAAGTATTAAAAAGTTTAACGTACATACAGGGGGACGGCGATAAAAAGAGCGCATGCAATTGTAATAAAATTTGTCGCGGGCGTAATTTCATTTAATGCAGCGAATAATAAATAAAAGCCTTAAACGTGAGCTAGCCGGCATCAAAAAAATATATTTTCGCAATGATCGTTCATGTTTAGTTTTTTATTTTCATTTTATGTTTCATCCCACGATATTTTTTCGCCATCGGCACCGAAAAAAAGTATTTATTTTGATTTGGGAAATGTTGAATGCGCGCTTTAAGTGCCACGAAAATGTATGCGATTGTACGCTATCGTCGTGCGACACTCACTTTTGAATATCATTTACAACCTGTGCATTTTCTCGTTCAAATAACAAACCTCCTCGTTCACTCACTCCTCCTTTCGCGTCGCGTCTCCTTCGCCCTTTTACAACGAAACGTATTACACCATAACGCCGCGTGATAAATGATTATGTTCGCCCACCAAAGAGAGAAAAAAATAAAATAGAAGTGATAATAAAAATAAGTGAAGGTATGATAAAGATGGGCGAGACAGGAAGAGAGTTCTAATAAAATACACAATTTTATGTTTCAGGTATTTGCCGTTTGTGTTTTTTACGTACGTTCATCTGAAATTTCATTATTTATGGATCGTAATATGGCTCGATATTCAATAATCTATCGATTACAGCGAGGTATCATCGTCATCACCTCAACGCCGGCAGTAGTAGCGGCGAGCGCCCGGCGCATCCACCAATTTCGATTGGAAACAAACACGTCGAATGACGGCCGTCCATTATTCGGATTTCGAGCGAATGTCAATAGAGTCGTGCCGATGTGTGCATATCAAACGAAATTTGTCCGTTACTTTGCCAAAAAAAAATTGTCGCTTCGTTAATCAATCGATTAATTAAAGTCAGAGGATTCTATATGCCCCTACCTGGTCGTAACAAAATAAATAACATTTACATACGCGAAGGAGATTTATTAATGTTAAAATTAAGTACATTTTAAATGTAAAATTTAATACTAAATTATATAAATATGAAGTGTGTGTACGCTTATTTTTATTTCTCTGGCTCGCTGTTTGTTTCCTACGTACTTTAATTTAGAGCCCTCTACCTTGCCCTTCCGTTTTTCCAACCCGCTCTTTCGTTCTCTCTCGCTCGGTCTCGCGTTTTTTATCTGCATCCGTTTTTGCCAGCTTTTCACATATACTAAATGTAATATTCAAAGTAACATCTCTTTGATCCTATAAAATTTATTTTATTAAAACGTAACACAAAAAGTTGAAACGGACGGAGATAAAATGTTACGTCCACCTATACAAGTATTACTATAGGTTTTCGAAATTGCATTGTAATTAAGTTTCTTTTCCGTCTTATTTGATTTCTGCAGAAAAAACGGAGTGCAGATTAATTATTGAAATATATAATAGTAAGAACGAATTCTAAATGAAGTTTGCTGTTATGCTGTTAATGATCAATTAAAGTGCAATTTCGTTTCGAAGGAAATGAAAGGCAAAAAAGGAGACACTCGCAATAACCACATAACATAATGTCCATTAAATAAAGAAAGAAACCGATTGTAAATTATACGAAGTAGTTACAAAAGAAACCGTAATGACGAAGTAATAAAGTGTGCTCTTGTTGAACAAACTAATAAATTCGTTTTACAAACTTGCATTCTGACATTTAAATTGTGCATGCACTTCGGTCGAACGAGATGAAAAAGTCTCGTGCCTCTACTTTTGCCACTTTCCTTTTTGTGCTATTTCCTCGCTCTTACTCCTGCTGTTGCCGGCTGCATTAATGACGCTATTTAGCACATCGTTTTCATAAGCTTTTAACGTAACGCGTCGAAGGGAAATGAGTAAGATAAAAATCGATTAAAACTGAATAGGATCATCGCCCGAAATTCGGGGTCAATTATCAATTGGTTTTTATTTCTCATCAAATCTCCCTCCTCATTGCCATTCATCTGATGTGCAAAGAAGTCGTCGTTAAATTCATCAAATTGCGAGTTGCGTGCAACAGTTGATGTCGTTATTTAGATGAATGCCGATGGTTGAAGTTGATGTATTCCATCGTTCTTTTGTATCAATTCCAAACGGTTTTTTTGCACGCCATTATTACCGACGTTTTTCACTACGTGACTGGAGAGTTCGATTCGGAGATAAACAAGAATTTCCAATATTTTTTCTTTGGATTTGATTTTAATATATTGGCTCGAGGGAGAATCGACATCGACAATAAAAATAAAAAGGGAACGAGTGAAAATGAAGAGAAATTGTGCTAATCTTTAACCATTTGCCATTTATTCTCCCTCACTCTCGCAGAGGTAATTGTAAAATCTTATTTTGTATGTAATAAAGGTATGTAATGTGTATTGTTGTTTGCTTTAATTTCATTAGCGAATTGTTGCGTGAACTGCATCGTAATGCAATTAAATCCGTACGCTCTCGATAGATATTTTATTTTATTCGATTTTAACAAAATCTGATCACGGATCATTGTAACAATTGCAAAAAGGAAAACCACTGTGCTTGCAGGTATCACAGAGAAATGGGTTTTAATGAATTATTACGATTATCATTGCAAACGATTTCGCAAGAACTATTATTGTTCTAGGATAGCGGTATAAGAGATAAAAACGAGACGTTAATTACAAACTGGGGCAAAATACAAAGACAAAAAAATAATGTTAAAGTAGATTAAACTGTTTTTAACGTAGGTTTTTGTGTACGCGAAGAAGGTCGCATGGATGTATATTTATAATGCGGGCAACCCTTTTCCTCTTTGATGACATTAACAGCACAGTCGCCTTTTTTACTGCCGACTCCTTTCGGCCGAAGAAGAAAACTTTTTCTCGCAACACACAAATAATTCCATTACTTCCTTTTTTATTAACATCAAACGTGACTGTCAAGTGCTTTTAATTACTAAAATATCCGCTTTATAATTATAACTCCACCGACACGTGATGTGCTAAATAAATGTACCAGAAACAATTGTCTGACAGTTTCGAGAAAATTATAAACTGTAGCATCGAGCAACTGAAACTTATTGGCACGCTTAACAAACAGACAAAAAAGAAGAAGAAACACTCGAAGAGAGATAGCGATCGAACTGAGAAAGTTATTTACCAAAACACGTATCATCATCAACCGTGGAACCGTCACTATTTAAGCGAAGAAAACTAACGAACTAACTTTAACCAAACAGCCATTCATCAGTGTTATTATTTGTTCGATAGTTCGACATAGTTTCTAGCGTTTTCTTTCTTTTTCTCTTCTTTTTTTAATCAGTATAGACGAACTTAACGATCAAATTCATCCGAAGAATTTATATTATTTAGCGGTGCACGTCATTTACAGTGTACCCTATCGATAAAATGAATAAGCGCTGCAAAGACGAAGAAGAAAGAAAGGAAAAAATCGCGAACGGCAAAAGAAGAAGACCGTAAATCTTTAACATCTCAATTACCCCCTTTACGATTATCTTAATGCCGGAGCAGTCGTCTTCGTTCAGTTTAACACGTTTTAACTTTATTATTTCGCTCTCATTTAAGGGCTATAAAAAAAGTTAATTTTCAACTGAATTATTACAATTTCTTTCACTTCCCTTTTTTTAAACGTCGGCGGTTCATTTAAGGAAAATGAAATTTGGACGAAAAAAGCGTACGAAAATGAAAATAAAGGGCTTTAGACAGTGGAAAGGCAAAAAAACTGGATGGCACGCAGAAAGAAGAAAACGGTACGCAACGAAATATATATATATAATAAAACAAGCCCAAGAAATAATGAGGTCAGCAGCTTTGAGGAACACCAGAAGAATATGAAGGGATAAAAAATGGGGGAAGGATGAGGAATACGACAACACACACATCGGGGGCCTTAAATTTAAAGTTATAAGGTTTTGAAGGCTCGAGCGACGACGAAGGAGCAGGAAGAACAGCGAACGACACGAAGAACAAAGAAAAAAAAATGTGTATACAAATGTACGAATTCGGAATATGTAAAATGGAATAAAACAAAGACACATGTCACGTTTTGGAAATAATAAACTTCCTCATCTCACTTTCGCGCTCGTATTATTATTATTATTACTACAACACCGCACACAATGTTCTTATACATCTGCCATACAATTCCTTTTACTTGTCGCCCTCCGCGTTTCCTTCTCTTTCTTTTTTCGCTCGCTTTTCCTCATTATTTTCGTTCACTAAAAGAACGAAATTCGAAATAACAGACGTAATAATTCTATAATATTTAAATATATTTCCTTATGAAAGAAGAGCGAGGGAAAGAATGTAAAAAACAAGGGTGGGAATAAAAGAAATTTGAACAAAACTCCTGCCCGCCAGCCTATGATAATACGAACTTGAATTTGATTTACAAATTCTCCTTTTTCTTTTTATTCTGGCTTCGTTCGCGAATCCCTGATGATTTAATTCTCCTCTTATTCTAATACGTTTGTGTCGGGGGTATCGTTTTCCATGTTTGATCACGGTTTAGGGTAGATTAAGAAGAACCAAAGATACAATTAACCAATGGAAAATGTAAGATAAACGCACATTACGTTCGATAATATTATAAATTCAAGTAAGTACTTGCCATGTATATGCATTTTTACTTTAAGCTTTGTGGCTTTTCTTCTGCAATACGTATGTATTCTCGCATTTAAACTCTAGTTAATCGATATCTAATGCTTATTTGCGACATTAATCACTTTAAGAGTTTGAAAATACGTTTATTCCAATTTGTGAAAAAAATATTAAAGTAGAGAGTCTATAAAATTGCAAAATTTCAAAAAAGCTAAATAGTTCCAGTCTACCACTTCGAAAAACATGGGAATTAAGGAGAAACTGTGAAACTAGTTAAAAAAAAAGGTGCAATCATCGAATATTCCATTCTTGAAAAGCGATCCCACTTTCGTCTTCAGCCTTCATACTCTGACGCCCGTCGATAATTTGGTTTCAGCCTCACGTAATGCGGTTATGGTGAAAGTTTAACACGAGGGGCCAGTGTTTTGGGGCGTTTCTTAGTAATTTGGACAACTCTCATTTCGACCAGTCCCAGTCGTAATTCCCACAATTTTATTGTGCGTCCTGTGTATCGCAAAGAAGAAACGCCATCGTCGGTTTTTTTACAAAAGAGAAAGCCAAGAACTATTTCAAATTGTACTTACTGCTAAAAAATCAATTTTCGAATCGTTTTCATTTAGAGTGCGGGACAGTAACTGGGAACAGAGTGCAGACCGTTAAAGTTGATTATCTGGAGTAATGCGATAGCGATTGCTTTCGTTCCTTCGTACGTACCCTGTTTTCCCAACAACATTATTACCGAAAAGTGTAAAAAGCGACCGTACCTAAATGTTTTACACGTGCACACACGTACCGGCGCTACGTAGTCCCCGTTTATATATCGATTCGTCGGACTTTAAGTGCAGATTACAAGTGTACGCGTTATTCGCGTTTCATTAAGTCGTTCCTCTCGTTCGAAATTTCCCATTCGTACACGCTCGCTCGTTCGCTCGCACGACAACTTTTCCTTTACTTTATGGTCGGTGTAAAATCTTGCATTTTACAATTGAGTTTAATGACAAAGCCAAACGCCACATGCATCCCTCGTAATAATGATGATAATGAGTGTAACTTAACAGGATTATTAAATTTGGATTCGTTTTTTTTTCTTCTCCCGCTTGTACCGTTGGCCCTTCGAAACAAAACAGCGGAGGGCAAATTGTTTTTATGGCCATTGCTGCGATTTAAAGAATTTTAATTAAGTATTAAAAATGTGGGCGAAGTGGGTGGCAGCAATAAATTCGAGCAGGTTTATGTGGAATAAAGCAGAGTTATCAAGCTCAACGTTTCTTTCGTTTCCGCTTGATTGATATCCTTGTATTGTAGGATTTGCAAAAGAAAATTAAATTACACGCCTCAATTTGCGTATCGGTGCCTCTTATTACTTCTTTTTCCGTCCCTCGAAAGCATCCTTATTGTTTTAAATCGGGGATAATAAAACAGGACCGAGGGTTGGTACGACCCCAAGTGATAAAACAACGATACATATTACGTACGTACATATAAAGCGTTCGCGTGAGTTTTATGCGGTCCTTTAAGCGTTTCATCGAAGCAACAATGCCCCGCACAAATTTATAATCGCCAATTTTATTGCTCTCCCTTCATATTACAAAATATTATAAAATACACGTATTAGGGGTTGTAACTCGCTAAAAAAATGAAATAACACGATGGTGGTAATAATAATCGATATTTTTATCGTAGATTTGCGTGTAGAAGGTCGCGAACCGATTGCAATTTCTCAAGGCTTTTTCGCCCCTCGTTTCTTCCTTGGTTCGCTCGCTTCTTTTTTTTTATTATTCGTTCTAATCGAGCTTCGAGTTGTGTATGATTAAAAAGAAATTTATTCCTGCCATTACCTCCCTTCTTCTCAGCTAGTGGCTTCGGCATTATTATTTACGTTCATTATAACCGTCGAAATAAAAAATTATTTAATACGCAACCGGGTTTTTATTAATATTTTCGAAAACAATGAGAAATAGAAGAAATATTATAATAATGGAAATAACGAGGTCGGATGTCGTGCAGAGAGAGACCAGAGAGAGAGAGAGAGAGAGACGAAAATAAATCTAATTAGTGCTTGATAAATTAATTAATATTCATTTTTCTTCAATGTTCTTTCTCCGTCACGCAACAACAAATCAATCCAACGATTTTGTACCGTTGATCAGCATAAACGTGGTTTTTCTCCTCATCATTATAGATACAAGCATATCAAATGTGGTTCCTCGACTAAATAAGAGCTGGTCTAAAAATGATTTCTTTTTGTTGCGTTTCATTTCTGCCCCGGCTTCCCTTTGATGTCCTTTAAACCCTTCAACTACAACAACAACAACAGCGACCGCATTCCTAGTCTTTCGGATCTAAGCCGAGTAAATTACAAAGACGTCCCCACATTACACATTACGAGTTTCGTTTCAGAGATAAATTCGCATTATTACGATGAATAATGAGCTGCCGCACGTTTAGATTTAATAATCCAAACAGTGGATGATTTTTTTCTTCGTCTCGTTTTCCACAAACGAATCTCGAAATTAATCGAGAATAAATTCGCGCGCAAGAGATGGCGAATAATAATTATAATCGTCCGCTATGCCGGCGCATCCGCCAGAATGGAACCGTCTCGAAAATATTGCTCGCAAATCTTCTTAATTCTTTCCTACCTCATTTCCTTAGTTCGCTCGGCCCCTTCGCTCGCCCCATTCCCGCCGGCTCTTCAATCCAATCTATTCAATTTACGGCGAACGTTGCAAATGCATTCGAGCGGAAATTGCGTCAATGTAACTATTATGTAATTATCTTTTCGCATCGGAATTAAAATAACTCGTTTTCAACGCTTTTAATAGGAGCAGTAAGTTAAGTAGTAAAATTTCTTAATTAAGAGATTATATATAGAAAATAGTAATAAAATCTTCCGACGCTGGCGTTATCAATAGCTCGCGAAGTAAAAAAGGAAAAGGAAAAATAGTGGAAGGAAATTGCCACCAGAGATTCGTTTCGTTATAAGAATTTTGACGTGCAATCGAATCGTTTCGCAAAGACGTAAATACATCCTTCACGTTTAGCGAGGGTAACAGAGACAATAGGCGTTATTGGACATTGATAAATGAACGTTTGTGTGCAACCTTCGTAAAATATACGAGAGGATTTAACGTTTACCTTCGCCGATTCCCGAACAGCGCGTTTCTTAATTTCCTCGCCGGCTCCACCTTCGAAATAATGCTCGCTCACACAACGTCTTACATACTTAACGGTTATTGCGATAATGGCAAAAAGGGCAAATTGTTAATGGGACACGCGGTTAAATCGTTACGCGCCACATACAACTCCAACGGAGCGATTCGTGCGGTTTCTCTTCAGACACCGACCCTCAATTACGCCCAACGTACTCAGACACATTACATGCATTAATCGGGGAATTATAAAAGATTTAAGGTTTCTTTTGCGATTTCAGAAGGTGCCAAAATAACATCGAATATCGAAGAACAAATTGTCGATTCGGAGATGGGATTTCAATGAGATTCAATTGAAAAAGTCCGTCAGTTTTCGTTGTATTAAAACTTAGATCGCGTTCCGATTAGCTTACAAACGACGGCGGACCGCTCACTTAATTACCTATTATTATTACCACTAATTGAGGACGATATCTATCTAAAGAGGCTCGAGGCGCTGGTAGTAATAGCAGGTGGCGGAAAATCGATGGATCTCGGTCTTTCTATGCCACCTGCACAGCTTTTGTCTAGACGTTGAATTAAATACACCGTTTGGTACGAATGTAGGCCGCCAACTATTTCATAGTTCTTTCCTCCTTCTCTGCCACGACTCGCTCGCTATTCGACTCGACGCGAGCATTTCGAAATTTCCAAATTAATCAAGAAACAATTTCGAGCACGCACAATTATTCTCTCGTATTCATTTATTTACTTTAATATGAAACGTACTTAACCCAATAATTCGTTTAACGATTACGAGCGCGTGCAAATGCGAAGGATGAAATTAACTTTTCATCCGGTCTCCCGCCGAAAGAAGCTAATTCCTTCCAGTTGCCGTTTAATTCGTTCGTCCGCGATGACGATAACGATGGCGTAAGGCCGAACATAAATTTTTATTCCGTTTACGATCGATCGAGTGTTGTAAATCATTAAAATAACAATAAAAAAAATAACAAAAAATTAGAGCGAAGTGTATGGCTATAAAAGCTCCCGGTTTTTCCATTCTTTTTCTCCTTCCTCGCTTCTTCTACTACGACTACTCCATAAATTAAGCGCCCTCGTGCTTTTTGCTCTATCTCGCTCGCCCACTGTTTCTTTTTTTTTGCCGTTTGTTGTTGTTGCTTCTGTTCCTCAACGAGTAGATTAATTTCAGCAGCAAAATAATAATGGTAACCGATCGATACTGGAAGGTCTTTATAATAATAACAAGTGGCCCTCGGTGTGTGCGAGAGAACGTTATCGAGCGACATCTCCGTTAACGAATCTATTAATTGCAAGAATTTATGACCGCTCGTTTGGTGCGAAAAGAAAGTTCAAAGTCGAACGAAACGGTTGGATGCAACGCTGACCGAGTTAACAAGAGTCTGCACTCACGTGACGTCGAAGAAGCGAGAAGAATTAATTATTAATTAAAATTTAAACGGGCGATAATGAGGCGTTCGCCTTCGCCAAACTCGCTCCGTTGTTCGCTAAATAATATTTGCGTTAAGCAGCGGCATACGCGCTTCTAATTGGCTACGTTGGTGGTCGTTTTAATTGAAAACTGTTCTTTAAAAGAAAACAGAATGAGTTGGCGAATTTCTCTTGTTCTTCATCGCCCTCCCCACTATTATATGGGACCCTTAACAAGACCATTATATTCTCCACCGTGAAGAAAAAGAAAAGCGTCTATATTGTATTGACCACGCTCGTACGTTCCTACCTTCACGGCGCCGAAAAGTACACTTGTACGATTACGGACACGTTGCAGACACACTAGAAATAATTGGACGGTTGTTATAAAACGAATGAATTATATATTTCCTTTTTCTTCGCGCTGCCCCCATTATTGCGAATTAGCTTCCGAATGGGCGATTTGCCTTTGCTTTCTCCGCTTTCCCTCTAACGCGTTTCCTACGATCTCGCAAGTACCGTAAAACCAATTTACCAGCAAACGTAACAATCTAATAAAAATAAAACAGGTCGGAAGTGCGAACAATCGTTTGAGAATCTGCTCGTCTAACGATGGGGCTCGTAAAAAATTATTTTGCGTCCATCGTCAAACGTTATGGATTACGTACGGGCGAAATTGTCAGATCGCACTGACCGGATGTCGAACAAGCGACGAAATCGGAAATGGTGGTCATATATATACACGTATGTGCGGAGGGTTGATTTGCGAGGGGGTCGACTTATCGACCGGTAGCGTAACGGTTACGGATATCCGTATAAATGCCCGCGAAAATGAAGGGTTGAGAAGACGTCGAAAGAGATAGCGGCGGGGCAAAAGAGAGCCACCGCCGTAGGTTAGTACCACGCATTTTGTTCGGGCCCTATTGTTGACCCACATGAAGGGGGATGGAATGGAGGACGAAGGGCAACTTTTTCTCGTCGTCGTTGTTGTTGCCCACCACTACGTACTGAATCGATATCGAGCAATTTATTGCGGCGAGATAATCGAATGCTCGTTCCGTTTTCGATTCCCGATTTGCAAAGCAATATTGATTGCGGATTTGTTGTTGTTGTTGCAATTTTTATTATCGTTTTATGTTCATTATTTTTATGATTATTTTAATGCGTCGTCGGTATAATTTTATGGCGCAAACATCATCATTTGCTCGAAGGGAAAAAACGGCGAAGTCTCCCCGGGGGTTTCTGTTTCGCCAATCCAACAGCAGAGATCCGTGTGATATTTCGCAATACTTTTATTGCCCATTCGCGTCCGTTGTATTCGACTTGGAAATGCCGTTCCGCGTGATGCCAAAATGTCAATTAAAATTGAAGGTACGCAAATATAAAAGGGGATTGTTACCCCCGTTTGCGTACAGCAAGTTTCGTCTAGCCGACGTGAAAATGTAATTTGAAATTCATCGAAAATTATTATCATCGTCGCCACCGTCTTGTGCAACGACGCGAAATTCCAAGTCTGCACGCTATTGTTGCGATTAATAATTGATATTGTTTAATAATGCATACAGTTTTGCACATAATTCGCATTGCAATCTAAACGGTCCATTCTCTCTCGCCGTGTACGATTAAAACTTCACAAGTGGCAACGGCCACCGCCAATAACGTACCGACTTCGCGTTTTAGGTAGCGCCAATTTGTTCTCTGCAAGTTATGCACACAGCAGTTTCGATCACGGTAATAAAATATGCAGTTAATCATTTCTACGTTGTTCCAATATAAATTCCGGACAATTCATTAACCATTTTCGAGCGACGAGGACTAGAGTTAACGCTACAACGAACGAAA
This sequence comes from Hololepta plana, assembly GCA_963695495.1. Taxonomy (NCBI): domain Eukaryota; kingdom Metazoa; phylum Arthropoda; class Insecta; order Coleoptera; family Histeridae; genus Hololepta; species Hololepta plana. Next base: position 8,111,527 of record OY968837.1, on the reverse strand, counting down.
AACGCGATAAAAAAAAACTATTAACATTTCACCATTAAATTGAAATAGTTTTTTAACGAATCGATAGCAATCATTTTCCGATTTCCTCCGGCCGCTGAAGGAGCATTGTTGAAAGGTATCCGTATCAATTTCGCTAAATAAACGAAACTATTAGCTTTCTTTCGACGGAAACCTTTCTAATACTCGAAACGTAACAAACAGTACGTATATAGCGACAACAACTAATAGCACAGAATGGGACACGGACGAGAACGGGATAAAGATGGGACGGCAATCTCTGCCCATCTTTTCTATTCGGATAAATATAAATGGGGAGTCGGCGGGAACGGAGAAGTGGAGGAAAATTGGATACCTCGAGACACGCGCGTGCCTCCTTATTCTGCCACCCGTCGTAATATAAATTTCGGTTTCTCTATCTTCTACACGTTACCATCTTACAAACACATAAATTCCAACTCTTTCATCTCTCCGTTTTTCTTTTTCTCACGTGGCACACACACACACACACACAGAAACATTTTTATTTTTCGTCTGTTTCATCTCGAAAACTCGTTCACAAAGGTAGCAGATCTCCTCTTATTTATACCTACCAATATAATAACCCCAACACATTTTCGTCTCTCTTTCGCTCTTTTGGTAACGATAACAAAAAACTATAAAAAGGGTGTATATCTCTGGCACGTGTGCTTATAATACGAGAAGGAAAGCCGGGCGAGGAAAAACTAGGAAAAGAAAATGGCATAGAGAAAGATGTTCACTATAATGATCGTACGAACGTAGCTAGAACGATAAGAACTTATCTCATATAAATATATGTGGCGAGGTAAGTGAAAGAGATGAGGTAAAAGAAAAATGAAATGAAAAGGATCCGAAGAATAAGAGATAGAGGTGTGTACGTATTCGCTGGCTAAATGAACGGGAAAACTTTTGTATTACTTAAAAGGCTGTTTAAGTGAAGAAGAAGAAGAAGAAGGACGAAGAGAAAAGGAGGATTTTCCCTTTTCGATAAGAGAAAAAACTGAAATGTAAATGAACAAACCATAACGCTTATGATCACAACGATGATGGTATGTTTTCTCGTCTTTTTCCTTTCGTTTTCCTCGAGTTAAAAGGTTCTTTTGTGCGGTAGACGGAGGAACGAAATGCGAAAGAGGAGCGGGCGAGCTGAATAAAGAGATTTTCCTCGTGTAACTAAAACCTTTTTTCGACGTCCAAAGAAAAACAACTTAATGGAATCTTTTAATTTCATAGAATAACTTTTAATTTGTGTTTCAGTCTGTGTTTATTCTTCGAATGCTCATTGTTATATTATTACGGGGGAAAGGAGAGCGAGAGAGAAGTTTATCCAAACTTTTATTCATCTCTTAGATTCCAACAAAAAGTTATTCAAATTCGCTTAAGAACGTGAAGGATTCCTTTCATTTTCGTAATCCATCGTTTAGATATCGTCTTATGCAAAAAGAAATAACACGTTGATGATGGGAAGTGATTTTTCATTAATTTTAATCGCGTCCAATATTCCCAAACAAATGGCACATATGAAATTTGTCTAAAGAGGTCTTTCACATTGCATTATTATCATATTATTTATGACAATATCGTATTATTGAGGTCGCTCTAGGTTAAATCAATGGACAATTTTACAGTATAAAATAACACCGACCAAACAGCAACAACGACATTCGGCGACGTATGATGCTAGCATTATTATTATTATTACGCATCAGTATGCAGCTGTAGCATTTTGAGGATCTGCGATTATAATCGAATTCCCACTTCAATAAACAATGAAATTCTAACTTATACACAACACAATACGAGGGATAATAATAATTCCATTGGATTCAATAAACTTGAATGGAATCATCTATTCGCATTTAAATAACACCGAACTGATTCACGAATCGAATAATGCGAAAGGAGAAAATAATGATGGAAGGTTTGATTGAATGAATTTATTAAACTCTAATTTGCCAAAAATCCTGCAAAATCCATGTGTAATGCGTTTTATGAAAACATTTCGCAGCGCATTTGTATTTGCGAAAAAAAACAACCTATCGTTCATATGCATAAAATAAATTCGGGGAACATATCAAGGACCATTTAATTGATTCGCTGAAATGTTTATAATTAATGGATGCGAATTTATTTAAAATCGCACGGATAATAATCGAACGAGGATATGTTATTATTTGCCCGAAAGGCTCCAATAATCATTTAAAATAAATCTATTAAATTCAATATTAATAATTATTACTATTATCAACAATATAAAACAAGAGGATTTATATAAATTGAAAAGTGTTTCGAAAAGAACTAATTCCGCATTCTTAAACGGACTTAACCGGTGACAAATTGAAAGATTACTCGCGATTAGAAGTGAAGTGCGCAAATTAAAATGTAATTACCGTTAAGTTGTCTTAATTAATTGGATTTTCAGTGTTCCGCTGTCCAAGTTTTTCCATTACGTTATTTCAATTTAAATTTAGCGATGGCAACGGGGGATGATAAAAATGGGAACAAAAATAAGAAATAGAGAAAAGGAATACAAATAATAATAGAATTAAACGGTTGCCTTTAAGGAGGAACGAGCGTGAGACGTGGTTAGTGGGCAAATTGAAAATATGAATAAAACAGATCACGTGGCCGAATGAGTGGTGTCCTAAGGGAACATAGTTCATGACATGTGACACGATGGGACCTTAAGCTTTTTCTTTTCGTTTTCATAGAACATCTCGTCCTCTCCCATATATAATATTGGAATAGTTTCCACGGTTTTCGGGCCAACGAAGACAAGGAGGAACGTAGGAGAGCGAGTCACCTAGCGAACTACGTCGAACATCTACATCAACATCACACGCCTTTCTATTGTGAACTGCGTTTATTAGGTTCCTCAGGCACTCAATAAAACCAAATACGTGGACGGAATTTAAATTTTTCCGCACACAAAAAAAATGAGGAAAAACGAGGAAGAAAAAACGGGGAACTATAAAGAAAAGCAGCCACTTTATTTTTTATATCGTCCTCCGAGCTTTCCTTTTAATTTTTTTTCCTCATCTCTCCACGCTCGACCGTTCACATTTATCGAATAAGCAAAAGAAAAAGGAAAAATCTCGTAATCATCTGAATTGGTTATTATTCACGTTAAAATGTTGGTAAATATTTGTATCGATTCGGTTTTCGTTTCTCGCTCGTTGCAGAAAATTACAAATTTTGCATTCTCTGGAGTAGAAGCGGAGGGAAAAAAATGCGCTCTCATTTCGCGAATTACTGGCATAAAATTTACAATTGCGTCAGATATCAAGGCGACAACGAGCAGTTTCCTTTTTTTCACACCCTATAGAACAATATCTCTTACCGATGTTAAATATTTATTTAACCTAGATGCTTGATATTTTAGGATCATTTAACACGTAAATGTCACCTTCGCCTCGGCAAGCGAAATTTATTACAATCGTAAATCCTTTTTGAAAATAACCGAATTAACGAATCAATTATTAGGATATGGAAATTGGCTTAAAACTATTCGAATTGCGTCGCGTTGGCTGCAATATCAATTCCTTATATAAAATACATACTTACATTTGCAATATTGCCCTATAAATTTCGCAAAGGCTTTTCATTAAGTCGCATAAAAACGTAAACTTTATGTGCACCCCTACGTAACGTACCTGTACGATATCTCTCTTTGTTACCCTATAAATAACGCAAAGTAATTCCATATACGCATGCATAAAATAGGTAGAAAGGGGTTTCGGATTGTGTCAATAGAATTTATCGATAATTCCACCCTTTTTTTACTTATTTATAGTTCTTTTTTTCGTTCGCTAAAATCCCCATCAGTTCTGCGGACGTTCTGAGGATTTAACTAAAATTGAAATATGCAATTACATCAATGATCGTTAACGAATCAGCTTAAATCTATGCATTATTAGTAGATCGTTAAATTTTTAATAAACCTTCGTTATTAGTATAAAACCCAACGCTTGCATTGTGCGTCAATCCTTCCACCCTCTCAGCCGTATCAATTCCTCATTGCCCCTTGTAACAATAAATACATTCAATAGTTGTATTGTACAGTGTAAAATTTAACGTTGCATTTACAGCATTATGTCGTAACATTCAGCTTTAGTGCTTTAACATATGAAGCTTTATCGTTCAATTTCAACATATCGTCCAATAAATCTATAATTTATTATTCAAACAAGTCCCACGCATTATGCCCTATATCGTAACGATCCATCAATGAGCGATTGGTTTACTTAAAAATGATTAAAGGACAAGAAATGGCTGGTTAACTGTTGCTGAAATCTAAAAGTTTTTCCTTGTACATTTCCTTATATACATTTTAATTGCAAAAAATATAATGATAAGTAAAGAAGGCAGAACGGTTTAGGCATGTAAATGAGATTGCAAGAAAAGCGCACGCCGCGTATTTTCTCGTCCCTTATTGTTATTATTGTTGCTGTTTCCGTTTGAAGAACAAAACTTTTTTTACATTTCGCAAAAAGAGTAATAATAACGTAAGGTATGCAACAATTGTTTGCATACTTTTAAAAGAACAAACAACAATAAAGTATTGTTCCTTTTAAAAAGTATAACAGTAATTTTCCTTTTGGTTAAATTTTTTCTGCCATTCGGGCGAGGAAGAAAGTATTAAAATACACTTTGAAGCTTTCCGGAGATTAACGTTTAAATTGTTGTCAAAGAAGTTGAAAGTACTACTGGAAGGTACGGAGTGGAAAGCAGTTTACTGCGGTAGGAAGATCGGCATTACTGGGAAACAGTACTTACACACGGTTAATTCCTTTAGACATAAATTATAACGTACCGAAAAAGAAAACAAGGAAACAGATGCTCGAACGTTCGTGAATAGTTTTCTTAAGGAGTTGCACATATTTCACTTTCATGTACAAGTGAATAACTTACACTCTTATGCAATAATTGAAACTTTTCAGTAATAACAATCTTAATATACCGACAAGTTTTCGCTTTTAAATAATCGTTTTAATTAATGAACCACTTTAATAAATAAAACAAAATTGAATAAATCGGTTTAACAATAATAGTTTATATTGAACTTTTTGCAAAGCTGAAGTTTGGAAATAAGTTCTCTTTGCTGAAAAGTTCCGCAAATCGTTATTGCAAAACTGCTTATATGCATTTTGTTATTAGCTGATCCATCTACTTGTTTCAATTTAAAAAATTAAGTCTTAATGAAAAATAACAGCCACTTGTTGTGCGTTAATAATAATAACGAAACTGTTTCTTTCGCTTTTTGTCATAACTAGTGCAATAAATCCACAATTACATTACAACTCGTACATACACAAGCATAAAATGTATATTTCTATTTGTAATTAATTAAGTATAGTACAGATTTAATATTGTTATGTGTATACGTATTAATGCGGTCTTTTATGGCGGCATAATGCCTTTTACAAGACCGTTAATATGTCAGGAGTAAAACGTAAATAATAAATTGCATTAAGGACTGTTCATTTTTTCTCCTCAAAGAGGGAAGTAACACTAATAAATCCATTCGAGTTTAACGTTCCAGTTATATATAGAAAATTCGTCAGAAGAAGCTAAACCAACGTCAGATCCATTTTCTTCTTCTTCAACTTTTAAAGAGAAGAAGATGACATTAAAAAGCAAGAAGTCAAATGTTGAAGACCATCTGCAAGAGAACCGAACCGCTAATTCACAAACGAATAAAAAAGTTAATGGCCAAATGCAAGAAAGGAAAGGTCTGATGTAAGAAGAGGAAGGCTTCTCTAAAAAAAAACGAAGGAAATTACAGTAGGAGAAAGGAAAAACGACTGAAGAATCTGATACCGAGAAAAAATTTAAACTCAAGAAGAGTGGATGGTATTTAATTTCCAAGTGACACGTTATAATATATACAGCGAGGGGGTAAATAGTTAATGGAAAATTAATTATGTTCACGTTCGTTCTTTCTTGTCGCCCGTTTTCTTGTGGAGTAGCGCAGAGGCAGCAGCGGAAAGTAATAATAAACTTCGTATAATGCGCGACACGTTTATTTTGCTTGGACCTCATTAAATTGATTTTCTAACGTTTTCCTTTTTTCCCTCCGTCAACGTATTTATATTTTTCTTCGAAACCTTTTCTTTTCGCGCCTCTTAACGAACCGCTTTTCGGTCTATAAATAATAATTCCGACGAGCATAAATACATTAATAACGATCTGGAAGAAGCTGATTGATTAGTGTGGTAGGGAAACTCGTTAAGATATTGCATAATGGTAGGGAATGGAAAAGGAATAATGGGTAAGAGACGGCGGTTTTATTTTAAATTAACGAGAAACATTTTGTAAATGTCAACGTCGTAAAAGCGTGTCTCTCGTTCGCCTTCATTCTCGTTGCGTTTTCATAACGCAACAAATAAATGCGAATGAATTTAAAATGGCAAAGCGAAATGATAATGATGACGATACAAATGGGACGCAATTTTCATTTGGCCCAACAAAAAAGAAGCGAAAACGTTGAACGCAAGCCCAACGTACAAACGTCGAATGCTACCATTTTGATTGTACCTCATTCTCTTATCAAATATGTATGTAACGTACGCGCAAAAACAAATTGCATTAATAAATCATCGGCGATTTCTGGCCCAATTTTTTGCGCGTGCTTTTTTCATTAGTTGACCAAATAACTCGATCATTTGCTTTGAATTTGCGCGAAACGATTTTTTTTGCTGGAAAAACGTAAATTTATCCCATGCAAAAGTGCGAAAGTGATTAAACCGTTTCGCGCAAAGTCTTCGCGAAACGTGCGGCAGTTTCTTATTTTATTTAACACCGCGACTCAACTAAATTGCCACGGTTGAAACTAATTTATAACTTCCTCGCAACGCTCGAGCGTTTAAAGTCTACTTTGCCTCCTTTTGTCCATCATCCCTCTGACGTGACGGCTACGAGGATTAGGATTTAAATTTCTGTTCTAACAGTAATTATTGCGAATATAAATGTTGCAGAACGGACGCGAAATATACGTACGTTTTGGGCGGAGATTGTGTATCATAAATAAAATGCGAAATAAAAAAGCGTTTATTACGAGAGCATGTACGTATGGGAATCTTAAATCCTTCGAATGAATTATCGTATATAAATTTAGACGGAAAAGTCCCCAACAACAACAAGAGGTCCTCGTGGTAATACCGGATTACCGGAAATACGAGGCTCGTTCTCTTCTCTCTCTTCTCTGCGAAGAGCAAAAACGTTAAATCTAAACGTACTAAATTACGGCTCTTAAACGGTACAAAAACCATTCCTACCTATACATACACGTTTATACCATAAAGTATTTATAAATATGTGCAATGCCGGTTCGTGTGTCGCATGAAATTTTCAAATTTAATTTCCCTCCGCATCTTTCGCCTCTACGTTTAAACGGCGAACATTCTTTATCTGGTTTCTTTTTTATCTCTGCCTTCATCCGCGTGCATCGTTTTTATAGCTGTCATCAACCTCGGGGAAAGGATTTGAACAGACTGGAGAGTCCTCGTGACGACTATTTATACTTAAAAATAAATAAATAAGCGAACGGCAGAAGAAGAGATTGAAATGTACAAGAGTTGTTTAGATTTCGAGCTGGATCGCTGGATAATTGTACGTAACAATGGCTTAAAGTTCCGTTCGTGTTTATGGCAGCGATAATTTAAACTTCTCTTTTTCAAAATGTCTCGAATTAAAATTCCTTACTTTAATCTACGGTGGCACGTATAATGCCAACCAAAAAAAAAAAAGCAAGCAAGCTGGAATAAAGTGTGAGTTGACAAAGAATTTCGAAGCACTTTAATTAATTAGAATTAGGGAACGTTTAGAGATAATGAAAGTTTCGAATAGCTCACGAAACATTAATTTCTTTCTCCGATGTTGTTATTGTTGTTGTTTTCTTCTCCGCCTACAAGTTTCTGATCGTTGTGTCTCTTCTTTCGTGCGTCGAAAACGTAAATAGACAACAACAATACAAATATTAATTATAATTTAGATTAGCGGTCTCCTGAAACTTTACCTCTCCGCCACGTATTCATAATGATGGTGCTATACTTAGGTTTAATATTTTCCCCAACTCAAACACGTTGTTACTATTTTCGTAACGAACTAAACGTGTAAAGGTAACATAAACACAACGATACCATCTCTTCGATGGTGTTTAGCACGCTATCTATCCAACATAAACATTCGTCGGGTATATTCAATAGTTAATAGACTTAATAGAACGTTTATAATAAGCAAAAGACGTTCGCATCGTTGTGCTCCACATAAACTCAATAGTATCGTCGTCGCGGATCGCCGTTCATCCGTTATCTTATTTAAATGTTAATTTTATTTGGAACCGAAATTGTTATTGCCCCCAATTTATCATAATATTAAGCGTATTATTAACGACATTGACAATAAAAGAGCAGAATAATTCATTATTATAATAACATTTTTTGCGAATCGTTTGAATCATCGTCTAGGAAATTTATTAAAGCAATTACGGTTAATTAATATTTATGATTATTGTCATATCGCATTGCACACTCATAAATGGTAGTTGACGAACGAGGGAATAAAAACAAAGAGACACTGTCGTCGCAAGTCTACGAGGACGTCTTAATTGCGGAAACGTGTAATAAAATGAATAAACATTCATTCTTCATCAATCATCAATAAACTAAAACGCTAAAAGTTAATCTTGTTCCTCCAAAACGTTTTAATGAGGTGAACGATCAAATGCTTTCAATAGAAATTCGTTAAAGCCACTCACCGGTCGATGATAATTTGTTAATCGTCATTATTTCTTATCTGCGCTTCCTCCAGTTATCACATCGTTTTGCGAAGATTAGATTTTCATCGAATCAATAAGACGCATCATCGTTTTGTTTCTATTGAAATTAATTAACCTTCCGATTGGATCAGTTATTTAAATACACGTGCATTTTAATGTAACGCGCGCGCTTCGTCGGGGCCCAGGAGAGAATTCCGGTTTATTACGCTTTTAAAGCCATGGAAAGACTAGTTCGTCCGAATCGCATTCCGGTAGGAATGTTATTGGAAAATTCTGGGTTTCGTACTTGCGGCGACATCTATTAGAACGCGCTTCCTACTTAAAGAATTAAACGAAGATTTCCTTTAGTCGCGTTCAATTCAATTCCTACTTTAAGAGTCCTATACAGCAACGGATCAACTTGATTACGAATACTCATTAAATTAATTATTTTTTGATACTTTCATTTTATCCCATTTGTAACAATCATTCGATATACTTTGCAAATTTAATTCTGAACAATTCAATCGCAACGATAGCTTTTTCTTTGGATGTTTAATAGATGGGATTATAAAGAGATTTGATATGATGAAATAAACTATAAGCTTAAAAAGTAGATACATTTTTGGCGGATGCGCCGGGTTAAACTGAATTCGTCAATATTTAACAGCTTCATTTTCGATTTGAAACAAAAGTCGATTTTTACTTTTTGCTTAATTATTCTCATGCCTTGATTTCTCTCTATTTAATTGCTTAATTTATATTTCTTTGATAAGATTAAGAGTCTTAATTGTTGTTCGCAATCACATGCGCTAATAAATGCAGGTACCATTAAAAAATTAATAGATTTGGATTAGGCTTTGTTAAAACGTTTCAACTGATACAAAGAAACTTGAAATACATTCTCAAAATTAATTTTAAAGCAAGAAATAATTTAATTCTATGTTAATGCAAAAGTTATGCAACCCACTATTCAAAACAAATGTTAGTTCGCGTGGCGCATGCTTGGTGTCGCTCTCTTCGTAAGAAAAATTTGCCGTATAGTCGCGTTTAAAATTGGTGGCCAATTTTTGATTAAAACAAATCAAAATAATTAGAGTAAAATGTTTTATTTTTATATCTTTATAATAAAGAGGTATGTTCAATCAAATTGTCATAATTTGTTATAATAATCGTAATGCGATCAAGTAGTTTCACGATTTTATGACAAATTTTTCCCTTATATCAATCGGCCCACTAGACGAAATTCATTTGTTTTTTTTTTCGTGTAAAATTCGCCATTTCAATGCCTTCTTGCGCTTGTTTTTTTATTATCGAAAACTTTACCTGCTAAGATTGAGTGAAATGTGCGCAATTATTATTCCTCGATGTGTAGTTAATAATTTTTAATAAATTGTTTTTCTTTTAGCTTAAAGTGATCCGAATTTAATACATGCCATAAGCCACTACCAGTGGAAGGAGCGATATAATAAAATGAAGCAATCGTCAAAAGAGGTAAGTTTATAATCGTTTTTTTTTTGTTCCAACTGATAACATTCACACTACTGTATACGTCTTTATTCGCTTTTATTATTCATTTAACACTTGCTTATTTGCAGCTTCATAGCGATGTGGAAACGCTTCGCCAATACAAGTTTGCGAATACATTAAGGAAACTACACGGCATTTTGCAAAGTCTTTAAAAATGGTAAGTCGCTCGTTCTACGACCACTTGCAATATTTTCTTAATTCACATTTTACTTCGGTTTCAGGTTCATCCGATAATCACCTGTAATGTGGTGGTAAATATTTGTAATTTATTAATTGTTATTATTCACCTACAACTAATGCATGTCCTTTGTTTCAGCTGGAAGTGTAGTGAGTTGGTGTGGAAACATGCTAGTGAAAATGCAAGTGAAAAGTGTAAGTGCAAGTGAAAAGTGTAATTGAGTAGTTTAAGTGAAAAGTGTTAGTGATGGATGGAAGAATTATATTGCGGGCGCCAGGATGGCCATCGGGCGAGAGGCGATTATAAAATAGGTAAGTTAATCTTTCAGAATTCCATTCTAATAACTAATAAACATTTTCAATTCCAGGTAGGTCCCATGAACGTGCGGGGCAGCAGCCAAGGTAGGAATTTTTGAACTTCTCGAACATCTTGCCTCGTTTTCCTATCTCCTGGTGTCTCTTCGCCGCTTTCCCTTTTACCATCGCTTCCGCTTTGGTGGAGGCGCCTCCCTTAACCAATTTCGTTTCAGCTACATGAAGACTCAAGGATAATAAGGGAAGAAGAAAGGAGATTTAGTATGGATTACTTAATATCCATCGATTAATCATCATCGATACAAAGATGGTGAGTCACTCTTCGTAATCACCTGCAAAAATCTCATTAATTAGAGTTCATTTATTATTCAGATTTTCCTCCAACGAGAAGAAGATGCACGAGTTTGATGAAGACAAAAGATTTGCAGCAAAGCACACTTATTCTTCGTGGTAAGTTAACTTCCTCCGTTTTAATTTCTCTCTCACTAATTCAACATTCTCCTTTTTCAGCTTAAAGTGTTGTGTCAGAAGTACAGTGAGTGAGTTTAACTGGACTATGTTTATTAAATAACGAATAATGTGAGTTGGTGTAAAAGAGTTAGTGACAGTGAAAGTGGTGGCAGCTCTTGGTGGAAGCTATTGGCGGTGTCAGGACGACCGTCGAGCGCAAGGCGTTTATCAAATAGGTAAGTAAATTTTTCGGAATTCTATTCAATTTCACAAAGCTAATAACTTACTTTTTTAATTCCAGGTAGGTCCCATGAACGTGCGGGCAGCAGCTGAAGGTAAGACTTAAAATTCTGCAAGGATCTCTTGGTTTCGTTTAAAATGAACCAAATTGCTGGAGCGATTTTAGTGCACTTCCTATGCTACGTAGTTCCATTATCCAACAGATGGCGCACTGGGTCCCTTCTTTGGAATTTCTATTCCACAGGATCATATTAATAAAACTGCAGGAAATCCTTGCCAAAGAAAATATTGCGTTTCCTCGAAAAGAAAAAAGGAAACTACTTAAAAGCACAAGTTGTTGACATATCAAAAGTAAATTAATTAAGTGATGCCACTTTTATGTTTTAGAAAGTCGTTACAAAGACAAACGTTGCGTAAAGTCTCAATAAATTTAACGACCTCACGGGTCAGAGGATCCTCTTCATCATTTCATCTCCACCGCTCTACACCATCGCCCGCTGAAAGAAATAATATCTCGTATTTACAATTCCTTCGTTCTTCATCGGCACTTGAAATTGATTTACGAGATCGTAAATCTTAAGGCTGGATAAACAATTCAAATTCAATCTTTTGCTAACGACTTTAAATGCGTCGCCAAGAGAAAGTAATGCCGAGGAATTAACAATCATGCCGTTTCATAGATTCCATCACAGTAATAAGAATGCAAATGTTATCAATGTAATGGTAAATGAGGGCCGGAGGAAAAAGGAGGAAATATTCGTCCATCGTTTACGAAGGGGAGAATTTTTATATACCGCTGAAGGTGGTAAATAATTTAGTTTAAGTAGTGCTAACATAAAATTGCCTATTGTACATACATTCCCGCTTGGGGGAGAAGGTCAAAATGCTGACTAACCAAATTAAATTGAGGATTTGATTGTTGGGATTTGGCACTATGTTGAATTAAAAGTGGGAAAGCTCCGGCGTAAATTAATGCGTGCTCTATGGGCCCGATTGCATTCTGAATTTCTTTCTTCGCTAACGAAACGCCATTGTGCAAATTTAACGCGTTATTATTTTTAGAGGGTTGAACTGCCGCCGTACGCCCCGTAGCTGGATTAAAACCATCGCCCGAATCGTCTTAAATGAAAATAATAGAAAACTGATTATGGATGGGAGCAGAGTCGATTCCCTTTACCATTGTTTTTATTAATAATAACGTTTCTGTTCGTCTCGCTGCCGCCCTATTCCCCATCTCTAATAGCTTAACAGATTTACACATTTAATTCAACCCCTAAAGCATTAAGGGCTATGATTTGCGGTATAACGTTTCGTTATGACCGTGCCGTTGTAATCTTTTCCTTCTTTTTTTTTACCAGACTTCAAAATTGAATTTTAATGGCAACAAGTAGGACATAATTCATCATCAAACATCATTTAAAATTAATTAAAGAAGCAATAGAAATGGGAACCGATAGGATTCCTACCAACACAACGGTCTCGCATTATTTATGCTTTTTAATATGGCTGTTAACGATCCACAAGAATACAGTTGGAACAAATTCAAATTATTTTTAATATGTGCAATTTTACAACATTACTTTTCTTAATACAATAGTCGACTATCGTTAATATCGTAACAAATAGAGAATATCGAGGACGTAAGTGTATAAAGTTAAAAGTGCAATTTATAAACGTCTACGTCTTAATAATAATGAAATACTCATTAAGCGTAGGATCATCTTTCATGAAAATATAACGTTTACATCAATGATAACGTATATACGTGTGCGAGAGGGAAAAAAGTGGACTTCAACTTCTTAAGAAGCGAAAAGAAGAAGACAAAAACGTAGAGGAAGATATTAAAAGAGATAGAGAGAGGAACGTATTTATTAATAGGGAAACGAAAAAGGACCGTTGCAAATGACTTTTTCCAAGTCTTAAATTACAGATGTTGTTATATTCACGGCTACCCGAAGATAAGATATTAGTGGATGGGAACTGTGACAGGAGACAAATGGCTCGTCATCAGTCTTCTTGATTTTGAACAAGACAACAATTAAAATAATGAACCACCAACATCATAAGGGACAGAAGAACGAATGCAACCCATGATATATCATTATTAATATCATATAAAGTCAGGAAACGAGAATTGTATCGGCGTCTTCCTGCCTTTTTCTTTTGGTACGCGTTAGGAAAAGAACTATTGTTATTTAGAAGATGCGATAAGAATAATTCTGGTAGAGACCACCAAGCAAAGTTTGAAATCCTCAAGCCCAAAACATTTCTTTTATTAACATTAAACGGTTTTAAATAGATCAAAGGGAATTAAAATTGAACTTATCTCATGATCATCAATAACAAATAATAGAAGTAATTAAGGTTAAACGCAAGAAAAAGTGTAACTTTTCTTCAAGTCGAGTAGAAGTTAAATGTAACAAACGTTTGTCTGTGCTTGCGATTCTGGTCTATTTCAGTAATTAACCGACATTTACAAGCACGAATTTAAAATATTAGATTATAAATGATGAAAGCTCTCGCGTTATAAATTCGTAAAAGCATTTCGCTATTTTTAGCAACGCATAGAATTTCCATTCCATTCAATATATACTTCGTACGTCAATGTTAATTTTATGCTACCGCATCTGCAACTCTCTTAAAATACCCCCGGAAACGAGCATTCGCATTGCTCGAGCTTAATTTTTTCGTATTGGCATTAGAGTACCGGCGCCTCCGCCATTTTAACATACGAGTGACTTATTTAGGTTACGCTTGTTGGCCAGTTTCGGTTAAAGGAGGGCCCAATCGATTGCAAATTATTTTCATTAAAACTTTTTTCTTTTGTAATATGTCAAGAGAATTCGATGAGAAATTCGCACGAAATTTTATAACGGCGATCGTAATCATTCATCACTTTCAACTTTAATAATTGATGATCTTCAATAAGCAAAAGAGCAAGTAAAGAGTTGCGGAGAACAAAAGGTACGGAGAACGATGGGCGTCGGAGGAAATTATTGATGTATCGTTGGTTCATTTCGTTCGGTTATGTCTGGTAAACTGCTCGCTTCGTCCTATTTTTTTTTGTTGTGTGATAAAATAAATAAAAAAAAAACGCCTTGTAAATGGTAGGAAGAATCATGTGTTTCACGCAACAAGACCTATTAGTTATTCCGTGGGACGTGCCACAAACCACAAACGCGATCGTCGGTTTCGATTCCATGGCCCATCTACCGATACAAATCACGGACGCCGTAACACGTATCCTTCTTGAATCAGCAAACTGCACACACACACACACACACACCCAGACAATGGTATAAACTTACTGCTTGCTCGTCTTAACCAACCCAACCGCGCTTCCTCTCGTCCCTTTTATATATCAATTTTTTTACCCTACTTTTCCACGTTTATTTTCCACTCTCTTCGGCTTTCTCGCCGCTTTGCTGAATCGGTGCGATTTTCCTCGACACTCCTTCCATCATTGCGGCATATTCGCTTCATTTGCTGCGTACGCGTTTTAAAATACGAATCCTACCAATTTTTAGCATTAAAATCTCCCCATTCGCCCCCCTCGTTTATACCGATATAAATTTAACGGCGGAATACAACGAAACGAAGAAATGGAAAAAAGACTAGTGAACGATTAATTTATTAATGGACAAAGGAAATTTGCGGGAAAGTTTGCACGTTAACATCGCGAAATTCCTACTTATTTATTAGAAACGCGCACGCAATCCTCGTGCGTATCAATCTCTTGTGGTGCGCGAAGAGCGAGTTAAAGGCGCCGTTTGAACGTTATTCGAATGAAAAGTAATAAAAATCAATGCGCTATTTAAATGGAAAGCGATAGATCAAAGTCTTGCCGATTTTTCGCGTGAAATCGGCAACATTCTCGCGCCCTCCGGTTTTTCTCTTCTTCGCACAAACAAGCACGTTTCCCAAATGAAATATGCCAACGTGCGCTTAAACAGCTGTACACGTCTAGTTTACTTGATGCTAATGAAAATAGATTAGACAGTAATGAGTTGCCGCGCTAGTCTTACTACTTACTCCGCCATCAGCAGCAGATACAACGCCGTTTTAGCATCTTCAGCTGCGGGGCAAAAATGTTTAATGCTCGAAAATTTCTCAACGATTTAATCATCAAATTGAACCGCTTCCATCGCTCTCGCTCTCTCACACTCTCGGCCTTAAAAATATTAATTAGATTTTAACAATTGGTTAATGTTCAGTCATCTTTAATTCATTCATTCGGTTAGGTCAGTTCGATGATTAATTGGAACAAATTCTCTCATGATAAATCGTTGTGTGCGCATAACGTTGATGGACAGATCGAAATTTTTAGGGTTTGCGAAACGAGGAACTTTCTGTTCGTCGTACAACGAATAATAATCGATTGATAAGGCATTTTGCAATTATTCATAAGTGTACATGTGCAATGCGAGTTTTAATTGATGCTCGTCCACGCGTGCAACAATAATTCATTGCTAATACCCATAAGCGTTGCCGATGGTAACTGGCCGCACTCGGAAGATGAATATCGAAATTCGGCCCCCACTCGCCGAAATTGCGCTCCTACCTTTTGTCTAATAATAACAACTGCAGCTTAATTAATATTAATTGTATACGCCATGTACCTGTATCATCCGTCCGACGTGAAATATAATGAATAACATTCAATTATTGCCGGGAAATTCGATATGCAAACCGTACAATTGCACGAGGGGTTTTATTATTATTAATTATTTTTCGCAAGCCTTTGTTTCGTTCCATTGCAGTTTTTTTTATAAAACTTCACTACTCATTTTCCACCAGCAACAATAACAACACGAATGTCAATTTTAATTGGATGCCTCGTGACAGGTATCGTTACAATAGGAAATTTGTTTGTAATGTAAATTATTACTAGCTACAGGTTGAAATAGGAACTTGTTCGTGGAAGAGGCGAGCGATAGTCGAACGAATATCATTAGGAAAATTGAAATTCGAAAAATATAGCAGACGCTAATAATGAGCACAATACAAAGATACATACGTCAATTATTGATAAGGCGAAAGGCGCAAACATAACTCTGATTGGCCTTCAATTAGTAGATTTTCCGTTGTGCAAATGCTGGAAAATTCGCTCGCTATTAAACGCTAGTTAGAAGTGAGTCGTTGACAGGGAAAACGAGCAAGACTGACTGATGAAAAATCTTGCAGTAGCAACGACAACAACAACATCTTCTCAAAGTGATCTCTTTCTTCGCGCACTTCGTTCAACGTCAACAATTACAAGGCACCAACCGAATAATCGTGCTCGTCACTCTTGCGAGAAGAGCGAGACATACGCACGGGCTAATTTTACTTGCCAGCAATTCCAAACCGTGCGACATGTTTATAAGTAAACGTAAGATGCTTAAGATCGTTAGACACGACACATACGTGTGTTACTATAGGGTAAACGAAATAAATTACGCTTTTTTCCTTGTAGGGTCTTCCGTAAGAATTCCCATTTATCTCTTACTTTCACACTAAGATTCATTCTCGATTTCGAATCCCGAGGAAAATTTTCAATTGCCAAGCGTGTTTTCATTTAAATGTCATATCGCATTTCCAAGAAATTGTCGTTAAGTGGTGATAATGCGAGCAAAAGTCGATGCAAAAAGGACTTTTGCACATATTGATTACATTGTAAAATGGATATTAGTGCCGGCGTAATAAAAGAGTTGCGAATGCAATGGCCGTAAAATTTAATCTCGGTGAAAAATTAGACTAGATTATATAATAAACGTTACTGAACGACTGCGGAATAATGGTCGTAATAGTACAAGTAACAGCAGTTATCGACGTGCAAAAGAGAACGGAGAAAAGAATTAGCGAGGAAGAGAAAACGGCAAGATTGAGAAAACGGAACTTTGGCAATAAAACGCCATCTCTCTCTATCTCGGTTGCTCTCGAAGTAGTCCAAGTCGTTTGAAGATCATACGAATTTGGACGAGATAAAAGTTTCGCGTCTTTCTTTCTTTTATCTATCGGTGCGATGGAAAATAAAACTTTTTCTTCGATTAATTCTTAATTTAATCGCTCTTATATATATTTATTATATCGAGGCGTAATAAATTTATTAATCACCGTTTATCCTAACAATTCGATTTTTATTGCGCTTCCAAATCCAAAAGTTCAATAATAAAGAAATTTTCTCTTAACATAAACGAAAATTCGATTTTAATTAAATCCACTCGCAGTTTTCTGTACAAATTCAATTTGTACGCGCACGTGCAAAATTTTCCTTTCGGTCCTCTCGCATTTTCCTTTTTCTTCCGTGCTCAACTGCCTCTTGTTTCAATTTTAAAAAGGGACGGGTATCAGGTGTTGCTTCACAAGAACTGTCATTAAAAACACTATATTGGGGGTTTCGTAATTACGTACTAAACTTTAATTGAGCACTGATTAAAAGTGTTTTAGTGACGAGGCGAAGAAGAAACGAAAAAGAGGCGGAATTGAGGAAGAAGTTGATCGAAATAAATGGAGAAATTTCCTACGGACCGGTCCAATTTAGGAACGGATAAATTATTTAAAGCGATAGAGAGAGATCGATTAATCGAAAACGGATTTATTTCTTCATTTCGATCGCTTCGAGCCAATTGATTTTATTTCTATTTATCGAGGCAAACCATTTGGTGCCATATTGCATTGGAATTGATTGGATATTATTGAAAAAGAGAAATTTATTTTTTGACTAGCGAAAACCGTTTGTTCAATTGTGGGAACTGAACCGTGCATAACACATTTTTACTTTTAGAGTGCCACCGCCTGTTGTCCCAAATTTAATGCGTGTAGTTTTCAAAAATGCGTATCAGGGTTGTAAAAGAGGACGAATCGAATAGGGCGCAATGAAAAGGCGACCGATAATGGCAATAAGAGGAGCGCTTTCTCTCTCCCTCTCGCTCTATTGAAAATGTTGATTATAATAGCGGTTGCAGATAGAAATTATTATTTTTTGCAACTCTTCACGTCTTTCTATCAAAGGGTTGCTCGCATTCAAATGCGTGGGAAACGTTTATTATTCGCTCGCAATCATATCTCGCGTCCAATTTGCATTACAAAGATGTAAAATTACATATGATAATAGGATAGACACGTGTTTAATGCAACATCAACACGATTCTATTAGAATTAATGGGATTAGGAAATTAATGTTGCAGAATTAGACGCGCGGAACGCCGTTTAGTAGCAGCGAAATAAATAGCTTTTTTACTATTACGCGACTAATAATAAAAAATGTTTCGATTCGAAACGATCCAAGCACTTCTTTTCGTGTTTCTAGAGTCGACACGTGTACCGTTAATTATTTGTTTGGAAGAAGTCGATCCAATTAGTGTTATAGGTGTTGCTTGAAAAGGACGTAGAAACGAATTCATCTGCTACGGGTTTATTGTTAGTGTAGGTGTCACTTGGAAAATCGCCGCAATACACGACAAAACAATAAAAACACGCTCTGGATGAAGCTTATAATTTCCTTTTGTTAGGGCTACTACTATTAATACCATCGCCATCAACGTAATTGTTCCTTACTTTTCCTTCGCTCTTTATTATTATTCTTCTCGAGTTCCCGTCTACCTTCAAGAACTTATCGAACAATCAAATCGAATTTAATTCAATTATATTTAACGGCGGATTACTAGTTTCGAAACGGGCGGCAATTAAATACGTGATGGAGTTCGTAAAGTGGTCATTAATTAGGTAATTATCGATTTCAAAAAAAAACTTTATTCTTTAAAAGTTGTGGACGGCTTGAGTGTGTGTGATTTGGGCTTTATTTCAAATAACTGACGCGCGAATATTCAGTTTGCCAGTTTGATAATTAGCAAATTTCGCTCGTTCGTTTTGGGCAGTAGGTTTTATTGAGTGGTCGTACTATATTAAAAAGCGACAACAATTGAAACTGTCAGCGAAATAACTGCCCCTACACGTTCGTTCGTCCGTCCGGTGGCTAACAGTTGGGAAATTGTTTAAAATTTATATTACGAATGCAGGGAATGGTAGATTGTAGATCGTAGAACATGTACGGATTTTACCTATAAAACACTGCATTATAACGTTTATGTGTGTGTTAGAGGTACGGAAAATAGATTCGTTGTATGCGTTTGTTTGTGTGTACGTTGTCCGAAACGATTTATATCCGTTTGACTAAATTACATAAAAATAAATCAAATTGTAAAAGTTGTAACAGAAACGGTAAAACATTATTACAAACATCATAAACTTTCATACGACCAACACGAAAGTCGAAATTGTTTCGCTGTCAGTAACAGAGAGAGTCTATATATTTAAAACGAAAAAAAAAAGTATAAAATAATAATAATGATGATGTCGGAACAGAATAATAATAATAGGAACAGGACAAAAAAGCGAGGAGAAGCGAATGGAGGAGAGAGAAATAATAAAAACTGTAATTTAAAACTCGGCTTTGTTTTCCTGGATACAGCACATATACATACGCTCTACATGCGGTCCACGTCAAACACAGATTCGAAATATGAAATGTTTTAAGTGAAATGTAAGTTACAACAATCACAACAGCAACAACGAGGACGGCGAAGAAAAAATGAATTTCGAGAACGACAAATGTGTAACTGAATTTTCGAGTGGCGTTGTTGCGGCACCGTTTACAACAATCGCTTTTGTAATTTTTTTCATCGATTTGCTTTCGACTTCGGAACGTTCCATCCCATTTACCAGTACGTACGCGAACTTAAGAGCATCCAGCAGTTTTCTTACTACGTTACAACTTTAAATTTTCACTCGTCGCGACCCTAAGATGCCTCACTTGAATTCGAAAACGCGCGTCGGAGTAATGTAACTGAATAATTTAACGATTCCTCCTCCATCAGCGAGCAAAGAAACGGAGAAGAGAAAAGAGAAATGGGCAAAATGGAAAGGGCGTTAAATAATCAAACGTAAAAAACCTAAATTTTGCAAGAATCCAGCGACGCAAACGAAAACTGTTTTCAATTCTTCGCCAACCATTATTTCTTCGACCATTTCTTCTTCTTGGTACCGTTGCCGTTGTTGTTGCTGCCGTCGTAAACGGAAAAGATACTCCTCATGATACGAATGTTAAATGTTTCACGCCGTCACGAACGCTCGCTGCTACGACCATAAAAGGACGACAGTTTTTGGACCACCTTTACGACCATGCAGCACACGTTTATAAAATGGTTAGACGAAGAGGATGGTCCCACTTCGAATCAATACATATGTCCGTATGTGCAGACGGTATTTTGTATTCCTTTACTTTATTACAGTTAAAGCTGCACTAACAGTTTTTATGTTTGACGGAACGGGATGAAGAAAAAAAAAAAGAACATAAAAGTCCATCGCAAAAAATGAGAGATTGTTGTTAAGTTCGCATGGTTTTAGCAAACGAGTTGGTCCGCTATTAAAAGTCATTTTTAAATAAATAATACTTCGGTAGCTGACGTTTAGTTTTTGCGAGTGAATGAGTGGTCGAAGACGTAAATGGCATTAACAAGAAGAGTGCGAAATAAATCGATGGTGTGTGAGCGCGGACGTATGTGTTTGTGCGTAACATAAACATACATATATTGGGTTGTATCGGGGGTGGTGGGCAAAGGAAGAAAGAAGAAAGCTGAAGAAGAAGAAGAGTGATTCGATTCCGTAGGAAAATTACCAATCCTCCTCTATGTACATGCGAAAGTGTATTGTATAAACGACCCCGCTCGTTATATAAGTGCATCGACTTTCGCCCCTCATGTTTTTAGTACGATTCGACGACGGTCTCCCCTTTTATTTTCTTCTTAGCCGTCCCCCATAGCTCGCTCCCCTGAATATTGCACGTTCGATACCGATATAAGTGTATTTGCGTGTGCAGTTTCGATTGATTTGCTACGTTGACACCTCAACAATTTTCAATCCAAAGCATGTTTCTATTTCTTATAATTTTTCACGTTTCATTTCGTTAAAGTAACAATCATGTTCAATTAGAAAGTTGAAAGTTGCTCGTCGAGAATTTGAAGTCGTTGCTTTAGCAAAAACAACTCGTACATTTTATCCGGAATTGGAATCGTATACAGACAATCGTTTGTAAAATTTCGAAAGAATCGTTCACTCGTTCGTTTCCTTATTTATGGCGATAATATGAGTAATCCGATCCATGAAGACTATAAGATTGTGGCAATTAGTTCGAACGTTGTCGATGGGAACAGATTTATAGGTTTTCCTCGTTATCCATTCTAATTATACGAAATGTACTTTACGGTATTGTTCGACGATAAATAACGATTCCGTTATTATTTGTTAACAATAACTCGCATAATTCACACATCACAAGAAAAGAATGAACGTGGAATAGGAATTAATTAATGAACAATTGTTTTCGGCGAAGAAGAAGGAAGTGCGTTCTAAACAATAAACCTCGTGGCTAAACGTTTAGCAAAACCATTCATAACGTTCATTGCGCGAAGAAGTGCGAAAGTGGCACGAAAATTGGCGTTTATTAATGATTATCCGATAACACGTATACACGTTCCAATACCAAATTGCACATTAATTTATTTTAATGATCTACAATTAGTCTTGCAGGTTAACTAATTATTGGAGCATACCGACGATAATAATGATGATGATACTAGTCGGGTGTTTGCAATTTGAATAAAATTCGCACACGTACGAATTTCGCATGAGTTGCTTAATTGGTTCGTTCGCAATTCGATTGCAACCCTAATAATAAACCATTAGTGGGTTATGGCCATCATTATCAATGCTGGAATTATGACAGATAAAACTGCCATTAAGAAAATTGCGATTTTTTCACAAACACAACTTATTGATAACGAATCATATTGATTATCAATATCAGTTCATGAAGTATTGATACTTTCCATTTAATTAGAGCCCTTATTGCTCCAGCTAGTTTAGTTTTTTAACAGCATTGAAGTTATCAAAAGAGAAAGGAACTTTCAAAGTCACTGGTGGAAAGTGTTTAATTTGTAACTAATTTAAGATTGGTTAAAAAAGCCATCGACATCGAGCCCTTCGTGTTACTATTTTCTTTGTCACAAATTGCATCGTCTAAAAATAACGTTCGTTCGTTCCTCCAGTTTTAATTTTCCTTTCTTTCTCTTCGTCCTTTAGATTCCGTTGCAGCGTCTTACAAATCTTAGATACGTATCTCGTGAAGATGTCGTCGAAGATTCAACGAAAAGAAAGGCAAAAGAGATTGTAATCTAAACAGTCAGTCGCGTCGTTTATTAATATATCAATTAAGAAATACGGTCTACTTAAGATGAATCAAATTTAAATAAATTATGATGCCAGTGAGTTATGGGGAGGAAGGACAGAGGAAAAGAATGAGATTTGTGTGGACATTATTGCGGTAAGACATCAAATAAAAATTTCAACATCAAAGGCGTCTTTTGTTGATGACGGTGGCGGCGGCGGCGGCGGCGTTATCCCCTTCCCCGCCTCTCTCTTTCTCTCTTCACAATCCTTTATATAAAATTTATTTAATTTCATAACGTACATTAACATAAATAAATGAACGCACCTAATGGAAATTAATTATAAATTCGATTTTCATTATTAAATTTCATTCTTTTGTGATCTTTAAATTTTGATTAATCACCAAATGAGAGAAATGGGGATCGAATAAAAGACAGGGAAGCGATCAAAAGGCGAAAGAACAATGGGTCGACGAGATTCGATCCATCATCACTTTGCGGTTATTAAGTTTAATAATACTCTTAATTCTCATCCTTTCGCATTTGCATCTTCCATTTTTTTCGCTATAAGGCTGCCTTTTATACTTTTCCACCAACAAAAAAAATCACTTTCTTTAAAATTATCAAATTTTTCTTTTATATTCTCATCATAATAATAATGGTAATAGATACATCTCCTTTTTTGCCCTCCTTATTTTCTTCTTCGCATCCCCCACGACCTCATGCATAATGCATAAAGCGTGGAATAAGAATAAAGTAGTTAAAAGTAGTGGTAGCGAAGTAAGAGCGAAAAAGAAGGCGCAGAGCGAGAAGGTAAAGAAAAGAAGGAAAAAATTGCGAAGATAGAATTTCTTTATATCAGAAAGCATTAAGCACTATTTCTTTTGAGGTTGCACCCGAACGGTCCCCGGGATCTATAATGTTGTTATAATAATACTGGGGCGTCACAAAATCGGTGGACGTGAAGCGAAAGACAGAGAAAGCGAGAGCGAGAGTTTCTTTTCCCCCATCGCAGACAAGGTGACGGTATTAAATCCGACAGAAGGATGGAACCGCAGACGGGAATTTCCCTCGAGGCCCGTCGACGCTATGTTTTAACTGTAACCCCGAGAAAGAAAGAACGAGAAACTGGATCCAAAGGGATATATTGAGGGAGACGCTGGGAGGAAAAAT
The DNA here is from genome assembly GCA_963695495.1 of Hololepta plana. NCBI lineage: Eukaryota > Metazoa > Arthropoda > Insecta > Coleoptera > Histeridae > Hololepta > Hololepta plana. The sequence goes on along the minus strand of OY968837.1, from coordinate 8,087,659 downwards.
CTGAATCAAACCGAAACTGGGTATTTAAATCCACCCTTTCATATAAAATACCTTTACGTTACGACCCTTTTTCTAAAATACTTTTCCTCTTATAAGTCTTTTTTGCTGCTTCCAAAGGGCTTGCTTGTTGTTGTTATTTACCACAAGTTAAAGATGTTGTTCGCACGAATAATGCGACAAGTAAACGGATTAAATGATCTTGGCGTACGAAAGGAACGAGGTCGAAAATAACATTTCTTTCTTGCCCCCGAAAATGTATGGCCAAGTGAAAAACCGCTTAACGTTTTTCAACTTTTTCCTTTCTTCTCGTGAAAATTTAGTTGACGTGTAGCAACATGATGGGTATAATTTAATAATGGAAATGAACTGCTTCGAACTTTACCATATTATTATACGCACACATTTTTTGGGTGGTTTTAATAAAAAAAAGGGTAAGACGCAAAATAAAAGCGCGAGAGCGAAAATCTTAATGAATAATGCATAAGAGAAACATCGTGAAAGCTGTTAGAATAATGAGCTTCTTCTTCCTCTTGTTTCCCACCGTTCACGCGAGGTAAAAACTGAAGAGAGTGGAAAATAAAGAAAGGATCGTAATTTATCAGAAAGAATTATTTTCAATAATATTTCTCCCGCATCCTTTATTTCCATTTTCTTATCCTTCTTATCCGTGTATTTTTTCCACGTTCATCCTTTCACGGATATCAATATTTATAAGTAATCCTTGGGTTATCGAGCCGAGCTTATAAATTTATGAACGGTAATCGTATCAATCTCGCGTTTCTTCCATCGGGGAAAAATAAAAAATAAGTTCGCGAAGAACGGAGAAAATCGAGGATAATGCGAGCGAAAGTTATCGACGTCGTTAATGAATTATTCAAATGATATCAAATAGAAATTAAGTTCGAGAGTCCGAGTGGGATCGATGCGATAATAAACGATGATTGATTGGTTTGTTGATGGGAAAAGGCCGGAAAGAAATTTTCCCGATTTTCCCGATTTTCCACGCGAAGATCATAAATTTACTGCGGACCGAAAAAATTCTGTTGCTGTTTCGTTCGAAGGATTTTGTAGCCACGCGAAAGATGTGATTGGATTGCAATAAATCCGAACTGACTTTTGCAGAATATTCACTTATCGATATCTTCTTCGTTCAATAAAAATGCCGATCTGTTGCAACAATCACGTGGGACTAATAAATATTTTAATTCGCAAAACGATATGGCGAATAATCGATTCGTATTTCTTTTTAATCGAGCCATAACGTTCGCCGAACACGCGACCAAGATTCCTTTTTCGGCACGATCTCCCATTCGATTTACAATCGTCGTCATTTCGAATTCACTTCCACCTCAATATTAAACATTTAATGGCACATTAGCATTGCAATTTTATAACGAAACATATTGTTAAATCGTTTAATACCAAAGACCGACGGAACGGTTAGATTACACTGTGGCTACATATTAAAGCTCGCGTATTAAATAATATTGAATCGATTCGCAATGGGCTTTATACGATTTTATGCATAAGTGCGGTTCGTTAGAGTAACGAGCGAATCGCTGATCGATAAGTCGACTAAGCCTTTCGACCCTATCGAAACAATAATAATGATACAACAACGAACGGGGAAAAAAGTAATAATAATTACTGGCACTACATGCAGCGGCATTAAACAATTACCAATATTCAATCAATCGCGTCTGTGATCGGACTTGGGGGCTATTAAATTGGAATTATATGCAGCTGTCGAACGTGCAGAACATGCATTTGTATTAAATGCAAATTGATCCCGCAAATTGAAACTGGAGAAGTGCGAAAGAGAGAGAGAGAGAGAGAGAAAAGAGCGGACAACAACTGCGAAGGATTTATTTCGATGCGATAATGATACGCGAATTTCAGCGTTTTTTCCACGCGATTAATAATCGATCGTTGATCCTTTAAAAGCGTTACGTATTGTTTATGGGTTTGCTTTTTTTAAACGGCGAATGCGTCGAAATGAGCGAATTAAAATAGTGTCGCTAATGGTTTTCGCGTAAATGATCCTTAAATTGCCATTCAACGTGGCCTGGCCGGGCAAAATATAATTATTGCACGCTCTTCTCGCCCCTTTTTCCGCCAATTTAAATTTAACGACCGCCGACTCTCTCGTTCGCCATTAACCGAAAGTAAGTCACACCTGAATAAAATTGAAATGTACCTTGATAATAAGAAACGTTATTACGCCATACGTGAGCGTTGATAATTAATAAGTCGAGCGACATTCTTTGAGAATAATAAAGGAACGGTATGTTAATAAGCGTATCGAAATTGTTGTGGAAAGTACGAGCGTTAGTCGTTTAAAAAATTATTAATATGCCAGCGATAGCGAACCGAATTGTTCGGCAATAATAACGTGCGAAAACGTTGTCGAATTCGTCAAATTCACCAAATTATCGATTCGAGAGCAAATAATTCCAGGCTATCAGATTGTTCGCTTCTGGCCGGTTCTTGTAAACGCTCTTTTACATAAACATTTGCAATGTTTATTATTTCAGTTTTGCCTCGTAATGGTTTGGCGCCCACACGAAGGCGAAATAAACGTTTGCAATTTTACACTCCGACTCTATACACAAGTGCATCGCGTTTAAAATGTTTAAATGAGGAGTATGCAACAGCTTATTTTATTTAGCAACATTAATTTTAATTAATTTATATAAAAACCGAGGCGAAATTGCTCGTGTGCGAAATGATGCGGCGTTATAAATAATTTAATTAGTATTTAAAAGTATTATTGCTGCTGCTGCAGAATGGCGGAGAACGAAGGAGGAGATGACGATGGGAATGGAACGAATAATAAAAAAATTAAATGGAATATGATATTTTTAGAGCCGGATGCGATGAATAAAAAGTAAAATTAAACAAATAGAAACGAAAAGAAAAAAAATATAGAGGAAAAATCATAAGAAGTAAAACGAGCGTATATATTTGTGGCTGTTAATAAGAAATCTCTTGAGGTGCTTATATATGTGTGGCATTTAAAAGAGACGCCTCGCGCTCATAATAAACTCTCTTTTAATAACATTACACACGTTTCGGCCGCATATTTCATATATTATACACTTATGCACTTCTTCTTTTAACCGTATCCGCACCAAGACGATGCTAAATGCTACTTACCTTATTACGGTGCACGGAAAAAGAACCAAATTGCACGCGAACGGATCGAAGAAAGAGGACTTTAGAAAATGTACATCAAAGCGAACTTCATTTTTGCAGCATTTATTTGCCTTGTTTTGCTTCACTTGTATTAATAAAACGTCCATCTACTTCTTCTTCGTCGGTTCCCAAATTCTTAGATCTTTTTACCGCAACCGTTTGATTTCGCCGTAATAAAATCGTGCGGATTTAAAATTGCCATCGTCCACTCGAACGTTTAAAAATAGCTGCAGCGAACCTCTTTAAAATAAAATTTATGATTCGATATTCGTTGATTAAATTTGAAAGGCTAAGAAAATAAATAATGAAATATATTACGTTTTATTGGACAGTAACGTCTCCGGAGTTATTAACATATTTTTTACTCTTTCTTTATTATTATGGTCTCCCTCGCGAGACGAGAAAAATATTTAATTACCCTTGTAGCAATTAGTAAAAGTAATTCGAACGCTTTTGATGAGGGAGGCGCACACGAGACAAAGAAATCGAATATAAGAATTTATGATAATTAAGAGAACGTATAGGTAATTATGTTGTCGTCGACGAAAGGAATTGAATCACTTAATTTTTATGGATACCTAATTAAAAATTTTTATTTGCCCAACTCGAACTTTGATTCTCGTTTATACTTCTTAATCGTAAACACACAGATATTTATACGTATATTAAATGTTAATTTACGAATACTACCGCTGGTTATGTGCACTTTAACAGTGATAAAGGACAACGGTTAGGAGATGGGAAAACCAATTAAAACGAAAGAAAATTAATTTGTTCTTTTTCAGTTTACATTTTGTTATTATTGCTAGAGTATTAAAACTCTGTCCAATCAATGCTTGTTGATTTTCGTTCAAGAGGAAGTGCATACAACAGAAAAATTCAAATGGAAAAAGATCTAAAGGGAGTTTATACATTCAATCACTTTATTTCGAATTTAATTGTTCCCAATTACCGTTAATCTTAATTAACCACTTCCCATAATTAATTAATGTTATTAATTATTCGTGCGGTTCTATTTTGAAAGGAGGACGCCGTGAATTTTGGCACGTGTCACAAAGTCACATTGCTTCCTACTTCGCGCCGGTACACTTCCGTCCAATTTATTTATGAAATATCTGGTAAACGAATGGCCTGTCGATGGCAATAAATTATCGTGAGGAACTTAAAAATAATTTTCTGTTTTAACAGATTGTAAATAGCGAATGAATATTTGATCAAAATGTGAGAGTACCAACGTGAAATAATGCCACGTGGTTTCGTAGGTATTAAATATTATAGTCGATCTTACCTGGCTGAACAAAACCGCCCTTCTTTACGCTATAATAACTCAACGAACGTGTAACAGCACTAAGTTGGTATTACTGATTTATTATTAATGGATTTCCATTAGACTCCGAACAATGGTCGGTGTTACGGGCGAAGAGATGATGACGATGTGGAAGAAGACGAAGTGGAGTTAAATAAATGTATATAATAAAAGGGGCGCAAGTTTACCACGTTTATATTGGTGGCCACCCACGTGCACACATATTATTATATGAGAGAAGAATGAGATGATGAAAATGAATGAAAGCGAGAGAACGAAGAGAGGAATCTTCGAAATTGATTTATTATGGCGATGAATTTATAAATTATACCACCATATCAATTTGACTCGAAGACGTGATATTTTCTTAAACGGGGATTTAATTAATTAATATTGAAGAGAGTCCCGTTCATGATTGTTCAAGTTCTTCCTCTCCTCTTCATTTCATTTTTCTTTCGCCCATCTTCGTCTAATTTTTTAATTAGATTGAGGGAGGATGGATTATCGAATTCACTCGGTGCTTTTGTTGCCAAATGGACGCGACGGTATGACTCCTTTTGGTCTCTCTTTTGTACCGATAAAATTGGATTTGGCTAATGCATAGAAGAGGAGTGGATCTCTCTAAAGAACTTCCATTTGCTTTGTAGTTGTATTAAAATAATGACGTGCACGATATAAATATACATTGGAAATGAAACGTAAACAAGGTCCGTGTATTAACGTTATAAATTAAATCAATTAGATTAAATGGTAAATTACTAGAAGCACTTAAGATATCGTCGGTGTTGGAGCAGTTTTGAAAATAGACGGGATTACGCTTCTAACGGTTTCCACTTGACCGCATTTGCGGTAAGACGATGGCCAATAAATCACTCTAATTTTCCATAAATGTATAATATAGTGTAATATTATTGTTCAGTTGAGAAATATAAGGGGACGTTGCACATGATATTTCCATTGGTACAAGAGGGTTTCACTGAGAGAGAGAAACATCTTGGCTCCAACAGCAAACTTTCTCGAAGACATTTAGGCTAATAAATGCTATTGTTCTCTCGTGCTGCACTTTTAAATTAGGGACTTCCACTTGAAAGGAAAAATAAAGAGCGAAAAAAGGAAAGAAAGAAAAAGAATCTTAATTTTGTCAATAAATAAAAGTCTAGTTTAATTAATGTGTAATAAACAAAGATCATTTTTAAATGTCTCGTATTTTCGAAACTTAAATTGTCTTTCCGTGTACTTTATCATGAAACTTTTACTCACCAACCTTTCTTTCTTTTTGCTCGCTTCCTTTTCCCTCTTCAGTGTCTTTCGCTCCTAATTCCCGGCCAAACACGAACAATTTCTATTGTTCGATACGGAATTGCCTTTGCCATCTTCTTCGTCTAATTTTGGCAATATGAATGTCGCTCGTCGCTTATAATTAGAATCGTAAGCGTTTTGTGTGCGAAAATTGCGAAAATAGATTTCTTCCTTTTCGCACGCACTTTCTGGCCCGTTCCCGGCGAAAAAGCAAAAAGGAAAGGAGAACATTTCAGTTACGCGTCTGTGTGTACGAAATAAAGTGAAAGGCGTCATCATCATTCATTCAGACTTCACGCGGACGTTTCTCTATACTTCACCCCGTGTTCCAGTCGCCTATCTATCCGACAATAATGCACAGTCTGAGGAAAGACTTGCGGCAAGGAATGCCCATTTATCAGCCAGTTTTCCCTCCCTCGTCTATTTATATTCGCTCGTTCGCTCCTCTCGTTCGCTTAGACCATCGAAACAGCTGCCCCGATTCCGAAATGAAATCGTGTAAAAAGGACGATAGTCAATAACAATCTTGCATTTTGCATGGAATATCGTTTAATTGCTCGCTTAAATTGTCGATTTCGATTAACGTGCCTTAAATGCGGAGATTCGAAAACGCTGTGGGAGTTCATAAAAGAACGAAGCGAACATTTTTTTATTGGTCATTATGTTTTTCTTTCGAGAAAAGTAAATGAAAAGGCAGGAACAACGCGAATTTTAATTAATTCCTTCTGAGGCCCTTTTCTTTTCGCCGCCCTCTTTTAATATTATCGCCTCACTTTAATTCCATCCCTTTTTTATAATCGTCTTAATTACTGGCTTGTTTGTTGCCCATTGTTCTTTTCCTTGTAAGCAGTTAAAGAGCGTTTGAAAAACTCATGCTTATTAGTTTCTTTTAGTCAAACGGTGAATTTGTTTTTAATACGATTAAAAAGTAAGTTACCCATTAGAATCTTCTACGTGGAAAACGCAAATAATTCGATTTGTGTAATGATTTCTTGTTTCTGACAAAATTATTACCCCTTGTAATGCCATTAGTCGATCCAACCTGTTTCTAATCTAGTTAAAGGCGACGGTAATTCCTATTTTTCTAAACGTCATCTTGATGGCACGAAGAAGACGTTCGTTTGGAGAATGTTTTAGATAAAGGAAATCATTAATTAATTATATTTAAATGGGAATAATGTTTATCCTCGAAATTGAAATATGAAACTTATCCCATTTTTTTATACAATCTCCTCGATATGAGTCACGTGTAATAATAATAAATCTTTCCACGCACTTGTAAATCTTTAACAGCGGTCGTTTTCTTTTCTCTCTCCCTGAAAAAGACATTAATAACATTGATAACCAGATATTGAATAACAACTTGTTTAATACCAGTCTTCTTCTTACCTCTTGTTCTTTATTTATTTAATCAATTTTCTGATTTCTTTCTTTACTCTTATTTTATCTCTCACTTTCATTAAATTGTTTATTTTTATTTTCCGTGCCTCTCGTTCTTTATTATTCGTTGCATTTCTGCAATCGGCATGCGATACGTTCGTGCAAAAAGAGTCGAATACCGTGGGCGAATAATAATGTTGCGAGTACTCGAAGACAGGAGAAAAAGGCACTGCAAAATAAAGAAGAAACGAGTACCAAAGTGAAGAACGAAAAGTCGTCGGAGTGTCTCTCTTGTTATTTAGCTAGAGAGTCTCGAAGACGTCAATTGATTTAATAACGATGAAAGAATTGGGATTTTGTTAGCATCCCGTTCGTCGCAGACGATCCATTCTTGCCGTTCCTCTCATTGTTGTTCCTGTCGCGCAATTTTATTTATTCCTTTCTCGCACTTTGACGTACGGTTTCCTTTTTCCACGTTATATTACTTTTATTCCCATTTAATTCTTTACGACTTGTGTGGCCATAAAGACAGGTATGTAAATTTGTGGAAAATTTATTGCGTAAATTAAGTATATGCTCGGCATCAATTTAAGACGAGAGAAAAGAATAAAACCAAAAATGATAATAAAAGTAAATTTTTAAGTACGTGCATTATATATATATGTACAAAAAAAGGAGCCAGCGTGAGAGACCAAAAGAAAGCGGAGGAAAAATGAGCGAGGTCTTTTAGGCTACTTTTCCTTTTACATTTCTTTTATTTCAAAGTGCACATGTGCGTTCGTTTCATTTATAAAGCTATAAATCCGTCGTGGCATATACCTATAATAACGCGGCAAAAGAAAGAGGACGCAGAAGATGCGGATGAAGAAGGATGCGCCAAAGCTAGGATTAGGATTTGCATGAGTATCAAGGTGCGTGTACCGAAGGCATTTTATTTTGAAGATACTTCCAGCCGGTATTTATGGGGTCGACTGCTTCCCCGAAAGATTTCCTTTTTTCTTGTACTTTCTCAACAGTTTTCCCCTTCTTTATTATATACACTTGCATATCGTGCTAGGATTTATGAAATAATGGAATTTATTCTACCAACTCGCATCTATACAAGAGATACTACTACAACAAGACACCGATATGAAAACTTATTTTGACGGGTGCATTAGGGCTTGCAATATGTTACCATTGTGTATTGAAATCCACGCTACGATTCTTATTCGTAGGCTTTTTTATTGCAATAATGCCGCTTGTACAAAGACGACTCGTACATTTTTAAATTCCGCAATAAAGAAGAGAGTTTAAGAATTTGTTGAGCGATGAGACGTTAATGACAAATGATTGGGCGAACGGATAGTTTTAGCGTTAAATTCGTCATTCGCATTTAACGAATGTGGAAATTGTGAAAGGTAATGAAGAATTAGTACAATGATACGAAAATTATACGTGACATAGAAGAAGTAATTTAAGACATCAACATGACAATTATGCAAATAACGCCAAGAAAGTGTCTGGCGATACGTTTTAAGCGAATTAAATGATGCGCTAAAAATATTCAAGTAAAAGGAGCAAGACGGACGGATTGGTTCGCTTAAAAGAAAGAGGACGGGAAACGTAAACGAACCAACGAACGGATATAAGTAGGAATTAATATTGTAACGCGCACGTTACTTTTGCTAATGGTACAGCGTTAAATATTTTAAGTATCCACAAACTACATGCATACATGGAGTTTAAAACCTTTATAACGTAACGAGCACACTCCCAAGGTATTATTTACTGCTGTTTGCAGGCGAATGAGATTAATAAATAAGTAAAATAAACTAAAGCGAACAACGAACTTCGAAGAGCCGCATATTTCACTACGATCCACACATTTTCCGAACCCAACCAGAATTTCACCATAATTATTATTAGGAGATTTCTTGCGGTGTCTCTTTCGGTTTACTTAAATTTTGCGTCTCCTCGAGTCTCTAGTTCACGAAGAAGGTAGAATCGCTCCACAAGAGGAAATCGAAAATTGTCCAGCACAAGAATACGAGTTGAGTTCGTGGAAGCGACTCTCTGAGTTCCAAAATGAGTTTATTGCAATTTGAATGAATTCCAATATAGAATTCACAATTAAACACATTAATCGATTTTTAATGCGATTTTTTGTCATGTGAAGTAGTTTCTTCATCATCTCTAGTTCAATTGTTAAATGAGCAAAAAGGAGTCGAGATCACTGAGAAGTATGAGAAATAAAGAAGCGTTAAAGAGTTGAAAGCGACGGCCAACAACAACAACAACTCGCCGAAAGATACCAATAAATCATAATTGTGCGTACGTACACCGTGTGTAGAAAAATGTATACAGGTTTTCACGGGGTCGGTTTTTCGTTTTTCTCTTTCCCCTTTTTTTGTTGACTAATGGGTTTAAGACAGCGGCCGCGCGTTCGCCTGTCAATCACGGGGGTGTCAGAACAGATGCCGAGGTCATCAATCAATTTCTCTTGACGGCACCATCAGTGGAAACAAGTAGATGGGATTCGCGGAATAATAATGGTAAAGGATGAAAACGGGAAAAGGAAAAGTAATTGGTAAATAACCGTAAATACTTTATTCTGTTTAATAATTTTCAGCAAACGATTTTTTGTCCTTTCTTTTTTTATTTCGTTAACACAGCATCATCATCGCTCTCGTACCCTTTTAATGAAAGCTTTAGCGTTTAATGACTTGCATTTAGCTGTTAACTAGGAGTTTCATTGTTTGGCCCTTTATCTTATCGGTACGTGAATGGATGAAAACTATTAAAACCGGGCGAGAGCTCAAATGAACGAACCCTCCATCGGTCGTTGCAAGAACATTATGCAACTTCTCACTGACTGCATTCGAAACTAGATTATGAATTTGATATTTAAACGTACCAAACGGGCGTACGGTTCGTTTCGTCGATCAGTCGTCGACAATATTTTTCACATCAGCCAAAAAAAAAATTAAATACACATTTGTATTTACCATCTTTATGATGTACGATGACACATTGAAAATGAAATGTAACCAAAGCAGTTGTTTTAATTGAAAACAACTACCTTCCTCTTCTTGGCTTAGAGTTTTTTCCGTTCGTTTCTTTGACGTTTTGTCCGAACGGTTTACAAAAAAGTTACGGCAGTAGACGCGCACATTTGACGGACGTATCCGTATTTTGATACTACTCACAACTCCCCATATTTATAGTGCAGCAACTTAATATGCTTTAGCTAAATGCAAATAGAAAATAGGAAAAAAAGGTGCGGAAGAATGTTAAAATAGATTTGAATGGCGAAGAAAAACATCCTCTACTATAATTTCGTATTCTCATATTCAGTGTTATTAGATTAAAAATATGGAATTTGTTCAACAACTAATTTTGTGAGCTCCTGCTTAATTTTATTACCGTCGAACAATGTAACTCTATTTCAAACTTTAATCGACAAGCAAAGATGCTACCTGTTAATAATTTATTACGAACCGGTCTAATATAAAACTAATAATAGTCAATTCATAAAACTAAAGCCCTAATACATAGCAATCTATTCTCTCATTTAATGATGACATTAATTAAGACTATAAAAGGTAATTTGAAAAACGAAATGTACCCACCTATTACTACTTCTTCTCTTTTTCATTAAGGCCTCTCGTTCAATTCCTTTTCTTTACCGAGGATATTATTGTACGAGATTTTATTATAGGATTTCGTATTTAAATACGTTATGCAAATTAACGTTCTCTTTAATTTTCTTTTTCGTCTCCTTTGGTTGTTAAATAAAGAACAAGATGAAGTCGAGGTGAATCCCAACTTGTACATTTTTAATGCTTAAAAACTTTTCTGTATTTAATTATTTATTACTTTCATTACATTAGAAGACCTACCATGTAGGCACAGTTACATTTAGGTAAGTGCTATGATAATTATTATTTTACGGTAATAAAATGAAAAACAAGATTTCTTTCTGTAGTGAGCAATAAACATTCGACCAAAAAAGGATTTTATTAGGGTTCGATTTAATTCGCCTTGAAAAAAGGGACATTTTGTTTTCGATTCAGGAAACCAACCAGTAGATATTACTCAGATTCAATGTTGTAATAATTGTAAAAATGCGAGAAATCACGTGTAAAATAATATTGCTGTAAATAATAATCGGATGTACGTGTTTTTCAACGAGATAAAATTGTGTTGATGGCGCTATGTTTCTATATACAAACAGCGGATGGGAAAAAATTAAAAATTATCGAATGTCACGTACCACAAACTATTGGGCATATTGGCAAAGGATTTGTTTCGTGATACGGCAAAAAATGTGAACGAAAAAAATCAAATCAATCTTGTTTTATCATTCGATTTCAAACACAAAAATGCGTTTCATGGGCTTAATGTTATTTGTACTGAAAACAATGTTTGATGTAATTGAAAAAAAATAGAGGAAGTAACGAACGAAACGGAAATTGGAAAAATCTAGAATTTATTATAACATTCTTTGTGAATTAGAAGCGATTGATTTTCGATTTGTTCGCGTAAAGTCCGAGAACATTTTCAATTAGAGTGCGTTCACATTATTATAATGTAATTGAAGTATTTTCGTTCCGTTTTTCCCATTCCCAAAGTACTTCAGTTCGCCAAAAAGTTACTTTAAATGTTACACGAAGGGAATAGAATAATATGAAACGACGGTCTCGTATATATACATACACGTGTGCGTCTAAACAAGAAATTTCCGTTTCAGTTCTTTTGCGGTCCGCCATAATGCAAAAGGTTTTCCGTGTAAGTTATAGTTCCGCTTGGCTTAATGAAGGTTTAAACAATTCGCTCTCCATCTACTGACTCCATTTAATACTCCGCACAGACATATAAATATTCCGATACAGGGCTTACCTTTAACATCAGAAGCTAGAGTTTTTGCTCCAGCTGCAGCACTTTATTTATGGCCATTCAAAGACTACCAGTCATAAAAGTCCTTGTTAGTAAACGCCCCATTAGTATAACTAGTACGATAATTTGCATCGAAAAGTTTTTAACCATCAAAAACCACCCTGTACATTGCATTCATGGCACAAATTCAATTTTCCATTCCGAGATAAGAGTCTCAAAATTTCAATTTAAGCAGCAACTACTAAAATTATAATCGTCTAATGTTAAACAGTTTCTGGTTTAGTGAAGAGAATTAGGTTGGAAGTTGTTAAAACGAGTATTCCGAGATATGGCCATCCATTAAGGTAGGAATGTTTAATTGAGACCGAGATTTCAGGGCATTCAATAAAAGCGATTATTAATAAACTGTTTGATAGAAAACGAAAAGAAGCAATTTTAATACGAGATTCTTTAATTGTATACAACCAAATGGAATTTGATTTTAGATAAGAGGTTACATTTATTTTCCCCCCCAAAAGAAAGACGCCAAAGGAACAGGTGCCAGGCCTTTTTATTATTATTAATTAACGTTATTAATCACTTTATTTTTATTTCTTAGATACGGGCTTTTAGTATAAAAGATTAACCGAGGGAAAAAGTAAATTTGATTTTAATTTAAGAACTTTTTTCGTAATATATTAACGATGGTAATATTATGGCGATACGAAATCTTAATGCACCAGGCTTCTTCTACCTTTAGAAATTTCATTTATACCTGTTACGTATCGAGAAATCTTTCATTTCGTGAAAGAAGTTGTTGTTGCTGTTGTGCCGTATATTCCTCGAGAACAAGACCCAACTTATTACTTACTCTTCGTTTTTCAAAAGGTAATAACAATTATTTCGTTTCCTGATAAGTACGAGCGTCTTTAATGCGTTTTACCTAAACAACCACGAATCGACTTCTTGTAAAAAGCCGAATCCGCTTCAAACTCAAACTCTGTATGTCTCCTACCAAAATGAAATGCGCTCAAAAGTTTCACATTTCAAATAACATATTCTTATCTAGTCTTTTATTATATTTATATTTGCGTCCATTTCTCTCTATCTGCGAGCGTGCTTAGGTATCGTGCCGTATCATTATGCTATTGGCTTAAGACGGCAAAGGAGGAAATAATATAAACGACTTGGAACTGTTTGAAAAGAAGCCAAATAAAAAAAAGTACGAATAAGGAAAGCGAGCCATAAAAGAATGAGGCTAGCGAAATAGAAACAAACAAGTATTACCCGAACAAAACTACCGATATCACTAGTATAAACAGTTTGATGGTGCTATTTTTCTCGTTGCCCGAACTACCTACTCTTGGGAAATCTATACGTATTTAGTTTTTCTCTTTCTCCATCGCATCTTTTCTCTCGCTTTTTTCTGCTCGCTTTTTTGTCGCAGACCAAGGGCGTATCGGCAAATGTGTTGTGACGGCACGGCCAAGCTTTGATCCGTTCCAGATTAACCGGGATGAACGAGATTTATTATGTCATCAGCGTCTTTCCCATCTTTCTTACGTACCTACACACCCCCGCTGGATTATTCAAGTTTAAAATAGGACTCCGATTTCGTGTCTCGTGTCAGGGAAATCGGTTCCATTTCATTAAGTTGGTATAAAGTATGCGGTTTCTTTCCTCCCCCCTTCCGGTTATTTTCTCTTCGTTTAATTTAATTATCTTTTTAGGAAAGGAACGGGACAAAAGAAGAAGAAGAAAAAGCGTAACCCCCGAGTTTCCATATGAAATTAATAAATGGAAAAACCGCGCAAATAATTGAATCCGAACAAATCCCGTTCAATCCCATCTAAATGTAGATACAAAATTTCCAATTTAGATTAGGTTTATAGTTATTTACTTCTTTGTGCTTGCTTCTTTCACGGCCTTAATAAGATATCATTCACAACAAAACCGAAACAAAGAGCGGAACGAAGAAGAAGAAGACGATGGAAAATTGCGAATCTAATTTGAATGATGCCTTTCTCTTCTCTTTTGCTCCCGTTTCAGCCTGAAATTAAATTACCTGAAATTGTACGTACCGAGCTCTCGCTGCGGGCACACGGAAAATAAGTGTAGCAGGTGTAGGTCATTGTACAGTTTCCCGTGTTGTAATGGCGTACGTTTTGTATGTAGTAAAACTGCAATTGGATTTACAAGAGTGGCGGTGGCCACCCTTCGGGCACAAATACACGAATAAATTCGTACATTTCGCAAACACACAATGGGAAACAATTTAGGGGCACATGGGTTGGCGTACAAGTACGTTTTATCCTTTTTACTAGTGGGCACTAATAAATATGAATAGAAGAACTATTCGTGGTACTTTTACAAGAGATACCAGTCATTGTCGTCGTTGAATCATTCGAAATAATAGAATTCGGTGCGCCTAAATAAACATTAAGGACATAAATATACATATTAGCTGTCTGTGGAGATGAGAGAGAGAGAGAGGGAGAGAGAGAGAGAGAGAGAGAGAAAACTGGAATTTTTTATAGATTTTTATTTGTACAGATGGGGATACTTTGATCGATTAGAGAGCGAGCGATGTTTGTCGTCGTTTTTACGGCCGCGAATTAATCGAAGGAGATATGTTTGGATAAAATGATGGTAAATATTTATGTAAAAAATTAGTTACAGCCATTCAATCGTTTACATTCTATTTACCCTTCGAATCTCTCATATCCGTGATACGATGATGGTTTTAATAAACACGTACCTTTTCTTTAAACTCGCATATATTAACAATTTTATCAATCTTTTCCTACCTACTGGTGGAGCATTAATGCCACGACTATATTCTGAAGTATTCTATTTACAATAAATTGTAGTTTCGAACTGTTCTTTCCTTCCTTCCACTAATAATAATACTTTATCTACTACCATTTAAGTTGATAGGCCACTTAAAAAAAGGAACTTTCCCACAACATCCCCCGCAACATATGGCATACGTTCGACTGGAGAGCTATTGTATGCAGTAAATTAAAATTGGTGGAAGGAAAGCAACAACAAAAAAGTAAAATAAAGAATAAAGTGCAAGTTGATGCCACTACCGTCGTCGATGTTGCTGATACCCATCTGGCACTCATTGTAAATAAATAATGCGATTCGATTTGATATTAAAAATAAATCCGTACCATTTTGTGCACTGATTATTACGATGATTCATTTTAGATTATTCTTTTTATTCATTCGGCAAACGGATTCCTTCTGGGCCAATTAACCTTAATAAACGCTCAAAAATTTATCTCGTAATTATGATTTATACATTTCGTAACGGGATATTAATTAAAATCGTGCGAGACAAAGAGCTGTAACGATAATTTATCGGGTTCAATGCGAGTCGATTCGAAACGTTCCTTTTTCGCCCAAATAAAATCATTCGACTAGGTTTCAAGTGTGATTTATCGCCGTCCGGTCCTTGTCTACGTTATTAATAGAATGTTGCATTGGTTGATATTAAAATCGATGTGAAATTCAATTTCATTAATAACCGAACCGTCTTAACGATATTTACTTATTATTATTAAACGTCTCGGTTGAGTGAAGAGGCAATTAAGTGCGCTCGAGACGACAAAGAAGTATTTTCTCTCGCGCTGTCCGTAATGAACGAGTCAATCA
The DNA here is from genome assembly GCA_963695495.1 of Hololepta plana. Classification (NCBI taxonomy): domain Eukaryota; kingdom Metazoa; phylum Arthropoda; class Insecta; order Coleoptera; family Histeridae; genus Hololepta; species Hololepta plana. The sequence continues at coordinate 8,071,962 of OY968837.1, read as the reverse complement.
TTTATTTAAATATGCCGCCAACCCATTTTCATACGTAAATTGCTAATCATCCGCTCGTTATTGAATTTCTTTTTCCACTGCCGTCCTCCCGATAATTAGAGGAAATTTTAAGGGAAATTAAAGTTATCGATTAATAATTAATTCTTGAAGTTCACATACACGCCACACACCATTACTTTACAGAGAACAATAAACCGGGTCCGTTGTTAATTGAATTAATTAAAGTGTAAGTAATTAAGATAATAATTATACGAATAGAGTTCATTAACGTTAATAAGAATGCTATTATTATTATAATAACCATTATTAAAACATGTGGTTAATGTAAACGAATGGAGGATATTGGTACGTTACTTTATTTCGAAATTGATCTAATCACATAAAGTTGATAACGTTAGATTGAAATTGTTTGGCTAGAGCAACTAGCATTGCTCTCGAAACGATCTGTAACATTTCCTATTGCCGGAGCTTATCCAAATGCATGCAGGTACTTCGTTGCTTATATCGATTACATTTAAATAAACCAATAATAAAAGTTACTTTTAACAAATAGCGTTTGTGATAGGAGAGATAACAATAAAGAAAACTTACCAAAGTTATATCGAAGAACAAATTATCCTGCGACGTGAATAAATAAGATTTGAACGACAACAATGATAATCACAATAATAAATAAATCGATAGAAATCATTGTCGAACGAGCCCCAAAAGGAAGAGAGTGAAGAATTTAATAATATTACGAGAAATTTAAATATTATTATTTTCAGTTGAAATTTCTTTCTCACCATTTACATAATTTAACAAAACTCTCACTCCTTCGTTCTTCTTCTATTTTTAAAGAGACAAAATAAGTAAAAAACTATATAATATTCCCATTCAAAATCAAATTAGCACTAAATATACGTTTAACAATAATAATTTATTACTTGTCACACGCTTTTTCCTCTCTTTCACTCTCTCTCTCGCTTTTAACATTTTCCTTTCCCCCTTTGGAAAACATCTTACAAGAGAGATTTTTATCTCGTCTTACACTTTATTATTAACCAAAGACATTTTTTTTTCTCTTTTGGTTAAATGGATTTATATCAAAAAACATTTTCTCTCTTCTAGTCCAAATGCCTTTTCGTTTTCTTGCGACAATAAAACGAAAATTAAAGAGAAAAGAAAAACGACAACAAGTACAAGAGTCATTAATGTCATCTGTCGCTATAGCATTAGCATAATTATTCCGAACGATATCAATCTGTTATTTCCAAAGGAAAACGTAAAAAAATACTCATTTCTCTTTCCTACATTCGTTAAACTTAAACTTGAACATTTTCGAAATTAAAATTGGAAACTCTACGAGTGCAATGAAGGGAATAAGCGAAAAGGGACGAAAAAAGAAATTAAGATTCCTCACTCACGAAATGGAATTCTAATTAAGAAGCTTAGAAGAATGACGACGACTAAGAAGGGATCTTTTAAATGTACATTTAGTACTTTATCCTCTACTCTAATACCTACTACACTATAATATACCTTTTCCCTTCGCTCCCAATATCAAACCGGTCCCTTTCATCATCGTCATCATCAAAGCGACGATAAGAAAACGTTTTGCAAAAAGAAATCACGGAATAATAAGAAACGAGAGAATAAGTTTGAAGGAGGACTTATCGTTTTCGAGATTATTAACAATTTAATATTGCAAACTTTTATAAAGTAGTCGAGATCAAAAGAATATTAATAATGCAGGCAATAGAGCCAGGTATTATTATTATCGGTGTTACGGCTGCTAAGGTAGATAATATTAAATAATATCAACGGTAGTAAACGAGCCCTAAATGTAATAAATATTCTTGCTTTCCTCAGCTATTTAAACGCTCATTCCAAACGACATGAAACGTAATAAGAAATATCTCGATTTTTTCATCAGAATTAATTAGATCACAAACGAATATCACATCGTAGATTTCCAGATCTTTACTAGTAGCTTGTTTGTTCTGTTCAAGTATCCACAAAGAAAAAGGAAATCTTTTCTTGAATCTCGTACAATCGATGCGGATAAACTGCCTACAATCTGGTTACTGCTGCTGCCATTTGAAAGGAAATAAAAAATAATAAACGAAAGGTACGTGAGATAAGCATCGCTAATTAGCCGGAATAAAATAGGGTGGATACGTATGTGTATAAACTGTTGTCGTACTTTTTTCCTTGGATTACATGTCATTGCAAAAAAGCAAATTTGTCCGAGAGACTGGTTGCTTAAACGAAGGCATAATAATAACGAACCAGAGAATGAAAAAAAGAGAAATAAAAATATAGAAAGAAACTGGGAATAATGAACGGTCGTGAAAGACATTCTCACGTATAGATTAAATACGATAAGTTGTAATGTACAATGATATGGATTATTATTGTTAATAATATTAAATGGAATATTGTAAGCACGTATACGTATACGAATATAACTTTTTTTCCGTTGCTTAAAAAGTCAGATTTATCAACTTTATATTTCTTTTCTTCTCGTTATTTATGCATTTATATCCAGACAAATTACTTCTTACCGAAAAAAAACGAGCAATTTATTTCTGTTTGTAACAATAGTTGTGCAATTTGTAAAAGAGTTTCAATTTTCCTCTCGTACGTAATGGAATTTATGTTATTTAATCAAACGTAATTACGCGTAAAAAATAATTGGCAAGGATTATTAAATACGAAAAGAACAATTTAAAAATAATACTTTTTGTTAATTAGCGTATGAGAGACGACGCGGCATCAACTTCGATTTCTTTGCGCCATGAACAACTTTTTAAATTATAAAAAAAATTAAACTTTCAACTCGAATCTTTCCCGTCAAACTCCGAAAGTAATCCCTCAACTTCCACGTTATACGAATAGAAGAACGCAAATCGAATCAAAAGTTTTATAAAATTATACTCGCGCGCATACGCCCGTATATCACGAAGGAATTAACTGCATCTGTTCATTTTCAGTTGCATCATCATCATTATTATCGTCGTTATCTGTGCATATGCAATATCAGCATCGTTCATTTGAAACTCGGAATTTCGTTTACCTTAATGCCCATTATATAACGTTAATATCGGATATCATTCATAGGAACGCACAAGAGGGGCAACGACAGCAAAAAAGGATATAAACTAAAAATGATGCAGCAGTAAAAATATGTTATTCCCTATTAGTAACGTGAAACCGTGTATCGAGGAAGAAACAAAAATAGTTCATTAAAAACGTACCACGTAGCCAATTAGTGTCTGAATAACAAACGTGGAAGACCCAAAAAAAAAGCAGACCGAACGAATTCAGAAATTTAATATTTTGCATATCATCCGCACGAAAAAGGAAAACAAGCATCATCTGCACGTGACCACATTTAAACTATACTTTGGGTCTTCCTTCGCTGCATTCGACGCATTTTCGCAGGAACAAGACTCGTTTCCTCCTACAAATTCTTGTTGGAATTTCTTTTGCCTTTTCTACAGAGGGCATTATTTCATAACCGTTAATCAACGTTTAAAGGGCCCATTGATGGTAAACGGACGCGGATTAATTCGTACTGCCCACCGGCAGCTGGATACGATTTCGTGTACACGTGACGAGGTAATTATCGGGAGTGTTGCGAATCGAATATGTGTAGCATTTGTAATATTGCCGGTACAAAGACACAGAGGTGGGTACGTTCCTCTCTATGCGAATGCCGATTATAATACGTGCACGCACGCCTATGAATGGATTTCGCTCATCAAACACCAGCTGTGCTCCAATCATAGAAACTGTATAATCCACGTTAAAATGAATACGTATTTCTGGGGAATAGCGGGGTTTATGGGATGTGTGCAAATCGATTTCCATATCGAAAATCTAATACGTTTCCACGTTACGTACACCGAAAACAACGACTTCCGTACGTTTCGCCGCTTTTGTTATTGTTATTGCTCGCGATATGGCAGGCGAAACTTCTCGCTTAATACCGAAAAAGTCGAATTGCAACGGTTTGACAAATTTTCTTATACGATTAGTTTTCGATTTGTGCCGAACGCTTGGAGCAAATCAATACAGACGTTTCGCGAAGTAAATATTTCGGATAATTTGCTTAAACTCAATATGCTATTATCCCTTTTCAATGCTTATCGTATAGGTATAAGTAAGTGGATATAAAGTTGCTGATAATCTTTAGGGAGCCATAAAACATGTGCCTACATCGTATACGAAAGAGAATCTCCCTATACCTTCCATCATAAAGTTATCAAAGTATGAATATAATAAAAGCATCGGACGTCGAAGCTGCAGTCCAACGCGTTGTGTATGTGCCAGAGAAATGGACGAATAACTGTCACGTGGCATGAAATAATAATAATGGAAAAGAAATCTCTTCGTGTAGTTCTGCTTTCTTTTTATGACGTTGAAGTAGTCTTTTATATTTTATCAAAGCCATTGTTATCGACAGAAAGCTCTTTGTCATCCGTTCGACCCTAGTATTGCTACCATTTACCCGACTGCAAGGGCGATGTTAGGTAGAAAGCGAATTATGTCCTCGTATAACTGGACTCTTATACATTTCCTTCTATGCGATATTTTATTCATTCGAATGCTGGTTCCTTAACAAGGATAATAAAAGTTGGAGAAAAACTGAAACTAACGCAGCGCCGCCGAAACTTAAAGATTTCCTTCGAAATCGAAATTGATTTATAATGTCTTCCCATCGTCATTATTATTTGCCGGTAATAATTCGTCGTTGAAATATGTGAATTATTATTCGGGCGTCTCTTACTTACTTCCTTTCCCTTTCGCCACTTTCCTTGGAAGACAACTTATAAATTATTTAACACTCATTTTTCATTTACGTTATCTTAAGCGTAATCGAAAGTACAATAATAATACGTTCATAATAACGACATAAATTTTCTAATCCAATAAATTTTAATATCGGATAGGATGGCAAAAAAAAGAAAAATGAAAACAGTAAGTAGGAGGCAAAAGTAAGGAGCAAAGCAGACGATCAATCCTCGTTTTCTATCTGATGGCTTCGTTTTATTGCACCGTTGTCCATGATGCATTTATTTCGTATGAAAAACGAACGAAGGCAATCGTTTAATATGAATTTATATGGAAGTAAAATTTAACATATAAATTCACTAAAGGCCCGATGGGATTGGTTCTTGATATACCTCATTTCATTATAATCGTAAATTACTAAACGATTATACTGAACGTAGACATTTAATGATCTGAGAAACGTATTTACGCAAAACGGTCCCAAAAACAACACAAAACCATCTGAAGGATTTGTTAAATTTTAAAATGGCAACAATTAGAATATTGGGGGCAGAAATTCGCAATTAACAGTTCTTAGAAACTCTCAATAATTGTCTGCAATCACTCTGTATACGTTTGTGTATATTTATAGATTGGCGTTTAAAGCCTTCTCGCATCTCTCTTCATCTTGCTCTTTCTGTAATAATCACTCCTTACCTTTTTATTTATTATAATGTTTTACCATCATTTCTTTTATTACGTACGTGGGCTAGCCTTTCAATGCATTCTTTTTCGTTCTTCTTCATCTGGTAGAAGATTATTCAACGGTAACCAGTACATATCATTACCAAACAATAATCGATAAAGTGAAAAGGGAAATGAATAGGATAAGGAATAAATAAGTGAATGGTAGTGCTTAGAATCTTAATGCTACTCCCGATTTTTCTTTTACTACTTTAAGAGAAACCTTCAATTATATTAGGCACACGAAGAAGAAGAATCTATCTAAAAAACACGCAAGGATTTTCATAACGATCTCTCTTCATCTATAAAATAATATTGAATGGATCATTATTAAGTTTTTTTATATAAAGTATTCTTCGATTTATTGTAATAATCGTACGTGGTAAAGCAAAGAAGTCCCTACCAAAAAAAGTATGTTGAAACGTTGATGAAAGAGCCAACGAATAATTGTTATGAACGTTAACAAAATTCGATACGCCCAATTTCCTATGAACATGAACGAAAATGGAATTTCCCATTTAATAATGTCCATACGGTTAAAGAGATTAATTTCGTTTCTCTCTCGTTTATTCTGATGTCTCTCGGGCGATTATCGTTTTGAGGGAAACTTTTTACTTTTTGAAAATTAATAAAATATCACAGAGATACGTGCATGACGCGATTAAAAAAATTATATGAATTCCTCTTCATTTTTGTTGTTGTGATTGGGAGGACACTTGAACCTAAGGGAAATGCGCAGCTGTTTTTTTTTGTTCGGTTAAAAAGGCCAATGAGAATAATAATATGTACAATCGTTTTTTATCCAGATTTATTGCCCCGTTCATTTTTAATAATCTATTTCGAACGAGTAGAAAGAGAAGAAAAAAATGTTTTAAATTAATTTGATCGACAATAACGAGCGGAATGTTCAAATGGAACAATGGGCGAAAGTAAACGCGTTTTTATGGCGTTAATTTAAACTATTTCATTGAATTGCACTTGATTGCGTTTCAGGCATAGCGTTCATATTAAATCTTCTCGATAAAATGTGTTTCCATTTTATTGAGGAACTTTCTTAAAACAAATATTGCAATTAATCAAATCGCATCTAATATTTTTAACCCTTTAAACCAAACGAGCAAAAAATGCGTTTTGATTTACGACGGCAATTTAATTGGGCAAGCGATTTTAATAATTTCCCGTTGTTTTCGGTGGAACTTACTTAATTATCCGAATCCGTTTACCCGTGTTTCCATCTTTTCTTAGCCGCTCTTGTTTTCTTTCGCTGCCAAGTAATTTTCCACGGAAAGTAACGGAAATATTAACTAGTTTTAAAGCATCTCGTAAATTTTAACGGGAAACGACCGTGGAAAAGTCGTCTACGGAATTTAAAGAGTTTTCGCTCGTTCGGTTGTTGTTGTCGTTAGTCTTAAATTTTAATTATAGATATATAAGTGTTATAATTTCGGGTTGAGAGAGAAGTAAGAACCGAAACGCGGAAATTTCCTTACGGAATCGTTAAACTTATTAAATATTTTAAACGAATTTAGATTTATACGATTGCGTAAAATGAAAAGTGAAGTGAAAAGTTGGTGGAAAAGGGGGGACCGTGGCGGAAGAAATGTGTTAAACGTATACAAGAAAATCGAGGGAGACCAGAAAATAATTAAGTTCGTTAAACGCCATTTCCTCATTGTGTCCCGGTTTTCGTTTCTTTTTTTTGCGGAGAATTCGCGAAAGTACATTAGCACTTAATTTTCGCCAAGTTACCCATACAAATCTAATTTATTTACACCAGTCATTAGGAGTTGAATTATATTATTTGCCCCACAAGGAGGAAGAATCTAGGAAAGAGTGAGCGAGCGCGAACATCGAAGGGAGTTAGAAAACGTGCACGAATTGGACGAAGGCGAATTAATAACAACGTCAAAATGAAAGGGGTTGGCATTTTCATATTAGCCCAAAATTAAACGTGTACAAACTGAAGCGAACCGAAAGGGGTCGGATTATTCGCAATGGGTTCGGTAACTGTTTGCAATTTTAACGTCAACTTTAGCACCATAAAAAAGCAGCTGTCTTTCTTAAAGCACGCCGCAAAAAAAAAAGCAACAACTAAACATGTTGATTTACGTCACGTTTTAATTGACTGACTAAATTAATCCGAGAAATTTTACAACTTTAACAAGGAACGGCGTTAATAAATAACCGAAAAAAAATATATAAATTGATATTGGCGTATGACAGTGGTGAATGGAGCTTGCTATTTTCGCTTTTTTTGCGAATAAAAAAAGGATAGGAAAAGAATTCACGCTCTTTATAATCAAAGGAACGGATCTGACGTTATTCGTTCCCTCATGTGTATTTAATAATCGGACATGAATAAGTGGTTTTCATGAATAAAATTCCTCTTCTGTTCGTTTATTTCTTTTTCCACGATCATCATCTTCTTTTCTCCGTCATCGTCTGATTCAATTTATTAAATTCATGTAGTCCCATATCTACACTACAATTCATATAAAACGGCGACGGTCGTAATAATCAATTATCGTGGAACCGTATTCCGACAAGCGGATCACATACAACAAAAAAAGAGAAATAGTTAACACCTACTCGCGCTCTTTTGTACTGTCGACAACGGAAAAGAAGTCGGCGACAATGACGATGATGACGGCGACTACGACTACAAATTTTCCTTTCATTTTACATTTTTATAATTCAGTCTCGTCTTTTTTATCTGCTAGTAACCCTCCGTGAAATGTATAACGAAATTTTGAATTATTACCAGAAACGTATCCGAATTAAATATTTCACGCTAATTTGATCCGTCCCTAAGGCGCAAGAGTAAACGAGATAAAAGAGTGGACGTTGATTAATTTTAATAAGGTTGTCGGCGGCCCCAGAAATGAATTCTTCGGGGGGGAAAAGGGCAACACATGCTCCTTTCTCAATTACTCGTCATCGCTTTTCTATTGTGCCATCGGAATGCAATTATTAAATTGCAAGTTTTAATGGAATTGTGTCGTATTTAACATATCATGTCGCCGTCTAAAGTGACCGATTTAATACGTACTTGGAATATTTTAATTGTGCATACGAAAGAAGGCACGGCCGCATTCCGTTTCTTGCGATTTTTAATTGTTTTCGGAAATTATTTTCTTATGTTAAACAATTTGCGCAAGTTCTTGCAAAATTGAAAAATGTATCATTTTAATCGTTCCTCTTCATGATTTCTTCTGTGCGGATAAATGGGAAGCTTACAAACAAAAAAGATTCATTTTCGCTTTTAATTATGATTTATTTATTTAATTTTATACAGGATATGTACAAAGGTAAAAATAATATCGGGTTCTCTTTCGTCGCTTATTACTATTTCGCTTTCGATGATGATCTTCTAACAGCTCTGGCAAATAATGATGAAAATAATTATTTACATTCAATTAATTGTTCACTTTTAATTATTATTATCATTACCTTACCAACTAATTAGTACCACGCAACGTGACAGATTGTCTTATACATATTCATATATATATATATAGAGTATATTATAAAAATTATCGTAAGCAAATAATTTACAAACAAAATATTATTTAAATCAATTGCAAGTATGAATTTCGTTTGAAAAATACATATCTTCTAGTAATTAATCCATATTTAAACGCAATACTATTTGGTAATTCGTCAGCCTTATAAGTTCGTTGAATGTTGCCATCGATGAAAACAATAGGAAACAATGTTAACTCGACATTAAATCTCTCGTTTCTTTCGCCCAACAGGTTTCATTAATTACGAATCCATTTTTAATTAAAATTGGAAAACTGATTTTAATTAAACGGCAGTTTTGTTAATTAATCTCGCAAAATCTAATTATAAAACTGGACTAGGAGAGCGAAAGTAACTTACATCCCAATTGGAAAATTCGTTACGCTTTACCATCGGCAACACGAGCCCTTATTCATACGTTCTATCATCAGCATCATTATTAATAATAAATTATCACAGTTATGGTCCGACATACGTTCGATTGTTGTTCGACACGAACCGCGGCTGCCGGCTCAATCGCACGGGCGGCGGCGTCGATAACGGCGGCGGCGGCGGCACGAAACCGGTATTGCAAATTTCCGTGGCCGCATAGTAACGTTCCGGCGGCGGCGGAACCGGCGGCGGTTTCGGGAACAAACTTTGCAACGTCGGCGCGTTACGCGGCGTCTGCGTCTGCTGCAACGGCACCGCGTACTCCGGATCGCGCACGTCCGCGTACTCGGAACTTCCGGGCAACCGGCCGAGACTCGGTTCCCTGTACAGCGCCGCTTTGTCCGGTATTTGCGACGGGCGCGGCGACGATTTGTACCGTCGCTGCTGTATGACGATGAAGGCGACGGCGGCGACCATGAGCACGGCCAACACGGTCAATAGACCGACGACGACGCCCAAGTACTGGCCCAAACCGGACGGCGTGTTCACCGCGCTGACGACGTTCTTGTTTTCGCTGTTACCGCCCGGCGTGGCGATTTGGTCCTTCTGCAACGGCGGCGCCGACTCCTCGACGTCCGGCTCCTCCTCGGTGAAGTTCCCGTTGACCACCGCCGAATCGAACGTGATCTCGCTCAGTAGCATCCAACGCGACGCGAAGTACAACTGCAACTTGACGAACCGCCCGACGCGATGGTGCAACTTAATCGAGACGTTGCGCGCGTTCTCGAAGATGCGATCCTCGATGTAGTCGTACGTGATCGGCTCGCCCTTGTACCGCTTGCCGCCGACGCTGAACGAGACCTTCGCCTCGCCGAACACCTGCACGTCCTTCGTGAACTGATTGTTGCAGTAGAGATGGACGGCCGAGAACTCGCGCACCTTGTCGAACTCGAACGTGATCTCGATCGGTCGATTCTCGCGCGTGTCGTTCTTCCAGCCGACCCAGCCCTGCACGCTGTGCTCGTAGAAGGCGGTCTTCAGGTCCTCCGGGGCGACGCGGGCGTCCGTCAATTGGCCGAGGCCGTAGAACAATTTCTCGCCGTCCCAGTGGCCGTCGTACGTCGTATCGTAAAACTCCCAATTCGTGCCGCGCTTGTCGCCTTGCGGCATCGAGTAGCTCACGATGCCGTCCGTCCATCGGCATCCGTACAATTCGACGCGCATGCACACCGTCCTCTTGTGGTAACTGTACGGCATGAAGCGAACTTTGCTGGCCATTATCGGCGGGTCGAGCTGTCGCTTCGATTCTAAGTAAGTGTTGATGTTGCCCTTGATCACCTCCTCGCCTACGTGGTTCCGGTAGCGTATCCATTTGGATAGACGCGGTCGCCAGTATTCGAGCATGTAGGCTTCGGCGTATTCGACACCCTGCCCGTTACCGAAGCGTCCCTGCGTACCGGCGGCCGTGATCATGTGCACGGCGTGCAAATCGATCTGGAGCCATTCCTTCGATTCGATGGTCGCCGGCGTCTGGGGACACCAAGCGCCGCCGTTCAACTCGGTCCTAACCCTTTAAGGAAATGCGAAACAAAAAGAGAAAAGGTGATGTTTAACGTATTACTACTACATTACGTCGCGGTAATTTGAGTTTATGCGAGCGCAGAAGAGGAGAATTCGCAATTTAATAATGGCATTTCGCAACAAATAATATCATTTTGTTACGGTTTCTCTTTTTCGTTATATTACCTTCCGTGCTGGGGACCGACGTTTCCGCTATCAAATGACGAACTCGCTGTAATATCCTCGTCTCTAATATTACCGTTTTCCATACCCAGCGGAGCGATGCATTGCGCTGAGGAGGAAAAGAGAAAGAATGAGCGAGAGAGAAAGAAGGAGAGCGCGAGCAAAAAAAAAATGTAAAGAAGGAAACGTAAACTTTTTCAATAAACTGCAACGTTACGGGGTTAAAAGTAAACAAATAAAAATCTCATTTCATTTCGGCCCTAAAGCTAGATAGAGTCGGCGTTGCGCTTTTCCACTATTGCTACCTCGGTCTTTTTTTCCTTCATACCGACAATTCTCTCTTCAACTTCGTTTTTTATTTTTCTCCATCCACTAATATTGTAAAATGCTAATACAAGGCCTTTTATTAAAGACCGTTCGCACGGCAACAGTAAAAAAAACACGCACACAGGGAGCGCGAGTGGAAAAGAGCACGAAAATGAAAGTTTGCAATTGGAAATTTGTTCGAGCATTTAGTTTATTCTACTGGACGCAAATCGTTAGTTAATTGCAAACCTTCACTATTATTCTCGCGTAATTTTTTTTTTGCTTTTCTCATTAAACCTTCGATTTAAACTCGCATTGCACTTACAAGGATCGATTGATGCTACGGTTATTATCGAAGGAGCTAATAAGAGCGTTGTTAATAATACCGATATCCTCTTCATTATTTCGTAGGGCGTCACTACGTTCTCATGATTCCTGCAAAAAAAAGAATTATTATTATTATTGCATGCTGCCGTCTTAATTAAGGAAATTTAATATCGAAACGTTTCCTAATGAAATTGAAAATGTACAAAATTGAATTCCACGTGGAAACCTTGTAAAGTCTATTATTTATAATACGAGGGTAAGTAGTACGTACTTCATTATGTTTGCGAGTGAAACAAGCAAACGGGAGGAAAAAGCTGGCAGCAAGGGAAACGGGCAAAGGGTATACGTTAACCATTTGAGCATCGGGGAGAACGAAGATGATGATGATGAGTGGTAACATCGTTTGATCGTGCAACCGTTAATAATGCTTTACGACAGTTCGCTATACATTTGATACTTCCTGTCTATCTGTGTTATATTTAAAAAAGCGAACTTTTTAATGCACGCGGATTGCTTATAAAAGGCACTAATTTAATCGCAAGAATATAAAACGTGATGGCAATCATTAATATAACCAAGGGAAGTGAAAATTAATCGATTTATTTTGATGAGCTGCATCAACGAAGAAATCAATTACCGATTTGCAAAGAACGCGAGGCAATAATGAGCTATTTTATTGCTAATCAAATCAAACAATGGAACGTGTTAAATAACAAAATCTAAATTTAATTATCGTTCTGCGGTGGGTCTGCGAGACGTGATTAAAATTATTAACGTTCAATGCGCCGCAGAGGGACAAAAAGGTGGAAAGAATGTTGAATGGGAGAAGCGAAAAAGAAGAAAATCGTACATAATAATGCGAACATTTACCGAAACCGTTTATATTACCAACAATTATTGTGAGCACGTGCGTACCATATGAAAATTTCTCGATGGAACGTGGGGCGTAGAAGAGAAAGTGTATGAATGGAAAAAGAGAGAAGAAGAAGAAAGATGAAGGAGGTGGAGAACAGTAGTAATGATGATGATGGCAGAAGCAGTAACATTTTCTTATGTAAAGAATGCCATTTTAAAACTGTCACTTTGTACGCCTTATCCTTAAATTATGCCCTCTTAAAAAAGATTCCTTCACGAAAATAATTATTTCTTCTGTTTCCTCTTATTCCCTTCTTTGTCGCCCGTGCAAATGGAACATTTTCGAAACGTTTAAAACGTCTCAGAACGCGCCAGATGGAAATAATTGCCATTTAACTTTTCCCTGACAGTTTTTCAATATTTTGTCCCGTCCATTATTAAAATTAAAAGCTAAGTTTACATGCTGCCCCACATTCATTGACTAGCAATCTCACGATAATTTAGAGCTTTTGAAAGGAACGATTTTCCTCCAACATTATCGTAAATTTAGGTCGAGAATTTCTCGCTCGCCACATTCAACGTTCCTTATCAAATAATTGCAGTTGAAATGGTAATAATAAAGAAGTGGACAAAAAGGATCTTTTTTCTTGTTGTTGTTGTATATGAATAATTACAAAAATAAATTAAATCTTTTCTCGTTCGCCACCGTCAACGACAGCTGTGCCCTTTTCTTCTGACTGACTGAATGCACGGCTGACGCGCCTTCAAACAGTCGACCGCCTTTATAAATACTTCTTCTTTTTTAATTTTCCCAATTGATAACATCGCGTTCATGTTTTGAATGAAGGGGATGAAGAATTCAAGAGAAAGAGAGAGAGAGAGAGAGAGGAAAGAAAGAGACCGGCCAATTTGTTACATGTCGATGACTGAATAATCTTGATGGAGAGTTTTGATGAGGTTGGTAAAACGAAACCGATACAGTACATTGAGAATCGTAACCAACAAGAAGAACGCAGAATAAAGAGCTTCTGGTAGCGGTTACTCATTTTTCATTTACAGACGATTTCATTTTCATAATAAACTTCATACAGTCTGTACTGGAAAACGTATTTAAAGACGGCGAAGATTAACTAATAACTATATTTATTACTAAATTGATTTAGATCCTTTCTCCATTTGGCGGTCTTCGTTTAGTCTAAACATAATCTAAAAATAACGAACGATACACCTAATTTTATTATCATCATAATAGCTATTAGATGCGGGCAGTTGCGGTCAGAATCGAAAAAAAAAAGAACAGATCCGCTCACTTAAATATTACAACGCTGACGTCTTTAAGGATTCATTTATATTAATTTAAATGTGGCTTTAATTGATTAAAAGCCATTCCTGTTATGAAGATAGGAGTACACGAAGTTGTCTGCTCAAATACTGAGCGAGCGAGAGACTTTGAATTGTTTAACTTACAAAACGGTTTATTTCTTGACGATGATATTAATCATCGTCTCGTCGATTTGCAAACGATACGATTGAATGGAATAATAATTATTATTACACGATCGTATAGGAAAGAAAGAAAATTTCTATACGCTTATAAGAGATTATCTACTTCATTTGGCCTTCGTCATCATTTACACCGTCACATTCGAGAGATCTATCATCATAAATCTTTCGTTTTTATAATGCCTCGTCTGTCTCTCTTCCTCTCTTGCGCCTCTTAAGAAGAAAAGCCACTCGTCAGTTGTCAAAGGGTATGAATAAGAAAGATTTTAACGTATACAAGAAAATCAATAATTATCGAAAATTGAAGTACATTAATCACGATTGAAAGCATTCAATTTAGTAAGAAGAAAAGCCCAAAATAAAATGGAGAAAAGAAAGTAACAACGTTCGTTAAATTTGATTTTTTTTTCTTTCCCAACGCGTCGTCCTTTAGAGGAAGCAAAACGAAATTTGTTTATTCACCGCGACCCATTGAAACGTAATAAATAAATTTAATTAACAGATATCGATGGTTCCTTAATTAAACAGCTAAAGTTCTTAAGCTGAGATTGGCCTCTTATTTCTTTAGTTAATCAGCAAATCACCTGCGAGCCGGTTGGAAAATAAATTAGTCGATAATTAATCAGCATATTATGCGATGAAACACATAATTTCATTCCTTACTCTACTTATTTATTGCCGGCGTTCCTGGTCAGATCGGATTTCTTTATTGGCCGAATAACAACGCCACGCAGCTTCTGGTTATCGTTACTTCTCATCGAACCATTATTTATCGGTACCATAATAAAAGAGTATCAAATGAAAAGTACCTTTTCAATAGTTACTTCTTTCTCTTTTACCTTTTGCTTTGATTCCTCTTTATGTTTTACTTCTTTTCTGTTCGTCGTCGTCGTTGTTGTTGTCGGGAGGCGAACCCTTTAAGAATTTATTGGTGCAGCCCCGACGTTCAACGATACCAATCGATAAAGTATAATAATAATAAGAGATGTTGAGAAAGGTACGCTTATAAGAAGACAGAAAAAACGAAATTATGTACGGAGGCGGATTTTTCAAATTACTAACAACCGTTAATGTTCTGTTATAATATTTAAACGTTGACCTTTTAGTTTATTACACCCGTTCTTCGTCTTGCTTTTAATTCGGTATTAATGGAGCAGAATATAACGACTTTCGTATTTTTCTTCACAAAAAAAGTTATTCTTCGGCAAAAAGTTATCCTTCAGTTTCAAGGCTCCGAAGATTCGATCAAAAAAAAAACAAAGGGATAGACAGGATTGAAGATAGTTAATGGTTAACATGTAACTCGTGTAAATTATGGTATAAAATATGTCGACAGCATAAATAAAACGACCCAAAAAGAGAACAACATGGGGCTCGTTCATCTCATCGTTTCTTCATCTGCCCATTTTTCTTCTTGTTTAACCAAAACATTGTATAAAATTACCACAAAGCAACAGAAGACGAACGAGAGAGTGAGAGAGGGCGATTGCGAGACGTAACCGTTTTATTATATACAACACATATCCCCTGGTTCCGTTGCGAAATGATCATTTCTCAAAACTTCTCCCTTTTTATTTATGTATTTGCCAGACATTAATGGGGATAGACGGGAATAAGAGCGTAATATGTATCAGTCAAAGAGCGGATATTATTTCTACTTCATGCATTCAAATTGTTCAATATACACGGGGCCGACAAAAATTATCGTTGCAATTTGTTGACGTCGTCGCCGTAGTTTTTCGATAGTAAACTCTTTAAATTTACATAATATAATCGTAAGTCAAAGTGATATTATTAAATCCATCAGAAAAAAAGCCTTGACGAATCTATTAGATCGAGAGGAACGACACAATTTAATCGATTCAATTTCGGTCCCTATGTTATAGTTTCCTCGAATGAAGAATTAGTAGATTAAAGGAAATATTAACGTCAATTGATTAATCTCTTAATTACGACTTCCTTTACCCTAATTTAATATTCTATTTCTTTCGTTGTTGTTCTCGGAACATAATTCTAGCTTAACCAGATCCTCTTCACATAAGTAACGCATGAGGAAAAAGCCTAGTGGCGTAGTTGTAAAAGTTTGCAAACCCTTCCCAAAAGAAAAACCTCTTTTCCTGATTGCCCTTTTTTTCTTCTATCAAAGTTAAAGCACCGATGTTACCACTACCCAACTTCTTCTGCACTTATTTCGGTCTCTTTTAAAACGTTGGAGAAATTCGTCGTACTTTTCCTTTTCTGACGAGTTTCTTTTGCCATTTTCCTGCCCGTAGAAATTCGTACAAGAAAACTAACTTAATGTCATACCGAAATATACAAAGTCAAGCATTTTCTTTCATGCCATACATCTACTGGCTGTTGGCAACGTTATAAAAGTTGCCGATACATGCAAAAGAAAGAACATTTTATATACGTACGTAGGTGGTGGTGGTGGTAGTAGTAGATAGAAGTTGATTTTAATGTTGCCTTAAAATGGCATCAAACTTTTTCTTTCCTTTTTCTTCGCCGGTTGAAAATGCAACCGACTTACATTGTCTGTCTTAACATTGACAGTAAACCGCCGAAGGAACGATAGTCAGTTAGTTATCTTTGATTTATGTTAAACAGGTAGTTAGTTTCAATGAAAAAAAAATATATAACGAAGTATACGAACATGACAATTAAAAAGCTATCCAAAACGAATTGCTCTAAGAAGTGTATACCTGGGTACACCGAAATGACAATAAAGGTAAAATGGAAACAAAATGAAGTTGGTGAATGCAAAGGAAAACTTTTTTGTTTTACGAAGGGAAGCACATAAAAAAGACAACAGGAGTTGTTTCCATTAAAGAAACGTTAACCATTTAACTTAAAGTATTTTTACAACGCGAGTAACATTATACGTCTTGTATATTTTTATACGGTGATAATTAACACTAAACCCTCCCCCCGCCGGCTTTATTATTATTATTATTATTAGATAAGTAGTTGGAAACTGACTTTAAGCCGGATTGTTTACGGCGTGAAGGACCAGGGCAAAGAGAGGCGGAGATGAGAAAACGATGTCGTAAAAACGTACCCTTAATATGTCTAGCACCTGTTGCCAACCGAGTGCCCTTTTTCTCTTCTTGCTTTGAGAAAATTGTTCCTCCATAATGGACCAACATCCATTTCGACCAAACTTTTCTATTCAATCGAAAGTCATTGCGATTCGCAAACGTTTATGATTGCCATCAATCTGCGAGCGATTTGCGCGTGAAACGGATTAACATTAATTTCTGATAAGTGCAGGCAATTTGTTTCTGCAAACGGTTACCTGCGAGGCATCTTAACGTGATTGTTTACGGTTGCATTTAGCATTTAGCGTAATCTTAATCGTATAATTTTGCTACAGCACCATCTTCTGCTTAATTGTCCTTAACAAATTACAGGAAGCGTTCGTGCCGCGCGCATACAGCTAACGTATAATTATCATAATCAATCACAGACCAATTTTGTAAAGGAAATTATTAACAATTATGTTATAACGTGCCGCTAAGCAAACGACAAACGGCTCGGATTAACGTTAATCTCGACCTCCTTTTTTCCTTCGTCGATCTGTTTGGTAAATATTTTGAAATAAATTAGTCCCTAAACACACATTTACCAAACCAACGGGCCTCTTCTAAGAATTCATCAAACGAAGGGAAAATATGAAATTAGTGGGCGAGAAAGAGCGAGAGGTATCGTAAATCGTCCTTTTTTCGTGTAGTGTTTATCCACAAAAAACCTGACGAAATATGAAATTTATCGTATGTTTAGATTGATGTATCTCCATGCAATAAATATAATGCAGCTGGAGTATGTTTGTTTCAACGAAAATGTATTCCTCAAACAACAAAGCCAGTGAAATTTCGACTAAGTAACTTAAATGTTAAAAGGGGGAAAAATGTAACAAACGACCCCCTTCATTAATATCGAGGTCTGCTCTTTAAAGTGGAAGCCCCCGAAAGGGAAGAAATTTTAAGGGAGAGCACAAGAAAGACGGCGATAACTTTAAGGTACATTCGGTCATATCGAATTTCTTAACGATCCCCTCATCAACATTTTTTCTCGATCGTTTTTACAAAACCGCTTACGAGTCTTCCTATCTCGTTTTACACAAACATCCTTAAAACTTTCGACCGTGTAAATAAACGGTGACATATTTACGAGTACTTTGCGTTTAAATAATATCGAACCGACGAAACGGAGAAAGAGAGAAATAATAAGAGTAAATAATTCTTTGGTTAAGTAGAAAAATGGTTTAAGTGTGTGTATCTATCTTCTGCGGGTACCGGTGAGATAGAAGACTATTTAAATTGGGGGGCAAAAAGAAACGAGTTTAAAGGAGACATGAAAATAAAGAGGAAATTATAGGAGAACGTATAAGAGAAAAATAATATTTCAATAGTCTCGTTTACGACATCATAAATATCAACGAACCTGCTGAATATATCGTCGCATCGACCGAAAAAGAATGGAACGATTCAAGAAAAGAAAGGAATGAGAATAGATTTTATACTTCCATTCTTTATGAATTCTGTACGGATTCAGTCTCATTAATAACCAAAGTAGGAGAGAAGATGAGAACAATTGGAAAAAAACTTTACTACTCTGGATGCCAACTTTTAGTTGCCTAATGAGAATCTCCTTGCTTGAACTCACCTTAATAATCGCAGAAATCGATTTTAAAAATCATTCTTTTATAAAAGCAAGTCAACCAACGTGTCCAGTGGGTAAAATGGTCAAATGAGGATTAGGTTCATCTCAGAGTGTCCTCCTCTTCACACGGACCGAACGCTAATTCGTGTAGGATTCGCATTGCGAAAGGGTCATAGAGCCCCTCAACTAAACTGATTTTAAGCGAATTTACGTAATTCACAAAGTACGTTCAAAATGTAATAGACGCCAGCCACGTTCGTTGATCAAAGAGAAGAGAGTGAACTCCATTGATAGAATTGCAAAAGAAAAGAATTAATGACGAGGGGAAAAATTGGCTTGAAATGATGGTAACCTAATTAGCGAATCGATAAATTACGTCGCGTGTAATATTTCTTATCTCCGTTTCCTCGATTTAAACTTCTTTTACAAGCAACAAAAATGCATTAGAACATAAAAAATGTACTGTAAACGAGGTTAAATGTTATCACAAATGAAACGGAAACTAAACAGAATTTGCATGAACCGGTTTATAGTGAAAATGTTAATTTCGCTTAATTATGAAATTGCGTTTTCCTCTTTCTTTGCGAGACGCAACACACGCGAATTTTAAATTTTCAACTCTCGTCAGAGAGCTCCGCCGAAAAAGGAGAAGAACACGTGAACAAACTACAACGAGAGATCGCCTCGAGCATGAAAACAAGTTGCTTCAAACGCAACGTGGTTATAATGTAAAAAGAAATTGCTTGGTTGAGAAGAAGAATTAACGTTTCAAAGATGAAATGTGCAATCAAAAAGAAAAAGGAAAAACGCGTCGTTACAATCCCTGTTATTTCTTTTCTCTTATACATTATTATTATCCCTGTTAAACATTTGTCACGCACGATTCCGTTTACTTATTCTTTTTTTTTCATAATCTTCAGTGTTCTTTTCTGCATTGTGCGTATGTGCAAATGAA
The DNA here is from genome assembly GCA_963695495.1 of Hololepta plana. NCBI lineage: Eukaryota > Metazoa > Arthropoda > Insecta > Coleoptera > Histeridae > Hololepta > Hololepta plana. The sequence continues at coordinate 8,052,215 of OY968837.1, read as the reverse complement.
TTTCATATAAGGCAAAATAAGAATGAAAGGGAAAAAGGAGAAAAGTTCATCGGAATGAAAATAATCACGGCGAGAGGAGAAAACGTACGACATCTGCCAAGTTTTAAAACCGCAAGCACAGAAAACGAATCGAGCGACCTTTTCGGTTCATGTAAATTATTCACAACAGTTGCACATTCTCTCCTTTTATTTTACCTTATTTTATGCCCAGATTATTATTATTAACTAGACACCGCTCCTTTTGCCACTTTTCTTTACTCTTCGCCGTCTCTATCACTTTACTCATGTCCAATTTGACTCTCTTCGTTTTGCCTCTTTCTTTTTCATCCGAGCTTAAAGAACGTGTAATCTAATCAAGAGCTTTACATAAATTTACCGAATCCAGTCGGTTAGTTAGTTAGTCAGCGTCAGCGCGGTGGTTTTGCACTTGTAAATTTACAACGTGCATTTTATTTCAGTTGAAACGTAGTCGAACGTGGATCCGCAGAAAAGAAACGGCTCCTATGCACCCTAATTCTTCTTTATTGCATACTAAATCTTATTAGAGCGATCGTTTCATCAAATCAATGTCGCGAGTGCTCGATGGTGCAACACCTGCTCCAAATAAATAAAGATGAGAGATTGAATGGGCGCATAAACTCATTCGCAATTTACCAAACAAGTGTGGCGTATATATTTAATAATAGAATTAATAAATATTCCCCAACCATTTATTTCATTTCGTCTCCCATTAATGGTTACGGATGGTAGGTTACCATTAGAAACGTTGGGGTGTCTCCGCAGGATTCTTTTCACTTTCCTTTTTAATAAAATAACGCACATTTTTCACGGTGCGTTAGCAGAAAATTTCTTTATTAGCATAGAAGCTTATTGAACAACGGGGACCTTTTTCGATTCTTCCATATAACAAGGGCTACCACTATTATATTACACATAACACCGGTCGAGCGTGTAATCGTGTTAGAGGACCCAATGGCACTTCTTGCATTTCACTTCTTCCCATTTAATCTAATTAGTTAACAGTTTGGTAGGTAGTGGCGGTGGTGAGGATGATGATGATCGAAAGTGAAAGAGATTAGAAAGGAACGAGTCAAGGTTAAAGATTCTACGAGGAAATTACTGAAATACCTCGATAAAGTGCTCGAAGCAATAAAAATCTCTAGAAATTTAACATTCGAGTTGTAGTTGAAAGAAAAAAATTGTTTTAATTCCGAAACACAAGAGATTTAACAACATAATTATTTCTAAAACGAGTTTCCGTTTTTCTGATATAAAAATAAACAAAGTTACTTGAAAGTTTACGGAGGAAACTTCTTGTAACGCTAACGCAAACATTCTTTTACCACAAGCAGCAATTACGTTTCGTTAAAGCAGAATGCGAAGAAGCTTTAATAGTAATTAAACGGCAAAGTGGGGATTATATATATAAAATTAAATCTTTCAGCATATTAAAAGATATTCAATCATTATTCCGATCTTAACGAGTCTTTCTAACGACAGAGACAAAAAAAATCGGACGAAATGCAGCGAACGAAGTTGATTAATTAGCAGAAGGAATGATGGAGATAAACCGTTTTGCATCCACCACAAAAATGAGATTAAATGAGGGATTCTATTATATTAATCTTAGTCAATTAGAATTCAATCCTCTGCGGAAAAAAACGATCCAGCTCATTAATGTCAGAGGAATCTTATTAATTGTCGCCGTTGCGAAATGACGACCGAATAAAAGCCATTTCAAGCAAATCTGCTATATAATCGCGCATATTGCAAAAGAGACTGTAAATAAGTTAAATAAACCCATCGGCCCGGAAAAAGTATTAGCTTATAACAACAAAACGTGCCTCACACTTAAATAGCACTTGCGTTCCCAAACTTTGCAGTAGCAAATTGCGAGGGTCGGAAGAAATGATAATCGTTTTAGAATGTGAAAGGACGATCCACTCTCGATTCAAATCGCCGAAATAATCCGTCGGTATTTTTAATGCGATATTTATGTTAATACCTTCGCTCTATACGTTTTTCTTTCCTTCTTCTACATTTAATTTCCCCAATTTATTTTTAGTTTAAGCAACCCTAACGCCATAACGAGTGTCGTTTGCGTGAAGAGACCCTCGCCAACTGAAGAGGAATTATTATTAAGGACGGCTAGACTCGAAAAAGTAAACATATGATCGTAGTCTAAACAAGATATCTTTAATATATCCCCATCATGTTCGTTATAAACTGCACCTCATTACCGATGCACGATGCATTATTTATTTTGGATTGTAAACGGGATGGAAAGAAACAAAGAGCTCGAAGCTCTTCTTGGTTTTCGGGCTTAACAAAACGAGGATTTCCATATCGAACGAGATTTTTATCTCCTCTACATTGATTGATTCGTTGGTGACGAACGAAAAGAATAATCGTATAAGAATCGTATAACTAATCGTATTTCTAAAACGATCACCGATAAAATTCTTTTAGTATCAATTTTCGTTTAGCAATGAATTTCAGCTTAAATTACCGTAACAATATATTTAGTTTAAATCAATTTGACTCGTTATCAAACGTACGCTGTTTGCTTTTCGCGTGACGTTTTGCAAATAATGGATAATCGCATTAATCAAATAAGAATACGGCTTTTTGAAAAGGAAAAACTATGAGACGCATTTCGGGAAAAACGATTGCACAAATTGATAACAAATTTTTTTAAATTAATTGATTTCGCACGGAAAAAGTTAATAATCAAACAAATTACTCACTCCTAGTGGTTCCAAGTGGAGGGTTAAATCCCTATATGACACGTTAATAATGTTACGTCGTTGGCGAAATAATACTTTTGCGCGCACTAATCGAACACAATTCGTGAAATGAATTAAATTACTCGCACGCTATTAATTAATTCCCAATTTCCTCGTCGGCCTTGCTTACTTTCTTGAACTTTTGTCGATTGGAATCTGGACGAAACTTTACAAACAATAAAGAAACGGTTCTTTTGCGTCTTCGTAACTAACTGTTAATCGTACAACCACTATTACCGAACTGAAATAGAATAACAGCGAACGGCTGAGGATCTCGTCGATGGATGGATCTCCCCGCCGGAATGGAAGAGAGTGAATCTCCCCACCAACACCACACGGCACGGACGGAATCTCCCCTCTCGCTCCCTCTTTCGCTCTCTTCCTCAAGGATCCGGGACGTTTTGTGCGGTGGAAAAGGAAGAGAAAGGATGAGGAATTAGAAAAAGATGAACCAAAAAGGAAAAGAAATATGCGAACGTTGGCGAAGAGAACAGAAAAAAACGGCGAGAGAGAGAGAGAGAGAGTTAACAAACCGCCCTCTCCGCCACTAAATCCAGGGACCGGAGGCGAAAACCCGGAACGTATGTTCGATGTTATTCAGTAGTCCGACCAACGCTATGCGGCATAACTCACCCTCGCGTTTGCCCAGGTATATATAATAATACATAAGGGTCGTAATAATGTATAACTTTACATCGACCGGTGGCGGTTTCGCTACGAACACAAGCTCACGTAGGCGAACAATAGCGATACGAAGGAGTAGACGGAGAGTAACAACAATATACACGCGATTGGTTAATTATTATTTGCCACGAACACGAACTTGAAACTATTTTCTTTTCGCGTCGAAATGGGAACAAAAGGAGCGAAGGGATGGAAGAAAGCGTAAAGAAACGGGAAAGAAACGGAAAGATTAACAACCAGGAAGAAAGGAGGGTTTTCTGGAGCCCCTTCTTACCTTTATTCTGATGTTATTAAAATAAAGGAGGAAATAAAAGGAAATTCAGACCGTCATCTAATATAAAGGAGGCAGGAGAAGAATGAAGGTCTCTCTCGACAATCGCATTCCATCCGTGGAAAGTTATTATTGCATTTTACCTCTTGAACGACCTAAAAAGTGGGATGACGAACTGAAAATACCGGCCAAAAACGAACCGTAGCAACTCCCCTGTCGTCGATCGGCCTGCCAGACAATTTACATGTAATACCAACAATTTCTCTTTTTTATTTGTCCAAACGGGGGTACGATATGCAAATTGATTCTTACTATACGCAACCGTCTAGCCATAACTTTATGGTTTTCGTCGTAGGCGAAAAGGAATAAAAATTCGGCGCCGAATCCTTCAGGAAATTACAAACAACTTTCGATTGCTGTTTATCGATAATTTAGTTACATCGAATCGTGGATAATAAATGAAAAGGGGGTTTGGAAAAATGGCGAGAAGACTTTGAAAAATGCGCCAACAACAAAGAAAAGAAAAAGTAGGTTCGTTAACCCCGAAGCGTATTGAATGAGCCTCTTTCATGCAATCTAATATTATTAACACATTTAACATTTTATAAACTACTTTACTCGCTAATACGTATACGTGCATATGCGTGGCGTTCTTTAATTTAATGTATTATATTATTAAGTGAACCTGCGTTCTTACTTTTATTCTTCCATTAACAATCATAATCATAAAACTTCTTATTTATGATGGCTCTCTTTCTTCGCCGTTCTCTTATCAAACGCCACTATTTAAGACTAATTTATCGAGCAACTGGTAATAAACAGGGGCGCCCAACGATATTAATAAGTTTTTTTTACTTTATAAATAACTTTTCTCTCTCGCTCTTTCGCTCTAATTATTACAATATTTGTTACACATTACGGCCGAACCGAGGAGAACTCGTTTAGTTGCTGCACGTTGTTAGTCTCACACCGACTTCAATTTAGTGCTCGCAGGGGGTTTGTACCGTCATCTTCCATCGGTTACGTATAAGAGAGCTTAAGCGTTATTTCCTAACTGTCCGCACCCACAGCGTGCAGTCGTTTTAAAGAAACTCCCCGAAAACGAAAAATCATCATCATCATCGTTTACAATCCACTCTTTCGCTCTTTACTCGCACATGGGGCTCGTTAAATGCGTTCAGTACTTAGAGCTTACAAAAGGCAAAGACGAGAGAAAAAACCGAACCCGATTCCGGTTTAATTCGAAATTGAAGGGGAGAGATTTCGTTTGCTCATTTCAAATCGACCATGTACGACATAAAACGGTTATTGTTATTATTACAAGATTGGGTTTTGGGTAGGTTGCGGAAGATGAAAGTCTTCGCAATAATTTGTTGAGATTATCTTCGGTTTGGGGGCAACAAGAAAAGTATCCATCAGCTTTTGGCACGTTTCGTTTTTGAAAGAGCAAACGCACCCAATGACATTGTCGAATAGGTTTAAATACCGCAAAAGTCGAACCTTTTCCTTTTTTTTTTTTTGAAAGTGTGCCTTTATCCAAAATAGAAGGTATTAGTTGTTTGAAAAGCTTTAACGTGAAAAAAGAAATGGGCGATAATCTGACATTATGGTTACATTTACATACGACCGTGACGAGTTCTATGGTTTTAACAATAGAATTGTAGACTTTTTTACGCTACAATCGTCGGAGGAAAAGGAAAAAAGAGAAATCGATTCGATACGGATCGGGAGTAGTTAAGGATTTTCAACTTATCATGTGCATTAGGTGCGCGAGGCAGGTGTGATGTATGCGTGATGGTGTGTCAAATTTTCGAAACGCTATCCCAAGAATAAATAAGAATAAAATCTACCGACTTTTCTCCTCTTCTCTTGTCTTTAGTCGGGTACGTCGACTTACGTCCCTCTTTTGCATTTTCAATGGTCAACAACCTTAGAGGAATAACGATAATTCCAATGTAAATTTGAATCGATCAATATTGATATTAGTTTTATCTTGTCCTACATATTATGAGTAATTATTAACAAATAATGTTGTACCTAGACAACATAATTTCAACAGTATTTGAATAGGTGGAGCGGAGGGAAAATGTCCTAATACATTAATATATTATATCAATCAGTCATGGAGAGCAATTGACATTTTGCGCCAAACGAATGTAGTTTGAAAAAGCGTCATCGATTTAGACTTTAGGGTGAGTTACCAGGATTTATTGCTTTCGAACATCTGTCCAGTAACTTTGATAATAAGGATAAATAAAAATCTTTTATTCCGGTAATATTTAGTAGTAAAATAGTACCAACAGTTTCGCTAAATTAGGTCATATGTTATTTGTTGGTTCGATATCGACTTCTTTCGTTTAGTGCCATCTCACTCTTTTGCTCTCCACTGTATTATAAATCAAAAATACATTACTATTTATAGATCCGTACCACGGCTACGAGATACACACACATTTATAAAGTTCTATTGTGTTTGATACCGATTTTTTTTTTTACTTCTTTTGTTGTTAATGTCAAGAATTATCTGGGGAATTGCATGATACAAATAGGAACCGTTCTCTTTATAAACGATTTTTTAAATGTTGCCCATTATTATAGTAATATTAAGGCAAAAAATAAAGGCTTTCCATGCCATACATCATTCTAAACGTATCTGATTAGATTTTAAATTGTACCATTTTCGAAGAGTTGCCAAATCATAAAGATAGTTCGATAAACCCATAATTTTATTATTTTATTTAAACTTAGCTTTACTTTCTTCATTTACTGTAACAGTTAATATTTAAGAGAAAAATCGTGTTGCGTCCTGAGAAGGGAAAATTACGTAAAGAAAACGAAAACAATTGAGGTTTCCTCAACGTCTTCTCCTACACACATTACTTGGATTTATGGAACGGTTTACCTGTTCTTTTATGTTCCTTTTCCCGAAAACCCTCCGTAATTATCGACCGAACACAAAGCAGCAGAATGGAAGGACATTGATTTTCGATATAAACTTACACATAACGATTGTTTTCCTTTGCTGCGTGGCAGAAAGGAATAAAAAGAAAGACGGTCGGCAAACTATAAAAGAACCCTAACATTGAGGGCAGGTTGAAATTGCTTCTGCCCGAAAATTCTCTGATAATTAAATGCGAATTGCAATATTTTTCAATAATAGCCCGAAATGACCACTTTGTAATCGATTCGGTAATAAGTTAAACAAAAGAATGGCTATTTTCGTCAACGAAAACACTCGCATAAAATTCACGTGGCAAATGAACGCGTTACTGAAATTTAACATTCGCGATTGCAATTCTCCACAAGTATTTGCACACAAACCAAAAATGAAAAAAGGAACGTGTCGTTGTTATTATTGCGAACCGATTATAACACGGGCGAAATAATAAACATCATGTGGGGGCCAATTTTATGTTGCAGTTTACGTTTTGCAGAAAATGGCCGTTTAAAAACCCATTTATTTCTGGTACGGTGTCGTGGCTGGCAATATTACTATTATCATTACCATTACGACTGCGTTTGTTCCGTACATTTTTACTGCAATTACCAGTCCATATTTATTATTATTATCGCTCTTGCTTATAATAACGGACCTGAATTTATATCAGAAATGTTTGTATACTAGAAAAAAGGGGTTAAATGAAACTTATTGGTCGGTATGGATCTTTTGATTCTTCTTTTCCATTCCTTTCCGTTCCTCATCCAACGATTACGATAGCCTTAAACAAATAACGAAGATTGGAAACTAGGTAAGAGTTTGACGATTATAATGTTTATTTTTATTTTATTTTTCAAATGAAAGATACGAAACCTCGATCTATAACAATAAAAGTGTATGTTTACATTTGATTGTCAACGATCCAATAAATTTCATAACGTTATGACCAGCCACTCGTTCTATGAATTTTAAAATCGACCTCAAAAGCGAACAAGAAGGAGCAAAGGAAGTTAAAAGAAAAGGTACGAAGCAGACAGAAGGAAAAAAGGAGGAATGCGAGGGTAGTTATTTAACATTTGACCATCCATATATTTTCTTATGATGAGTCTAAGGGTAGTCTTGTAGTGTAGGCGCCAATAGTCATCTGTTCTATACACGCCCCATAATAAATAAAACTTTTCTTCGCCACCATTCTTCCTCGGTAGTGTCTGAGGGGTGACGAAGAGTCTTCTGCTTCTTCGTTTTTTGCTTTGTGTTAAGCGTGGTCAGTAAACTACTGTATCGTAAAATTTATTGGGTTTTGTTTGGTTCTACCTGTACAAGAAAATGATACGTAATGGCTTGCGGAATGATAATAATCGAGGGAACAAGTGGTAGATTATTGCAGTGGAGAAATTGTTTCTTGCAAAATGAAAATTAACAACGACAGATGCCTTCAAAGGTGCCGAACGGATCCCAAAAAAAGCTAGCAGCGAGACGAATCGGCATAAATCCCTTTCTAAATGCAATTTCCTTTTCTCAAATTATTATCTGGGGCAATCAAACAGTTAAAAATAAAATAGGTTCTCTTTTTATGCGTACACTGTGAGGAAATAAATTGTTTGCCACATAAAATGTGGTTTCGTATTAAAATTAAAATCTCATATCTATAATTCACGTTGCAATTATTACTGCAATTAAACGGCATCATTAACAGTTTAGTTTAAAACTCTATTCTTTCGCTCTTTAATTCTTTCTTCTCTTATTTTCATAATTATTATATCTTTTATAAACTACAAATGAAGAGAAATAAAAAAGACGTAGAATAATATATGAGACAATTAAATTCATATGCACTCATACGTAGGGTTTTATCTTTAGCGTATATATTACAACGACATTAATAGCGGAATTAATTACGAATTATTTTCTTCTGCTTGATCATTTTTCTTCGTATTCTTTTTCCTTTAACTAAACACAATGATTTATATTAACCATCCAAGTTATTCATAATTAACAACATAATTATATGGATTAATCGCCTCTTTTTCAAATTTAAGCTGTTCCCCGAGAAAGCAGATGTGCCACGATTGTTATTATTCTCATTTTTTCCCTCAAAGAAAGGACTTGAATCTGGCGATCTCCTTTAACAAAAATAACATCACATAATAGTTGTCGTAGCACGCCTTCAAGCTCCCCCCAAAAAATTTCCTTTTCACAAATCTATACCGTATTATGTATTGTACGATTGTTCGTTTCTTATTGTTATTACTACTATTATCGTTCCTGTCGTATTACTATGAAAAAAGAAAAACATGAATAATTTGCAATTTGACTTTTATACGTACTCCGATGCAAGTTTTCGAACGAGGGAAAATCGCCATTGTACGGATGAATTCCTCCCATTTTTTCCCTTCTCTTCGTTCGAAAACGTTGACAGAAGACACGCCGATTCGTCATTGTGAACGGGAACAGTAGGTGGCCGGATTAAATGCTGGAAATGAACTTGAATGGCACATACGGTTTCTGTACTTTTCATTACGAATTAAACCGGACCCGGGGAGAGGAAAATGAAAATAGTACAAGAGGAACGAAATGAAAGAGATCGTTTAAAATGACGATCGAAATGATGGATTTTCGTCGAGTTTGATTTGTTTTTGATCGGACTTCCACCCTGTGGCAGAAAAATGTCCTTCAATATTTAATTCCGCAAGGTTTCTTCTTGTTGCCGTTGGCGAAAAAGAGTTTGCAGAAGATGATGATGATGGTAACAACAACAAAAAGACAGAAATTTAATCACGTTTTATAAACGATCTTGCGTCGATATTTATTATTCATTCTTTTTAATATGATTCGCTTGTCGTTTTTATTATCTCGTAATTTATTTGCTAAATAGATGTTCGCAGAAACGCACACGTAAAATGATAATCACGTCCATTCTAAGTAACTATTCTTAACACTCAATTTGAATAATTCCTTAAATTATCCTTCGACCACGACCACGACGACGACCACGAAATTAATTTATCAATTTCCTAACAGGGACGTATAATCATTGTTGTTATCAATTTATCCAAGATCTACGACAGCAAGGAGAAGAACAACAACAGCAACAAGAGGACGTTGTAATTAAAGCAATAATTCTTAACACTTCAAGTCTCGCTTCTTCGTCAGTCTACTATTTAGATTACATATCAATTCGAAGCTAATTAGGATAATTTGATTAGAATGGTTGCGAGACTAGTTAAGGGAATCGATTAAATTTGATTTAACTCAACTGTTTAGAATAATAATAGTGTTAAACTAGTTGGATGTTATAAATTGGTTTACAAAACAAACTCTACGTCGTTGCCTTCCGTACAAATAGTTTTATCATAGACAAAGTTGGTTTCTTACCTGTGTGGAAGATGGATCATAACGCCGTTCAGAAATTTGTCCAAATTGTGTCTATAATAATTTATTATGCACGAAGCACGTTATCGTTTACCTTCACTTCAATATGCGACGATGCACTTAAATTATATGGGAAAATAAATCGGTGGTCGGTAAGGGTTATCAAAATGGATGGAAAACATTTATTGGCAAAAAAGAAAACCGTTCAATACTAAATTTAAAAAAAAAGCGAAAACCATATTATATTGGGCGAAAAGAAAAGGTATGCACGCAGCAGGTTTGGTTAAGTTGGTATTATCGTGCCTTCCGCAAGAATGGATTTGAATAGTTTATGAATTTAGGTGTGCTTAAATAAATAAATTGAAATTTTATTAAACTTTCCCACTTAATAATGATGATAATAAAAAACGGCATTTTTATTAGTTTGTCCCCTTCATTCTTCTTCACCAACTCGCACATTTCTCAACATGAATAGAACCACTCGCACCATCGCCGTTGGTACGCCCATAATAATGATGACGATGATAACAATGCGGAAACTTAAGGAAAATTTTCTTTTCTATTTATTTGTTTAACAACGTGTGGGCATATTTATCGGGGAGGTTTTGAAAATGTGCAGGTATTTGCTTCTTCACCGAGTGATAAAAAGCTCGTGATTTACGTTGGGGTAAATGAAATGTACGATGGGTGTGTATGCGGTGCCCTTACTTTTATAATGAAAACCAACAATTCTTCTCTTGTTATTCACAATCGATGGAGTAAAATGAGAGAAATGGAATTTCGTCTTATTATTATTGCATGGTGGGTACGTTTAAATTACTAACAATAGGGTAATACGTCTTGTCTTTGTTCTTTAATTGTCGTTAAACGGATAAGACAATAGATGTAATTTAATCCGCTCTTTTACTACGACTATTTTCCCAGCCACATTTATCGAATACAAAGAACATCGAAGCCACGTGTATATTCTTTAAAAGTTCTTATTATTGGATTCTTGAAAGTGGTGGTAGTACATTTTCCTTTCTTTTCTTTTCATTCTGCATTAAACGGTTTTACTTCCTGCCGGTTGGACGACAATTGCATGAGGGTAAACGACAATTAACATTTTCTTCATAGATCCCATATCAAATAACCCGCAAACTTTTATTTTCTTTACGAGCAGATTTTTGCTTATCTCGCAACGTCCATGAATGTAGTAAGATGCGATTTTTCTAGTAGCGGGTCGTTTTAAATCAAATTTTAAAGCTACAAGATACGGTGGTGTATTTAGAAAAATGCAGATAAAAAGCAGGAAAACATAAAAAAATAGACTTGCTCCCTAATTTTTCGTGCTTCTTTCAGAAAACTAACCCTCCTCTTAATGTAATCGAAAACCTGCTTTGCAATGATAAGGATTCTCTTCTACTTTCAATATCACCAAGCCTTCCTCTTCTTCTTTTGGCCTCCTCCATTCATAACGGTAAACTTATTCAAAGTTTCTTAGAAAGAAATGCATCCATTTATTATTAAACGACCGCCCTCGCATTTTATTATACTTATCAAATTAACTATAATTAAAGACCATTTAGGGATGGAAAATGTGGTATTCAGGGGTCGTTTACCGTTAAAAAGAAAATAATTGTTTTCGGAATTTTATTTAAGGAATGAGAAATCAATTTATTGATTTTCGCGTTCATTGTCAGAATATAATAAATTTAACAATTTCTTATTTGTAAAAATTGACTTTAGCAAATAAATCGAGGTAACATAAATGTTGTTGTCTTCTGTAAGAAAAAATCGATTCCGAGCATTCAATGATCCTTCGGTAGAACGGAGCTAAATATTCAGTATAGTAATCCCAAAAACTGGGGAGACGTAACAATCTATTACATCCTGCTAACTAAATCTATTGGATTAGGTGCGGGCGGCGTTTTTATTATTAAAAAAACAATCCGAGGGACAAGGGAAAAGGAAAACCGTTGTTGACTCACCTCGGCTCCCTCTTTGGTTCGCTTCCTTTTCCTTCCGCCATAACGCATAACACAATTTATTTTGTTTTTCTCACTTAAATCGCGAAGACTATTTATTGCACGGAGAATAGGGCGGCCGTCTTTATCCTTGCGCAAACAGCACATGGGGCCTCATTAAGTTACCGTAATACTTTATGCCAATGAAAATGGAAGGAAAACAGGTAATTTACATTATCGGGACGATATTAATGAAGCAAAAGGAAAAAGACCGAGCGTTAGAAATACGGAGGAATTTATAGTAAATTGATAAAACGTTTTCGGTATCGACGGGTCTAATAAAATTTTTGCACGTGATTTTGCATAAATTCGGTACGATCGAAAGCTTTTATGTAAAACAAGCTGCGAAACGATCAAGCACGTTGTTGTTATTACGATATTATTATTATACGTGTAAAGTAAGTAACGTGCACGTACACATTTTAATAAATGACCATCTTCACCGAACACGTACAATATTTACACAATGTCTCATTATTAACTAATTAATTATGAATGTGACTTTTGGCGACGATATCGAAAGCTTAACGAGCCGATTATACATGCACACGAAAACTTGTTATCGTAAAAATAGTCGAAACGTTCGTTTCCATCATCCGATTCTTGGAACTAGATGTTTTATTATCATTAAGCACATTTAACAGTCGAGGAACTCGTTTTCGTTTTTGAAGCTTAATCGTCATATAATTAAATGGATGGAACGTCTAAACATCTCATTAAATACCTGAGCTTAATAAGAAGCTAGTTAGGAATTTATTGTTAAATTTAACACTTTAAAATAACCTATACTCGTCTGGTGAGGCTGCTACCACATACTTGCTTTACCTGTTGAAGAGACGCATTAGTGCGGACTAACAAGTTACCAATCGCAAAGATAACAATGGAAAGTGTCACGGCGAAGATTGATTATACATCAAACAATTAAAAGGCTCTTAATACAAGTTAATACAACCAGAGGAATTATATTCGAAAAAAGTGGCGTGCAAGAGCGAAAGAATGAATGGGCAACGAAGTGGAAGATATTGAAAAGTCGAGACGTATCCACGCTCGAAGCATTAACATATAAAAGAGACAATGTAGAATTAATTTGTCTCGAGGTCTCTTTTATATACGATTGGGATTAATTTTCTTTTCTCGTACCTTCTCGCCCCCAGACTACAAATTCAATGGGATCTATTATTCTCCTATCGAGAAAGGATTTCTTCTCCTCTTCTTCTTTCCAACGTTTTTTTTTTGCGCTCCGTCTGAACGGTCCACATTCAAATTTATGTAAAAATCTCTCGCAGTCAACTCATCGCGTTATCCTTCAAAATTAAACGCTTCAAAAAAGTGACATTTCCATCAAATCGCAATCGCTCGTTTTCTTTTCTTGGTGTCGTCGTTGTAAACGAATCTCTTAAACGCAATGTTACACGCGAAAGGATCACGTCTGATCCACGTGCGACGCATCTACAATCTGTTTAAGCAAATCAAAACGCACGCGGTGATACCGGACGTGATCGACTGTCCGCCGCACAAGGTGCTGAAGGTGCTCTACGCCGACGGCGTCCAAGTGCGTCCGGGCGCGACGTTGAAACCGGCCCAAACGCAAAACGAACCGTTGGTGTCGTGGGAATGCGACGCGAACTCCTACCACGTCATCTGCATGACCGATCCGGACGCGCCGTCCCGCTCGAAACCCGAGCTACGCGAGTTCCAGCATTGGCTCGTCGGCAACGTGCTCGGCTGCAAGCAGCACACGGGCAAAACGCTGACGGACTACATGCCATGCGGACCGCCCGAAGGTAGCGGCCTGCATCGGTACGTTTATCTCGTGTTCCGTCAAAACGACGAGATCAAGTTCGACGTGGAGCGCATCCCGGGGAACAGGATGAAGAACCGCGGCCGGTTCTCGATACGGAAATTCGCGGAGAAATACAACTTGGGCAATCCGATCGCTTGCAACTTCTTCTTGGCGGCGTACGACGACTCCGTGCCGGCTTTGTACGCTAAATGTAAGGATTGAGGGCGGAAGGAGAATTTGCGAGGAGCGAAGAGCGTTGTAAATCCGAAACTGAAAAATAATATTTCTTTTACTCACGCTTACCATCGTTATTCGTAGCAAAGCGTTCATTCTCGTTGATTTTTTTTGCGTAAATAATAACGCTAAAGTAGGGGGCATGAGGCATTAAACGTGAACAATAACTTGGGAAGAGAATAAAACTGGCGTGACCCCGTGTGAAGAAGATGCTCGCGTGTTGAAACGGAATCGGCGGTCGTGAGTCGTTCGTCGGTGTGACCGGTTTTTCGGGAGACTCTTCTTCGCCCGTTCGTTCGCTTGCCCAGTTTCCTTCTTCGCTTGCCGTTTGATGCGATCGAATCGACCTTACGAACGTGGCGCCATCCGGGTCGGGTCCTTCAACCAACCAACCAACCCGACAACTCTTCACTCTTGCATGCCTAATTATCGTCGCATTTACTTTTCATTTGCAATTCACCTCCTTTATGTGCGTGCGTGTGTATGTGTCGAGAAGGAAAATTGTTTATTCCTTATTTTACTTCTTAACATGTCTGCGTTACAAGACGTTAATTATCTTTAAGTGTACGTTTTTCCTTTCGTTTTTCTGCCTCGATTAAACGCATTTGCAATCATCATTTCCAACGTGTTAGATCCACGTGGGTCGCAATTTCTTCGTTAAGATTCAACGATTTTGCTTAAATTATAAGTGGGAAGAAAAATCGTGTCGTACGTTATTAATAACACTTTTAAACGTGGAATTGAACCGATTCTCGTTTCTTTCTTCTTCGCGTATGAATGTAGATTGATGACGATCCATCATCGTCGTGAGATGCACACAGTTTAAGTGCGGACGAAGGAACCTGCCGCTGCTTTACATAAGACCCTTATCTTCCTCTCAATCGTTTTATTTTCGCTGGATTTTAATAATTTTCTGTCTTTTTGCCTTCCAATAAGAAAGGAATGGGGAGCAGAGAAATATGTGGGACCGATGACCTCCATAAATTTCAATGGCAGGTACTGACTTAAAAGAAGAGCCGAGGAGCAGAAGAAGAATGTTGGGGAGAAAAAGAAACAAGGGACCCATCGACATTTGCATGTTAGATGGGTTAAGATGGATGATGTATTTCTTCGTGAGGGTAAACGAATACTGGTCATGCTAGGAATATATCACCGGTGCTGGTGGTGGATGATGGTGCGTCTATGGCGTGTTAAAACAATGATAAAGTTGGTGGGCAACAGTTCGCTGATGGTAAAATTCCATTTTCTTCCTCATCTTACTTCTTCGGCGTACATAATTTATAAATTACTCTTGTAAGATGAAGTACACGAGGGGATAGTAAAATAAAAGAGAAAGAAAAGGTTGGAAACGTATTCAAATTATGCTTGTGGTCGGACTTAAAATTACGATTATTTATAAATAACCGTATAAAAGTGTAGTTTAAATTTAAGATCAAATAAGCAAGAAGTTATAAATGTCACTTCATAAGCGTACGTTGTATTTTATTGAAAATTGTAAACGTAGTCAAAGTTAATTTTCTCTCTCCGTGTCTCTGTCCTTCGCCCTTTCAAGTATAGTAGTGAACAAGAGATTTTGTATGTTGTTTGGAGTCCTTTTAAGGCAATTATGCTTGAATATGATTTTTAACGTGTCTAATTTCTGGGGGTCTATAGATCTTTGGGTCCTTTTAGTGATTTTTGAAGGATTTTAGCTTTTCTTCAGTTGTTTATTTTCGGAAAACAGCTAAATTTTTAGTATTCTACCGTTTTTAAGGCGCCAAATACCCTGGTCCAAAAGTAACTTTATATACTACTCAAATGCAATAACCGCTATTAGAAATCCATTTCGTCTTTACGAGTTCCATCGTTATTTTTATACCGGTCCAAGCTATTTTTTCTGTGTTTTTGCAAGGTTAATGTAACATTCCAACATCACTTTTCGCCGTCTCTCTCTCTCTCTCTCTCTTAGACATTTTACTTGCGATTACATGGCAGTATTTTGCAATTTTCTCTTCTATTATTAAACATTACGTTTCTACCTATCTATGTATCCACGGTATGACGCTAATGAAAATTTATGTCGAATTTCCTTTAACACGCAACTAAACATTCAAAATTTTACGAACCGGGTTTTTCATGAATTTTACCTGTAAAAAAATTGGAACAAGGGGGAGAAGAAAGGACCGAAAACAAACGCACGGAACACCGGATTTTATTGATCGTGCTCGAATGCGTTCCGCTAGCAGAAAGGAGCGACAGAGAGAGAGCATAGTCGATGGTACTATGGCGAGAAGGCGCTATAAAAAGGAAGATTTTAAATTCTCATAAAACTGACAGAAAATTCAGGTCGTCTTCTACACTGTGTTAAATTCGACGAGGATCGTCTTGGACTCTCTTCATTCTCTTCCCGGCTCCCTTGGCTTTCATCTTATTCTATCTTTCATCAAACGGAATATAGTGCATATAACTGTGATGTTTTATACATGTACTAGTTCTTTAAGGAAAAGCGGTCGTTCCAAACAACACGTAAACTTGGTTTATTATTTAATAAAAATATTACGCCATATAAATTTTCAATAACGTTCTGCAAGTGAAAAAGTGACTTTATTGAAGCGAAAAAGTTCAATATCCACGTCTTCTACCCATCAACGTTCTCGCTCTTTGATGATAATTTTTCCAACTTTATTAATTACAGTTATTAATTATTTATTACGCGATTGAGGATCGAGAAAGGAGTGAAAATTATTTATTTGCGCAAATAAAATTTCCTTAATTCGGGAATGATTAGCTTTGGATTCGCGAATTTGTTGATAACAACGTTTTAATAATAATAATGGCGAAAAAAAAAATGCGTGACGAAAAGAGAAATTAAATTTCATATCAGCGCAACGACATCAAATTTAAAATACATTTGAATTTGTAGAACGTATCCTCTCTTTCCCCCATTTTTTTTTTCTCAAATTTATTATTAAAAAGATTTTCATTTTAGATTGAACCCATTTCTTTTTCTCGCTTTCCCATACTTATTCTTTCTTCATCAGCAAACGAGGAGAAAAGCATTAAAGGAGAAAAGGAGGAAAAATAAAAAGCCCTCATTTCGTTCGAATCAATGTAAAAATCTTATTACAAATCCAACAACCTATGTCGTATAACGATGGTGATGATAATAATGCCATCTACCTGTGTTCTCTTTGGTTCTTCGCTTCTTCGCCAACAAAATTCAACCTATCCTCGTGTGTCACCTGAAGGCTTATCTAGTCTACGCCGGGTATAACGTTTTTCTTTTTCACTTCGGTTGCAGCTAAACATTTTGGTAGCTTTGTTCTTTATTAGTTTCACATGTAATTTAACATCAGATTGTTTATTATGCTATTACATCTCGTCTATTTCGTTTCTCGATCCTCTCATTCTTCGGCACACATCTAAAACCGGATGTGATCGATATGGAATGCGAGCCAGAGTCTGGGGGGTGAATGGGGGGAAACGAGGGAGCGATCCTTGATAAAAATTTTATTTTCCATTGTGTGAGAAGAAGCTTTACAAGGTATTACTTATCCAATAAAAGTATAAAATGGGAAATGGTGTGATTTTTACGACACAATGGAAATATATACACTCACTAAAATATATCCTCGACTCTCGTCAATTTTCCTTTATTATTACTCGAATTGCAAATTCTTTTCTATCGATTTCGCAACTTCCACGTTCCTTTTCATTTTCCGGCAAAATAAAAACCAACCAACAAAGGATTTCCCCTGTTCTTTCTTCTCGTTCTACCCGTACGTAATGCTTTATTAATAAATAGCTTGATGAGGGAGCAAAGTGGCACTATTAAACCGTTTCACATTGCGTAATAACGGCAAAGTCAGCTTTTCGTTAATCCTTCGATTGTTAAGGAGACCGCAGTGCCGCGCAGCATAGAGGCGGATTATCCCTCGTAAGTAGACTATTTCGACGATTTCATGCTACGGCACGTGATAATTGAACGAGTTTTGTTTCATCTCGTGTCGCTCTTTATATGGCGGAGCGAGAGCAGAAAAACGAACAGAAAGGAAAATTCCACGTTAACATTTAACATGGTCGAATCTCCATTTAGTTGAACAAGGCCGAATGAAAACTTGTCCTTTTTCTTCCATTTTTATTCCTATTAATTAACTAAACGTCACTTCTTGTAACATTTTAAAATAAATATCATACCCTAATATGATTGTGTTTAAAACGCGTGAATCTCAACTTTCTTCTTCAGAATCTTTCGTTGCCGGCCTCTTCCTTTCTATCGCATTTCACCACTAATTTACATACGTGTACGCACGAGAGATATCGATGACGGTTCATTTCGTTTAATTTAATTAGATTCCTTTTGTAAGTGTTTTCTTTTTCTTTCGGAAACGGTTAATTAGTGAGAGAAAACGTTTCGTTTCGAGTCCATTTAATTGTTTCTCTGTCCATCGTTTAAATTTTCTCGTAATTATATAGAGGTCACAATTAATTATGTCCATGGGTGGTAATATAAATCACATTTAACATTCTTGTAATTAGGCAATAGACGCATGTTACGCCATCCCATTCTGAAACTATCCCCAGAAATCCGAACGCGTTTAATGTTATATTCCGAGGCAATTAATGGAACGGAGGGAATCCCTTTGAATCAGCTTTCCCGCTCGTGCGATTTTAAGCTTTTCTATTGTTTCGAGTATAAAATCGTTGCGAAAAGACTAGAAGTATTAAAACTCCACGAAAATGTGCGATAGACTAAATCATTTCCAGGTTGCGTTGCCCGGAACATGCAAATTTGCAAAAAAATCGATAGATTTCGTCTAGCGAAAGTTTTCCACTATTTTCGCTATTTTCACAGTCCAGACGAATTTCCACTCGTTATTGTACGTCCTTATGATTTACAAATACCTGCCTCGCGCAATGGGAGAGTCAAAGAAAAAGAAAAGGGGAAAGATAATAGCAATAAATTACCATCCTGGAGATTAACCACTTGAAGGATTGATCTGTTGCCGTAGTAGTGGATGCTTCTTGATGCTGCTGTATTATGCTACGGAAAGATACTCGAGAGTATCAACCATCCACCCATCATCGAGTCTCTTTTACCATAACGATTGTAGTAATAATAATAACATCCTTTAGACGGTTTGGCAGTACCTCCTTGTTCGAGCTTGAAGTGGTTCTATCTCTCCATCTCCCTCTGTGTGTAAGAGAAATATTCGCCATCACGAACAAACTAATCTACTTCTGATTTAATTAAATCCGCATCTCGCTCTCTCTCTGCGACGAAAATGATTAATTAACCGTATATGAAATGCATAAGTAGCAGTCACGGACGTACCAGACTAATGAAATACAAATTAGAATTATTATCATCGTCATTGTGTGGCGGTTATTAAAACGGATTTCATTCCGATTTAAAAGTGGTAGGAAATAAAATATGCGCAAGGAACTGGTTCGAGACGATTCTCGTCGAGTTCTCGGTCGAATCCCCCGTTGAATTGGTTGTAATTTACATGCAGAATCATAATAATGTGGGATTTGGTGTAAATATTATTAAGTAATATGCAGAACGAAACAAACACAAACACACCTGGTTCCCGGTTTCTTGTATAACTTACCTAGAGAAACTTGGAAGTAGATTGCATAACGAATATAACATACATTTCCTTATTATATGGCCCAATAATAATGCTATACAATATCCATAAACTTGTACCGCATCTCTTTCTCTCCTTCTTATTATTTCTTTTTTTTTTAATGTTCGTACTTTATCCTTTAGGAAAAGCGTATAAAGAGGAAACGCATAAAAAAATGTGAAGATGACTTTTTCGTAATTGAAATATGAAATATATAGTCAACTGGAAATTGAAATTTGAAACTGTAATAATAAAAATGAGAGAGAGAGAGAGAGAATAAACTGGAAGATAATGGAGAAAGAAGTAAGTATACGTTTGGTTTTGAAAGGTCCATCATGAGAGGCAGAAATCTATTATTTCCCAAAATAATAAAACGTTGGGAAGTATGGTAAACCATAAGGCATAATAATAATGATAATAAAAAGTTTATTTTTTCATCTCCTTTCTCTGTTTCGAAACCGAACTAAATTTATTTTTAAAAGAAAATATTTGCCTTTATTTACTTCTCCGTCTTGCGTCCCTCCCGTATCGCTTGCTTATTTTAAACGGCTCTGCGAAAGTTCATTCAAAAAATGTATAAATGAAAATAAGAGGAAAATGAGGAGAAGGAAAATGAAAAAAAAGGAGGAAACTTTCTGTTAGCGCGCATATATACATAATGCATTAGTGTGAGAAATTTATTGAAAAACTTGCCTGAAAATTTTCTATATAATACATATAACTGGGC
Organism: Hololepta plana; assembly: GCA_963695495.1. Taxonomy (NCBI): domain Eukaryota; kingdom Metazoa; phylum Arthropoda; class Insecta; order Coleoptera; family Histeridae; genus Hololepta; species Hololepta plana. Next base: position 8,031,802 of record OY968837.1, on the reverse strand, counting down.
AATAATTCAGAATGTTTACAGAACCGTAACAGACTTTCATAACTTTTTCCTCTCGCTTTACTTCTCTCCTTTTTCTTATTTTAATTTTCCTCCTCCTTTATACTTTGTCCTTCGGCCAGCTCTTCCATGCAAAATTCCTTCAGTTACAAGTCAAATCCTTTTGCAACGAAAAAAGTCACATTTAACGTCGGTACAAATTTATCATTATTACCATCGCTGCAACGGTATACCTCTGAAGAATCGATCCTTTTAAATTCAATAACATAACGATGTACGTATATACGTCCCTCGTGGAATTAAATAGATTCCATTTTCCTTCATAAGAAAAAATGAAACTTTTCCTCGTTTCCCTTTTATTCTCGCCATTTCTCCTCTTCTTATTCTCTCCTTTTTTATACGGCCGCATTTTTACGATTTGTGGCACTTATGGGACACTTTTAATGCGAGTAGAGCGAGAAAAAATTGCCGGAATTTCAAATTGAAATATATACCATCCGCAGAAGTAAAATTTATATTCCGTAGACTATATCGTGTGTGTGTGTGTGATACTAAACCTAGATTTTAAATACAATAAAATTATGAATAAGACCGATTTCCACGTTTCGGAAAATCAGTTTGCGCATTTTATGGGCATCGGATTTTCCTTTTTCCTTTGCGCTTTAAAGACTTCTCCATTCAGGAACGTCGCCGTAGAAGATCTAATAAGAATTAGACCGAAAGGAAAACGCCGACGGAAAAGCGGATCGATCTGTTCAGTCCAATGTTTTGAGTATTGTATAGGAGGAAACTATCAATCGAGGAGAGAATTATTAACCTATTCCGTTTCTTTTCCACCGTACGCCCGATAAATAAATAAAACGGGACACGACGAAAGGGAGAGAGATATTCTTTTTTGCCCTTTTTCTCCGTACAAAACTCCGCTATAATAGAGAGGAAAAAAGCTCGAGAGACGAAGCACTTGATATGAAGAGTTCACCTCTTCTTCATGCTGAATCACTGATGTGAAGGAATAATAAAGCACGGTTCTTCCACTACCAATAACTTCATACTACTTGCTGTATTATTATGGCCCCGGGATACCAGTAATGAGTATCCGTTTTTATTATTGCATACGGCCTTTTTCCAATATTTATTTCCGTTTTTTTCCGTTTCTCGAGAAGAGGCCTTCAACTCATAAAATATTTCAAGAAAAACCCTTTTTCTTCCATTGTTTGTTGCGTTCGAAAAAGTTCCAACTGATCGACGTGTCTCCACTTTTTCATCGTTCGAGCTGTCTCATCAGCGAACGTCTTTATCTTCGCTCGTATTCATTTATGAAAAGCTATTTTGACATCCTTACGTTTAAGTAGGTGTGTGTGTAATGTGGATGAATGGAAATTTTGTTCGGTTCAAATTTATAAAAGGAAATCCATTTCTTCGTCCTCGTCTAATCGCTATTCTTCTTTCGCTCTTACGCTCTTTCACTTGCCAGCCTTTATTAAATTTTCCTTACTTAGATGCGAGAGAGGAAAAGAACGCTTTGTTTATATTATAATAAATATTAAATCTAATAAGAGGATTTAACTGAATAAACTAACTCTCTTAAATTCGTGGAAAAATATTGTTAAAACACGTCAGACATCTGCCAGTATTATTCCGGTTAGAGAGTTATATAGACTTCACGTATATAGTTTCCTGACGGAATGGGTCGAGTCGAGCGAAGAGACCGAGAAGAATAGTAGCGATGGAATAACTGAAAAGTTTTCACTGTAAAAGTTTTTGCATCTTCATTCTTTAGTCTCGACATTTTTTGCTCTGTGTAAAATTGAACGAACAACCGAACGAAATGATGGAAAGAAAAATTGCGCAAAAGGAGATTTTAGTCTGGAATTTTCTAATTAAATCCTCCCCCGTTCGCTACGGCGAGATCTTTATGGAATTCATACCTGGGTAAGAGGGAAACAACTGTTTGACATAACTACGCGGTCGCTTTCATTACACTGCTTCCAGCCCCCGCCGTTATAAAGCTCCCGGATTGTTTAAAAAGCAAAACTTGCCCGGAATTCGACGGCGTACGTTTTCCCGGTTACTCTCATCCGACCGTCATCATCAGCCACCAATGATAATGTTGTTGTTGTTGGTGTTGTCGTTATTTGTCCGCAATGCAATTTAACGTAAACGTAATGGTTGTTTGGCTCGGAGCTAAATTTAAATCGCACCAAAGACATTAAATTATTTTATTTGGTCCTATTCACTTTTCACGCAGGGGGTTCGCTAAAATAAATTTGTTATCAATATAACAATAATGGACGACGACGTGCCAAGAATTTAATACGAATCAATAACGGTATGATGCTAATTATGTAAAAAAGGGGGGCCAGCAGCAACGTTTCTCGTCCTGCGGAATAAATCCGAGGGGTGGGATCACATATAAACACCGAGACAATCAGATCAAAACAGCGGGATGCCTTAGCTCGGCATCCATACATGGATCCCCACAATGAGTCACTCACCCTCGACGAGTCCCGGTCCCCCGTTTATAATACCTTAAGCCCTTTTTCGCCCTCGGTGGGGCAACATTTTATACTTCGCCGTTTATGCCTACGCCACTCTTTACGTAACGCAGATGTTTTGGATTAAAATGCTGTATCAGAAAAAAAAAAGGAAAGGAGATTCTTGTACCGTCGATTCAACAGTGTAGTATAGTTTAAGCCAGATTTTGAGCGGAGCGCTTTTTTCGCAGCAGAAATAGGAACAGATTAAATTAATATTTAAGAGAGTTGGAAAGGGTGGTTCACTTCTCTCTCTTCCCCATAACTTTTTTCGCCCTTTCTTTATGATTATTTCACCATTTTCTGCACAGTCATCGTCTAATTGACGTTTACTACTAATCGGTTTATCACGTAATCTTCATACAAAGCCAAATAATAAAAAAATAGGAGACCGAGGCGTTATTAATAATGACCGACTCGTATTTATTGTCACGGATGATTTCTTTCTGTTCGAAGATGAATTGACGTTTGAGGATTTGGATAACCCGCTGCCGATGTAACCTATCCAGCCATCTCCTGGTAGATTACCAATCTGGCAACAAGGGCTTTCAGTTCATTATTTTATTTTCCATTTCAACGTTCATAGACACATAAACGTAGTGCGTGTCTGTGCGAGAGAAAGAGAGAGAGAGAGCAGTGAATGCTAATGACGAGCAAGGGTTATAATTTGTCTGTCCGGGACACTTTCGACTCCACGAAACCGCCCTGCTGGACACTGACATTCGAAAGAAATATCGTCCGTGTAAAACGTTTTTAAGTAATGAAAATAGGTAAAATATGTTTGGCGTGTAGCGGTCATGCGAACGAAGGGGGAGCCCGGGCGACGACGACGACGCTGCGTTACTAATAAATTTTATTGTAACCTCTAACAAATATTCCCCACTTTTTTAATAATCTGCTTCCACGCGTGGGCAATATTTATTTCGATGGAAAATTGCAAGCTTCATGGAATTGCGCTCGCGATCTGAATTAATAACTTTTTCTTGCCTACGTAAACAGTCCCGCATTTAATTTAATGACACGCCAAAAGGGAGTCCAATTAAGTTTATCATCATCAACATCATTATTACCACAATAAGAAGCGAGTTTAAAGAAACCTTTCAGAGAGAGAAAAGAAGTGAAGAAGAAGGAAATAATCGAGGGGGAGATAACATAATAGCGAAAAGTACTTGGGGCCCTTATGGCGTTTTAATTAATAAAAAAATCGGTAGGTTGATTTTCGTTAGGCAAAGGAAAATATTTACAAGTGGACGACAATTTTCCTTGGTCTTCTTAATTTGCTGGATCATTTAATATCAACTTATGAATGTGTTAAAACGCTTCTCATCGAATCAATAGTAATTAATTATGCGGAAAATATTATGGCATTTGATTAACGATAATCATCATTATTTTTAATGCGTAACATAACAATTAGTCAATTTATTAAGTTTTCCATTTCAGCTCTAATTGTTAATTGACTACGTCCCATAATAATAATATTTTTTCCAGCGGTCCATAATTACAAATGCATTATTAACGTTTATTATCGCTGTGTGGGCAATCAATTCGTAATGAAATGGTTGTAATTCATTTAATTATCGCGGTATTTTTTTAATGTGCGTTTTTGGCTAGTTCTTCATATTAGTTTGCTAATGCAATTTTGTAAATGGCATTGCATTAAATTAAACGATAAATAATAAACAGTACGCTGTTCATTAATTCTTCTTTTTTTTTTGCTTCACTATATTTTTTTTGCCCGCGTAAATTCCCATGAACGACTAGGAGGTATAATTTCATTAATAATATAATTTAAATGTGAATTAATAACCATAATATTAACATTATTGTTATTATTATTACGTGCGCGTATACGATTATAATGTACATATTTAAAGAGCAATAATATTTATTACCCATGGATTGAATAGTAAATGTTGCATTCAATTATTTAAACGAATAACAATAATAATAAATTTATTCGCGAAACATGTGGCAGTGAAATTGATTTGTAATCATAGAAATTCTGCAGAGAGAGAAAAAAGCTATAACTTGTTTGTTATTTTCATTGTGGCAAACTAATAAAAAAAAGGCAAATTGCGACTGCAAATCAATTTACATTATAACATTTTTAACTTGTTTTATTGCAGATTGTAAATCTCCTCCAGTATAACGGAATAGTACGGAGTAGAAATAAAGTAGGAAGACCTGTCTTCCCGAATGCAATAGCACATGTTATTATTTGGTTTAACAATACAAGAAAGACAAGACGAAGAAGGTCTTCTGTTATTTCCAAGTATTGTTGCTACCATAATGCTACTACTGCCTTCGTCTTTTCCTTCTTGTTATTACTATTATCATTATCATCTTGTAGTACCAGTTACACGCACACAATCACACAAATAAGAACACATGTCTTCCACATCTCGTTCCTCTGATTGTGGGCTCCTTTTTTTTTTCATTATATCCTTTGTATTTCAATTTCCGGTTTCCTAATCCATAAAAATCCAGGTAAAAGGAGGGTAAGGAAAACGGAGAAACAGCTTCCATTCTATTAATTCTAGTACAAACCTCTTCCATTTCTCTCTCTTACATTTCTTCTGGGGTTCTTTTTTATTATTGGTATTTATTGAATCTATAAAACATTCGGACGGGAATAAATAAAAATGTACGATTCTACCAAAAAAAGAAAGAGGCCGCAGGCTATACGGCCATTTCAATCCCATTCACAGCATTATTGATAGTGGAATTTGACAGCGACGGTCTATGGAAATAATGGGGGGATATTTGGAAATTATAGTAACAATATTATGTGCACTTTATAAATAAATAAATTAATATCTGCTCGAAATATGTGGCTATAGGTATTGGAGAATTAATAATAATAATAATACGCACAGGCGCCTCGTGCACGCAAGAACTTTTCCGGTGTCTCTTTCCGCTTTGTGAAAAATTGCAAAATTTTGACTAATTATTACCTGGCAGCATGCGGATTTCCAACTCGTGCCATAATTGCCTTCTTCATTATTATTAGGAGCCAATGTTAGAAAAAGGAAGAAAAAACAATTTCAATGTAATATCCTTCTTTAAGGACTTTCATCGTGATTATATATTCCTTCTTATTAGTAACGGAGACAAAAAGAGATGGATTTAATATGAAAATTACGTTAGGAAGATTAAAGGGCAGCCAAACTAATTTAAATTTTATATCAAAGCAAAGGAATCCTGATAATGATTTATTGACTCTTATCGGTACCGCAAAGATAGGTTTATAACAAAAAAGATGAGATGAAACAAGAATGGCACGATAAAAAAGGGAATTATAATGAAAAGGATACTTTGCTGCCAATGACAGGCAATTGGTTAATGAAAATGAATATTTGAATACAATCTAGTTTAAAGAAGTAGAGGCTTTATCGGAAAAAGAAGAAATAAAGCTCTGGACAGTTTGAAATTGTAATTTGCTTTCGATCAAAGAGCTTTCCGTTATGGAACGTCTGCCTCTGATTAATAATGAAATCATTATTAATAAATATAAAAATAGGGAAACGTCATCCAGACAATTGGATTTCCGTTTCAGCATGAAATCCTTTTGTTCCTTAACAATTTTCCGACTTGTTACATGCACAATAGATTTTATTAAGAATGTTTTTATGAAAAACTCGACTGATTTTAATGAATTTCCCTATTTTATTATTAACTGAACAAGAAGAATAAAGAAAAGAAAATGGAGCATAAAAGATTAATTACAAGAAGCAGATTTGTTTAGGAAATATTTCAATCGTAAGAAGGAGAAAAAAGCAAGGAGAATCGTAAATTTTACCAACTTTAACAATGAAAAATGAAATGAAAAGACGGAATTAATATCATTCGAAATTTATTTATTATTTTTTATTATTTGGAAATTGTTATAATTGCATTCCGTAGGATCTCTCTGGGATGGATTCTATTTTCTTTTCACTTTTTGTAAAACACCCTCCGTTCTTCTCGTTGCTGGCAAAGCAAGAAATTAATAAAAAAATATTTCCATTTTACGATGGCAATAAATTCTAGTTTAATGTAAATAAGTGCCAGTAATTAAATTTATGTGAGTCTATTAAACTTCGGAGAAAAAATTTGAAAAGAAGATGAAGACCAGATAATAAGACGAGATTTAAAGGTAAGATTAAGCCTATTAGATGATTTATGTTAAGAAAGAGAAAGATGAACGTACGTACGATTGAAAGAATAGAAAAATGGGAGCACATAGAGAAATTATGAATGAGGGGGATAAGCTACCGCGTAAAGCTTTAACGACATTCGGCCAACATACAAGTTCTTCTGGAGCATAAGAAATAAGCAAGACAAACTAAAAAGAAAGGAACGCACACACATATTTTATACATGTGAAATGGTAAGAAACGAGTATTACATGTGCTCAATGTATCTTAAAACCTACGTAAGTACACGGTTTCGCTTTTAGCCGTGGACAAACTAGCGACTTGTACGTAGTCTCTCAGGGTTTCTTCTCCTTGGTTAATAGAGAATTATGTCCTTTACACTGAAAAGCATAACAAACTCACCTACCAACTTGTAATAATGAAGTAAATTATTACTCGCAGTAGAGAACGAAGTGAATGAACCAGAAAATATTTACATTTATCAACAAAAAAACGAAGACGAAAAGCAGAAAAGATGCTTTATACAATAAGAAATTATTTTGTTTCACTATTCCCACGTTATTATGATGACGATTTTAAATGTCTCACACTTTATAGTCGACATTTGTTCGCTTATCCTTTAACTTTATCCACCTTCAAACGTTCCCACTGTATTATGTCCCTCATATACCTCCAGGGAATCTTGCAAGTTTGCTGCAAAATGTTTCCTGCAGCGCAAAAGAAGGAAAGAACGAAGGCGAAGTCACGCAGTCTCTCGATCACTTTTTTTCTTCTTCCTCTTATACCGTTATATTCAAACTAAATGTCAATGGGTCTACGAGTAGATAACACTTAAAGTGATATAGCAACACTCTCTTTAAAAAGGGGGAGAATGAGGATCGATAGAAATGAAGAGGAAGAATTGGGGAAAAAAAGGAGTTCTTGTAGTTAACCTTTAAACTTTCGTGTTATCCACTTCTGTCTATTACTCATTAGACTACATCCACTTTTTTAAGACAAAGAAGTACGTTTTCTCTACCATTTACCATTTTGGTAAACGATTGTAAATGCGATTCGATTGAGATATTTCGGTTGAAATCAGTTTCGTGTTCTACGCCATCGAAATCGGTCTCGTGTTATTTATTCGCATTAAAAAGCGATTTAATGCTGCCGAAAATAGAACTAATGGCCATCGAAAAGTAGGTAAATGTTAAACAATAAAATGGAAACTCGAGCGAGTTTTCACCAAAAAGAAAAGCCCGAAGGTAATTCATTTTGTGCGTGTACGAGTTACGTCTTTTAAAGATTGTATCTCAATATATTTGTATTTATTATTAAGCTATTGCGTCATTTTCAATTGGATAATGTCTGAAGGAAGGAAGGAAGGAAAAACATCTTACGTAATGCCTTTTAAATAATAGCAGTATTATATAAAAATCCGGATCCATTTTTCGTTGTCCTCATTTCTCTTTCAATAACGAAAACATTAATATTAATTTATGGAATTCGATGAGCTTCTTTCCCTGATTGCCGAAGGAAACACACAAAAGTTGAATAATAATAGTTTGCTGTAGTATCGTTGCTTCTTCGTTATGCATTAAACCCTAAACAAATGTTTTATTCATTACATAAGAAAAAAGCCGTAGAAAGTGGCAAAAAGAGAGACGACGAACGATGGACAAAAACTAGTGGTTTAATACGATTCCGGAGAAAATGCCGGTCGAAGATGGTGGCTAGGAATGAAGGTAATAAAAAGATGGAAGTGAAAGAGCTCGAGTGGGAAATGGTTATTTTTTCTGTTGCGGAGGCGAAAATCATTTGAGGGAAATATAGAAATGAAAACGTCATGTAGTAGTTTCTCGTTTACGTCAAATATCGTTTTGTTTAATTGCATGTAGGCCAAAACGGTCGGTGTATAGCATCGTTTTCGATCAGATGATTTCCCGGGGGTACAATCTGCGCTAAACCAGCACGTTCGACCGCTCAGGTGCTTCCATAACGTTCACTCTCTCTCTCTCTCTCTCTTGTTCTCTCGCTCTCTCTACATCTACATGTAGGTCCGTTTTTAGCCAGGCTACATAGAAGATCTCTCCTAGGCCCTTCGACTAATACCAAAACCTACCCGTTCAACAAATACATTTAAATACAATTACAATATACATGCACGATGCCGTTCTAACCGTAATATACGGTCTCAATAACTGAACTTACTTCTGGTAATATATTTTCCATGTGCGGGATTCGAATTGTGGGAGTGTGAGCGATTGAATAGAAACTAAATTAGAATGTAGCACGTCTACGATTATTCGATATAGTGGTAGGACTCAAGATAATGAATAAAACCAAAATTCTTCACGCGTCGATGTTTAACTTTTAATAAAATTAAGCTTATAAGAGACCGGCAAATTTAATAATAGATGTAGAGAAGAGATTCGGTCGGAAGGTCTAATAACGAACGAGAAACCGTTCAATCAACCAATCTCGATGCCTATTATATTACACCTGAATGGATTCAGGTCGTTGTTGGGGCTGGATGCCAAAGATTTTTTTATCGAAGCATCGACATTGTTAAAAAAAACGATGATGTAACAATAACAATTTACTTGTATTTAGAATTAATTACAACGTTGAAAAGTTGACTTCGACTTCTCGTTTCACAATTGATCTCCGCCTTTTGTAAATGCCACGCAAAAGTGAATATTGTTCTGATAATGAAAGCCTTCGATTTCAATGCGAATATTCTTGCCAATAAGCGATTCGTTTGGAGAGGAATCAATGGTTTGGTTTCGAGCAGCAACATTCAGTCAACGTTACGTTACGAATACATTATCTATTAAAAGGTGAAAACTGATTCATGACGGAATATATTATCACTCAGACGAAGATGAACACGGAGAAGAGAAAAACTGTTAGGAACCACCAAAAATCAATTTAGATTAGTTTAAGTTGGTGGAGTTTTTCCGTGTACGGTTCAGAAAGCACGAGAACGAAAAAAGAAATTGGGCCATTTTTTCTAGATCTTCCCACTTACGGTTTCCCGGTCAATTTTTCACGTTCGACCTTTTCCCAAATCTTCAATTATTACTAGCCAGATTTTCACATTTTTCTTCACCTTAACCGTTCCATTTCCCATTTATCGATTCAAGCTTCGCCCAAATGGCACTTTTCATCGACTACTTTCTTTCTCATTTCTTCAAACTTGTTTGTAATAAGGATTTCCAACTCATAATCGTTTACAGTGGAAGAAACAGGAAGCGGAAATAAATAAATAAATTACGAAAAGGAGACGTAACAGCAACAAAAAAAATGAGGATAAAAAGTGTGAGAGGAACAAAAAAAAAACGTTAATGCGGGCGCACAACTTTTTACTGAAGCTTCGTAAACCACTTAAAACTTTGTTGGGCCGTCACTAATTTGTTGTATCTACTTTTGTTTCGAAATGAAAATAAGCTTTTATGTTCCGTAGATTATTTAAACTTTTTCCCTTCCATCCTATTTCTCTGCGTGTCCCTTTTAATTTTTCTTTGCGTTGTCGTGTATGCCTCATGTTATTAATTCACAGTTTTGTTTAAATTAAAGGAAAGAGACTAATTAGCATTACTAATGTTGAATGTTAAACCGTTATCACTCGCCATTTTCCAATTCGCAATCAATCAACTTCTCCCGTTCTTATCGTAAAGAGATTTAACTCATTTTCGCGTGTATTGTGATTCGCTTCGACTATTTTACTTGCAAATATTATTTCTCATATATACGATATTTTATTTTTTGTGAGTGAAAAAGCTGCAGCACGTAATAAATTAATTGCCAGATAAAAACGTTACACGAGTCATTGTAGGTGTTGTTTTCTCTCGATAAAACCTTTCTAAAGATTATAAATAGTAGTTAGAGGTGCATGAACACGCATAAATGTAATAAGAACGTTCTTGAGATTCTTATTAGTTTCCTCGATCGCCGTTGGAATAACGTTAGGACTGAAAGTTCCATGTGATATTTATCATTTTCGAAACCATCCAGCTACTTACTATAATTAGTACGATCTGATATAATAGATGAGGACCGATTTTTACATGGAAATAACTCGAAAGATGCACCATAAATATGTAATAGTAGTTGGATATCTTCAGATACAAGGCTTAACCTACTACTAGCTTCAGATAAATATGATAAATAGCTTTGACTCAACTGAAAAAAATAATCACAAAAAGCTAAAGAATGGTCGCTTCTTCTATTCCAACGCACATTAAATTATTTCATTTTAATGAATCTCTCGATCTTTATCAGGCGAATGATTTATCTCTAACGCATTTGACGTTTAACATCGCTCCTTCGCAAATATCTTAGATTCTTCTAATTTTATTGGTGCTCTCTCTTCGTGTTAAGCGACCCTTAATTTAGTACGAGAAAAATCTTTTTCTTCCCATCAATTTCCCTCGTATGGACGGTAATAATAATGTTCCGTTTAATATCTATTATGAGTTATGCTCTTCATTAAAAGTTTAAATTGAAAAACTATTTTCTTTTTTTATGGTTGTTGTTTGGTGAAAGTACGAGGAAGGGAAGGAAGAAAAAGGAAAGGAAAAAGGAGGAGGAATCGATTGGATGTGTAACGTTTAAAATATTACACCAATTAAGAAAAGTCTGTTCCATGGGCCCTAGTAAACAACAGACAGATTTGATGTATTAGGGCAATATATTAACAGCAATTTGTTGGTTTCGTTAAATAATTTTTAAACCGCCCCATTTGCTAAAAAGCGACGCAACGAACAAAAACTAAATTCAAACTTAACCCATCGTTTAATTAATTAACCGTAATAATTACAAACTTCCATAAACCAAAAAAAATCCATCAAAGGAATACCCAAAAATTTTCAGGCTTGAAATTTATATCGCCGATCGCAAACAACGTGATACCGACACCGAAATCATTTACGTATCATAATTAATGCCTTTCGTTGTCCCATCGTCACTCGTGAACGATAATAAACGTTAAATTTAGATCGACCATTAATTTATTTATACTCGTATCGATAACGCACGTCGGTGAGTGTTGGCGAAACGTAGAAAATTGTAAACTGTTTCAACGCGATACAATGGCGCAGCATTAATTAATCTGATACGCTAATGATAATAACGAGCGACTACCGGGCGGTCGACGACGGGTGGCTTCTCTGCGTTGGGGATGGGAATACGGCCGTCACGAGACATCTTCAATCAAAGGGGCCTCCCCATAATTAATGGTTACCATATTGCACAACGGTATAACATTAGCACAGCTGTCGGTGATATACCTTATTTAAAATTCATGATTATAAACAACAATTATTTATCACTCCATACAGTCACTTTGTGTTGATCGTACCTGTAGGCGATGACGATGATGATAAAATGGAAATGCGTATAAATCAACGTAAAGCTTTTTTCTAATTCCGCTTTCCTTTCTACTATTGGGACACACTGTATTTGTATGTCGTCGAGGGGTGGGCGAAGAGTTTAAAAGTATGTTCGTAAGGGTTGTTCCATCATTAAACTTACGCGAGTTAAATAAACGACAGCATCCCTTAAGTGTGCAGTGTTTGTATGCAAACTCCGACTGCAAAAACTATTTATTAACAAATCCAACTAATTAACAAAAAAGACATGATGAATGCTATTTTCCATCTTCTCTTTACTCTCTCTCTCTCTCTCTCGCTCTCATTCATAGATCAAACAAAAAGTCATCAGCCATCGTCGAACAGCGCTTTAATTAATACCGAATCCCTCCCGGCGAACGTTCAATAGCCTACAGGTACGAATATAGCAAACATACATTAATTTGTATCGCTTTTCAAACCCACTCTTTCTCTTCCATTCACATTATTTTTGGCCTCGCTCCATCCAAAACAAAATTGCACACAATACTTTGGGCGATCGTACAATTTGATTGCGTTCATTCATTCATCATCATCATCAGATCATGTTTCCTTCCGTAGCGTTTTTTTTTTATTTTTCGCTTCATTCGCTGAGGGATTATTGTTTGTTAGGTAACAATAATCGCGTTTTATTTATTTTCTCCGTTCGTCCATTCGCAATTTATTTATTAGTATTAATTGCAACTATCGCTGGAAATTGGATGGAAATCGAATGAAAAAAAAGAAAACGAGCAGCTTAATTAATTTTGCGTTCCGTTCTTCTAATCCCGTCAACGAATCTGCTCGCAATAATTTCTCGCGATTCGTATCATTTTCAAAATTTAATAAACGGATATATCATTACGTAATTGAAACGCTCGACTTACGGTCGCCGGATTTAATATTAATAAATCGGTTTCCTTTTGAATTTACCGTCGAATTGTTTGTAATTTAAGCGCTTCTTGAGATTAAATGTGTGGAATGCTTGCAATTCGGATTAAATCAAATCGCATTTCTCTTCGTATGTATGTGAATGAACAAGAAAAAACCGTGCTTTATTTCGCCTCTAAAAAGGATTTTTCCAACGAGAAAAGGAGGAAAACTGTGTCAAGTACAGGAATACTCTCGCGCACCTGTTCAACTATACGATACTTCAGGTACTTTTCTATTTTGTCCCGTTATGAATAACAACTTCCGGTGCAAAGATATAAAAACGTTAACGACGGCCGAATAAGAAGCTACCTCGCCCTATTATTAGTTCTTTTTTGGATGCCATCCAAGTTTCATTATTTTCTTCTTATTACACCGAACGCATTGAATAAAGCGGATCTTTTTTTTCATATAAGAGTTGTTCGTAGTAAATAATATTCGCATAATATGCGTTTGCGAAACAGATCTAGAGGTTGAAATCAAATAAATGACGAGCGCTGCTGAGTAATGAACATTCTCACTCATCTTCTCCTCTTATGCAAGGTTTTTTTCCCATCTGTTGTTTTATCATCTCTGCGAATTGAAGCGAATGAGTGAGCGGATGAAATATGATCGCGTTAAATGCAAATATTAACAAATCATTTGCCCGACTTTTAGCATTAATCTCCGCCGTTATCTCCGCGCATCACGCGAATCCACGAGCGCGTTTCCCAATATGTCACCGCTCGACGACGGCCAATTTTTCTAAATGATGAATCGCTTGATTTGTTTATTTACATTTCTTTTAATAAACTCGATCTATTAGAAGAAGAACAGGCAAGGGCGCACTTTTCCGCGTTGCCGAACGCGAGATAAGGAATATTGGGGGGAAAATGAACATTCACCGTACTCGTAACATTATTGGAACGTCTTGCATAGCTCAAGTTACTCCTTTGCACAACTTCATTCATCTCTCAGCCTGAACTATTCCCGGACTAAAGAGTGGTAGTTGTAGCTGTTGGACAGAAGCAATATTACATTATTCTAGTGTTGCGTTGATGTATTAAGCTCTTCGGAAATAATAATAAGATGAGAAACTGTTCTTTCTCCGTGTTCTGGGTGCGTGCAATTTCAGCGTGTTAGACAGTTTGACAGACGTTGAGTGATCGGGTATTTACGCGAAAACTTGCATAGAACAAGAAGAGCGAAACGACGAGCTTTATTAAACGTCCTCATTCTTCGTTTACGGCCAACTTTCCTTGCAATATCGCGCACTTATTTAGGAAAAACCTCGACAGTAACGTGCACGAAACGTGGATCGTGGTAATTAAATTCGGCGATTGTTCGTTTGAGGAAATTAAAATCATGCTAATTATTAACGGTTGTTGTTCTTGTTGCTCTTCGCATTCCTCATTTGTTTGCAAGTATTTTTGTTGTTGCTCTGATAATAAACGAGAGTAAGGCATCATACTTTTGTTACGTGCACAAAAGAGCGAAAAGCTTTTGGGGGCCCCGCGATGTTTCTATTAACATACACACGGTATTAAAATGCATACCTTTCCCTTAACACAAAAGGCTTAATTGGCGTTTTCATCAACTTCTTTCTCGCGCCACCCTCTCTCTCTCTTTTTGCTTCATATGCAAATTAAAGGACAAAAGAGGAAATTAACAAGTTTCGTTGTTTAGCGAGTTTAAGTGCCTTATAAAATAAGGAAAATGCCACTCGACGTAAACTTTTTTTTGTGTTAAACAACTCTCATTCGATCTGCTAACGACTTGCCGGACGAAGAAACGATTTCCTAACCCAACGTGCCATTTTAATTGTCGGACGAATTCGTCGCAAATTAAAATAATACAAACGGCAATTATTATTCGGGCCGGAAGAAAGGAAAGATGCACTGAAAGGAGAAAAATGAAAAGGGCAAAAAGAAGGGATGGAAAATGGTAGTAGTGCCCTTATTGTTGTCGAGAATTATACATGGCGGTGCAATTGTTCCATACAACCGCCATTTGCAGGAGGAACGATCCTTTTGTCCGACGTTAATTGAATCTGCAGACAATTGTTTGGTCTCGACGACTATTGCTATAGGACGCAGTCGGATTGTGTATAAACGTTACCTAGAATCGAAACCAATTAGCTCGAATTGATTGCATCCCACTTCCCCTTATACTCTCTCACGTCGACTTTACGTTGATTGAAATAAAAATTAATATGTTTAAATAATCTCCTCGTCGTTTAAACGTACCAATCGTAACCGCATACAGCATGAATCATGCACACGGTAATCCGAAAGGTTAATTTAGTTTCTCGTTGGATGTGTCGTGCTTGAAGACACCTCTTTAAGATTGCCATTACGGAATGCAGTACAGTTGCCCATCTACCACTCATTCCTCATCATCCTTCATCTTCATACCTAATCTGCAGACGGATATTCGTTTTATTAATCTATATTTGCGGCAATTAAAATATACGACCGCCATAAGGAAACATAATGGATACTCTACTAATGAATTAATTAACTTCGGTAATAATTTTCTGCTAGAATCATTAATAATAATTTATAATACCGTTATTAGATATGGATGCTCGTTTTGTATGAAACACTTCGGAATGGGAATAGGGAATATTTTCAACGGGGCCTAATGAAACCGAAAGTTTTATCGGGGAATGGGGCGGCAGAGAGATGATGTAGGTGGGAAAGGGATAAAGGATCTAACAAGAGGATATATTTCCCAATTTGTTGGTTAACCCGGACTCCCCACGGACGCACCAACTTCCTCGGCGTATTCGCAGCAGCACGGGGAACGCTAAAAGCTAAGCCGTGTCTTGCCGCGTTGAAAATGTACCCGGTTTGCTCCGTAGGCTCGTTTACCAAACGGGGCAACATCATATATTTGGATACCCATAAAAAACGCAAAAACGAATAAAAGAGAAATAGGAAGGAACACGGGACAAGTATGACGACAACAGGAAGAACTGCTGTGCGTGTTTGTTACCAGGAAATTTTGCAACTTTATTATGATTACATCCATCCATAAATTTTTAACTTAACCATCAGTCGCATTATTACGTTTAAACTATTTCGAACACTTGCCATCAATCGAACCACTTAACTCGCGGAAGAATTTCCGTGGGACCGCTGTGGAGAAAAAACGAAACGGTCGCCGTTAACGTTTTTAACGGGTTCACGTAGCCGCGGGGCAAGATTAAACTGCATTGTTTGAAAGTTTTTACTACGTCGTTCCCGTTGAAAGGGACGCATTTATCCATTGGGAAAACTACTATTATATGGACGGGGGAGGTTGGCACCACTTTAATAATGAGTCAGAACGCTATAATTTCTGATTATGTAAGGAGTTGCGTTCCTCGTCGAGTGATTACGATGGTGTTGATAATGATGATGAAGTTGATGATGATAGGGTTCGTTTTAAACAATTGCATCGTGTTAACCGGTCGATGACGGTCTTTCAACTTGAGATTCGGTTCACTCTCTATCGCGCCTAAGTCGCTCATTATTATAATTAAATCGATTAACTTCTTCGACTGACAGAAGAAGATGCCTTACGCTGTTGATGCTTATAAGAACGGCCAGTCCAGGTGGAAATGTACGCACACTTTTATTATTATTTCGAGAGTGGAACAACAATGAGTGGTGACTAAGAATGGACTCGATTACGTAATAATGGTACAATTTCAATTGTAATGTCCGCGTGTTTTGTTAGTTGGCAAGAGTAGTCGCATGCAATTTAGATCTCGCAGGCTCCATTTACATTTAAAACCGAACATAAAACACGTGTAATTGTATTCAAATTGTAATATACGAGTGTCAGTTTCGTGCGTTTGTGCAATTTTTTGTCTTCTCTCTCTGTCTCGTCCTGCTCATAATTTATTATTGTCTACATGTACCTGCGGAAAGTCCAACGTTCTACGTGAACGTTCCTTTTTCTTCCTTTTCGCGTTGTTGATGTACAGGTAGCAGCAAATGCATTAGAATAAGAAATAAGGCGAAGAAGAGGAACGTTCTCTGGGGAAATTCATTTGATTGCATTTTTACTATTGACTCGTAACGCGTGTAGCAGTAAAGCAGCGAACGTAATCGTCATCATATTTTAACTAATGCATTCCGGATGGCAGTTTTGCGTTCGGTCCTTAGAGAAACGAGCAATTACAAATTATCGTCACATCGCACATTCTGTGTGACAATTAGCAATTTTCCAATAAATATTTCACGAGTAAATAATGCAAATTTATTCATACGCTATTCACACAAACACAACAACGGTGTTGCCGTTTAGTATTTGCGCTAGTAGCAAAATTCTTAATAATAAATAAACAATTATCGAACTTGCGAATTGGCCGCACTTAATATTCACGGCATCGACGTCTCGTGCAAATCCTTCGTTTAAGATGCTATTCAATAGATTCCATTATAATTAGATCGGCCATAGACAGCGATAACAATTAGGCAAGTTATTTTAGGGAAAATTTCAGACGTTCTTTGTGTAACGTGGAGTGCAACGCATGAAAATTTAATTAATAAAATTTCAACGAGCGTAAACTTTGAATAAGAGAAACGTATTCGTCGTTCGTTCCTTTTTTTACTTCTTCGTCTCCCTCGATTTCTTCTCTCCCATTCCTTTATACAATTTACTTTCGCAACATTTCGTTTCGTTTTATAAAAAGCAAACTGTACATGAAAGGAATACAAAATTTGCAGAACAGGATATTGGATATATCAATGATACGTACCCATTTCCATAACAATAGGACAATCAGTCGATTTTTTCTCATTTTCCTTTGCATTTTTTTTCCTTTTCTTTTCTTACTCGTTTCCTTTCGCTTCGAGCGCGAAAGAAATTCTTTCGCGTTTATTCTTTCTAATTACCAATTGCCCGTGAGGATTCCAACGTATATGTGTGTTATTTCTGGCACAGTAACCCATTATCTCCCATTAAACTCATCCATAATCGTAATAAAATACCGGAAATTAAATAGCGACAACGGGTAATTAAAGCGCAGATCGTTTAGATACCAATACGTAACGTTTGTACGTTACTATTAATGAACCATCTATTTTGGCTGACCAAAAAGTGGAAAGCAAAAAAGGGCGATAGGGAAGAAAGAGCGATAGACGAGCGCCGTTTTAGAAAACGAGGGTGGACACGAGTCCGGTGCCAGCAGGTCATCCGCGCTCGAATGCCGCCAAAAACGCTTGATTAATGACATAACGAACGTACTCCACATTGACCCGGGCATATATCATTCGATTACCGAACGGCAATTCAATATCCCGCACACACGCGCGCCCGCGTATACGCCAATTTAAACGGTAGATGGGCATTAATTATGGGGCCGCAGAAGGAAGGGCGAAGATTGTAATTAACCAAAAATATCGCGCGCCCGATCGTCGTTCATTAACTTGCCGGATTAGTGCCGGCGTTTCGTTCGTTTCAATTCGAATCGATCCGTGCGAAATTCCTCGACTAATAACAATTAATTATGCACTTTGCCATTGTAATACGAGGCATATAACGTTAATGCATTCCCTTTGCGCCGCTTATTTATTAATATCATCATTATTCAGCCACGATCAAAACATACTCTCGGCTACGGTGTATGTGTGCGCGTCTGTGTGGCGGTATTAAAGCCACTAAGTCCACTTGTAACATGAAATATTCGTGCACCAGGTGTACGAACGAAAGCCATACGAAGACTGTTGTAGATGGTCCTGGAAAAGTAGGATTACACTCTACACACACACACACGCACATGTATGTGTAATCCTTGTAAAATGTATCCCACGGGATCGCCCCGTTTCGCTCTCTTAGCCGCCCGCCGTCTCGCAAATGACAAAACACGAGCTAATTCGTATCGCGAATTTAAAGCGCGATAGAAAATTGCGCTTGACGAGGGACTAATCATCTGGGGGATATAAATATTAGCCAGTCGACTCTTTCGCATTCGTAAAATTATGTTATTATTATTATACGAGGCACGGATATGATTAGAGGGATAAAATTGTTATTAAATTCCAGCCTCCCCCCGATCGCATCTCCCTGTCATACGTAAACGAATCGAATTTGGCTAATTCGCCGCATTTAGTACGTCTCGCAGCGAGAGTGTTTGCGAAATGACGGTTTTGTTTGTCGGATTAATTTCGTATAAATATCGCGAAAGTTTTGCTGTGGGAATTAATTTTTTTTGTGAAAAGTAATTATGAAAAATAAATTTTAAATAAGGCCTAACGGCCGGGGAGCCATGCGAAATGGCACCGTTTACAAATTAAACAATTACAAAGAATAATTGCGTTACATTACGACGATAATTAATTTAATTTTTGCGATTTTGAAAGGATGCCAACGTAAACATGCTACTTTTCGTTCTTCTTCTTTCATTTTTCCTGCTCGCGAATGTGCGAGAGGAAATAATTTATTTTAGGCCTCTATGCCTCTTATTTGATTAGCACAGGGCGAAGTAGGAGGGTTAACAAATTACAACGCAAAATGAGGAGAGATGAGGAACGAAGAAAATTGTTTTCTGTTGTTGTTTCTTTCCCGAAAAGGCCAAATTGAAATTCCTCAAAATGTACTCCACCGGTATTGTTTTTAAACAATCCCATTTGCTAATTCTAATAGCAAGAATGAAAATCAAGTTGAAAAGAAAATTATTAATTAAAAAATAACAAAATAATGAGGAATTAAATTGAAAGTAAGTAAAAACGAAATCCACGAGTCTTCGTTTAATTTCCACGGACGCATTAGCGCATTTTCTCCGTCTCTCTCTCTCTCTCTCTCTCAGTACACACTCGAATTATTATTATTACTGTTATTGTGTTTTACGTTACTTTAAAGAATCCTTATAACGAAAATTTCATTTAGTTAATTGCGCAAAGAAAACTTAAGTGTAACTGTAATGATGCAACGTCTGGATTTATGAGTCTCGCAAAATTGAAATTTTCGCTACCGACCACTTTGCCATTCGTTTTCAATTAAATTGTTTGCGTTTCATCTCACTTTCATTCGTCCCTTTTTCCTTGCATCTCCTTCGCTCTCTCGCTCGCGCAAGCAACGCCTGACGTCGTTACCCTTTCTTCATCTAACGAGGGATCGTCGAGGGTGTGAAATTAAACCTCGCCGACAACTTACCATTCTATAATTGTCCTTAATGCGGCGAAAGATTTTAAGAATATGTGACTCTTTTCGATATTCATTAATTTCTGAATACAAGCAAAAAGACAGTTTGCAAGTTTTAAGGACTATTTGCGAAAAATTCCTCCATGTCTGATTTGAAAAATGGCTGGAAGTAATTAACTTTTTCTTCATTGTGCTCGTGGTTATAGAAAATGTTTATTGACATATTTTCAGTACCCAGAGTGTGCGGTAAAACAAGAAGTTTCTAGTGAATCGCTCGTATTCTCGAACGTCTTGAATGCCTTAGAGCACTTTATCTCCGGTACGGTATTTCCGTTAAGGGTCCGGAGAGGTGTCGGAACGAGAGAGCTCGCAAGGATTAGCTAATCGAAATTTACAAAAGATATCTCTTCGTATAAGTATTACGATCTACCGTTGAGAACATGATTATCTGTTCGGTCCGATTAATAAATTAATCAATGGCGAAATTGCAATTTAGGAAATTGAAAAATTCCGTTATTGTTGATTCTGCTTCGGTTTGAAAGTAACGTAGGAGAGTTTATAATATTTAAAGCATTGCACGAGTTCGCACACAATGTTGCACGTTAGATTAATTAATTAATAAAGCGGTCGTTAATTAAAATTTTGTTTTTGATATCTACTATAAAATGCAATTATAACCGGTTCGTGTAATATTATTAGTTTTAGTTGCTAGTTTTTAGTTGGACCAATTAATTTCCATGATAATGAAAACGGAGGGGAAAAAATGCAAAAATATGGTAAAAAAATGCGAAAAAATTAATATTCATAACATCTAAATTTTAAATGGACCCTCTTCGTCAGCGAAAGGACGCAATGTCGCTTGTCTTCTTCTACTTGTTGTCATTTTTTTCTATCGTAATCTACGGTAACTCTCTCTTCACATTTTCCCAACTTTTTTCCTCTGTCGGGAAATTTTTGTTAATTGCCCCTGTCACATAGTTTAATATCCAACGCTGACGTTATCATCGTTCGCAGGCTTCGTTCTTTTGCGCGGATGCTCCGGGAATCGCCAAAAAAATGGCGAAACTTCCTGTTAATGAACGGCGTTTAATAATCGCCAGAAACGCACATTCACATACAATAAACAGAGTTTCACTACCCTTTTTGCAAATTTTCCTCTCTCTCTCTCTCTACCCCATAATTTTGTTATTGCTGTTATTATTTTTTTAAGCAAGGAGAATGATTAATATCCAAAAAACAGAAAAATTAAAAGGAAAGAAAAAATAATTTGCACCATTAAAAGGCTCGAAAATTCATAAATATTAATTATTACGGTTACGTAATTACGGCTCGTTTCTTGCCTCACTCCCTTCAGCCTTTGCTCGCTCTCTCTCTCTCTCGCTCTCCCTCGCATTTTTCGGCAGAAACAAATGGAAATTAATGGACCGATTCAACAAACCGCAAAGCGCAAAAAAGACAAAAAAATTGCATAGTGGAAGAATTAAACGGACGAAATAATACTTTCTTGTAATGGGTTAAAAGACGTGAAGATAATAATACAATATAATGCAGTGACAGTTAGGGAATTTCACCAAAAAGGAAAGAAATCTTTTCTTCTTCATTTATCATTTTTATTCATTTCCTCTTGTTACGATTCCTTTGATTGATGCTTGGGGACGTATAAATTAAAGAAGCAAATATTTGCAAAGACAAGAAAAAATGAAGAAGAAGAAGAAATGGAAATCAGCGCGACAAAAATGGAACCGAACAAAGGAAAGTGACGGAAAAATTGGCAAGGAAACCGTTCGAGAAAATTATTGTTTCGCATTTTCTTTATCGTTGCGTTCATACTCGAGCGATTTCCTTCGATTCCTTTTGTAACGGTGCCGCCGCCGAGAAGCAGCGTATAGTTGTTGCTCCTCTTGTTAAAACAAACAGCGTGTCTGTCAACTGGTAGTTACTATTCACAAAAGAAGTCTACACGGCCATCAACGGTATACAAAAAGAAAGAAGGGAATACAGCACAAACGCATTTCACTCAACATTTCACATTTATTTTCCATTGAACTCGAACGAATATAAAAAGAAGAGAAAAAAAAAAGAGAACTGGAACGAGTGGGCAGAATTTGAGATATTCAAATGGGTATCGCTTTTCTGTTGTTTCTCCCTCTGTATTATTTATATCTGCCCTTAAGAAAAAAAAAGGAGGAAAATTTTAAAGAATTTTTCATTTTTGCAGTTTAAAAATTCTCCTTTCGTCCTGATCATGGACGTAAATAAAGTTGGTTCGTTATTATTGCAGTTGGACATTAATACGGTTCATTTGTGGCATAATGTTATACGACCGCATTAGACTGTTTCATGTAATTTTATAGAGAAACTATTCGAATTATTTTTGCATTTGTTCGAATTTGATTCGGGTAAAAAGAGAATCGAAATGTAAAGAACGCAAGAGATTTTCTATAAAGAAAATGCATTAAAAACTCATATCAATTGAATAGGGAAGCAAACATAAAACTTCTCTATTCGTTTCTAGCGAAAAGCGGAGAGAAGGAGCGAGAAAAGGACAGTTTTTGTTTTGCCAAGTAAATAGAGTCACAAGTAGAAAGAATTTTCTATGCACACACACACACACACCGAATATTTCTTCTCGTATTCTTTTTGCAGTCTGAAGAATGAGAATAGAATGGAATCGAATCAATAGAAACATAAAATAAGCTTTCGTACCTCGCGTATATTGTTGTATGTAGTGCATATACATATATTATGCACCTATTCAGAAAATCTAACAAACATAAAACGCAAACAAACAGAATATAAACTGCGAAAATAGTTAAAGGTGAATAAAAGTAACGTAAATCCTAACGTACACACATATATAGGATGTAAGTAATATGAATGTTTAATGGCACACACACACAAGTACATTTACAAACATGCGAATTCTATTTGCATATTCACTTCATGTTACATTCCGTGCACGTAGAAGAAGAAGAAGGAGAGCGCCAAAGAATGTGGCAATAAGAGCGAGCGAATGGTTGAACGTGTGGATATTCAATTCGGTATATGTGAGAGTTGAAAATTGCATCTTGGTCTTCGTTGGAAAACACATGCACTTACAAGGGAACGACCGCACAAAAACATTGTCATTATGCCATCTCCAAAGAGGAAAAAACAAACGTCTACGTAGCACGAGTGAGCGCACGACCG
Source organism: Hololepta plana (assembly GCA_963695495.1). Taxonomy (NCBI): domain Eukaryota; kingdom Metazoa; phylum Arthropoda; class Insecta; order Coleoptera; family Histeridae; genus Hololepta; species Hololepta plana. The sequence goes on along the minus strand of OY968837.1, from coordinate 8,008,531 downwards.
AACTTTCTGTGCAAGTTCATACCCTAACGCCCGAATTGATGATGTCTCTACTTATCGCACTCGATAAACTCCGCAGCACCGGGTACGTGTGCAAAGTTTAAAGTCTCTTCATTTACCACGGCCTCCATTATCGTTACGATCATCGTCACTCCATCTTTTTGTTGTTATCTTCGCTTTGATTTGCAAATAATGCTGCGGAGAAGTTTGCAAAACGCAAGAGATTTATCTGCAATTAAGCGGCGAAACATTTTTAATTGAAAACCACCTGTATTTATTTCTCATGGCGCGTAGATTCTTCTCCTTTGTGCCTTTGCGTTCGAGGTTTGTCGTGGAGAAAGAAAACGCGGAAACGAAGTGAGATATAATAAATGTTGAATATTAAAATCACATCCAGCTACTTAGATGTGCCGAAACATTGTAAATTGAGGGCGATAATTTCCATATTTGAATATGTATAAGGGAGTTCGACGGCGACGACGGTGATGATGATGATGATGGCAGAACGAGGATTTTGCCCCGCGCCTCTAACGTCGAGGTAAACTGAAAACGAGCGAGAGAGAGAGAGAGAGAGATAGGGAGCGAAAGAGAAAGTGTCAATAATTAAGTTAGAGCGAGCAACTTTTCACTCAACCGTTTTTCGGTTGCCACCTTGTCGCCCGACGCACGTAATAAATTGTGTCTACAATAAAAAATGAATGAAAAGTTCTTCGGCGGAACGGGCGACGGGGAGAGCACGGTTTATAATAAAGTGTATGGTGTCGGAGGAAAACGGACCAAGGAATACAATCAAGGATGTTGCATTATTAACGATTCTCACTTTCCCCAAAGGTGTTGTGCCTACAGTGCCGTTCGCCGAAATAATAAGATCTCTCTCTCTCTCTCTCTCTCTCTCACTTAAATAACTGATGACGTGCCCGGAAATTGGTGGCTGCGCCGGGCTAAAAAGCAGCGTTACGACCTCTTCATCCATCTCCCAACGTTTTTTTATATAAGAGTATTAAATTAAATTAAATTACGTTCGAGTTTCAACGTTAAAATTGTTCGCGAAGAAAAAGTCAAATAATGATAAGAAAGTCCCTGCACAAAAAAGAAACTCTTGAGGCCTGCGAGGGCGGCAGAGGAGGAGGATAAATGTAAAAGAAGTTTAGTCATGTTAATGAAATACGTGCGATGCCGTGACAAATTCGCGTCATTCGTCAGAATCACGGATCCGTGAGGTCGCGGTACGCGGAGCGACTTTTTCTTCTCCTTGCTGCTTCTTCGTCGTTGTCGTCGTCTTAGCGCTCGCTCCTCATGTAAACCGAACACGTCCGTGGCTCTCCGGTTAATAAATGTCTCTTGAAACCCATCCACGACTTTTGCTACGAGCAACAGTGGCAGTAACAGCGACAACCAGTAACGGTATCAGCAATAGAACGGTCCCGTTTCACGACGACAACATGCTCCAACGGTAATAGAATTATTAAAGTACTTTTATGTCGAAACATTTTGTTGTTTTACTATCGGGACAGAATAGAGTTCTCCGGCGGAAGGAAAGGAAAAGAGAAAAACGCGAGAGGACTATTTCCGACCGTTGGAGCACACATTTCGCCGTACAACGTTATAATAAAACATTCACAATTTTATACATTTAGGATGTATTGAATTTTAAAATTTAATTTTTGCCTCTCGCTCTCTCTCTCTCTCGCATTTACATCGCTCTTCTTCTTCATCGCCCTGGTAAAATACAATTTCAATTCTTCCTTCCACCATCGTACCTACGCCGGCTCCTCATCTTGGCGTCACGTCGCATTTAAATTACAACGGAATAACATTCGGTAGACGTACTACTGGCACTAGTAAAAGCCGCTTCAGAAAGTAATAATATCGTCTTATTTACGAGTGCGAAGAGGAGGCGCGGCTTCTAATGAAACAACTTTCCACGCGAAACTAGCAACATGTTCCGCAAAATCTAATTAAACATTACGCGCGCAATTTTGCGTTTCCAACGCACGCAAATTAAACTTTTCTCGACGCTTTTTTTTCAAATTTAATTCTACGCGAGCGCACCTACAAAGAAGTTGAGATGATAAACTAATATAAATCGTTCGCGAGCCAAACGAATTAATGAACAGCAATAATGCGCGTTGAAATCGTTTTTGCAAACAATTTATAATAATAGAGCAACAATGGCATACTATGTGTTTTGCAGAATGGATAAGAATGTTGAGAATGTCTATCAACGCTTGGAATTATGAACGGCGGTTTTGTACATATTAATTCTATTGTTTCGTACGAAATATTATTATTGAATTAGCAAATTGCTCGGCGTAATAAACGTCTCGCAACAATAATACGACTTTGGTATTTCTAATTTAGTTAAAATACCACGGAACGGTATTGTTTCGAACCTGTTTGCGATCGTTATTAATAATATGCAGACCGAAGGATGGAGCCGTGAAAACGTATGCGAATAATGCCCGAGTAAATTTACAATGCAATATTACAATTTTTTTTTATTCCGTATAATTCTTGGCTCTATATCCAAAGAGCACCGTTAGAAATTGAAACGTTCCCATCTTTTACGTGGCGAAAGTATCTATTGATAACTAATCTCTCGAACAAAGCCACAAGATGTTAGGGTCTTAAGTGGTATGGGATAACACGTAACGGATTAACAACGGCAAAGAGGAGCACGCCTTCAGAGTTTCATTATTATCGCGGATCAAAACTTGAAAATTCATTTTATCGAATCGTTTAACTTGGTAAGTTTCTCCAACACCTTCTTCTTCGTCTATTACCATATATTATAATACACGGTTCGCCGGTTTAATATCTTAACACTCGCAACCGTTCACTTGTTTAGTTTCGTTTATAATCTCATTATTAAAGACAACGAGCGATTGCGACAAAAAAGTTAAGCAGAAGCCGTCTTAAGGGCCACGCACAACGTCACTTGTCGCGCGTCAACGGTCGTACAATTTTTTTACGCGTCTCTGGCGTTTCCTTCGTCGGCCCACCATAAACGAAACCCTCGATAAAAAGTGTCATCTTCTCCCATAAAAACGAACGCGTTGAATGATATTAAGTAACAATTGATATATACCAAGTCAAAAAAAAAAATGAACGCTTGGCGAAGATGTTAACAAACCAGATCGCTGATGGCAAAAAAGGAGTCGTCAACGTATGAACGGAATTAAATTTCCTCGTGCAATCGCTCCAACGAACGGGGCGCGTGTAGATTTAAAACATTACGCCCTTTAATGCTCCGCCAGCATTAATCCCAATCAGTACGAGTCATAAAGCGGGAGACATCCCAACATCTACGGCGAACGTACATTAAACAAAAGTCCCATAAAATAATGACCAACGTTCCTCGGTGTCTATTTCTCCGTGTGCACACTCGTAGCATATGCAAACTTGTTATGTGACAGAATGGTAAGAGAGAGAAGGACTGCGTTGATGATGGCGATGAAAGCGAGGGTAGTTTTCCCAAACTGAACAATATTATTGTCGGCCGGTATGAATGTTTTATTTGACGTTTTGACGGGGGACGAAGATGGAGAAGAAAAAGTGAGCGAGATAGATGTATTGTGTGTGTGTTATTATTATCGGGGAAAACGCGTGTTATAATGGAACACGTCCCAAAAGGGGATGAAATAAATGTATGCGTGCATGCATGCAAAAAGGACACTCGCACACATAACACGAGGTCCCTTCGTCGACGGCAATTCAATTTTCTTCCTCTCGCGGACGGCCGCAAATGTACTATTCCGCCAAGGGACCGTGATGATAATAATGTTAAAAAGTGAACGCGGAAGATGGTAGACATTTTCTCTTAACCTTCGCCGCCGCATCGTCATCGTCATCATCGCCGTCGCCCAACACATTTCCATGCTTTTCCTTAACTTTATTCTCCCTTTCAATCTCGCCTTTCTTCTTCATTTTTTTTCGCCACGTTATTTATTTACTCGCAACTTCGCCGTTGTGTTATAAAGCAATTTAAATTTATTACGCAACAATAACGAAACGGCAGGTTCGCCTCGTCCTCCCGCGCCTTCGCCGCTCGTTCGCGGTTTTCAATCTTTCATCATTATGCTTGCGCTAATTCAATTAGCCGAGGCATTGTGCGATTTAAATTTGCAATTATTTTCTTCGTTTTTTCCCCTCCGCAATTCGTTGCTATTATTATATCGGCGTTTCGTTGTAAGATAATAATAAACGTGAAAGGTTGGCAAAGTGTTATTGTTGCTACGATTATTATTATTACGGGGAATAATAAAGGTTGCGTTGCTCGTTCATTGTTGTTGCTGATGTGCAGAAGACGACAGGAACTGTCAGACATCGCGGGACCGTGATTGATGATGTCTTATGCGGCGTGGTAACTTTTACTTTTCATATTAATTAGGGAAGGTATGTAATGGCCTGAAGATATGAACTGGTAAAACTAACACGAACGCACACTTTTAACGCTTACACGCTCCTCGGGGGTTTCTCCGCTATATTACATTGATAATGAAGATCAATTCCGTCCGCTGGTGTTCATTAAAGCAACAATTCGTTCTTTTTTAAACATCGAGTTCGGTTAATTGTTGACGTGAAAAGAACTGCCGTTTCGCCCCATTTTCGTCGGACATTAGCACCGTATAAATTTCCTTTTTTTTTATTCCCGGTACATTGTCACAGATCAATGAATAACGTGACCAAGCATTCACGCCGAGCTTTAAAGTGTGTTCAATACTCTCTCCCTTCAATATTCTATTTTTTATTCCTCCCTTTCTTCCCATTTTTTTCAAGCCGGGGAGATGACGACGATCAGTTCCAGGCTGTCGAACTCGAATGTATCCTCATAAATCCGTTTCGGCGATATTTTTCTTTGGAGCTCCGACGACTACCAACCACTTATCTCTCCCATTAAATTTATACATTTTAAGGTGCACGTTTCACGGAATCTCCGCTTCGTCTTTGCGCCTAAATTTTAATTCGGTTAAACATCTCGCGTCACACTTCTTCTAATGAAAAAGAAGGAGGAGAATAAATGCCAACGATATCGTCAAGGAGATGATACTCGGAGGACGATTGTCTTCCATTACGTTAGAGTATCACTGGATGAAAAAAATTTAATAAAACTTTCTTGCGTCTTCCTCGCGATCGTCTCCGACTCAGTTGTTGAGGGCAAAGCAATAAGTGACTTCATCCAGATTATTAACATTTATTCCTTTTTCCGCACGTATAATTTTATCTGATATTACGTGAATCTGATACAAAATTTCGCTTTATTAAAATAAATTCCTCTCTCTCTCTCTCTCGTTCTTTCGTATTCATCTTCCTCTCGCTCTTACGTTTATCTCGAATATAAATTAAATTTACAGGAATCCATTCGAACTAATTTATAACGTTAAGGTATTATCGATCCGAGTTGATTTTCGCTCGGCATCCCGAGATGATCAATCTTAAAAGTAGGACTATTAACAATGTGCAGGTCATTAAATGCGTCTATTAAAGCGAGCCCGTTTCTGCGTTTGTTTCTTGGCAATATTCGCGTCCACGTTCCCAACAGTTTCAACGATCTCGCTAATAATTATTGGTTACGTTCCAGCTTTAACCTCGATAAATAACCCGAAAGCCGATATTTATTCCTAGTTGATATTCCCCCGGCATTACGGAACAGGAAATTATTTTTCCGGCTTCATAATAAACCCGCGCACCCTAAAAAACCGGAGCGTGCATACGACTTGCATTATAAATAGCAATTTCGATTGCGTGCAACAAAACGACAAACCAGAAAAATGAAATGCTTTCGGGTTTTTGGATTGCATATCAACACACGTTGAAAACGCCGTCGCCATAATCTATCGGTTCAATCAATTTCGCTATTTTGCAATCGTATGTATGCAGACATTTATGCATGCGTTACAAACAACAACAAAATGTTATCGTAATGTGAAATAAATAGGTTTGCAGGAGGGAACAAGAAATAGTTTTCGGTCGCGCACCGGTTCAATTTTCAATAACATAAATCGAAATACGTTTGCAAATTCCTTTTGATCTCTATTAAAAATTTGCACGTTATTTCCGTTCGATAAAACTTTTCCATCTTCGTTTCTTACATTTTTCCCATCTTCCTTCGCTACGTTCGCAATTTATTATAATCATTCGTTCGTTTGCTTGCCATAAAATAGAATTACATTTATTAGCGTAAGGGCGTACACACTGGTATTAAGTAGCAGTACATAGTAGTAGGTTGAAGGTGAAGGAGATGATCTTAGACATCTGTTGCTGTTGAAATTTGCATAATCTCTTCGTCGCTTTCATTTGTGTTATTACAACAATACGGCACCTGTTTGTGGATGATCTCCCTCTTCCGCTCGCTCCTCGTTCTTTTTTCGCCCGGTCCTCTACTTTAAAGATTTTCAGCGCGGAGCCGCCGGATTTTAATGAAAAAACTTAACGGCAGCATATTTTAACATTTCAACATTTTCCGCTGCCAAAAAGAAGACGGAGAAAAAAAACCGTTCGCTCCGTACCGCGGCAATAATAAGACGATCCGTTCTGCTTGCACCGTACTTTCAACGTGTTACACCTGAATTATTACGTACGGTCGGGAAATTAATAATTTTCCACTTATTATTGCAACCGTACGATGCTTTTGAACAATTAAACGATCAAAGACGTTTACAATTGTTAGCGATACGTTTCGACGCCGCTTTACCTGCATCTGTTTCGTTTCGTATGAAAATCATATTCTTCGACGTATTACCATTGTTGGCTCGTCGGTGCATAAATACGAATATGAAAACTCGCTCTCGGCTTCTTCGCCTTTTTATTAACGTACCACGCCAGCAATGGCATAAATGCTATTACATACAATAATACCCCGTTCCCAATTCATTCTTGACAATATTTAGTTTGAGGGCTTCAAATTAGTCTTCAAAGCGATGTACCCTTGTAATCCTTTGATTGTGTTTCTATGTAAGTTTCTGTAGATGACAGATCCGTGGTAGACCGACTACTTATACCTTACTATAAGATAGTGTGTAGTCGCTCATTCTATCGCAACCAATTTCCCAGCACGTTTGCATATGTATTTAAGTAGTTTCGGCTTCTCTCTCTTTCTCTGCATCGCCTTGTTAAGGAATCGAATGAAAAGGAAGGATGTTTAATAAATAAGCCTTTAGTGTGTAAGGCCCAAAATTCAATTTAATTAAATTTATGGTATTTTAATGAAGAATTTTTATCTTATAAATTATTAGTAATAAAGCTTCAATTTATTGCTCTTGCATTAAGGAAATCTTCGTCGTTTGCTTATTTTGCCACTGCCACACGGACAACTATATTAAATTTCGGATTACAATGTATACCATAAGAAGAAGAAGATGATGGAAAAAAGGATCGTAAGAGACGATGGAGTTAAGCTAAGAATTTGTTGCAAATATGCCATTGCAGGGATTGTAAATGGCGGATTATTTTTCGTGTACCGCTTTACACGCATTTATTTATGTACTTTATTACTATCTTCTTCGTTCTCTTCCATACGATGCGAACGTTTCATATTTTTTAATAATTTACATTTCGTGACTATTATAATAAACTTCTAAATGATATTGTTGTAAAATGTAATCTTTTCGATGCAAGAAAAAAGAAGAGAGCAAGTAGATGGAACCGTGAGATTAATTCTTATAAATCAAGAACCGTTTAAATTTCTTTTTGCCTTTCATATTATTCTTCCCTTTTGATGTAACTGCTATGATTGCGGCATCTTAATGAATGATTAATGGATTCTATACATTCTCATGCGAATTACCCACTTCGCGAACGAGTTCATTTTTGTGAAAGGCAAAATTGCAAGTACATAAACAATGATCGTATTGCATAAATTAAGGCGTAAACTATTCAAATTGCAAAGGTTGTTGAAATTAACATTAATAAAACACACTTGGCGCGATCTAAAATTTCTCCTTTCTTCGAGTATCGTTGCCCAAGAAGGTAGAATCGTCGCACAAAAGGAAATCGAAAACGGTCCATCGCAAGAACGAATCTCAATGTAAAATTCACGTTTGAACTCTAATTAATCGATCTCTAATGTTTCTTTCCATAATTAACCACTTTCAGAGTTCGAAAATCAATTTGTTGCAATTTGTGAAAAACTGCAAAAGTAGAGAAGGGTCTCCTTTCTTTAAAAGTACAAAAATGTTAGGCGCGAAGGACACGGTGGGAAAAGAATTATTAATTTTCTCTCAAAATTCCAAACAACAACATAAACGAGATAATCCTTTCATAATGCGCGTCTTATGAAACGAAATGACAAGGTAAAACCCTCCAACGATGACGATAATCCACGATCGTGTTACGTTTATTATTATTATAAAGGTAGAAGAAGACGAAGAACGAATTTCGATAACCAATTATAAATTTTGCCAAAGCGTACCCTAAATTTTATGATGGCCGACGGTTACCAACTACAATAATCCACGTGAATATTTCACGTATCCGTCCCGTTTAAAACCACGGTTTCGCATATTTTAATAAAATTTCCCAAAATTAATCCGTTCGTTATTATAATAATCTATACTTTACCCATCGTCCCATTCGCCTTTAATATTTATATTAATATATCGAAAGCGAATTGAACGGTCCTTCCATATACCCCGTAGAAATATGTTTGGTACCTTTTCACCTGGCTCCCCATATAGACATATTTATTCATATAGACCTCTCTAAACAACACGTGAGGGATAAAATGGCTTATCCTTCTTCTGTATTATGTCCTCCACCATGCGTCGAACACGAAAGAATTTAGGTCAGTTGGCGAATATAACGTATGGATTAATTTTCTTTCTTTATTCAGCCCTTTTCTCCTACCTGAGCTTTTCCCTCTTGAGCTTTTAACGATCAATAACAGCCTCCACTTTCTTCCTCTTTATTTTTAATTAAATTGTTCGATTGATTATTCGTTGTTTTTTTTTGCGCAAGCGGGAAATAATAAATTAAAAATTTGAATTTAGCAACTTCACGATTGTTTAATTATATTTAACGTGCATTATTTTTTGCTAGTTATTGCGAGTGGAAAAGAAGAACGAGGAGAGACGGATATTTAATGTTTGCATGATTTCGTTTAATATATAATAAATAATAATATTAGTACTGAAATATTCATGATGTACGTTATCGATCTAGATGAAGGATAATATTTTTTACTAAAGTTATAAAAGAAAACGTGCACGTTTTCCTTTTCCTTCGCATACATACTTTCTTCGTTTTATTCGTTACTCTTTACCTCTTCCACTTAAATATTTCATATAAGTATATTTAGGCCGTTTGTTTCTCTCGCTCACTCGCTCCCTTTCCTCTTAACGTTATTACTACACTGTTCTCTACGTTTACGGCCAAAGGAATAAAATTGCAGTTAGGTTTTTCTTCGGGGAAAAGGAAAAACAGGTAGGAAGAAAAACGATGAGAATAAGAGAAAAGGAATGTATCATTTTCCTAAACTATAAACATAAAACAAGGAAACTGTTTTTAAGGGCGCCTATCCTACACAATTTTACCTCCTCGTTCTCTGCGAATGGACGTACGCACGTGAAAGAATTGCGTGTAAGTGAAATTCGATTTTTATGAAAGCGTCTTTCGTGCAAGAGAAAACGTTTTCTCCATTTTCCTTCGCTTCACGTGGAAATTTTCAGTTGAATGTTTGAACTGGAGTTTCCGTTTACATCGATGGAAAATTAATTATCCTCCGATTATAAAAAATGGTTAATATTTATGATTTATCTGTTGGAAAATTGATGATTATTTGGCAATAAATCCACCGCGAAATTTATTTGCAAACATAAAGGCACTAATTGCCGTAACAATGTAAAGTGATTTGTTTCCATTTTCAATAATTTTTAATTGTCCCGTTAAAATTAATGTATTCTGCATTTCGAAGAGAGAGAGAGAGAGAAAGAAGGAAGAAAAACGAATAACGATAAATGGATAAATATGTGTGGGCGGATAAAAAATCGTCCATAGGATACCTGTTGATGAATAAATACCTTTGTTTTTACGTACCGACAATAACGATAAATTATCAAAACCATAAATTACCGGCTCGTTTGGTTACAATAATTAAACGCGTATGGCTTCGGCGATGGAAAAATTCTTCATCATCCTCATCATCATCTGCGCTTGCCTAATTTGCTGTCATAATTACCGCAAGAATTAATAGAATTTTGCAGCGGTTTTCGTCACTTTTCCCTTTTCGAACAACTTTAAAATTGATTTAGTGCTCGTCGTTGTACCTTATACATTTTACTTGGTACTATATTATTATTATCAAAAAGACTTGCGTAATTAAATTACGTTGGCGTAAGTCTTTTGCCGTTAATAAATTCAATAAAATTTCGTGCACAAGCAAAACAGGGAGAGGAAAAGAATAAACCCACTCGAAAATCCTATCTGTAGGGTCCCGAGTACATTTATCCTGCATGGTGGAGTAACATAAATTGTATGGGAGTGGAGGAGTAAGAACGAAAAAGAAAACGCCAATTCTTACAATTAAATAACTGGTCCGAAATAATTGGCCAATTAAAATTTGATTCTTTTTATGCCATGTTTGGTTTCGACTCGAAACTTTCGTCTCCTTCGTTCTCTCGCTTCTTGTTCCTCGGCGTCTGAATTTTTTAATATTAAGAAATGTAAATACGATTTAAACTCGCTAATTGAAGAAAACGGCACGGAATATTGTAATAATTTTCGCCAACGGAAGAAAGAAAGAAGGAAAAAAGAATGACGAAACAATAAATGAAGTGAAAAGTTTAACAACCCTCCGACGATATTTCTAAATTATAATTGAATAATCAAACGCAGAAACCCGAATGGAATATTAAATGTTTTAGATTAGATCGTGTGCCATCTATCTCTCCTTCAACATTTTGGTACATTTAATTCAGCCAATTCTGTCATGTATTCCACTCATTAACTACAGGCCATAATCGAATTTTAGCAAATGCAATTAAACGCGTATTCTTTTCGCAAATAGCCGCCTTAACTTTTCGAAGAGAGACTAAGAGAGAGAGAGAGAGAGCGTGTGTGCAAATTGCTTTTTTCTTGTTCCATTCCTTGCAAAATGGTTGTTTTAAATTTCGTTCCGTTTCATTTGCAATTTATTATTATCGAACGGTTAATTACCGCGACGTGAACAACATGATAATTCGGAACTTGTTCGAAATGAATTTCGTTGGAAGGAGACGGATAACTTTTTCAATGCGTTCAGTTCGGAATTGATTGCGAAAACATGAAATCCCTCCGGGTGGCATTTGAATCGAACGCGAGCGAACACTTGTTGGGCGTTTTCGCTTGTTCGAAATATTTTAGCAGGACATCAATTTCTTTCTAACAGTTTCGAGTATAGTTGTTAAGAGTTTAAAGGAAAATAAAAAGTTTCTCAAAATATAATATGTCATTTCGTTTATTTCGCATTTTCTTTAAATTTGTTGTTCTTTTTTCCCCTCGGAAAATGAATGAAATATTAAGGTAGATAGATACAGTAAACGAGGGGCGAAAGAGTATGAGAAGTAAGTGGCTGACTTTCATCATCAATCAATTTTTTTCCATCTTCTTCCTCCTCCGATGGTTGCTTTCTTTTTAAAAACAGATTCGTGGTATCTGCCTCTCGCTCTCGCCATTTTCCATTCTATTCTTTTACTCGTGCAGCAACAGCAGGGAAATTTGTTTGGCGTACTCCATCATTTTTTCTTTGGGACCGGTAATATTCTTCATCGAGAGACAGGTGATATATTATATTAAATGTTACGTTTGCGTTTACAAAACGACAGCTTCTCGCGTTTACTTCACTCTTCCGCTTTTCTCTTCTATTTTATTTCGTTCGTCCCATCTTTTAAACGGATGAAAACGGGAGAATTATTACTCCACGAACGGTACGTTTTTGAATAATACACGAACAAGTAGCTCGAGATATTGATTTAAACCGGTCTCGTTCATGCCATGGGCAACAAATGTAATAATAATACATGGGTGGAACATATAAATTTCCCTATTGTAATTACACGCCGAGTTTGTATTACTTCAAAACTAATTTCGACGTAATCTTACTTGTTTCAAGCTCAACTTACACGAGACTCGTTATTATAATCGACGCGAAGGATTAAGCCGATATTTTCGTTCGAATTTCATAAATTTCCCGGCTTCTTTTGACCGTATTTTCGCTTAATATCCATTAAAAATTTCTAGTCGAGCGCGAAGAAAACGCTCGCCTTGGCAACGCGCGATTCGCTGCAAATGGGTCACCTGTAATCGAATCCCGCCGAAGAAACAAACAAAATCTAATTAGAAAGAAATCTGACGATAAATTAGATCGACGAGCGAACATTATTGCCATCGGATAACCGATCCGAGCTTCTCAAGTCGTCTAACGATACAAAACTTGAACCCAGGAACGTTGTGGAGGAAAGAAGTTAGACGGACCATAATTGATTTAATGGCATTAAACTCGGTTCGATTCGAGTCGACAGACTCGTTATATTATTTTTACTCTCAATTCGACATCGGACTTAACGACTTGACCGCTCTCGTTCGATATTATTCCTCGGCAACAATAGTAAAAGGGATATTTATTATTTATTCAAAACCCCTTCGCTCGGCCAAAATGGCAGCGATGTAATAACAACGGTGGCACTTTATCGTCTGTCATCCGACTAATTAATCGTGCCGGAATAGAAAGGACCTGGTTTTAATTAAATCGGAAGTGGTAATAATGATGATAATACTAACGCACACACAGAACGAGAGAGAGAGAGAGAGCATTCCCGATGTCGAATGCTTAACCGCGTTTATAACCGTATCGACGGACCTCATTTTCTCTCGGCGTCTCGCCCGTAAACGCAAAAGCCCACGCACCCACAGAAATGCCGATCGTACTCGCGCGTACCGTCTAAATCTATCAAATACCAAGACTTTTTGTTGCTAATGAACTCCCATAGGTTTTATTGAAAACGCATGGGCTGACGCTGATTTGGAATTATTGTTAAACCGTTAAAGTTTATATTAAATATTATTAATTTATGTTCGTGGGCAATCAAACGGCGTTTGTGGCCGTTTTCGAAGAATTATTTTATGCCTTTTAAATCGTAAATATGTTCTCCTCTATGCATGAGAGAAATTATGTTCTCTTCTTATCATTAACAATTACTCATGGTTAAGTAAGTAATAAAAATGGCGATTTGCCACGATAATCTTCATCGTACGGTGCTCGTGTGCGTTATAGTTTCGTTTTTTGATTAATTGCCCGTACGTAGAATCATTTAAATAATAATGATAAATGCGTAGGTTATACACATCGGGACCGTCGTAACATAAATTTTCGGACCCATCGACCGGTGGAAAGATGCGGGGAAATGTGAAAGAGAAAAGAAATAATGCAATAAATAACGATCGTAAATCATGTTTTAAGGTAATATTAAAAAGTTTCAACTTTCCTTAGCGTAATAACAACGTTCCATTATTAAGCAGGGCGCACACAAAAAGAATTAAATTTGGGTCCCTGAAAAGAAATTTTGATTTGATATTGGAATTTCGCTATTGTCGACTTGGACTCGAAACATTCTTCATCAATCATTTTAATTCGCAATTAGATTCAACGAGTCGATCGTCTCGTACCCACCGTCGATTCTTCGAATGTTGGCGAGGGAACGAGTGAGTTGCTTTTTGAACTTTAATCTCGCCCTTGGGAAATCTCCTTGATTACTATTGGTTTAATATCTTAATAATTAAAACGTTTCCCAACGATTTACAAGGATTACGACGAGAGCAAGGACAAGCAGAAAAACGATGTTAAACGGAATTATCATCGTCATTATCATTAAAATTCAATTGTCGTTATTGAAATTTTATTTGCTTTTCGCGAGAGAACGAGAGACAGAGAGAGAAAAAACAAAGAGTTAATTGATTTAAAAATAATTACTCTGATTTCTCCCCTTTTCCTCTTTCACTCGTATTCGGCTATTATCATTACTTTCCCAATTACCTAAATCGAACGGAATCAATTGCAACCAATTAAGTTAATTGCGATTTTATTCAGCCACACCCGTAATATAAACACACACGTACCTACAAGCATTATACGCGAATTTAATCGTTCTTCTCTCTTTGTTTGCATTTTTTTTCTGCGAGTTACATCCATTTACGAAAATTGAAATATAAAAAAGAAGGAACAAATTGAGAATGAGAGAAAATTGAATGTTAGGTAAGGTTTCCTTTCTCACTCCGTTTCCATCCTTTATTGGTTCGCTTCTTCTTAAATAACGACTATTTGTGTTACGAAAATAATGGAATATGATGGAATAAAGTATGAGATAAAAATTATGAGAATATTATCGGTTAAAGCGAGGGAACGAGCGAAGGAAATGGGGACACTTTGGAGAAACCGAAGAAGATGAGTTAAAGGGGAAAAAAGGAGGAAGTGTGTATATATGTACCCACGAAATTCGAGAACTTTTATAATGGTCTCGGTCGGTCCGTTGGGGCTTCACCATCGTCTTAAAAAATAATAATAATAATATGAAAACGGTATAATATTTCCGTGTAATGCAACAATTTCGCTTTAAGAGTGGTACTTTAAAATGAATGTATCCAATTTAAAAATCGATTAAGTGATAAAGGAAAATAACGCGGTTGAAATATGCATTATGCAAGAAGGACGGCGCAATAATAATTAATCAATTGCCTTTTATTAGTGCGCGAGGGGACGGAAAAAAGAAAGGGGAGAAAAGGTTTTAATTAATTTCACTATAAGAATTAAAATAAGATTAATTATTATTATCAGGAACAACAATAGCAAAAAATAGAGGGAAAAGGGCGAGAAAAACGGGAGGGATCGGGGAAATATAAAAACGGACCCCCCAGCATCAATAATTGAAATTGTTTAGGTAAAAAGGGTACAGCGACGAATTTATTTATTTATCCGTTCAGTCATCCCGCTTTTTATCGCTATTCATCAATGATTCAAACGACTGAAATTAGTTATAATCCAATTTTAGTTGCTGCTAATGAATGTAAATAGACACTGACACACGCACAAGCGACTAAAGCCCAAAATGTGTCAACACGTGGAAAATTATCAAACACATTATTTCGCCATTAAAATACGGGCCCTGCATACAAAAGGTACAATAATTTAGCTGCTTGCGCCGTACGAACTCCGATTCGGATAAAGCAACTCGCTCGCCTCGTTTCCCATTCAAAATTTATGTTATTATTTGATTGTTGTTGTCGTTGTTGCTGTTAGCGAACAAGAAGTTGTTCGACAAAAGCAATTTCTTCATTCGATTTCCTACAACGCCCAAAGTTGTACAAGCTTCTGTTTGCGCTTACCCAATATATTATTCATTATCTTTTTATGATAATATTTTATTCAATAATTTATGAATAAATGTAGACACATGGAATGCCATAATAAAATTAAGACTTGAATTAAAAATGAAATAAAACGCTTCCAAGAATCGTATGGTAATAAAAAAGCAGCGACATGTAGAGAAAAATTGCTGTAAATACAAGAAGCACACACACACACGCTTTAACATATCATAATAATACCAAAGAAGAGTAAAACGAAAATGGCAATAAATCACTTGCAAATAATTTAATAACGAAAATTATTTGCGGATTCCACTGCGTACATATGGTTCGTATGTAAAATATTCTCATTCATTCGTACAGGTCGAAAAGGGAAGACGTCTTCGTGTTGGCATAAAACTTTTGTCTTTGTTCCCGTTCTTCCCATTGCTTTTATTCATAAAATAATTAGAAAGAGACAGGAAACCGTTCATCAAATGTATTTCGACTCCAAAACATGAAGAGAAGCAGGGGAAAAAGGACGAAAACGAAGGAGAGAGAAAAGTAATGATGAACCGCCACCGCTAAAAAAGTATCATGAGCTTGTTAGTCGGCATCATAAATTTTAAACGGTGCCATCCGACTCAATTCGTGACAGATATTAATGCAAGTGCTGGCATTACTATTTTCTCGTCTATTTTTTCTTCCTTGTTTGTTTGTGTATTTTATTATTATTCGTCTTCTTCTTCCATTGCTTGTTGTCGTTACTTTTGCTGGCTGCTGCTGCTGCTGTTGTCCTCTTTATGAATAGGATGAAAGAAATGCGAATGGGCGACGGTGCCAAGACCTTTAAGACTCGCAGTGAGTTCCTCGTAATTAAACATACATTAATTATCCGTTTCTTTCTCGCTTTGCCAGTCTCCTTAATGTTTCCCTTACGGTTCTCTCCTTTCTTTTTCGTCCCTCAGTTAAAGCCATTTCCTTCGCATTATTTTCATCGTCGTCGTCATTATTTCGTGTTTAATTAAACTCATAATTGTTGGACGTCATTAATGATAATTAAATAAAATAGTATAAACGACTTAAATGGCGCAGGAAAATAGAAGTGGAATAGAATTTTGTGTTTTCGAATCGGTGATTTTTTTTCTTTATTATTATTTTGGTTTCGTAATTTTACTTTTACAATACATATATTAACCTTAAAATGGAATAATCCAGACGTGATTCGAATTCATTTTCCGATTTCTCGTCTCCTTTTTGCCTTTATCCGTAAAATAAAAATTCATTGCTTTTCAATAAATTGAATTGGTTAAATTTAAAATCCGGCCCGCAGAAAAATAATATCACGAAGCTTTTCTGAATGGATTGCCGCCACTATTATTATTATTTTTTTATCGGGAAAAATGTGTATGAATTTTACTTATAATTCCATACCCATTAGAAAGTACATCGTTCGATATTAAAAACAGTCAATCAAGCATTATTTTTTTTTTATTTCGCGCCTCTTCCTTTCTCGCTCTTTGGGCATTGAGTTGCGTGAAATGAATAATAAAGTTTTAAAAAGCTTTTCGTGTTTTTGTGCGGGACGTGCTCTCGATATTTTCGTGTCGTTTTTATTTTTTATCGGTCCTGTATTATTTTTATTCTAAAGTGCGTGACCGACAGCCCTATAGGCCAAACAGCAACAACAACAACAACAATGGCACGACGATAGGTAAATATTATGCAAAAATATATGCAAACCACTTTTTTTGTTTCATATCTCGCTCAAATAGAATGAAAATATTTGATGGACAACATCGAAACAACAATCCAATACATTTCCATTGTAATTAGTTGTACGAGGGCAATTTCAGTTGATTTTAACAATTTCAAGCCCAGTTCTTCGCAAGCAGATCCGAGACAAATGTGTTAATTAGGAGCGCAAATCTATTTTTAGTGAATTCAAAATAAATCGAATCGCTTACCTGAATGCTTTCTAGCGAAAATTGTATCTTCGCACAGGCGTGTAACCCTGTAATATTCGCGTATGCAAAAATTTCAAATTATATTTGCAATTCCGCACCAAAAGAATTTTCGATTATTTGATTTCATTGAAATGGATTACGGTTTAATAATCAATACAAATAAAATTAAAAAAAAAACAACATACAAATTAATCATTCATTTCAATTTACGTCCGGATCATAAATAAATAACTCTAATCCATAATTCATACGATTGCCGATCCATGACCAATCGGTTTTGTTGAGAACTTATCCTCTCTCTGTTATTCTTTCTTCCTCGATAAGTCGATCTGAATTTATTATTATTACCTCCTGGATACGATTGATCTTACAAACGGTCGTACTACAATTGACGAACCAACCCATTTATTAGTTTGATTCGTATCATTAAGTCGATGGGAATGATAGTCTCACGAAACTTTTCCGATACTTTCTACCAAAATAATTTTACGGTCGTTCTAACATTAACAATAACAATAAAGAAAAATAAATGAAAATAGGACGAGCAAAGACGAGACACGAGATAATGGAGGCGAATTAAACGATAATGAGACATTAGAAATCCGTCGTCGGAATTTAGAGCGAGCTCGAAGTTACCCAAACTAAAAATCGACCTCCCGCCTTCGGCGTAAAGCAACAGAACCGAGCCGAACAAAGTTGCAACTATCGTAAATTGTTAATCAGCCAAATCGATAATTTTCAATTATAACCGAAACAAATTTACATAAAAAACTTTCGTTTCTTCGTCGTGCCTCGAAGAGAAATATGACTTTTATTGGAGATTAAATAAAGGAACGAACGCGAAAAGGATTTTATTAAATTGAATTCCGCTCATGTTGTAACAAAGAGCAAATTTTATTCAAACTAATCAAATATTTATTGGCTGCAGTGTAACACGTTCCTTAAAGGAAACTTGGAAAAACAGTTAGAATTAAAATCGACTTTTCCACTTTATTCGTTTACCTCGAAAAGTAAATACGTCCGACATTAATTGCTGCCAACAACGTGTACACAAGTCAATTTATATCGAATCACGTTATTTATTAACTGAAAATATCTTATTTCATCGATACTCTTGAAGAATAATCTTCTTCCTCTTTTACCTATAATTCAACATCATATAAATCAATTTAAATTAACTCATATACGTATGAAAGGCGTTAAATAAGCGATATCGTTGATGAAAATGATGGAATGGAAA
Source organism: Hololepta plana (assembly GCA_963695495.1). Lineage (NCBI taxonomy): Eukaryota > Metazoa > Arthropoda > Insecta > Coleoptera > Histeridae > Hololepta > Hololepta plana. The sequence continues at coordinate 7,990,015 of OY968837.1, read as the reverse complement.
ATAATTAAACCGAAGAACCGACAAGCAGATCGACTCGAAGAGATAAATTTGCAGCGAGCAAAAAGATCTGTTCGGTAATGCAGCGAGAAAGGGCATTCGAGCAAACGAACTTTGGCGTTTACAAATATAATATGTAATAAAATACACTTTCGCGTCAAAAGGAAGAAAAGGAAAATTGAAGCACATTTCGTTCAATAGCGCATAAAGTTTATTAGCTTAGGCGTGGCGCAAAACAATAATCTAACGATCCGCGACAAGATGTTCGCATAAAGTTGATTTAAATCGGCGAAACGTTTAGAATCGTTTCTATTGAATGCAACATGTGCACGTACTTTATCGGCGATCGCGTAGTTTTCTTCTCCTTTTTCCTTCATTAACAAATTTATTATTTATAATAAATAACGAACGCCAACCGCCAACAAGTTTAATGACTTCATTAACATTACATCTTGATTATTCGTAGGTGGGCACAACTAATTCCCCCGACAATCTTCTCGCTTAGATGCAGACGTTGTTCGCTTCGTTATTAATAAGAATTAACGCCTTTTTACATTCGTTTAACGTAAAATTTATTAACCGACCGCTCGCTCCACAAGAACGTAATCAAACGAACGAGAAATAATTACCGAAATGTTTATCGATTAATGAATGCAATCGTCAAAGGTCAATTGAATCAACGACTCCATTTGACTCGTCTCCACATTCAATTGAACACAACGCACTTTTTTGCTCGGCGCCAACCAAGAAAGACGTACCCGGCTTACGGCATTAACTTATCCCAAGAAGCTACCTGCAAAGCAACGAGATCTATTCGTCCGTTTTCTCGTCGTTGTTCGCGTTGTTGCGAGAATAACGTTTGGCCGCTCGTTTTCGAATCTCTTTGGTCTTTGCACTGTGACAAACGAAATCCCGGCGCTTTTAGTCCGTCACATGTGCCATCGGAGATTGCTCCTGTTTGTTCTCCTTTACGCCGTCGTCGTCGATGTCCTCTCTAATGCGTATAGATTTCCCGGGGGCAGTCCACTCACGAAAATAGCGCATCCACGCCGGTGCAGATGGACGAGAGACGCGGCGAAAAAGAACCTCTTTTGCTATTGCACGAGGAGCTGGTAGTAGTTGGAGATGCTCTGAACATTAAAAGAAGCATGCGAGCGTGTAGGGAATTCGTCTCGTGGTAAAACATTCCTTTACGCCTTGTCACACTTCATCGGTAAATTTATGGACGTCATCTATTATCTTGGAGTTTTCATATTCCCACACGACATTGTAATGCACCTTTTCTTTTTCCTCGCATAGTAACCCAGTAGTAGTAATACGTGTACGGTACCTTCATATTACATATTCATTCTTAGATAAATTACGACGTGCGATGGAAAGGCAGCTCGTGCTAGTAAAGGATCGAAAATGCAATTTTTCAATTTGATGGGAAACATAATGGGTTTGTGCCTTTCGTTGCCGTTGATCGATGGTTAATTAATTCCACATAATTTTACGGTTATGGATGAATTGATGATCAATTTATTCTATTAAGCAATTAACTCTCGTGTTTTATTTATCGTACGATTCGAAGATATTTTGACGGACGTTCGAATGGTAAAGTAAACATTCACTGACGAGCCTTCATCTTCCTCGATCACAATTAATGCACGATCCACAACACAATGGCGACGAGGAGAATAAAGGAAAAGACAATGTGAAAGCAATTAAATGTTGAGTAAAATCTCTTATTGCGTGCCTTTCAAAAGAAATGGAATATGTTTAAAAAATGGTAATAATAATAAGTGCACCGACGGAATGAAGAGGATGCATTCGAAAAATGGGAGCGAGCGAGGAGAAGGGCTCTTCCATCCTTTCATCGCGCTCCTTCCACTTCTGTCGTCCTCTTTCATCCTCCGTCGCAAGGTAGAGAATCGTCTTGTCACCGAACAATAGAAATATTAAATAATACAACAATGGGATTGTCAGACGGAATTGAAGATTAAAAAAAAAGAAAGAAAACGAACGGGTACAACAAACATTCAGATGAGAAAAAGACGTACTCGCATATAATATATACCCACTCCTTCCTGTCAATTATCAGTCACTTTTACCCGTTCATCCAGTACAATCACTCGCTTCTTCCAACGCCGATTCTTCGTCTCTTTATTAGTACAACCACTACTTCACATTCACACATTACGGTACGATAACAGTGAAAAGAATGAATGGGAGAGCGAGGGAGAAAAGGAGTTTTCCATCTTCTACAATTTTCTTTTTGTATACGTCGATTCCCTGACTCCACATCCACTCAATGGCTTAACACATTCGTGCTTCGTCAGCGTACGGATGTAATTGCCCTTGTTAAATTTGACTGGATTTTATGGGGTTGAAGAATACAATACACAAGATATAACCGAAAGAATGAACGAAAAAAACAACCGGAATAGATTCATTTACTGCCAGATGGTACGTTTCTTTAACCAGATTGGAAAGGCTTTGTGGAAGTGGAGGTGGAGATTTTTAATTGTGGTTTAATTTCGTCGAAAAATTTTTATTCCAGAAAGGATTCCATAAAAATTAGCCCATAGCTTTCTTTTCCTTTCAGGATATTGTTTTCCATCCAACTCCTAACGGTTAGTTTTTCTTTCGATTTTACGATGCGTGAAATTTCGTACGAATCACGGCGAAAGAGGAACGTCTTACGCAGGAGGCTTTTCTTTGATTCACTGGTCTTCCACTGTATATTTTCCTTTTTCTCTCCGCCATTCGTTTCTGCAACGAACTGACACCGACAGAAATAGAGGTCAAGTTAAACGGTTTTCCTTTTATTCTTGTTTCTCCCGATTGGCTTTTGTTTCGTTTCGGCATAGACGTTTGCCTTATCGATTTTTCATTTTCTTGCCATTGATCGTTTTCCCCGATTAAAAAAAAGTCGCTTCATTACGAATGAAGGAAATCTACAAATATTAATCCAATCCGTGTTGTTCCCAGCGGTATTAGATAATCAAGTGCAATTCGATACGAATGAAAATGACATCCTGACGGTGATGACGGTGATGGTTAAGGGCGAAGTAATTCGAGCAGAAAGTTACTTCGATAAACGAAAATTCTGTCGCGAGGCTTTCAGGCGTTCAGCTAGAATTTTTGCGAATCTTATGACAGTGTGACACAATTAAAAGTAATTAATCCGAGTAAATTATTCGCTTAATATTTGTAGTTGTATAATATCAAACGTTATCGCCCGGTTGCGTTTCAAATAGAGGGGAAATTCATATCGGTTTCTTTCTTAAAATAAATAAACAAACCGAGGGAAATAACGCGAGATGCTGATTAAACGGCTCTTGCTCTATGATGAGCACGATGAGTGACGCATTATTTGCATATGCACACACACACACACAGAGACGCTCTTATGCATAAAACACATTACGACCGTTATATTATGCAAACGGCAGTCGTTTTTTTTTTTCGTTATTGTTGTTGTCCCTCGCTCGCATTTATTCAAGATAAAGCATGCGATCCGGTGAAATGACGATGATAAATTTTTATTTTCGAATCAAATATTACTTCCCAGCCAGTTAGTTAGCGAGTGCATTAACCCACACGGTTTTAGCGCGAGTGATTGATTCAACTCATTATCGTCGATATTTATTTAAGGCCACAACCAGCCCATTTCAATTTTCCCGTCTAATATACATTGTTCGGGGTCGGCGTTTAATTTATGGAATAAAATATGCGATATTGAGTAAACTTAAACGATTTATTATGCGTTAATAACGCGAGGAAGAAGAAATAATCGATGCTACCCACCCGTGAATGTGATGGGGCAAAAAGGGGAATTAATAAAACGTAAGGCAATTAAATGTGAATTTAAAACCTATAAATAATCTTTACAAAACCTCTTCACTAATTTATTCTTCGAACACCTCATATATATCTTATTAATTAATTGTAAAGTCATAAATTTTTCACGAAAAGAAACGAAGAAGGGAATTGGAAACGGTCTCTAATGAAAATATAGTAAGTACATGAAATAATAAAGTGGACGTTGTAAAAAAAGATATATAAAGATGAATGAAAGAAAACGTCTAATAAATAAAGAAATAAAGTGGGTTCTCGCCAAGCAATGGTAATTAGAGGAAAGAGCGAAGATACGAATGGGGGAAAAAAGAAAAGAATAAACGTTCTTAATGGGCGACGAGCTTTAAGAACGATGATGATGATGATGATGACTACGAGGACGACGTCGACGGTATGATTACCTTTCTTATCATTTTTTGCCTCTTTTTCGCTGTTCCAATGCAATAAAAGTGAATACGTGTGTGTGTGAGAGAGAGAGAAAAAGAGGAGAATTGAGAAGGGAAAGGAAGTTCCGTTAAAGTGTAGAGAATTTTTATTAACTCGAGGACAAATGCTTGCTTATAAAGGACGGAGGTGAATTTGAGCGTGAACGAAATCGAAAGAAATGAAGATTTCTCTCGGTTTTTTTTTTCGTCATCATCTCGACGCTCCTCCACAACCCCCGCTATTTAAGTAACAATATTTTATTTTTTATTTAATAGGCGCCCTCACATTTTACATAATTAAGCTTTTAACGCAGATTCGTCTCTCCCACCACCGCTGGAGAGCGAATTTAAATTTTAAATACAATTTCTTCGACAACAAAAAAATAATATTTTGATTTCGTGTTAAATCCGATTGAACAATAATATATCGGAACACGGTTGATTATGCGACGAACATCGAAAGGCACTTTGACATCATAAACGTTCGATTGGAAAACCGATCGTGAATATTAATTAAAGTGCTGGGAAAATTGTAAAATCCGCTCGCCGAATAATTTTCCTTTCGATTGAATACAATTTGCATACAATTCAATCCGAATACGTTTTCCCTGCTTATTACGTCCGATTCCGAAGTAGAAAAGTCGTCGCAAATCTGTTGATTCGCTCATTTCGACGCAGGTAGTTTTCTCGTCGCATCCATCGTTATTTTAAATCGAGAAGAGAAACAAACGTGTTCTAATGCGACGGAGGAACACGTATTTAAATGTGACATTAATCCGTAAAGCAAATTATCGTTAATGACGAGTATAAATTTTGGGTAAACAAGGAAATCGATGATATATATTTCCGGCATCGGATAGAGACGAATGCCCGTCCAAATGAAGCAGCAGCAGGCAGCTGCCAATACGTGTCAAACTGAGTCGAACTAACGTGTAAACATTAAAGTGGTCGATCGTCGACGTTAGTTTGTTAAACCAATTAGTTAAATTCCCTCTTCTGTTTCTTCCTTTTTTTTTACTTTAATTAAAAGCAATCTGTTTGACTTTTAATTATCGTTTACAAGGCAATAATCATCTTTCGCCCCTTTTTTGTTTGCGTTACAAGTTCATATTTTTCGACTCCCCCATTTCATTGTTGCCATTATTTTTAGGTTTTTCTTTCTTTGTTCTGCACGGTATATACCTATACGTATATGTACGCTTTGGTGATTAATGAACGCAATGGAATGGACCCTACGTGAGCCGTCAACAACAACGCTAACATAACGCCCTTGAAACGGCCATTAATCATAAAACGATTCGCTTTCCTTAAAAATTTCTGCCCCGGACACGTGGAAAGATTCACATGCTAAATGGGTTTTCCGCCGCTCTCGCCGTCATTATTACCCGTTCCTTCGCGTTCACTCACCATCCTTTTACTCTTATTTACTACTCCTCACTGATGGTAAGTAATAATCGTACCTCGAAGTGTATACGCTTGCCTCGGCGTCGGTTCACCTTTTAACCGGATTGCACACGGTTTTAAATCGCAGAAAGTCTTAAGGTTCCTCGCGCCGCATACGACGATTTCTTAAAGCGGAATCAATCGTTGGAACTGGGGAATCGCGGCATCAATCGCGTGTAATCTGTTTAAAAGAGAACCCTCTTTACCTCGGAGAGAATCCGGTAAAGAATAATGCGATAGATGTTCGCGAACGGAGGAATTGCACCGAATCGCATTATTGTTGTTGCTGCGATTTAAATATGTATGAATTTGCTTATCATTATTGCTACGTGTACAAGGGGAGCGGCTCGCCCTTATTCTATTTCGCTTTTTTCGCTTTACTGCGAGGGCATCTCGTTAAAACTTTTCCCCGAAAGTTCCCGGTTGTTGTTGTTGTTGTTTTCTTTCTTCGCGATGGCATATATAAGCGAAAGTTCGCAGATGTATATATGGAAAAAATATATTTTTTGCTGTTCGTATAATGAGCGGTAATAAGGTTGGCACAATCCAAATTTGGCCCGGAGCCATTTCCATTTCTATTTCGTTATTAAGAAGAAAAAATCGGCGAAAGGAAGGGGAAAATGAAAATATCTGCGATTGTAATTTTCAGAGCGGCAGCAAAGAAGAAACAAAATGAGAGTGAAATGATAAGAAACTGCGATTATTAAAATATTTGCGAATGAAAAGAGAGAACGGGTTTTTTGGGGTCATTTATTTTTATTACATTCGCAGCGTGCTTTCTCGCGTTTTTTTCTTTTGGCGAGAAGTTTGCAAACTTTTTCAACGAGCATAAACCTACGAGCAAGTCATATGTTTATATACATTTCGCTTTAGAGATCAACATACGTATTTATTTCAATAAGTAGCGATGGAAAGGCTGCAGTTGTTGGGATACATGGATTTATTGGAAAAGAATGTATATTTCTCGATTAGGTTCATGTTTCCATCCAACGTGCACCACGTTACCCGGTGGAGCACTACCACTACCTGTTTCGCTTGTTCCCCAATGACACTGAAGAATCCGCCTGCTTTCCTGTGCCATTCGCTCATTCTTGCTTGCCGGTTAGTCGTCGTGAAAGCTATTCCGTGTCCCTAAAAATACATCCTGTTCCCTATTCTATTTTTTCCCTTCACTTTCTTTCCGAAAATATTAATAAATTATAATGATGAATATATCAGTATGCGTGCTCGATTTCCTTCGACTTCCCTATCTTCGTTTGCTTTCCTCGTAAATAAACGGTTGCGTGTAAACGTACGATTTCTTCCTCGACCAAAAAAAAAACTAAACGACAGATACGACTTTTAAACATGTAATTTAAACTCTTTTCCGATGGGGGAAGCTTACGGTTCGCGGGATGGCGCATCAAAACGCGTTACCATTATTATTCGATTATTGAACACATAATAACGAAATTTGGCGTAATGCGAGCAGAGTGAAGATCACACGTTAGATTAATATTGATGATTCGGCGCGACATTAAAAGTGCTTTTGTGCGAGTTAACGCCACGCAATTGGGAGTTTCGCACATATTTCGCATATACGCGCGATGAGACGCAAATGGAGGGCGCGCGAGGGAGTGAGACGTGCACGCATCTAATATAAATTAATTGATAACAATAATTAATTCCGTGGTCGTATCTCATTTCGGAAAGCAGCAGATGCCGATGGCAGTCTGTATCTAATAGCGTACTTGTAGCGACAGAGTTAAATCGATTACGAACGGTTGTCATTTACAACACACACACACACGTGGATTCACTTCTTGTCGTTTCGTTCCATTCATATTGTACGTGTGTGCGCTTGTGTGTGTTAAACATTTTACATTATATCAAGTTGATTTGGAAATTTGATAAACTTTGCTTGTATGTATCATGTAATAATGTTGGCGATAATAATATCAAAATCTAACAGGAAGATTTATATTATAATATTATTGAAAATTATTATCATCAGCAGGAGTGGTAGGTGGTAATCAGCGTTTTCCATTTAAATGGCAATTTGATGCGAGATCGCGAGGCTGCGAGACTCTTCATCGTAATCTAATTTATATCGTATTTACCGCACGAATATATTGCCTCGATAAGATTCTGTTGTAGGAACTTAAACGTTTTCTTTCTAAATATCGGGCGAAACGCAAATTGATAAGCGTTGATTTGCGATATATTTAAAACTGGGAGGAAGCGTTTCGTTTTCTCTGTCGTCGATGCCACCATCATCATCATATTTTAAGCTTTAATGTTTACATTCCTCCAGAAACCATTAGCAATTCCGCGTGGAAGTTGTGCCTCCCTCCGAAACATAATAGACGTAATAAGATACAGTCGGCGTTTCCATACGTATGTGTTGCAATAAGCGTCGTAATGGCGAACGGCCGAAGTTTGTATATATATACAAGTGGCGGTGGCGGTTGGCCCGATGCGGAGATTTCAGGCGCCACCAGTTTCCACATCCGACTTTCGACTGGACATTGCTTCCGTTTCCGTCGCAAAACCCGACGACACACCGCCAGGATATTAAGTTTATATCTAACGTCTAATTCATCGCACTATCGCGGCGTTTAAAAGGGGCCGCTCTCTTTCCCGCGCGTAATACTCTCTTTCGCCGTTCGTCGCGTCCTTTGCGAAATTTAGGTCACAACGTGGACAATTTGCACGGCGAGATTCAAATTTATCGCGAATTAATGTAATTGCGGGATTGCGGTTGTGACGATCATTAGCGTCGCATCGGTTGTCCGGATCGGTTCCGGTACGCTCGCACTCGCTCTCCGTCTCTCTCGCTCCGCAATCCGGTTCCGTTCGCAAGCTACAAACGTTCTCGCAGAACCGAAACCGATTATTATCGGGGGTCGCGCGTTAATTAATTCTTCCCCGCGGCACTTGATATCCACATATAAACACTGCGTATTATGATGATGGAAAAAGAAAGAGACCAACCCTAAAATTGTGTTCGTCCTTTTCTTTCGTCGCTCATAACTCGTCCTTTTAATTTTTTGTTGTTGTTGTGGCGTCGTTTCAATCGAAATCTGATTGTGTTGAAACGACAAAGCAATTGTCCTGTTTAAGTTTAATTGATTCCGATGAAGGATTCGTTGGAAGCTCGAACGATGCCTCTCGCTGTTGCCTTCGCGGAATGTGTCATCGCTATAATACATTATTCTACAAACCGCAATTGGGATGATGAATAATGGCTTATTAAGCGAGAAGGAAAAAACGAAATTGATGAACAAGAGTCATCGCAAAGCAAATATTATTACAATATATTCGCGTATCTCGCAGTCTTTCTCTATTCGCTGTCTGATGGGCATTGTTAATCATCCATTTTCCGAATGGGGGAGTCCTCCGCGGCGGTTTCGATCATCTATCAAGCGGACACATCGTTCTTGTTTTCATTTAAATTAGATCGGCCACCGTGCGCCGTTAAATGCGGCATTAAAACGGTTTCGATTGCGAGCGGTAATTAATCACGAAATAAAAATTAATTCTCTTCAGTTGCAACCTTCGTTTCCTATTATTTTGGCGAAGGGTGTTGCGAAAAAAAAAGAAGAAGAGGCGAAAGGGTAAAAAGAGACATAAATCCACCGCCGCCGATGTATTATTATTACTATAGGTGCGTTATATTCGTTTCCCACGTTTGTTGAAACGTCATCCGTGTGACGGGCCCTTTCTGCTCATTCCACAACGAATTATTTCTTTTTCTCCCCTTTTTATCTCTCTCTCTCTCGCCGACGGAATCAAATATGTATTAGAGCACGGGAACCCTTTCATATCAAAAAGCCGGAGCTCCGTCTGTCTTTCAACTCTGACAGTGGTTCTCCATTATTTATTGATGGCTAAATTGAAAATCTGGCTTTTGTGTTAATACAGATTGACTTCGCACTATATACACTCTTATTACTGCCAACGGGGAGAAAGACACGGATTCGGCACCAACAAAAAAAAAACGAAATACAATATTGCAATTTCGAATTGTATATTTTATTCGCTGTCCCTTCTCGTCGTTCGCTTCGCATTCGCTTTCGTTGTTCTGGCGGCGCGGATCCGGTGACAGCTTCATAATGGGCGCACTTCAATTTAATATTGTGATAATAACGGCGATAATAATAAAAGAATATAACGTGAAATTGAATTAAATAATCTGATAATGCAGGTTTTCTTTTTTCACGAGTTGCTCGATGGTTGTGGCGGCGAGAGCGAAGGGAAGAAGATTTAAGATAATTCCATTTTTATTATGTTCTTATTATTTATAAACTAAAGGAGATTTGCTTAGATAAGTACTTTATATAAGCAGTCGGTGTTGTTTGGTGAGTAAAGCGTCTCGCTCGTTCTATTCGGGAACAAAAAAAAATCGTTATTCTTTAAGAGTTGGTGGTCGGGGTGGATAATCCTGAAAAATATCCGGAACAAATTGGATTCGCCGCAATTCATTACTATTAGAATCTCTTATTTCACATTTATTTTTTACTTATTGCCACCGGAGCAGGGTAAAACGTTTAAAAGGATTAATTGCACTCTAAGACGAAGAAAAAACCCATCGGGAGTAAATTCTTAATTGTTCGAGAGAAGACGTCAATAGAAAGCTTTTTAGAAGAAAAAATGAGGGTGGGTTTAATTGAAAACGAGACGTTTTTAAAGGTCAAAATTTCAATTTCAAAGCAAGTAAAAGCCCGTAAATCCCGTCCTTTAATATCCTCATTATTATCATTAATATCGATCCATCTCTTTCATTGTTACCGACTTCCTTCTACGTGATTAATCACATTATCATGATTTCTTTATTGGCAAAAAACGAAAGTTAAACTTTTATGCCCGAAATAAAGAAATCTTCCTCGCTGCCGTCGAATTATCCTCATGATATTTGATTAAATCTCAGGCAAAAAGTACAACTTGAAAACGTTTCCTTTTTTCGTCGAATAAACGAAAACTTATTTGTCAACAATAAATCATTTTCGCAAACGGAACAAATTGCAAAATCGATAAATAAATAACAGAAAAGACGACATTGCGCAGCGATAATTGATTTGCATTAACGGAAGTTATTCATTTGAAAAACCAAATACAATCTTCTCCCAGAGAATCCAATTAGAATAAAACGAAATGGAAAGTATAAATTCCCCGTGTATATTGTACAGGTACATCATTAGCACACACCTGAGATAGACTCTCCACATAATAGGAACGTGTAATTACGTTAAAATCAATTTTGAATTGAAACCCAAACCGGAACTTATTTCCGAAACTCTCTTCAATCCAATTAAAGGTGAATTTACGCTCGTCCATCCGATATCGATCGAATTAAATCTAATTCCATTTAAAAATTAACTAAAACCGGCCCCATATACAATTCTTCCCCGTCGCCAACCGAAAGAAATTTATCCCGGAAAGGGGCGGAAAGGTGCGCTTATTATAAGGTTACGGACCATTTTCCTCTTCCGTCCGTTCTCTCAACGGTCGGTCGATCGCGAACTCTCGCACAGTATCCATTTGGCAAAATGCACCTGAGCCTGAATTTATCTAAGTGCACTTGCGTCATATTGATTGCCAACGTCGGCAAAGAAGGATCGTTATTGACGCGATGGAGGGATTCTTATTATTATTAGGCTTTTACACTCCCTTTTTCTTCTTTTGTCCAACACAAGCAGGCAATACGGAAGGGATCCACTAAATTTCGTTATTTTTGCACTAACTTTGGCAAGAACGCCCTATTTTGCAAACTCTTATCGATGCTTTCCACATACGACCTTCATAATCGATATGCAGGAATTCTTTCTTTCTGCAAATACGTTGTAGGGCTGCGAAGATTTTTACGCTTGTAGCAATTACTTTGAGGCCGCGTTCTAATCGAAACGAAATAAATTGAATTAGAGGGAAGTTTCAGGAAGATAAAAAAGGGCAAGAGGAGGAAGAAGAAGAATTAACTTGGCAGTTTGATAGATCGTAGAAGATTAAATTAATATGCGGGAATTCCGAGACTCGATCGTTTTATTATTAGACAACCGGAATTGATGGCGATAATAAGTGGTAGACCGTGGAAAACGTGCGCCCGCAAAACGATAGGTAACACAAATAACGCGGCAATTTAATAATGGCGCACAATTAACGCATCGAATTGTTTGACTGACGATCGGCCTCCGAATTTCCTTCGTATTTGTCTTCGATGCGAGCGGGATTAAATCGCAGGGGCGAGAAAGATTGGGGAAAAATGGCGAGACGAAGAGAATGGCCTCAAAGTGTTAAGCATTGTTATTATGGGCGGCTTACGTAGTAATAATAATAGTAATGGGTACGGTGGTCGCATTTCGTTATTATTATTGTGACAAGATCAATGCCCGTGACCGGGCATTTCAGCTTGGGTGTTAAATGATCAACGGAAATGTGGTCCGAATCCCTTTTCCCCCGGACACGGACTAAGCCGTGTAATCTATCAAAAAAAAAGAGAGGAATGGGAGCGAAGGGTTGAAGGATTCGATGGATTTTTTGTGTCGACTCGAGATGAAAGCTGAAGAAAACGTGGAAGAAAATGCGAAGAAAAAGCGAAGAAAATCAATGGAGGCTAAACACGTTTACCATAGAGTATTAAATTACTATCGCTCGACTCTTCTTTTTAGCTCCTTTTATTCCAACGATAAGGCCACGAAGAGTTTTTCGCTTTTTTTGTTGCAAATCCACTCGAAAGAATCTATTGTGTTTATTTTCGCAATAGGAAAAGAATCGACACCCCCCAAGGTCCTAAAACAAATCCCCATTAATTTTACCTTTATCAATATCATTAAAACGTGATTTACGATACGGCACATAATAACAATCCTCTAAAACAATGGGACGAATTCATAGATTCGCCATTTTTCCTCTTCGCCTTTGCAAATTATTTATATCTTATTTCTTGGAATATCTTGGTGCGCCAAACGCACGAATAGCGAGAAGAACGGAAGAGAACGACGTATAAATCGAAAGACATTTTGTATTCCATTAAGAGACGATCAGAAACAGGATGAAAATTCATGCACACAACCGCACATTTCTTTTTCTTTTTTCTCTGTCCTTCCATGCCATTCTTATTGGTTTGCACATTCTTTCCTTCCACCTTCTCGCTTTCGTTTTGAAATTTATTGTAGTCCGAGAGGAAACAACGACTGACACATGATAAATATTAAAAGTTTTCGTTTCCCAATAAAAATGCAATTCTTTTGCATCTCTTTCGGAAAATGAGTTTATTGCAATTTGTGCAAAAATTCAAAACGAATCTCAATAAAAAATTCACATTCAAAACCTAATTAATCGATATTTAATGTTTATTTCCATAGTTGATCACTTTAAAGGCTCCAAAATGTAACATTTGTAAAAGTTTTCGCACTTTTAAATTCTTTAATTTGCGTCATTTCTTTTTTTTTACTTTAAATTTCGCTTTTTTTTTCGATGTTTTTATTCGATTTGCACGCGGATTTCGATATTTTTCTTCTCCTCTAATAGATTCTGACTCGATTCCGCTTCATTTGGAAAAAGTCCATCTTTTGCCATTTTTTGCAAAAAAAAGCAAGGCTTACCAACCCCCTTTGGAATTTTCCAATTTTCCCCATTTTTCTTCATCTCCCCGAATCGGCTGAAACTCGCACCATTTGTAGGGACAATCGAAGGCTAATTCGTGCCAAAATTAGAGCCCAATCGTTCGAGTAGTTTAGAAGGTTTCGCACTTTTAAATTATTTAATTTGCATCATTTTTGTTACTTTAAATGTCGATTTCTTTTTTCGATGTTTTTATTCGATTTGCACTCGGATTTCGATGTTTTTCTTCTCCTCTAATCGATTCTGACTCGATTCGGCGATAAGTACGTAATTACATTCGTTAGCTCATTGTCAGTTTTAAAACTATTAAATCTTTATTATCGATATCAAACAGAGATTTGAACAAAGCAAAACTAAAAACTAAATAACAGGACAGATGGCGAAGCATGTACGATCCTCTAAATAATTCTCTCAGTCCGTAAATTAAATTGGTGGAATTATCAATGGAAATCAGGAAGGAAGGTCATGCAATAATCGGTTTTCCAAAAATGCATACGTACAATTGCGAAACTAACTGACTGAATGCATCCCAAAAATGCGTATAATTCTAAAACGAGGTTGAACACAAAACAAAGATTCGTGAAAAATTGCGAATTTTTGCCACTTCTACTAGTTAAACTGTTATTAATCGATCTTTAATGTTTATTTCCATAAGAAAACATTTTAAAAGTTTCAAAATGGGTTTATTCGTTAATACGAATAAAAATATTCATCCAAAAGTGCGAATTTTTGGCAAATGAACGAGTGAGCGTTAATAATATTTCGGTGGCGTAAACTAATTATTACAGAACAGTCTCGTCGTGAGCGTGTGTAAAGACATCGTCGGCATCATCAATCACGTGGCGAACTGACGTTCTAATAAACCCTCGTGCACGTCGGAATCGAGTCGATTATTATCATTCGTATACATATTATTATTAATATTATCGTTGTAATATGTAATAATAATATTGTTCGGGGGCCCCCTGGAGGCCTCGTTTAGTCGCTCTCCGTCATTATTTATTAATCCCCGCAATAATCTTAAATAAATTATTCGGCCTCGCAGTACCAGTCGCTGCTGGTGGAACTTCAACTTCGACACAAACTCATACAAATCCCGAATTTTCTTATTCGTTTTTCCTTTCCGTTACTTCTTCCGCTCTAATAATAACCGTCCATCGTTCTTAATGTAAATTTTCCATTTACGTTTTTAATGCGATACATTTTACTCGCAGTAGGAACTTATTAAAAACAACAATGTACCGATGATAAGACGTTCTTTATACGCTCTTATCCAACATGTGCACGCACTCTCAAGAATCGAACAATGGTAATGAGAATAAAGTGAGGCTCGTGCATTGAGCGAAAGAAATGATGCGAGCAACGGCAACAGCAGCAGCATCATCATCCTCGTCAAATGGATAATAAGGTAATGAATCAAGCGAGGCGCCCCGCTGTTGGAATAAGCAATTTTAAGTGCATCGTGATCACCGTCGTTTTAGCCAGTAGTTTTTGTTACGTATACGTGGGAGTTGTTGAATTATCGTACATCTTGAGGAATCGTCCGATGGATTAACCAATTAAAGTGGCAAAGGGAAATCGATGAAGCGTCATTTATTGCTGATTTGAATTTTATGCAATCGCTCACATTTGTACTGCGTTGATTGTTGTGTTTGAATGAACTGCACCTGAGGCGTTCTTCGTTCTATCTTTCTCGGTCTCTCTTTTTCGGTTCTGTATATATACGTGTGCGTGTGTGCGTATAACAAACAAACTGCACATCGACGATATCAGCCCTCCGGTTGTGTGTAAAAGGCCAAAATTACCATCGTGGCAAATATTTGTCTTTTGTGTGGAGAATGGTCAAACTTTATACGTTTATCCATAGCGGCCGGGGTTATTGTAATATCCAACATTTATTATACTCGCATAGAAATTCGTACGTACGTGTGTGATAATAATAATTGATTAACTATGATAAGGGAGGACAGGGTGTGCGAAAACGAGGATTCGCGAGAGAGCGAGAATTTTAACGACATCCACATTTAATTGATAAAGTTTATACCTATCCGATAAACAACCCCTATTCTTAATGTTTCCACAAAAAAAAAGAGGAATTTAACTCGAGCAATCGAATTAATTAACGAGAAATCCTTTAATCTCCCTTTTAATTTTGAATTTTAATGCAATTAACAAAATTTAATACTTAAATGGCGCAGGGCATAAAAGAATTGCACGCAAATTCATCCGTTTCCATCCCTCTATTTACCAGCGTATTTGTCTTTTTCCTTCTAACCGTACAATAATTACAGGTTGTAGACGAGCAAAAAGAATTGCGGGCCGGTTCTTCAATTCGTTAGTAAATTACCATAGAGATGGGAGCGAAGAAGGATCGGTCTTCGGTGGTAACGGCCGTTGCTGCCGGTGCTGCTAAACCGCAAATTAAATTACGTCGTAATTGGCTCGCGGATGGTCATAGCGGTTCATCTATCCATCCATACGGTACTATAAAGCGATAGTGATGATGGCAATAAGGTCCACCTCATCGTCCTCGTATTATTATATTTCCCTTACGGTTCGCTTCACATCTTCCTAATGAAATATAGTCGAAATTCATAATTAGTAACGGGAAAATTAGACATTTTATTAAGATTCGAATTCAATTTGGTCCCCGATTCGCGTCGTCGCCTCACTTAAATCACGATTCCACGAACAAGCGACGATAATGGAATTTTTGCCAGCTATTAAAATTTTTGTGTTAATGAAAATAATCAAAATCGCCGGGTTGAAAAGCGAAGACTTCATTAACAGTGTGTAGATTCGGGGACGGGATGCGATGGAAGTGTTTAATTTTACGCGTTCGATGCGTTCGGCCACAAAAAGTCAGGTCATCAATCATCGTTCGAACGGGCGCGAAGGACGGGGCGTCGAAACCCTCGACGGTGCTCTAGGAGAGGGCGGTTTCCCAAACGTTATTTTATTTCGTTTCAGCTCTCTTCCAAGTTTTGCCCGCCGTTTTTTTTTTTGCTGCATTCGAAGTCCACGTGGCCGGCACAATGGGTCGGTATTTAAATTCCGGTTGAGGGCAAATTTTCTCCTTAAAGAAAATAAAATGGAAACTAATAATAATTCGCTTATCGTTTCGATTCTACTCGTACGAAACGATAAGCGCGTATAATTGATCGTTTCTCGTTCGATATGTGGCCCCCCTATTGCAATGGAAATTATGATAAATTATGTTTATGTTTATGGGAGGAAGGCAAAAAGAAACGAATAAGGAGGTATAAAGTTCCCGTCCTTCTCCTTCGCACGCGCATTTTTCTTTTGACATATTCCTTTGATATTATTTTTCCGCCACGGAGGAGGTCACGCAACGTAACTTTCTCTCTCCGCCGCTGCGTTTGTGCCAAATGTACTCCGGTCGTTTGTCATTGTTTTCCACTGTCACATATTCATATTTCCTTCGTCTTCGGCAAGAGCGAAGAGAAAGATGTCCTTTTAAATATCTCCATAATAAAGTGTCACCAACATCGTTGTGCCCTCGGCTTCGAAACGTGTCGCCGAAATATCGATTTTGCATTTTGTAAATTCTTCTCGTACGTGTAATACGCCACGTGGCATCGTTCGCCCGTTCAATAAAACCACGTGCACGCATTCCGAAAACATATTAACGATTAATGGTCGAATTAATTCGGCGGCGGTTTGCCAAATTTATTTTTCGCTCGATAACGATGCGAAAATCCCTCGATCCGTCGCCCGATAATCGTTTCGCATTCTTCGCGCACACGTGCGGCCGGATAATTAAACTTTTCTATTCACGATTGATTCTATAAAACGTTCGCAAATCGTTTGTGGGCATTAATCGAGTCGACAGTCCGTTCTTCCTGCGGGAGCAGACGTTTTGCGCCGAAATTTTAAAGAGATTCGCAAATCTAGAAACTTTTCACTTTATGCAAATAGTTTCGGTAGATTACAACTGCTGGAGCGTGTATAATGTGCAAATAGTAGTATTGTGTAAACTTGAACTTAGCAAAGAATTTCCCAATTAACACAATAAAATGTTGAAAGTGTTATCAGAGAGAAGTTCGAACTTTGTCACGAAGGGAAAGTTACCGATTTAAATTACAATTAGTCCGCATTATGATAACGATTGCTTTAACTTTAATTTAATTTCATAAATAATTAGATTGCGGCAAATTAATTGAAAGCCATTTCGTTGGAAAATTAAACAAAACATAAAAGAAAATCGAAATAAATTATTAATCGCGTTTTAAAGGATTATTTAATTAGTTTTTTTGACAAAGAGAATGGGCGTACGTAAAATAGATCGGATATTTGCCAACAATTGCTGTTGGTTTTGCATCTTAAAATTGACAATAGCATTATTAGCAATGTTTTCCTTTCAACTTTGTCTCACATTTCCAACATTTATACGTTAAAACGCGGAAGAAACAATTTAACAAAGCCAACGGCGACAGTGGCGGCTCAAAACATTATTTAATCCTATTACGTGATTCGTTCATATTCAAACGGAACAGTTAGTTAGTTTAAGTCCTTTTCTCTCTGTCGCTCGCATTTTGCTCGCCCGAAAAACCGCCAGGGACCTAAAATAAACACCACCCACACACACTCGCGAGGTAACGTTGGCTAAACTGTAGTACATTCGTATCCTTTTACTGCTAACTAGATGGTTCAATATTATCGTTTTATTTGGCAAAGCTAAAGAGAAATAATGGCACATACGGCATATAACAACAATAATAATAATACCTAGGGAAGGTAAACGTATATTATTATTTGCTCGTGCTATTATTCTTAATTTAATAAGAAAATTATAACGTAAACGCTTAGAGAGAACCGTGGCAAGCGGTATTATACGCATTTGTTTGGATACTGGGAGACTTTGGGAATATCCTTGCGAAAAAAGAAAATGGAAAGGCTCGAAGGAAAAGAAGGATTATTATTTCAACGCGAAATCCCCTATTGTTTTTCTGCGTGTGTACGTTTATGGAATGGCAAAGCGTGATCCAGAGCAAATATTTCCCTTCGTCGAGGATTATCGAAAGTGCAAAATATTTCAATCTGTTGCGAAAATAAAATGATAAAACGTGGAAGAAGCGATCATCGTACCTTAATAACTCTCCGCCGAAGGATTCTCTGTTCGTTGGCAATTGAATTTGTTGGATTAGAATGCGAATAGAACGAGAGAGCGTACCACACTTGACCGGGTACAACCGTTGACTCTGAGCGATACGTTAAACAATATCGCCGGTCTCTGACGATGAGTAGTTGCAGTTGTCCATTAAACACATTGGAGCCGTTTAATACAATAAACAAGCACCGTGCCAGAGAGTTAATTACTGTTTTAAAATGCACATATATGGACACCAGAGGAAGAAAGAGAGAGCGAGAAGTAAAAAAAAAGGCAGAAATAATGATGATAGAAGGGGAGCGAAATAGAAACTGCAACTGGCAGCTCGTGAACGAGTTCATTTTCGAATTAAATCTCCAAACAATTTAATGTATTTTCCTATGCCACTCACACACACACACACGCTGACATATTTTATAGTGGAGTGTATAAATAACGTTATTTTATTAGTGCGGCCGTTTCAGAAAACGTATTAATTAACGTTGAAACTTTATTAATTAACCTCTACCCAGCCGTCCAAACACCAAAAGAAAAACATCGACGAAAATCAGTTTCATAAATTATCGAATACAATACCGAAAATGAAAAATTGTTTTGTTTCCTTTACGCCACATCTTGTAGCAATTTGTTATCGAGAAATTTAATAACGACAAGCGAGTTTTTAAGCCGCTTACCGAAACAGGAATTGGAAAAGATTTCTCCGGCAATAACAATAATAAACACTGATGAGGTAGACGGAAAAGTGGCGAGAACTTAAGAAGTAGTGGGACGAAATGAATTTTCTGAAAGGAGGAAGTTTTAAATTGTAATTAAAATCCAACCCGGCGAAGAATAAGAAGGACAGGTTGATAATTAAAGTACAATAACGTTTGGAAACCGCTCGTATGGTAAACAGATTGGGTTCGTTTCTAAAGCGAAAATTGTGATCGAAATTGGATTCTAGTGGTAGGAAAAAAGCACACTTCGGTGTCAACATGACTGACAGCTACCGTATGCTTCTTGTGAAGTAAGTGGTAAACTGGATGGAAGGAGCGAATTAATTAAAACGAAAATAATATTAAGGGCCGAACGTGAGAGACGCATTGCTTTTATAATTGGAAATTATGATAATGGCAAAAATTAATATTAGTTATCCACCGCCGTAAGAGTCTATAAGGGCCGCTGTTATCTGTATCCATATGAGCCGTATTTCATTCGAGCACGACACTTCTAATGTACAGATGTGTTCGATATTTTCGTATAACCCTTCGATAACCTTTAAATGTCCATTTGGATGGATATTCTTTTATAAGTTCAGTGGCTGCTTGGGAGTAAAGGAAGTAAATTCAAATTGATGTTTATGTACGTATCCGAAACAACATCTTTATCTACATCTCTTATTTGTTTGTTCTTCTTCGTCTTAATACTTTTGTACATCTCTAACCGCACAAAATATTATTCGAATTATAAATATTGGACACGATCCATTAACATCTTTCTCATATGTTTCTTCTTCCTTTTGCTCTTCCCGCTTCTCTCTGAAACTGTCCATATGTTTATATACATAACGTTTGACGCTAATGTCTAAATAAATTGTCTATAATTTGAATGGGCCACTAATTAAGACGTTTATTTCTATTCGTTTACGGACCAAACAAGTGGAACCAAACGAATTTCGTGTTACGAGCACAACTTAAGATTCTCACGTTCCTAATTAACGGAATTATTTATAGGAAGAAAACAGTAATCAACAATTTGTCTCGCATTTTGTTTTGCCTTTTTAACGAAGCGTATTCTAATTATTAATCCTTTATTGTTAATTAAGGCTTTATTAAATGGTTTCTTTAAAGACCAGTAGGTCTTTTGGTTTGTGATTAAACTCTTCCTCAATAGGAATAAAATCCTTCGCTCCAATTGCTTATTATTTAACGGTAACCAATTGCGTTTTCTTCATGCAGGAATTTTTCGTTGTAATGGCACTAAAAACGAACCCAGATCTTTATTTTAAATAAAAACGTGACGAATATAATTTATTTTTACCGAACGGTGCCCGCATTTTATTTTTTTTCTACTCCGTTCCACTGACAAGTTAATTAAATGTTAACAGATAAGTGTCGAGATGATTATTAAAGTGAATGAAGGCAAGGAAAGAAACCGAGCGGTATAAAATGTGAACGTGTGTACACGTTTTTAAATAAATCATATTGCGGCTCGACATTTTGGTCTTGTTTTAATTTTACTCCTCTTAATGAACACTTTCACGTTATTTTTAAAAAAAGTTTCAAAGTGCAAAAGTTCAACCGTAAATGGTATCAAAAGCGACCTGAAATTGACGAATAAAGATTGGATTTGGTTGCGATCATTGATTGTCGCTTCTTCCTTTATGACGAACGTTCCCTATCTGTTGGCAATTTTAATTAGATTTATGTACAATTTTTTTCTTATTAGGCCACCCTTGAAAAATATTTCCAATTAAAATTGCTATTATCGCAACGTCTGATTATCGCGGAACGTATCCCTTTTCGATATCGACGATGCCGTCAGTTACACACGCAAGAAAGGGAAAAAATGCGCGTTCCCTTGCCGGGATCGCGTTAATTAGAAAATATTTAATTATCTTTCGGCAAAAACGGCCAATCAAATTTGCCAATCCGCGCGGTAATAGCGAACGTTTCGCAGCGAGTTCGGGCATTTTTCGAATGGAGACGTACGATTATTATTTTAACCCCCCGATGGGGCGAGTAATTTATCATCGAATGTTTAGAAACATTCCAATAATACGACCCATAAATAATTCTTAATCCTTTTCGCGTAACAACGTCTTCCGACGATGATTTAGGTACGTTTCGAAATCCTCCGACCAACTGGTACCGGAATTTTAACAAATTAGCTTCGACGCAATGCGATGATTATGCGAACTGACCTCGAATTCATCGATTTATATGAGCAGAAAGCGTCAACTTCAACAAATTGTATCTATAATAGCATAAACGCGAAAGGGTTGTAGGCAAAAATGGTAAAAGCAACATTTCAATCGCTCGCTTCCGCTTCAAAGTGGCACCATCCCCGGGAACAGAAATAAATTCCAAACAGGAAACGAACGAGTCGTCGTTTTTGGCCCGTTTCTTCGAATTCCTCGGGTGCGAGGGGATGTTAACCGAAAGTTGCTTCCACTTCCATCCACCTTTAGTTGCGTGTATTTGGATTAATAACATAAAAATATCCTGAAATAGCGATTTGACGATGACGACGTCGACGGTGGCGACGACGACGACGATGATGGTGGGGTTGTTGGTGTTATACGTTTTGGAAAAGGGGGCGCACAAAGTTGAAGAGCAAGCGCGACTCAGTTTGTATGCGTGCGTCGTGGAAGAAGGTCCGTGCTCGACGACGAACCATTTGACGGATGAACAGAACTAAACACGAAAGAACACGCGTTTATTAAACAGAAATCGATAAACAATAATTGCCGGTGGACCGTCGATTAATTTGTGCCGAAGCGATGCGACCCAATGGTCTCGCGAAGATCCCGATCGGTTCGATTAATTTCCGTGTGTTGCAATTAGAGTGATTTTGTAAATTTGTTTGGATTAATCGTGGAGCTGATCGCAAAGGTACGTTCGAAAGTTATTTCCCCTTTCAGCCGAACAATTTCTAAAGCTTCGTACCTGCAAACAGCGAAACCTAATACCTCAGAAGTTGTGTGGCATCTAAAAGAATTTTATCGGAAGTACGAAAGCGTACGCAATGCATTAATTTCCTGCCCATTCTTTTTCAAATGGTAAACGCAGAAGAAGACGGAACGAAAGAGTGGCTCATTTGCGGTACAATGACCGGTGTTGTTCGTATAATTTTTACGAGCCTCCTCGTTGTTTTTTTCCCCATTTATTTCCGACTTCTTTTAATTAGTTCTTCCCATAAACATAATCGGTCGTTATCTTAATTTCGTTTATCTTTAAACTATCATCGCCTCCCCTTTCCTCCGCCGAACGTCTAAATTAGATTCGTCCGAGGAATGCATTTTATTTAATTAATCAAAGACATTTAAGTCGGTTTAATGATATAATTACGTCTTTATGCCATATAAACTATCGAGTGGTTTTCAAGTGTGTCATCGTCGTCGTTGGAGCACATTTTGCAGCTGAATCGAACCGAGATAGATTCTATCTTATTTGTTTGTTGATGGCATTTAAAGCAATACTTTGAGCAAATATTCGATATCGAGGGAGAGGAAGGAGATAAGTAATTAGTAATAGAAAATCGAATCGACAATTAGGACGTGACGAAGAAACGTTATCTCATTGTAATCCGATAGCGAACGTCGATGGATGCGCATCCACGGTTTTTAAACGTTAGTAAAATAATTTACGACGTCGAGATTAAATTAGTAATAAAGAGAACATTTATAATCGTCAGAATAAGTTATGTACCAATGTAAACCATTTTAATGAGAAAAAGTAAAACGAAATGGTGATTTCCTGTTGTTCTTCGGCAGCGACGATGATGACGATGACGGCAATACGGTGTACCGTTTATACATTGAAGAATTTTCGAAATTGTTGCCGCATGTACAAAAATAAATCATTTCAATTTGCCCCGCGTTTGTGCGCTCGGAAAGCGTAAGAGGAAGGAATAAATAAAGCAAGTAAAAAAAGGGAATGAAGAAACAAAGAGCGAAGAAGATGAATTCTCAAATAAGGGTTTATGGTTTTGTAAAAGATGAGGGTCTTTAACCACACGCACGCACACAGCACAGACGCAAATAAACCGGAGAAGGATGGGAAGCGAAAGGGAAAAAAAAAAGACGAGAGAATCGAACCACATCAGAAACGATGGTATTATTAACCGAGAGACAAACAGCGAAGAAAGGATGAGAAAGAAATCGACGATTTCTGCATACAAAAGGAACCGCAAAGAGCGCAAAAAGTAGCTTACAACAACCCCACGAAATCCACTTTAATAATATATACGATACGATACTCTTCTAATCGACTAATAAGATATTTAATACTGCTCGATAATGTACGTGCGAGGAATTTCGAGAGGTCGCCCCTTTTCGGTGGGTTGGCGAATGGAGAAAAAGGTAAAAAAAAAATGGGATGAAGAGGAGGCAAAATTCTGGAGCGGAAGGCTGCAATTGAACCATGGGGAACTTGCGTCTTCTCGGAACAAATAATAGGCTTATCGACTTGACCTTTGACTTATGCATTCTGCACACGTGGTTCTCTAGTTTTGCTTGGAAGCTCAAAAAAGAGCCAACAAACAATGGCTTATCAAATATCTCCTCATTGGTTATTATTTTTGATTTATGTTCGATTTATGCAATGTATTCGTTTAAAACTTTAATTAACGATAATTAGTTTGGATTGCTCGTGTTTTGCCTTTCGGCCTTTTACAGCAAAAATAATTAGATTAGATTCCGTGAATCAAAACCGTCGATGCCTTAAGGTTCAGTCTTCCTAATTTTTTTTTAATAAACGTTATTACATTTTTTCCCCGATATAATAACAAAAGGATTCCCTCGTCTCCGTTTCTTTCGTTATTATTTTTAATTATTTCCAACATCATTATTGCTGTTGTTGTTTTTATTTCATTTTATTTGATTAATACATTAAACGCACGGAATAATAAACATTATAACGAGAATAATGGTGAAAGGAATAGAATGAGACGAAGAATACGGTGGAGGAGGCCCGGATAACATCTTCTTATTAATGTTATAATATCACGTAAACCACGGTCGTGACATATGATAAATGTATTTAAAAAATCATAATTTCTACTGAACTTTAGTTCGTTTCTTTTTGGTTCCCTACCTCAGGGGCTTTCACGATACTCGACTTCATCATCGTCCATCCAATTGTTCTCACGTACGTGCTGCTTCGAAGCAAATAGCAAAAGAGATTTTCGGAAAACATAAATTCGTAACACGTACAAAATAAAATCAAATTAAAATTATGTAACAATAATTAGCTGGTGGAAGCATCATTTCGCTTAAGAAAACAAATTGAATTGCTTCCACGAGCATGCAAAAATTTAGACTAACGACATTTGCAAGCTCTTTCGCAATTCGTTTGGCGGACAACAAAACACGCTGAAAGTACAAATGTTTTTTTTTTTGGGGATGGGACGCACAAAAAATGGGATACGCTGGTGAAAATTACCGTCGACTCTCTCCCGGAATTTTCATAATTAAATCCCCGTGCCCGCGTGTAGTACGTGGGGCCCGCGCGTGTGGAAAACAAAGGCATTCCATATTTCACAAATATTTAAACGTCCGACCCGTTTTGTCGGAGATCTTTTTACGTTTAACATTCCATATGAATGTAATGATGATGATGATGATGATGATGGCGAAAACAGAAATTGCAACCTGAAATATTTACACGTCTTTTTTCCGGGCGAGCCCCCGTGAAATATTCACGACGCTTTTCGCTGGTAGCTTTTTGTTCGCATGAAATTCATATAAAAATGAAATTACTTCAGTGTTGCGCTCCTCTTTTCCTTTCTTTCGCAATTTTTTCCTTTTTGATGCGCACAGAATGCAACGTACCGTATAATGGAATAGATGATAGACAACGAAGTTTCCTATCCGAAAACCATTCGCGATGCGAGCGACGTTCTTGTTGCTCTCACGCATTTTTCCTGCCACTTTTTTCTTCGTCGCCATCGTACGAGGTGTTATAATAATAAATAACCGGTTGATAGAAAAAAAAGAAAGTGTCGGCGCAAATAGAACGACGACGAACGCACGTAATCTCTTTCGGTTTTCAGGCGAATTTCCACGCGATATCTTCTTCCTCCTTCTCGTGGTTTTATTCTTTAGTTGTTTTGCAACTACCGCCACTAGCTGGCTGCCTGTTGTTACTCCGTCGGTCTGCTCCTCTTCGCAACTCTTCTCCAATCTATTTTATATACAACGCCATTCAGGAACTGCGAAATCGCCTCGAGCATTCTATTTCGGTGCACATCGAGTTATCGAAGTAATTTAAAAGCAGTTCCTTCGCTCTCGACGATTTTTTTCCGCCCTATTCACATTGCACTTTTGCGTAGTTTATTTCTTAACTCAATCGAAAGAACTTAATTTGTTGGATCGGCGCCATCCATTAATCTCTCTTACGTGGACGATCAATTAGGCATATATAATCGGCTCGTTTGTGGCTTAAAACACGACAGACACGACGTAGGGAAACTTGTTCGTCATCAGCATCGTCATCGCGATGTTCAACGGAGAAATCAGATTAGACAATGAAGTGTTTGTATTAGTACTCTCGATATCTCGCCCGGGTAATGTCATAAACCCACTGAAACGTGCTTCTTCTTCGTTGACGCGGAGGAACGAAAGGCCCGAAACTGTTTTGTAAACTAGAGGCGTTGAAAGTGCCCAAAAAAGAAGTGAATTCGTGTGGGCGTCGAGGAAGAGGGACCACCCAGGAAACGATGCTAGTATTTATCAACACCATATAAGAATTTGGGGCTTTTTGTCTCTTTTCGACACGAATCATGCACATACAAGAAATGCGAGCATCCCATTCTCCCTGACCGCGTTCAGTTTATTATCCTTTAGGATCGGGAACGATCTCTAATTAGTTATGCAAATGTGCACACGTTTGTTAACGGGGAGATAATTAAACGATCCGCCGAACGTTATCATTATTATTACAAAATAAAATACCATTATCGATTACGTTCTCCGGTTAATTAAATTAAATGGCTTTCTTCGGCCGAACTGAAGAGACACGGAGAGCTCGGCGATTGTAGGTAAGATGATGATGGGTGGAGAATAAATAGGGATTTTTTTTAATTAAAACGTATTTATCAGTTGTTAATTAATACGTTTCTTAAGCTATTGGATGTGTTAGAGGAGGAACGCAAAAGAAAAACGTAACTTTCACCAACTAAAAATAATGGTAAGACAGGAAATGGAAATAGGTAAACATTTAATTGAATCCTTATACTATATGCATAACGATCTCATTAGTACCATCTCCACCATATGATCGTCGTCGATCGAGTAGAGGAATTAATTACAAATTAACGCTGAATAAAGAAGAGATTTCATTTATTACTATCGTCTTCCTTTTCGTTTATAAGGAATTGAAAACGGGGAAAAAATAAGGAACGATTCGAGGAAAAAGTAATTGTTGTTGTTTGTTGTTGATAATGATGACCACTTTAACCCGAGCTTCTCTCCTTCTCACTCTTCAGCAATGAATTAAGCAATGAAAATTTAATTATTTATCGTTACGTAAAATTTATGGATATTTCTGAGAGGAAACTGAACCAAAATAAAGAAAGACGTTAAATAATTAATATTAACCACGATTACTACTCTTGCCATTAACATATTAATTACCGGTCGTAGTTTGTTTTGAAATTCTAATCGGGCGAACAGGTCGCTATTAATATACCTCGTTTTGAAGAAAAGGAAACACACAATTCTCACAAAATTTATTGCGAACGATATTTACATTATTTTTCAGCATAAATTAATTT
Source organism: Hololepta plana (assembly GCA_963695495.1). NCBI lineage: Eukaryota > Metazoa > Arthropoda > Insecta > Coleoptera > Histeridae > Hololepta > Hololepta plana. Next base: position 7,963,102 of record OY968837.1, on the reverse strand, counting down.
CAATTTAAATTTTACAAATATAAACGTATCATTCATTTGATTTATATTCGCTTGCAGTGACAATTATTATAAATAAATAAAACTGACTTTAATGAACAGTTATTTAGCGTAACCGAGAGTGACGTGCCCTCAAAATGAACAAACGGCCAAGGTGTGAAAAGAAATCAATTCTCAACGCTCGCACATGCACTCGAGCCGATAAATAATAATCTTTAATTAACCAATGAATCGGGCTTAATTGATTAGAGATACGTTCGGAGGACGGTTTACAATAATCTGTCGCATCGACGAAACGCGCGTTCACTTGAAGTGACTTATGAAACGAAAATGTTGATGTTTCTTCATCGACGCGATGGATTGGGGAAAAGAATGAAGAAATCAGAAGCCAGCAAGTATGATAAAACGTGAACGGCGGACCGCGTATTATTCGAATCAATTAATCATCGATTTAATCGTTGGGAAACTATTAATTAAAATCGAGTGAATTTATTAAGAAACTTTCGCAGGTGATCGATTGAAAGTAATTTAATTTATTCGGGGGGCGAGCGAGAGTGGGAGGGACAATTAGTTAATAGTTTTTTAAAAATGGGAAAATTTTGAGGGCTACTTTTTGAAATAAATTTAATTTCTATTATTAATGATTTGTTAAGTAAACTTTAGGGAGGTATTATGGGGAAAAATGCATTTAAATGAGTTATTTTGTTAGCGAATTATAATGAAGCCAACCTGAAGCGCAAATTCGCCCCCGCATTTTCCGTTTTTCCGAATAGGTTTATATGATTATCTGCCGTATGTAAATGTCGTTAACAATTTGTTATGTTTATTATTAACTAAATATAGCAAAATACTATTTTGCAACAAATACATTCCCTCAGTTCGGTTGTTTATTAAATGCATGTGTACGTATGTTATTAAATAATATTACCCGTACGTAATAAACTTTGGCCGTACCCCTTTTCCCGTATGAAAATGATAGAGCGAGCGAGCGAGCGAGAGGAGGAAAGAAAGGAAAAACGGAATGAAATATATGAGCGTACGTGGAGCATAAAGATGGAAATATACGTGACAAGGTTCGCTATTTTCTTCGGCATCCACACCCCAAAATATGTTAAACATTTATAACGAATATGGAGAGAAACGGGAGACGAGCGGAGAACAAAAACGTCGCGGGGGTGGCTGACAACCCTTTGCTAATTATATCAAAATAATAGACTACAATTTGCGACACGTACATTTGTAAGTCACGTACATCCATATAATATACGCAAACACACATAAAGCCGAGGAGAAACTACTGAATATTCACAATTTGTTTATGTAATTTTCTGTTTCGTTCCTTCTTTCTTTTTCTCATTAATTTATTAAACATGTAAATTTATTCGTCGTAGGTGAGTAACATCTTCCTGTCAGCGTTCGGTTCGTTCATCCTGTAGATGCGTTCAACACGTTAAATACTTTCTGCTTTTTAAATAGCATTCGAACCTCCGTCATAAACCATTTCGCACTCTTTCCCCATTTATTATTATTATAACAATCTTAATAACAACAATAACAACGTATTACGTCGCTGCCATCGGAAACGAGACGTTGATGTATGAATGTATGGGTGTTGCACCGAAGACGTTCAGGTGTTATATTATTGAAGTGGAAAGCGAAGAGGAAACCGTTTATTTTTGCTTCGGTATTGATTTAATAACATTTATACGTTTTTCTGCACTCGCAATCTTCTCCGGACTGAAAATACGTATTTGTTTCCATTTGGAATCGTTATCGACCGAGGCAACAGTTTAAATTGGCTTTCTCTCCATACGTTTTAACAATGAAATAAGGATCATTTCAATATTTATTAAAATGAAGTACAACACTTCATCCATTGCCCATCATCATCGTCATCGCCGTGTCATTCATTATTCTCGTTACTTTTCGATTTTCCACGTTTCCATCTTCAGCTTTATCATATTTATTAGATATTTTCCATTTCGCGAACGGACTTTTATAATTAAAAACTGTCAAGTGGGGTTTACGTTGTTTGGCGGAGGAGTCGCAACAATGATGGAAGAAATATAGATTTTTCATATAGTAGGATTCTACATCCATGGAAATGTTTTAACCCAAAGTTATTTCTTTGAATTATTAGCTCCGAAAATTCTATTGGGACACACTGTATATGACGTAACGTAACAAAGCCATTAAGCTCTGTCGATTTCTCTTTTGCGTCTTCTTTCATCAGCGAAATTAAGATGTTTAAATATTTATAACGATTTACAGTCTGACGACGTTCAAAAGTATACTTTATGAGTGATAGTTGCGCTTTGTGCAAACAATACGAAACTTTAGGCTCTCGAAACTTTTTCCGAACGCAAAAGAAAAATATAAATTTTAAAACGGGGAGCTGACGTTTTCTACTCGCCCGAGAATCCTTTGTTCTTTTATCTGATTCCAGACAATCATTTGATATAATGATGGCAACTTGCTGCTGCTTTTGCTAGTTTATTTCTTCGCAACGAATCGCCATTAAACTGCATTTATTCTTCTAGTGGCGGTACGCGACGTTATTATAATGGCAGACAGACACATGTATCTGTTCGAGGGACCGAAGATGAAGTTAAACAAGACGTATTTGCAATTAAAGTTTCGTTCATTAGATTTGAATCTAATGGGGAAACAAGTATAATTGCACTCTCTCTTATTCAGTCGCTCCTTTTTTGCAAACATTCTTAAATTGCAACGTTCTTTGAAATGAAAACGATACTCAAGTTTTTGCTTTAATTGTATTAATTAGATAAAGTATAAGCGATGTTGACAAAAGATATTCGATTAACGAATTGTAAATAATTTTGCAAGCATTAGATTAATAGTAATTCATTTATTAACAAAAAAAGGGAATTCGCAAACAGCACGTATGGAAATTAATTACCCGAAATGCTAAAAGGGCTAAAATGCTGTTGCCACCCCCTCGGCAAAAAAAAATTTATTTATATTGCTGCAAAATTACCTTTCTCCTTCTTTTGCACGTTATTGTTGCTATTTAATGTAAATTGAACGAATTCACGTAGGACAAGTAGAATGGCAAAATACAATAATAGATAGAGAATTGTTTTTGTGGAAATATTTACATTTCTCTGTTCCATGTGCAATTCCTCTTTTTGCGTCTCTCTCGCTCGTTGTCCTTTTACATTTGAAACGTAACCGAATCTCCAAACGGCCGCACCGTTGTAATATTCCGTTTAAAACATATTTTTTAACATGATGCTGTAATGCCTACGTAGCTCGTGATATTTTGTAAATATTGCCCATTTCAAAAGCACATAACAACTACGCGATACGTACTAAAACCTTTTTTTTTTTAATTTGCAAAATTGTCCAAATAGAATGTACGTTATGCACGCATGAAATGTTAAATAGAATCGCGTGTGGTTCAGCGGAATTGCAATTTTTTCGTTGCCCAATTGCATCCCGTAGAGATGATAAGAACGAACAAAACTCGATCGACAACCGTTAATCAGCAATTTACGTACACGTTTGAAAGTTTTTTTTTCTCTTCATTCTACGTTCCTCCTTTTGTCTTACATCCAACAGCGGGGACCTCTTATCACCGTTCACGCTTAATAGATTCCCCGGGTTCATTTTACAATTGCGATTTGCCCTTTTGCCAAACAAAGAGAAGAAGAGGAGGGTGATAAGGACAATTAATCGACGATTGATCCGCCGATATTTGTCGCCCTTTTCTCCCGCAAACAATTTGACGATATCGAGCTGAATACGAGTCGAAATCGAAACGATAATTTGGCAATAATAAGGTTAAACCGTCGGTACTAAACCGCGTAGATTAAGCGGGCGCCCAATTGTTTTACATGCGGATGATCGCGAATTATAATCGAGGAGACAAAAGCTTTAATTTGCGCTAATCCAACAATAACAACAATCCTCGCCATCGACGTTGTTATTTCATCGATGCGACAATTAAGGAGCCACAAAACAAATAGTTACGTGCAAGAAAATTACGATTGTTGTTAGCGTTCGCTACGAACCTTTTCGTAGTTTACTTTCGGATCCCCAGCGCTCATGAATTTTAATATGCACGACGACGACGAGGAGGCCTTTCGCTTCTTCTACCAATTGATGGAACCCTCGAATACGCTTTCGGATGCGCGCTATGATTAATTAGTATCCTCACGGTGCCACGCTCATTAAGCCGGTAATAGAATCCCTTTGTGTGCTTTAAGGAAACGGGTGTCGCAACACGTGTCTCTTCGTTATTTACCCCCTCACTTTTTTCGATAATCTTCGGTACGTTAATAAACACGAGATCCGCATACGAATGGATTTCGTTCGAACCGGCTCGGCCTTTCCTTTCGGTCTTTCGCGTTGATGAAGATGCGAAGATGATGGGTGGCGTTTATTCTTTCATTACGTAATATATATTAAAGGGCAGCGGACGAAAATCAATGTCAAAAGTAATAAAAACTGAGCGAGAGACGCAGTATTAATACGTCGAGGAACGTACGGTTGATATGCCTCCGGAGCGTTTCCGGTTTTATTAGTTTCTTGACGTGAAGGCAGAAGCTTCGCTCCGGGTTTAATACGAGCCATATCATCATTATCATCATCATTATCGCGGGAGGGGTGGAAGAATTGGATGGGAGCGCCGAGAGAGAGGAATATAACGTCCGGGGTGGGTTGCGAATTGATTGACCGGCCGAAGGAATCGAAAGGACGCCGATTCTACCAGAATTTCTGGCGCCACGTTGGAGACGAGGGTTATAATCGCAAAAGAATGATGGTACTTAATGGCGTATACATTTTTTTTATTATAGCATTCGGCGATCGGATAACGCCCGTCTTATGATTTTACATTACTACCGGCGTTATTATTGTTCGGGCCAACGAGTCAATTTGCACCGCGATGGATACCGAAGCGGTTCCCTATTGATTATTGACTTTTTGCGCCGTTCGTTATATCGAACGCATTTCTTTTGCTCGTCCGTTCTTGTCGAGGAAACTAATTGTAGCGAGAGAGAGAGAGAGAGAGAGCGAAGGATTCGAATCTCGCATTAATTAACGAGCATAATGAAGAAGCGAAAAGTCGCGAAGGTAAACATTTAGTTGATGCCGATGTTCTGTTTAATTAAAATTAACTGCGCGCTGCACTCTTTTTATTTGACTTTAATTAAATCGTATTTTTCCCGTTGCATTTCGATCGCCTTGCAGACTTCGATGGTATCATAAACGTAGCGAGATTTTTCCTCTTTCAAGTTGGAAAGTATGAAGTTTGCAACTCGGGCCGTTGATGATGATGATGAGGCACTTAAGAGTTATCGGTTTAAGTTCACGTGGGTCGAGCGTAGAAAAAATGGCAGACACTTTTCGCATTTCCCTGCCTCGTTCCCCACTAATTCCGCCCATTCGTCTTACTTCCATTTGATTCCTCACTTGTTTTTCAGACGATGATTCTATCTATCCGAGATCGATGCAATAAATGTTTCGGTGTCCTAACGGTCGCGTTCGTAGCCCGTTCAGGATAGATTGCAAACGATCAGACTTTTGTCTATTATCTCGTACAGAAATCGGCGTGCCATTATTTAACAATGGTCAACGACGAAGACGCCGACATAAAACACGCTTCTCCCGCAAACAAACGTTGGATACGTCTTCTCGGTCGTTCGTTCTGCACGTTGCCACCGATAACAATAATAATAGGCCGATCGTTTACCTTTCCTTCTCTCGCGTTCGACTTATTATTTTCCCGCAACTCGTTTATTAGAGTGTGGACGAGGCACGTTATATCCGATCGATAATCTCGCCGTAAATCTTTCTCGTGCCGCGCAAATAAACGAATTCTTCGCGACGCCAAAGGACGAGAAAACATCTTAATAAGCGCACTAATTAATAGAATAATTAATTAGCTCGCTGTTTTTTTTGCGCGTCGACTACAGCAAAAAATCCAATTTATTTTTTGTTGTTGTTACCATTGTTTCGGAACTTTTCCTTTGTAAATATATGGGTCAACATTTTCCAATTGGCAATGGGCCCTCAGCAGGCACTCGCTTACCGGAAACTCCCTCCTACGTCTGCGAATGTTTGCTCTTGTCACACGGTTTATTTATTTTTGCATCCCTTTTATTTCAAACTCATAATTTACCTCCATTTCGCTCTCAAACCCCCACGTTCTTTTTTTCGTTCTAAACGATTTATAAAGTTCGCGTGTAAAAGGTAAAAGAGTAAATAACCGGTGGAAAAAAGAGAGAAAGGTTTTCAAATTAAATCCCGTTCGATTATAATTAAAAAATCCCGGACGACGATGATGTAAACGATGACGTGTAAACTCTTTCGTATAAACTCTTTCCTATATTAATTACGAGTGTTAAAGCGTCAACTCGAATTGTGAGAAGAAAACGGCGAAAATGCGATTGTAAATCTTTCAACTGACTGGTCGCGTACCGCAAGGCGATGGGTCCTTA